>JASKUP010000175.1:5000000-7500000 GCA_030448955.1 Trichopoda pennipes
AGATTAAAAGACTGAAAAGATTACATATTCTAGATTTACCTTACAGAAAATAAAATAGTTATTGTAGTTTTGTGAATAATGTATATAGTGTATATATATAGGTTATAGGTTATTGGGTTTACTGAAATTTAATAACATAGGTTAAGTACTCACTTTGTTATAATATTTACTTAATATTGTAAAAATAGATTGTAAATAAAGATAAATAATAAAAAAAAATTTTGTTTGTTCATTATTTTTGTTTTCCTGATGATGCCAACCAGCGGTGTGGCGAAATATCGAAAAAATAATAAAAAATAAAAGTTTTTTAAACATTTTTTTTTAAAATTGAAAGCACTAGGACTTTCTAATTAACTACTAAAAAATATGTTTATTTTATTTATAAAAGCCTTATTTTTTATTTTATTCTTTTTAAAGAATAAAATAATTATGCCATTAGTACATTACCGCAATGATGTAATTTAAATTCATTTGATAGCAACGGGTGGCAGTAATTATTTCGCGTATGCTTAAAAAAAGTGAAATATATACTTAAAAATAAACTGAAATATGCCAAAAAAAAATATGCTTTAATACAAAAATTTCACAGATTTTCCCTGGGATTACTTCCTCCAACACACACTCTTATCCTTATTATGCTAAAAAATACTCATTCATCATTGTTAAACGCCATGTGTACCTTTTTCACCTTTTCTTTGGCATGATTTAAATTGTACTGTGTGCATAATTTAATGTGTGAGATATGATATGAAATAAAATGCTGCTTTTACTTCCTTCCAATACAGGCACTACATATTTTGTAGCTCTTTGTTTCCTTCATATTTTTCTTATGTTCAAATAATTTATTTCACAAAAGGATGCACTAAATGAATTTTCTATTTATTTCTCGGTTTCTGAAACAAAGTTTTTGTGTGATATTTTTCACACTGTTACACAAGATTTACACCGATGTTTTTTAATCTTTCTGTTCCAAGATACGTTCGTTGGACATTCAATCAACGATTCTATTTTCCTTTTTCAATTACTCACAGTTTGTTTTTTCATTGAGTTGGCTGAAACGAAAAGCAGCGAAAATTGTGGCATCTAAAACATTGTATGTAAATGTAAATCCAGAAATAATGTAAATTTTCTTTTTATTTAACAAATTTATTTATTTTTATTTATTTATTTTTTTTTATTTGTTTTTATTTTTTGTTTTCTTGTTCTTCGAATTGCTTCACTTGTACATTTTCCTTATTTGATGCGATTAAAAGAAATCATGAAAATTGTGAGAATTTGTGCAAAAACTTCAAATTTTAATTTATGCGTCCTGCCGTCATTGAAGTGATTTCTTATCAGTTTGATTTTTCGATGGCCTGGCTGCTCTGATGGGAGTACAAAGTGTAAGAGTATTTATTTGGATTGTTAGAAACAATTAATAAAATTGATTTTATTGGTTTCTACTCTAATTTCGACAATAAAATAAGAGTATGGGAGTACACTGCTGTCAACAATTTGAATTAGACTTTAAACAAATTAATAAAAATAAGTAATTTATTCATCGGAATCATTTTCAATCTAAGCAATTTTATTATTCGTGCTTGATTCCTTTAAATAAATATTTCATGATATTCTCACGAAATATTTATTACAAAACTTTTTATTAAAAAATATACATTTTATGATATTCTCATAAAACATTTATTTCAATAAAAATAAAAAAATATTTGAAATGTATTACTGCGGGGGAGAGCATATCCATATTGCAATTTCACTATTGCTCACATAGCTCATCAGTGAATTTTACCCCAATATTGTAAAGAAAAACCTAAAAGTCTTATATCTAAAGTCAAACCGATTCCATGAGAATTTTTTCTTAAAATCAACATAGCATAGAGCTTAGATTGAAAATGATTCCGATGAATAAATTACTTATTTCCATTGCATGTGCCCGTTGCTTTCTTAGAAATTTTGTAAAATTATGTACAAATATTTTTTATTTTCTGAATTTTTAAATTACATATGAATGGTTTCCAATGGCAACCCTTATGTAGAAATGATTGAAAATAAACAATGTTTTTTGTTGTTTTGAAATGTTTTGCTGTCTTTGTATAGAAGTGTTTTTGAGTCTTTTTGTCTATGCTATGTTGATTTTATGAAAAAATTCTCATGGAATCAGTTTGGCTTTGGATATAAGACCCTTGGGTTTTTCTATACAATATTGGGGTAAAATTCACTGATGAGCTATGTAAGCAATAGTGAAATTGCAATATGGATATGCTCTCCCCCGCAGTAATACATTTCAAATATTTTTTATTTTTATTGAAATAAATGTTTTATGAGAATATCATAAAATGTTTATTTTTTAATAAAAATTTTTGTAATAAATATTTCGTGAGAATATTGCTTAGATTCAAATTTTTTTTTTTTTCATTCTCAAAATTATTTATTGTATCTTCTATAAAAATAACTAACAATAAGTATTAAAAACTTAAATTCTAAAAAAAGTTACATTAGTTCCGACCATGTCAGGCCTAACCTTTTGGGTAAAAAAAAAATTGTCATAAAAGAAACAAAGCAAATATTCCTAAGATGTATCGTCTATAGCATTGAGGATTAAAGCTGCGGTATCCCTCTGTTTTAATCGGCTATGTCCACTATAATCCAATAATGCGAGCAAGGGGATTAGGATGGTCTTCGAGCTTCATCAAGTATTTGCCTGCGTATTTGATGATTTCTGTAGTCACCAGCGGTATGTCTAAATCACAATGTATGTTTGAATTTCTGATGTACCATCGGGCGGAAGTTATCAACCGTAAAATTTTATTTTGCATACGTTGGATTCTATCTACGTTTGAAGCTGAGGCAGTGCTCCAAAGTTGGATTCCATAAGACCATATTGGTTTCAGAATACTCTTGTAAATTAGAAGTTTGCAATCTAGGCCAAGTCTCGAGTTCCTGCCAATGAGCCAGTGTAATTGTGTTAGCTTAAGTTTCATTTGTGTTAGCTTTGAGTCAATATGATGTTTCCATGTAAGGCGGCGATCAAGATATATACCAAGATATCTCACATAATTATGGTGAGGAACAATGTGATTATTGATTCGAACGGGTGAACAATTTTCTCTTCGCAAGGTGAAAGTCACATGAATGCACTTTTGAACGTTCACTTTAATTCTCCATAATTTTAACCACAACTCCAACTGAGTTATATGTTGCTGAAGGTTTATTGAGGCTTGATAGGAGTTTTCGTGCGAACTTAGACACGCTGTATCATCAGCAAACGTAGAAGTGTGGACAGTTTCACTTACAGGCATATCGCAGGTATATATCAAATATAAAACTGGTCCAAGAATGCTACCTTGTGGTACACCTGAGGAAATTGGTTTGGATACACTTACGAAGTCTCCTTCAACAACAGCAAATTTTCGTCCAATTATGTAGCTTTTCAGTAGGTTGCTCATATTACAAGGCAAGTGAGCGGTCAGTTTTAGAAATAGACCTTCATGCCAAACTTTGTCAAAAGCCTGGGAAACATCAATAAAAATAGCTGAACAATACTTCTTCTCTTCAAAAGTCCTTCTTATCACCTGAACCAATCTATGGGTTTGCTCAATTGTGCTATGTCCACTTCTAAAACCAAATTGATGGTTTGGGATACACCCACTCTCCCTTAGCATTGGAGACAATTTATCCATAAGCAAATTAATAAAAAAATAATTTTTATGAAGAGCAATGAACAAAAACGTTTTGAATGTAAAGTAAAGAAATAAAATACATATGTATATTCCAAGTTTATAAAGATAGACATGTTACACATTTTACTTCTTTTGTAACTTTTCCTTTAGTTTCTAATTTGTAACAATTTTTTTCGCTAGGGGACTTATTCCAATCTATGCTTATCATAACAGTCCAAATGTTTAATTTTTTCTTTTTTTTTTTTTTTAATGAGAAATAGCACTTCAGGCAACAATGCCTATTTAGTCGAGTACCGTGCTACATTCTTTAGGAAAGGGATAGAGAAGAGATGAAACAGGTGGTGAAAGTAGAAGGATAGTCGGAAATTAACTGCCGTATAAAGGACAGCACAGCGACCAGTGACTATGCCTTCATCGCTGAGCAGCCCCACCGACAGTCAATTTTTATTTTTGTAGTGAAAAAAAAAACCAAAATCTTTGTTGGGAATCGAACCCACAACCCCCATACTGACAAGCTAGTACACTGCCTACTAGCCAACAGGGGCACCTACTCTTTAATACTTAATAGGCAAACTTGTTTCACAAATTTTTATGAAACTAAATTGCTACCTTCGCTTAACTTAATGCGGTCACTGGGTGTGAGTTTGAGACCCAATAACAGTTGAGAAGAGCACCCTATACGTTGACAGCCAGACGGAGAGGTTACAGTGTCAAATTAAAGTGAATAAACAAATGCTAAACGGCTTTCAGTGTTACTTAATGGAAAACTATAGGGTCGATTTATGATGGGAAAACATTTTTTTTTCAGTATATTGAAGCATAAAATAAATCTTCTTTTCAGGAAGACAAAGTCCTCTTGTTTACTAGTTTTTCAAGGAACGAATGACAATATAAATTTTGCAGTCAACGGAGCACTGTTAATCACAGTAATTGGAATTTTCACCTTTAAGAAAACAATCTTCTCGATGGTCAATAATAATCAACAGGTCATTCATAATAAAAACAGAAAAAGGGTTTTTGGCCTATGTTTGATCCAATTGATTTCTTAATCGCTTCCATGATTTAAAATTTATGAACATCAGAAGATTTATGCAAAAGGAAACTAATTCCAAGCCATCATAAATTAAGTTCTGAACGCAAAATCTACTGATAACGCACTATTTTTTTTGCGAACTTAATTATGACAGAGTGTTGCTCTTGTTAGCAATCGACGCCGTACGACCAAAATTAATGTTTCTTTCAATGTTCATATTAATGATATATGACGTTTTAAATAAACAATTCAAAAGCTTCTAATTATTTAATTCTTTGCCTGTTTTGAAATCTTTTCATTGAATTGAATTGAGAAAACAAAAAAAGTTACCAAATCAAAATTATAATTACAAAAGGAAGCAACTAACTGAAAAAAAAAAAATTTATTTTTCCAAAAGGCAGATGTTTCTCTCCTTGTGGACAACAAGAAAAAAAATCTAAAGTAAAATTTACAAAATTTTTCGTACACCATCAGCCTTATAAGAAAAGATTAAAAAACAAGCAAAAATATTTTAAAGTATACAAGTTCGTCGTTGTTCAACAGTAAAACATGTTCCATTAAAAAAAAAAAAAACGAAAACAAAAACAAAACATTTGTGTACAGTCAACAGTTGTTTTGGTGAACGCATCCAAAATAAAGATCATCATCAACATGATCATGATAATAACGTTTAGCATTTATACACTCGCACTCATTTAAACTCACACTCTATACAACACTACGCTCACGCACATTTACACTTACACTACAATAAAATGTGATTACAGTGCCTGTGTAAACAGGTTTTGTAGTGTAGCGTAAGTGTTGGCGGCTTTGCTGTCGAGAGTTTTGTGTGCAAAGGATCACAAGGATACGTAATGCCATCACTGATTATTGACAATGAAAAGGTGGAAGTTTTTTTCTCTTTTAATTTTTTTGCTGTTTTCATCTGCTGTCTTTTATTTTTAAAGAAGCAGATGCTTTTTCTACAAAATTATTATTTCGTTCAAATAAATTAAAGTTTGTTGTTGTGTTTTACTATTCGAAATAAAATGAATTTTATTGTTTACAAAAATAAAACTCTTTTCAGGCAGTCAACTCATGATTATTTTACTGCGTTATTTAATGATTTTAACAAAACAGACAGCATCCTGCTCAAATAGCAATAATATTTTTGAAAACTAAAACTCAACTGTAGAGCATCTGTTCTATTCGTTTAAAAATATCTATGCAAGAAATGCTTTTTTAAGGTTATATGTATGTATTTTTCTTCTGGATATTATTTTTATTTCATCACCACCTGTCTTAACGATATTGGGTTTATTAAAAAAAACTAGCGTACAAAATCTAAAATGTATGTTCCAATTTAAAGAAGAAGATATGCTGCAACATCGTACTATTTTTCTGACTTTTTCTTTATTGTTTAAGTTAGTAAAAAATTGTTGTCGCTACAGAACGTTGAAAAACAATAAAAAGAATTTTTCTATACAGGTCAAATGATTGATGCTACTCGATAAGGCAATTCAATTACCCCAACTATGTTAAACAATTTTATCCTTATTTAAATAGAATGATCTATGCAATCATAGATCATGCATAGAACAAAATATCGACCACATTTACAATCACTCTGAGTCATAATGAAGGTTCAATGTCGTTAATGCACCGAATTATCTCATCCTTTGGTTCTTGAATTTTTCTTGGCTTACTGACGTACACTTTTTTCAGTTAAATATTTCTGAAGAAAGAAGTTCAATGGTGTTACATGATCGTGGTGGCATCACATGCCATTACCATTTGGTGTATTGACGACAATTAAAATGATCAGTAGGCTTTAGCTTTTGAGTCAATTGAAACATTTAAGAGTTTAGATTCAAATCTTTATTCAAAATTCGCATTAGTGATATTCGTGAGATGTTGAATTGATGGGCAAGACAACGAGTCGAGGTTGACGGCTCTTCTGCCGAAAGCCAATAAATTGACCTCTAGAAAAGTAAACAAATAAAATTACTATATATGTTGCCAGCCAAATGGCGATTAAAGATTCAAGGGGATACCGAATGGCGGAGATGACTAAACAGTTTCTTGTATTTTTTTGTCTTTTTTTCTGACGACCTTATTTTGTTAACTAGTTTTTTGGTTTCTTTTTATGCCAACCCAAACATATGATATTTTCACCTGACTTGGAAAGTTGAAAATAAATTTGGATATTTTCCGATTTAACGAACATTCGACTTATTCAACATTGCATTTAAATAACACTCACATTTTTTTTCTACAGAGTTATTTAAGGACACTGCGCTCTGTGTAACAACAAATTTAAAATTAAATAAAATGCATAATTAATACCAACAAATTACTAAAAAATAATGTAAATGTAAAATAATGTTTCGTTAGCCTTCTTTTTTATGATTTTGCTTGATTCCATTTGAGAGTATTTGTTTGTGTTATAAAACGAAGGGAGTATGGCAATTAGAAGGGAGAACTAAGAAAAAATGAAAATCAAAATGTACCGTCAGTTTTCTTCATTTTTGATAGTGTTGTTTGATGTCTTTTGAGCTTATTTATTTTTGTTATAAAGCGAAAAGGGTATAGCAATTAGAACGGGGGTCAATTCGCTAAGATTTACTTCTCCAAACTTAAGTTCAAGTTAAAGCTTAGTACTCTGTTCTAATTTGCGAAAAGTGTTGAGCAACATTTGATATCTCGCTTGAAAATTTAGACAATATGTTGCCAGCTGATTCTCTCTTTTTGTCTAATATTAATGTTGCGCATTAATATTAGATGATTAAGATGACAAGATGACAAGATGATTAAGACCGTGAGTTCGCAATAAAATTATGACTTATTTTAATTCCGATATCTGTTACTTGGCAGCGAAACATCGCTTTTTTGGAGGAGATTCCTAATTAAAAATAGTTTACGAAATAAAAAATTTATAATTTTACTAAAGAGGCTTTAAAAATAATAAAAATTATCAAAATGCTTTAATAAAAAGATCTGTTTTTAAACAAAAAAAATATGTAAAAATTACTATTATGCATTAAAATTAAAAATAAGTAGAGCAGAGATCTCATCGTAAAGCATAACAATAATTTTTCATCGTACATTTTCGCCAATCTCATTAGGCAATTTCAACTACAAGGAATTAATATAATTATATATAACTGAGGAAAGGCGCGTTGACATTATTTTGGTTTTGTTATTTTGCCATATCCACCAACGTTGTCATCACATCTGCCACCTTTGAAACCCAAATAAAAATCCGTAAAACTCTAATTAAACACACGTTTTAAATTAGAATAATAAAGACTTGGTGTCCACTTACATATAAATAAGTTGTTTTTCTCCGGTGACAGCAGATAAAATTTCTTGCGTGGGCTGCCGATCTGGCGTGCTTAAAAGCTGTGAGCAACTGGTTCTACAATCAAAATTTACATCACTTACGAAAGCTACAATAAGCAACAATAAATTAAAATAATAACACTAACGTTCTCAATTTCGACGTCTCAGTGAAGTCCTCAGAAAACTCCCAGGGATCCTGAGATTCGTCTGAAGAGAACTGCAAGTCGCATCCACTACCAGATTTTTTGATGCTTTTCGTTTTGGATTGTAATACCGTTTGCTGCTCAAAATACTCCTCCAGCTTTGCTTACATGCTTCATCTAATGATAATCAAAAAAGATCATACATATGTATGTGTATACATACATATGCACATATATTCCAATCCTTACCAGGTTTTCCAATCTCTTTAGCAATATTTATCCACGATAATTTCGCGACACTGCGGTTAGAATATATCATTTGGGACTTATTCCAAATAACTTTTCTTTTTTTTACTGCAGAAATAAAGGCGATGTCAGATAAAACTTTGGTGCTTTGCGTGACATTTGAAACTTTAAAGCAAAAGCGTAAATCAAGTGGTGTATGTCACAATAAACTTTGAATTTTTGTTTACGCCCACACACAAATACACAAACACAAATAATAAAAGCCAGATGTTTGTCAAAGCGCGCAAAAAGTTAAATGTTTGTTAACTTTTCGCTTTGCGCTGCATCAAAAGTGCTTTATGTGGTAACTTTCATACATTTACGTACATTTTAACTTAAATGTCAAAGCGAAACTCTGACGCAACGCAAAGCAAAAGTTTTATCTGACACGGCCTTAAGGATACACTTTTCTGCGTCACTAAATTTTATTTTTTTCTTTTTCACTTTTTAATAAATTTACGCTTTTTTCCATACTTTTACTTTTTGGCACAACAAATTTTAAATTAAAAATACAGCTGTTGCTCACAATTCCGTGCGAAAAAAGTGCTGCTCATATTGTTTCGTAGTTAAAAAAAATGTTGCCTGAAACGTTTTTCATTTTGATAAACATGCTGCCAGAAACATTTCGTGACTTTTTCAAAAATAAACAGAGTACTAGTTCAGCAACATTATTTCTTATTTATTTCCTACGAATGATTTTTATATGGACTTTGACAGCATTTCGCACGAAATTATGAACAGAGTATCAGGCTTAAGTGTTAGAGTATAAACACAATACTGCGATATTTTATTGCGGTGCGTTTTTTCATACGATTTTGTAGTAAAAAACCGCAGTGCGGTGCGGCATAAAATTAAAATCTATTTTATTTCATTGCGGTTTTTTTTATTCTCTCAATTTTGTACACTCTTTCTCTTTCTGATGTTGCCATAGTTTTTCATTAATTGGCGGTGTTCACAACATTATTGTAAACAAAACACATGCGATTTAGAAGTTTATATTAATTGTTGTGGGATCAATAAAAAAGGTGCAAAAAGCATAAAAGTAAAAATGTTACTATGTCTCGTGGTTTCTAATTCCACACATAAATCAAACGTGGCCTCTACCAAATTTACAATGTTTTTAATAGCTTGAATTTTTTTATTTACTGCCATCATAAAATATTTAACACAAACACCAAATTGTACAAAAATTTAGGCACAAATAAATTCATAAAAAATGTAAACAAACAATGACAAGTTTTGCCGCCGCCGTCTTCCGGTGTATTGTGTTTATTTCTCTCTCCCGCAACGAGAAATCGCACCGCACCGCAATGGTTGTGTTTAGACTCTTAAATGTTTTTAAAATTTTCGTTAAGTCAAATAAGCATGTATGTTAAGTCTTAAATGATCTCAGAAAATAACATTATTAGCTCAAATTAAATGCTTTTTAGAGAACTTCACGAAGATATCATTAACTAAGAGAGAGAGAGAGAGAGAGAAAGAGAGAGACAGAGAGCAAGAAAGAGATATAATTTCCAAGAAAATATGGTCGTTTAATAAAATATTAAAAATACTGCAAAAATTCGTGCTTTGAGCTTGTAATAAAATAGAGGACGATTTTATTTTTTAACTTACTATTAAATAAAACGAAGAATTAACTTTAACGAAAAGGGCTGACAACAAAATTATATTCGTTAAGAACTGCTTGAGTATAATTTTATTAATTCTATTCTTCTTTAATGATTACAGCCATTGCATTGAATATTGTTTCCCCTCTTTTTGTTATTTTATTTATTTTATTATTATATTATTAAAAACAATTAGTTTTTTTATTCCCCAACTTTTAGTTTTTTAAGTATGTAAGTGAAATTATTTTTTAGAATATTTTTAAATATTCCGTTATATCTTTAAATATTTTTACGATTACGATTTGTAAATTGAATAGATTTTCTCTTAAAGCAGAGCTATAATTAATTATAATTAATATAATTTTAGTTTTATGAAGAAGCGTTTTGTTATTGTTGTTGCTTTAACTACTGAAACAATACAATATAAAAAAAATATCTTTTTCTGATGTTTATTAAAAACGATCAAGTTAAAAAAAATTTAAAACACAAAAAAAACCACTAGCAATTATCAAACATAGCAGCAAATGTCCTGTTTGTGGTATTTGTTCGTTTATATAAATATAAAATTTAAAATTTAAAAATATGTTACAGTTGCTACAAAAAATAAATAAAAGATAAATTTTGATTTTTACAAGTTAAAACATCTGTTTGTACAAAAAGAAATCGTAAATTTTGAGAGAAGCTATTAGTCAGCATGATTATAAAAATAAAAAAATGCGAAATTTTACTTGCACCATCTAAATATCACCCAAATAACACTTTTTACAAAAATTTTCGGGGAAAAAATAAGTGTTACAAAACCTAAGATTTCAATTACAAAGCAAAAATAAATTTAATTAAACACGTAAAATTTAAACAAAAATCTAGAAACCAATTAATCAACTTTTCCCAAAGAATATAAATCTGACCACTTCAGATGTATTTATTTTTTACTTATAAGCAGGTTTTTAATTATTTACTTAAATACGGTAAAGTTATATTTAAATTATAATACCGAGAAGTTTATCTTTCAAATAAAGTAAATTTCATTTCATTTAAAAAATCATCTTTTCTTTACTCCATTTAAAAGTTCTATACCTCTATAAAAACACACCCTAACAAAACAAAAATCACCTGAAACTCCGCAAACAGGGGATCAGCGATTTCATACTTTTTAAGCAAAAATGTTCATGTAGTTTTGCAAAGCGACATTTTAAGACATTTTAATTTGGGTTATTTTGGAATTTGTGTAAATTGCTGTCTGAGGGTGTCTTTTAAAATTTCATTTATTTGGTGGTCATAAAAAAAACTTGCTTGATTGTTCGTGTGTGTGTTCAACATGAATCTGCACCGCCTAATAGGACACCATAAATATATCCTGCAAGAATGTGACGTCAAATAAAAGCAGGAAAAAAAAACAAAAAGAAATTCAACTGCTGCTGCTACTGCTGCACAATCAGTGCACACCATGCAACTTAATGATAATCAAATTGAAATCTAATTAAGAAAGAGCGTCGAGACAGTTGTAAATTTTCCTCAAATGTAAACAATAACAATTAAGAAAACATCTGCCATAATTTATACATTTCTTTTTATATTAAAGCAACCTATAGAGAACATTTCATCCCTTTAGTTGACTGTATGATGCAGTTTTATAAGGATAAAAGAAACATGCTCGTTGTTGTTGTTGTTTTTGTATGTAAATCATATTTATTAAATATTTTTATTTTATTAATATATATTTTTTTTTTATTTTAACACAAAAAATTTTACATTAATTATTAATTATGAAGGTACATTGTTATTATTGTTGTATCGTTTATACTTTTTTTTCACTAAACATTAAATATTTTATTTATATTTATTAATTAAATATGTATTTATCTTTCTAACGGTCTTTTTCATTAAATTTAACAATATATTTTCAATATTTCGCTTTCCTTTGGAAAGCTTCTTCAGGAAATTAATTTTTATAAAAACAAAAATGATTAACAATTAAAAAGATTAATACGTATTTATTTAATAAATAAAAAGGTCGAATAGAAATAATAATCAAATAATTTATATTTATTGTTAATTTAAACCTTTAAAACGTAGACAACAAAAGTAAAAGGAAATTAAAAATTTAAGATTTTTAAACAAATCTTTTATAATTTTTTTTTTTATTTTTGTTTTTGAATGTTCACAGAATAAAATATTTACTTTCTAAGATGAGTTTAATTTTTTTTATTTAAGTTCGTTCATTAGATAATGCAGAATAAAAAAAATGAAAATAAAAAATCATATATAAAGTTCTTAAGCGGCTTTCGGATTTTGCTTTTTATAGCTTTTTACTAAGATTCCACTTTATTAATTTTTTGAAATATTTTGATAATGTCCGCTCTAAAATAAGTTGTTGTAAGTTCGCAGAGGTGCCGGCACGTTTAATCAAATTTAAGCCGGTAATATAATTTTATATCTTTGTTTTTCTCTAAAAATTACTGAGTTTTTTAAGTTTATTGTCTGAATTGAAATGAGTTGTTACTATTTCTATCGACCCGAAATATTTTTATAAAGAATTGTCTATAGTCAAGCCAATATCCTTAAATAGCATTAAAATAATAAAGATATAAATATTAGCATCTTAGTTTCTAAATATATATATTTTCAAGTTTTTTTAATAAAAAAATTTAAATTTTAATTTACAAAACACTATCCCTTCAATAGCTAATATAAAATTATATTAAATCCCTTTAAGCAAAAAAACATACGTTGTGGGTCTTTCCATATATTAGAAAAGACATTATAATAATCAGGGATAGAAAATAATAGAAAATTTAAGTTTTATATATATATATATTAATTTGCATTTTATAATTTTCATTTATATATATATATATATAAAACAAATTTTTTTCAGAAAAAACAAAGACCCGCAAATATTTATTTAAAAAAAGGCTAAATTATTCCATCTTCTTGCTAATAATAATTTAAGTGTTTTATTAAAATTATCTCAACAAGTCAACTTTATCAATTTTATATATAAAAGTTAAAATAAAAAAATGAAAATTTAATTTTTGAATTAATTTCTTTAAAGAATAAAATTAACTTTAAAACAAAGATTTATTTTTTGAAAGTGATATTTAATGACGTTTATGTTGTTGATTTCTATTTTAACTTTTTTATATCCTCCAAATCAA
This sequence comes from Trichopoda pennipes, assembly GCA_030448955.1. NCBI lineage: Eukaryota > Metazoa > Arthropoda > Insecta > Diptera > Tachinidae > Trichopoda > Trichopoda pennipes. Next base: position 5,013,228 of record JASKUP010000175.1, read on the forward strand.
GTTAAATTCAAAAACTCTCTCCCCTCTTGATGTCTCAACTCTTTGATTATTCTTATATAAATTTTATGGCATTTGAATTAGAATAGCCCACAAAGATTAGTAAGTGATAAGTGACATAAGACAGCTTATTAAACTGTTAACAGAACTTCGTTTCACTTTTGCTTCTCACTGTATGTAATATTTTTATTTAAATATATTATTTTTTACACTACACATACATACATACAAACATAAATATGTATATTATATTTTGTGCATTAAAATATTTTAAGTTTTAATTTCTTAGGAATTTAATTAATAAACAAAAAGGACTAACAGCGCATTTGTTGCAAATATTTATTATTGACATTAAAATTTTTAATTGTCATCACTTTCATCTTCAATTAATTCTTCTTCCACTATGGGCTGGTTGTTACTCTTCTTGCGTCCTATAAAACGTTGAAATACTGTGCGATTATTAGAGCCACCAGCTCCTATAAGAAAATCAAAATCGTCTCCTGTGACAGCCCAGGGAGAGTTTTTCTGATCTTTATTAGATGATATTAACATGGAGTAGGCAGAGCAAATGGCACCCTCGTTACTGTTACGAATGCCATAGCTAAAGTATATTAACATGCCGAATGAAACCCATATAAAGAAGCGTAACCAGGTCAAAAAGCTTAAATGAACCATTAAAGCGATATTGCAAAAAATGCTCAAAGCTGGCAGCAAAGGTACCAAAGGCACCTTAAAGTTAAGACCTTGACTATTTTGATGATGAACCGATATAACAAAAATACAAGATAATATTATGTATAATAAAACTCCATACATTAAGAAAGACCACCAGGAGGAGGCAACATTTGTGCTGCTATTCGACAGCCAGGAGGTTTTTAATTGAAAGCAGAAAGTAAAACTTAAAATAGTAAAAAGTAAAACCCCTACAGAGACAGCACTACCTGGTTCAAAACGGCCTAAAAAAGGTTCTAACCATTTATATTTGGGTTTAAGGCGCCCAACAGACATTCCTTCTAACAAATCACTAATGGGAGAGGCCGTATCTATGCTGTACTGCGAATTCGTATCGTTTTCATCATCTTCATTTTCCGGTGTATCGGGAGCATAAATAGGATTTTCCAAAATAGGCAAAGGTCGATAGCGTAAAACAATAACGCTGGCCGAGACAATGGTGTAAGCCAATAAGGTGCCGATTGACATAAACTCTACTAAATTACGCAAATCAAAGACTAAAGCCAACAAACCACTGAAAATGCCAGAAATTGCGAGATTTAATACCGGCACTTGGGTGACGCTATTAATTTGTCCAAAACAACTGAATAAAAGGCCATCAGAAGCCATTGCATACATACAGCGTGGCAGAGCAAACAAAGAACCCAATAAGGAAGTGGTCATGCCACACAAAGCCCCAACTGTTATAATATACTTGGCCCAGTGCAAGCCCATTTGACCAAATGCCTCAGGCAAGGAAGCCGCCGGATTAATGTCATTGGCCGGTATCATAAGAGTTAAAGCAGCACTCACCAGTACATAACCAATCGAAACACCACTTAAAGACAACAGAGTCGCTAGAGGTACAGAAACAGTAGGATTTTTGGCTTCCTCGCCGGCTGTAGCAATAGAATCAAAACCTACAAAAGCATAAAAACAAGTTGCTGCACCTGATATTACACCACTTAGCCCAAAGGGCAAAAAACCACCAACAGCTTGAGACCAATTGTTAGTGTCAGCATACCAAAATCCAACAAATATAACTAACAGCATAACAGCAATATTTACGGCTGTCAAAATACTGTTAAATAAAGCTGTAGCCTTTACTCCAACGGCCAAAGCTAGAGCATACAACATACAAACAAGAAATGCTAAAATGTCAGGATAACGGGCAAAGAATTGAGGTTCATGTAGTTCTCCTAATACTGACAAAGTGGTGTTTTCAATCCAACCATTTAGCAATGAGTCAACGTAACCACTCCAGGCACGAGCAACTGAAGCAGCGCCAAGCATATGTTCCAACAAAATATTCCAGCCAATTATGAAAGCCCAGAATTCTCCTATGGAAATGTAGGTGTAGACGTAAGCTGAGCCTGCTTTGGGTACACGAGCTCCAAATTCAGCATAACATATAGCAGCCAACATAGAAACCACTCCAGCCAACACAAAGGAGATAATGACACCAGGACCAGCTATGTCTTTAGCAACGGTGCCTGTTAAAACATAAATCCCAGCACCAACCATGTGCCCGATGCCTTAAAAAAAAAACGAAAATTAAATCTTCAGAGTTGCGTTTCTAAAAAAAAAAATAAAAAGTAAAAACTTAAATCGTTTTTTCCTTACTTCCAGAAAACTTTTCTTTGAAAGTCATAAGTTGTTACTTTTTATACTTTCTACTCAGCTTCTTACCCAATAAAGTTATATCAAAAGTATTCAAACAGCGTTTCAATTGTGTTTCCATTGCATCGTTGGGCAAAGGTTTGGTACGATTCATTTTACTACACAAACTAGACATAACATGGCCCAGTATAATACGCCTTGTAGCAGGCATAATGGTTTTTAATTTTTTTTTTTTATGGAAATATTGTTTTTTTACTTCTAACAATTTATTTGTTCATGGAAAAAATAACAACGTTTGATTAGTTAACATATGTGAACAGTTAACAATTGTTGCATACTTTCAGGCTGTATATAATTTTTTTACATTTTACACTGGTCTAAAATTTCATAAGTAATTAAACTTTCTCACTTTTTCTTTTTATTGTTTGAATAATACTTTTTTTCAATTCAGTTGCAATTGTTTTTATTACATTTATTATTTCTATTGCACCCTTTTATGTACGTTCGCCCACTACAATAGCTGATGACAACTATGAAGTCGTTGTCAGTTGTTTCAATGTCAATAATCATGGAACATGCGCAGTAGGAGAAAGAGTGATAACTGCCTTAAATGATTTGTTAAGGTTTTACCGGTCTCCTTCCCTAACACACTTGTTGATTGAAAGCATAGAAGTCTTTTATATTATGCGCCCCCTTGCTCAGTTTTTTTAAAACTGCAAGCAGATTTCATTTGCCCTGCGGATTTTTATTTTATAATATTTTTTTTATTTGCCTTTAGAAAAAACTTGAATAAGTTGCATTCAACATATTTCTATATTCAAACGATGAATGTTCAAAGTTCGAAATATATTTAATAGACTTCTCTATTAAATATTAGTTAACGGAGTTTTATTTATAAATTTGAAGGAATAAAATTAGCAGTAGTTTTAATATTCGTAAACCAAATTACAAACCATCTTCGTTGCTTCACTGGATACAGTATACAACTGAATTTATTTTTAATTAAAAAACAATCAAATGCCAAAAAACCGATATCAAATAAAAGTACAAGATACATTGACTATATAAGCCACAAATCGTAACAATATTGCTATTTTCTGTCCTAACTGGCTCATTTGTAGTCGAAGGCGACCACTTTCGATGCGAATGCATCATTCTCAAGCCCCGTTATAAACGCTCAGATGACTGCGAAAAATATCAAGAAAACCTACGCCATCCACTTGTGAAAAGTAAAATTAATAAACTAAGTTTTTTCTCAAAATTATATTTTATAATTAAATATGTATTAATCTTTTTAATACTAAGTTCACACCTAGCGTGTTTAACATCTCAATCGTGTTTAAGCATTAAACACGGCGAATTTGAGGTGTTTTACCATACATTGGCGTGTTTTGTTAAACATCTCAAATGAGTTGTTTTTGATTTAAACACGTCGTTAAACACGTAAATTCCAAATACAACCCGGAATTTCATTTAATTTTGGGATGTGCTAAGTGCGTTTTTGCCCCTTTATGCTAGTAGGTAGTGTAATTAACTAATTTGTCTGGGGTTTGGGTTTGATTCCAAACTAAAATGGATGTTTTCACTACAAAAACTCATTTTTAAGGTAAAAAAGTAGATAAAATGTCAGCCTTAAACATCTCAACTATAGTGTGAACGGCTGTGTTTAAATTTTAAAACATTTTGCTTAAACAGGTGCAAAAACACAAGTGTGAACTTACTATATCGGTATTTTTAATAAAATTTAACAGTGTATTTTTTTAAATATGTATTATACTAAGTTCACACCTAGCGTGTTTAACATCTCAATCGTGTTTAAGCACTAAACACGGCGAATTTGAGGTGTTTTACCATACATTGACGTGTTTTGTTAAACATCTCAAATGAGTTGTTTTTGATTTAAACACGTCGTTAAACACGTAAATTTCAAATACAACTCTGAATTTCATATAATTTTGGGACGTGCTAAGTGCGTTTTTGCCCCTGTAGGGTAGTAGTCTGGGGTTTGGGTTTAAATCCCAACTAAAATGACTGTTTTCATTACAAAAAATCATTTTTAAGGTAAAAAAAGTAGATAAAACATCAGCCGTAAACATCTCAATTATAGTGTGAACGGCTGTGTTTAAATTTTAAAACATTTTGCTTAAACAGGTTCAAAAATACAAGTGTGAACTTACTATTAATCTTAAAAAAAAATAAATCGTTAAAATTTAATTAAAAAGACCGTTTAAAAGATTAATACATACTTAATTAAAATAAAAAAGGTCGAATAAAAATAAAAAATAATAATCAAATCAAATCATATTTTTTTAATATTTCGCTCGGAAAAATATACGAAATATTGAAAAAACATAGTGTTAAATTTTATTTAAGACACCATTAAAAATATTAATACATATTTAATTAAGGAATAAAAGGTCGAATAAAAATAATAATCAAATTATATTTTATGAATATTATATACATATATATATGTATATATATATATATATATATATATATATATATATATATGTATATATATATATATTATATCAATTATGTTATTCATTTGATTTCCAAAACATTTTGAAATAGTAAACGAATAAATAAACCATATGCATAGAGTACAAATAAAATCACACACAAGAATTGATGGCAAAATTGTTGTATTTATTCCAAATAAATTTTTCTCTTAAAACTAAAATTTCTTCAAGTGTATTTATGTGATTTAATACAACCCTGTTGCATTGTTTAGATTTGTTCTGCTTTTGCGTTATTTTTATTGGTAACATTTTACCTTATCTTCTTATTAATTTCATAACTGGACTAGAGCCACTGGCATTTTTTCAACTGAAAAAATGTTCAGACATCTTCCTAAGCCTCCTATTAGACTGGTAAGTCTTCAAAATGAAAATATAAAAGCAGTGAAACAACTTGTTTACTACTGCAGCATGCAAGCAGTCCTTCTTTCGCACAACGTAACTCTTCGAGTGCTGTTAACTCTCAAAATAAAATCGAAGAAATACGTGACCGTTTAGCTAAAGGCCCCAATTTTCAAGATTTCGTACAAAATCCGGATAATACTAAAGAAGAATGGGCTGAATTTCAAGGCAAACTAAAACGCGAAAAAGGCGAAAATGAGAGACTGAGATTACCACCCTGGCTTAAGACCACGATACCAATGGGTAAGAATTATGCCAAAATTAAACTCCAGTTACGTGAACTAAAATTGGCTACTGTTTGTGAGGAGGCTAGATGTCCAAATATAGGAGAATGTTGGGGCGGTGGTGAACATGGAACTCAAACAGCTACAATTATGGTGCGTAAATAACATTGTACGGCTTATGAACGAACCGATAACCTAATGACCTAGACGGATATGTTGTTATTGTTTAATTTTATAACAGTTAATGGGCGACACTTGTACCCGGGGTTGTCGTTTTTGTTCAGTAAAAACAGCTAGAGTGCCGCCACCGCTCGATGTCACTGAGCCAGTTAATACAGCAAAGGCTATAGCTTCTTGGGGCTTGGATTATATTGTATTAACTTCAGTTGACAGGGATGGTAAGAGCACGTTTGTTTCAATTACAAAAATCAAATGTTGTTTATTTGGGTTTCTCTTATAGATTTGCCAGATGGCGGCTCAGAGCATATAGCAGAAACTGTTAGGGAAATTAAAAAGCGGTAGGAATATTTATTTCTGAATTTAAGGCTTTTTCATGCAACATTTTTCTATAATTTTTAAGCAATCCCAATATTTTTGTGGAATGTTTAGTGCCTGATTTCCGTGGCGATTTAAATTGTGTTAAAACTATAGCCAACTCGGGACTGGATGTTTATGCTCACAACATTGAAACCGTAGAGAAGTTAACATCTTTTGTTCGAGACAGACGTGCAAATTATCGCCAGACTTTAACTGTTCTCAAAGAAGCCAAACGTTTTAATCCAAAACTTATAACAAAAAGTTCTATAATGTTGGGTTTAGGTGAAACTGATGCTGAGGTAGAACAAACAATGCGCGATTTACGTGAAGCTGAGGTAGAATGCTTGACTTTGGGTCAATATATGCAACCTACCAAAAAGCATATTAAAGTTATCGAATATGTAACCCCCGAAAAATTTGAACACTGGAAGAATAGAGGCAATGAATTAGGTTTTCTATATACTGCCAGTGGTCCCTTGGTAAGAAGCTCCTACAAGGCAGGTGAATTTTTTATTACAAGTATATTGAAAAATCGCAAAGACGGGGAACAGGAAACATCAAATCAAACAACGGAATAAATTACTTTAACTTTTAAATTATAAAAATATATGACTGTCCGATAAAAAATATTACAAAACAAATGAATAAAAGTTTTTTGTTGTATGATGAAATAGTTTTAATAAAAATCTGTTTTTTTTTTACAAATTAAATATATTAAAACATAAAAAAGTTATTTATCTTAAAGCTTCCTTAAGCTGCTGTAGAAAATTATATGATAGTTCTGAACTTGTTTTCGGATTTGATGCACAATTTTTAACACTTATTTGCCATTCTTTTAAAGTATCCACCCAGTTGCATTCAAGAACAACAGCTTGGCTGGGATGAAAAGACAAACCACCACAATATTCTAAAACACAACAGATATTCAGTTCGGCACATATATTGAAAATTCTATGGAAATAGTTTTTCTCAAATAATAACTGAAAAAGTCCACAACTTGTTATGAATTCAAAAATATAAAAACAAGTAAATACTACTACCACTTACTTGTCTAGTTTGCGAAGACTGTATTAAGGAATAATTCAGAAATTCGAAACCTTGATGTTTCTCTAACTGAAATATATATTAAAAAATCCTTTTAATAATTTCTATTAAATACTTAATAATATTCCTTTTACCTACATAATTCAAACTATGCAAATATATAATATTCTGATGACAGTGATGACCAAATGCTAACTGCACGGCCACCAAAAATAACTCCTGTACATGTTTTTCGGCCTGTGTCCATGGAAATGGTATTGCATTTGAGTTTTTAAGCTGTATTTGAGTTTTCATTAAATCAAAGTATGTATTATCTGTGGTTATTTTACTTATATCTTGTAAATTTCCAAACGTTGTGGGCAATAAGAACCATACGGTGAATTCTGAACAGGTCATGTACTCAAATAACCAGCGAATATCGTTGAAAATATTAATCAAATGAGAAATGCGGGTGTTATTTAAAAAACTTCGAGCGGTGAAAATTGAAGTTGTAAGTTCGTTTAAAATGTGATTTTGGGAAATTTCACGCTTGGAATATAATTCACAGAATTGTTTAAGTTGAAGGTTTCTACAAAATATAATCAAAATTAAAAAAAAAAAATATATTGAATCTCTACGAAATAGGCAAGAGTATAGAATTCGAAATTATGTGTAAAAACAGGAGTTGCATTAATTTTATAAAAGTTTCTTCTTTTCAATATTTATCTATTGTTTTTGCAAGCAATATTAAGTATTTATTTTATTTTTTGAATTAGAAATTACATATTTGACAACATTCACTTACTCATCGCTTTCCTTATGGACAAATTCCGTAGAAAATAAATCTAGCCACCTGCCGTTGCAATATTCGCCGTGAGTTATATTCGTTAATCTAGGAAATATAACTTCCGTGCAGGTGAAAAAACGTATTTGAAATATTATAACTGAACATTCGATGATGGGTCCGTCATCAACATTGTACACTATAACATCAGGTTTTAAAGTAAAATCGCGACATGCATTTACCACCAACATATTATTTTCTCTTTTATTTATCCTTTTTAAACGACGTTTCTGTCGCTGTTCTGCCTGTTGTGAAGTGCAGGGTGCATCACTGTCACTGCTATGCTCTTGTAACTGAGAATTTTCAGCAACATTTAGTACTTTTGTTGACTTTGGCAAAGTGAAACTAATTTTTACTTTGCCACCACTGATTTTATTGCGAATTTCATGCAAAGCTGAATATCTGCAGTACTTAACACCACATATTAATTGTAAAGCCAATGTTATTATTTCACATTCTCGATTGGAATGAACAAACAACACTGGTGGTTTTTGTAAATTGTTGTGCAGTTTTAATAGTGCATGCTTACATTTACAAATATTATAAATTTCTAACTGCAAATATTTCATAATTAAAAATATGAATTTAAACTATATTTTTCTTATTTACCTCGGTAACATTCATTTTCGTTTAAGATTTAATAAAATACATACATTCGAAAACGAACTTTAGCGCGATGACTGTCAAAATATAGAAGAAGAAGCGCAAGTTTCCGTAAAAACAGGGGAATTGTTATTGTACAATGTAAACTAAGTTTAAGAGATGCCACATCTAGTAAAGCATAATATAGAAAAAACAAATATCTATCTATGATAGAAAACAGCAATCTTCATTCCTTCCTTCCTTAATATAACAGAGACTCAAGAGTGCCTCACACAATATAATCCAAAATATTTTAAGCTTGTTGATTTTAGTTAATTAAATAATACTGTATTCAATATGGCTAAGATATAAGACTCTTGAATATTCTATACAAAATTTGGGGTAAAATCCACTGATGATCTATATGAGCGGTAGTGAAATGACCATATGGATTTGCTTTCGCCCACAGTAATTATACACACGCACACACACACACACACACACATATATATATATATATATATATATATATATATATATATATATATATATATATATATCAGAAAATATTTATTAAAGGAATTTGTGCTAGGTACATGTAGATTAAATTAAAAAATTATCCCAAAAAATAAAATTGTTTTTTTTTTATTTAATTATTATAATTTGTTTTTTTATGCGGACTGTTTATTTACTACAGGATAATTCATATACGTCAATATTTTAAACTTGATAATCTTAATTAATTAAATAATGTATTCATAGCGTAGCTTTTTTATGTAATTTTTACATTTTGTATTTTCATACGGACTGTTTATTCACAACAGGGTAGTTCATACACATCAAGCTCATATTGGAAACAAACAGTTTTTTTAGTATATCCACAGTTGTGTTGTAAAATGCAACTCTTTGTTTTTGTGTGTAGTTGTTTAATACGTGTACGTGTGAAAACGTATAATATTTAACTGTGGTGGCAAATGACGATTTAGTTTACTGGTAAGAAAGTTTGATGGTGGTTGTTTTCCAATTGGAGGAGTTTTAATTTGTTTTTTAATTCTGCTTGCGCGTTGTAATTTGTGTTTAATTGCATTTATTTATTTGGTTGCGTAAAGTTCGTTGCTTTTTAGCTGATGTAAAAGTTAATTTTAAAAGCTAATATGTACAAGGTTCTATAGAGTTTGAAATAATAAAAAGCAAAAAGGTTTAATACAGCAAATTCTAAAAAAACCAAACCCAGCTTAAAAAATTAATAAGCAAACGCACACAGATACGTGTTTAACTACAACTAACAACAGCATTAATATCTTACAGTGTAAGAAAAACTTATTCAAAAACAAAGAAAAAGAATTAGGAAACAAGTCACAAACAAAAAAAGAAAACAAGTTTGTTTAAACTCACTTCTTGATTTTATATTATTGTTATTTTCATCTCCACTATGGCTTGAAATATTTTTTGTGTTGTTACGACCTATTTGACTTAAATATTTAAAACCCGTCCCACAACAACGAAACTGTGTTTACAATAAAACAAAGTTACATTTAATATAAACTAATCTGCAGTACAAGCTAATATCATGGGTAAGTCAGATAGCGCTTTTATAAAAAATTTCTTAAATCTAGTAAAAAAGAAAAAAAATTTTTTTTGCAATAAAGTAATTTACTGTATTGTTGTGGTTTACTTTGGTCTATAATTTGTTTTGCTTGTGTCTAGTCCATTAATTGTCTTTATGCAAAACGCGCCATCTTGCAACAATTAAATTTCATACTTATACAGTTCATAAGAAAGTTTTATTTTATTTTTAGCAGCACATTAGTAAAGATGCCTTCACATCCGTTTTTGTTATTTATTATAAACCGTTTTTATAACGGAAACCTATTAAGCAGACAGAGATTTATCATATCGTTTATACTCTTCTACTTAGCAATTCGAGAAGTCGCGCACTTAACAAAATTGACTGTTAGTAAGATTAATTTAATACACACAAAGTATTACTTAGTAATAGGAAATATTGAAGAATAAAAAAAAAAAAAATTAGGTATATATTTTTTTGAAGAATTATTATCAAAACACAAAATTAGTTAAATACCATAATCATAATTATTAATAAATATTTAAGCATCTTTTATTATTTCTGATGTAAAAATTCAATTCATATGTTTCGGCAACCGATAATTTGGAAATGCAGTTAAAGGCAACCGTTCATAACGCAACGTTGGCGTGAGATAACAAATAATACTTTTTAATATTTTATAAATAATTTTTTTTAAGCACAAAGTCTCGATATGAATTTAAATAAATATTTATTCGCCTTTCTTTTTATTTATTTGAAAAATAGTTCGAATTTTTATCGTTAAATTCCTGTTCATAGTTATTTTTATAGCAATTAATTGTTGTGGTCCCGCGGTCATGCAAGTGGATTAACATTTTTAAATTGAGTTCAATAGTTTTTTTAGTTTTTCTATTTTTTTAGCAAAATGACTTTTAAGAAGGAGTTCCGTTTAATCTACAGTAGTTATTTTTATTGTATCAAAATCCAACTCACTTAAATCCAGTCAGTAGTTGTGTGATCCTTAGATGTTGGTTTAAAAGAGATTTGGACTCTAGGCGGCTTGAATTTATATTTAAATTTTTATATGGGCCTATACTACATTTAGGTTACGAATAAGTAATTTATCTTATTCTGAAATATACGAAAAATACTGTGGTTCTACATGGTAGATTAAGCACTTCTTCAGCTATTGGTGGCAGACGACAAAACAAAATAAAATAAAAATTAAATTATTTATTATTAGTTTTATTTCTATTTCCACCAACTTTCTGTGAATATTGTTCAGCGTAGCCTTGTATGAGTTGTCGTCATTAATTTTTTATACTCTTCCCTGGGAGTACACAGTTTTGGTGACCACCTTCTACATTTTCATATTGTAGCCTTCTGGGGTAAAAGGTGGCACTAGTCGCGTAGGCTAGCAGGAACCTGACACTGGGAGATAAGGACATTCGAAGTCCGAACAATGACTAATTAACTGGTACTAAGGGAACTGTTAGCCCGCAGTGGCTACAGCCCCTGTTTCAGTTATTGGTGAGGCCTTTTAGGGTGTAACATGGTGGCTGTGGTTTAAACCCAAACCGCGAGAAGGTGTGGTTTTTTCTACTTTAGCATTCTCTCATTTTCAACAGAACGTCGTCAATGATCCGGTTCTCAAGCGGCCCTATTTTTGCTTCCGAAGTCACAAATCGGGGAGTTGCTATGCTCCTCGCGAGAATTATCTATAACTGGTCTTTACTGTACAGAACTTAAAAACCGAATCCATATCTCCGCTTATTAAATCCACAACAGTCACAATTATGTGCTTTTACATTAAAGATGTATAATTTTTGTACAAACCATAATCAAATACGTATTTTTTGGCTTTAGACGGCATCTACTTCTACTTTTAATCCACTTTATTGTTACTGAAGCATTTCATCAGCAGCAACCACAACAGAAATAGGACATGCACACAAATACGCACTCACACACACACACACACACACACAAAGTTATATGTACAAGTATATTCTACTTTTTAACTACCTTTCATAAAAAATCTGAAAACTAAAGAGGGAAATTTAGAGATACTTAAGAGCCAACTTGTATTTAAATATTATCTGAGAACATTTTTGCAGAAAAGCTAGGAGACTAAAAGATCGTCTCACTGGAATTATATTCAACTTATTTGTATTCAGTACGTAATTTTTTGGACAAAAATGGTCAAAATGGTATGGTCTTTACTTAGCTTATGGATAGGAGGATAAAGAAAAGCTTCCGTGGGAAGTTTGTTCCGCGTATAGTTTCTTCGGCTTGAAAATTAATTTTCTTTGCGATGCGATGGTAGTAGTAGTCCAACACAAATTTATGGAATCTGGTGATGCACAAAAAAAAACTCTTTAAAAGAAAGCATTTACCGATTTGATCAAAGGAACGAAAATACCGTAGTAACGATGAACAGGGGAACACATTTCTTATTGTGTCGAAACTGCAGTGAGTCAATAGAGTTGGAAAACCTTTTATCAACGACTTGATTCTTTACCCTCTCTGCGATTATATTGCACGATTTCAGAGAAATGAGGCACTTAGAACCCAGACAAAATTGCTATCGCACAACAGAATAATTCCATTTATTTTAACTTTAGAATTTTCTAGAAGTAATATGTAACTACACCTCTATGCCTGCTCAAAAACTTTCGAAAGTTATCCCAAAGAAATTAAAAATGAGCTCCAGAATAATTCTATATATTTTAGCGGGCGAGCTGTTGAAAACTAACAAATTTAAATATTTTCAAAATATTTTAAAGTCTTTAAGTCCCTTAAGTTTTCTCTTACTATAATAAACATTTTTCGTAGTATCTTCTCTGTACAATTTTATTTTATGCCTCTGGGACGAATTCATTTCAATTGGATTGGATTGAATAAACGAACACCAAATGAATAATAAAAATAAACACAAAATGAATATCTTCTTGCTAAATAAAGTGTTTTCCAGGCGGGACGGGCAAATTTTTAATGCTACAATATTAAATCGATGACATTATGATTTTAATATGCTGAATAAGGTTCTCATTGGCTTTTAGAATACGGATCAGGTTGAATTTAAGCGATGCCGTAGCTATGCAAACACTTAATGCACCTGGTATTTTTAGCTTTTTGTAATGTCAAGGAAAAGTTGTATAAAGAAATCAAATAATTAAATATTAATCTTAATCTGTTAAACGGTCCTTTAAATTATAACGATTTATTTTTTTCTCGATGTTTCGCTTTCCTGGGGAAAACTTCTTCAGGAATAAAACTGAAAATAATAATGAAATCAAATAACATTATTTCGGTGTCCAGGTCGATATCACTCATCATTCTTAGACCGAACCAGCTGTGTGTCACATGGAAGCATCCATTTGAGAACTGCATGTCACTGCAATAGGCATCATTAAATAAGGTGGACGGATTGGGCTATAGTAACATGGTGTCCCATGGGTGATTTGGGTTCAAGAAACCTTAAAATGTTGAAGCAGAAGGACGTCAGTATATTGTGATTACTATCATCTTGCAGAAACATGATCGTCCACCTTGTGAACATCCTTTTAAGCAACCCACTTACTCTGAATATTTATGTTAAGATTTTTTTATAAACAAACGAAAAAAGAAATGGAAAAAAGTTTTACTCTCCCACACAAAGAACAACCACCCACCCTCAAATAAAAATAACACTTTATTTCCAACTCACTAAAGCGTGGAAGAATAAATGTTCTCCTGGATTATCCTTTTGTGTACTTATAAATTTTGTATTCATTTAGGCCAACATTGTTTGTTGGAAGGCCCACATTTTTATTCATTTAAGGCAAAACATTAAATTAAAGAAACAGATTGATTTCTTATTTTAATTTTTTGATAAACAAAGCGATGAGTTAGAATAATTCGAACATTTACTGAGAAAATAATTTTTGATTTATAAATCTTTTATTTTATAAATTAATAAACCCTTTTTAACCCATATATGTATGTATATGTTTTGCAAATATAGTCGTTATAATGCAAAATTTGAATAAAAAATTTACATAATGATTCTTATCACTTCAAATTGATTTTAAGATAGTTACCAGTATCTTTCTAAAATAGTATCTTTGCTTAAAATAGCCAAAAAATTATTTTTAGTTTTATTCGACCTTTTTTTTAAATTTCTATTAAATTTTAATCTTTTTACTCGGTCCTTTAAATTATAACGCTTTATTTTTCTTTTTTTCTCTCAATATTTCGCTTTCCTTTGGAAAGCTTCTTCAGGAAATTATTTTTTTATTTACTTTATTTTTTTTTTCTTTTCAAATTGTTATAATTTTTGTTTTTCAAAATTTAAAAAATAATTTCCTGAAGAAGCTTTCCAAAGGAAAGCGAAATATTGAGAGAAAAAAAGAAAAATAAAGCGTTATAATTTAAAGGACTGAGTAAAAAGATTAAAATTTAATAGAAATAGCCAAAAAATAGTAAATTAAATAACTATATGCCTCTCATATCCACGAGCCAATAACAACTAGTTTCTTCCAATCTTCAAAATAAGTTCGAATTTTGTAAAATAATAAAACCAAAAAAATCTTTATTTTTCATACTTTTATTTAGCTTACCTCCGAAAAAGTCAAATTATCATTGCTATTATTATTTATTACAAGAAAAGTTGCATGAAAAAAGAATTTTAACAAATACCCATTAAAAAATATCTTTTAAAAACTACAAGTTAAATCCCATATAAGATCGCACACTTTACTACTCACTGTAATGGAAATTTGCGCAACTTAAAACTCTACAGCACTTTGTTTTCCTATTTTGCGTTGTTAACAGTTTTAACAAAACTTAAAATATCACCACATCCTTTTAATATAAAAAATAGAGGAAATATTTCTTATATTAAGTATTTGAAACGAATGCAATTACAAAAAACTGTTATCTAGAGCAGAGTTCCCCAAACTTTTTTGTGCCGTAGACCCCTTGCCATATTTTTCCGTGTTGGGTAGACCCCCCACTTACCTGTTATTGATTTCCTGTAAATTTCTAACTGTAGTGAAGTTTAGTGTTAAAAACTTAAAGTAAAAACACATGTTAGATTATCAACATTTGGCGTCAATTTTCTTAGGGTTAATCTTAAATCTCCTAGTCTGTTTCTTTTTTTTGTTTGGAGATTGATAACAGCGCTGAACCCCCTTTCCACTGGGTATGACGATGGAAAGGAAATTAAAAATTTCCTCGCTATATTCCATAAAACGAGATAAGTAACGGGTATGTTGTTTTGCAGCCAGAATTTTTGATATCCGTTTTTAAACTGAACCTTAAGTTCTTCGTTTGTACTTAGTTCAGTCAGTTCCTCTAATATTATGATATTCGTTTCTTCTATGTCACCATATGGATTAATTATCCACGGTGGTATTACCATAGTCAAAATATCCTTAAAGCTAAATTCATAATATGAATAGAGGGCATTTAAATGTTAAACGTAAGTTGAAACGTCGTCTTCCTGGCAGCTTGTCTGTGACAAATTGGGGAACTGAGAAAATTCGCCCCGTCCAATCTTTTGCTTCATTAGTTTAACTCTGGCAGAAAACGGTGATAAGATGGACTTTGTTTTAATCAAATTTAAACTGTCGCCTTGTAATTGCAAATTACCATATTAAATTTTGTAAACAAATCTGTTAAATAGGCGATGTCTGTTTTGCTCTTCATTACATTTTCTTTACAAATTTTATCTTTAGTATCCAGAAATTCTAAAATAGTCTCAAAAAGTGCAAAAAATCTTGTCAAACATAAGCCTTTCGACAGCCTGCGTACTTCAGTGTGAAGGAGTAATTCATAAAAGTGTTCGTCATTTTGTTCACACAACTGCGCAAATAACCGCGTATTTAACGCGTTGCTTCAATGAAGTGATTCATCCAATCTAACACTCAAATTTTTAGCAACTAAATGTTATCAATGGATGACGCAATGTATTGCTAACACCCCTGACACATTTTGTTTTAAATAGCTTATAAATCCTCGATAACGTCCAACCATGGCAGGCGCTCCATCTGTAGCTACTGATATTATATTTGATAAAGGAATTGCTTTTGCAATAAAGTAATCCTTCAAAACATGGAGTATTGATTCACCTTTAGTGTCGGTTATCAAAGTTCTTGCGAAGAGCAGTTCTTCGTAGATTTCTTGATTCATAATAAAACGAACATATGCCAATAATAATGCTGCATTATCCGGTAAAGTTGACTCGTTAGTTGTATAGAGAAATGGATCGTTTGCAAATAATTACATATGAAGCTTTCAATATCAGAACTCATTGTATCAATACGTCTGTCAACAGTATTGTTGCTTAAGGGAATTCTTTTAATGATATCAGATGCAGGTTTGCGTAAAACAGTTTTTAAAACCTTTTCAACGGCTGGCAAAATTAACTTCTCTCCGATAGTAAGCGGTTTTCCGGATTTTGCTATAAGTAACAAGATATTGTAAGACGCCCGCAAACCATCATCATTTTTTTTTTGACGTCGAAGCGAACATTCTGTCCAGGGTAGGTCTCTTCTGAAGTTCATCTTTGAGTGTTTGAAAGTATTTCAAATCTTTCTCTGTTTTATCAGGGTGGCATCTTCTCAGATGATCTTGCAGTTTAGATGGTTTCATAGCATCATTGGCCAAAACTTTGTTCCATAAAAGCCACATAGGCAATTGTTTGTCCAGCTATGATGGAATAAAGTCAAATTTCAAATAATCAACGCTGTACTGTCTACATTTCCTTTTAGATTCGGACATGGCATCAGTCATTTGTGGGCAAAATTAAATTATTTAAATAAGACAGAAAATCCAGCAGCTGTATATTAAAAATATTTTTTTGATTTTTCCGAAAACATTCCATAAGTCGAACATCTTTTTGCAGCAATTAGCTCGAATTACGGAAATTGCACTGTAATTATAATACCGATTGCTAAAACTTTCAAAAAGAAACTACTGAGGAGTACTCGTGTAATTTTGCATGATTGAATATTAAACTACTAATAACTAAACTGATTGGCGTAATTTATCTATCTTTGCTAACTACAAGTACAAAACTAAAATTTAATAAAAAAAAATTTTATTTTTTTTTACACGATTTTATTCGATTTAGCACGGTTCAAACGGTTTCTCTTTCGTTTTTTTTTTTGTACATACATTCAAGCAAATTTCCTGGTAAGAGAAAAGTTTAAAAATTTAAGGGAATTCCCTTTTTGCAATATGTATAACCGTTTAGTAGAAGTTCAAAATGTACTGCGACCACAAAGCGCATACCAACATCCTACAACTTACACAATTTTTTAAACATACACATATAATAAATTTTTTACTTCAAAGGTACTTTTATAAATAATGTATATGTTTTGATATCATAAGATATGATATGATATAGGTAAATAGGTACTATCAGTGTATGTGTTGAGATCCACTATCGTGGACCCCCATTTTCATTTCATGGACCCCCAAATTTTTTTTCGCTGACGTAGACCCCTTGCAGGTTGTCATAGACACCTAGGGGTCGAGGAGTGTGATAAAGTAGCCATTCTTTCACTACTAATGCAGTATGCTTGGGATCGTTGTCCTGTTGAAAGATCCAAGGTCCAATTTCTCGAGGCTGCTGAGCAAATTGTTTTTTAAAATGTTCAAATAGTCTATTTTATTCATGGTACTTTCAATAAAAACCAAATTGCCTACTCCACTTGCTGCCATACATCCCCACACCATCACCGAACCCCCACCGTGTTTAACAGTAGCTATTAGATTTTAGTCGGCATACTCAGTATTCTTATTTCTCCATACTTTTACTGGTTTTTTCTGCCCAAACACTTCAAACTTGCTTTCATCGCTAAATACAACTTTATTCCAGAAAGAATTATCATGATTTACATATTTTTTTGCATAGTCAAGTCGTTTTCTTTGGTTAACTACCGATATTAGTGGCTTCTTTCTTGGTAATCGACCATGCAACCCAGGTGCATGCAATGTTCGTCGTATTGTGCTGGCACTTACGCTTCTATCGGATGTAGCACAAACTTCCTCTGATATTTTAACAGCACTTTTAAATGGATTCTTCTTTACATCCCGGACTATACCCCTTACTTCAGCCTCATTTAAAATTTTAGGCCGGCCTGCACCTGGCCGATTTTCTTTTTTGCCGAAATTTTTGTATTTGTCAACAATTTTCGTTACTGTGCTATGGCTTCTATTAATAGTACAACCAATTTCACGGTAAGTTTTACCTTCGTCGCGAAGTTTTATTACAATTATTATTATAATTGAAAAAATTTAATATTTGCTTAAGAAAATGCTTTTCACTCAGCCGATCGCTACTATTTAAACTAAACTATTAGTAAACTTTCAATAGAACGCAAAAAGAAGAAAAAAAGCAAATATAACGGTATTTTTTTACAGTACGACATTGCTAAAATGCTAATTATGATCTTTGTACACTTTATTTTGACGCGAGTTAATTTTTACAATTAGCACTTGTGCATGTCAGCGTAGTAAAACATTCGTGATGGTGGTGGTGTTGGTGGTTCGAGTCATCGTCCATTCTAAGAATATCATCACATATGAGTAAATTACTAGAAGAGTTGGCAGTTGACTGGAGGTCAGCATTCTTAAGAGGGTCGCAATTGAAAATGGAAAACTTAAGATTTGAATACTGCTGACTGGCTGGATGTAAATTGGCATCGTTGTTGACAATGCTGCTGCCGCCATTATCATCCGCATCAAATGAGCCATCAATGAGATCATTAACATAATTTTGTTGCTGTTGTTGATGGTGTTGCTGTTGCTGTTGATTTTGCTGTTGTTGCTGGTGTTGATGTTGAGAGTGATTGGTGTTGGTGTTGTGATTATGTTGCTGATTATGAGCTGTATGCAGATCCGTGGCAGGATTTATTAATGTTATTAATTGGCCTAATTTTGGACAGACATCCGCTAGGCCATCACAGTCAGTTTCCTTCAATTCCACCGAATTTTCAAAAAAGCTATCAGGATTCATTAGTTTCAAAACATCATCATATTTTGCATCCGCTTCGGTTTTAAATTGTAACGTACCAGCCGTTAGACTTGTTAAACCTGGAAGTTTTTGTTGTTGTTGTTGTTGATTGTCATCCATATGGGTAACGTGTAGCATCACATTCTTATTGAGATCTGCATTCAGATCATCTGAGGTGTAAAAATTGCTTGAGGTAATTGTATTGTAATCACTGCCAGCAGTTGTTGCATTCAAATAACTACTGCCAATATCCATGTTATCCACATTATCCAGGGTGTGCTGCTGATGGTGTCCAGCATCTACCATAACCCGCGTGAAATTTGGAGTATATTTTGTTTTTGTTTAACAACTTTTGTTGTTGTAAATATTTTTTGTTGTTTTTTTACAATTAGGTACAGAACTGAATACTACTTTCAAAAACCTAAAATTGAAAATTATGTAAGAAGTAATAAAGACTGAAATAAAATACATATTATTAGAAAAGCTTTTGTACACTTTATTTTGACGCTCACAGTAGACCACTTTGGGAATCACAGATCTAGAGGATTATTCATATTGTAAGAAGGAACAAAAAAAATAATAAAAAAGAAACACATTAATGCCCTGCACATAATAAATTACTAAAGCCTAATTATGAGATTGTAGAAATGCTTGGAATGGCATAAATACTCCTTCATACATGTATGTGAATTGTTTTAAAAGACAATTTAATATCTAAGATAAAAATAAAGTATAAAGCAAAGTAAGTTTTCAATTATAGAAGTTGGGGAGACAGCGCGTAATTAAAACACTAAGAGAAATATTCCACGATTATATATTTTGTTAGAAATGCTAGAAATTGTTAATGTACCAAATGTAAGGAGAATAAATTTCAAGACAGACACAGACAATTTAGCTCAGAATTATAGGTACTTAATTCAAAGGACACATAATTTGTTATAATTATTTCATAAGAGAGAATTTGTTATTTGTTATTTATTTGTTATTTCCGTTTCCTTGTTTTTGTATGTTTAAGTATTTGAAAATTTAAAATTTTTGTATGTATGTGTGTATGAAAAATATTTTATATGTTTTTGTCAAATGTTTTGAAAATTTTTTCAATATGTTAATAATTTTTGTTTTCAAAAATAAAAAATTTTTTTTTCCTGAAGAAGATTTCCATAGGAAAGCGAAATATCGAAAATAAAAAAATATATATTGTTAATTTAATTTAAAAAGACCGTTAAAAGGAATAAGATATATTTGTTAATTATTTAATTAATGAAACTTATCAGAGATGATGAATGGAATTTAAAAATTAAAATTATTAAAAATTGATGTTAAAGCAGTTTTGATTATCACTTAAATTTCAAAAGAGGAAACAATATTAGAAAAAATTTGGTAGCGTTCGAGATCACCTTTTTGTTGATCTGATATTTAAAACTTGATTAAAAATTTGCCCTTTTAAATGGAAATGAAAGTATAAAATAAAAGAAAAAAAAATATATAAAAGAATCTCATAAATACTTTTGTAGTAATTTTTTTCAATTTGCTCATATTGCTTAAAAAAATGACAGCAAAAAATGTGTTATGTCAAAATAGCCTTTTAGAATTCCTAAAATATTGCTAACTTCCACAACATATTGGTTTCTTAAAATCTCGGTCAATGTATACCGTTTCAAGCTGAAATAAGACTTAAACCTGGTGCTCAACCAAAGTTTATCAAACCGTACAATAGAACTTGCATTATTATTGAGAGTCACACAACAAGCCATTTTCCTATGTTTAAAAGCATTGAGATTCATTTAAAAACACGGAAATTGAATCCGATAGACACCGAGGCGTGTTTTCATGTCGGAAATGATGCTAGAACGCCGAAGCGCAAAAAGTCAAATCAATGCCGAAGCGCAATGCTCATGTCGCCAAGGTAATGCTCTGTATCTAGTGGTATCGAAAATTTTTTTTCGAGTTATTGATATCGTGTCAGACGATTGCAGGGGACCTGTACCAAAATTGATTCGTTTAAGGAGAGCAATCAACGAAAAACAACCAGAATATTCGACGCTCGATCACATGTTGCAAAACCGGTCAAAAACTATTCGGAAAACAGATGGGAAGTTTTAGTTCACCTGCCTTATAGCCCATATCTTGCCCCGTCCTTAGAGAATGTGCTTCACTTAAAAACAGGCTGTCAGATATTGCTGTTATTTTTCATATCAAAACCGGTGCAGTTCTTTTGGAGCGAAGTTTATGTGCTACCAGAAAAATGGAAAAAAGTAGTGGCTAACGATGGATAATATTTGCATTATGATCAACTAATTTTGTTATTACAATAAATGCATGTTTCAGGCAAAAAATCGACATTATATCAAATAGAAAAAACCTTAAATTATGGCTGATAATAGCTGCTGATCGCTATGTTTTTCCTCTCTTTTTGGCGCTACGAAAAATTTGTTTTAAATGATTTTAAAGTTAAGAATTTTAATTTTCTTAAGCAGCTGTCGTGATTTATTGCACTTCAAAGCAACTCTAGCTTAAATATTTTAAGATTAAAAAATATATTTTTTCTTTTATGCTAAAAACTATAAGGATATATTAAGTCGGTAGCATAAAATAATTTCTAAAAAGCTTTACGGTTTCTAGTGTGAATCTATAAAAGATAATTTACTGGATCAAAATTCCAGCACATTATGACACCTAATCTTTTAATAAGTCTGGACTCTCAATACATATATTTTCTCCTTTTTACCCTTTAAATATTTCGTCAAACTCTCCTTATTGTTTTTAGTTTCACTAAAAGTATGGTGATTGCACTAACTTTACCATCCCTGTGAGTTGCCCAACGAAAAACAAAAGTTATGTTTTGAAAATGAGAATAAAAATAATAAAATACGAAAAACTAGCAGCCGTTATTCATAAACAATTTGATTTTTCATTAATGTGATTATTAAATATCGGGAATGTTACGTTGCTTACAAAAAAAAATGCAATTTTTTTCGCTATTTCGCTTTCCTATGGAAAGCTTCTTCAGGAAAAATTAATTTTAATAACAACAACAATTATTAAAATTAATTATTCCTGAAGAAGCTTTCCATAGAGCGAAATATCGAAAAAATATATATATTGTTAAATTAATTAAAAAAGACCGATAAAAAAGAATAACAGATATTTATTTAAGATTTAAAAAGGTCGATTAAAAAATTCTAATTTTTTTTAGTGATTTTTTTTTTAAGGAAGTATATATGTTGGATAGGCTGGATTAACTCTTAACTGGATTACTGTAGCAAACCTATGTTTTTTCTCTTCAAAAATTACGAGTGATGCAGAAAAATAGGATGCAGCAGTTATTTTTGTCTTTAATCATGTTTAATTTGCTCATTAATTAGGCTCGATAAGCTATTTGGGAAGAGAAAGAAAACAACACCAGCAAATCTCCCTAAATTTTTTTCCTTTTTATGGAATATTCAATTTTTCTTTATGCTTAGCACTTCCTTCTTTAGTTGTTTTACACTCATGACATAAGTAAATTAAAAAGAAAAGTTTTAAGAGAAGAGAAGCGAACAAGGGCAGTTTTAAACATGAAATTTCATTTCTTTTTATATAAGAGAACAGTCTAGAAACTTGTTTTTAATCAGTCAATTTATTTCTTTTTGTGCATTTGAAACATGTAAAACTTCATATGTATTATTTCCAGTTGAAACGTTACACAACTATGCTTAAATTGTGTATTATTTACTTTATTTGTGAAGATAATAAAAAACCACTATTTATATTTCGCCATAAACATTTCAATTTATCCTCTTGATGAAAGTAAAGCATGTAAAATTTTTTAAGATTGTAATGCATGGAGAGATGAAATAGTTACTAAAAAATATAATAAATGAGTAAAAATAAAATAGGTGCAAATTAAGTACATATAAAACAATTTAGTACAATTTTTAAACGTTTGCTGTCAGTTATATTTTTAATGGATTTTACAAGACAAGTTTGTTATTATTGGATGGGGAACTTTGAGATTAGGAAGTAAATTGTCTGACGATGAAATTCTGGGCTGTATTGATGAGATAAGCGAAGCTTTGTGAGTAGAGCGGTCGTCTGTTGACATACTAAAGGTAAACATTTGCTTAACATTATAGTATTCCATTAATAATTCCCATATATCTACTTTGCGTTGTTATCAATAAAACTTCCTAACCTTAACCTTCCTTGCTCACCCAATTTAATGGCTATATTACGGAAGGTAACCAAAGTTCAGTTGCTTTGAGAACTGGCAACGCCACTGAAGTTAAAATTAACATTACGTATGGCAACTTTTTTCAGTTGCCAAGAAGTTATCGATAATGACATCTAAGCAACTAAAAAAAAGTAAACAAGCTATAAGATAAAGCATTTGAAAATTTTAAAAATCAAAGTGTACAAAAATTAATTATGATTAGTTCAGTGGTGAAGAGAATGAAGTGCAAAATGTGGCATCAAGTAGACGGCACTTGAGGGATAATTCAAATCCTGCTCTACAGTGAGTTCATGTTGTTAATTGAATTTATTTTAAATAAGCATATTTTCGTCTTCCCAAAGAAGCGGTATTTTGTCTGGTGGATAATTTAAAAGACCATAGAGCTACAACAATACTTCCGCTGTTAAAGGGGTGTGCTGCGTCAAGGTTTTCAGAAAGCATATGGTAATGATTTCAACCTTAAAATAGCACAATCTACGTTGTCGGTGGTTTTAAAAGAGGTGATCTATTTGATCGAGAATAAAATCTGTAAAATGACAGGGGAAGAAAAAAAAAAACAAGAATAGGCGCTATCCAAAAACCAAGTTTCCTGGCTTTGTGGACTGTGTGGATGGGACACACGTACGAATCCTAATACCTAAAAGCACGGACCCCACGAGCAACATTGGGCCTGGCTTCCATATTATCTTTAATTATAAGATCGAATTGTTGTCTGCTTGTTATTTTTACGATTTTGAAATCTGTTAGCGTAGAGCATTTTAATATTATTATTTCAATATAAAAACAAAACAATATTTTGCTAAAAACAGCTGTTAGTTATCAGTTGCCATACGTAATATCATTTTGGCAAATGGCAGCGCAACGCAACGCAAGTTCGATTACCATCCATAATCGAGCCATAAGTCACACTAGTCTTTCAACATAAGCCCACAAAGAAGTGAACTAAGTGTTTACACTAGCAATTAATGTTTTTACTTATATTTTTAGCAGCTTAAACTGTTTTAAACTAAAACACACTAACATTTGCCAAATTTCCAAATTGTAGAACTGAAATTCAATAGGAGTGCATGTGTAAAATATGATTCTTTTAGTTATTACTGTTAGTTATGATAAACATGGTCAGACAAGTAATTATTTTCCTTTAATAATGTGCGTATGTGTGTGTGTGTGGATTTGTGCTCGTGTATTGTCTATAGAATGCGCATAAGTATAGTATTGTTACTTGTAATTTAATGCCTTATTTTCAACAACCCCATTTAGTCCTTAATTTTACCCCATTGCGACATTGACAAAGAACGTTTTATATGGTGGTACAGAGAAGTTAGCAAGCGTGGTATGGAAGGAACAAAGCCAAAAGATATCTTTTGTTTTCTCATGATGACACTCACTATATGATAAAAGTTCATTGCTTACAATTCCTCAAATAACCTGCTGTTTAAACTCGTTTTGCGGATGTCATTTATAACATGTGGCAGAGGGGATTGCAATTATTTTCAAAAAAATACAAGTTTATTTTCATCTACTTGCTGTTAAATATTTTAACAAATGAATAAGCATTTCAACTAAAAATGCATTTGTCAGCATACTAGAATAAGAAGAAGTGCAAGAAGAAAAGGAATAAAATCAAACAAAAGTCCCATAACAGCAGCACTAAATTGTTGCATAAATTTATGCTGGCTGAGTTGTGAAAAAATTAAATAAATTAGATTTTAAATTTGCATTTCTTATTTACTTAATTGTAAACAAATTCAATTAAGTTCTTATTTAATTGAACGATTTGATCCAAACTATATTTTAACCAAAATCTTAATGCTTCCCAACTAAAAAAAGATATTCAGTTAGCAATGCTGTGGAAAAGTTAATAACTTAAACAATTAAAGCATTAAATAAGCAACAGGATATAGAAAATATCATTTCATTCCAACATAAAGTAATTTTTGATTATCAAAAAGAAAAATATATTTTTTAATCTTAAAATATTTAAGCTAAAGTTATTTTGAAGTGAAATAAATCACGACAGCTGCTTAAGAAAATTAAAATTCTTAACTTTAAAATCAATCATTTGAAACAAATTTTTCGTAGCGCCAAAAAGAGAGGAAAAACATAGCGATCAGCAGCTATTATCAGCCATAATTTAAGGTTTTTTCTATTTGATATAATGTCGAGTTTTTGCCTGAAACATGCATTTTTGTAATAACAAAATTAGTTGATCATAGTGCAAATATTATCCATCGTTAGCCACTACTTTTTTCCATTTTTCTGGTAGCACATAAACTTCGCTCCAAAAGAACTGCACCGGTTTTGATATGAAAAATAACAGCAATATCTGACAGCCTGTTCTGAAGTGAAGCGCATTCTCTAAGGTCGGGGCAAGATATGGGCTATAAGGCAGGTGAACTAAAACTTCCCATCTGTTTTCCGAATAGTTTTTGACCGGTTTTGCAACATGTGACCGAGCGTCGAATATTCTGGTTGTTTTTCGTTGATTGCTCTCCTTAAACGAATCAATTTTGGTACAGGTCCCCTGTAATCGTCTGACACGATATCAACAACTCGAAATACAAAAAAAATTTTCGATACCACTAGATACAGAGCATTATCTTGGCGACATGAGCATTGCGCTTCGGCATTGATTTAACTTTTTGCGCTTGGTATTTCATTACAAGTAATAATACGTTGAAAAAATTACATTTTTGTAGCGTTCTAGCATCATTTCCGACATGAAAACACGCCTTTCAATGTCTCTTGGCTTCGGTGTCTATCGGATTCAATTTCCGTGTTTTTAAATGAATCTCAATACTTTTAAACATAGGAAAATGGCTTGTTGTGTGACTCTCAATAATAATGCAAGTTCTATTGTACGATTTGAAAAACTTTGGTTGAGCACCAGGTTTAAGTCTTATTTCAGCTTGCAACGAAATACATTGACCGAGATTTTAAGAAACCAATATGTTGTGGAAGTTAGCAATATTTTAGGAATTCTAAAGGGCTATTTTGACATTAGATGAGTTGCGCCGATTTACAGTTATATGTGAAAGGGTTTGATTTCGAATTGAAGTTTAGTAAATCAATTCTGAACTAAAATATTTGCTGCTATTTTGCTATCGAATATCTAAAGAGACAATTTTTTAATTGAATTATTCTGTAAAAATACAACATTAACGTTAGAAACGCTCTTTAGAGGCAAATGATATCCGTGTTTGTGTGTACTTCGGTTTCACCAAATTTCTTATAAGTTAATAAACCTGTTAAGCTGTTGCTCCAATGTCCACTTGAAAAAAAATCTTGCCCCATTAACTGTAATATTGACGAGGATCTTATGCTCACCAGATATGTTCGTATTAAAGTTTTCTTCTTCTAACGTTTCCGTAATTTTAAAGGTGAGTCTGATTAGTTAAATAAATTATCTTTAGACATAAAAACACTAGAGATATGGCCTGGTTTTAAACACACGTTGCATATAGTTTCATTTTTATAATGAAAACTATCTTTTCGATTATGGGATTTTTCGCATGAAGGACACGATTTTAATTTATTTTTTGTCCCAACTTCTGTTCAACTGCCGAATTTTTTTTTTAATTTTGAACTGTAAAGGATTTTACGTTGTCCTTGCCTTTTAACTCTAAACACGTGTTTACTGTCGACTCACAGACAGAAGCTACTCAAGAACTTCTTCTAAAGAAGGATTAGTATTGTGTAAAGCTGTCAAACGAACTTAATCGTGTGTTGTGTGAATTACCAACATATAGCGAATTTTTTTTAATAGACATAAGCAATCAGTTTTCTTGCGCCGCATACTGGCAATTTTTGTATGGAGGTGAAAAAAAATATATCTGTCAGAAAATGTAGTGATTTCATCACAAATTTATTTTTATTTATATAGTAATACACAAAAGTTACCTACAATGTAAAAAGCCATAACTAAAAAATAATTTAATTATTTTTTTAATTTTCAATTTATTATTTATTTTAAATCTATTTTTAATTTATTATTCGAAAAGAGCCCTAACTTCGTCGCTTATAACGCTATGCTTTTTCTGGCTAAGTGAAGGCGTCAAATGTGAGATCATGGGATCTGATGTTACCATCATTCGGTGCATAATATCTTCGTCCGTGGCAATTCGACTGTATTTTCCGGTGTGTCTAAGGCGATATTTTTTATAGTCTTTGTTACGACCTTCCTCAGCCTCTTCGGATAGTAGGCCTATAGAGAAAACACACTTTTCAATTATATCTTTACCGTGAATCAGAGTTTTGTGAAGTATAGATGGCACATTGTACCACTCGTGCAGTGCAACAAACTCTTTTGCCGTCTCCAAACAAAAATCACCAAATTTCTTTGGATTTACTACCTCGGTGATTGTTATAGTTTCGAGAATTATTGAAAACCGCTTGATTATGTTTCACATTTCAGAAATCAAAGCAGGACTAGCGAAGAATCTTCGTGACGTATTTTTTGAATTTCTTAACAGTATCAACCTGCATTCCAATTTTCTTTTTAAGTTCACGCTTTATCAAACATTTTCGGGCTTTTTTTTATCGGACGAGTATTTGTTTTTAAAGAGAAGTAGCACTTCAGCCAATAATGCCTATTTGATCGGAAATTAACTGCTGTATAAGACAGCACAGCGACCAGTGACTATGCCTTAATCGCTGAGCAGCCCCACCGACAGTCAATTTTTATTTTTGTAGTATTTTTGTAGTAAAACAAAACCAAGATGTTCGTTGGGAATCGATCGCATAATCCCCAGACTGACAAGCTAATACACTACCTACTAGCCTACAGGGACATGTATTAAAATAATAAAACAAGAAGATGCTGCTGATTACTGACTGTGCTGTCTTGCCGTCAATCATTGTAAAATATAATTCATGTTTTACTTTAAAGTTACGATTACTTACTGTTAACGCACATTCTTTTAGTTGAAATATCTCCTAATCGACTCTTCTTTTTTCTTCTCGTATAACGTATGTAAACTGTAGTGTTCTATAATACTGTGTAAAAGAAGGTTTATTGTTGTTCCATAATAATTTATTTATATCATCATAATTTATGTCATGATAATTTAAGTGGTACAACTGATGTCATATATAAATGAGAGTCATATCTCGAGCAAATTTTTTAAATTCATACTTTTACTTAATTGCAAATAAAAGCGAAACGCGTTTATCGTTTTTCATGGATTTTTTTATGAATTAAAAAAAAATTAATCTTTTAGGCAAAAAATATTTTTTTCCGCATGCATTTCTTTACAATTGCGAAACTTTTGCTTTTGTAGTGAAACGTTGTGTAAACACATGAAAGTAACTGCAATTCTTGATTTTTTTGAATTTTTTTTTTGAGCAAAATCCGACTAGTGGTTCTTGAGTTTTGTTAAACAAAAGAGCCTTATCAGAAATGAGTCGCGAATCAATCAGATGAAAAATGTTGTACCGTGTAATGCAACAAATTGAGAGGTGGCACCTGGTGGCACTTGAAATTAATTAAAAATGTAAAAACAGATATGAGACAATGTATTAGTAGTAATTTCCAACTGTAGGAAAGTATAGCTAAAATTGCAGTTCCAAATGTATGGAGAAAAAAAAGATTTTTGTTATATGTTTATAAAAAATTATTTTTTTTTTTTAGTTTTAGTATACTGAAATATTCTACTTTAAATAAAAAATAAATAGAAAAACGTTAGTTCACTAAAGAAAATAATATTAGTTTTGAAATTCTTAGGTTTAAATTAAGTTGGTTCGGTAAAACGTACAAGCACTGAGCTTGAGACGGCTATAAAAAAAAACTATCAGTCAAATCGGAGTAATTCTTTTTGATTTAATTATACCATTCACTTGCCTTTATTGTAAACTCGTCAGTAGGAAACCCTTACTGCCTAATATGTATCGGGTTTGCTTAATGGAGATACTGGCATTTTATTACATAAAAAGAAAATAAATTGTACTTACTTGTAAATTAATAAATAAACGGAAAGGTGGTGTTTTTTTTAATTATTTTTCACAGTGACTCAATTTTGATTAAATTATAATTAATTATAATGCCTAATTTAATAAGTTGCTAAAAAAATATTAGGACAAAACTTGCCTAAAAGATGTTTTATTAGTTTATAATATTATTGCCTAACATTATAGCTTAATTAAGCATCTTCGGTAAATATGTTAATTTAGCATACAAAAAGTATAATCGTGAAATTCCATAGAAACAAAACAACAAGGGAACTTAGACAACGCTGCAAGCGTTGAAAAATCTATAACTCCAAAACTAAAAAGCTAGGGTCTAGTCATAACATGCCCGAAGAACTTAAAGTAGCCACAGTATCCATTTGAATTTTGAAACGTTAATTGGTTTATAGATTTGTTTTAAGACTTTTAAAATAAAGTATTTCAATATATTTGATTAATATTTTTATTCGACCTTTTTTCTTAAATAAATAAGTATTAATCTTTCTAATGGTCTTTTTAAGTAAATTTAACAGATATATTTTTAATATTTCGCTTTCAAAAAAAAATTGTTTTTTAAATTGTTAATAATTTTTGTTTTTATAAAAATGGATTTTCTGAAAAAGCTTTCCAAGGAAAAGCGAAATATTGAAATTATACGTGTTAAATTGGCTTATTTCGATATAAAAATTCGTGTAAACAATTTTTTGCAGCTTTTATTGTTTCATTTGGCAGAAAATAAGCTAAAATTTAATGTTTGTAGGCTTTTCGGAGACTTCTGCCACAATATCGCGATAACTTCTTAGATAAATTTAAGTTTCCTTTTGCGACTATGGTACAATATACATATGCAATATAAACATACCCCCACTTTCAACCGACACAAACATTAATTTTCGCAAATTTGGAGTACAGCTGAATACTACCATAAGAAAGTCTGAAAATGTACAGATATTGTTTCTTATATGCGCGCTTTCTTATAAAGACAACACGCATATAAGAAAGATATTTCTTATATATGTAAGACGCATATAGGAAAGATATTCTCTTATATGCGTCAGAAACAATATTTGAAAAATAAAATTAATACACATTATTTTGAACGACATATCTTCTATTTATCCAACAAATATACATTGTACAAATCTATATGTACATAAAAACATTGCAAAAACAAAACAGATGATTGCACTTCACTTAAAATCACATTTGGTAAATACAATAGATAAGTAATAAATAAATTTGGTAAAAAATCTATAGTTTTAAAATAACATTTGCTGAGAAATCAGTTAGAAGTAAATACGAATACATAGTTAAAAAAATTTGTTTACTTAAAACTACTATTAGCACTGAAAATAGTCTTGAATATTCTTTTGGACGAGCTCCTTTTCACGAGTTTTGAAGAGAATGTCTTCTAATTTACAAATAGAATCGTGGCCTTCGTCAACGTCTAAATACTCTTTGAGAATGAAGAAGGCTTTAATAACATCCTCTCTTTTTGGCTTTTCGGGTGCTTCTTTTTCCTCTTTTTCCATCTCGTTAATCTCCTCACAGAGGATTTCATTAATTAGTTCTTCTTCATTAATTTCTCCGAAGCAGTCTTTCTCTTCGCCATCAAAATCATTACAAAAGTACTCCTCATCACATTCGTCCGTTTCATCTTGACATACTACCTCGGATACCATTTCCTTCGAAATTCCCGATTTTTGGAAGCAATTTCTTATGGTTTGTGGTGTTACAAGCCACCAAGACCGTTTCACAATATACAAAGCATCTAAAATACTAAACTTTTTTAAAAAAGTATCCATACGACCACTTTCAATCGCTAATACTTGCTTGCGAGTTAAACACTTCCTATACTGCGCTTTGAACGAATGGATGATGCCTGTTGAAAGAAAAAAATTACAAATTAGCTTGTGGACTTAATATAACTAAAACCAAAAGCATTTTACCCTGGTCTAATAGCTGAATAAGGCTTGTGGTGTTAGGTGGCAAGAACAATACTTCAATGTTTCCTGGAGTAAAGTTTAATTTATGACAAGATGCATTATCAATCAACAACAAAATTTTTTTATTCTTCTTTGCAAAGATTTCATCCAGCTCCCTTATTATCTCGCACCATATAATGCTGGTCATCCAGGCTTTGATATTGAATTTGTAGGCCACAGGGATTTGCTTCCCACGAAAACATCGAGGATTTTTCGATTTTCCAATTGAAAAAAGGTGCTTGTCGGAACCAGTAGCATTACAGATAAAAAGCTTTTTGTCCGCAAACGTTTGCATTAGCTGGTGCATATGTTTTATTAGAAATAGCCTTGTACATTAATCCAGACTCATCGGCATTATAGATTTCGTCAAGCTCATATTCAGCTAACTTATCTGGAAGGACGTTTTCTTTGAAAAGATCGGCGGCTTTAACGTCGGCGGTACTGGCATCTCCTTGAACGTTTCTGAACCTAATATTTTCTTGCTTTTTCCAGCGATGTAGCCATCCCGAATTTGGTTTAAAATCAATGCCCAACTGAATTGCAAATTGTTATGCTTTTTCTAGAATTATTGGTCCAGTAATAATTGTATTTTTTTCAGCCATGTGCGCAAACCATTTGGACATAGTTTTATTCAGAATTTCATATTGCGATTTTCTGTTCTTTTTAATGTTTAAATTTTTTCCCGAATATTTGTTTGCCATTAGTACGTACCTCTGAGTTTTTTATCATTTTCGACAAAGTGCTTTCTGCTATTTTAAACTCCTTACAAATATCTTTTCGGGTTTTTCCACGTTTATAAGAATCTAATATTTTAATTTTAGTTTTAATTGACAAAACATTTCTTTTGTTCGATGACATTTTACACAAAATAAATAAAAACAACGAAGCCGGCTGATTAGACAAAAATCAACGACTTCATTTGCACTAGTGTTTTTCCCCAAATTGAAAAAATTTCATTGTGAGAATACTTTCTTATACACGTACAATTTTTTATGAAAGGAATATAATTTTTCATAAAAATTGATTTCTTACAACAGCGTTTTTCTAAAAAGCGAGTTTCTTATATAAGGATTATTTAGCACTTAGTTATATGTAAATGTACATGGTGTCTGGAAAATTGTTTCTTATAGCCGAGTTTTTCTTATTAACGAGTTTCTTATATGCTTATTGTACTGTATTCTCGATAATTTAGCTTAGAAGAAAACACAAATTTTTTTTTTTATTTTTTGCCTATGCGGGAGACCACTGTGCGTTGCTATAAAATAATAATCATTTTTTAAGGGCTTGAGAATTAAAATTAAACGAAAAAGAGTCTACTTTAACAAAATCAAGACAACGTAATTGATTTATCTCGCAGCAACGGTGTCAAAAATCGTAAGGTTTCATTCTAACAACTGATTTACGCTGTCAAAAATCATAATGTTTCATTCTAACACCTCATACAACTATTACTCTGGCAAGACTGTTTTAATTTAATGTTTAAGAGAGTTTTAAGATAAGATAAGATAAATGATTTTAACAAAACGAGAGTAAACTATGTAACAATATTTAAATTATAGAAGTACTCTTATTTTAAATGTTCTATTTAGTATTAAAATAAAATTCAAACGTTAAAAAACACAAAGTAAAAAACTGCGAGAGAATGTTAATTAAAAAACTGCAAGCAAAACAGTTTTAATAATTGAAAAAGTACAAACGAACGAAACTCATTCATAAAATAATTTATGAATCATTTGTTTCTGGAAAATAATGCTATAAAAAATGTGTTAAATATTAAAAGTATAGCTTTAGAAATATTACAATGCATTTCTTCAAGTAATTTTAATATCAACGAAATAATACATAAAAAATTAATTTTAAAAATTTATTTTAAAACAAATTTCAACAAAAAAATAAATATGTTGTCAGCTGGTTCTAATAAGCGTGATCGTGTACGAGATCCTCGTGAAGAAATTTTATTGGAGACTAATTTTGAAGATGATGGTGTTTTAACGCGGGCCTATAATAACAATTCATATAATAATCGACGAAGGCACACATTTCGCTCCGATACGTCATTAGATCGTTACACAGAACGTGATGGTAGTGAAGGTAGGCTAGTTATAATTTGTTTACAAGTGCATTTCTTAAGAAAAAAATTTTTATCAGTCTGTGTTCTTTTTTTAAATGTACTCGCTTCTTTAGAAATGAAATTGCACATATTTGCTTTTTTTTTACTCCTTGCATTCTTCTGCTACCTTTGACCTACTTTCAAATAACTTTAATTCGATTACAGCGAGTAACAAAAGCTAGTTAATATATGAATATTCTTAATTTTCAGTCGCTGGTATGTATGTGTTTTTTAAGATACTAAAATTACTAAATACTTTTTAAACCTGTCGTTTAGATTAAAAGCCCAACTGCATAGCTTCCAATAAAATAAAATTTAAAATAAAAGTGGGTTAAAAAATAATTTAATTCTATTATTATTTAAAAAATAAAGTGTTTCGGTGTCTCTCATTTCTACAATTTTATTTTCTATTTTAGTTTGTTTTCTCATTTATTGTATGGTTAATGGTGTTACCTTCATTAATGTATTACAAAATTGTGATTACTGCTTTTTTTTTTTTTGATTATCTTATCGTTTTGTAGAAGTTCTCAAAATATAATTAACAAAATTTTCTCTACCTATTTCTTATACTCTCTTCAACTCGCAACAAGCTTAATAAAAAGCACTCTAAGAATTCCTTAAACATATAATTAAAATTTATTGATTTTAATTTCTGATGTTGAAGTTGAAAGCGATTAAATCAACAAAATTTCACTTCAATAAAAAATTTTCAGTGCGCTTAATATATTAATAAATCAAAATTTAATTTTAATAAGGTAATTTGGAAACTCTTTTTTAAAATTTTGTTGATTTAATCGCTTTCAACTTCAACATCAGAAATTAAAATCAATAAAAAATTTTTAGTGCGCTTAATATATTAATAAATCAAAATTTAATTTTAATAAGTTAATTTGGCAACTCTGCAAGTATTTTAAAAATAAATAGTCTTGATTTTTATATAAAAAAAAATCAGTTTTTTTATTTAAAAATTGCTAGTTCGTTTTGTTTATTGTGGAAAGAAGACGTCCTGTTTGAGGTTTTAAAGATTCCTTTAAATTTCAATAATTCACTTTTAATTATAAAAATTCAAAATTAGGTTTCCCTGATATTTTTTACTTGTAAAAATAAGGAAAGCCATATAAAATATTTTAGTGTTTGGACTTTAAGCAAGGACTGTCTTGTTTGTGTGTTTGTTAAGTAAAAAATGCAGTAATTTAAAATTACGTTTGGTTATTATAAAGACAAAAATAACTAAATTTTTTAATGTTCTATAAAGGTTGCAATTGCAATTAAATTTTTTGTTAATTTCGAAATAACAAACTTTATTTTGATTTTTTGATCAGTCACAATTTTTACTAAAAAAAACCAAAAAAAAAAAACCATCAATCATAATTTTCCTGTAAAAAATATCATCAGTATAATTTTTCTGTAGAAAATTTGTATCAGTAAAATTTGTCTATAATGTTTTGTATAAAAAATATTATCATCGCTAATCATCAGTCAAAAATGTCAAGACAATTTCTTGATATTCAAGTTGTCAATAATTTCTTTTGGTGTTAACCTTTAACTAACGAGGTGGTGGTAAATTTTACCCTCTCGTTACATTTTTTTAAAATTCTCTCTTCCATTGCGCTCAATCAATTTAATTCTCTTAGTATCTTCATATATTGTGATCGTTGTCATTGAGTTGTGTTTTGGCTGAGCTAGACATAGCACGAGCGGAGCTACGCATATGCTGGTGTAAAAATTACCACTCCTCGGTATTTACGTAAGTTTTTCTTTGAAAATATTTTACCACCACGTCAGCGTTAGCGTAAGTATTTAGTAGAAACAAATTTACCCCACATCGAAATTAACGTAATATTTTCGTGGAGTTATTTTTACCACTCGTCTGTTTTCTTGTTGGTAAAAAATTATTTATTTCAAAAACTTTATATTACACATTTTTTAAGTTACGTGATATTCTACTTAAGTTTACAGATCATGTCGAATTCAAAAAAACTGAGTGATTCAGAAATATCTCAATTTCTTGAGGAATGTTTTGAGGACGATGACGATATTAGCGAAGTCGACGATGAAATTGCCGATCCGGATTTCTACATTGAAGAAAGTGACATTGAGGATGAAATACGTATAGAAGATGATGCATGCAGTGAATACGATGAAGCGGATACGATGATTGTTGAGGAAATTGTTGGAAATGATGAAGAAGAACTAGTTGTTGATGAAAATGTATGTGAATCTGCTGTAAACTACTGTTATGGAAAAAACGGGTTCAAGTGGTCAGCATTGGAACCGACACGCTGCGTAAAGACTCCTCTTCATAATATTGTGCGGTTACCAGTTGCTACACAACCGCAATCGGAAAAGGATTTATATGGATATTGGTCGCGAATTTTTGATAGCGATATGGAGAACATGATCTTAGAACATACAAATACAAAATTGAAAGCAAAATTTGATCTAACAGCACAAACTGAAGCGAAAATGCTAGATAAAATAGAATTGCGTGCATTTTTCGGTATCTTGATTTACACATCCGTATTCAAGTCTAACCACGAGGCCGCTCAATTTATTTTTGCAACTGATGGAACGGGCAGAGAAGTTTTTAGAGCTACAATGTCTAAGAACCGGTTTCTTTGTATTCTAAATTGCTTAAGATTTGATAACTCCTGTGATAGACAACAACGATTATTGAACGACCCAATAGCAGCAGTTTCTGGTATATTCAACAAATTCATAGAAAACTGCCGAAAAAGTTATTCAATTGGTACACATGCCTGCATTGATGAAATGTTGGTACCATTTCGTGGAAGATGCAAGTTCAAAATTTACATGCCAAAGAAACCCGCAAAATATGGCATTAAGATAATGTCATTGACTGATGCACGCACACAATATCTTGCAAATGCTTATATATACTTTGGAAAAAACTCGGATGCAGTTGGTCTAACAAATGAAGAAAAACGACTTGCAGTACCAACACAATCAGTAATAAGGCTGTCTAAAATAATAGAAGGAAGTCGAAGAAATATAACTGCCGACAACTGGTTTTCATCACTCCAGCTGGTGGAAGAACTTAAAAAACGAGAACTAACTTATTTAGGTACGTTGAAAAAGAACAAAAGAGAGATTCCACCAGAATTTTTGCCCAAAAGAAACAGACCGTTGGGATCCTGCATATATGGTTTTACCAAAGATGTCACTATCTTGTCCTACGTGCCTCGTCAAAATCGTGCTGTTGTATTATTGTCCTCCATGCATCACAAAAAAGAAGATGACCCACTCACTTTAAAACCTGCAATGATAGCTGATTATAACAATACAAAAGGTGGAGTGGATGAGCTCGATAAGAAATGCTCGATTTATTCATCCAGTCGACGTACACGCCGCTGGCCATTAGCCATATTTTATAGAATTGTGGATATTTGTGGTGTCAACTCTTTCATTATTTTTCAATCTTCAAAGGATTATGATAACAGCTCAAGAGGAGACTTTTTGAAAAAGCTTGCAAGACAAATGATTTTACCACATCTGCAAAGACGTCAACACAACCAAAAGCTCCCTCGGGTATTACGAGACACAATTGGTAACATTTTGGGTCCGGACTCAGTACCTCCGCCTCCAGTAGAACCGATCCACGTTGCTCGTAAGTTATGCCACATATGCCCGACTAGGCTAAAGCGAAAAACTACACACTTTTGTCTGCAATGTAGTAAGCCAATGTGTATGGGATGCAGCAAACGTATATGCTTACACTGTGCGAACACAGATTTTGATGAGTAAAAAACCACCTATAAGGTGGACCTGCAGTTTTTACACCTTACTATTTTTTTATGATCTCTTTTATATCTTTAAATGTACACATTTGGCTGTGAAAAAATGCCCTTTAAGTTTTTGTTTTTTTTTTTTAATTCATATTTTTTTTTATAAGTTATTTATATGTCGTTTTTTTATATTAAAAAAAAGGTTTGTGAAATAAAGTACCTGTTTTGTTCAAACGAATAAAAACAATTTTTGTTTTCTTTATTTTTTGTAATTAAAAATATAGTAGCTTATTTTTAAAAAACAAATAATTATCAAAAAATATTTTTTACTAATTTTTTTTTAGCAAAATTAAGAGGGGTAAAATTTACCACCACGTCATAAACTATGTCCCAAAATTTCACCTCGTCAGTTAAAGGTTAACTGTGTGGTACGTTGTATTGTAAATTTATTAAATTTCTTATAATAAACTTTTCGAGAGAAGTGCTTAACAATTTATTGCTATTACTTCCCCATAATTTATAGCCTAATTCGCTTTAAGTACTAATTGAATATATTTCTTTGAAGTTATTAAAAAAAATATTGTCACTATGTTTAACGTTTAACATGAATTAATTTTTTAAAAGACGGGTTAATTAAAGGGTCAACATAACAGAGGAGAATTTCTTTGAAGTAAAATGAACTTAAAATCAAAAAGCACAAAATGTAGAAACGAAATGTGCCAACTAATTAACATTATTAAGTTAAGTTAATAGATGTATAAATTAAAAACTAAATTAATAAGACATGATGAAGCAATTAATACACTACGTACATAGCTAGTATTTGGTGCAGAAGAATTAAATCGCCGTAGAGATATTTCGAGACAATAGATCGTAATATATTAGTTCAAAAACTTCAAAAATATGGTTTACGTAATAATGAATTAAATTGGTTCAAAACATATCTAGAAAATAGAAAACAAATAAAAAAAGTTTATAACATAGAATCAGGTAGTATAATAAACAACTATGGTGTTCCACAAGGCTCAATTTTAGGAGCTCTCTTATTCATAATATATATAAATGACATTGAACAAATACTTGATAAATGCGAAATAATACTCTACGCGGA
Organism: Trichopoda pennipes; assembly: GCA_030448955.1. NCBI lineage: Eukaryota > Metazoa > Arthropoda > Insecta > Diptera > Tachinidae > Trichopoda > Trichopoda pennipes. Next base: position 5,051,351 of record JASKUP010000175.1, read on the forward strand.
TGATACATTGATATTCACGGAAGCAGAAACAGAAGAAGAATGTTACGACAACATCAGGAAAGATTTAAAAAAAATAAATAATTGGATAAATATGAATAAACTAAAACTAAATAAAGCAAAAACTAAACTGATAGAAATTAATATGGACACTAATAAAAAACTCGAAATAAATAATATTACAATGGAGAAAGTAGACAATATAAAATATCTCGGTTTTGTGATAGACAAAGACTTAAAATGTAATGAACATATTGAATATATTTGTAAGAAAATCGGGAAAAAAATTGGCTTTTTCAAACGTTTAAGAAATAAAGTTTCATTTTCAACATCCATAAATATATATAATACAATAATTAAACCTCACTTCGAATACGGGTCAACAATATTATACTCCAGCTGTACCGAACAACAAATTGCTAGACTACAAAAACTACAAAATAAGGCTATGCGTGCAATATTAAAATGTAATCGTTTTACTTCAATTAATTACATGCTCAACACGTTGAAATGGTTAAATATTAAGCAAAGACTACAATTAAATACTATAGCTTTCATACGGAAGCTAAATATGGGTGAAGCACCAGAATATTTATTAGAGCAGATGAGATACGTAGGAGATGTTCAGCCATATTATCTAAGGAATGCTATTGATTTAAGGTTGCAAAGAGCACACACCAATGCGATGCAGAGAACATTATTTTACAAGGGATTGAAAATGTACAATATGATGCCGAATGAAACTAAAATTGAATGGAATGTAAAAGTATTTAGGAACAAAGCTGTACATTATATTAAAAATAATTTGGTTCAGAGCATTTAACATTAAAATTCATTTAAAATTTATTTAAACTTAATAATATGTAAATTTTTAAAGTATTTAAAATACTACTTAATAAAAAAAATAGTATATAGAAGCGACATTTACAAAATGGAGGATAAAATCACTAGAGAATAGTTTTTCATGCAAAGGCTTGTAGTAATTTATTTGTTAGCTTTACTAAAAATCCAACTTTAGTTCTCCAATTATAGTGTTAAGTACTCAAGTTTTAAATAACTATCTTTCTTACCTTTGAAGCAGAAGGAATTAAAAATATTTTAAAATTTAAACATTTCAATTTATTTCAATTATGCTTTTTTAAATCGCCATTTGAAAAGCGCTTATTTCGCTTTACCACGTTTTTTCTTTTACGGCTGTATGCATAAAAAACGCTTACTTGAGCTTTAAAGTACACGTTAGTTAACAAACACTTTAAGGCTAACAGACGTTTGTTCAAAAATGGTATTCATAAACAGTACTTTAGCTAATGTATGCTTTAGTAAAATTAGTATTTTGATTCTGACAATGACACTATTTTCAGTTGTCACGTTGTAGTTAACGATGTATAAAAATGAATATTATTTATCCGGGTAGTTAGATCAATAAAAAATCTTTTTATTGTTTTCAGCAAAATCAACATATTTTTTTTGCTTTTTTTTAATCTTTTTAATAAAAAGCAAAGCATCAAAAAGGTTAATTTGCAAGGCTTACAAAGAACTTACAAAAAATTGTTCATATTAAAAAAATAATTATTCGGATAACGAGCTTTGTTTTGATTATATGTACATCAATAAAACTTTTGTTTAAAATAATTAATTACAATTATATTTTTGTAAAATACAAAATAAAGATGTTAAGATGTTTTATATTGAATAGCATGTTATATTTTAGTTTTTCATATTATTTGTATACTACAATTTGTTTTTAATAAACATTTTTAAACATTTTTGGAATAACAAAGTAAAACTGTCAATTGAGCCATTTACATTGAAAGTGACATAAGTCACAACTGAACAGTTTCTTTTTTTCATTTTTAATAAATTTGAAATTAATAAGTTGAGAAGTATTGAGATTTGTTTGAGAGGAGTGTTGATAATTAACGGTGTAACAAAAATGCTTATTTTGAAAATGGCGTTAGTCACTGTACTTGGGAAATTAATTACGGAGCTTCGTGTGAAAGAAATGGAAACATGTAATAAGTGTGTATGAGTATTGTTGTGATTATTGTACTTATTTTTGTTAGTACGAAAGAATAGTTCAGTTTACTGAACTATATTATAGTGATATCTAATATACTACACATGCTAATTGCATTATTTTTATTATTCTCAGGACGTTGCTTCGTGTTGTATAAAATATTTAAGAATGTCACAACTCAAAAGCATATTATTGCACATAGTGACTTATGTAAAGGACAAAATAGTAATAGTAGTAATAGCCCCCTGTCGAAAAAATCGTTCACAGTACACAACATGGAGAAAAAAGATTTTATTTCAACTCAATCTTTAGAAAAATCCGTTTCAGAAAGAAAACTAAATACAGACTAGTTGAAACGGCTAAAAATTAAAATGTTTTATAAACTAATTTAAAATAAAAAAGTTGACAATAACAAAGTAACTTATGGCACTTTTAAAATAAACGGCTCGGTTTATTGTAAACAAAATTTGTTTTGTTATTGAACTTTCAATAATAAAATTGAACTGTCAATTTATTGTAGGTTTAACGTAGGTTTTTCCTACTGTAAAGTTAACAAAGGTATGTTAAGATAAAAACGTTTTATGAATACAACTTTAGGAAATTGTGCTTAACAACGGCAGTTAAACCTACTTTAAGTTTTTATGCATACAGCCGTTAGACTTTATTTTCAAACTTTTTTTCTTTTTTTGGCTTAATTACAAAATCTCTATTTAGCTCTAAGTCATAATTATTTTACATATTCTAGCAAAAACAACAATTATCCATCACAACATTCTTTGATTGCAATTCCTATTGAAATATTGACAACAGCATGATTTTTTTCTATTTTTGTTTGTTTGTTTCTTTCTTTTTTAGGTGATTGCTGCCAGTCATGTATGGCACGGATACCATATGCCACGCTCATAGCAACACTGATGTGTCTCTTAGGTGTGGGCATATTCTGTGGTACCATGTATCGAGGCGCTTCTTTAACCATTATCATGGTAGATCAAGTATTTCATTTGCGTTTAATATGGTAAATAAGGAGTTTGTTCAACTTTTAAATTTATTGTTTAGCAGTTTGTCAATTAATTTAATTGTTGCTGTTTCTTTTTTTAAAGGATTGAAGCTGTGCAAATGATTTTTGTTACAATTGCCGCTGCTATGGCTGCTTTAGGTTTTATGATTTTGTTTGTTGGTTTTCTGGCAACTGGAGCGACTCGTTACAAAGTCTACAGAGCATGGCGTTCGCGTGTTGGTGGTCGTATATCATGCGCAGTGGTAAGTGACAAGATTTTCTGAAAAACAGTCTTACCGAAGTGTATTATTATTTGCAGTTGTTCAATAAAATTGTTTTCTTTTTCCAGCTTATGGGTTTGACATATTTGCTGAACTTCATTTGGACTTTAATTTTGTGTTTTTTAGTTATTTGCACTTTCATTTACACCATGTTTTGGAATATGTGTTCAAGTGTGGAACGTTCTCTAAGCTGTATTGATTTAACGCAATTTCGTAAGTATGATAAATTTAAAAACTGTTTTATTTCTTAATTATCATAGTTGCGATCAAACAAATGCAATTCTGGATTATATAAACTTCGTTCCAAACGATAAGTGATTCACTTAGATATTAGATTTGCCTTTCCCCCGCAATATAAATGAACTGCGTCAAGTAAGTGTGCAAAAAAAGGACAGAAAGTGCATAAAACCGACTCCCGCTTTTAAAACAATTTAAAAAAACTAAATAAATCAGCCACGCTTTTTTTAAAACAGAAATGTCTGCATATCTTGCTAGAACTCCGTCTTCTACCGGGTGTTCCAATTACAAGTATCTCTTTTAACATTAAATAAAATTAACTAAACTTTTTTTAAATGGCCTTATGAGAACAAATGGCATGAATGATAATTGTCTGAAGGTTTTGAGGTGCTCGCCATAGCTGACTAAATGAATTTAATCAGCTGTAAGACTTGGTGCGCCGTTCTGTTAAAGCTTTAGATCACAGTTGACTGAAAAAAAAAGCAGCTGACCCAATGATGCTACTACACTAAATTCAACACTATCACCTTCTCGAGCTTCTCAACAATGAGGTATTCAAATTCAAATTTATTCAAATTTGTTTTTTGGTTGAAACTTACGGAAGGCGCAAACTGAGCAAGCTTTTCGGCAAACTTTTATTTTGTTGATGCGTAAAACACTGAGCTGTTGAGATTGATAACGAATCAAAATTCTTAGTTTTAGTTTCAGCCACAGCAACCACATTATCGTCGGTGCGTGCCATGCAGAGAAAGGAACTAACAAGCCAGCTTCGTAATAATTTTGCACAAGTTTATGTAACTGTTTGAACTTGCTATTTTGTTCCGTTGAAGTATGATATTGACTGTTAGTTAAAATCGAAAATTATAAAAAAAAGATTTGGACCATCCAGTAAATATCCATATAAATATATTAAGTGAGCTCATATTTTTTAATTTTTCATATTTCTGTGCCATATATATATACTTTTGGTGCAGTTCGGGCATCCAAGCACAAATGGCTGGAGAAGTCCAGCGGTGATGAAATTTCGTTTAATATCTTTGAGATGAAATGTTTACAAATTTTTGTGTCATCTGTTATCCAAGTTTTCTTTAACTTTTATCCAATTGCTTGTGTAATTTTTAGGAAAATAAATCAAACTTCTGCACCAATTATTTTTGTTAGATAAATTTTATGAAAGCTTTTGTTTTTGGAACCAATTAAATCAATTAATAAGACACGAACTTGCACTACAAAAGTTTTATTCGTTTATTTTGATTTGATTTATATGCAGTTAATCAAATTCAGTTTTTTTCTTCACTTAGGTAACGAGATTATTTAACAAAATGTATAGCAAGTGTTAGAATATTTTTACAATATAAAAACTAAGTGTTTGCATGTAGTTGGCTTGGATCAATGTTGCAAAGTTTTCAACAATTTTCAAAGCTTTTATGTTTGTTTTGTTTTTTTGTTTTTTTAACCTTTAACACTCCTAACACAAAGTTGTTTAATGGTAAATGAAACTTAAGTTTTGTAAAGAAATTAATCAGCATTAAAAGAACAGATAGAAAATATAGATTCAAAATAAATAATTTTTGAATTTATTTTTGTTTCGGTTTTTTTTATTAAAATTCTAAAATGAATTAACTATTACCTATAACAATAATTTTAGTTAGTTTTAGTTTTTTTTTAATATTTTATAAATAACTTTTTAAGATTAAAAAAAAAGTGTTATTTATTGATTCATTTAAAAAATTATTTTAACAATTAAATGTGCCGGCAAACCAAACGAACAGTGCAGGAAAGTTTAAATTGTCACTACGATGAGTAATTGAGGCATGAGAATAAAGCCGATAAGGCCGATAAAGAAATCAATCAATACCACTTGCTTGACACTTCATAGAAAAAAAATATGTGCAAAACTTTAATGAAGTCATTAATTCCAGATAAAGAGGAAAAGGAAAATAAGAGATTCTCGTTGGAAAGCTTGAGAATTCAACAAAAATCGAAAAGTGAATACAAAAGAGAACAACGACAAACTACTGCGAATTACGCCATAGCAATAGTGCAGTTAGTTGATTTAAGAGGAGTTTATTTATTGTTATACTTTATTTTTAATTTTATTTTACATTGATTTATATTATTTAAAGTTTTGTGTAGTGTCGTTCAACTTTTACAAAATTGTAATAAAAATCAAATTGTTAATGTAAGTAAACTAAATCAAGGAATAGGGAAATAGGGGAAATGTAATTTCGTTAAGCAACTTTCAGTTACAACTATTCATTTTCTAAACACAATTTAATCAACATAGGATTGACGACAAGATCTTTTCCATCACATATCCGTCTCCTCGTGAAACAAACATAAACCTATGTTTGCTAAATGATTGACAGCCAATTAGCTTATTGAAAATGAAATCACTTTTATATTAGCGGAATGCTCTTGCTTAATAGTAACTCTAGAAATTAATGAATTGTAAGGGACCTAATATTTAATGCAAAAATTTAAGCTACACTACATAAGAATTTCATTACATCAGCTTACTTTTGACATATTTTTTTAAATCAAAAATATTCCAATGTGAATTAAAATTAACATTTAGATTATACATGTGATTAGCCAAGTTTTCCTTTTGTATTTGAAATGTTTCTAGATTTAATAAAATTTCCCTTAAGATATCGGAAAAAAACTTTCAACATAACGTCGGAAAGCTAATGTTAAATAAATAGTTTTTTTAATAAAACTTTAAACTCGACTTTGAAAGGCTATAAAAAAAGGAAATATTTATAAATAAAATTTATTAAATTTTTATATAAAAACAAAAATTATTTATAAAAACAATAATTGAAAATTGTCCTTTCTTTGTTTACTTTTGTAGATTTTATGTTTCCTGCCAACACCAAACAGGAAGATATGAAAATATGCGAAAAATATGAAATTAAAGCTTTTTGCAAAGATGGTGTTGAAAATGCGGAAGTTATGTTTATATTGGCAAGTTTGGCCACCTTATTGGTCATACTCAGTTTGGTACACTATTTGATGTGTTTATCGGCCAATTATGCTCACATAAGGGATCATGAAAAATTTCAAGAATTACAAGAAATACAAAATCTTAATGAACTAGAATATAGCGCAACATCTAAAGATCGTTTCTAGGATATATTTCAGAAGATTCATTTTGAGCTTAAAGAAAAGTAAATTAAAAAAAAGGAAAAAAAATAGAGACAACAACAAATGCCAACAATATATCATTTTTTTAATCCATGCACTCTCTATTTTAATTTTAGTTAATTTAGCCAACTCAAATAAATGCAAAATAAAATATTTTAAACTGTTTACCTTAGTTATTAATATTATTATTTTCATATTTTTAACTTTAATTATAGTATTCTTAAGCTTATTTAAATCATTTTTATAACATATATTTAATTTTTTTATAGTTTTATATTAAGTTGTAATCTTCATTAATTTGTGCTAAATTCCTTTGAAAATAAATATTTTATAATATTCTCATAAGATATTTAATGTTAAAAAAATATTTTAAATGCATTACTGTGTGGCCATTTCACTACTGCTCATCATGTATAGTTTAGTTTTTTTAGTTTAAGAGTTTAATTTATTACCCAAAATATTTAACAAATAAGTTTTAAACAATTAACAAACAAACTATAAAAAATTTTATCAAAATATTCTTCACTTTAAAATTATTTTCCGAAGACTTCTTAACTCAAAACATGTTGACACGCTTTAGTGTACATCTTTCGCAAAAAAAATATTAAAATTATTAAATAATTCCCCAAAAAAGTGATAAAAAAGAAAAACTGTAACAAAACTACTTAAAAATAAAAAAAACTTAAAATAACTTACATAATAATAACTTATCACATAATAGTTATAGTTTTTTGAGCTTTTTAATATTTTTTAGTAGTTAATTAGAAAGCACTAGGTCAATTTTAATAAAAACTTTTTAAAAAAACTTTAATTTTTTTATTATTTTTTCGATATTTCGCCACACCGTTGGTTGGCATCATCAGGATGATGATGTGATCAGGATGATGATGTGGCGAAATATCGAAAAAATAATAAAAAATAAAAGTTTTTTAAAAATTTTTTATTAAAATTGACCTAGTGCTTTCTAATTAACTACTAAAAAATAACTTATCACTATAAAAACAAAACAGGGACAAATGACAATACAAAAATAAAAAGCAAAAAAAAAAAACAAAACTTTCATAATAAACAAAAATAAATAATGAATTTACAATTAACACAATAAAATAAGAGATCTGCATCCTCGTAAAGGATTCCAGCCTGTATAAATGCCAAAGAAATCCACCGGGCAGAGATACTTAGACATGCGAACAGCCTCAAAAATACGCGACGCAGAAAAGCACTCCCTCACTAGGAAGTTCTCTACATGATTAGCCCAAGGCAAGCAACCAAAACAAGCCTCTCCATCTGGTGATTGAGAGTCGGAGCCGAATAGGCGTAAGAAATGGCAGGGAGGATTATTTGGCGGTACACTAAAAGACGCACCCTGCTATCAAGACCCCTCACGTTTAATGGTTCTCTGGTATGCGGATTTCTTGCTTCACTCGAAAATATCGTCAATGTGGCGATAGCTTTCCAAGTTCTCATGGAAGGTGACACCGAGGTATTTAAGCCTGTCCAAAGTCCCAATCAGTTCAGGGAAATAGATCTATAGCTTCCATATGTCAGGGAAACCGATTTGGGTTTCAATACTGGAACGACGAGGGCCGATTTCCACGCTTTTGGTAAATAAGCAATATTACAGTAATGATTAAAAACTATTGCTATAAATATCCATAAAAATATCAATAAAACATAGGGAAACTCGTCTATATCGCAGCACATTTTATTTGGTCTGCGCCTTAAGGCAATGTCTGTCCACGTTCGGCCTTGAACTAATTAGGCTGCCGTCACCCGTAAAAGTCCTGCAAAAAAATGTCAAAGATGTCCTGTCTAAAGTCGAGACAACCGCCCGTACATTTGCACCAAATAGATTTAAATGTGCACTTGGACCAGAGAGACCAGCCTGAATTAACCAGGTTAACCATTCCATTACTATTAGAAACAATAGTGGCATCCGTATCCACCAAGTTTCGAAAGACGAGCCAATTGTTGAATCCCACTGCCAACTTCACATTTTTAAACGCCCTGTCGTTAAGTCGACTTTTCTGAAGGAAACTTATCCAGCGGTCACATTTAAGGTCCTGACACCTATGTGATAACTGTCTTAGTCGCTTTTTCTGGTCGGTAAAATGAAGAATGTGTCGAGGCAATTTTTTCAAATCCCTGCCTCCTGTAGAAACTTTCGGTATGGAATATTCCTAGCATCTTGAAAATCCCTTTTCATTGTCCCAACACATTCATCAATTTCCGTTTCGCTCACATTTCTGTCCAAAGGTATTCCACCGGCGTCAAGATTTAAAGCCAGCCTGCGCATTTAATCAATTTGATTTGAGATATAAAACCATTTTTCGATGCAAAATATACACATATTTTATGAGAATATTATAAAATATTTATTTTTAAATGAATTTAGTGCAAATTAACGTAGATGAAATGAAAAATGAATCCAAAAATAATTTTTTAAATTAAGTTGCTTTAAGTTTTATTATATTATATATAATAGTTATAGTTTTTTGACCTTTTTAATATTTTTTAGTAGTTAATTCGAAAGCACGGTGTGGCGAAATATCTAAAAAGTAATAAAAAATAAAAGTTTTTTAAACATTTTTTATTAAAATTGACCTAGTGCTTTCTAATTAACTACTAAAAAGTTTTATTATATTAATTCTATTTATTATTTATTGATGTTAAAACCATGAATCAACACATATCAGGAATTTTTACTTTACTGAAATGGACGCACACAAATAATACAAATTATTATACATATTTATTGAAGCAAAAAATGCCCTCCATATACATAATCATTTCATTTTCTCCGTCCTTAGCAAATTTCACCAAAAAAAAAAAACAACTCTTGTCACATTAGTAACAAATTTCAAAACAACACGAATTTTTGCAAAAAGAGAAAGAAAGAAAAAAGAAAACAGGAAAAATTTTACAAAAAAATACAGGTTCTCTTAAAGGATGACAACGAACATCATAGCAATCTTAAGATGAATCTAAAGAATACGCCGGTATTAAGACAGGAAAGAACTTTCAAATAAATCTATAAGACATACTTATGTCCCAGATTTTACAGAGAGAATTATTCGATCGAATATTTACGTCAAAAAAACCTCAACATTGAATTAAAAACTGACTTCAGTTTAAGGATGTTGTTTTCAGACTCTAAAACGAAAGTTCACAACTTAGACAATCGTACCTTGCTATGTAGATGGAAGAAGGAATAATTGTAATAAAATATATATTGGAACGATAAAGTCAAAGTTAAAAATAAGATTGGCGGCACATAAGTCAAATTATAAAACCAGTGAGGGAACAACTGAACAAAAACAGTGTTAGAAGCCCTCTGTGCAATAAGTTAACACTCTGCTAATATAGAAAATGCAGAAATATTACAAGAGTTATTCTCTTACAAGAGAAGATGCATAATATTTATATTAATATGTATAAAAACAAGTAGAACATTTTTTTTGTTTTTTTTTTTTTTGCTGTAATATATAAATCTTGCTTTGTGCGATTTCAAGTTTTTTATTGTTTGTATTGCATATTTTACAGTTCCTGATGAAGAACATCGAAGGTTGTTCGAAATATTGAATAAAAAATTTGTTACTAGTGTGATTTTATAAAGCAGACAAGAGTTTTATTTTAATAAATATGGAGACCTAGAACCGAAATAGGAAGTAAACAGAAATTTGCATTCTTTAAGATCGAATAAAATATGAAATAAACATTAAAAAAAATAATAATATTTTTATAATTTTTTTAAACGATCTTTTTTTATTTATCTTTAATAGTTATAATTTTTTGACCTTTTTTAATATTTTTTAGTAATTAATTTTAAGCACTAAGTCTTATTTAACAAAAAAAATTCTTAAAAAACTTTATTTTTTATTATATTTTCGATATTTCGCCACACCTGGTAATGCCAACCATATTTTTTTCTTTTCGATATTTCGCTTTCCTTTGGAAAGCTTCTTCAGGAAAAAAATTTTTATTTTTGAATTATAATTTTTTGTTTTCAAAAATAAAAATTTTTTCTGAAGAAGCTTTCCAAAGGAAAGCGAAATATTGAAAAGAAAAAACATATATATAAAAAAAGATCGTTAAAAAGAAAAAAACTACAAAAATAATAATATTTAAATATATATTATTTTCTGTTTTAAAGGCATTCAAGGAAGACTTTTTTTTTAATTTTTTTAACACAATTAGTTACTTTAGCACTTTAAAGCCTTCGAACAATAACGTTCACACTTAGACTGCTTTGTCACTGTTGTGTCGTCACTTGATAACAGACACACTACAACTGTTTATCACTATTGTCCCTTCACTCGAAAACTCGATAATAACGTCATCACATAATTTAGTTTGTGGAGTTTTAATGCAGCATGTTGCTGTTGTATTATGGTCATAAAATTTCAACAGAGCATGTTATCCAATTTTGAATACATTTTCATTTCCTGGTACCTAAGGGTGCCACCATATAATGTGGCGAAATATTGAAGCTCACTTCAGTTTACCCTCTTTAAGAATTTCATACCGGAAGATTCAAAAAATTTAGTGTCTTTATTTTCGCTACAATTTCTGCCTGTTTGTGATAGCCCTCTTTCTCTGGAACCAGAATAGCCTACCCATTGTAAATATTTATTTATTTATTCATATTCAAATCCTATAGAACAAGAAATAATGTTGAAATATCACGGCAAAAACTAAAAAATTTATGTCTTATAAAATAAAATTTATGATTTATTAGTAAGTTTATCGAATAGTAATTAAATAAAAAGTCTTTAAAATATGTTGCAGCATAAAACTATAGCATTCAGATACAAGAAGAAACATACATTTTAGTATGCTCATAAATGAAAGTATAAGTCTCGCTCATTATCGGAATTAACCGCACAAATCACTCTACGAACTTAGAACGGCCATGCCGCACCACCCATAGATTTGAGAAAGAGTCTTACACACTTACTGATAAGTTTCCAGTGTTGAGTCAAATTAAAACACATACGTGCATTTTTTTAAGTTTCAGCTTTGCAATCATACCTCCCTCGGAGCCCAAAAGCTTTGATTTCTCGGGAAGCGACTGACAGAGCTATGATAATAGGTGCATCTGATTCCTAGCTGGCATCGTTTATGGTTTAAACTAGGGCACTATCTGATCGATTTGAACCACTAACGTTCGTTTTTGAATAATGAAAACGTCTCGCGTCGTAATGCCAATGCACCCAAACTGATGTACTCTTGATCTAGAAACTAATGAAAGTAGAACAGGAAAAGCTCTTTTTCATTATTCCATCCCTCTTTGGAATGGAACCGTGATACTTCATTACCGTTGCAACCATGGTAATTCTGGATGCTACTACCAAAACTTGATAGCCATTTAAAAGATCTGTCGCCAGTACAAGACCATGCGATCTGCTTTTGAGGAAAATTGGGAAATGTGATCATATCATTCAATCCGTATCTAAACATAGCTGACGATTATTACTTTTATTTTTATTCGACCTTTTTTAATTTAATTAAATATGAACTAATCGTTTAACGGTCTTTTAAATAATTTAACGTTTTTATTTTTTTTTCTCGAGAGAGAGAGTTTATTATTAAACACGAGAGAAAATTCGAGAGAAAAAAAAATAAAATCGTTAAATTATTTAAAAGACCGTTAAAAAATTAGTTCATATTTAATCATAGCTGACGATGTTATATACGACATTTAGCTTTCTGTTATCAATAAAAACGTCACATCCTGCAAAATTCGCAACCGTAAATTAACCCAGGTACAAGGACAAATTTTTCAAGAAGTTGATTTATATTGCCGACCAAACACATTTCGGCTTTCTGTAAGCCTGGTCGCAAGAAGTTTGTTAATATGGTTTGTCTAAGTAAGACTGATTTTCAAAATCATCCTCGTTGAAGTTGGCGCTTGTGGTTCTGTTACTCTTCGTTCTGTTTCCTTCGTAGCTAGTTTATATTAATGTTCTGAATCTGCATCATTTTTCGAGATAAACATTATTTGAGGGCCCGCTTTCTTCAGTGTGTCCGCCAATTCCATTTTTATATTCGATGCATTTTTTAATGTTGTGGAAAGCAATGCATGCAATTTTATATCCTTGAATCGCCTTTGTTTTGACATGGTCATCAACTGGTGGAACCTCACTCTTTTTTTGTCCGCGAATGATACAGAATTTCTTATTTTTGAAGCAACTTCCACGCGTAGTTGTCAGAATTGAGTCCCAAATCAATGTGCTGAAAAAAGTTCGTTTATCACTCAAATTCAGAGGCACTCATTAATAAATCATGGAGATGTGGCTAAAAAAGACGAACGCATCTGTCATTCGTTTATTATTTTCCATGAAGTTAACATTTTTTTCTATGATTTTTTTTGTTTTTTTTTCCTTTATTCTATTTAAGAGAAAAAATTACTAAAAATCACAATTTCACGAAAATATCACAAAGAAATGGGAAAAATATAAATAATGAAGAAAACAACTCGGAGAATTTTTGTCTGACGCTGGTGCGATACCTGTATGTGGTATTTATAAACTTGTTTGCTTTGTATTATAATGCAGAAATGCAGTTAAAGGATTTTAAGGAGTTAAAACTGAGAAACGGCCGAACAACAACAACACTTTTAGTTGTTTATTTTATAATATCGAGCAATATATTCAAACAAAATTATAATTTTATCTAGTAGTAGTTGCCCAGCAATAAATTTTAATCAGACCTTCATTTAGTCTGGATATTTTTTTTATTTTTCTTTATCTGAATACATAAGAATTTCGCACTCGATCTTTGAGGCACTCTCCCACATAATTGTAAAATTGTTCGACGGCGCAAAATTCGTGTTAAACAACAAAGTGTTATTTTTAATATAAAACGGGGGTTTATTTTTTCAGACGTTGTAATATTGCTGCTACGAATAATAAAACTGCAGCTCAAAATTAATCGGTGTCTTTATAAGAGGCGCTATTTTTTAATTTTTAAACCGTTATAAGCAGGCACTTGAAAATCACATTAATTTATAGCATTCACTATTTTCCCCCTAAGAGAAATTAGAAACATTAAAAGGAGTCTCCTTCAAACTTCACTTACATTTAACATAGAAGTGTCATAGGCTGTTTAATCGGTGGGCACCCGCTTACAAAGTAAGCGACGACGTCATCAATTGCCACTACAATTCAGTTTACATCGTAAGCTGATTAGTAAGCAACGTTGATAACAAATTTACTTGCGCATTTAAGGTAGGTGTAGTTGCCTATGACAACTTCGATTACAGCTGCATTATAGCCTGTTTCCACGACAATTTGAATCTCGTGTTTCGCTCTCTGAAGCAAGTTTGTAAATCATGCTGTTTACACGACTCATTTATCTGCTTCGATTTGGCAGTTGTTATTAAACAGAAAAACATAAGTTGAAAAACAACAACAACAGTTGAAAAACAACAGAAGATATCCTTCTTGCCGCGATAGCATTAAGTATAATTTTTTTTCCTATTCATTTTTTTTTAATTTTATAAAATTAAAATTAATTAACACACCCACAAAACAATTATATTTTTTAAGTTTTCACTTTTAACTTTGTTTTGTTTGTAAATTTTCTTTGTTTACAAAAACGTTTAATTTTGATAACTAGTGCAGATAAACTTACGATAAAAATTAGAGAAGAGAGGATTTTTACTTGCTTCGCAGCTAGATTCAATATGAATCTACCAGCTTCGCTCTCAAAATTTTGTATGGCGTGCTTCGCTTATGATTGGGGTGTGAAGCAAGAATAGAGAGCGAAGCAGGTGCCGTGGAAGCAAGCTATTACATAGTAAGTACTTAGATGCTTCGCTTACGAAGTCATATGTGCGTAATCAGTTATTGTCTAAGTACTTCGTTTCATTTACAGCTGGGTAACTGTGTTGTGTTTGAGGCTAACTCATACCAGTGTGATTGATTTGTTAGTGTTCGTAGGAGCTAAACTTGTACATTTTAAGCGTCTTCCTTGACAACCCGGAAAATTGTTTCATTATTATTATTTTTTTGTTAATTTTTTTTTCTTATTTAATTAATATTTTTGAGGTTTTTATTATTTTGTAATTAATTTTTTTAACCACAAGGTTAAATACAATTTGTATACAAATTCAATAAATTTTATTTTTATTTTCAATATTCCGCTCTTCAGGAACAGAAAATGAAAACGTGTAAACAGTTTTTGAAATAAAAAAAAAAAAAACAAAAAAAATCCGTAATGCATAAATTAAAAAAGAGTAAATAAAAAAATATTTATACATTTTAATTTCCTCTTCCTGAAGACGCAATCCAATGGCGTGGTCAAATATTGAAAGTAAATTTAAAATTTATTATTAAATTGAAAATATATTATTATTATTAAAATTTATTTGTGCTCCAAAAAATTAATTATAAAAAATTTGCAAAATAAAAATTACTCAATTACATACATGCATACATTTGCAGTCACCCATTTATACATTTTATAAAATTATGCTCAAAATGAATTCTTCTGAATTTACTTGTACAAATAACAATATTATTTTAAGACAAAACATAAATTTATTGTAATTTAAAATCAATTGTTATGGACACATTAGGAAAAATCTTTTTTTTTTAAAGTAGCAAACAATACGCAACGATCACAAAAAAATTATAAAGTTTAAAAACATTTTTTAACTATAAATTTTTTTTAAGTGAAATAAAAAACATGTGGTTTTTATAATAATTTTTCTCAGTTTTGTGATGTGAATTAAATTTTTAATTTCAAGGATATTTCAATTCCCTTGTAACTTTTGTTTATATCACAAAATTGCATTATAGCCTTGCACTGGGTTTGATTGTTCAAAAAAATTCGAATTTTCTGAAATAACTATTATGGAGTTCAAAATTAAAAACAAAATTCTGGGATTAATATAATATTCACCGAACTTACTAGCCGCAAACCTGGCGTAGGGAAATGGCTACGGACATAAGACAGCATAACGTCTAATATTTTAACTTAAGTTTAGAATTTCTAAAAATTTTGGTTTCTTCACAATTTTGTTAGAAAATATACTTTTGCTCCCCAAATAAAATAAATTTACAAATTTTTAAATTTAAAAATATGTTCGAAAACTGTACTTTAATTTTTTTTTGTGAAATTTCAATATTTTTGTATTTAATTAAGGTTTTCGAATTTTATTAGAAGCAACATTGACCAAGTGAAAAAATGCATCACTTTTATATAGGCCACCGTTGTTTTAAATCACTTGCTTCAGTTTTAAACAAAAAAATATTTCATGTTTTAAACGTTTTACGAAAATTTAATTAATAAAAAAATCCTAATGAGTCTACCTAAAAATTATAAAAAAATACACAAACACGAAATTTTATAATAATTATCTTTTAAACAAATAAGAAAACAAAGAATTGAAGCAATAATTAAATAACTTTAAAGAAATGAATGAAAACTTTTTATACTCAAAGTAACGAAAAATAAAAAAAAATCAAATTTATGAATCAAATACAAAAAAATACAATATCATCTTGTGGAAACATAGAAATACAATTAACTATTTACAACGATTTCGTTTTATACAAAAAAAAAAAAAAACTTTTTATTAACACAAAATAAAAACAATTAATAAATCCAGCTGCCAATTAGTTTTTAAAAATATTTATATGCATTTTGTTTTATTAGTTAAAGTTTTATTCTGCGAAATAAAATATAAATTCATCTACATGAACAAATAATACTAGGTACTTTCGAATATTCGAACTCTATTAGAATTATAAATTTTAAAATGATTTCACTAGGGATGTTCGAATATTGTAACTCTATTAGATTTACATTAATTTTAAAAATATTTCGCTAGGGGTGTTCGAATATTCAAACTCCATTAGATTTGTATTTATTTTAACTGTATTCCACTAGGAATTTTAAATACTCTAACTCTATTAGATTTTTATCAATTTTAAAATTATTCTTCTGAAAATGTTTGAATATTGTTAATTTAAAAAAAAACTGTAATAATTAAAATTGTAAATATTTTCTATCTACATATTTTATGTTTATAATTAAGTTAATTTTTTTTTTTAATAATTAAGAAATATTACATATAATTATAATTTAATCGGAAATAGATTTTTTATTCTGTCTAAATAAAAACTTTTATAAAAAATTTAAAAATTTATTCAAAAATAAAATCTGAAATTCTTAAACTTTGCTCTTTGTTAAATCTTTAAAAAAATATACATATTTCAGCTTTCAATTTATTTTGATTCCTTTCACTGGAAACAAAACAATTGAATGAAAAGGCGGCATCAAGATTCATTCCTCATCATGCCCAGCATTAAGTGTTCATTAGAAAGTTTTTATCGAAAAAACTTCATGGGATGATTGTTTGTTGTTAAATTGGGGGCGGTTGTTTTTGGTGTTATGCAAGCAAAATCAAATTGATGAGTGGCACGGTAATTGTATATATTTTCGGTTGCCGAATTATCGCTGGTTTGCTTTAGAATTCGTTCAACGGTTGGCAGGTGTGTCATTTTATCTCTGACTTGCAGGGGCAGATCGTCTTGGGGGCCAAAGTGAGTGGAAACACCTGTAATATGGGTATATGTAATCCCACCTCCTTGGGCAGTTGGAATTATTGATATCACAGAACCATCATGGAATTGCACCTGAACAACACCGTGTGAAAGCTACAATTAAAGACGCAAAAAAATTGTTTATGTTTTTTTTAAATTGATTAAATGCTCTTCTTCTTACCTCTGTAGCCACACCTATGTCGGGCACAGATACTCTTTTGATTGGCACATTTTGCTGAGCTGTTATCTGTTGTCTTTGCATTTTACTATCTATTTGCAATGAAGGGGGCATGGAATGCGAAGAGAAATTAATGCACGCACCTTGTGTTTTGGGCGTAGACGAATAAATCATTGCATTTTTATGTTCCCGGCCATGCGTCGTTATTTGTTGTGGTTTCAATTCGCTAATTGGTTTTCTTCCAATAACGAGGGGAAAACATGTATGAACACTTGACTGTTCTGCCAGTTCAAGTATTTGGCAAATCTTGCGACAATGTTCAAAACATGTTTGCTGATGTTCAATTAACAATTGAGCTTGTTGCAAATCCATTTCGAGGTTAAGTTGACGTCCATGTTTGTCATATACTTTAGTGCTTCCACTAGAGGATTTAATAACTTTAGCCCCTGTATAGAAACAAGCCTCAAAATCTTCTAAGGTCTCCATTAAGGCACATTTGGCCTGCATGCTGTAATAAGTTATTTTCGGTGTTTTACTTTTTACCAGACCCACAAAACGTGCTGCATACACATACTTCTTCCAATGTTTCGAAGGCAAATTATCGTACGAATAAATACAATCCGCCGATGTAGATGGTAAATCTGCTGGATGATCTATTATAGGAAGACCTCTCCCCGGATCAGGTTGGTATATAATAATGCGCATTCCATCGCTGGAAATCCAACAAATATCTGTTATGCGATCAGAATTGTATTTAGTCCGGTATTTGATGAACTCAATAACCACTTCACCCTGTTTTAAAATACTCATTATGGCATTTTTGGTCTTGTAACGTGTAGGTTGTAAACGTTTAGTATTCAGAGGTGGAACAGGTATACGTTCAGAACTGTTGTCTGATTTAGATGATGAGTCAGTGGAGCGAGTTCCACTAAAATTGGGTGTACTCGGTATTCCAGGTATCATATTTTCTACTTGATTTTGAGTGAAATTAAAACAATTCGCATCTTTAACTGCAGTCATCATTCTAGATCTGGCTTGTTGGGGAAGAAAGTCGTGTTCTAGGTTTATAGTTTGAAATTGTTGGCTCGAAGAGGTGGGTCTATCGACTGATGTTGTAGCCATTGTATAGGGCACAAATAGATTATGTTGTCTTTTGTTACCTTCAGACATTTGTTCATATGACTGCTTTTCATAAATTTGAGGCCTAGAAGTTTTTTCATTGGATCGTGTTCTCGAAGTGCTAGAAACATTGCCTAGAAGAGCATTTATTAAAAATCAAAATTTTAACTTTTACAGTTATTTCTCTTGGTAAATATATTAACTCCTAAAATTATATTTGAAAATACTCACTGCTAGAAAAAGTTATAATGCCACTATCACAACTTGATGTACTTTGATTATAACCCAAGGAGTTGTTAGTGGTTCTACAAGCTCCTTGATTTTCCATTGCCGCTG
The DNA here is from genome assembly GCA_030448955.1 of Trichopoda pennipes. Taxonomy (NCBI): domain Eukaryota; kingdom Metazoa; phylum Arthropoda; class Insecta; order Diptera; family Tachinidae; genus Trichopoda; species Trichopoda pennipes. The sequence continues at coordinate 5,070,213 of JASKUP010000175.1, forward strand.
GGTAATGATGTTTCATAAAGCTATGTTGCAACACCTGCTCAAGAGCTATGCGATCTTTTGGATTTTTCTTCAAAAGCTTATCAATTAAATCCCTAGCATCAACAGATATATATGATGGTATATAGTAATCAGACATAACTACACGGTTAAGAGTAGACTGAATGGCATCTGTGTCAAATGGTGGCTGGCCAACAAGTAAAGTATAAAACATACAGCCTAAGCCCCAAACGTCGGCTGGTAGGCCATGTGAGGCTCGTGCCACTACTTCTGGTGATATAAAGTTGGGTGTACCACACATGGTAACATGACGTTCGTCAGGTCGTTTCAGTTGAGTGGCCAAACCAAAATCTGCAATTTTGATATGCATGTCCCTACTTAGCAACAAATTCGAAAGTGAAATATCTCTATGCATTATTTGATGGGAATGCAAATATAAAAGACCAACTACTACTTGGCCTAATATACTGGCCGCTTCTGGTTCTGACATGGGTCCTCGAATCACCTGTTTCATGTAACGCTGTAGTTCACCATTTTCTGCCAATTCCAATACCAAGTAAACATAATTAACATCTTGGAAAAATGTATATAATTCCAAAACGGAAGGATGCTTTAGGCGTGAATGTATCTCCACCTCCTGACGTACACGATTCGCCATTGCAGCTCCTTGTATTAATTTTTTATCAATCTGAATTTAAATTAATATTCAATTATAAATTTCACTTTAAGTTTATTTGTACTACCATTTTAATGGCCACCAATTGATTTGTCCTTAAGCATCTAGCTTTGTACACAGTGGCAAATCCACCTTTGCCCAGCAAATTCATCACTTCGTAGTCCTATAATAAATATAATACTAGGCGATATTATAAATTAAATGTCTTTGACTTCAACGACTTACATCGATGCATTCACCCCAGTTAATCACTTGAAGGGCCATTATATATAAATTATGGTATATTTATTATAAATATATATATTATTACTTTTACTATTATAACTTTTGTTGTTTACCATTAAGTAAATTGTTTACATTAAATAGCAACAAAAATTTGTATAAAAGATTTTGGCTGTACTCTTTTTTATGCCAGAGTATTTAAAGGAAAGTTTTAAAAAAGAACGCCAAAAAATACTAAACACAGCTAACAACACGGTTGTATTTTTATTCACTGCCATAAACAAGAGTTCCCAGATATAAGTAAGGTCGCATAGGCTTTTGCGAATTAATTACTGATGCCAAAGCGAATTACACTTACAAGAACTTAAAAGCAGTGTACCTTTCTTCTCTCCACAGAAAAACCAACAATTGCTCAGAAAAAGTTAAAAACTATAGATGGGAACTAGAAATTCTAAAACCGGTTTCTGCTGATCGCAATTGTAACTACTAAATTACTTGAGGTTTAATTAAAAATAATCCAACAGAGTTTATAAAGTTTTATATACAATAAACAAAAAAAAATTTGATGATCATTAACACAATGTTTACTACCAATTCCTATTCTACGTTAAATACAAGAAATATAATGTTATACAATAAATTCTATTTATCACTTCAGTGTTAAAATAATAAAAATAAAAAAAAATAAAAAAAGCTATATGATCAGTAATTAAATAGTTATAATGTGTGTCATTTGAACATTGTTACGTTTATTCATTTTAATAAAGGTTTTGTTATATTGAGTTCTTTTGTTGCAAAATAATAATGCAGCACTTTCAACTTAAATTTAGTTAACTTAGTTACTTTCAATACCTATTAAAAGATGTTTTAATATTATGTTGTCTTTTCTCAACCATATTTCAACTTGAATTAATTTATTTGCCCAGCTTATAGAACTTTTTACAGCAATTGTCGCATATACAACGATATATTACCTTAATATCACTGCATATTGTTGTTATTATAATCATTCAGTGTAGGTACCTGCTTGGCTGTTTGTTTTTCTTGTTCTGTGTTATTTTTGTTTTCTGTTTTGTTTATTTTCTGGAATTTTTTATTAGCATATTGTTGTTGTCATGTGTGTAAAGGATTTCTTAGAAAACAAAGCAGTTTGTAAAACACCCAATAGGTTATTTCGTTTACTTTTTTTGCTGATAATTATTTTCTTTGAAAACTTAAACAAATTTTCTTCGTAGCAATATTTATGAGTTAAACAAATTTGTTTTGAAGGATAAAAAAATATTCATATGTAAATCCAAAAACTCCTACCTATGAAACATTTGTCATGCACGCAGGATTTTCCATATATGCAATCATTCTTAAATAGAAAAATCCTACTTCTAGGCCATCTGGCATCACTAATCTTTTACAATTGTCAAGAATTTTTCTTAAAATCTGGTAATATTGTTTCTGCCATAAATAATTTTGTAATCATCATCCCAGAAGGGTGCTCGATATTCTCTGATAATTTTTCTATCATAAAAAACGATCAATAATAACTATGAAATTATGCTGGCAATAAAATATGCAACGCCCTATTAATTAACCAAAGAATATGCAAACCGAAACTTTATTAATGCTTTAAGAAAAATGTATACTTTTGTACCTTTGGCCAAATTTCACAAGTGCGGATAACATATAAAAAGTGTATTTGCACCAAGTTTTACAAATTAAAACTATTTTAAAGTATAAACCTAAAACTAATAAACGTTTTACAGTGAGTAAATTGAGGTGTATAATGTCTAAAAAAATACCAAAAACTAGAAGTGAAAATGAGCTATGCAAATAAAAGCTTGTGGATAACAAACAGCTGACGTTCAGTGTTATCGAAACAGTTAAGACAACAATTTATAAATCTAAAATGAACCAAATTTACTAAAAAAAGGGTTTTAATTTATGTTGTGTTAAACTTCTTACGTCGAAATCAGGAAAAATTTGCCAATAAGTGGAAAAATTGCAATTATACTTTCAGTGTTGTTAACTGTAGCCAATTAAAAACATTTTACAATTAATTAAAGTACGGTAGCATTATAATCCTTATTTTAATTTGACAGTTCTGCCATCTAACCTCAAAGACGGTCCAAAAGTGACAAGTTTTCTTCTCTAAAAAAATTGTCGGCCACCACACGGAAAAATAAAAAAAGTTGTATATTGTTTAAAAAAACTAACATATTCAACAGCCAACAGCAAATTTCACATTGAACAATATGTCTTAAAGTGCATATTTCAATTAAAATTTCCAAAGAATAAAAAAACGCTCAATACCTTCTGACAAAGTTTAACAAAACAAGTGAAAAGTGTTGAGAAAAAAGCATAGATAAAAATAACAACTACAGCAACAACAGTGACTAAACCAAAATATAGAGATATTGGATTGATGGAGAAGGAGCAGTGCACTAAATACGCAGTGAATTCTGCGAACGAAATTGATATCGACAGCGATACTCCTCATAAAAAGTTCAAAAAATCCAAAAAGAAAAAAAGTAGAAGAACACACGAAAAGTCAACATCATCTAGAAGTCGAAGCAACAGCTTAAGACGTCAATCATCATCCAGTGGTCATGGTTGTGCGGAAACAAGTCACGCCACTAGTAGTCAAAAACTTCATAATCCTGCCTCCGAAAATATAGTTGAGTACTCGGATGTAAGTTCCACAGATTTTTCTGATCCCGAGGCGGGTGAAATTAATTCAGACGCTTCGTTGAGTAAACGTTGCCCAACAAACGCTGGTAAAAAGCGACATAGTGTAATAAACAAGAATAGTACCAAACCTGCACTTCTAAAATCCGAGGGTCGTTCCGACATCAATCTTAGCAGCGATGAAGAAAGCTACAGGTGACATTGTGTAGTCCTTTGTATATTTTAAAATAATTTTATCGCATTTGGAGAGCAATTTACTGAAATTTGTATTCCCACTTTGGTTGGTTTTATATTTTTTGTCGCAAATTTAGATGCTTTTTTATACATATATGGAAAAATTATTCACTTTAATTTTTTGCCTTTTTCCAGTTAATGTAACCACAGTAAATTTTTCCGGGGTATAAATACCATATTTATTGTTTCAAAAGTGCGATAAATTTACTTATTTTATTATTTTATTTAGTAAAATTTATTAATCGTTTTAATTTTAATTATTTTAGAAAAAAGAGAAAGGACAGCTTCGATAGTTTATCCAAACTCTCGCCTAATCATGTGCGACGAATTATTTTGGGTTCTCCCGTACACAGTTCTGTAAAAGTAAATCTAAACGAGAGTCATAGTGTAACCAAGAGTCTGGACAACAAGGAAAAAGAAAGGCATATTGTTAGCAGTAGACGTTCGTCGATTCTAACACCACCTTCTGCCAGCCATAAGTCACTAGATAAACATGTTGTTGACGAGTCTGAATGGGATGAGGAGCTTGACACTTATTTGAGTAGTGATACCATCGATACTGACGAGTTAGAAGCTGAAATGAAACGTCAAAAAAGAAAGAAAAATAAAAAAGACAAAAAACATAAGCGCAGTCGTAAATCGAAAAAGCGCAAAAAGAAACGAGCTAAATCATTTTCAAGTATTGAACCCATTTCGGATAATGATTTAGATGATGTTTTGGATGCGACTGTATCTTTAAGACACTATACTCCCCCAGCGGTAGCAGTTATAGCAGCGAAAAGTCCCTCAGATCCTACATTTACACCTACTAAGCAGCGTAGTCCTAGATCTTCAGATACTCCACCACCTTTGCGACCTGAAAGCAGCAATAGTTATTATTCAGAATCAGCTAATATGACAGTACAGCCAGGTGTATCTGCAGCGCAGACAAATAACATTGTAGGCCTGCAAGTAACGGTAACGAATCGTAGCACACGTCATCGCACACCACCACGTTCTTCCACAACGAAAAATCGTTTTCCGAATCCTCACTCACCACATACGCCTCCTTTGTATGCTGGTAGCAGTAGTTCAGTTTCAGGTCGCGATATTCGTAGCTCTCGTTTTGCTATAAGTCCCAATAAGGATGATCATCGTCACCATCACCACCATCATCATGGTCGTTCAGATATCGTTAATACACCTGTCAATCATCACTATCACCAACGGCAAACGGCAGCCGTCACTTCAGATAGTCACAAATACAAAGACACCGATCGTTATTACCATCACCAACCATCAACACCTCCCCACAAAAAGCGAAAAATGCATGATATGCGCAATGCCGTTAATTCTCAAAGTTATTACGATCATGGCCGCCATGACAGTAGAAGTAGTTCCCGCAATGTACGATCAAATGAATATGACCGTTACAACAGAGATAATTATTCTAAACGTTATTCCAGGTATGTGTACTTTAAAAGGGAATTGCACATTGTAAAAATTCCTAATTTATTGCTATTTTATTTTTAATGAATACTTAATTGTGTTCTCTTTTAACAAAGTTTTGCATTTATTTCCAAAATGTTATATAATAATTCGAGATACAATTTGTTTTATTTACATTGCGCAGTCCTCACTTGACGTTCTATTGCAATTTTTACTATTTTAGTTGATAAATATGGTATGCTTACGACATTTGACAACGATATTTGAGAATTTAAAATTTGCGATATTGTTATTGTTTTTTATTATTTTAGCACAATCTTTAATTGACAAAACATATTATGGGAGTTGTTCCTATGTAAATATTAATTATAGGGAGTAGTTATATCATATAACCTAATATAAATTGTTAGTGTGCAATATTTCAAGCATTTAGAAGCGCCCTTCCAAGAGTATTTAGGTAAAATTAGGTCGGCAGAAGAAAGTAAGCCGTGCGAATAAATTTGGTTTGCTGATATTGCGAACAAGTGCCGAGCACTAAACAAGACAACAAACAGGTGCCATTAACTATCCATTAAAAATTTATAATTTATAGACCTGGGTTAGAAACTTAATAAGTTGTTGTTATAGAGGTTAGAGGCAAGCGACCACACTTGAATTTTAAGTGAGATATGTTTCAAGAGAAAAAAAAAATAAATAAATTTTATTAAGAAAGTGGTTATAGTAAAGTTAGGCTGGTTTATTTTAATAGTATTTCTTGCAAAAAATTTGATTTAAAATGAAGTAGCAGTTATTTTTTGTTCTTTAGGTATACAAGTTAATAATGTCCAGTTTTTTTATAATAAACTAAGTTGATTTATTATTCAAAATATTGCCACTACTTTTCCCATCTTTCTGATAGCAATTGGATCCCGCGCTAAAAAAGAAATGCTCCGACTTTGAAGTGAAAAATGAATCAAGGCAAAAAATGGACATACATGGTAGTCAAAGTAGTCAAGTAGGTGCCCCTGTAGGCTAGTAGGTAGTGTACTAGCTGGTCAATATGGGGGTTGTGGGTTCGATTCCCAACGAAGACCTTGGTTTTTTTCACTACAAAAATAAAAAATTGACTGTCGCTGGGGCTGCTCAGCGATGAAGGCATAGTCACTGGTCGCTGTGCTGTCTTTATACGGCAGTTAATTTCCGACTATCCTTCTACTTTCACCACCTGTTTCATCTCTTCTCTATCCCTTTCCTAAAGAATGTAGCACGGTACTTGACTAAACAGGCATTGTTGCCTGAAGTGCCACTTCTCTTTATAAAAAAAAAAGGGTCAAGGTGAAGCCAAAACTTTCCATCCACTGTTTTTAGCCGGTCTTGCATTATATTGCCGAGCGCTTTCTTGATGGAAGATTATATTCTCTTGTCTGATTGAATGTTCTGATCGTTTTTCGGTGATTGCTCTCTTCAAACGAATCAATTGTCTGCGGTACAGGCCCCCTGTGATAGTCTGACCCGATGACAGCTCAGACTACAAAACACCCCTCTGATCCCACCATTGTACCCATTTTTCATCACTAGTAACGATTCAATGCAAAAGTGACTCCTTTTTATAGCATTCAAACACCCTTTTGCGACATGCAAAATCGCCTTTTAACGTCTCTTGGCTTCAACTCATATGGGACTCATTTTCAATGCTTTTAAACGTAGGAAAATAGCTTATTGTGGACTCTCGTCCGATTGCTTATCTCCCTATTTTCTGTCTTGAAATCACAACTTTTGACTCGCGCTTAGCATGGCTCATAAGTTTTTTGAGTTGCTGCATGTTGACCGTAACCTTCTGCCCACAATCGATAACTGTCAGTAGCCGTTTTCTTCAAAAACATTTTTTTAGGTACAAAATTCAAAATTATTATAGCATTTGAAAAAATGTGTGTTTACACGTTGACTTCTATCGAATACTAAATTATAACGACAGATGTTTGCCCTCCAAAATACCATAATTGCTAGTTACGCCATATATTGCCCAAATCGACTCTATTAATTTGTATACAATACATAAACTTGTTTAAGCAAGTTATATAAAACACCATTCCATTCCATATTTGATGACTTTAAAAAACAGAGAATTTTCTTTTAAAAAATACAATTAAAATTTTATTATAAAAATTAAAAAAAAAAACATTAAAACTTTCGATACAAAGGGATTTGAATTTAAACACAAACACAAAGTATTTCAACTTAATAAAAATTTGTTTCCAACTTCCTTAAATATTCCTTTTTCAAATTACTCGGATAACCAGTGCCTGCAATATAATGAATGTGTCGTTTATTTTGTGGCTGTGGTGGAGGATTATGTTTAACATTGGCAAGTTGAGACAACATTTTAGCGGCATGCATCATTGTCTTAAATGTTCGTACTGTAGTATTAGGCACACTCGTTGAACTAGCCACAATTTCAACTTTTTTGTCATCATCATCTTCGTCTTCATCGGATTTCTCATCATTAGCTTTAGCCGTAGTATCATCAACGAAAAGATCTTCCTCTGATGATTCTGGAGTTTTTGTTGATATTTTTTGTGGTTGTACTAAATTCTTTGGAACGTCTAATGAAATTGCAGAATCTTTTTTAATTAAATCTTCTGTGGAAGAGTTGTCGTTATTAGCACGAGATTTTGAACGATAAGAGTTATCAAACGATTTTTCATTTCCACATGAGATGGGTGGATAAATTTTTGACCTTTGATCGTGATTGTAGAGGGGGGTAGGCCAGGGTATAGCTATAAATATGGGCTGATATGTTAACGGACAATCTCCACATTTGCTTGATTGAATTGGAACATTTGTTTCTGATTGCGGTAAGTGACCATACATCATAGAATATGTTAGTAAATTATGACAATTCTTAATATCCTCTTCTTGTAAAATAGGCTTATTTGGCTCCTCCGTGTTGCCATCATGATCAATGTCATAAAATGTCCTTAGAATTGGATCATCCATATATTCGGGTGGTAATAAGAATCGTTCTGATGTTAAAGGTTTTTCTAATTTAGTTTCTTCCGTGTACATATTTCGAAATGGTAACATTTCATCCGGTGAAAAAGCTAAGTTTGGTGTTCCCAATACTTCTTCTTCTAACAAAGCTTTGAATTGTTCTGGATTTATGTTGTGTTCCGCAGCATCTGTAGGCGTTTGTTGGAGATTGCTATATTTTTTCTCTGATGGTTTCATAATTTGTGCATTTCTCGCATTTGCATTTTCATCATTTTGCTTGGTTCCATTAGTGGTTGAAATATCAGTTTTACTTGAAATTCGAATATTTTCGTAGTTATTTTGTAAATGTGAAGCATCTGAATGGTGATTTTCGAAATTCACAGTGGCAGGCAAGGATGAATAATGATCAATTTCAGGTGCTTTAGAGGGTTTAGTATTATAAAAGTAACCCCCTTCATTTTGTGGCGATTGAGGCATTAGTTGATGAGCATTTCCAAATTGTAAAGTCTGTGTTTCTCCATTAGGCACTTGCTGCAGAGCTGGTTGCTGATGATTAAAATCTATGAAACTTCCATCATTTGGCTTTAAAAATTGTAACGGCACAATTAATTGTTTAGGAGGAAATTCCGGACCCTTGCACATGTAATATGGCTCTAAACCATCAACACCATTGGGCTTGATTTGTACACAAACTGTATTTTCGGCACGTTTGTTACGAACAAAATGTTCGTAACCAGGACTAATGTACAAAGCTGCTGTTATGCAAAAACTTTGTATTAATAAAAGTGGCGAAACTATAAAAACTCTTCTATTATACATTTTTTACTTAAAATTTTCAAAATTACTTATTCTCAAATAAAATGTTTTAAGTTAACACTTTGTTTGCTTGTTTGTTTATTATTACTTTAATTTTATTATATTTTCTCCTTTAAATATTATTTCAATTTTTTTCTTATATTCGTATTCTCCTTCAAAACTAGTCCACTTCACATTAAATTGTTTCTTAAATTTCTTAATACATTTTCCAACTAAATGAACAACTCTATTTAAATTAAAGCGATTGCTGTTTCTAAATGAGCACTAAGGTGGAGACTAAAATTAAATAAAAATTACGAAATTTTAAAAAGCAAATAATTTTTTGCTTTTTGGCCCACATTCGCTTATGGGGCTTGGGGAATTAAAAGAGAAAATTTGTATTAAATTCCAGTTGAGTTGACAAATTTTATTTTGTTAAGCTGTTGTTAAGCTTAATTCTTTTATTTTCGTGAACTTTTAAGCTATTATTAATTTATAATTTTGCAAAACTGCAAAGTCATCAACAAATATATAAAAATGTTTTTTTTTTTATTAAATTGTATTGTTTAATTTTCGCAGTGCCAACATTTTATGTGAATAGTAATAAATTTTTGCTTGAATTTTAGAAGTCCCAGTATATCGCTTATAAAAATAAGAGGTGGACACTCACCCACATCTAACTATCGCTCAGGGGGAGTCTCACATAAATACAAATATACCACATCGCCATCACCAGTACGATCGCGATCAACTAAACGGGAACGTTATGCATCACGTTCACGTTCACCACGACCTTCTCGTTATGCGGAATCGCCTACAGATTCACCACGCAGTGGAACTCATCATTACTATCGCAACCGCCGTTCTTCATCTCGCTATAGACGTTCACGTTCAAAGTTTTCGCATGCCAGCAGATCTCGAAGTAGATCAAGGACAAGATCAACCTCTAGTACGCCGCGTGATTTAAAGCAGAAGAGAATAGAATACAGTAAAAAGATTAGTGAGACAAGTTTATTTGCTGAACTGGTCAAGGATAAACACAAGAGACAAAAAGCTTTACAGGTATTACGACTTTAAAACTATTTTTATTAGATTTTTCTTTTTGGCTATTATCAATTTATTTTATTATTTTTTGCTTGTTTTTTTGTTGTGTCATCAGGAAATCATTGAGAAACAAGAAGAAAATAGTAATAGTAATGGAGCTTTAGCAATAAACGACAATAGCTCATCCTTGGACAGTAATGTACAGTCCAAAATGAATGCTGATGAATCTACTACAACAGTTACCATTCGAAATTCCAAAGCTACCACCTCGTCTCAGTCGGCGCCAGTTGATAGCTCTTTGCAGACAACTACTGTCACAGCCAGTGCGGAAGTGGTACCAACTCAACAAAGCAATGGTGTGAAAAAACCTGCAGTGGACGTAAATAACATTCCAATGCCACAATTAGTCAGCCCGTTAGCTTCAACCAAGAAATCGTCTGGAAATGATGAAACAGATCGTGCCCTTACTTTAAGTAATATTTATCCAAAAATACAGGAGGTTCAGGTTCAATTAGTGGACAAAACAAAGACAACTTCAAGTTCAACAATAGCAACAGCAATAACAATAACAAACACAACAAAGCCCAAGAGTCTTACAGCACTGCCAATGCCACCAGGTATAACAGCAGCTGACTTAGCGTTGACTACAACGCCCTCACCACCACATAATCATCATAGTATGACAACAGTAGCAGCAGCAGCAACATCAACAACAAATGCCAAGCAACAAAGTGCAACGTCCAAGAAATCTACAACAACATCTTTGTCAGCATCAATAGCTGCGGCTAATCCCAATAAAAGTCTGCTTAATTTACCCATGCCTCCAATGGTGCCAGGCAGCGAAGATCTCAGTGGTGATGATGAGCTCATCAATAGTCCAGAAGATTTTGATAATTTGGGTGGTGGTACTAACAATAACAGCAGCTCCAGTGGCTGTAAAACAAACAAAACAGCCACCGATATTAAACGCAAACGTCCAGTAATTCTTAACAGGCGTGATTCACGAAATAATGTACGAGATTGGGGTGAACGTTGTGTGGATGTATTTGAAATGATTGCTCAAATAGGTGAGGGTACCTATGGCCAAGTGTACAAAGCACATGATCATCATACCAATGAAATGGTGGCATTAAAAAAAGTGCGCATGGATCATGAGAAAGAGGGCTTCCCAATAACGGCAGTACGTGAAATAAAAATTTTGCGACAACTCAATCATCCAAACATAATTAATTTGCACGAAATAGTCACCGATAAACAGGATGCATTAGAATTCCGTAAAGATAAGGGTTCATTCTATTTGGTATTTGAATATATGGATCACGATCTCATGGGTTTATTGGAATCGGGAATGGTCGATTTTAATGATGAAAATAATGCAAGTATAATGAAGCAACTGCTGGACGGACTTAATTATTGCCACAAAAAGAATTTTCTACATCGTGATATAAAGTGTTCAAACATTTTAATGAACAACAAGTGAGTTATTTATGTTTTTTTATGTTATTTTATGTTTTTTATATGTTAAATGTAATTTTTAAAATTAAAAAAAGAAAATAATATTAGCTTTTAGATCATTTAGTATAGGCTGAAAGAATAGTTATAATTTATTATCTTTATGTATGCCGATATAAGTTTTAATGCATTATTCGAAAATGTCAAATGGCTGTCATACTACGAAATTTTTCAGGAACAATTTCGATCATCTAACCATTGAAACTTTATAACTCTAAACTCAAAGATTAAAAATAAATAAAATTGGGCAATTTTTTCCAGCGAGAAATCGTTATTTATACTTTCAGATAATATAATAAAACATATATCACTCATTTGCAGCAACGTTATCCTAATCAAAAAGACGTAATTTTCGAGTTGTCATTACTATGATTAAATTTGTGAACAATGTCATTTTTAAGATAAATATATATATATATATATATATATATATATATATATATAAATATATATATATATATATATATATATATATATATATATATATATATATATATAAATAAATTAGTTTCAAAAATTAAAAGGTTTCTCCTGAAAAATATAATTTGTTTAGATAAACGATTATGCAGTGACAGAATATTTATTTTATTATTTTGTTCGAACTAAAACTTTTAAATTATAAATGTTATAGAATTTGAATACTGCAGAATTTTTTTTAACTTATTGAATTTTAAAATTCTCTATTCACATTTAATCAATGTAGTATTTACCTAGAAACTAAAACAAAATTTTAAAAAAATGCAAAACAAAAAAAAAATTTCCAAAAAAATCAAATAAAATAATTTGAGAATAAATAAGTATTTATCTCTGTATAGGTCTTTTTTAATTAAATTTAACACATATAAATTCAGTATTTCGCTTTCCTTTGCAAAACTTCTTCAAGAAGTTATTTCACATTTTTCCGCAATTTTCATTTGACACAAAATTCCATACAAAATATTGTTAGGTTTATACCTTTAATAAACGTTTTGTTGTGAGTTCTTTATTGCAAAATGATTAACACCAGCTTTTAGAGTTTTTAAATAATAACAATTTTATTTACTTTAACTACACAAAGTTGACACGATGAGGTTTAATTTTACACTGATCGATCATTCACTCAGACGCTTCCCCTATTTATACTTGTCCAATTAGAACCTAGAAGATTTAAAAATCTTCTACTCCATTTGTATCGCATTTTGTTGTTGTAGGTTGTTTATTCGTTGTATAGGCGCCTGTATGTCTGTGTGTATAGTTGTTTTTGTTTCTGTTTTGTTTCTGTAAGGTTTCTGCTTGGAATTTATTTCAATACATTTGTTGTTGCTTTTGTAAAAAAAGGGTTTCTTAGAAAACTACGCAGATGATAAACAAGTGTATATTTGTTGGTGTAAAATTAGTTTTTGTCTTGCGCGTTTAGATGGTAAACAGCATACATGTATTTTTTTTCTTGCATGCCAGGCAGTTAGTAAACAGCATATCAAATTGTAGTTGTGTGTGTGTGTATAAACTTCTGCGCTGTTTGTAACCAGTAGTTTGCCTTATTGCTTTATTATTTTATTTCAAATCCCAAGCAAGACATATTCGTAACAATATTTATTTTCGATTTTTTGATAAATATTGCACTGAATTGTAATTGATTTTACTGTTTTTACTTGATGTACGACTATCCGGAATCAGTTTTACAATACACAAAACTCGTATAAATTGCAGCAAGAAAAATAGCATATTTACTGTAGAAAATTACAATCCCAAAATAACATCTGTCAGATTGCGCAAAGTCTAAGTCGACGCATAATTAAGGAATAATTGCACACAAAATTTCATACAAAAAATCAATTTTCGATTTTTCCAATTTTGCGGAGAGATTTTCCAATTTTCCGCAATTTTCCATGATTTGATTTAGAAACCCATTAAGGAATAATTTCATACAGAAACTTGATTTTCGATTTTTCTAATTTTCTTCCGTAAAAACTTTCACCTCGCAAATACGAACAACTGACAAAAAATTTAACAGAAATCGACCCAGCCGTTCTCATTTTATAAATTACAATACAATTTTTACACCATTTTTCAACATGCTCAGCGATGAAGGCATAGTCACTGGTCGCTGTGTTGTCTTATATACGGCAGTTAATTTCCGACTATCCTTCTACTTTCACCACCTGTTTCATCTCTTCTCTATCCCTTTCCTAAAGAAGGTAGCACGGTACTTAACTAAATAGGCATTATTGCCTGAAGTGCTACTTCTCTTTAAAAAAAAAAAAAAAATATATAGATTATGTGTCTTTTCTGCTTTGAAATTTATTCTCCATACATTTGGTACATTAACAATTTCTAACATATAACGTCTCTTTTAGTTTTTTTCCATATCTAATATTGATGCTACCTCAAACTTTGGATAATGATTGTATTTCTTACAATGTGAAGATAAGGATGTCTTCTGTGTTGAAATATCCATATATTTTTGGCCACATTTATGACCAGCTAATCTTGTTTTAAGTTTATTTTTTGTTGTTCCAATATAAACTTTGTCACAGTTCATCTGGTCATTTCTTCCATATGGTATCCTGTAGACTATATCAGATATTTCCATTTTCCCTATTTTATCCTTCATACTGCTAAATAATTTATTTAATGTGTTATATGCTTTGAGTGCAATTTTATATCTATAACTGTCAAATATTTTACACTTTTGTAATCTTTCTGATATTCCAGGAACATAAGTTAATAATTTATAAATTTTTGTTTCTGCCATAGTATTTCCTAAATTATGTGCATGATTACCATATTGTCTAATTAATCGATTAGTTAATTCTACTGGAAAATCATTGTCATTAAGTATATCTCTTATTGTGTCCTTGTTTTTTAAATGAAATTCTCTATCACTTATAGTCAATATTCTATCATATTTTTCGTTGTGTTTATAATAATTTTCCTCAGATGTTTGGAATAAAAATTAATAATTCTTCCAGAAGATGTTGGTTTTTTATACCAATCATACTTATTTCCCTTTCTTATTATTAATATATCTAAATATGGAAGTTTAGATTCCAACTCTCTTTCAATCGTAAATTTAATATCCGGATGAAAACTATTTAATTTTGACAAAATATCATTCACTGCATCTTCCGAAGTTATGCAAAATAAATCATTTACATATTTTGTGATAATCTTCGGTTTTATATGCATTTTACTAATACATAAATCTAGTAATTCCTCCATCACAATATCAGCTATAATACGTGATGCTGGAGAGCCCATAAGGAGGCCCTCCTTCTGCAGATATATCCCATTATCAAATTGAAAATACCTGTTATCTTCAATCCAAAACTTGAGAATACGTAAAAATAATTCCTTCTCAATATTTCTATTTTACTCTATTATCTGTCATTTCCCCTCTATAATCCTTAAAGCTAAACGTACAGGAATACTTGGAAAAAGTGAAACTGCATCAAATGAAAACAATCTATCATTAATTTTTATACCTATTCTCCTAGCTTTATCTTTAAATTCAATGAATTTCTAATGTTATTACCTTAAGAACATTCGTTATATATTTGCACAGTCCGTAGGCCGGGAAATCAATGCAAGAGCAAATAGGTCTTAAAGGTCTTAGGTACTCCATATAGCTTTGGAGAATTTGATAGATTAGTTTTAAGTCTATTAGAAAACAAAAAAATTTCATTAAAAAAGTAAAACTCAGCAAAAATCGAAATTTCTTAAGTTCTAATATTTTTTTTTTTCATTCATATAATTTTGCGGTTGTAAAATTTATTAAAAATGCATTTACTAAATGCTTTTAACTTGAAAGCATATTCACAAAAATTATTCGGCAAGTACAGTTGTAACAAAGAGAAATTTTATTTACAAAATATAACAAATTAGAAAATTTTATATATTAAATTGATTAACTGTTTCAAGAAAATGTATAAAACATTTTTCACCGTTAACTTATAAAAAAATAAAAAAATTTTATCGTTTTATAATGCTAATTAAATTGTTTAAACATTCGTTATTTGTGTAAATTTTTTTTATTCACATTTTAGGGGTCAAGTGAAATTGGCTGATTTTGGTTTAGCTCGTTTATATAATGCTGAAGATCGTGATCGTCCCTACACAAATAAAGTCATTACTCTGTGGTATCGGCCGCCAGAGTTACTATTGGGTGAAGAACGTTACGGGCCACCAATAGATGTTTGGTCCTGTGGCTGTATACTTGGTGAACTCTTCCTTAAACGACCGCTTTTTCAAGGCAACTATGAAATGGCACTATTAGAAAATATATCGAAAGTATGCGGTTCGCCTGTGCCGGCCGTTTGGCCAAATGTTATCAAATTACCACTCTTCCATACACTGAAACAAAAAAGGACTTATCGAAGAAAACTACGGGAAGATTTTGAGTTTATGCCAATACCGGCGCTAGATCTATTAGATAAAATGCTGGAATTGGATCCTGATAAACGTATAACAGCAGAAGATGCTCTCAAGTCACAATGGTTAAAGAGCGTTAAACCAGAAGAGTGAGTTAATATGTAACAATAAATAAAAATTTACTAAATTAAAAAAAGGTAAATATTTAACGAACAAACAGACTGATGTATTTTTTATCAAGGAAAAAATTGTATAAAAAATATAAAAATTTAATCGCCGGTTATTTCGTCAAATGTTTGCCTAAGTTATTCACTCTCAAATTTAAATATGATTTAATTTTTATGATTTTCAAATCATGAACATTTTTAAAATTATTTTATTTCAATTGAAAAATATAACAGAATGCCCGCCCCAACATTACCCACCTGGCAGGATTGCCATGAGATGTGGAGCAAGAAGCGACGCCGACAACATCAACAGCAACAACAACAACAACATCAACCCATGCTTACACATCAAAATGCACCTGCCACAACCCAAGATGCCTAACAATAATACCAATTGATTGGCGATCATACCTAACAGTGCTGTAGTTCAATAAGTGGTGCATTTGCTTTGGAAAATACTACTTACTAATAGTGAAGTTATCGAGTTATCGAGATTTTCGGTAGGTTTTTTCTTCCCTTTTTTCATAAATGTTTTTTCATTATTGTTATATTAATTATTAAAATTATTAACCTTTTTATTATTAGTTTAATTTAAATTGATCTATCGATATTTTTGCGATATTTGTTTTTATTAAAGCAGCAAAACAACAAATTATTTAAAAAAAAATCGATAACAAATGTAATTTAATTCACTGCATTAATCTACTCCATAAAAATTGCTTTATGATTTGTTAAAGAAATCTGTAAATTTTGGTTTTATATTTCTTTGAAGAAAACAAAAAATAGAAAATAAAAATAGAAATAAATATTTTATTTACTACTTTTAAGTGGTAACATTTAAATAAATTAATAATTTTAGATTGTATTTTTCGTACATTTTGTTTTAATTAATTAACATTGGGTCGATCAGATCATTGGGCTTGTAATGGAGTAGTTCATTCGTTAAATACTGTTTTTTTATACTTTGCTTATTCTGTTTTTATTAAGTTTATGTACATTACAGCTGAATTTCAAAATCTAGTACATATAAAAAAAATTTGCAACGTGTTGATACTTTTTTATTTCATGTGGATTACAAAGCTCTTTCTCAACAGAGTTTAAAAAAAATTTCTTTCTCTCTCTCTCTCTCTCGATTTTAATAATTATATTTTTAATCTTCCACTATCAATGGAGATATAAATATTTTTTCTTTCACCCAGTTCTGAATACTATTGTTAAGTGCCAAGATTAAAGAAGAATTGCTTTCATACTTAACAATTTAGTAAATCAAGCTAACGGCTGCTTTGTGATAAATATAAGCAAATAATTGGCAAACTCATATACCTAGCTGTAGCATAAAGCTTTTGATGTAAGGTATACAAGTTAATAATGTAGATGTTTTTGCGTGAAAAATGCATTTATGATGGAAGATTATGACTTCGTGGCAGGTCGTTTTGTCTTCGATTGGCATTTTTAAACGAATTAATTGCCTTCGATACAAGTTTTCTTTGATCATCCTCGAACTTTTTCGGCCTCACGTTGTCTTCTTCTTTTGTGTCGAAATCACACCTTTTAAATTGCGAAAATTATCGCTTTCAGCAGCCGTTTTCTTCGAATAACAGATAGTTAAAATGTGATATTTATGCCGTATGTTGTTCAAATCGACACTATTAACTTGCATACCAATGGAAAATTAGAATTTTCCAGAAGAAGCTATTAATATGAGAAGAGTGTATGATTTTCATTATCCTATCGATGATTTAAAATAGTCGTGTCACACCTACTTCTATTTAGAGATTATATGTTCTTGAGCGAGGCGATATTTGTTTATTTTATTTTGTTGACAACAGCAGTTTAAAATGCACAAAAGTAAATAACTTGACAAATTTTGTTCTGATCTCTTAACAGTTTTGGGGATATAAAAATTTTCAGTTCGTTCCATTATTTCATTACGTTTAATTTCACACAAATATAACGGAGTCTTACACAAGTTTTGTTGTAACATTTCGTTTGTTTTTTCAAGACTTGAAATCTGAACAAATTACATTGTTCCAGCAAAAAAATATGTAATTTAAAAACTACTATATCCTGGTATAGTTCCTATTTAGTGGGAAATTTTTACATTTTTTTTTAAATAAAGGCATCAGAATTAATTATTCTGAAGTTTACGGACAAAAAAATTTTGAACTTTGTTATTCCTGCATTGAATACGGGCTTAAATATGCGAGAAATAAATTTTCTGTGTTTGTATAGAATATTTTCAGTCGATTTTTTTTAAGTACTTCTTTAAGTTTCAAATTAACTTCAGTTTTGTATAATTTTCGATTTTTAGGTTATTTCGAAAATTCTAAATTTACAGCGTTTTCTAAGCAAAGAAGGTATCGTTTTGTAACAAAGAAAAAAAGTATGAGAAAGTTTAATATTAAAAGTCGTATTTCTTTTTCTTTAGAAGAAACTAAACAATGAAAAATGTTACAAAGTGTTTAATTTCTGTGTTCTGCTGCAGATTAAATTAAACTAACTCTTTTAGAAAAGAGCGACAGTTTTTTTTTTACTTTTTCTAACTTTTAACCTTAATTTACTTTTTTCTTAATTTTTAAGAAAATTTGCAGTTGTGCGACATTTAATAAAATGGAATAAACAGACGACGTAACCTCTAACACTGTTAGTTTTTTGTGTATTAAATAAACTTTTATTTTAAGTTATTATTCAATTAGTCTACGTTAATTGTGCTAGATTCCTTCAAAAAGAAAAAATATTAATTATTAAAAAATTTAAATGTATTACTGTAACCTTTAGGAAACTATTTTTTTTTTTAATTAAGGGTTTCCTTTAAAAGCCATTCATATGTAATTTAAAAAATAAAGAAAATAAAAAAATACTTTCACAAAATTTTTTACAAAAACGCAACGAGCACATGCAATGGAAAGGAAAAATATATTATTTGGGATCACTTTAAAGTTAATTGACGTAAAGGTTTTTTGAATTTTATTGTCTTTTTGTGGTGTTGGTTGAATATAATTCTAATTTAATCAATTTGGCTTGAGATATGACTTTTAGTTTTCTATTCAAAATTGCGGTAAAATTCACTGCCAAGCTACTTATGTATATGAGCAGTAATGAAATGGCCATATGAATAGGCTTTCCTCACAGTAATACATTTAAATATTCGGTTAATAAATATTTTATGAGAATATCACAAAATATTTATGTTTA
This sequence comes from Trichopoda pennipes, assembly GCA_030448955.1. Taxonomy (NCBI): domain Eukaryota; kingdom Metazoa; phylum Arthropoda; class Insecta; order Diptera; family Tachinidae; genus Trichopoda; species Trichopoda pennipes. The sequence goes on from JASKUP010000175.1 coordinate 5,089,482, forward strand.
AAGGAATCTACTACAATTAGTAGTAGTTTAACTTAAAACGATTCCAAATAATAATTTTTGTTTATTAAGTTATTATTATTTTCATAACAAACCAAAATTTATATTTAATTAATCGTTTTAATATTTAAAAAATAATTTTTTTAAATACAAAATAAGAAATTTAATTTTTGCTTTCAATATTTTGCCACACCATTAGGTTAAATAATAATAAAATTACCAATAATTTTTCAAGAATAAAATTTTTCATTTACTGATTATTTAAAAACATTTTTTCCTGAAGATGACACCCAATGGCGTAACGAAGTATTAAAAATAAAGATAAAATTTATTTAACTTTTATATAAAGATAGGCCATATGCATAATGAATAAAACGTATTTAAAATGAATTTTACAACAAATTTTGTATCAAAAAAATGTTCTAAAATTATTTAAAATATATTTTATTTATTATGCATATGGGCATTAGTGCTTAAGAAAATTATTTACAAAATTATTTTCTTTACTAAATGAAATTTATTTAACATTTTTTTTATTTTGTGTTTTCTTGTAGATGATTTGGTTATTCATATATAATTTTAGTACATTTGATTTGAAAATAGTTGGCATTTGAATTTTACGCCTTTGATAATTTTTTTTAAGTTTATATTTTATTAGAAAAAAATGAATTTTGATTAGCATAAGTTTATCTTAATACGATATTGCGCAAACAAGTTGCAAATAGCTTCTACAACCAACCAACACTTTATATCTCTAAATTTATATATAAAATACATAAACATAATTTACTAACACTCTAGCATAGTTTTTTTAAATATAAATTTAAACATAATTATTCAAACAAAAAAATCATGTCTTAACAAATAAAACAACTAATAACAAGTCATTTTAAATGAATTTGTTAAAAAAAAGGAAAGCATGTAAAAATAAATTTAAGACATTGAATAACTGAAGCATGGATTAAAGTAAAAAATAAAAATTTAAAACATGTAATAAAAAAAAACAAATGAATAAAATTTGTTTACCATTGTAAAATAAAAATTTATTTAATAAACAATATAACTAAGACATAACCTTATGAGAATTAAATCAAAGTTTTTATAGGCACAACTATATTTTGCATATTAATTAAAGAGAGGGGTTTTATTATTTTTTCAACTCATTTTTAGTTTTGTTTTTATATCAATTCTTAAATCATTCTTGTTCATTGTTGTTGCTTTTAATACTTTTCTAACTAGATTATCAGAAGCGCCGTAAAATGAGCATACAAAATTTGATACATTTCGAAAAACAAATCAATGACTTTTGTTTGGTGTTTATGTTTAATCAGTTAAAGAGAAGTTTCGTTATCCTTTTTTTATTTAAAATTAATTGTTAATTCATTTTTTAATCTCTTTATTTTGACGTTGAAATTAAATAAAAAAATTAAATAAGTAATGACTAAAAAAGATTGAACTTATAGCAGCCAAATACAATTTTTATGAACATTACATTAAAGAAGTAGAACTTCAAATTTTAATTCCTCAGAAGGGCTTCTAAAAGTATTTTGGGATTCCAACAGTTTCAAAGCATCAGTATGAACTTTCATATAATATTTGAAATAATTAACAACTTGAAAATGTTTTCTTTAAAATCATTAATAATAAAAGCACAGATTTACTGAGAAGGAAGCAGGGCATGTGTGAGAGACTGAAATCAACTAAAAAAAAACTATAAACATCAAAACAACAAAAAAAGTAACAAATACTGGTATTTATAAATGTAATTAATATAAACAAGTTTATTGTTTAAAAATTATTTATTTATTGCTGCTTTTTTATTTCGTAATTTTGCATAATTAAATCCTTTTGAAGACATAAACAAAACTACACTCAAAAGCCGTTTGCAAAAGGAAAATAAATGAGCCTTCTAATTGAAACAAAAACAAAATCAATTATTTTTTTTAACTTTCCTAAACGTTCTGTGTGGTATATTTTTGTATGTCTTTTTTCATTAAAATGTATATCAGAATTTAATTTAAGGTAACAATTACAATAACATAGATTTAGTTACTCTTTTTCTTTTCAAATTTGATTAAATGAAGAAATTAAAATAAATATATACATAATAAAATTCAATGAAGTAAAATAAATAATAACTATTATAAATTAAAAAAGAAACATGTTTCCCAAGAACAAACTTTGTTAAATTAATACTATAGATAAAAATTATATAAATATTTAATCCAAATACAAAAAGCGAAGAACACTTTATTCTATTGTAAAAAGATATTTATTCTATTTACGAGAGTGATTTATAAAAACATAAATAAAAAATATCAAAATGAAATGAAAAAGTAATTGTTTTATTTTAAAGAAAAAGAAATTTAACTTTAAATTTGCTGGCAACAGAAAATTATTTATCAATTTAATTATTATTATTATTGGAGAAAATACATAAAAAAAACAAAAAAAACATTAAATTTTGTTGATATGTTCTTTATTGGGCCAAAGACTAAAATAAACAATAGTTTAACTTTTGAACTCATCATTTTCAAACCATACGTAGAACATAAATTGAAAAGGTGAATTCTTAGGTTTAACTCGTTAAGTCATAAAAATTTTCTTCTTAAGAGAGAGAAAGAGAAAAAGATTTTCTTAATTAAAATGCCATTGAAAAAGCCAACAATAGTAGTTGCTGTTGCAAATCATCAATAAAAATTATATGACAGAATTATAATTAATAATCTAACATTATGAAACATATCAGAACTACAAATTAAAATTTTCCGAAGAAAAATTTTATCTTGACATTATTCAATTTTAAAATTTATATATTTCAGCCAAATTTTAGAAGACTGGGACTGAAAATAAAGTTTGAAAATTACTCGACACTCATACTCTTAAAATATGCTTTAAAATCTGAACTTGGTTCTATGTTTTCGTCCCTCGAATAAATAAAGGCCATCAAAAGAAATCTCTAAAATTCAGTATTTCCTTTCTCGCTCATACCTCAGTTGATGTACGGATATTTAAATTAAAGTCGTTTAAATAAAGCTTTTTGAAACGAATTTCGATTAGAAACGAACAATAAAAAACTATGAAAATTTCAGGGCAAAATAGATTTTAACAAGAAAAGTTCATTTAAGCATAGGAATAATTGTTATTTATTCTTTACACACCCATAAAATAATCGAATAAGAACTATTCCTGACTTCAAGCTATAAATGAAAGCTTCAATAAAAAACGTTTGAGCTTCAGTTGGTAAACTGCCGAGTTGTAACAGACGCCTAGTTAGATGCTCTATAAATACAGTCCTGAATTTAAGGTCAAAATTGAAGGAATAGTTTCCAAAATGTTTAAACAAATTTTTCAAGAGCAAAATGATAAATAAGCAATGTTTAAAAATGCATTTCAATTTCAAATACGTATGTATATTTTCAGAATATAGTAGCATGTACAAATCTGCATATTTGCTTAATTGAGCTTAGCCATTTTTGGCACAGAATCGTTGTTAATTTTGTTTTCAAAAGATAACATATAATTCCCTCTTACTTACCTTTTAGTTCGTAAAGATTTTCTATGTCGTAAAGAATAAAAGAACTGTTTATTTATTTATTGTTGTCAAATAATTTTGATATTATCAACTTCTTTTCATAGAACCAGGGATGTTTTCAATGCAAACAATTACAAATTTTTTGATTTTGGTGTTGGTAACATAGCTGATGTTATATGTTACTTGTCCTTAGCTGTATGCTGCGCGATTCGAAAAGAAGATCTGAGTGTCTTAAAAATAAAACACTTTATATTAAAAGTTATAGGTAACTGACTTTTTAATATTTTATAAATATTTTTTTTAACTTGTGCTTAAAAAAATTATTTATAAAAAAGACTGTTGTTAGAAAAACTAGTAGAAGTTTTTAATACAAAGAAAATCAGTTTGCATTCATCATTATGCATAGTTTGCAGTAAATTTCATGTCTCATGGTGAAAGGTAAGCAAAGCGATAAAAAAATTTGCAAAATAAAGCATTTTAACAACAATGTAAAATAACTTTTTCAACAAAAATCGCTGGTCAATCTTAGTGAAAAATGAACTTGTTTATACTTGATAGTTTTACCGCTAAATAAACAACACTGAAAATGTAGTGTTCTTTGTTATACTGTCAAATTTCAATGGCTCAAAAATAGTGTTTTATTCGATTGATTTAAGTACAAATATTAGAAAATATTAAGCAATATTTTTCGATAATAAATGGACATTAAACGATAAAAATTTCACCTTGAAAAGTATTAAAGCAAAAAGGAAATTTGTGCAACCATTATTAGCCTTCTTTTTGGATGTGTATGCATATGATTAAAAAAATAATCTAATTTTTAATACACAAAAGCAAAATAACCAAAAAGAAAAAAGAGAACTATACACATCCACACATCAATAACTAACAAACACTCACCAATAATCAAGAAACAAAATATTACAGAGTATAGAGTGCAAAAAGGAAAAAATTAAAAAATGTATACATATGTATGTACAACTATTATTATGTTTTCTGGGTAGAGCTTAGTAGTGTTTGTGCGTGCTATTTTGTAAAACTACAGAAAAATGGAAAAACTATTTCTTTCAATAAGAAGTTTATAAGTGAGAGCACAGATTAATAAATAAATAGCAAGTAAATTATTGTTAAAGTACCGAACATTTTTCTGCTTGCATTAAAGTGCAAATTAATATAGACTTGATATATGGTGAATAGTTTAATGTTAAAAAGACTATCTGTTTTATTGCAATAAAAAAATATCTAAGTAATACATCAAGAATTAGCTTTAAGATTATTTAGTGGGGAGCCCGTTATCAAGTGAGTCAAATGAATATTAACTACAAAATAAAGGTGTGATAAACGTAATAAATTACATAAAAGAAACTGGTTTATTTTGTTTTTTGTTGTGTGTGTTTTCATATTTTTAAGTTTGATGGTCGTTTATGTGGCCACCATTATTGAATTGGGTCGTAATTTTAATAATTCGTGTTTGCCACGAATATTGTGTGTATGCACTGTTTACATCAATTTCATCCGTTATATGCATTTAGGTTAGAATTAGTTGATCAGCTGGTAAATGTCACTATTAAAATATTGCCAGACTTTCTGGATTTAACTCGGAAATAAATTTAAAACAAAAAAATAAATAAATAATAAAAATAAGTGGGATTTAAAGTATGTGTAGATATGTCATTGTGTTGTTTTTCATAAAGAGAAAACGTAAAAACTAGAAATTTATTTTGTCGTGTATTTCTAATATTTATCTTCATAAAAGAAACAATTTAGTACGCATTTGTAATAAATTAAACAAAATATTAATAATTTGTGTTTCATTTTTATTTACTTTGACAGATCTTACCTTTAATTGCATTCTAAGGAATTACAAATTTAGCCTGACCAGCTGTCATACGATAAATAAAAGACGCAGTAAGCGTCTCTGACGAGGTCGCTGATTACGCTTGCGGCTGAGAGCAATAGAGTCCAATTTATTAGAAAGGATTAAGAAGAGATAATAAAGTGAAAGGAAGAGCGGAGGAGGGAGTAGTGGTCCTCGTTGGAGTGCGTGTTTTATAAAGAGACTCAAAATTGATAGAAATAACAAAAAAGCTGCTGCAACTGGTACCTCATCCGAGGACCAGCCGCCGCGCAAAAAAGGACGACGTTCAGCAGCAGGAGGTGCCACTACATCATCAGCCGCAGACGCAGCAGCAGTAGAAACGAACCCAGCGACCACGACAGCACTACCAATAACGACAACAATAGCAACAGCAAGTTCGATTGGTGTAAGCAACAGTAGTACGACTCTTAGTTCGTTTGTGCCTGTAGACACAGAAACAGCAACAACCTCAAGAGCGGCTGCACAACAAGAACAGATACGTAATCAAAATAATCGCGAGAAACAGTCAAACGTTGAATCAGCCAATAGCAATCAAAAGACAAGTAGCAACAGCAGTTGCAGTAGCAGTACTGGCAACAACAATAGCAAAACAAATAACAATAGCAGCAATATTATAAACAATACAATAAACAAAAACACACAAGTAAACGACGGGAAAAGGAAACTGTTCCACACCGACTGTAGTGGAGGCAGTGCCAGCTTAGAACGGGAGCCTAGTAATTTGACGAATATGCAAAATTCTGCTTTGAATCCTACCGCATCCTCATCGAGTGCCTCATCATTTAGCGCTTCGACTTTAGAAAGTGGCGCGATGCACAATTCAGCACCAGCCGCCGGCAGTAGTAGCAGTCATGGCAATGACAACTCTGCCGGGGGTTCTACAAGCGTTAATAATTCGTCATCCACAAATGGTCACGATACTAAACACAACGGTTTCACTGCCAACAATAATAATAACAGTAGCTCAGAGGCTCAAAATGCCAGTGATGATCAAAATAATCACGAAGTGGCAAACAAGACAATTTCCTGGTTAGGCAAGTCTAATCAGGAAATTATACGTCTCATTGGGCAATATTTGCAAGATTTAGGCTTAGAAAAATCTGCCAAAACTCTTATGACAGAATCAGGGTGCTATTTAGAACATCCCTCAGCTACTAAGTTTCGTGAACATGTTTTATCCGGAGAATGGAGTAAGGCAGATGCAGATTTGAAGGTGAGTAAAATGTTTAAATTTCATTTACAGAATAGCTTCTTCATTTAAATTTCCATTTGCCCATTCATTCAGCCGTCCGTCTACATATCAATGACGAATAAGTATTTGATTTTTGAGAATTTTGTTGTATTAGCTTTTATGACAATATGCGTCTCTACCACCAACACTGTTTTTGTTTTGTTTTTGTTAAAATTGTTCTGTGTTTTTCTTTTGTCCTATACCACTACATACTACTATTTATCATTTCCGTAATAAACGCTCTTTGTTTACTTTGTTCCTCGTATAAATTTCTTTAATACATTTAATGGATTTGTCTTCACTCTCTCTCTTTTTATGTTTCTGTATTTATATAAATAAAAATTTATATATGTAAAATAAGTATCTCTACCCCTGGCGTGTTTTCCTAATCTAATTTTTTTTAATTCAGTACTATCATAACATTGATTATAGCTGCTTCTTTATATAACTGAATTTCTATTCTTATGACCAATGGAAGCACATGTAGTAGTAGTTTTGTAAACTGACAGTTAAGTAATTATTGTCAGGAGTAAAAAAAAACAAAATGAAAAACAGCTGCAAAACAAGAAATGAGTTCATCTTTTTCTTTTTTTCATACAAACCTATTTTTGAGAATGTATGAAAATTCTCTGCAATTGCCCGCATATAAAATTTACATTTGTATATATGCATGTGACTAGTGAACTCTATAAATATGGGTTGTACCATATTTGTTTACAAAAATAGAAAATGTATTTAAAAAAAATGATATAAATATATTCGTGCATATATGAAGTAAGCAATAACATATTCCAAGAATTAGGACAAATACAATATACAAAGAATTTTTCTTTTGTTAAGGCTGGGGCAAATAGAATCCGTCACCCGTCATACGTTGAAATACAAGTTTTCTTATCAGCGTTGTCACAATCAATACGTCTCCGTCAACGCAAAGTACGAAAGTTGGCCAACTTTTGACGTACGTTGAGTACTTTGACATTTTTCATGTGCTTCTTCATCTTGTTTTTTTTTTGTTTTCGCTCTATTGTAGTAAAATATTTTTAAAATAAATTATAAATAATAATAATCATAATAAATAATGGAATAAATAGTACAAATTACCATTAATAGAAAGTCTAAGATGTCGTCTAACTCCATTTCAAATGTGCACTTTAATAAAACTTTGCTGCAAAAAAATATAAAATGAGAAAAAGAAAAAAAAACAGCTGATTTCTTATCCGTTAACAAAGTACTCATAGTGCCAACCTCATCCATCGTTATTTTGACTTCAGTTGAAAACGTCAAAGTATAACGCATGACGGATTCTATGTGCCCCGGCCTTTAAAGTCGGATTTTCTACAGTATAAGATCTTTACTGCAGAATACAAAAATCATAACATTTTTTACTATTGAAAGAAAATATTTTAAACTATTTTTCTCTTCTTTTTTTTAAATTGCGGCGAATTTCACATTGTATTTTTATGATGAAAATTTTCATGTAATCATTTTGCTTTTAAATTGATAAACGTTGCTTTTATTGTTTGCGACTTATTTTACGAAAAACATACAAAGCATATAAATATAAGAATGCAAGTTAGCGTTGTCATTTTGCTTCCTATTTTGCCTTTCTAGCTAAATTAGCTTACATATATAAAAGTCCTTCGTATGGCATCACTGCTTGGTAAAATTAAAGAGTATTATTACTTTTCTCTTTAGGGTTAACTCTGTTTTTATTTAATTGTTACTCTGTGCCATTTTTTGTTATGGTGATTTTAAAAATGTAAGACAAAGAAAGAATTGTGTTTTTAAAATATAAAAGAGATTGTTTGTAAAAATTAATGTGGCAAATAATGATGAGCTGAAGTAAACTACTAGTTCTTTGTGTGTTGTTATTACTATTATACATACGTATGTATTTGTGTATACGTAAACACATGTCAATGATATACTTTTGCTTTAATACTTTGATAAAGGACATAGACCATACTTTTTTCAATATTCATTTCAATTTGTTCTCTTCTTTAATATTTGTTTTGCTCCGACTTTTTCCTAATAGATTATAGACCCAATTTACGTTGTACGATTTTTGTCGCTGCAATCCTTATTTTGTTGGTAAATAATGTGTACTTTTTTGTTCCTCTCTTCTATTCTTTTTCCAACCCTTATTTAAGACAACAATTTAAAGTATGTCCCAATTTACATTAGACGATTTTTGTTGCTGCAATTATTAGTTTGTTGTTGTAAATAATGTGTGTAAAGAGAATAGGGGAAGAGCGGAACTCTACCATTATTCTCTTTACACACATTATTTACAACAACAAACTAAGAATTGCAGCGACAAAAATCGTCCAATGTAAATTGGTACAAACTAAGAATTGCAGCGACAAAAATCGTCCAGTGTAAATTGGGACATACTTTACTAAAAAAATATATGTATGTAAATAAGTCGGTAGTGAAACCTTGGTACTGCAGATATAGCTGTGATATATTGTTCAACTGCGAAATCTGCTAACTCCATTAGAAATTAGTTCAAAATATTTCAATTAATTTAATGAAAAATCGTACATACATATGTACATAAATAAGCGATATTATCACTCCAAATGTTTAATAACACTTGTAACAAAAGTATATTTTGATTGAAGAAATAAATTTAAAAGCTTTAGAAGTTAAGTTAATTTAATTTATTTGTTATCAGTTTTAATATCTTGTCTAATCTTTTTCTTTTTAGGAGCTTGAGCCACTGATAGATAATGGAAAACCATCAACTATAACAGAAATGAAATTCATTTTGTTGGAACAAAAGTATTTGGAAAATTTGGATGATGGATGCCCTCTTGACGCTTTGCATGTATTGCGTAATGAGTTGACTCCTCTGCAGCATAATATTTCTCGTGTTCACCAATTGTCCTCGTACATGATGTGTTCTAATAATCACGATTTATATCAACGTGCCAAATGGGAAGGCAAAGGTATATTGTCTAGAGCTCTAGTCATGGAGCGATTACAAACGTTTTTGCCACCATCGGTTATGATGGCGCCACGCCGCTTACGTACTTTATTGCAACAGGCAGTTGAGTTGCAGACACAAAATTGTCTATTTCATGACATGGCTTGGGAAACAAACTTACAGAATGTCTCACTGCTAACCGACCATTGTTGTGCTACTGATGGTTTTCCCCTGCAAACCATACAAATACTCTCCGATCACTGCGACGAAGTATGGTTCTGTAAGTTTTCACCAGATGGCCTTAAATTGGCCACAGGCAGTAAAGATGGAGCGGTCATAATTTGGGATGTTGATCCTTATAAATTACAGCTAAAACAGCGCCGTCTTCTGGATTGCCAGTCACAAGTTAGTGTAGCTTTTATTAGTTGGAGTCCCGATTCCAAATTGGTATTGATTGTTGGTTCAGAGGATTCGACTGAAGTGTGTATTTTCAATGTAGACGATGGACGTTTACTAATGAAAATGAACAATATGAATCAGGAGGAAAGTCTATCGTGTGGTGCATTTAATCGCGATGGTACTCGCTTTGTTTGTGGCGGCCAAAAGGGACAATTTTATTTGTGTGATCTCAAAGGCACGGTGCTTGAATCATGGGAGGGCGTACGCATAAACAGCGTTGCATTCAGATCGGATAATAAGACTATACTAGCCGCTGACAACCACTATCGCATAAGGGGGTAAGTTTTCAAATTGTGTTTTGTTCCTTGACTTTTTTAACCCTTTTACTCTTACAAAAGGTGAAAACATAAAATTAATTCAATCTGAAGTAACCAGCTTTTATTAAGGAATCAAGCTTTATAAAGGCCGAAAAACTTTTTAAAGCTTGAAAAATTTTTCAAGGACAAATAATTAAGATTCTTTGGAAGAATTCGTAATAAAATTACGAAATTATTAGAATGCGTGGTTTAAACACGTTTTGTCATGTGTTTCTTTCCTTAAGAATTGTTGCTTCAATGTCGTTCTGCATGAGTATTTTCACGGCCACCCAGGTGCCGTTGCGAAGACATGGTTAGATCGGATTAATCCGCGATCGAGTAAAAACTCGGCTGGATCGTTGATATCATTATCTTAATTAGTGATAAAATCTACCGATTTGTATATTATCACTTCGTTAGCAATTTCTCTTCTTTACGTGCAACAAGCAACAAAGAATACATATATGAAAAAGTTAAACTTGATTTGTTATTTCTTTCCGTCCTTTCTAGTTGTTGTTCATTTGGTGTAAACGGCAAGCGCTTTCTATGAGAAAACATCGCCGTTTACCTCAAACGAACAACTGCTAGAAAGGACGGAGAGAAATAACAACAATGTTTCATTTAAATTTGGAAATAATATAAACAACATACATAATTAAAATGGTACAAGCATATTTTCCGAACGTAGGACGTTACTGATATGAAGTAGCGGAATATATAAAAAAAATTAAGTCATTTTTATTTTTACAGATTTTAAACTAATAAAATTTGAATGAATTAAAATTTAAAAAATTCTTTTAATAAATCTAATAGTTTATATTTAATTAAATTGATTTAAAAAAAAACAATATTAATTATACTTTTAGGTATAATTTCGATAGTCCACGCACAGACTTTGATGTACTCAAAGAGTCACATCCGATTATGACATTTTCAGTTAATTCCGCTGATCGTTTAGCCCTGTTAAATGTCTCTAGCCAAGGTCTACATTTGTGGGATATTGAAGACAAATGTATAGTGCGTAGTTTTCAAGGCATACGGCAGAGTAACTTTGCTATACACTCATGTTTTGGAGGAGTAAATGAAAGTTTTGTGGCCAGCGGCAGCGAAGATAAACATGTTTGCATTTGGCACATAAAACGAGAAGAACCATTGGCCAAATTAGCCGGTCATGCCAAAACTGTTAATTGTGTATCCTGGAATCCTGTTTATCCCTCGCTGTTAGCATCGGCAAGTGATGATTCAACAGTACGTATTTGGGGACCGACAGCACCACACAATACAAATGCAACGCCCGAAAGTGACGATTGCTCATCATGTTCCTCTTCGTCGTCTTGGAATATGACCTCCTAGAGCCTAGAGACGCCAAAAAATCTAGCAGCCATATGATCACACTGGCGATATTATACTAGCTGATATAAATAAGTGAAGTGAATGGTTAGACAGACACACATACACACCCACCCACCCACACACACACACACATACACACACGATCCACACCTTTTATTGCAAGAAGTTTATTTTAGTCTTTAAGATATTAAGAGATGCAATACGTTTAGATACGAATGATACGAAAAGAAGTGAAGCAAAAAAAAAAAACAAAACATAACAAAAAAGAGAGAAAGCATTTTCATAGTTATATTTAAAATCGGATTGAGTTTAAGAAAATATTAAAAGAAAGCTAAGCATTAATCTATATTGTAAGCAGTATATGAAAAAATGGATGTCTGACTGAAAATGGGTTCAGAAGTGGAATTAAGTAAATTACAAAGTCAGTTAAATAACATTTCCATTGATCGCAAGGATCAGTGCAGCCCCTTTATAAACAAGATAAGAAATAGAAAAAGTAACTACTGCTTGTTTTAAAATGACATTTTTCAATTTCAATCATTATCTCACCACCTAAACCTAATATAGTTATATTTTTCTATTAGTACATATGAACAAACAAACGCAAGTTTTTTTTTTAACGTACTCCCAGATAATTGAAAGTTCGTTTTTATCTATTTAGATAATTCAAAAATTAGTTTTTAAATTTTCAAAAAAAAAATTAAGTTTTATTATTTGAAGTGGTTATGGTTTAACTTCAATAGCTTAAAACTTAAAAAAGTAACTAAAGCAAAATAATAATAATAAAAATAAAAACACATAAAACCGGAAGTAAAAAAACTCGTTTTAAGTAGTATTCATTTGTAAGTTCATTTACATATAAGAAAAATTATTTCTCTCTGCTAACCTGCCTGCTCTCCTCTCTTAATAAACTGTAATGATCGGTGTAAAAATTCAGAAAGGCAGAACAAACAATTGAGAATCAGCATATAATTTAAGTTATTACAATATAAATAAACAAAGTAAAAAAATATTAATTATAAACTTAAAGAATTGTAGTGATATAAGACATATTTAAAAAATGAATTATTATAAAAATAATTAAAATTACAAGAGGAATCAACAAAACAATAATTTTCACCAACTAAACAGAACAGTAACCGCAAAACACATAACAAAATACAAACAAAAAATTGAACTTTACAAACGATCATAATCACACATTAACGTCTTAATAAATAAATTAATGAATCAAACACAACAAATTCAACGAGAGCATTTGATGAATAATTTTATATTTTTAATGAGTTATTTGAAAATGTTTAATAATTGGGTAAAATTAAAAAAAATAAAAGCGTTCTAGCAAATATGAAATCAAAGCTTTGAAAGAATTATTCAACTCAGCACATAAATAAAAAGCAAATTTTTAATTTTGAGAGTAAAGAAAATGAGCTGAACTGAAGTGGAAAATTTTATTTACGAATATTCTGCATTTTGATTACGCCTCCACATTAAATTTCCGATGAATCGATAAATCCAAAACAAAACTGAAAAAAGAAAAAGTACTTAAAGAAGCATGAACAGATAAAATAAATAATATTTTAAAAAATTTTCTTAAAAGTTAAGTTTAATGCAAATATATATAGCACGGTAAAACATTTTTAGCTGATTGTTTCGGAACTCCGTTCTGAAAATTGCACGTGAAAGTAGCCCTTAACTTCTGCGTTATTCGTTTTGTCAAATTGGTTGCATTAATAATTTAACGTCTGTGGAATAAACAACCACTGATATTGGTGGGCACACTGAGAAAACATGCTCTAGAAAATTATTTCTAACCCGGATTATAATGCATACCCAAAATATGAATATAACAACCTACGAAGAAAGCAAGATCATCAGAACCGCAACCGTAAGCTTCAACGTGGATGAATATTGAAAATGTCACAAATTTTGTTTCCATGCATAGATAACAAATGAAATCTCATATTATGTTATTAGTGTAAGAATAGCTCTAATATGAATCCGATTTTTTTCAGGCAAAAAAAAAATTATAAAGAAAAAAGCACCATATTTGCGGATTTGCAATTATTGAGCAAAAATGGCAAAAATGGATGTACTTTTTTGGGGTACGTTTGTTCCTCATTTTTTTTCCTATTTAACATCAACAGCTTTGTTTAAGACATTTTTGTGATATTCCCTACGGTATACAGAGATATAGAAAAAGTGATAAAAATTCACTTTGAGCAGAAAAATTTTACCGTTAAATTTTTAATGCAGCCAACTTGTCAAAACGAATGATGCAGAAGTTCTTATGTATTAAACAAAAAATAATGAAAATAAACTTATAAATTTGTGGAAATTTCATTTAAATAAATTAAATTCGCAGACAAACCAAATCTTTAATAAGAGGTATTATGGGGCCAAAGGATTATAGTGTTCATAGTCGTGTTGCACTTTTCTGATTTCTTCCCCGAATGCCCGCGCGTTAATGATGTCTACACTCATTAACTTTTTGTTGTGACCATTTAATGTGCCAGCTTTTCATATTGTTGCTGCTGTTTTTTGCATGCAATAAATTAAATAAACTAACATTTCAGTATAAAAAGGAAACAAATTAAAAAAACTATTCGGGATATTTTAACTTGCAATTTTTATTAAATTATGTTTTAATTAAAATATAATAATTATAGTTATTTGATCTTTTTAATATTTAGTTAGTAATTTATTATTTAAGCACTAGGTCCTAATTAGTGAATTATTATTTATATTATTTTTGGAGAAAAAATAAATAAAGATTAATTTTTCATAAAAAAATACCGACCTAGTGGTTAAATAATAAATTACTAATTTAATTAAAATAATTTTTGAACCTGAACTAATCTCCGCCAACAAATTGCAAACTTATAAAGGCGTTGCTATGATCGAAATGCAGAGTACCAAAGATCTTAAAAAAATGTAAACGAAACGAAATGCAGAATACCTATTTGCCAAATCAAAAATCTTGGAAGTGTTAAACTGGCAAAAGTGAAGCAGCTATGTAGATAAGGAGAACTGTTTTTCAGGCTTTTCATAATCGCAATATATCTGCGTATTCATCTAGCCAAATTTTCGGTGCTTTTTCAATAACCTCGAGATTTCCGTTCATTTTACTCATGAAGTGCTGCACCAAGGAAAACTTAAACGCCTCTTATCAACCATTTAATATGCTTGAATTGTTAAACGGCATAAAATAGTTGCATAAACATTGGCTAACATCGAAAGTTGTACAATTAATTATTGAAAAATTCAGCAGTAACAGAAAAATAATTAAGAAATTAAAACGTACTGAAAGCAAGGCAGACCTCTTTGATTTGCTACAGCTTTTAGCCTCTTCGAACAGATTCTACTAGTTTTTTGCATACATCAGGCGTTATTTAGCTTAATTTCTCCTGTAATGCTTTTTAAAGGCTTTATGCAGGTTTTTTGATGACATTAGGGCGGCCAGTTCTTCAGGGTCGTTGTTTTAATAAAACTTAAAACTATCAGCAATATCCAAATAAAATCATCCACATTGTTTTTTTTAATATTACTGATTGCACAAGAAAAATACTTCACTTAGCATAATTATATAAAAACCTATTACGCCTCCTTCAATTCTAAGAATTTTTCATATTTTTCGATGTACCCAAATTACTTCATAATTGGATTACTATGTATAGAATTCGCTTAATTTCTTTTACAAATAAAGTAACCTCTGAATAAACTTCTTATATATTTATAAAATTTATTCTACTTTATAGGCATACAAATGGTACGTACGTACGGTACCATTTAAATAATGCCCATATTATCCAATTAATTACAAAAAATTATTTCATGATAAAATTTTTATTGAACAAGGAAAATATTCATTTCTTATGTAATTTTCATTCGTCCTTGGAAAATTGTTTTTCCATAAAGATTGAAAGTTGTCGCATTAAAAACTCTTTTATTATGTAGGCGGGCAAAACAACTAATGCCGCTTGAAGAACTTGAAATCTTGTTACAACTGCATAAACAAATGTCAAAGAACACAAATGATGACTCGTAACTAAAATGCGGTGAATAGCAGCTCCTAAGTCTGTAGTATTTTCACGCCACAGTATTATTGGCAATAAGAAAAATTTTGAAAAGTTGGCCAATACATTGGCTTTTAGCATAATCAAACAAAAGGATTTAAGGCCTGTATTTAAAATAACATTGTTTTTTATATTAATTGTTGCCAGAAAGAGCAGGCTAGTGCCCAACATATAATCTATAATTAGGAAAGTAAAAAATAAATAAAATGCGAGAACGTATTTTACTAACCACACAAATTCCGTGCACAACATAAATAAAAGCCATGTTCATTTACCAAAATAGAATGCGTCACACTCTCTCCTTGCTCATGTTTCTCGCGCCATAACGCAAATGATTCTAGCAGTAGAAGCATTAAAGAAAGTTTCCAAAACAGCTAAAAGCGAATGAAATATTTTTTATTTCTATAAAAAAATGAGGCTTAACAAAATCACCTACCTTAAAATCTCTGTTAAATAGGGAATGTCTATAGGCTTGTTGGGAAAGTAACATGGAATCCACTAAAATTATAACTGGTTCAAATTCTATATATTTATCTGCCACATTATGGCACTTATCCTGTTAATTATACATTGAGATATTAAAGCCATTCTTTGAAATTGTGTTTTTTCACTTACACAATTTACGGTTTTTACAGAATTACTGTACTTCTTATACAATTCTTTGACTTTGTGGCCACAGTTAATGCATATGTACGATACGTTTTCCTTTGGTTTAAACATTTTAAAAATTTTATTAAAATATATTTATTTGCTTATTCTTTTTTAATTCAGGGGTGCAAATAAAGTTTAGCAAAACAGAATTGAAGAACCATATGATAAAAATAAAGCACCGCTTTTTACAATTTTTATATCGAACGGTTGGGCAACACTAAAAGATTCTTGGCTTGACTAAATGTAGTTTTTAGTGTTTTTTTAAAGCATTAACGGTTATTTTTCTTTTAAAAGGTTTCTTTTAAGGCTACAAAATGTTAACGAACGCTAGCTGCAAAGGTTATAGGCTCGAAATTAGTATTTAGAAGTATTTTAGCAAGTTTTTTTTTTGCTTAATTGAATTTTAGGTCAGATTCTTTGCTTGGTGTGTTATATGCTGTTTGCTGTGTACGGATTATAGAGGATATTATAAGCTGATTCATGACAAAAAATGTTTCTATAAAGTAACAAATCATAATTTGTTATGCTCAGATTCAAGATTTTGGTCAGATGTGTAAGTGTTTTAATATTCACAAAGCTTTGCTTTATAAATAACGTATAATGTTAGCTCTTGCTAAGACGGTGCTTTCCAATGAGAATTTATAATAAATTTTTAAAGGTTTTGCATAAACAAAACGTAAACAAAACCAACTAAAGGCAACTGTCTACATATAAAAAATAATGGCTTATGTTCTCAAATTGTTTGTCTTAAAACAAGGTGGCGCAAAAGTAAAGTTATAATATGATGGGAAGTGGCTAGAAATTAAATATGAGTTCTACTTTTACGAATACTTATATTGCATACATAAACACTTTCTGTTGCATATTTGTGTTAGTTTTACGGCAAAATATTTGCTCCGAAATTATTAATTTTTTGTTTAATGTTAGTTTTAAAAATTTGCAGGACATGCGTTTTTTTTTTAAACATAAGATTGTAAAAAGCGCCAAGCTCATATTAATATAACAGGGAAGGTTGGTGATCACACGGATTACATTATCTTATTGGTACAGTTCAATGCAAGTTCATACCAGGTAACTGCATTAGTTTCAAAAGCAATTCGCTTTTGTAAAACTCGCTCCAGTTGTCAAACACATTCAATACAAAAATAAGCAATTTTGTCATTTACAAATTAAAAAAGGGAAGCTTGTACAGGCTGCATGAAGTTATGTATTCACCTTTTACAGTTTAAGGCTTAACAACCTTTACAGGCAAAAGCTTTAAAGGTTCAAAATGTTTTGTGCATCGTCTCTCGTGTCCAACTGTGTGATTCGATTTACATCCGCGCCTGGCCATGAAGCCTTAATCAGATGGTGGACCAAACCACTGCATAATTTGGAACGTCATGCTTGTCCTAGGAAGCCGAAGCTATAATTCTATGCAACAGAACTTTCTAGTTGCAACTTCGATGATTCCAGAGCAGGGCTGCAAATCATCACTCCTTGCTTAAGAGTTGGAGACTTTCCAACTCCTGTCCAGAACACATGTCTAGCATGCTCACTGGACTGGATCATTCACTTAGGGTGTCATTAACAGTGAGATGATCCTGGCCACCAATAATAACCATTATTCTGTTATGGGGCCGCGAAACCACAACCACCACGATACTCCCATATAGGGGCCAACCTCAATAATCAGCCAGAGAACTATTAAATGTCTAAAGAGACAAATAATGAACTCTGCGAGCTTACTGATTCCCCTGGAAAAAAAGTGGAGTTTCCAGTTCTACCACTGCTGACTTCAGGGGACTGGGCACCCTTTTTCCCCCAGTTGCACGGTGTCTAGATAGTTGAAGTTCTATAAAGACTATATATATGTGCCCCCGGGGGGTAATCTTTCGTGTCCATATAGACTTCCACTGCGCTATTAGTTTTACTTACCGTAATGTGTTGTTTAAATGGAAAAAGAAAAGTTAACTACGAAAAAAATTAGCCAAATTCTTAGCAAAAGAACGGCTCTTCTAGACCTTAACTTGTTTGCATGATCGATATGAAAAGAGTATTTAAAAATAAAACTTCATAATTTGTCATTGAATCATTTCAATTAATTTAATTTCACATTCACAACGTCTATTTGTCTGCTGGCGTATTTTATATTCTTAACGTTTCTTGTTCGCTGAATTGATACAAAAGGACATAAAATGCGTAATAAGCATATTCATTCGCAAATTACATGTTTGTATTCTCTTTATGGTAGTATTTTTGTTTTACTTTGCTGTTGTTGTTGTTGTTTGCAATTCAGTGTGCAATTGCAAAATGTGTAATTAACTCCTTTGTGAAATTTTTTTCATATCCTGTTTGCCTTGTGTGTTTTTTTTATTAAAAAATCAAAAAAAGAAGAAAAGAGTAAGCGTTGGTAAAAGTGGGCCCGTTGTACGGAATTTTTTAAAATGATGACTCTATTTAACTTGTAAAAACAGTTTGGATAGTGTGGAAAAAAGTTTAATATATAAACACATACAACATCTATACGTTCATACAATTTTGACATACATATGTTAAATATACAACTTTTCTTCTCTCTTTGAATTGAATTAGAAGTTGAATATTTCTCTCACACGTCAAAATTGTTTTTTCCCACTTCATATTCAAAAACTATTGTGCAATATAATAATTCTTTCAAATATTCACTATTATGAACGTCAACGTCAATGCAAAGTCGCGATAACAGCCTAATAATGGCACTGTGGTAGTCAATATTGGTAGCAATCGATTACTACTGGGTAACGTTTGGTGCGTTTAAAGACGACATCGAGTTGATGTAAGTCACAACATTCTACGATTGCCGTTAAGATATTAATAAAATTTAAAAAGAAAATAATAAAGAATTAAAAATGTGAAAAAAAGAAAGCTAAAAACTAAGCTAAACAGCTCGTCAGCATTAATTACAGAGCTGGAAAAAAAGGATTTCAGAGACGCGTATACCCTACAAATTTCACACAATTATTTTCAGATGTAAACAATTTTAAGTTGAAAGCAAAAAAAGAAGTTAATAAAAAATAAGGCAAAAATGAATACGACGCTAGGAAGCATGTATATATAAGCAATTACTAGTCTCGACGATAGAAAACATATGAATCCTGAGGTGGAATATAATCACTACACCACGAAATAACTGTACGAAATATTGTCTTCTCAAAAAATTGCAACTTTGATTCACTCTTCTGTTATGTAAAGTTTGATGAAGAGTGGATACATTACTCTTTACGAAACTCCATGTCTTTTCTAAAATAAAAGATACCGTGGCCTGTGATAATCATTCCCAACACTCAACTATAAAAGCATTTTGCCAAGAACCTTAATGTTGTTGCCAGCTTAAATTTATTTAAAGGCGCTATTTTTCCAAAATGAGTTTAAACGCCGTTTTATTTAGACGAAAGTAATCGGCAAATCTGTAATAAAGATTGGATTATCGCTTTCGTTTTTTGGAATACTGGCAAACTATTCTATTCGTTTGCTCGCTATCCAGAAAATAAAATGTCTGAATTTCGCCTCCTTTGAAGCCTTTTTTATTCTCTATGTTTTATTATTTATTCAACTGTCACAAAACTTATATGTGTGACGAATTATTTCTTTCCAATTATCAATGACATACCATCGTCAACACAACACTTTCTGTTAATACCGATTCACCAACAAAATGATGGCTACTTATTCTCATATTGGCAACGAAGTGACGAAATTGTCGATGTTAGCCTTCATAATAGGGATGTTTAAATTAAGGCGAAGCGAGGTCTGGCATTGCTGCAGACGCAGCATCATAACAAGAGAGACAGTCGTGATTGAGCCATACGCTATTGTCGTTTGAATGGCTGCGGTATAAAGATGCACCCTTGCTGAAATAGATAACATGAAGTGGATTCTAGTCGGCTTCACATTGCATTGATCTGTGGACGGCAGTGTGGTTCGAAAAAGCTATTAAATTATTTCTTGCGCTCTGCATCATACCAGACAACATTTTTTTTTTGAGATATCTTACAAATTTCCAACACTGAAAACCCTAAATATACCTGGTGAGAACATTTATGGCCATCTTTAATATCACAGAATTTTTTCATAAAATGTTAATGAAATCTTATCAAACTTAAAGATAGAATTTTAAGACGTTTATGGTGTAGCTATCTGAATGCGCTTGTGATATTTATTGGGTTTATTGGGTCGCTAGAAACTATTCTTTCCGAAATAAAACTTTCGTTTAAAGATCAAAGAATTGATCGGAAACTTGGATTCTCAGAATAATAATCTTAAATTAAAAACACACACACGCACAATAAATAGTAAAGGAAATTGAACAATAGAATTGATACTCTGCATGCACGCATTTACACATGGAACTGACTGTAAGAAGTATGAATATGGCTGAGTACAAATAAAATTGTTTGAAAAATACAGCTGGTTGATTGGTACTGGTACAGGGCGTTAAATTGCTGAAACATCCACATAATCGTAAATGCATGCACACTCACACACACACAACTTAATAATAAGTAATAATATAATAAATCCAGCTACATTTAATGAATACGTCGCATAAATAAAAGTGTATGTTCCAATATAGAGCTGATACGAACTGTTTGCTACGTTTGAGAGTGCCGACGAAACAGCAAAAAATTATTAAAACAAAAATAAAAAAAAAAACAATTTATGCGGCACACATCTTTTGATGTGCTAATAACACAAAACAAAAGCAACAACGAATGAGTGAGAAAAAGTAAAACAAAAATAAAAAGAAACACAATCCCTGTCCATACTTGCATGCCGCGCGCATGCGCTCAATCAGTTTCCGCTAGCCAAGACGACATTTACTTTAAACGTACTACACAACAATTATGAATGTGTGCCCACTCTCTTCTTCTAACCCCTTTCAAATTAATGAACATTCACACGAACATAAATTTTATCCCACCACATTTTCACTTTGTTGTGAGCGGCGCTGCGAATCGATTTACAAAATTAATAAAAACTGAAGAAAAAAAAAATTAAAAATAAGACACAAGGCAAGAAAAGACAAAACAAAAAACAAACAACTGAAAGATAGACAAAATGACTATATTTCAAGATTATTCATCTCCAAGGCGTTTCATCATCTTCTGGGTGGCAGTTATGTCGGCTTTTAATAAAAGCTTTTCGTGCTGATGGTTACGTCCGTAATGTGTACATTTATTCATAGTTGTGGACAGGCGTAAATACGTTTGAACACCTTCCGCTCGGGAAAATATTGAAAACAATTTGCATTATTTGTTGTGCTAAAACTGTGGAAGTTAATTAAAGTTCAAATTGTTAGTTGCAGAAAACAGCATATTGTAGACCAGGTTATTATTGACATATGCCGTTGCACCGTTTAGAAAATTGTATTTGGTGTGTTACCATTATTCTTCGCTTGACTATATCGATAACACTGCCGGCGAGCTGTACGAATGTTTCTGCAACTATTTCGACATTTATTCGCACGCTATTTGCAAAAACCAAATTATTTTCAACTATTCAACTCATTCTTTATACGACAATTGCACACAATGACATATTTTTAACGGTACCAAAATAGAAAAATAATTAATTGGTAGCACTGCTATAACTGAAAAATACAAAAAATTATGTTGGCAATGTCATTCATACTTTTAATTGGAAATACACTACCAGTTTTCTTAATCGCGTTTTTTTTCTGCTAATAAAATATTAACGCGTTGTTTAGGGGCAAAGTTCTCTATATTCAAAATTTTTATTTTCAAAACCAAAACGCATCATGTTAAAATATTTTAGATAACTATCTTAATACGATTTTTTTTTGTTTTGTTTTTTTTTGTCTTGTTATAGAAGCGTTTATGACGATTATGTAAGAAACAAAATATGTATCGAGCAAGTGCTATCACGGCTTCGCTGGCATACTAGCCAATGTAATTGAGGTTAAATCTGATTAATGTGCCAACTTAAACTCTTGAATTATCCTTGGATTAGTGATGTAAACTTTTTTTTTTGAGACATTCCCAAAAACGGAGGCTCAACAGTGTCAAATCATATGATAGTGGCCAGTGTGTCGGCTAATAAACATTGCCACAACAATTGCATTTCTCGCTCAAGGAGTCACTGATAGTTCGCTATGTGGCAAGTGCTGTGATACTGCTTAAACCACATATCGCCCAGGTCCATATCAACTTCTGGCCACAAGAAGTCCGTTGTTATTCACGATAGCGAACCTCATTTTCAAAGAAGTGCGGTCCGAGAACGCCGCTAGCCCATAGACTGCACCAAACAGTTACTCTATGCGGATGCACCGGTTTTTCAAAAATCACTCGTGGACTCTCTTTTGCTCAAATGCGGTGAAAGTGTGCCTCGTCACTGAAGATTATTCAGTTAGTTTGTTAAGTCACTATATACTTCTATCTGCTCAACCAACCATTCGGCGCATTTACGATTCCTCATATGGTCAGTAGCTTTTAGCTCTTGATTCAAATTAGCCTTTTAAGCGTGCAAATCCAAATCATTATTCAAAATTTGCATCAGTAATGTTTGTGGGCTGTTAAATTATTGGACGCTACGACAAGTCAAGGTTGAGGGCATTTCTGTCGCACTATCGCGAATAACAATGTTATCAGCAGAACAAATTGAGCGAACATGCACAAGTGTTTTCGCAATTCTTACATACGCAATGTATTTTGAGCGCTAATTAATTGTGTACCACTCCATTATTGATTTTGTCAGACACTGAAACAAAGAAATTTCGAATAACGTAGAGCAAAAAAGTTGACGTTAAGGCGTACTCACATCGTGAATTATCGTTATACCGCCAACTACATGCTCCTTTTGACAGCCACTATATAAAATTGCAAACTTTTAAAGAATGAATAAATTAAAATTAATAATATAATTTTACCATTTTTAATAAATTTAATTTATGAACATGAATCACTTTTTTGCCTCAAAACCTTTTCAGTTTAAAACATTTAAGCAAATTATTGCCAACTCACGTACGCTTGATAAAATGCAAACACTTAAAAGCCGTAGAGTGCTACTGATTTATAAAAAATACAAGGGCTGCATGAAAAGTTTTAATTCCAAATTATATTCTTAAAAGTTTTTTTTTTAAAACACAATAACTGATGAATTATTGTGTCCAATTGCAGTTAGACAGATGATTTATTTTTTTTATTTAAGATTTTTGTTTTTTGATTTAGATGTTAAACTTTTTTAAAATATCAAAGAAAAGCTTCTGCATTTGCCTACATTTTGCAAGCTCTATGATTATTTAAATTCGATTGAGCTAAAGGATTTTGGGATAAAAAGTTCTATAAAGATTTATCAGGCGGCTTCAAACTTATCACACAGTCTAATGTATTTGCATAACTTTTGTAGGTTATTTTTATATAAAATCCTTGGATGCATATGTAAAACTGTAACAGAGGATGAGTTGATAAAGTAATGACTGGAGCGATGAAATATGATGAATCTAACAATAGGGATAATGCTGAAGCAAAACAAAAAAAAAAAAACAAAACCGTGCTAATTACTCTTGAAGTATTAAAAGCAAGTACATACATTTATACGTGCGCACACGAACACACACACATACGTAGCTACATTAATTTAATGCTGTTTGTTTATTTTATTGTTGTTAATGTTCGTAATCAAAGCTGTAATGGCAGCGAAAAACTGCAAGTATTTTTTGTTAAGTGTCTTAAGATTCCTCTCGTCGGTGGAATTCAACAAACAAATTATTAAATTCTATTGGAAATATATAAAATATTATAATTTCAAACCACAAAACAAAACAAAAAAAATGCCTTTGGGAAAGCAGCTTAAAGCTACGAACTACAGCTTCAAAATTGTTGCAGACATTTTTATTAAGCTTTTTTGCTTCTGTGTATTTTGAGCGGAAAACAATTTATTGTACACAACTCTGCAAATATAGGTACTTGTGGACTTAAATGAACCGAATTGTAAATTAAATTCTGAGCGCCCTGTCTTAGGTTTTGATTACGAAATCTCGAAATTTCAGTACTTTAAATTCTTTCTAGACATAGTTGGGAGACTTTAAGTCCCATGATATAACGGCTGGGCAAATTTGAGGTTACGAAATAAATTGGATTGAAAGGCACACTTTTTTTTGGCAACTTCAGTTTTATTGATACCAATGTCAAGTAGAATTGAGGCCTATTAATGAAAGATAATGTTGGGTAAACGTGCATCTGGAGCATTTGGGGTGACGTCCGCTCTTTTCACAAAATTTTAAAGCACATTTTGTAAAAAAAGCTTCGCTTATCATGTCAATGTAGCGCGGAATTTCATCTTTCAGAGCGTCAGTTGTTTTTTAAACAGCCGATTTACAGCCGTTGCATGCCTTTCTTGCAGTTGACGAAGTTTATTATTTTATAATTAATTTCGTACTTTCGATATTTCGCCACGCTAGCTAGTGACATAATCGAAATACATTTTCATTTCTTGTTCCTAATGATTCAATGGTGTGGCGAAATATAGAAAGTGAATATAAAGACCTAGTGCTTATAAAACGAATTATAAAAGAATTTTGTACAAAATTTTGAACTGCCGCAGCCGAAGTTTTGTAACTTTTTTAAAATTTCGCAACAATGACAAAGCTTTATTATTTCATCTGCTGATTTAGTAAATTATAGTGCGATTTTCTCTTAAGAAAATCAGAAAATTCTGTGCTATTCAGAAATTTCACAAAAAAGTATGAGATTAATTAGTTCTTTACACTTTGTTTCTTCACAGGACACAAGCACTCATGATTTTATTATCGCTAAAATGTAATTTACGCTTTTAATTGCTTATCGCTCTATTCTTACACATTTAACTTTCCGTTTGCTGTCGCTTGAAGTTAGTTGCAATGAATGTGTTTTCGCACAAAAGAAGTGGTGTGTGCTGCTATGCTAACTTTGAGAGTTCATTAAATAATGATTATCTCTATTGTGGCCGCCTAACCATGCAATTGTACTTATACTGAAGAGTACGTGTAGTATACGATTAAGTAAAAGTAATGAGCCTCTATACTAAATTTGGTGGGCTTAAAATGTTATCACGCACAAGTATGAAGGGAAAGTTTGTACTTTGATGTTGAATCGTAAAAAAAGCCAAACTAAAACAATAGGGCCGCTGAAATACATAAGACTAAGAATGAAACCATTTTTTACTAACAAATTTGTTTGCTATTAATAAATAAGATGACTTTTTTTGGGGAAGAAAAAACAATAAACAGAAAATGACACAGATCATTTTCATACATATTACAAGTATCCACACATCCAACATAATAATGACAATAAAGAGTTACAAACAAACAGATTTTATTTAAATAGCGGATGTTTATTAATGGTTTTGCATGTTGGTTTTTTTCTTATGTGTGTGTGGCTATGTGTGTGTTTGCGTGTGTGTGTGTGTGCTTGTTTATATAAAAAGGCTCTTGTGCCCCAAAGTTACAAAAGCCTCTTTGATCTTTGCCAGAATGTATTTAATGGGTTGTATACGATTCTTTTATATTTTCCAAATAATTGTGATAAATGTGGGAACATCTGGAATTTGAGTGAGAGCAATTGAAAATACATATGAGGGTTAGATGAATACTCCCTACGGGGGTTGATTAAATTATAAAGAAATTTCAATTCATTGTTGATAAAGTAAAAGTATTCTGTGCGTTTCTTTAAAAAATTTTTAATTTGAATACGCGTTCTAGAACAGGCTAAGAAGGTTTCAAACTAAGCGAAATATCTGTAAGAAAGAACTTCGTTCAAAATTCAAGGACACACCACATTTACTAGCGTAACTGCTTTGATGGCTCAAATGCAATGCGTCTACCAAAGACTTTGTGGCGCATAGTAATACTCCGAGATGCAAGTGCAAGCATTACCACCACATCACTGGCGTTACTTTGTTGAAGATACGAGAGCTCTTAGGTAAAAGAACAAGTATTTAAACCACAGCTAGCTCCAAAGGGCTTAACCAATAACCGGTACAAGAACCGAGCTAGCAGCCTCCGTGGTACCACTGGGTGTCATTAGTCAGAATGTGAAGTTCCGTTTTGCTAACCCAAAATCAATAACGTCAAGGTCGGGAAGGTCTCAAAGACTGCATGGCTCGTGGGTGGGAGGATAAATTCCAGGACAGCACTATTAAGGAAATCGCTCTTAATGATTTAATGATAAATGCTATGAAATATATTTTTTCTTTAATATTTTGATCGACTGGTGGTGTTCGGTAAAGATTGAGCTTGACTATCCTAAATACTAACACGATTTAGTGAAAAAAAAATCTTAATTCTGTTTAACTCAGAAAACTACTAGAAAATTTAGTTTTTTTGGTGCAACTGTAAGACAAAATGCAACTGTGAAACTGAGACGACTAACAAGTCGTTCAGCTGTCAAATGGCTTTAAACGATAACATAACACTTTTTCCAATATTTCCTTATGTAAATGCTTAAAAGGATGTATAGTATTTTAAATTTGCCGTCTGGGAAATAAATCTGTTTTAAATGATTGAGAAATTAGGTTTTAACATTGTTTTTAACAATTGATGATTAGCGAAATTGCTCCAGTAATTCATGGCCTAAGTGTTTGAAACACAAGTGAAGCGATATTCTTCTAGAGCTTGCGGCTCAGCCAAATTCAGTAAAAAAAATATTAAAAACTTATTTGCGATAACAAGATTAAGCCTAGCGGTTCACAGACTTTTCTTATAACTAAAATGCAAAAATATTTGGCATCACACACACAACAAAGAAGAGATTTGTATGATACAACAAAATTGACAACTTATTTTAAATACAGCCTGTTTGAGTTTGAAACAGTGATGGAATATTTTTGGAACTATTTGAATAACCTTTTTAATTCTATCACAACGGAGTACACATAAAGGCTAGAGTTCCAGATTTATACAGGTATAAATGTCTAAAACAAACAACATAGGGCACAACTATCAATATGCTTTGTGTCAATAATAACAAATATGGTATTCTGGAAGGTAAAATTTTGTCACGCATTTGTTTTTAAACGCTCTAACAATGCCAAATTTTGTGCTCCAAAAATCAATGTTTATCTTTCATTTAAAGGAAACGACTGCTGAAAGCTATCGATTGTTGGTAGAAGCTTACAGTGAACATGCGCCACCTTAAAAAAGTTTGTGAACGAAGGTTTGTACGATTCAAATGGTAATTTCAACATGAAAGACAAGAAAAGGCCTCGTAGGTTGAAAAATTTAGAAGATGAGGAATTGAAAAAAAATTACATGACGCAGATTGTTGTTAAACGAAAAAAGATCTTGCATTATCATTGGAGGTCACACAACAAGCCATTTCCCTACGTTTAAATACATTGATATTCATTCAAAAGCAAGGAAATTAAGTCTCATATGAACTGAAGCTGAGAGATGTTGAAATGCGACTTGGCATGTCGGAAATGATGCGTTCAAGTCATTTTTGTATCGTATTGTTACTGATGATAAAAAATGGATACATTACGATAACCCCAAGTGCAAAAAGTAAAATGTAATGCCCGGCCAACCAACCGAATCTACGCGGAAGCCGAATATTCAAGACGCCTCGGTAATGGTCAAAAGTGTGTTTTGTATTATAATATCAGAAATCGAATCATACGATCACAGAGGATTCTTATTGATGACAATTGATTCGTTTGCAGAGAGATATCAACGAAAAACGACCAGAAATAAGGCCATAAACAAGGTCGGTCAAAAAACTGGAAACTATCGATCGGAAGTTTTATCTCACCCGCCCTATATGCCCCTTCTGACTACCGTTTGTTTCGATGGATGGAATACGATTTACTTTAAAATAGGATATCAGAAATCGATCTTAAAACTGGAGCAGATGTTTTGGGGCGAAATCCATATGCTACCGGAAAAATCAATAATGTACCAATTAACCTTTCAAATAATGTACCAATTACTTTTTGGGTTATAATAATATAAAAAAATCGTCATTAACTTTTTTATTACATTTCAAAGTTCCCTCTACAAAAAACCCCCCTTACTAGAAATTTATCAATTTGTTCAAGGGAAATACTAAATGTTACTCAACAGTGTTCACAAATTTAAACAGAGTACAGAGCTTTATAGTCTAAATTTGTTAAATATCATTTCTCTTTTGCCCAGCCTCTCTGTGGTTCCCGTCAATAGTCGTTTTATTTGTATAAAATTACAAAATAAAATATATTATTGCAGTTAAGCAATAAGTATTATTATGGAATTTTTTTTCCTTTGGTCTATGGCAGGCAGAAATAAACACATTCAGTGCAAGAAAACAAACTTTATTAGGATTAAGGTAAACATAAATAGATGCCATGAGTTTAAAAGAAAATGTTATTGGAAAGAAACTAAAATCTCTAAATGACTTTGAAACCAGAATAAAAATTAAACTTAAATAATTAAGGGTGCCCCTGTAGGAGTCATAATTTCTCTTATATAACTCTATCTTTTCTACAATTATAATCAAATTAAAATGAATTAAAAATGAAATACTGATTTTTTTAAAGATAAAACGATTGGGATCTAACAAATAGCAGCACTTATAGAGGGTGAATATATCAAGTTTGCAAACAAAGTATCTACAGCTTCGCTACTGAAATCAGCAAAGCATATTTAACCTTCCAGAAAAGGATCTATCTGAATGTATGCTCTACCAAAAAGAACGTTTCTCATTTATTAACTTATAGATTAGGGAGTTTGAAAAATTCATAGTCTGTGCACGTTTCAGATTACGGTCTACTTATGTGTCAAACTTCATTAAAACCGCTTATCAGTGTATTTTAATTTTAGGTATTTTTTCACATTTAGTTACTTAAAAAAATGTGTGGTAATAATTTTTTCTCTTGGCAACACTGATTGCTTCTGAATACAAGTTCGCTTCAAACCATGAATAAAAATAATAATCAGACATTTTCTTGTTATTAACGTTTAGTTGAAAGTTGATCGTTGCGTAGGAATGTATTGCTTGTTGAACGAACGCATCGGTAACATGTTTTTGTATACGATTTTTTTTTGCTGTGGTTTGCTTCCTTTATTTTGTATATACATCAATCTATAAAAAAATACACTGAAAATTATTAATGAAGTAAACAAAAATCAATTTTATCAATTAGTGAATAACAATAAAATGTTAATGAAAATTTAAAAGTTTTCTTTTCTCAATAACTTGTGTACACGATTGAAATTTAATTTGCGTGTGGTGACTAAGTGAAAATTAGCCAACAAGATGCTACAAACAAGACAAAAAGTTGATACAAATGACAAATAAAATAAAGTTAAAAGAAACAACCCTCTTAATTACAATTGCAGCGCATCGGAACAAATCTATCTTAACTTTTAAAAAAGAAAAACTTTTTTTGAAAAGGGCTTATGGATGTTTTAAATTGATCTGTGGCACGTTTGAACTGAAAATATTGTTAAAAGCAAACAAAAAAAAATTTTTATTTAATTTTACTAAACTGCCCTTAAACATCCATCTCTATTTATTTATTATACACTCCTCACTTAGTGAGTTTTTATTTAGAAAACGCGGCAGCGGCAGCGTCAGCGTCAGCAACAGCAGCGAGAACACAAAAAAGTTGTAAAAGTTTGTTATTCTTCTGTCTTACTTTGAGTGATGTTTGTTGTTGCTTTTGACCTAAAAAGGTAATGCCAACAATAATACTTCTAAAAGAAAGAAGTAACACAATAACAACAACAACAATATAAATGGCGTTGTTGTGCCCTTTGCCTATTCCAAACATAAAGTGAAAAAAGTAAGAAAATACAACAAACTCCCTGTATTCATGTATGCATTCGAGAATGAGTGAGTGAATAAAAGAGCAAACGGCAATAGTAAATAAATATAAATACATATATTTAAATATACACAAGCATGGTAAACAAAAACTGAATACCATTTTGTATTATTAGTTTGTATTAGAAAAATGAAAACTTAAAAACACAGCTAACAGCCGTAGTATTTGAATTAAAGTGTTTTTGTTTAAAACAATTTTGGAGGCTATGGCAGGAAATCTCGTAAAATGGTGGAAGCACAAAATTCTCGGTGGTTATAAACAATTCTCTGGTAAGTTTTGTAACATGACTACAAAAAAAAAATTAAATTTTCCATAAAGTAAGTTTAAATTATTTTTTTTTTGTTAAGTTATTTGTAGGTACGCTTATCGTTTTAACTTTGCTTATGATGAAATTTTCTTTTTTTCTTTTTAATAAAACTTATCCACTACAAGCTTTTTTATTATACAAATTACTTAAAGAAGATTTTTGTTAAACAAAAAATATGGTGAATATTGGTTTCAGGTGGATATCGAAGGAATCTGTTAGAAGATATCGACTTTTGAGAGAAAATCGAATGATTTTTTTCGAGGTAGCTTAAGAATATTAATTAGTTATTAGTATTGTATACCAACTGTAAATTGGCAATATGTGAAAACTGTGACAACTGTGAGAACTATATTATTTCAATGAAAGACCACAATATTTAAAAGAAATATGTTGGTTATCGATTTGTTAGAAGATCGAATGAAATCAATAAATTGTACAAAATTTTAAATCACCCAGGTGATGATATTATGTTACATATTTAAGTTTTTATAGGTATTTGATTTTTGGCTAAACGTTTTTTAATTTTTGTTAAATGAATTTTCAACGAGGCAAACATCAACTGGCTTCTAATAACGTCCCTATCAATTTTTATGTATTACTATTTTAAAAATTATTTTATTTAATTTTTTAATTTTTAAATAACAGATACTAAAAAGTTTTACTTTATTAGAGATACCTACATACCTATAAAAAATTGCATGTTTCGACAAAAAAAATGGTGTAACAAAATTGTTGTTAGGTCATTGTAAAGCTATGGGATTTGGTTGTGTTATCTGTCAAATATGTTATGTGTGTCCAAAAAGTTTTAGAACTGTCCAAGCTGAATTTAGAGTTGCAGTTTTCTTGTGATTTTTCCAACTACGACAGATTTTCGAGCGAAAAATCGTTCTATTGGATTTTATACGTAGTAAGCAAATGAAAATTTACTAGTGAAACATTATGCTGCCAATTTTTGTGATAAACACACACTTTTTATATTCACTAGACAGGTATTTTTAATTTTTAACTTTTGTTAATTCATGACAATTTTCATTTATTTACGCATAATAACTGATTTGACAACAAAAAAGTTATTCTTATTTTAACAAATGTTGGGTCGTTATACCAGTTACAAGTGTTGTTGAACAGAATAAAATATAAAACATGTTTGAAGATATTCGGCTCGGCATGGCATTCAAAAGCAGCACCATAATTGATCGTTTGTTTTTGAAAAGCCGACCCGCCAGCAACAAAATGTCAAGAAAAAAAAAATATAAAACTGGTACAACAACCACATTTACTTATGCGTACAAACTCTGAGCACTACCTTGTATAAGCACAAGCAAAAAAATAAATAATGAAAGAAAGAAGAAGAGAAAAACAAATAAAAAATCTGGATGTAAACAAATGAAGGCTGACAGGCAAGTAAAGCAAGCAACAACTAGCAAACTATAAAACACTAACTACAAATGTAAATAATAGATGTGAAGTGTGTGTAAACATTTTCGTACACTTAGCAGAGATGGAAAATTTAGTATGTACACTATTTATAAATCCCTGAAGTTTGCAATTGTTATTTGCTTGTGTTCTGTCTGTCTGTATTTCATTGGAAATGCAAATTTAAAACATAATTTTTATAAATTAAAATATAATTGCGAATCAAATTAAAACAGAGACGATTGTTTATAATACTTATAAAAGACGAGTTAATGGCCTCGAATTCGCCTGCATTAACCATTATTATTTATAAATATTACAATAATAGAAAATTTTACAAAATGTTAAGATTTTTACGTAATAAACGAAAAGTGTTTCCAAGTTGTAAGTGTTATTTTAATCATTTTGCTATTTTTTTTCTTGGAAATGAAATGAAATATAATAAATAACTAGTAAGTAAAAAGTAAACTGTCAAAAATTATTTATTTATTTTAATTAGTTGTTAAAGTTCGGCTTACAGTCTACTTCATAAATAAATTAATAAACTTCTTTTTGTTGTTTTTTTTAAAAAAATAGAGTAATTTATTACTATTTCCAATACTTCGACCAACTTTGTTGGTCATCTTCAGGGAAAAATTATGACTAAAAAATAAACATAATCATATAAATAAAAAATTTTCTTGAAAACATTAACAAACAAATAAAACCTACATACATTTGATGTTTACGCCATTAAGTATTATCATCTACTGTTCTTAAGTTTTTCATTTTTATGTTTGCTTATTGTGTATCGATATATGTATGTGAGCGCAATTCTCCGTATCTGTTTTGTAATTAATCTTTATTATATTCAACATCTCTTGCATATATAAGTCCCAATTTACATTGTACGATTTTTGTCGCTGCAATTCTTAGTTTGTTGTTGTAAATAAAGTGTGTAAAGAGAATAGAGGAAGAGGGGAACTCTCTTTACACCTCTTATTTACAACAACAAAATAAGAATTGCAGCGACAAAAATCGTACAATGTAAATTCGGTCTAATTCTTGGATGGATAGTTTTCCTCAACAAGTATTCTTACTCTCTCAAATTCTGGTTTATGTCCAGTTATTGCACAGTGGGCTGCAAGGGCAGTTTTTTGTTTGAATTCAATGTAAATTTTAAATTCGGACTTGTGTGATGATAGTCTAGTTTTTAATTTCAATTTAGTTGTACCAACATACATTTTTTGACATACATATGTTGGTGTCGTCGTTGTTTATTTTATAAAGCAAATTTAAGGGAAAATTGTAAAAATTCGTCCTACAAATACTTAGATATTTATTATATCTTCCATCAAAACACTTAACAAAACTCTAAAAAAAATAACTAGATTTATTTTCGTAAATTATACCTTCCACTTTATCGATTGGTATTGTACACATATATATGCAATTAATAAATACTTATTTTTATCAGTCTCCTTACGCCGCATTATTTAGCCAAATCCATCAGATTCACAAAATAAATCGCTTAAGATAACGCAACGGCAAGAGTGAAACGCTTATAAAAAATATATTTCAAATATTATTAATTTTGGGATCTCTTTCCCTTACAATACCTTTCCATCCTCCTTGGTTGTAAGCAAATCGTTTATTAGTTTACGCAAACATTTGCATTTATTGAGTCTTATGGTATCACTAGTCTTTTCCTATTGATTTAATTATTTCCAAGTGTCGACTGGCAACTGCCAGCCCGCTTTCTTGTGCATTACCATTTAATAAGCTGCTGCGCGTTGCAACAATCAGCCTCTTCCATGAACAGTCTACAAGTATCATTTTTGACTTTAAACTTGTCTAGATGACACTTAACTGATTATAACTGACAAAAATTATTTAAAGGAAAATTTTGAATGATAAAAATATTTAATAGAAATAGTATGACTCACGAAATTTTCATAGAAAATGTATGACTGATGGAATTTTTTTTAAAGAATTTTGACTGATAAAGTTTTTTTTGGTAGATAAACTGCGACTGATCAAAACGAAAGTTTTACAAAAATACAAAAATTATGACTGAGAATATTTTTTAATAGAAAAATTAGAACTAATGAGAATTTTTAATAAAAATTACGACGGATACAATTTTTTATTATAAAATTGTCTGCCAATACTGCCCAAAGGCCCAAGTATAATATGCATAAGCTGGCTTAAGCTAATGTCAAAAATTGAACAAAAAGTCTGTCAAATGTTTAAGTTAATCATTGAAGACTTTTACGTGGCTATATTGTACTTACATGAATGTAGAAATTATTATGCACAGTTGTACATTTGTTTTATTCGTACGTTTGCAAAAAAAAAAAAAAAAATAATTTCGTTCTAAATAAATGAAATTTATTAGCAAAAAGGCGTTTAATATTCATATTTTGTATACTTAATGCTATCCTTATACAAATTTATAATTTTTTGTTAATAGTTTTAAGAAAATTACGAAAGAAAAATTGCACATACATATGTTTTATTTGGGCCAACTAAAAAATACAACTGTGTGCATCATTGAATTTATAAACAATAACAAATTTAATTTTATTGCAAATTGTGTGTTAAAAAAATAGAAAAGAAAAAGTGTTTAAAGGCTCTCGTTCCTTTGAATTACCGTTATAATAAAACGCGTCTCTTTGTCATATAAGCTATTTTTTCTATTAAATTCAGATAAAATATTTTTTGCCCTCCAATGGAATTTGTTTACTAATGTGTATCTATAACACAATGCAAAATCAGCTGTTTCCATACGGAATGTGCGATCAGTTTTGTACTTTGCTTTAAGCAAATGACATTTGATGAAACTTGACGAAAAGTTTTGTTGAGTACATTGTAGTTTGTCACTTATGGTTACTAGGTATTTGCACAGTTGCTTAAGTTGCCTTAAGCCAATTTATGCATATATACAGCCCAATCAGGAATATTCCCTAGGAATTTCTTTTTCACGGAAAATAATTTTCTCGAGAAAAAATTCCTCCAATCACAAATTCCGCGGAACAAAAAAATTAAAAAGTGGCATCATTGAGTTTTATAAGCAACTGTTTTGTTTATTTACAATTATTTTTCCTTTTTTTTGCTTGTAACTTAAGATTTATTATTTATTTAGAAACGTTCATCGGAGAGTTTTAATTTTAATTTAATTAAATAAAGTTAAATATAAAAAGAAAAATATAAAAAATGCTTTTCTGCCAAAATTTATGGAGTGCCTCTTTGTTGCCTTTAAAAAACCCGCACGCTATATCTGCGTTGGCTTCCATTGTGGTAAGCAAATGCTGCATTTGCTGTTTATTTGTGTTTTTTGCCCTAAAAACTAAAATTATAAAACTAAAAAAAATATAAGAACCAAACATTGCTTACATTTTTGTGCAGACTCCCTTCTATATAGCAGGTGGAAAAACACTTTGAGAAATAGCAATGTTTTCCCTTTTTTTCATTTATGATACCTACTTTTTTTGCCTGCCGAAGTTGAAAAAAAGGGAAAATATTTATTCAAAACAGGAAAAAGGGAAAAGGGAGAAAACTCACGCGGAATTTTTATTCATGATTGGGCTGATAATAAATATGAATTTTTCTTTGGATTGTAATGCGAAATAACGAACAATCTGCTATCGATGGGCTCTACTCTAGGCGAAAGTACATTTGGCTGTGTTGTAGGGACGGACCCAAGTGATGCAAAGGCGATGGAAATGTAATCTACATTGACGGTGCAATTTTTTTTGGAGATCAATTCATATAGTTGTAATATTACTTTACAGAGGAACGTAATAGAAGCTGTAATTACTAAAACATAAATTTAACTTGATTTCTTACAAATATGAGTTAGGACCTTTCTACATTAGGCCAATGATTTGTAATTTCCTAAAATTTCCAAGAATAAAATTTTACTAAAAGTGGTTTTATAGCTTATGACAAATTTACTGCTTAATATTATTAATAAATAAGTAATTTCCATCCCCGAAGTTTAAAAAAAAAAACATTTAATGGTCGGCATCCAAGAACCAAATAGACACTATGTTATTTAGATATAAACAAGAAATAGGTTTAGTGTACAATGAACTGAATTTTTAAGTTAAAAAAATGCAAAGAAACTTAAACAAATTCAAGAACAAATTGCAAAAATTTTAAAACAAAATGTGATTTCAGTTTTAATGTTAGTTTGTTTTTTAATTTGTTTCCCAACTTTTTTTTTTGTTCTGCTTTCAAACATTGATCGTTTTATTATAAACCTTCACTTTTTTTCGATTAATAACTAAACAGTAATTGCTTGTAGAAGCAGCAGTTGCAATAACACCACAACAACAAGAGTAACATAAATTCGGCCATTAAAGAAAACTTCAAAAATAAATATCATTGCGTTGACTGGCAAGTAACAACAAAAAATAATAATAAGAAAAGAAAAAAGAAAAGAGCAAAAGAAACTTACATTTTGCCGAAACCAGTTAGTTTTGAAGTCAGTGCAGTGTGTTTAGATGAGATGAGAATGCTTTTTTGCCTTTTTGCCTGCTGCTTGTTGTCTGTCGGACTGTGTTTAAAGGCAGGTAAAATAGCCTTTAAAAATACTGGAATAGATATACAAATTTTTTAATTTTTTCCCAGAAAATAGAACTTCTGAAATGTTTCCTTTTTTTCTATATTTTGTTAAATGTTCCAGCAGTGAGCAGTATATTTCAAACTGTTTTTTTTAATAAATAACTTAAAAATGCATGTCGTTGATAGGTTCTTACTAACAACGGTATCAATTTTCCCAATTTTTAAGAGATTTTACTTAAAGAAAAATAACAAAAGTTAAATGAAATCAAATTAATTATCAATAATCAAATTAATCAAACTAAATAAAGTTTCGTTTTAGAAAATTGCAACGTCTTTTTTTGCACAAACAAGCAACACTGGAAATTGTCAAATTTATACTCGTGCTGCATAATGTTTGTTTATATATACATATGTATGTATGTACATATGTACTTACAGTAGAGAAAAAAAATTTGCGTTTACAGTTTTTTCTTCAAGTTTATTGAAAAGTTGCAGTTAACAGAGTGCTGTTAATCACATAGTAGTAGGTGGAGTTTGGACCTTAGAGTCGATTAGTTGCCATTAGTTTGAGTTAAAGTACGGGCTAAAAGATTAAGGCTAAATAGATTATATCTTTTAAAAGCTTAAAAGGACGAAATAACTTTTTTTTAATAATAATTTTATGTGATCATGGATAAACATAGAAAAAATCAACGGACCATGAGAGTTTAAAACAAATAAACGTACAAATTAAAATCTTCGTTAAAGCAGAAAACAAACTAAATACAGCTCATGAATCTTAACTCACAAAAATGTAGTGAAAAGGGACAAACGGCTTTGAAGATTATTATTCATGATGAATGTATAAAAAGAAATCTCCCTACTAAAACAATTAATGCCAAATGCAAGAATCAGCTGAAAATATCAACGGGATGCAGCATAACATTTTCAAGTTAAAGTCAAACAAAAAACGTAGAAAGCGGTTGGTGGTCCGGATAAGAAAGAAAAATATATGTAAATATAAAATATTTTATTTAAAACAAATCTTAATTCGCTTTAAAATAAAATAATAAAGCCGAACAATTGTGTATCACACTGTATATCTGCATTTCTTAATGCCTGCTTTTACATAACTGCACTGCAAAACAAAAAAAAAACGAAAAAGAGAACAAAAAAATAAAAACAAAAAAAAAGAACAACAATAATATGCTAAAAAAAAAGAAACGGCAGGAAAAAACAGAAAAGAAGTAGGAAATAAAGCAAAGAGTATCCAGGAAAATAAACGAAGAGATTGACACTAACTACCAAACAATGAACACTTAAAGTAAAATAATACTCTTTAAATTATGAGGATGACTGCGAGATATCGTAAAGCTGCCTTCGTTCATTCGATTTGTACTTCTACTGAAGCCGCGTACAAAAAAATGCTTGCATGAATTTTAACCATACGATTTGAATTCGAGAAAACAACAAAAAAGAAATTACAGTTTTCCCTGAAAAAGAACAAGTTCTTTGGCCAGATATCTTAAGACTGTTATTGATTTAGTTCGAACATTTTCAAAAAGGGACAGCTTTAAGCAGCATCTTTAAAACATTGAACGCAAGAATAAACAGTCTGTTGAATAATGCAATTGGAGTGTGCGTGCGTGCCTGCATGTGTTAACGTCCATTCGTCTGGCGGATCTTTTGTATTTTTATTATGTATTTCGTTTTTTTCCCTCTTCTATTCGTCAGATAACTTATGATTATAGTCGTACCGTCTTTGCGGTTACTTTTTTTCTTCTTATTTTAATTTTTTTTCTCGTATTTACGGTCGGCATCGGCATACAACAAGAGCTAAAAGAAGCTCTCAAAGTGTCCGAAGTTTTTTTTTATTTCTTTTCTTCTCCCGTCTTTTTTTACATCATAATGGTTTCGTTTGTAGGTTTGGGGTTTGTCTGCTGTTTATTGTTAAACCAGAGTTTTCGATATTTCTCGTACGCTGATGCCAAGTTGTTGAAGTTTTTCAGGCATGGAAAGCCCATTTTGGGGTAAATTTTATATTTCTCTTAATGGTACTTTTTTTTTGAAATGAAATGGGGCTAAATTATACTGACAAAAACTTAATACCACAAATATTATTGTGGTAGCAGGTATGATTTTTCATTGAAAAGTCTTCAATAACGAGGCGCAATCTTGCTTAATGGATATTTCAACCAGGGTTCAGAATTTTTCATTTCTGAACATTCAAAAATCAACATTCATGATATTTTTTATAAATGAGAAATCTAAAACTTTATATTTATTTTTCACACTCATAAACGAACAACAAAAAATGTTCTGGTTATTTTCATACATGAATGCGAACAACAAGAATTATTAGTCTTATTCATATGTAATAAATGATAAATTAGCTACATACTTCTCATTAATGTTATTTTTCCTAAATGTACATGTTCATTTATGAACGTTGAAATTTTATAAAATTTCTCATAAATGAACGTGAAAAAAATTTCCACCTACGATCGCAGTCTACCGTAAAATGTAGTAAAAACACATGGGTACATATTAACTCAAAATACAATATTGCAATATATTCTAAAAGAAATAAAAAAAAACATTTCTTTTTCTGCATACGCTGACAATTGCGCTTTATCAAATATATGCGTTTATGTACGCGAATGCTTAACGCACATATTTTTACGACCTTT
This sequence comes from Trichopoda pennipes, assembly GCA_030448955.1. Classification (NCBI taxonomy): domain Eukaryota; kingdom Metazoa; phylum Arthropoda; class Insecta; order Diptera; family Tachinidae; genus Trichopoda; species Trichopoda pennipes. The sequence goes on from JASKUP010000175.1 coordinate 5,128,649, forward strand.
TCATTTATGAAATCAAAATTGTAAATATTCAAAAATGAACACTTGTGTGTTTCTCATTTTTTCACTTATGATACTTATACTTATCAAAACTGTCGTATATGAGAATAAGAAAAAATATTAAAGTTATCTTAAGAGAAAGACTAACATCGCTAACAAGTAAAAGTACCGAGTACTGCCGAGTATAACGCTTGTTCACTATTTTACGATGTATAAACGAAAAAAAGACAGTATTAAACAAATACAACAAAAGTTGCGACTTTTTCGATTTGATTAGATTTTTCTAACGGACGGCTGATTCTGTCTTAAGAAGTACGAAACATCTATAAACGATACATTTATTACCGGGTGAAGAATTATGGCGATTACACTATAAATATAGACAGTACAATGTCTAGCGTTTGACTTTAATTTTAAAAAACGAACGATCTCTGTGATAACTGAAACGTAAAATATATAACCAATGGACTTGGCTTAAGTTTTTAAGATTACATTGATATATCGGTTATATATATGTCCATATCAATTTCGGAAACAAATAGGTATGGCCCCAGTTAGTTTACCGGAATTTCTTTAAACATACTATGAGCTAGAAATTGTTTTTTTCCAGCGGTTGCAATAAAACGCAGCGAACTGCGATCTTTTCCTTCTCTAAAATTATTTTCTTTGGTATGTCTCTAGTGTTAAAAGTAGAATATGTTCAATTTACCATCTCTGATCTTAGTAAAACGTAAAAACAACTTATATTTACTATTGAAAATCCTCTTTTTTGTTCCTTTATTTGCTGTTTTTAGTTGATCTTGTCTTTAAAGACATGCGGTACAATAAGTTTCAGGTTTCAGAGGTATTTTTTGTTTTGTTTTGCCCTGTTTTTCTTTGAAGTCTTTGCCTACATTGTTGTATACAAGATTTGTAGTTTGTGAACTTCATTTTTTTTCCTATAATGATATCGTTCCAGCAGAGAAGTGAAATAGCAAAACAACAATACCAGCAACCAGTTGGTTGAGTTTGGCTTTGAATAAATAAAGTAAGTCGCCTCGCCAACAGTTCGACAGTTTTTTGTAAAAACTGTTACTCGGTGGCTTCTTGTCTTTGGCTTCCAACTAATCCAAAGAAAAACAAAATTAACGTAAAAACAAAAAGCACAGTGGCAAACAAAATTAAAAAAAAAAATTGGAAAAACAGCCTACTCCATTAGATTTACAAAATAAAATGCAAATATTAATGGGTGCCTTTCGATTCGCTGCCGTTCTCATTGATTGCAGGCAAGCCGTTTTCTAATTTACGGCAAGCCTTTATTTTGTTGAGTCACCTGTTATCACCAGCCTTATCTCTTGACTTAATGATTTCCAACTGTCGACTGGCAACTGCCGGCCTACTTTCTAACCACGCAGTCTTTAATAGTAGCATTTGTGTCTAGGATCTCTTCGTGCCATTTTCAATTAATAAGCTACTGCGTGTGGCAACATTCAGGCTCTTCCAGGTACAGTCTGCAAGCATGATTTTGATTTTCACCTCGCCTAAATGATACTTGACTGATTATGACTAATAAAAAAGATCTAAAGGAACATTTTTAAGAAAAAATATGTTAAAAAGGACATGAAATTTTTTAGAAGAATTATGACGGATTTTTAATAAAAAATTACGACTGATTAAATTTTTTATGGAAAAATTGTGACTGTTTTATATAGATAACATATGAGTGATGAAAAAAAAAACGAAATAAAATGCGCCATGATATTATCCAATCTATTGTGCCCCGTGAAAATAGCAGATATTTCGACAATTTTATTTCGTGTCTATACTACGCCCACATACAAAATTCTGTACTTTAATACGCAAATTAATATTAAGAATTATAAGTTACGATTTTGAATTCTCTGTTTTTTTTTTTTAACGAAGAAACCATTGTCTGGTTAATGTGGAACTTAGAGAGAAAAACGTTTTGTTGAAAAATGGCATAACATTTACTTTGCCAGCCTTTGCCAGCCTAATCGTATTTAATTTTCGATCAATGAGCCAGTTCACATTGGATTAATATTTGTTCCGCACAACTATTGTTCTTTCCAAAACACACTAGACTAATTGTTTTAGCACAAAATTGTATACGTATACACAGCTTTGTGTGTGTTAGTGTTTTTTTATTCATTTCATGTTTGTTTTTCATTCGGTATGCATCACCGTATACGCATTACAAAATAAATATGGCTGGATTAAGTAATGATGAAAAGTTTCTTTCTAATTTTATTTTCTGTAAAATTATTTTTATTCTTGTTCGACCTTTTTTATTTTAATTAAATACAAAAATTTTTTTCAATTTGTTTTTAAAAATTAATTTTTCCTGAAGAAACTTTCCATAGGAAAGCGTAATATTGAAAAAATATAACGTTAAAATTTAATTAAAAAGACTGTTTCAAAAATTAAAACATATTTAGGTAAAAAAGATAATTTTTATTGTTTTTTTAACCGATCTTTTTTATATATCTTTAATAAGTATCTTCTTCTTTCCAAAGGAATGCGAAATATCGTGAAGAAAAAAAAATATATAAAAAAAGATCTTAAAAAGAAAAAAGATACTTATTAAAGGTAAAAAAGATAAAAATAAATATCATAAAATCTATTCATCAACTTTTGAATTCATATTCATATTAACACGACGATAGCCAGCTGAAGACTAAAAATCGCTCTGCAAAAAACCACACCAGACCTGTGTTTTCATAAATGCATGTGTGTTAGTTTTGTTCTCGTTGTGCGGGGTTGAAGCTGGTAGAAAAATTGTGCCAACCAAAAACTACCCCCTACACCGAAAATGCCTAAAAACTGCCATGTTAGACCAGCACAACTAATCCAATGTGAACTGGCTCAATGATTGTAAGCATATCATTTTCTAATATGCGGCAAACCATGCTTTGATTTAGTCACATACTATCACCAGCCTTCTTTTGAGTTAGTGACTTCCAACTACGCCTGGTAACTGTCGGCCGTCTTTCTAATAATTTTTCAAGTTTTGACGGTTGAGTTTAAATTGAATAAAATTATATTTAAACACCACCCGACCCCTAAAGAACCATTTTTTGCTTTTCAAAAAACGGTGTGCTATTTAAGCTTTTAAGCAATCAGCTTTGCTATAAAGCTCTTACTCACGCTTTTCCCCATTTAAACTATTCATTCCCGCTTATGTATGCGTAATTGAAATTGATGATAACGATGGCTGTTGGTCTCGCGTTTATTTTTCTCTATTTGAGTTTTTTTTTCTTTCAGTTTAATTGTTTGTTGTGCATAGTGGTTGTTGTTGCGCTGGTTTTTGACGTAAATATACCGACCGACGGACTGACCGATCCGACAGACAAATGCAATTTTTGTACACTGTCATCCGCTTCAGTAAACAACAACAAAACACACAAACCAGAACCGTGTACACTCCCATGATGCATTTTTCTATAGAAATGAAAGATGAAAAGTTAAAATTTTTAAACAAAAGACAGCTGCCGACTGTTAGCTGAAAATGACATTTAATTTTATTAAACGTACGTATGTATTTCCATGACACTTAAGAGTATAAACTCTCAAGTAAGATTTCACTGTTATTGATTTTACTAGAAATTTATTCTTTTTTTGTTTTGTTTTTCTATTGCCATTTGCTGTTGCTGTTTGGAATGCCTCTAAAATTGTTGACTTTGAAACATGTTTGTCTTCATTTACTTTTTGTTGTTGTTGTTGTTGACATTTTGTTATTGTGTGTAGACTTTTTCTGTGACTGTATCACATCTAGCTCTTGACAATGATTGATGACTTTTTAAACCTTAAAATCTTTTATTATATTGATTTTAATTATTTTAAGACCATTCCTCATACATTCAAAAAACAACAACAATAACAACAACAGAGATATCAGACTTTTAACTTGCGGTCTTCACATTTTTTTCAGTTTTAGCATTTTTTTTTCACAGTTCACAGTATTTATTTTTTTTTTAATTTTGTATACTTTTTGTATATTTTTAAAACATAAGAGACCACACAGAATAATTGTTAGTTTATACTTATATTTAGGTCTTCCTGGAATGATACCTTTACGGGACTACCACACCACACCACAACATTTGATCTTTGTTAAAAAAATAAAAATGTAAAAATGTGACTAATCATGCACTTAAAATAATCGTGCTGAATTCAGAACCACAAACAATGACATTAAACGTGAGAGGTGGTTAATATTATTAATATGCTCTCTAAAGAGCTTGCGTATTTATAATTTGATTTTTCTCTTAAGACTGTTTAATTGAATTATTCCACTTGCTGAACTCAAAGGAAATGCACATTTACATTTTTTCAAGTGTGTGATGCTGTGATCTATGAGAATAAAATGAATGATTCTATTGAGAAAAAGTTTTCAAAATGAGGAAATGGTAAGCTGAATTTGGAGCATAAGCATTAACGAAATCTAAAATTATTTTATGTTATACTCAACCTTTGGAATTCGTCTTCAATTTCTTGAATAACCGTTTTTTAAGGTTGAGTTTAGATTATTCTACGGATAACTAATTAACCCGTGCTGTTTTTTATGTTCAGCGTAATAAATATTCAAACTTGCGCAGCAATACTAGAATTAAATTTAAAAATTTTTTTTATCCTTTTAACTCCTTTTAACGTTATAGTACGTCTTACGTAAATTCTCCGTTGCTTATGTTTATAATAATAACTTACGAAATAATCTTGGATGGTTTAAACTGAAGAAGCTTTCAAAATAAAAAAAGTTAAAAAAAATTAAAAACAATGTTGTCAATTTCTTGATTGTTTTTTTAATAGTTTTTATGTGGACTGCACTGTTTTCGTGTATATGAAATTTACACTTAATATTGAACAAAATAGAAAACAGAAACATGATTTTTAAAAATGTAGAAAGAACGTTAGCTAAACTAAAATAATAAAAAAAAGGGAAAAATAATTATGAATGGGAATTTCAACAGCTCTTTTATATTATATTGAGCAACGACTCCATTGAATGACTAACTTGCTCTCGCTAACTTGATGATTATTACGGTGTTTTTGTTTTTGTTTTTTTTTTAGTTTTGCATCTACAAAACAGTTATTCAAAAAGCTGTAATGATGCAGTTCTTAAAATAAATAAAAAAAGTAGAAGATATAAATCAAACAGTTAAGAATTTTATGTATTTTTTATATGAATAACAATTGTAGGGTTTTGTGTTTCTGATGAAGTTTCTGATTATTTTTTGGAATTCGCTGTATTTTACTACGAATAAGCACACTTACTTATATAAGACAAACATGCCGAGACACGAAAAAGGAAGCAAGATAAAACATTCAAATCTTAATTAGAGTGGCATAAATAAGTAGGGTATTCTTTGAAACTGATTATACAGTATGTTGTTATCGTTTCAAATTGTTTTCATGTTTGCTATTCACATTTACAAAAAATACAAAAAAGGCCTTTAGTTTTCTATAGAAAACAATTTTTTGTTGTTGCTTTCACAAAAAAGAAAGAAAAAACAAAAATAAATATTAGGTTTCGTTTGCGTTCAAACACAAATTTTAGTCAAACATGCTGAGAAGATTAAATTATGTGTCTGTCTGTTTGAACTCCTTTGCTTCTAAATATATTTGTAAATATCATACAAACATTAATAATTTTCAAATAAAGTATTTTTTTTTGTTTACTGTACATCAATCAGTCAAGCTGTCAATCACAAATGAAGTTGTGTGCATAGAGATTGATAGAATGAGCAGAACCATAAGTTCCAATTTACATTGGACGATTTTTATCGCTGCAATTCTTAGTTTGTTGTTGTAACTAATGTGTGTAAAGAGAATAGGGGAAGAGAGGAACTCTACCACTATTCTCTTTACACACATTATTTACAACAACAAACTAAGAATTGCAGCGACAAAAATCGTCCAATGTAAATTGGGACTTAGTCCCAATGCGTAGTACTATTATATTGACAAGTCGTCGTAAATAAACGACGGTTATACAAGACAACGTCGTTTTTTATCGTTTGTTGTAAATCCGTATTCTCTTTGGCAATATTGTCATTTATCGATGACGGGCAATACATGTTTGGTATTCTGTAAGACAATACAAAATAAAATGTAAAAAAAGTACAAATAAAAATGGAAAAAATCAATTTTACCAACGCCAACCAATTTTAAAAATTAGTGGAAGAATTGGAAAAAAAAAATCCATCACTTGCCAGGGGATTTCGAAGAGGCAGTGTTCCTACTAATTTAAGGGACAATAAGAAAGTGTTGCCACTGCTCTAAACGCCCTTGGTCCACCAAATAGAACGAATGGTGGATGGCAAAAGATATAGTATGCAGTTCTTTACAAATACATTATTGACAAAATTCTCTTAACAGATTTGGCGCGGCTTAAATCTTAAAGTAAGAAAAAAAATGGCAAAAATAATGTGCTGAATGAACATTTTGAATTTAGTTTATTTCGATTTTTAATTTATTTTAGGTTTAATATAATACAGATTTAATTATTTTTTTCTTAAACCAATTTTATCAAATAAATCAGCTGAATTGGATATGTGTGTTATATTTTATTAAAATGATCGATAAAGTGGCAACGTCGTCATAATAATACCAAATTAGTATTGATGTTGTGTTAAAGTGATGTTGCCTTAAAGTCGACGACGATGTTGCCGTCGCCAAACTGAGTAAGGGTGATTAATTCTATGCAAATGAAATTATTTTTTAAAGATATAAAAAATCAAAAAATATTTAAATTTTGTAAAGTTCTTAAGTTTTCATTCACTGCCTACTGCATGTCTGCTTTGTTTTTGAAAAAAACAAAAATGGCGTCACTGCTTGTTTTGTGTTTTCTTTATGTTTTGAAAGTTTCCAGATTTATCTGTCTCTTTACTTATCCAAATTGTGTACAATCTAACACCGCTGTTATAAATGTCAACGGCGACCCAAAGTTACGTCAACGGCAAAATAATGCCATTGTGGTAATTAATATCGGTGACTATTGTGTAACGTTTGGTCTTGTTAAAGATGCTTTGAAGACGATATTGATTCGCTGTGACTCGGTTTTTGTAAACACATTCTTCGATAACGTCTTGACATAATTTTCTACAGTTACCGTTAAGTAATAAAAATAAAAAAAAAATTAAGAATTGAGTATGGGTCTAGAAGTTAACCCAAATCTAGCAAAAGGATTTCATAGGCTAATACGTCCTAATAATTGCAAACAGGGCAGTGGGGAAATAATAATTCCATTCGAACACTAATAAGAGATTCTAATGGCTGGCGAAAAATAAGCGATAGAAAAAGTTTAAATTTAGTGCAAATTAATTATTTTTAATCGAGTTCCCAGTCTGAATAGTATTTGTTTGTAAAAAAAGCGGTGAGGGCTGTCTTTTTTAAATTTGCTCTTGCATGTTTAAGGCTGCTAACAAAAAATTCATTAGTTTAAATTTTTATTCGAAAATATTGATAAATATTTTTAGATTTTTTAAAATTCTACATTGAAATTTATGATTATTATAAATGTTTGCATTTAATAAAATTAAAAAAATTGTAAAAACTAAAAATCATTACCTGCACTTTTATCAGCTTTCAACAACGTTGGTGTAGAAAAGCTGAAACACTACATCTTACAACTAAATAATGAGGAGAAAAAATAAACAAACATTAGAAAGACCCTTTAATTAACATACTAGTCAGCCATGGTTGGCTTTCATTTGTTTTATTTCAAAGCGGGGTTGTTTTTTTCAAAAGTTCACTATCCATCAATTCAGTGGATTTTAATTGATAATAGGCTGTTAAAATAATAATGTAAAAATAAAAAAAGACACAAATTTATATGATTTATTTCATTTTCGATTTGATTCCCACGCTAAAAAATTTTTTGTTATTTCGTTGTATGTGTGCATGCATGCATGTATGTATGTATGCATATTTAATCTATTTGCTTGTATAAAAATGAAATAAAATAATATCGATGGTCAAAACATTATTTTAGCTTGATATTAAAAATTTAATTTTAATATGACGCTTTTATTAACCCAAAACTTAAATTTATTGCAAATTTTAAAATTTCTCAAAGTGACAATTGTATATAGGAATTTTTATAAAATTAAATAATAAGAATTTGTGGCAAAAAATTGTGCTAAAATTATTTATTTAATTAATAAATTATTTTTTTCAAAGATTTTCTGCAAGAACTTGTCATGTTTAATCAGCTGAAAATAAACAAATTTACAAAACAAAATTATTTTACACATATATTCAAACATAAATTTAATTACTAAACATTACAAAACATTTAAGTATTAATTATTAATGTTATATAGATACAGAGTTTTGTTTTATAATTTTATGCAACATTCTCTCTCTGCATCTGCTTTAAAATTTATTCTTTTGGCTAATGGTACTTTATTTAATTAATTTAATTAATTTGATTTGTAACATGTCTAACATATACCGACGTCTATAATTATTTTTTAAATTTAAAAAACTTTAAAATTGGAACAATTTCAAAGTTACGATAGTGATTAACTTTAGAACAATATGATAATGCTGTTTTTTATAAACTGATATTATCCCTGTATTTTTGTTCTGACTGTTGGTTGAATAATAAATTACTAATTACTTAATAACAATTTATTTTTAACTTTTCTTTCCTTCAAATGAGTACATTTCCGTAATCAATATTTTCAATATTTTATATTTATTTTTTAAAATATAATAGTTATAATTTTTTGACCTTTTTTAATATTTTTTAGTAATTAATTTTAAGCACTAGGTCTTATTTAATAAAAAATTGTATATATGATGGTTGATGGTTGGCACCATCAGGATGATGCGAAATATCGAAAATATAATAAAAAATAAAGTTTTTTATAAAATTTTTTATTAAATAAGACCTAGTGCTTAAAATTAATTACTAAAAAATATTTTTTAAAATTTATCTTGGGCTACATTTCCTTAATTATAATTTTACAAACAACCAAAGTAATGTGGCATCATTGTTGCTTTGCTATTGTAAAGGATGCGAATATTGGTAGGTTATTTTTTGACACGGATAGGAATGTAAGTTGTTTTCGGATTTAATTAATTTCAAATCTCTCTTTAAAATTGAAAAAAAGAAACAGATGAATTTATTTTCAATCGTTCTTAATTTCAAAATAAGAACGATGTAATCATTTGTTTTCTTTTGCAAGCCTTTATTTTTTAATATTTTTTTTTTATTCCTTACCACTTGTACTTAGTCAAACTGTTATTGCTAGAGATGGATATGTTGATAGGTTATTTATTTTTGACAGGCATGGGAATGTTGAGGCGGCGTATTTTGTTAGATATTTTTACAAATAAAATGTGATAAAGTATTAAATCATTATCATAATCATCATCATCATCATCATCATCATTTAAATCACTATAGAAAAATGCAAAAGATACAGATGTATTTATTTGAAAAAATTAAATCATTCTTAATTTGAAAGTTAAACAATTCAATTTAAACGATTTTATCAACAACAACAACGACAACTACTTTTAATGTATTTTTGTAAGTGCTTTTGGTGGCTAGTGTTAAGGATTAATCTCATAACTGCTATGGCATTAATGCTTGGATTTTGTCTTTTTTTGTTTTTAATGTTCCTCTACTCCGTTTGTGTATTTTTGTTTTTAAAGATTTTTCAGCCCAGAAATGATTCATTCATATTTTATTACCGCAAAGAATGGCAACAATAATCAAACAAAATGTTTAGTCATAGAGGAATTGTTTTTTTGTTTGTTTTGTTTTGTTTTGCTGAGTGTTGAAACAGCCAATATTTTTTATATGGATATTTCTGCGTACTTTAACACTTTACTGTCGCCTCTGTGTGCATACACTTGAGTTCACTTGGTTTTACTATGTTGAATGCTTGTGTTGTTGTACTCATAACGGGGGTACAAGTGAGTGGTATGAATGAATTGTACGGTAAGTACACACTTTAACGTGAGAGTATTTGAATGCAAGTACGTATTTAAATGAATTTTAAATGCATTAAGACGTTTAAAGGTTTGCAGCAGGGTTCAGAATTTTTCATTTACATATGAACATTTAAAAATCAACATTCATGATATTTTTCATAAATGAGAAATCTAAAATTTTATATTTATTTTTCACACTCATAAACGAACAAGAAAAAATGTTCTGGTTATTTTCATACATGAATGCGAACAACAAAAATTATAAGTCTTATTCATATGTGATAAATGATAAATTAGCTACATACTTCTCATTAATGTTATTTTTCATAAATATGTACATGTTCATTTATGAACGTTGAAATTTTATAAAATTTCTCATAAATGAACGTGAAATAATTTTCTACCTACGATCGCAGTTTACCGTAAAATGTAGTAAAAACACATGGGTACTACATATTAACTCAAAATACAATATTGCAATATATTCTAAAAGAAATAAATAAAAAAAAACATTTTTTTTCCTGCCTACTCCGACAATTGCGCATTATCAAATATGTGCGTTTATGTACGCGAATGCTTAGCCCCGCACATATTTTTACGACCTTTTCATTTATTAAAAATTATCAAAATTGTAAATATTCAAAAATGAACACTTGTGTGTTTCTCATTTTTTCACTTATGAATAGTAAGAAAAAATATTCACCCCTATTCTGCGTTTCGATTAAGTCTCCGCATTCAGTTCCGTTGCGATCGAAAATTGGTATTCTGTAGAAAAACGGAATCGAAAGAAAAAGAAGAAGACAACAATGTTAACAAAATTAATAGCATCACTGTGGAATGTGGAAATGAATTAGCAAAATAAGCAAGTTTGTTGTCATTTTTATAAACAAATGTAAAATTGAATACAAATATATTTATTTTATTTTTAATGGTTCAAATAAAAACAAATGAAATATTAATTTTAATTCAATACAATACAAAAAACTTTTAATTAATAAAAATAAAATAATCACACACAAATCATACCTAAATTTTCCAAGCACTGGCATTTTTTGTTGTAGGACCTAGTGCACTGAGGACTCCTGGAAGAAGTGGCAGAACACTTTGATCGCTTGTGGTATTCACATGCAACGTCTGCTTTAGATGCCATTAAATTTGCCAATTTTTCATACTGCTGCGGTGTTGTTTTTAACCTTTAAAACACATAAAAAACACATCATATTCGGGTACAAAAATTAAAAATTTAAAACAAAAAAATAATTTAATTAAAAATAATATTAAGTGCTTTTTATCGTTTCTGAACATTTTAACTCATTTTTAACAAAAAAAACACAGATAAAGAAAACCCCTCCGTTAACAAAAAAGCAACTGAGAAAAACGGAGCTCCGATTGTAATGCAGAATACATACAATAGAAAGAAACTGAGCGGAATCGAAACGTAGAATACCAAAGCTGACAGACGGAGAAAATTTCGATTCGATTCGAAACGCAGAATAGCCCCAATTAATCGTCGCATTCACAAATGAGAAAACACAAAATAATTTGAAGTCTCTCACACATGTATGAGAAGAAGCGGCTAAAAAATTTAATATACATATTCATACATGCATGAACAGTGAGTGAATACTTCGCTACTCTGGTTTGCAGTGAAGATAAGTGTATTATTATTTCAGATCTTATGTATTTCGTTTTTAATTGAAATGAATATTTATGTTTCTTTTTTGCTTTTTTATACCAACTAAACACTTTTCGTAATCACGATTTTCCGTTCTTTTAAAATAAGTTTAAATTAACTGAAATTTTAACAAAAAAAAAAGTAAATAAAGAAAATATTGAATTAGACTAATACTAAGTTCACACCTAGCGTGTTTAACATCTCAATCGTGTTTATGCACTAAACACGGCGAATTTGAGGTGTTTTACCATACATTGACGTGTTTTGTTAAACATCTCAAATGAGTTGTTTTTGATTTAAACACGTCGTTAAACACGTAAATTTCAAATACAACTCGGAATTTCATTTAATTTTGGGATGTGCTAGAACCCTTTCACACAGGCAAACTTTTCTTTGCAAATTTTTGATTTTATGTGAGAGCGAGGGAGAAAGCATGATGGAGTGTACAGACTTTGATGTACTCGCAAAGTTGCTTTGTTTTTCTTTCGTCGCTTATACACAGTTGTACTTATACACAGATTGCATAAAGCACCAAGTGACTAAAACAAAATTTGTAAAAGAAAACTTTTTGTGTTTGAACACCAAAGAAAGTTTAAAAGAAAATTAAAAAAACTTTGTCAAAGTAAAATTTGCCTGTGTGAAAGGGCTCTAAGTGCGTTTTTGCCCCTTTATGCTAGTAGGGGTTTGGGTTTGATTCCAAACTAAAATGGATGTTTTCACTACAAAAACTCATTTTTAAGGTAAAAAAAGTAGATAAAATGTCAGCCTTAAACATCTCAATTATTGTGTGCTTAAACACGTTCAAAAACACAAGTGTGAACTTACTATAAAGTGTTAATTGAAATTTCGAACTTTTTGTAGGAATACCCGTTAATTTTGAATTGACACAAACTTTGTGTTTAACTTGAGGGATCTTTTTTCAGGCACATCCCTTAATTTTTAGTACCATTTAGGATTGTTTAATTAAATTCAATAAATGGAAATAAAAAATTTTATGGCAGCCAACTTTGTTATCTGTCGCCCCGTCTCAAATTTCCATTATAGCCATTGCGATTTGCTTCATAAATTTGCATAAATAAATGTTGACAGAAACATGACGGCTTTACACGTTGATTTTGGTTTAGCTATTATTTTGGAACAAAAATTGGAAATATTGAACAAAATTCGGCAAAAATTATTGAAAAAAAAAAACAATTTTAATTGTCCTAAAAATAAGCAAACATTTGCCTCAATTGTGGAAAGTATCATTTGACCCAAAGAATTTTTAAAAAGTTTTTAACAACAATTTTACATCTCACAAACTTTGATTGATTTCTCACAAAAACTGTTATCAATTTGCATTACATGTAATTACTTTTATGCCGTCTGGTATTTACAAACATTTAAATATTTATTTTAGCACTTTTTCCATTTTAACGTTTTATAGTTAAATAAAAAATTGGTTTGTTTGCTGCTCATTCTTCATACTCATACTGTTAAGACAGAAAAAAAACAACAAAAAACAAATATATATATATATGTATATATATATATGTACATATGTATATATGATTGATTTTACGCGTAGGCTTTTAGTATGACAAATTGAACATCATCGTTCATTGTAAGGAAAATATAAATAAAGAAATATGCAACATATTTCTGTATGAATAGAGATGAACATTTTAGTTTTTTGTTTTTTGTTTTTTGTTTATTTTTTTTTTGTTATTTTTTGTTAAAAAAAGTGAAATTATTTTTAAAAACTTTTAAAGTATTTAAAGCCCTGTTAATGAACAGGTTAAACAAGATACATACGTATGCATGTACATATACATACATGTGAATGTATATAAGTATACGTACATGTGCTTATGTGTTTTCTTCACAGTTTTTGTTCATTTGCAAATTTCTAATCATTTCGACACGGTATTCAGCTGCTTTTTTATAGATTTGAAATAGAATGGAACAAAGAATTTAGACCGCTAAGGTGTCATTCATTCTTTTATTCACTCACACACACTCCATTCATTCATTCATTCATTTATTTATGCATTCAACAAAACTGCAGGCAGAAAAAATCAGTTTGTAAATTAAACAACGGCAAAACATTTGACAACACTTCTCTGCACAATCGCCAATATAAAAAGTGTAAATTACTTTTATTTTGGGTGGGGCTAAAAAAAAATACAAAAACGAAAAAGACAATGTTGTTCATCATCTATACACAAGCAGTCACACTTAACAATTCACATATTCTATACAAATTAATGTAAAATGAAATATTTGTAATAGCAGTGTGTGTGTGTGTATGTATATGTGTTTATGTATGTATGTAAAAATTGTGTGGCAGTACCATTAATTATGTGTTTAGTTTAAGAGTCCCTTTGTTAGGCTGTTACAGCTGCATTAGACATCTCAATGGGTAATAAGATTTAAATTGCTTGCTGCTGCCTGCAAAGCACTACTATCCACAATAAACACTAAATGCATACATACATACATACACGCATACATATGTACATAATGTCATAAATATTTCCATATAAATCTGTCCGAATGTACACACAAACTTGCCTTGATTTTACATCCCAAACATTTAAAACATGGAGCGCCCAAAGTGATACATTTTCTTCGCGGCTTGTTCTTCAGTGAATTATATTGATGATGATGATGATGATACAAATTGCTCCATTGCTTGTTGAATACCAGTTTCATACTTTTGCGCCACCCTGTACTTGTATCACAAAAAACACAAGCATCCTGTTAGCAAAACAATTAAATCAATATTTTATTTGTCCAATTATTAATTATATTTTGTACAATAAATACACTCCCATACAAAGTCATTTATGAGTTCTTTTGCGAATAGAAATAAAAGCAACACAAAGCAAAGCAAAATAATAAAAAAACAATAGTGATCCACTACAGGAAGCACTGTAATATAAAATACACCTATCCCCCACTTTAAAAAACCGTGTAACTCGAAAAATTCATTCTTATGTGAAAAAACCATACTAAACGAAAATCCCTATAAAAAAGCCCTATTTAATATGATGAATAAGAAACACATTGAACGAAAAATAAATATTAATATATTTAATATCAAACATATTTAATAAATTATAAGAATATTAATTTATTTCAATAATAAAAGAAATATTAAAAAAAAACCTATTTTAAATATTACATTTTCTTTATAGTTAAAAATTAAAATTAGAAATTCATTTAAGTTGATTGTGATAAATAAGACAACCAGGGTTCAGAATTTTTCATTTATGAACATTCAAAAATCAACATTCATGATATTTTTCATAAATGAGAAATCTAAAATTTTATATTTATTTTTCACACTCATAAACGAACAACAAAAAATGTTCTGGTTATGTTCATACATGAATGCGAACAACAAGAATTATTAGTCTTATTCATATGTGATAAATGATAAATCAACTACTTCTCATTAATGTTCTTTTTCATAAATGTACATGTTCATTTATGAACGTTGAAATTTTATAAAATTTCTCATAAATGAACGTGAAAAAATTTTCTACCTACGATCGCAGTTTACCGTAAAATGTAGTAAAAACACATGGGTACTACATATTAACTTAAAATACAATATTGCAATATATTCTAAAAGAAATAAATAAAAAAAAAACTTTTTTTCCTGCATACGCCGACAATTGCACATTACCAAATATGTGCGTTTATGTACGCGAATGCTTAACGCCGCACATATTTTTATGACCTTTTCATTTATGAAAAATTAACAAAATTGTAAATATTCAAAAATGAACACTTGTGTGTTTCTCATTTTTTCACTTATGAATAGAAAGAAAAAAAAATAAATCGTCGCATTCACAAATGAGAAAACACAAAAAAAAAATTTGTAGTCTCTCACACATGTATGAGAAGAAGCGGCTAAAAAATGAAATGTACATATTCATACATGTATGAACAGTGAGTGAATACTTCGCTACTCTGCTTTTGGGGAAACAAAAAGGAAATCTTGCCTACACCTATCAACAACATCCTTAAAATATAAAATTGTTTCAAAGAACTTGTGATATTCTGTCCTTTTAAATAAAATATTATACTTAAACTTCTAGGTAGTACAGACAATGCTAACAAGTAGGTTAACTAAAGGTTCCATAAAACTGATTTGTTTTTTGTCTAATCAACTGTGAGTTCATAGGAAAAAGAAAGAAACAAACCGAACAAACAAATATACACACACGCACTCACAAAATTTGAAAGGATCAAATACAAGAAAACATTTTTACAATTTTAGGTAAAATTTAGAAAAGCCTGAACCTTTTAGTATTAGAAAATGGAAAAACAATAGATATGAACGTAGATTAGGACGGATGATAAATATTTATTTGTCTGTTGCCTGTGGTAAACAATAAAAACATCAACATAATAGCAATAACAAGAATGATTCAAACCTTAACAATAGCAAGTTGTTGTTGGTTTGACAATGCTTTCTTAACCACCATTTTTTCTCTTCGATTTTTTCTTCAGACACCTGAAACTCTGTTAACGCTGTGTTAGTGCTTTATACAGTAATCCCTTGATTTAAGTACGTCGCCTCGATTTACGTTGTTTCGATTTACGTTGTCAAATGTTTGGTACCTCTTAAATTTGATTTGCGTCTTCATATTTTTGTGCCTTCAAAATTCGATTTGCCATTCGATATACGTCGCCACAGTTGATCACAACTTATTAGCAAAAACTGGGGAATGAATCCCTGTGTTAAAATCGTTTTAAGGTATTTAGGATGAGTTAGTTTTTCTACTGTCACTACTACTTCTATTGTTATTTAATATGTAAGGCAACGGACTGTAATATGAGCTCGAAGCAAACGTCTGATAAAGTTTCTGCTTCTCCAATAAAAAGAAAACGAAATATAATTTCAATAAAAAACTAAATTGGAAGTTATTCGCCGTTATGACAAGGGAGAAAAGGCGTTTGTCATTGGCACCACGATGAGGCTGCCGCCAACGATACTGAGAACAATTATAAAAAATGCGGCTGATATTCGTGCCAGTTTGTTGTCTTGAAACTACTACCACTAAAAGAAGACCAGTTATAATGGAAAAAAATGGAAAACGCGTTGATATTGTGGATAAAGGACTTGAGCGAAAAAAAAATATTCCTGTAACTACGTTAGTTATTTAAAGAAAAGCGTTAAGTTTAGTTAACGCTCTAAAATCTGAATGTGAGCATAATGAATACCTAGCTGATTTTTGTTTTAATGCCAGTGGAGGATGGCTCAAAAACTTTAAAAGAAGAGCTCAACTTCATAATATAAAAGTTGTTGGAGAATCTGCAAGTGCAGACAGTGGAGCAGGTAAAAATTTTAAAGAAAAATTAAAACAAATAATTGATGAAGGGGGCTATACACCGCAGCAAGTATTTAATAGCGATGAGACTGGACTATTCTGGAAGCGTATGCCGGGAAGAACTTTTATATCAAAGGAAGAAAAATTAGCAGCTGGACACAAAGATTTCGAAAGATCGACTTACGCTTTTACTGGGCAGTAATGCAGCAGGAGACTTCAAGCTTAGGCCACTACTAGTATATAAGTCTGAAACACCAAGGGCTATGAACAACGTTTAAAAAGAAAATCTTCCCATAATGGAAGTCTAACAAAAAAGCTTGAATGACCGCTAAACTCTTTAACGATTCGTTTACGACATATTTTTGCCCTAAAGTTAAGAAATAGTGTGAAGCAAATAATTTGTCTTCACAAGCACTACTTTTGATTGATAATGCTCCGGGTCATTTCATCAATTTTAATAGCACAAATGACAACATAAAAATCGTCTTTTTACCTCCAGCCTATGGACCAGGCCGTTATTGCAGCATTCAAAAAATACTACTTACGACGAACTTTTAACGAACTCATTGAGGCAATTGGCGAACAATTAGACCAAAATGAGAAAAACAATATTGTCAGACAGTTTTGGAAGAAATATGATGTCATGCAAGCAGTGAACAGCATAAAAAAAGCTGGGAAGAGGTTTCTGTATCAACAATGAAAAAAGCGTGAAAGAATTTATGGCCTGCATGCACAACCTTAATAAATGATGAAAGTCTTAACTACATCAATACTGAAATTGTAAACTTGGCCCATGAAATAGGTTCTTCTGATATTGAAGAATCCGACATTTTTGTTAATATAAGCTTGGAGGATAAACCACTTATTAATGCGGAGCTACTTGCATTAACGAATTCCTTAAATCAACGTGCAACGGAAGAAAGGACTTCAAATATTGAAATTTCTGCAGACGATTCCCAAATTCCATTGGCAAAACTTTCAGAGGCCTTAAACTACATTAATAAGGCCACAACAATTTTTGAAATATTTGACAAGAATGACGAGAGAGAGTTGATTTGACAAAGAGATCAATTAATTCCGTTGCATTGCCTACTACCGGGATCTGTATGAACAGAAAAAGTTAACGTTGCCTCAAACACGGATTGATGCCTTCTTTAAGCCCATTTCATCGCATATGCCTGTCACAAACGAGAGCAATTGTTCTGAAGAAGATGACATCGAAATATTTATTTCTGAAATACATACTAACTGATTCTAATGATTGATATGCATATCGTATACATTAATTTCTGCTCATGCTTTCATTAAATTTATGCAGTATGTATGTATACTTGTACTAAGTTTCTTCTGTATATTAAACTGCATATAGAATTTTATTAATTGGCTTATGAAGTAAGTTTTTATCAGGGTTCAGAATTTTTCATTTATGAACATTCAAAAATCATTATTCATGATATTTTTCATAAATGAGAAATCTAAAATTTTATATTTATTTTTCACACTCATAAACGAACAACAAAAAATTTTCTGGTTATTTTCATACATGAATGCGAACAACAAGAATTATTAGTCTTATTCATATGTGATAAATTAGCTACTTCTCATTAATGTTATTTTTCATAACTGAACATGTTCATTTATGAACGTTGAAATTTTATAAAATATCTCATAAATGAACGTGAAAAAATTTTCTACCTAGCGGTTGATCGCAGTTTACCGTAAAATGTAGTAAAAACACATGGGTACTACATATTAACTCAAAATATAATTTTGCAATATATTCTAAAAGAAATAAAAAAAAACAATTTTTTTTACTGCATACGCCGACAATTGCGCATTATCAAATATGTGCGTATATTTTGACGACCTTTTCATTTATGAAAAATTATCAAAATTGTAAATATTCAAAAATGAGCACTTGTGTGTTTCTCATTTTTTCACTTATGAATAGAAAGAAAAAAAAATAAATCGTCGCATTCACAAATGAGAAAACACAAAAAAAATTTGTAGTCTCTCACACATGTATGAGAGAAGCGGCTAAAAAATGAAATGTACATATTCATACATGTATGAACAGTGAGTGAATACTTCGCTACTCTGATAATAAGTAATGCATTAACTAAAGTAAGCGACTTTTAACTGCCGTAAAAGTCTTCGGAAATTGTTTATAAAAAATTATTCAATTACCAAACAAATTCTAAAATGTAAATCTAAATGCAAAAGTTAGACTAGTATCCGGTAGCAATGTCAAATTGAAATGTTTGTCGCTCTATTATGCTTTCGATGCACAGTATATGTTTTTCTTTTCCTGTATTTTTAGTATAAAATCGGAAAACAATTTTTTTCGAGGGAACAAACACTAATAGAAAATAGAACTGTACGTTAGTGTTCTATCCTGATTTTTTTTTTCGAACCAGCACCCAGGGGATGACCCCTACTCAGGCAATGAATTGTACCAGAATTAGTAGTGCAATTCACTGGCCAATTGACTACAAATGGATGCGCTCTCAACAAAAATCGAGTTAAATGCAAAAAACGTGCGAGTAACTGGAAACAAGTTCCTTAATTTCGTTAGAGTATTTATCATTGTGGTAACGATAAGACAGTGAAATACAACGTAACATTGCGTCGATGTTCAAGAGAATCAATAGAGTCCCCAATGAGCCTCTTGGCCCTCTCCTCTACGCGGTCGAGCAGCTCTAAAATAGACTTTAAGGTGCCGGCCCATAAATGACAGTTGTATTCCATTTTCGGACGGATATAGGTGATGTATATAGTACTAAGATCGGATGGAGTGAAGTATCTCTTACACGGTTTTGGAAAACCGAGGTGAGTGAATACTTCGCTACTCTGGTTTTTATTAAAGCACTTTTCGATACATATTTCGATATATATTTGATTAAAGCTATTTCTTGGTACGGACTTGTTCAATTAAAATTTAATTTACGTTTTTAATAAAATAAACATACCTTTTAAACAATATATGTATGCATGGGTGAAAAACTTTAAATTCTTTAAATTCGATTTGCGTCGTTTCTTTTACGTCGCCATTTTTCGGAAGCAATCGCGACGTAAATCGAGGGAGGAGTACTGTAGTTATACATAGTTTTAAAACTATGCAAATTTCTATTGCTTTTTTCGCGCAAAGTGCTCTTTTAGGCCTCCATATCATAAGGATAAAAGCGTTACCTGTTGTTATCGCATTTACCTTTGACAGAAACCGTAGACATAACCTCATATCAGTATCGTTTTATCTTTCATTACTTATTTCACCATTATTTCGTCGGATCATCTCAAGCGCTGAAAGTCATATTATAAAGGCTGGCCAACCAGCTAAATAACCTTTTGGTGTGATCAGAAGGGTGTTTTGTATTTTGAGCTGTTGAATTCGGGCCAGGCTATAAGCTCAAGCCAACGCTCCGCCATTTGCTGTAAAACTGGTCAACAACTATTTGGAAAACAGTGGGTATGCTTCACTTTAGAGCAAGGTATCAGAAATTGGCTTGATTTCCTCTAGAAAGATGGGAAAAAAAGAAGTGGCTAACGGTGGACAATATTTTGAATAATGTATCAACTGATTTTTTTTATAACAAGTAAATTTTTTAAACAAAAAGTCGACACTAGATGGCGCCGGTGATATTTAAGCTGCTCTGTAGTATTAATTTAACCCAAATCGTGGTTTCATATTACACTTTCGATAATCTAAGTTCCCTGTCTCTGTAAAGAAGCTAATGCTTTCGTTTTGCGAGTAACGGCAACAAGTTCCTTAATTTCGTTAGAGTATTTACCATTGTGGTAACGATAAGACAGTGAAATACAACGTAACATTGCTTCGATGTTCAAGAGAATCAATAGAGTCCCCAATGAGCCTCTTGGCCCTCTCCTCTACGCGGTCGAGCAGCTCTAAAATAGACTTTTTGTTTTCGATTTATGCCTCTATGTTTTCAACTATTGAGAGGCAACTGCAATATCAGTTTAAGGTCGACTGTACGTACACGTATCTAAATGTATTTGTAGCAACCATGACAATGATATCAAAACGTTCAATAAAAAAAATTATCTTGTTTGTTTCTTCTTCTTTTTCTTTTTATTTTTTTTTAATATCAATAGAATGGCTTTTCTTTATTTTAAAAATTTTATTATTTTGATTTCTAGCCCTAAAATTTCCTCCCACTGTAAAACACTATTTTTTAAGCCATTGAAACGTTTGGTGGAAGATGCTTATATATACATATATACATACATGTACATGCACACATTAAACACTTACACATAGTGAAATAAGATACTATTTTGTACATATGGTTGAAAAAACGTGCTCGGCATACTTCTTTGCAGATTAATTTCATTATTTTTCTTCATTCATTTTTATCCCTCTTTATTAGCATTTTGATTTTTGTTCTTGTTCTTGTTTTGTTTTTTCTTTGGTGGCCAATTTCTTGTGGCAGCTATTAACTTACAAAACCATTTAACATTTAGATTTGAACTTTGCTTTACGAGTTTACTTTTACATTTTCTATTAAAACATCATAATCAGTGCCTCACAATCTTAATCATGTTGAGCTGAGCTATGGAAATTTAAGCTATAGAGGAAACAAAAGAAAAAACAACAAAGGCTTTGTTGAACACAAACGTCGTTATTATGATAATACAGTGAACTCGCGAAAACGCGAACTAATTTTTACCAAGGGTGTTCACGTTTTCAAATTTGTTCATGTTTTCGATTGTAAAAATTTTAGAACAAAAAAGCAGAGTTAAGCTTGAAATAATAACTTCAAACAAACAATAAAATATGAGATATTAAGATTAGATAAAATATTAAAATTTTTTATTTACTCACTTCACAAAAATAAAATAAAATGTTTATACTTGAAATAAAATAATGAATAAAAATTTGTTAAAATAAATAAAAAAAAACTTATATTCCTTTAAAAGACGGGTTTTGCTTTTTATTAGTTTTTTACAAAGAATTCGTTCATCTTCGTTTGGTATGTGTTTTGTTTCACCATTTTTAATACAGCCTTTTCTTTAAGATTATTCAAAATTCTTATTTCAGTTTGATCAACCTTTTCCTTTTCAGCCCATTTTAATACTTTATTAAATGCTTCCACTACTTCCTTGTGTTTTATTGCAATTTCTAACTGTTCTACAGTAGAATCACTATCTTCGTCACCTTCAGATTCATTGCCAATTTCAAAAATTTCACCTTCTGTCTGGTTCTCGTCGAAATTGTTGTTCCATTCTTTCACTAACGAAATGGTAACGTTTGCCTGTAAAAATTGTGTTAAATTTTTAAAGAAAAATTAAACGATTTTTTATAAAACAAACCTGAGGACTTAAAATCTGTAGAAGACCAACCGCTTTTTCTTCCAACTGCTTTACTTCTGCCTGCCAGGTTTCTCTCAATTCACCTAAGGGTACCTTATCATCAGGGTCCTCTTGATTCGAAACTAAATCTAAAATATTTTTCCAATATTTCTTGTGTGATTCGACTCCATGCAGAGTCTAAGAGAGGTATTGCATCTTTTAATGAAATTCTTTTGATTGACTCCAACAAATTTAATTCATTTCCTGCAATTAAAGCCAAAAGGCTGTTTCTATAATGCTGGATAAATGAGGTTACATTTGGAGGCAAAAACATTGTAAAAATGGAACCATCCTGAGATATTAACTCTTTTTCAGGAGTGTGCGACGGGGAATTGTTTATTAATAAAAGAGCCTTTACTGGTAGACCCTTTTTTTCTAGAAAATCCGTAACCTAAGCAAAATATTGCAAATGTAAAAGTTTTCAATCATGTTTAATTGACTTACCTCAGGTACGAATGAATAGTGAAACCAATCATTTATAATGAACACGTCATCCAAGCAGACTTAGAGCTTTTATAGTTAGCAGGGCATGCATAATTTTTGAAGCATCGGGGATTTCTTGCTTTTCCAATAACAAAGCGCTTAAGCTTTTTTTTTTTTTTTTTTTTTTTGAAGAGAAGTAGCACTTCAGGCAACAATGCCTATTTAGTCAAGTACCGTGCTACATTCTTTAGGAAAGGGATAGAGAAGAGATGAAACAGGTGGTGAAAGTAGAAGGATAGTCGGAAATTAACTGCCGTAAATAAGACAGCACAGCGACCAGTGACTATGCCTTCATCGCTGAGCAGCCCTACCGACAGTCAATTTTTATATTTGTAGTGAAAAAAAACCAAGGTCTTCGTTGTGAATCGAACCCACAACCCCATATTTACAAGCTAGTACACTACCTACTAGCCTACAGGGGCACCTATGTGTGATCCTTGTGCTTGTGTGATCCTGACGCATTTGAGCAACACATAAAAGTGAGTCGCTCTTTCTCCATTTTAGCGCCTGGTGCAGTTTTCTCCAAAGATGAAACAAAAGTTTTTTTCCGGCAACTCTTTCCAATATAAACCGGATTCATCAGCGTTATACAATTGATCTTGACATAAGCCGAGCTCATTCATTTTTGCTCTGAACTTTATTTTAAACCGATCTACCAGATGTGGTTGTGCGGAAAGTTTTTCTCCGCTAATTTTAAGCAGTCGAACACCATACCTCTTTTTGAAATTTTGTAGCCATCCGTCGCTTGCACTAAATCCACGATTGTTTTCTTTAATTTGCTCATGAAGTTGTTTGGCTTTCGCTCTAAGCATAAGTCCAATTACTGACATTTTCTTATTTCTCATGTTAGCAAACCATTTATAAAGATTTTTTTCCATTCTCGGAAGCTCTGATGTGCGTAATGTTTTGCGAACTCCTGGTCCACAAATTGTGTTGTTAACACGTGTTTTTATTGCTTTGTCTTTATTTGTAATCGAACAAATCGTTGATTTTGCCACTTGATATTTTTTAGCTAAGGCAGTTACACTACCACCTTTTTGTAATATAGGTCAACAATATCTGCCTTGTCTTTCAGACTTAAAACTTTTGGTTTTTTAGATGACATTTTTATTAGTTATTAGCATTCAGAATTCAAATTTGTACTTTAACAAAGTGCAAGTAATAATATACTGACAGGTTGTGCGTTTATAGTTTAAATATCAAGGCGCAACTAAATCAGTAAAAGTACATGCATATACTTTTGCATGTATTTGTGAAAACAATCAACGTAAACATAAAAATGTATTCTGGGATTCCCTGAATTAAAAGTAAATTCACAAAATAAAACGAAAAAACCTCAGAAAACTTTGTTCACGTTTTAGAGTAGTCAGTGTAAAAATTAAAGTGTTCACGTTTTCGAGTCGTTCATGTGTTCGAGTGTTCACGTTTTCGCGAGTTCACTGTATTTCGTTATTTTACACACAGATGCGTTAAGGGAATAACAATAAGTTCTAATTTCGTTTAAAACATAACAAACTAAATTCTCTTGTTTTGAACATTTAATGATATTTATTTATGTACGCTTAGACTTAATACAAGATTTTTGGTTTTTAGGAAAAGAAAAAAAAAGCTGATATTTTATAACAAATATAAATATTGTAATCTGGACGTGTTGATTAGTGTTGCTCCAGCCTTAAAATGTTGTTTGCTAAATATTTGTCTCTTTGTTTTATAAACTGCTTAAAATACTTTTGCGGCCAGCAAATTACATTCTCTGCAGTTGGGTTACTTTTGTTATGTTAGTGTTGCTAAAATAATTTTTAATACTAATTCAAACCTCGTTTTATGCGATTGATCCGTTCCAGAGAAAATCGCATAAAACAAATTCGCATAAAACGATACACTAGCTCCATACTAAAATTAATAATTCGTCGCTGAATTTTGAAAAAATGCATAAATTCAAAGTAAAGCATTAAAACTCGAAACAAAATCGCATAAAAAAAGTCAACAAAAAAGTAATTCATTCATTAAAAAAACCAAATAAACATCAATTCACTACGTACTTAACAAAGAAAAAAATATTTACATTGAATAAATAAATTATAACTCATAATCAGAATCACTAATATGGCGTGTGCCGAGTTTCTGAATTGACTCTATATCGCTTTCATCACTAGAGGAAACAAACACATCTATGGCTAGATTACTATTTTTATCACCACAATTGTTCTCACTTTGGCTGTAAGGAACATCGAAGTTTTCAGTCAGTGCTTTCTCCTTTAGGTACTTGTTGAAAATAATTTGTCATAAGTTTTTGTGATGTCGATTTTTTTAACTCTTTTTGTAACTCTTGATATACCGAAAATGTGTTGTTAAGCCCATGCTGAATTTTTAGTGCCCGTTCCGTATTTGAATCCACATTAAGAATTTCGCTCTGTAGGTCTTTAACTGTTTTAAGAATTTTATCAATCTTTTTTAAAGTAAGATGCTCTACAAGTTCTTCGCAATCACTTTCGCAATTATTATCTTCCATGTTATCAGCAGTTAGACTAACAATGTCGTCATCAGATAACGGAACATCTGCGAGAAGCTCTTCTATATCATTATGGTTCAAAGAATCAAATCCATCGCTTTCAATTTGTCAAGCCAGCATTAGAATTTCATCAGATAATACAGATATTTCATCAGCAGTATTACCACGAACACAACCTGGCCATACAGCTTTCCAGCACCCATTTAATGTTTTTGGTCGTATACTGGATACTGCTGATGCAACCAAAACTATGCAGTCGAAAATATTAAATTTTTTCCACGCCTCGGTCAATGTTAATTCTTCATTTTCAATTTTATTTAAAATAAATTGATATGTGCTTTTAATATAATATTTCTTAAAACTGGAGATTATTCCTTGATCTAGTGGTTGAAGAATACTGGTTGTATTTGGTGGCAAAAATTCAATTTTAATGTTTTAATGTTCCAAATGTGGGTGTCCAGGAGCATTATCTATAAGAAGCAAAATTTTAAATTCAAGATTTTGTTCCTTCACATAGGATTCAACTTCTGGTACAAAACATTTGTAAAACCATTCACTAAATAATGCAGAGGTTACCCAAGCTTTAGTGTTTGCGCCATCCAGTGAACTGGCAAACGTTTTAAGTCTTTTTCTTTAAGGGCCCGTGGTTTTAGAGACTTATTTACGACTAATGATTTTAACATTTGATCTCCTGAAGCGTTGTTGCATAGTAAAACCGTTAATCTTTCTTTACTAGCTTTAAATCCACTGGCTCTTTTTTCTGTTTTAGCAATGTAGGTTTTGTTTAACAATTTTTTTCCAAAACAATCCGGTCTCATCCTGCATTGAATATTTGATCTGGGCAATACTGTCCTTCTTCTATTATTTTTTTTAATTTTTGTGCATAATTTAAAGAAGCATGTTCATCTGTTGATGCTGACTCACCTCTGATTTGGATGCTGTGAATATTATTTCTTTTTAAAAACCGTGCAAGCCACCCATTGCTAGCTAAAAATTCTTTTTCTTTTGGTTCAGAAGTTAATGGCTGATTTAGCTTTATTCTATCATAAAATATTAGGGCTTTTTCTTGTATCATATATGTATCCGCTTATGGGAATCCTTTTTTTAGTTAAATCCTCAATCCACAAATTAAGAGATTTTTCCATTTTTTCAATCAGTATGTCTCTTGTATAAGACGAATACTTTGAACTCATTTCTGTGCCCGAAATTACGGATTTTCTTGTGGAATCTTCATTTTTTTTTAATCGATCGTATAGTTGATTCTCCTAAGTTGAACTCCTTTCCAAGCGTTCGAGAATTTTAATTTTTGTCTCTAGGGATTTTGTTTGTCGTTTTTTCTTATTTTTATCCATATTGTAATCTGAAAACGTACATAATATTTTTGAGCACAGAAACTTTAAAATAACAAAACTTTATAAGTTCTCACTTTAATCACTTTTACGATAAATTAATCTCAATTTTTTACACGAGTAATATTCACTAAGACGTGAAAACCAACACCACAATAAACTATTTTATTTAACTTGTTGATTAAAAGGGATTTCCCCTAAGTTGAAAACTAAAATGATATTCACACTAAGTTACAGCGCGCTGCAATAAAAGTCACAAGTACATCATGTGCAATTCTACAAGCGAAAATATAAGCGTGCAAAAAAAAAATTCAAAATCACACAAATTTGAATTCGCATAAAAAAAAATCGCATAAAACGAGGTTTGAGTGTACTAATTCAAAGCTGCCACTGTTAATGTATTTGCGAGTGCGTGAAGCTAACAATGACATTTAGTGTCATCATCAATTTTAGTTACACTTCGCTTTTTTGCAAGACAAAACTTTTTTTTATTTATTATTTATTTATTTATTTATTTACTTTTATACATTCATGCAATTATATCATTCAGTGTTTATTTCTGCTCTTTTGCTTTTTTACACTTTACAAAATTGTGTCCATTAATTTTTTTTGTTCTATTTAAACTCTCGTGTCTGGTATAAAGAAAATATTGCCTCCTCCTTTAATCATTTAATCATGGCACGTCTTTTATAATTCCTGTTTTTGCAGAGTGCTGCTCTTATAAATATCTTCCAAGACGTATTACGTATTAGTAATTCAAATGACTGATTAACTAACTGACTGAATTGCTGTATTCATTTATTACAAAAACAGCGACAGCAAAAACTTGTTGGTGACTGAAAATATCTACTGCTTTTGAAATTACTTAATGCTTTTACACACACGCACGCACGCACACACAATATTGTTGTGGCTGTAATTTACATAAGGAAAAAGGCGAAAAAACAAATAGGAATGATTTCTTGAAAACGACTGGGGGATAACATATCATTGGTGAGCAGATTTTTTTCAGTTTTTAAAAATTAAAACTTTTTCAGCCGTATGCATAAAAACTTAAAGTAGGTTTAACTGCCGTTGTTAAGCACAATTTCCTAAAGTTGTATTCATAAAACGTTTTCATCTTAACATACCTTTGTTAACTTTAAAGTAGGAAAAACCTACGTTAAACCTACAATAAATTGACAGTTCAATTTTATTATTGAAAGTTCAAAAACAAAACAAATTGTGTTTACAATAAACTGAGCCATTTATTTTAAAAGTAGCATAAGTTACTTTGTAATTGTCATCTTTTTATTTTAAATTACTTTATAAAATATTTTAATTTTAAGCCATTTCAACTAGTCTGTATTTAGTTTTCTTTCTGAAAAGGATTTTTTTAATGATGATTGTGTTGAAATAAAATCTTTTTTCTCCATGTAGTGTAGTCTGCGAAGGATTT
Source organism: Trichopoda pennipes (assembly GCA_030448955.1). Lineage (NCBI taxonomy): Eukaryota > Metazoa > Arthropoda > Insecta > Diptera > Tachinidae > Trichopoda > Trichopoda pennipes. Next base: position 5,156,739 of record JASKUP010000175.1, read on the forward strand.
TTTCGACAGGGGGCTACTAATACTATTTTGTCCTTCACATAAGTCTATGTTCAATAATATGCTTTTGACTTGTGACATTCTTAGATATTTTATACAACACGAAGCAACTTCCTGAGAATAATAAAAATAACAAAATAATGCTAATTATGTGTAGTATATAAGATATCACTATAATATAGTTCAGTAAACTGCACTATTCTTTCGTGCTAATAAAAATAAGTCCAATAATCACAACAATACTTCATGCACACTTATTACATGTTTCCATTTCTTTCACACGAAGCTCCGTAATTAATTTCCTGAGTACAGCGTCTTACGCCGCTTTCAAAATAAACATTTTTGTTATACCGCTAATTATCAACATCTGTACATCTGTAGATACGTAGATGACATTATATGCATTCTCGAGCAAGATAACGGCGAACAAATTCTAGAAATTTTAAACATAATTCATGATAAGATTACATACACAATGAAAAAAGAACAAGACAGAAATTTACATTATCTTGATATCACTATAACGCGAGGAACTGACTATTTAACATTCGATATCTATAGAAAACCAACAACAGCGGACACTACCATCCACAATACCTCAAACCACCCTACCCAACACAAACTAGCATCCTTTAGACATATGATACACAGGCTTGGGATAATTCCACTTACTCCAGATAAGTACAGGAGGGAACTCGACACAATCTACGCCATAGCTATGAATAACGGCTACAAAACCACTACCATCGATAAACTACTTAGACAATACAACACTAAGAACAGAAATAGAGAAGACAAGGAGACAGCCAATACAACAAGACGGCACACCTTTACTTATACAGGACCAGAAATATACAGACTAAGTAACCTTTTTCAAAAAGAGCATTAAAAAGTGGAAACACTCTCAGACACTATCTCAGAACAACGACAGAAACAACTGACAAATCTAATTCCAGCGGGGTATACAGACTTACCTGTACCTGCAAACGAACCTATATAGGGCAAACTGGACGAACACTAAAAACAAGGTTTACAGAACACATACGCTCATACAAACGGAAATGGGAAGATTCAAACTTTGCATTACACGTTGACACTCACGGACACACACCACGGGGAATAGATGAATGTATGACATTATTACATCCTAGCAAAAAAGGACGAAGACTAGACATTCTTGAAAATATGGAAATCTACAAGACAAAAACATTCAACAACGACATTATAAACGAACAGGTAAACACGACCTCAGACACAATTTTCACACCATTGACACTACTCATGCAAACGGGCAAACGAAAAACATCCTCAGACGGACACACGTACCTATATAATAGTAAAAGACGGAAGTATCGGTAAGTTCACTTTGCATATAAATGCCAGGTGGCTGGTATTTTGCTTACCTGAATATATACGAACCTAATAACAGAACTGCCTGAACGCCAACACTGACTCACCAGTACAGACTAAACCGCGGCTTGAGAATGATGCATTCGCATCGAAAGCGGTCGCTATCGAATGTAAACCAGCCAGTTAGGGTGGGAAATGGCAATATTCTTGCAATTGTTTTTGTTTATAAAATACAACACTGGCAGAAAGAAGCCTTTTTAAACTGTTGATTGTTTTTTTATTTATTTTTTTTCTCGTCTTCATACCGTTATTAAATTAAACTTAACCGCATAATGAATGAATATTACCCAATTATTAATGTTGCCATATTTCCTTTCAGGAGAAATGTAAACAAACAAAAGCGTTCTTTGGATGTTATACTCTTCTGCTTTTGTTGTTTGTGTAGTGTAGTGTGTACTTACGAGTTTTGTTTACTTCAAGTACTTGTTCGAGTTGTTATGACAGTGTTGTAAATATTTAACGTAAATAGGGGTTTGAGTTGAGTACTTTATACACATTTTTACTTATTGTGCTAAAATGCCAAGAATAGAAAAGAAAAATAACGAAAACTGGGTCAAGTTTTGAATTAATGAAAAGACAAAAATAAAGCGAACAACTGCACGTACGCAAAGTAAACAGCATTTAACTAAGAAAAAAATGCCACTCACAATGCCTATTATTTATTCCATATGCTTGGGTCCTTGTTTTATGGATGCCTATATGTGGCATTTATTCTCCACATAAAAAAAGACAGATGAAGAATGATGAGTGTAAGTTTGTGCCTTATCCTTGCGCTGTTGTAGATGATGATCCTTGTGCAAAATGTAATATATTTATTTTGCTGTTTACTTCAATATTGTTTCTAGGGTATTTTGTTTTATATTTTATTTTGTTTTTATTTTATATTAATTTCTTTATTTAACCAACTCTTTTATATTCAAGTTATTTGCTGCAGATTATCAAACTTCTATTCAAATAAAATCCAGGGAAGTTAACAGAGTAGAAAAAGGAAGGATACAATGGAAAAGAGGAAAGTTAATAAAATAAAAATAGATAGATTTATTAAGAAATAAACTAGAGCATTGTACTTGAAGATACATTTTTATATTTTTAGGGTGCGGTAAGGCATTTATTTATATGCGTTTGCATCAAATTTAATTGTGTTGAAGAAACAAATTTCGAAATGTTTTGATGCTAAGCTTGTACATTGCAGCTTCAGCTGGTTGTAATATATATACATTTTATTGTCCGAAATTCTCGGCTTGCTTTTAACGTGAAATGGCTTTTATGAAAAATTTTTACCTCTACACAAACAGCCATTTCGAAAATAAATTCATTTTATTTGCTTTAATTTTTAAAAGCTTCAGCTTACATCCTAGAACTGGGATCGTAAGTTTGAATAATGTTTGACAGCTTTGTTTAATCCGCTTGAAAAATATAATGTTTGGTGTTCTCAGTTGTTCTCGTTTTTATGCTTTACCATTCCGCACGAAATTAGTGCAATTCATATTATTTTACACTTGACAACAAAAAAAAAATGTCAGAATTATTTTGAAGTTGACGCCAATTGGGTTTAAACAATTAAATCTGTGAACAAAGATACACAAAAGACAAAAAATAAAAAAAATCATTCATAAAATTTGATGCGTGCCAAATATCAATACAGCGTTACGTGACTTTTATACATAAATTGGTCGTATTTCTCTTTTCCCGTCTTTGCTTAGACACATATTGTTATATCATTAAAATTACTTCAATTATCTACATTTTCGTCCTTTACTCTCCTGTAAGTTTTAAACGACATACATTGCTTATTGCACTTCCCAGCAAAAACTTTTCTATATTTCAGATTCCTTTTAATCGGAGTGGGAAGAAAAGCCGGTTCATACTCCGTTCCTTTGAAATGTTTAAAATTTTATATCAACCTTCTACTGCCGCTTTAAATTTTTTTTAAAATTCTTATTCTCTTGACAAAACGGGACTAATGTATGCATGCTGCACGATTCTGATGTATTGTTTTGGTCTGTTAATCAATTTAATGTTGCCACAGTTTTAACTGCTTCTTTACTCAAATCTATTAAATTAAGGTGTGTTTTTTAATTCTATTTGGGTACGGTTTTCCGTCGACCCTCGTCAAATTTGGTTTGTGAACAAACCGGTTTCGGTTGTTTGCCATCTTCAGTGTTCTTTTCGTACTAGTTGCGTTCTATTGTCAGTTGTGTTTATATAGTTTGTGTATCCCTTCGTGTTATTGCGTTCGTCCCTTTCTGTCTTTTTTGCCTGCATCTCTCTCTCCTTTTTCGTTTGTCTCTTTTTACCTAATTTGTCGATCCCTTTTTCATACGTCTTTTTTTTTCTCCTCTATCTAAATCCTTTTACGGTCATGCTTGCTGTCCGTTTTTGTTTATGTGTGAGCCTATTGGGGTTTTTTTTTTTTATGTGACATAATAATCTGTAATTGTACGTTTATGATGTTCTTTATTGCTTTGGTCTTGTGCACCTGCGTAACGTTTTTGTGTTGGTGTAGTGTTTGTTTTCCTGTAAAAATGTTTCAACGGTTCAAATATTGTGTCCGAAGCAGTGTTTATTTGTTCATTTATTATTCGTCCGTCAAATGTTCTTTGTTTGTATATTTCCATGTTTTCCAATACATTTAGTCTCCTTCCTTTGTGCTGGGTATGAAGCAGTTTAACCGTTGTCTTTATATGTCCTGGTGTACATTTGTTGTTAAATATATGGTTCGCAAAGTTTGATTCCGGAGTTGATTTTGCTTCTCGTAGTTTTTTGTTATAGTCTCTAATGTGTTCCCTAAATCTGGTCTTAATTTTTCGTCCTGTTTGCCCGATGTAGCTATAATGGCATGTAAAAGTTAATTTGTACACTCCTTGTTTGTCCAGTATATTTGCCTCGGTTGTTTTATTCCGTAGTATTCTGCCCAGGTTGTTTCTTGTTCTGAATGCGGTATTGTTGTTGTGTTTTCCAAAGAATTTCGCCAGTTTGTACGTTGATTTTCCCATATATGTTAATGTAGCCCATTTTTTCCTTTCCTTCTCCTGTTCTTTGTTCGTTCTAAATTGTTTCTTGATGTTATCTACGAGGCGCTTTTTGTATCCGTTGTTTTCCGCTATGGTGTATATTGTTTCCATTTCCTTCATATACATTTGCCGTGTTAGTGGTGTTCTCTCGAGTCTTGTCATTAACTGCCTGATTGCTGCGTCCTTGTGTTGCTGAGGATGATCTGATGAGCTGTGTACCATTGTGTCCGTTGCTGCTGGTTCCCCGTATATTCCATATTCTATGTCTTTTAAAAGTTTTTCAAGTATATTATAATACCAATACTGCCTTTCTTTATTTTTTTATCTTTGACTAAAGAAGAAAAAAAATTTTATAAATTTCAAATTTTCCTTTGACAATATAAACCGAAAAATTTGTATACTTATTTTGAGATGGTTGTCATAATGAATGCGAAAAACATAAATTTTTCAGAAGATGAAACAAGTCTGTATATGTATATGTGTATATGTGGGCATATTTGATAGGGTGTTATAGACCATGCTTGGTCTTCTAGTGATGAAATTTAAACAGTTTCTCGTTTGTGTTTAACATCATATTTTAGTTCTCTTTTATGGTCAGTAAAGTTGTTCTTTTTTTATGGTGTAGAACTTCGATTATGGATATAATATTATCTGTACCTTCAGCAGTGTCTATGTAAAAAACAGCTGTTGAATTTTATATTTTTACTTTATTTCTTTTTTATTTTATTTTTTTTGTATTTTTTTAATAAATTACTTAAACACAAGGCCTTTTTATAAAATAAAATTTATAAACAACACATTTATAAATAGGCCATGTGTTAAATTAATTAATTATAAAATAATAATAATAATAATAATAATAATAAAAAGTTCAATAAACTATAATTATTATAGTTTTTATTCGTTAAAAACAAATATTTTGTTTACTAATTTTAAGTATATTTTAAATTAAATTGTGTACTGTTAAAACAGATGGCGAAAATGAAAAAAAAAATTATTAATTATTCTTACATATATACATCCTGCAACCCTAGATGCAGTGCTAGTGTTGTAAAGTGTTACAATTTTGATCTTTTGTCACTGTAAAAGTTTCAGTTGCTTGTTTTTTTTTATACAAAAAATAATAAAATTTCTTTCAAATAAATCACCCTATACATTCATTTTAATATGTCAACCACATCCACTTTGATGTTTGGTTGACAGTTTTTATGTGCTTAGCTTTTATCTTAAGTTTTTTTATGAATATAAATTTAAGTACTTGTGTGTGTGTGTGTATTTGTGTTGAATATAATTTTATCAGAGATAACTGTATACATTTTTGGTGGCGTCATTTTCTTTACCCTACCTTTCTCTATCCTAAAATAGCATCGGTTCTTTGATAAATGAGACTTTAATACTTTTTTTCAAAAATGAAAAAACAAAAAAACGCAAACAAAAAAATTTTCCAAATAACAACAACAACAACAAAATGTGAGGAGGATTAAGTAGTGTTTCTTAAGTATTTAATATAAGCAAAACAAGTTTTCAAACTCAAGCCATAGAGCGACAAAAAATTTATCTTTCATTTCTTTTTCCAATTCGTTTCCGGAATGAACATCACATAAAATTTTAAATTTCCTGTATGTGTCTGTGGTAGTATGTGCATTGTAGAGTTGTTTGGCAGTTAAAGTAACATACGTAGACATTTAAACTGACTTTTTAATATAAAAAAAAATTAACGTTAACCAGGCTTTTTAATGTTTTCAATTTAATTTTTTTTAGTAGTTAGTTAGTTAGGTCAATTTTAATAAAAAATTATAAAAAAACTTTTATTTTTTATTATTTTTTCGATATTTCGCCACAAAAACAAAAATAATAATGAACAAACAAATTGAAAAAATTTTTTGATTAACAAATTCAAAATAATCGAAACATTTTTCCAAAAACAAAACAAACAAAAACAATAAAAAAAACGACAAATTGAAAAAATTTTTGTTTTACAACTGCATACATACAAACAAATTTTCAATATTAAAAATTTTTTAAATTATTTTCAGTTTTATTCGACCTTTTTTTTAATTTCTATTAAATTTTAATCTTTTCACACGGTCATTTAAATTATAATGATTTTATTTTTTTTTCTCTCAATATTTCGCTTTCCTGTGGAAAGCTTCTTCAGGAAAAAATTTTTTCTTTTCAAATTGTTATAATTTTTGTTTTTGAAAATATAAAAAATAATTTCCTGAAGAAGCGTTCCACAGGAAAGCGAAATATTGAGAGAAAAAAAAAAATTAAATCGTTATAATTTAAATGACCGTGTGAAAAGATTAAAATTTAATAGAAATTTTTTAAATGAAAAACAATTTTAAAAATACATAACACATTTACAAAACAATAGTATTTTACACATACATATATTTTAAAACATAAATTTAATGACCAAACGTTACGGCACTCCAGAGTGTTTCCTTGCACCTTAAAAACGTTTACGAATATGGAAAAGGCGAATAGGGTTAAGATAGCCTTTGGTAAATTGTTGCCAAGCAAAACAAAATTGCTTTTGTACAAGGTAAGCATTTGACCAATGCTTCTCTATGCATTTCCAATATGGTTCAGCATCTCAAAGACGATCATGAAGAAGATAGAGATTTTTGAACGTCATATATTACGGAAATGCATAGAAAAGAATTATAAGTATTTAAATAGGAGATTTTCAAATGAGTATATTTTTAAAAAGACCAAGCTGCCGCCAATATCCCGTTACGCTTTCGATCTGTTAAGAAATTTTGTTGAAAAACTGTGTTTCTTCAAAGGCAAAGTCATTGAAGATATTTTAGTTAGTGAGGAAGGTTTCAGTTGAACAAACACCCAATATATTACTTGTATTGGGATTTTACAAGAAAATTCTAGTGGTATTGGTGGTCAAAACTTTTACCTACACGATACTCCTGGCATTCACAGGGGGTAAAACTTTTTTATTTTTATGTTTTTGTTATTTCTTTTTTTTTGTTGTTTTTTTTTGTTTTGGTTTCTGTTTGGTATTTTTTTCCTTAGCTTAAGCTTAGATTTAAGATCTAGTTTTTAGTTTAATAGTTTTAAGATAATATATCTAAACGATGCGTTACTAATATTGACAGGTGGCGGGAGCAAACACTGTAATTACAAAAAAAAAAACTAATGTCAAAATATAATTTTATGTAAGTACTTAAAAATATAATTAGCAAGAAGCATTTTCAAAACAAATTTATGTTATTAAAATAATACTTTATAGTTTTAAGTTACCATTAGATTAATGTTGCTAATATTGTATTCTAAAAAAGAAAAAAAAAAAAAAACAAAATAAGTCTCAATAAAGTAACTACTACTACTACTACTGACCAAACGTTACAAAAAATAATTTTATGCACCAAATGTTTATAATTTTGTGCAACATTCTCCGTATCTGCTTTAAAATTTATTATTTTGGTTAATGGTACTTTAATTATTTGTAACATTTCCAACATATAACGACGTTTATAATTATTTTCTAAATTTAAAATTGAAACATTTTCAAAATTAGGATTCTGATTAACTTTGGAGCAATGCGAAGATAATGCTGTTTTTTGTAAACTAATATTACTCCTGTATTTCTGGTCTGACCTATGTCCTGCGATTCTAGTTTTCAATTTATTTTTTGTTGTGCCTACATAAACCTTATTACAATCCTCCTTATCATTACCGTTACAAGGAATTTTGTACACTATATTGGACATATTTAATTTTTGAATTTTATCCTTAGTTTTACTAAACAACCTATTTAAAGTGTTTGTATTCTTTTATGCCATTTTGTATTTATTTGTATCATAAATTTTTGAATTCTCTATTCTTTCAGACAAGACTGGTATATAAGTTATCGATTTATATATTTTCGGTTCCGTTCCACTACTTATAACTATTTTCCTCCTATGATTAAATTGATTAATTAACCTATTAGTTAATCGTATTGGAAAATTGTTCTCAGTTAAAATATTTCTAATCTTTTCTTTGTTCTTTCTATGGAATTCTTTGTCACTAATTGTTGTTTTCAATTTAATTTTTATATCATTCAATTTTTGTTCATTCATTTTTATTCAACTTTAATTTCTATTTGTCACACTTAATTATTTAAAAAAAATGCCTGTTGACTGACGTGTTAGCATAGTTCTATAACGTAAAACTTTAATGAGAAAAAAATATAAAAATTAAGGAACACAACAATTTAATCCACGGTAATATGCGCTAGATTCCTTCAATAAATATTTTATAACATTCTCATAACATACTTAGTATTCAAAACAAAATCAGTAAGTTTTACCTCAAATTTTGTATAGAAAATTAAAGTGTCTTATGTCGTAAGCCAAATTGATTAAATCAGAGTGTTCATACATGTATGAATATGTACATTTCATTTTTTAGCCGCTTCTTCTCATTTACATATGCGTGAGAGACTACAAATTATTTTGTGTTTTCTCATTTGTGAATGCGACGATTTATTTTTTTTTCTTTCTATTCATAAGTGAAAAAATGAGAAACACACAAGTGTTCATTTTTGAATATTTACAATTTTGATAATTTTTCATAAATGAAAAGGTCGTAAAAATATGTGCTTTAAACATTCGCGTACATAAACGCACATATTTGATAATGTCCAATTGTCGGCGTATGCAGGAAAAAAAAAGTTTTTTTTTTATTTCTTTTAGAATATATTGCAATATTGTATTTTGAGTTAATATGTAGTACCCATGTGTTTTTACTACATTTTACCGTAAACTGCGATCGTAGGTAGAAAATTTTTTCACGTTCATTTATGAACGTTGAAATTTTATAAAATTTCTCATAAATGAACGTGAAAAATGAAAATGAAAAATAACATTAATGAGAAGTAGTTAATTTATCATTTATCACATATGAATAAGACTAATAATTCTTGTTGTTCGCATTCATGTATGAAAATAACCAGAACATTTTTTGTTGTTCGTTTATGAGTGTGAAAATCTATATATATAAAAGAGGATGTGTGTATGTATGTAAAAAATGGACTCGAAAACGGCTGGGCCGATTTTGATGAAATTTTCAGAGAATCTTCAGAATATTCAGGCGGGTGACACTGTGAAGTCCGATTTTTTATTTTCGGTCTGTGGGCGGGTGGGCGTGGCAAAACCCACCAATGACATATACATATACATATTTATTATTTATTTTTTCTTTTTTATTTTATTTTTTAAAGCCATTGTTATGCTTTTCAAAACGAGATATCAATCTCTTAAATCGGTTATGTAGTTCCGAAGATATTTACAAAAAAAAAACTCACTAATATATAATAAAAAATCAAAATTTTAAAACTTCCGAAATGTTGAATTCGCTTGAGTTATCTGGACTGCCGCCCCACCGCCTACAAATGAAAGTTGGTGTACCAATTATTTTGCTTAGAAATATCTGCCAGCCACGACTTTGCAATGGGACACGTTTAGTAGTCAAAAAAGTCATGAAAAATGTGATTGAAGCAAAAATTTTAAAAGAAAAATATAAGGGCGATGTGTTGAAACCACGCATTCCTATGATTCCTCCAGATTTGCGGTTTGATTTTAAATGGCTTCAGTTCCCCATACCTGTTGCTTTTCAATGATCCCTGTTTTTTGCACGGTCAGTTATATGTGTCACGTTCACGTGCTTTGTTTTTCAATACCGCGAACCAAAATCGATGAAAAAATGTCGAAGAAATGACTTGCAAAGCAGTCACGGGCACGCTAGTTAAATATAAAATTTTATATTTCTCATTTATGAAAAATATCATGAATGTTGATTTTGAATGCTCATAAATGAAAAATTCTGAACCCTGGATTAAATGGGAATTATTATTTAAATAACATAGCAAACAACAAAACTCAAAAACACTGCTATACAAAAACACAGCAAACATTTCGAAAACGAAAACACTTGTTATGAACACAACAATTATTACATTTAATGTTTTGTCTTTTGCAACACTTGGTAACTGTGAATTGTTAATTGTCGATGTTAATGTAAAATTATTTAAATTATCTAAACAATAATACCATTATGGTGGGTAAATTAAAAAATGACTTGATTTTTTTAATTTAAGTTAAGTTTTTTCTCTATAAAGTCATTTTATCAGTCGGAATTTTTCTGTTTCAAAATTTCAATGTCAAAAATTTCATAAAACAATTTCATCAGTCATAAGTTTCATGAAATTGTTTAATATATTTTAACTCTTCCTAATAAAATATACTTGCACAATTATATTGTAAATGTATGGTTGTGAAAAGTGAAAAATATTCAACAACAACTACAAGCAGATTTGTTTAAATTACAAACGACAAACAAAATGAGAAATTAAAATAACTACAATCTGAAGATTTGTTCTATAAAATCCAAATTCGTAGCATTTTAGCAGATGTGAACACGAACCTTCAAATAAGTCGCTGGTACATTTTCTGTATTAAAATAATGTTTGCTTTGATGTTTTTATTTTAATTTTGCCTTTGAATTTTTTTATTATTATTAAATTTTTTTCACCAACTGGTTTTTATGTAAATTTAAAAGCCAAATGAACAATTATTTTTTTTTAAAGTTAAAAGAATGTGTTTGTAGTTATAGACGACAGCGGCGCCAAGATAACACAAAACATGTTTTTCGGAATTCCTTTATAATCTTTTCTACCAAATTTAATTTGTTGAATCATCATTAATAAACAGCAACAATATTAAAATATCTCGGGCGCATTTATTGGCTTGAAAAGCTTTAGATTTTACTTTTTACACTGTGTACAAATATGTTCCCTATTAACATAAATATGAACAACAAATTTAAAAATTAACAATTGTTTCCATAGATGCTGTGAATTTTGCTAAATATGGCCTTAAATCGTTGAATCGCTAAAGGCCGACAATTGAATTTTTTTTTTATTTGGGTACGGTTTTCCGTCGACCCTCGTCAAATTTGGTTTGTGAATAAACCGGTGACGGCTGTTTGCCATCTTCAGTGTTATTTTCGTACTCGACCGAAAACCGTACCCAAATAAAAGTAATTTTAACCCCGTCGGAAAATCCAAGCACATACCGACAATTGACATTTGCAGCGATTATAGATTATGAACTGTTCCATCTGCCTGCCATAAGTATACAATTTAAAATAAAATTGAATAAAAGGTAACGGCAACACGATTTTGACATGTAGTACTTTTTTTTTGTGAACAGTAGTAGGCTGAGTCTATAAATTTACGCAGAGTATGCATTGCTACTTCACTATAAAAGCATAATTAAAAGATGTCACAACAGTTACATAACTTTTCATTTAATCCACCTAACATGGCCACTAAGGATAACTCATATGGTACGTAAGTCTTTGTGCTAGAATCCAACTCTAACTTTGCGGATTTATTTTTTTTTTTTTTTTAAATGTGGCAATAAAAATATTGAAAATTTTTTTGTATAGTTAAACTTTTTTTAAGCAAACACACAAATATTCGTGAAGATAAGTCATCCCCATAATATATAAAAGCCCTCAGATTTTCTAATACATGAAACAAATGTTTTTTCTTAAAGGGCAGGCAATAAGAAAAAATTCTCCTATTACGCTAATGCTTACAATACAATCAATCAACTTTTACTTCGAACAAGCTATTTAATTTTTTTTTGTTTTTTTTTTAATAAAGCGGCTTTTTGATTTTATTGTCTTTTAATAAATTTAATAAAAATTTTGGTTGTTGCTGCCTGCAGATAACAGCGCAGCAAATATAAAAAAACAACAAAATTTGTGATCAATAATTGTCTAATAGCAGCCATAAAATGTTATCAGTTTATGCAAGTAAATTTCAGATTTTTTTTGATTAATTTTTTATGCTTACAAATACAGTGTGAAACATAACAATTGAAATTGTAGAAACAGTTTCAAATTTACTGCAGATGGAATTAAATGCCATTGAGTTATGGCTGAACAAATGGAAAATTAAGGTAAATACGCAGAAATCTATACACGTTACTTTTTCTTTACGACGCGGAAATTGCCCCGACTCAAGTTTAAATAATAATCCAATACCACAAAAAAAAGACTACGTGAAATATTTAGGAATGTATATAGACAGAAAATTAACATGGAAGACTCATATTAAAACAAAGAAACAACAACTTAATATTAAAACGAGGAGAATGTATTGGCTTCTGGGCCATCGATCTAAATTGAGTCTAGAAAATAAAATTGTTTTATACAAAACTATTTTAAAACCCAATTGGACTTATGGGATACAGCTATGGGGAACAACTAGTAACTCTAATATTGAGATTTTACAGCGGTTTCAGTCAAAAACTCTACGTGCAATAGTAAACGCTCCTTGGTTTGTATCAAATAATACCATACACAATGATCTTTTTGTTCCAAAGGTAAAAGACGAAATTAGAAGATTCAGTGAAGCGTATTTAGAAAGATTAAGTCAACACGTTAACCCACTAGCTATTGCTCTACTTGACGATAATGAAGAAATCAGGAGACTTAAGAGGCATCATATGCCCTTCAGAAATTAATTAGTTGTTATTCTGTTTTATGTTATTTAATAGTATATTTTTCTTTTAAACATATACATACACCTCAACTTGTTATTTTTCATTTTTTTGTGTTGTATCAATGGATTCCAACACGATATGTGAATTTTTTATTATATCTAATTTACTTATTGGCCTTAAGTGGACAGATTGTAAATAAAGAACAATTATAAAAAAAAAAAAAAATTTTGGGTGCTACACTTTTGGTTTTGATTGAATAAGATTTATATTTAATAAAAAAAACAAAAATATAATAAAATAAAATCTAATAATTACATTCACTTTTTGTAAAAGATTTGCTACAGACTGTCTTATCTTGTCTTCCAACACTGATGTTTACAATTTTTTTTATTGAAGCTTTTTTTTTTTGAACATAATTCAAGTCTTGAAGAAATATTTTCCTATTCAATCCGCAATGTGTTTTCCGGGTGCCGAAAACAAAACAGCTTTAGTTTGCGTTTAATCGAACCTTACTTCTCAAAATGGCTTGAAAAACGGTCCTAAGGACACAATGCTTAATTATTTTCTTTTATAACTTAAGCAAGACACTTCCGTAACATTATTATAAACTAATTTGATAACAAGTTTGCGATCAAGCTCCTTTTGTTTTCTCCAGCTTCTGAATTTCTTGCTGTTTGTTGTTCTATATCACTTCCAAATTGCCATACATTATTAATGCTGTAATCGTCATCGATAAGAATATAATCGTGCAAAATGAAACAACTGGCTGCTATTACGTGGGGCGCTAACTCTGTCGATGCACGTATTTTGTATTGAAGTGTCGAATATCTTTGTTTCAATTGCCCAAAACACCGCTCTATAACGACACATTTTTTTTTTATGTCAGTTGTTGGGTTCCGGAAAAGTGTCATTAGCCATGGGCATATTCCATAGCCCTCATCCCCGAAAAGTAATGCACCGTTTGTTGCTCGTGTTCCTTTTGACTCCTCAGAAAAAATAATTAGCCAACCAGTAGATGCTACTGTAATCAAACCTATGCATTTATTATTAATTATATACAAAAAAATAAAAACAAAAATAATAATTAAGAGTACAAACCTCACCTCAAACCTCTTTATCCTCACATGCTAAATTCGTTTTACGCTGTTGATAAAATTTTGTTTATCCTTGCGGCACAAAATATTCAGCTATAATTCCTTTTTAGTGTACGCGAGCTCACAAAAGTAAGCAAAAGCTTGTTTTTATGCATATGAAAATGAGCACAAGCTGCTCATCTTACTTAGTTCAAACTAAGCAAGACGAGATCAAACGCGAGCAGTTTAGTAAAAGCAAATACATCAAATTTTATTATGCAGACGACAAGCACCTTTTACTCAAAAAATCGAGTCCGATATCAAGTTCACGTTTTATGCATGAGACCCATTATTCTTTCACACACAAATAAAAAGCGAAGGGTCCAGTATGAAAACGATCAGAAAAAATAAGAGAGAGAGAGAAAGAGAGAGAGAGAAGGAGAGAGGAATAAAGAGAAACTTTATAATACAGCTGAGTAGCTTTAATGGAGTCACTGCTTTAAGGCGATTGGCACAGTTAAGGCCGTGTCAGATACAACTTTTGCTTTGCCTTGCTTCAAAATTTCGCTTTGACATTTTAGTTAAAATGCACGTAGTTAAATGAAAGGTGCAACACAAACAACTTTTGACGCAAAGCAAAGCGAAAAGTTAACCAACATTCAACTTTTTGTGTGCTTTGCGCTACAATTCGAAATCAGTTGAATTTTTTTACACAAAACAAACACTTCTACAATTCCAAATGTGTACCTTTTTTGTATGTAAACAAACATATAGCATTTTCAGTTTAAATTAAACCTTTTTCAAAATGAACGAAACCTTTTTCAAAATAAACGAAACCTTTTTCAAAATGAACGAAACCTTTTTCAAAATAAACGAAACCTTTTTCAAAATAAACGAAACTTTTTTCAAAATAAATTAAACTTTATCCAAATTCAGTTAAACATTTTTTAAATTAAATTAAACCAGTTTTAAAATTTGTAGGTTTATCATATATATTGAGACGATTGTGGAGAATGAGCCGGGAATAACTTTGAAAAATATTCGCAAAAAGTTATTTGAACAATTTAATGTAACGCTTGCATTGTCTACAATTTTCAACGGCTAAAAGAACTTAAAATAACGCTGAAAATGGCTTCCATCGAAATGGACCGTATGAATAGAGCATCGACTATTGAAAACCGTCGACAATATGCCTCAGAATTTGCAATTTGGTCTCCTTTACAAAAAGAAAAGATCATTTTTATAGATGAGTGCGGGTTTAACTTACACTTACGGCGTTCACAAGCACGTGCTAAGGTAGGTGAAAGAGCTCATGTTGTTGTGCCAACCGTAAGGGGAAGGAACGTTACTTTAATTGCTGCTATAAATAATGCTGGTGTTGTTTACCATAAAGTTTTTTCCCTTTCCACTGTAAATTCAGCCCGTTTCCAAATATTTCTTAGGGAGCTCTTGGATAAAATTGAATGCAGCCCAGAGTTACAAAATTCATTTTTAATTATGGATAATGCCAGAATCCATAAAACCCAGGAAATTCGAAATATGGTGGATTATAGTGACTGTACACTTAAATTTTTACCACCTTATTCTCCTTTGCTGAACCCGATAGAGAAAGCATTTTGTAAGATAAAATTCCACGCTCGATCATTATTAAGTGACATTACCACAGAGCATAACATAGTAAGTGTAATTGAGGAAAGTGTCGCACAAATTAATCAAACTGATTGTGCGAACTATGTTATGGATATGATCATGATAATTCCTAAAGCGGTTAGTGGACAAATACTTCATTAATTTTAACAAGTAATAATTAAAAATGAATGTGTTTAATATGTTTTATTTTTTTTCTTTTGTTTTCTATAAAATTTTAAAACTGATTTAATTTAATTTGAAAAATGTTTAACTGAATTTGCATAAAGTTTAATTTATTTTAAAATAGGTTTCGTTTATTTTGAAAAAGGTTTCGTTTATTTTGAAAAAGGTTTCGTTCATTTTGAAAAAGGTTTCGTTTATTTTGAAAAATGTTTAATTTAAACTGAAAATGCTATGAGTGCTGTCAAAGTTTTCATTGTGACATACACCTTTTGATTTACGCTTTGTCTTTAAAGTTTCAAATGTCACGCAAAGCAACAAAGTCGTATCTGACACGACCTTTACGTTGTTCGAATCAGGAGAGAGAGAGAGAGAGAGAGAGAAAGAGAATTTATGGAAGACTAGAAGAGCATTCACCAAACAAACACAATATATCACTTCTCCAGTTGAGGTCAAACAATGGAAAATTTTGAACAAATACATTTGGAGAACACACTGTAGATATTCATATATATTTCAAACTGTATAATTTCAAGTACTAAATGAATGTACGCCCCTTCAAATTCTACACAAAAACCATAAATAGCGCAAACAACAATTTATCAATAAATAAAAACCGCTTAATAATTAACGTTTTAAAAGCAATCTATAATTAATGAGATTTTTTTCTTTTAGTTTTTTTAACTTATTGCTTAAAATTTATTGTTTGATTGCCGTTGTGCAGTGCGGTATTAATTATTATTGCTGCCGTTAATCGTGTTATTCTGTTAATAATCTGTAAAAAAAAAAATAGCGGCGCTAGTTTTTTGATGCGATCTAAAATGTTGGTGTTTGTGTGTTGTAAAATACAATAAAAATTGGCGAAAATAAATTGATAACTGTTCATATAAAATGGGGGTTATATTTTACTTTGTGCATACCAATACACAGCTTAGTGGCTTAATGCGTATTTAAAAAATACAACTAAGCGCGTGTACGAAACTTGAGTCTAAGAGAACGTTTTTCATTTTGATGACTAAGTTAAATTTAATTTTTATATCCCCTCTACAATATATAAAAAGGAATTGTGTTACTTGTGTTACTTTTTACTTTTTAAGCGCTTTTGCCATCTTTAATAGAGAAATAACTTTGCCACCTCAACTACCGGTGCTTCAGATTCTGGAAGGTTTGAACTGTGTTTCATTTATTCACATTTTAAAACAACTTCTATTCATGGCTCTGATGGGTTTTGGCCGTTCAACAAAGAGACACTTCTACTGACGAAAATATTGCGGCTGCTGAACGTATGCTAGCTATTTTTACTTTGGGCACACATACACATCACATATTTCAGTGGAAGCTACAATTTATTTAGCTCTGTTTTTTTTTCACTTTTGGTTGCTCAAGTTGTTTTAGCTATATTTTGCTTTTATTCTAGCCGCAAACACATACAAGCACCATGCTTTTTGGTGGTTGAACAACTCTGGTGGCTTTATTTTATTCTGGGTAGAGGTTGAAATTACAATATTATCAATTTATTTCTTTTTTTTAGTTACGCCACAAACCCACAATTTTACAGAAAAAACCATAGTAGCGAAGTATTCACTCACTGTTCATACATGTATGAATATGTACATTTCATTTTTTAGCCGCTTCTTCTCATAGATGTGTGAGAGACTACAAATTATTTTGTGTTTTCTCATTTGTGAATGCGACGATTTATTTTTTTTCTTTCTATTCATAAGTGAAAAAATGAGAAACACACAAGTGTTCATTTTTGAATAATATTTACAATTTTGATAATTTTTCATAAATGAAAAGGTCGTAAAAATATGTGCGGCGTTAAGCATTCGCATACATAAACGCACATAGACCCAGTTTACATTGTGCAACTTTTGTCGCTGCAACTCGTAGTTTGTTGTTGTAAATAATGTGTGTAAAGAGAATAGTGGTAGAGTTACTCTCTTCCCCTATTCTCTTTACTAACATTGTTTACAACAATAAAGTACGAGTTGCAGCGACAAAAGTTGCACAATGTAAACTGGGTCATATTTGGTAATGTGCAATCAGCGGCGTATGCAGGAAAAAAACGTTTTTTTTTATTTATTTCTTTTAGAATATATTGCAATATTGTATTTTGTGTTAATATGTACCCATGTGTTTTTACTACATTTTACGGTAAACTGCGATCGTAGGTAGAAAATGTTTTCACGTTCATTTATGAGAAATTTTATAAAATTTCAACGTTCATAAATGAACATGTACATTTATGAAAAATAACATTAATGAGAAGTATCATTGTGAATAAGACATCACATATGAATAAGACTAATAATTCTTGTTGTTCGCATTCATGTATGAAAATAACCAGAACATTTTTTGTTGTTCGTTTATGAGTGTGAAAATAAATATAAAATTTTAGATTTCTCATTTATGAAAAATATCATGAATGTTGATTTTTGAATGTTCATAAATGAAAAATTCTGAACCCTGGAAAAAACAGTAGTGTTTTTGATCTAAGCGCTCTCCGTCAATCCCGGCTAGCGGCGTTGTGTTTTACAGATGTGTATTTCACTTTCTATATGTTAAATAAGTGCGACGATTAGTTACGCCGAGCTATAATATCTGTTTTGAAAATGCCTTCAACTAATTTGTTAAGTATCTTTTATAAAGTTTTCAATTGTTACCTTCGCGGCGAAAAATTATGTTTCCTTTAATTGTATCTTGTATTTCTTAGGTTTCAACAATTTTTCAAGTAAAAAAAATCTCCGTCAAATTTGTTAGAACGTACTTGCAAAAATATAAAAATTATTTTTAAGCAAAAAAAAAAAAAAAAAAAAAAGATGTTAAAGCATTGTCACTTGCTTGTAACAGCAAGGAAGTGTAGTGTAAAGAAACCAAAAATTGCATCTCTATCTATGAGGTCCATGTTCCACAATCTCAATAATATGAAAAAAAAAACAAGAAAAACACAAATTTGAAAACAAAAATACTCGTAATATCTTCGAAAAGAAGTGAACTCGATAACAAAAAAAAAACAAAACAAAAACCAGTTCCAGTGCACGATTTCAATTCGAAGTGGTACGTGTTCATAAACACATATGCACGTAGATGTATATATGTGTGTAGGTATAAAAATATAAAGCTTTAAAAAGATGCCAAAGTACATTTTTACATATGTGGCCATAATAATACGAACATTCACCGTTTTATTGATTAAAAAGCAAAGGAGGAGACAATTTAAAGCATTCAATATCAATCGAAATTTCTCTTAAAAATTAAAAAATTTCCTTAGATGGCTTTTATAAATTAAAAGTAAAAAATCTCTCTCAGCATAAAGTGAACACTAACTGAAGGCAGGACAAATTATGGCATTTAATTTTGAGCCAGTTTAATTTTTTTAAACTTCGATGTCAGATAAATTAAAATTGTTTTAATTAAAAAACTTTAAACTGAATTTTTTTCACAACGTAAGCGTCCGGGAGTTAAAAAATGTGCTTAATAAATCATGGGACAAATATTTGTATGCTTGGAGACAGCAATGGCACGAACTCTTTTAAAATACAAAATACTTTCTTAATGAGAAAATGCAGTGATCTCTTTAAAATTTTTACAAAATAAATTTTTTTTTTTACCCAAAAAATTACAGCATTTTTACACAAAACTTAAAACTGTGATCATTTTTAAAATTGGTGAAAAATCATTTGTTCAGGGCTCAGAATTTTTCATTTATGAACATTAAAAAATCAACATTCATGATATTTTTCACACTCATAAACGAACAACAAAAACTGTTCTGGTTATTTTCATACATGAATGCGAACAACAAGAATTATTAGTCTTATTCATATGTGATAAATAATAAATTAGCGACTTCTCATTAAAACTTATTTTTCATAAATGTACATGTTCATTTATGAACGTTGAAATTTTATAAAATTTCTCATAAATGAACGTGAAAAAATGTTCTACCTACGATCGCAGTTTACCGTAAAATGTAGTAAAAACACATGGGCACTACATATTAACTCAAAATACAATATTGCAATATACTCTAAAAGAAATACAAAAAAAAAACATTTTTTTTCCTACATACGCCGACAATTGCGCATTATCAAATATGTGCGTTTATGTACGCGAATGCTTAACGCACATATTTTTACGACCTTTTCATTTATGAAAAATTATCAAAATTGTAAATATTCAAAAATGAACACTTGTGTGTTTCTCATTTTTTCACTTATGAATAGAAAGAAAAAAAAAATAAATCGTCGCATTCACAAATGAGAAAACACAAAATAATTTGTAGTCTCTCACACATGTATGAGAAGAAGCGGCTAAAAAATGACATGTACATATTCATACATGTATGAACAGTGAGTGAATACTTCGCTACTCTGCATTTGTTTAATGAAAAACTTTCAAAAATATCCTTAACTTGATTGCGAAAAAGAAAATGTTTCTTTCGTTTCAAACTATTCGTTAGAGCCCTTTCACACAGGCAAATTTTACTTTGACAAAGTTTTGTTAATTTTCTTTTAAACTTTCTTTGGTGTTCAAACACAAAAAGTTTTCTTTTACAAATTTTGTTTCCTTTTGTTTGATCGTTCTTAATTTTTTGACGTTAGTCATTTGGTGCTTTATGCAACCTGTGTATAAGTACAACTGTGTATAAGCGACGAAAGAAAAACAAAGCAACTTTGCGAGTACATCAAAGTCTGTACATTCAATTATGCTTTCTCTCTCGCTCTCACATAAAATCAAAACTTTGCAAAGAAAACTTTGCCTGTGTGGAAGGGCTCTTAGTTCTTGTATGATTATATTCGTTATTAGTGCGGTTTTACACACATCAACTTTTGTTGCTCATTGCTTCCCATAAAGTTGACGTAATGTTTACACACAGCAATTTGTGTAAACAATTTTCATGTTGTGCTTTGTCTCAAAATTCGTACTTTTTGACGTTATATTTTATTTATGGTTTTATTTCATACAAGTTCTACATAAACTATTAATTTTTTAATAATTTCATGGCTCCATTTAAAAGCCATTTTATTTGAATTAATATATAACAACAATTTTTAAAATTTTAAATAACCGGAATTAATTTTTTATCTTCTTTTGGTTTAAAGGCATACAACAGCATACATACGTCCTTACTACTTATTATTAACTACTTTTCCAAAATGTCTCTCTTAAATACTAACATAATAACATATAATAATTTCCTTATCCTAAAGTTCTTAAATATATGTTTAATGGTTTTATGGTTGTTTGCAATATTTTATGATCCTTACACCCTTTTTATCTTTAAACACACATTTCTCATTAATCGTTACTTAATGCATTTCTATTCACTAATTACATTCTTATTATCTACGGAAATTTTCTTAGCTTAAAAGAATATATGTATATATAAAGAAAATATTTATTACTACAGAAATCAAGTTTATTCATAATGAGCATCCCTACCTACGGCAATTTTATAACGAAATTTGAACATTTCTTTTTAACAATGAAACATAGAATAAAGAAGAATGTCAAAAATGCAAAAAATACAACTATCTGTATGATTGCGAATTGAAACACAAAACGAAATTCCCGAGTACAAGCAGCTCCGTACTGCAGTGAAATAGAAACATTTTCAATTTTTATACCTTCTCTTTCCTTCTAATGGAAAATACCAAAGTTGAGCAACAAAAGTTGATGTGTGTAAAACCGCACTTAGCAATATTGACTGGTCTGTTAGAATAGAGAGTCAAACATTTTTGCCGGGATGAACATTTTATACAGAGCACCGAATAATTTTTTTTTTTGCTTTTCCTTCTCTTCAGTTGTTGTTCCCATAAAATCTCATATTAGGACTCTCTTCACCTGAAAACAAAATAAAATGGAAGTTGATTATGATTTTTTTACTTAATTTCAAATAACGTCTACTTAACTGCTGAACTTAATAAATTTATGTTGTTAGAGAAACTTAGAGACCAAACACTCTGGCCATCTTAATTATATAAGAATTCAAATAAATGTACTTATAATTTTCACTATACTAAGTGCTTTAAAGATCTATAGTACATGCGGACACTTTGCAATAACGATACACAGAAAAATCAAATGAAAAGATAAACAATGCATACATACTTGAATAAATGCTTATAGGAATATACATATTTACATTCATTCATATATAAATCTGTTTGTACTTACAGTCACAAAAGGCACGCTTTTACGGCATTTTGTAAAAAACGCGGCTTGATTGTAAGCAAAAAACAAAAACAAAAACAAAAAAAAATTAAGTGACTGAAAGATTTACTGACGGTTGTTCGCTGGTCTCTCTCTTTTTTGTTTTTTTTTTTGGTTGTGCTTTCGTGTTCACAGCAGTAAAGCAGGCATGTTGCTGATGTTGGCGGCTTTGACTTAGAGGTTTGTTTATGAAGTTTTTTACTTCTTTTTTTTGTTGTTTTGTTTTTTTATTTCAAAATAATTTTGTATCTTTTTCTGCTGAGAAAAATAAGCAGAGGTAAAGACAAAATGGGAAACATGAAAGCATTTATTATTTAATTTTTTTTTTTGTTTCTGTTGTTTCTGTTCAAAAGATACCGCGCTTTAGGCTAAACTGCTTTGTGTGTAGCACTGAACTATATGATGAAATATACTTATACATAGATGTGTATGTGTTGGTAGAAGGGTGGTCTATAAAAATGAACCTAAGCGCAACAAATGAGAGTTTAAGCAATTATATATTATACGGTAAAGTGAACTGTAGTAATAGATTACAAAGCCATAAATTAAGTTTATTTTTCTAGGCACAACTTAAAGATTTTCCTCTTTAATAAGGTTATAAACTTACACAGCTGCGTACTTTAAAAAGTATTAAGACAAAAGGTACTTAGATTTTTATTTTAGTCAAATTATAAGTAACTTTAAGTTTAAATAAAATAATCAAATAATATATAATAATTATAGTTATTTGACCTTTTTAATATTTTTTAGTAGTTTATTATTGAGCACTAGGTCTCGTATTTTATAAAAAATTTTAAAACTTTAGTTTTTATTATTGTTGCAATATTTCTCTAAAATTAAATCTGTTATTTTCAAAATTAATTTCATTTGAAACATTTTTTAATATTGAAAAGTTGGATGTACATACATGTCGCACTTGATCAACAAAAGGGTATTAACTCAAAATTTTTAAAATATCACTTTTTTCAAGAAATCAGCTAACAACATCAATAACTATCTATCTACTGTAAAAATTTCAACGTATTCCGTTTACTCTTTCATCTCGAAAACCACTTTTGAGTTCATATTCATGATAATGTAGTGCTAACCTTTATTTCAACTAAAAGGTATTATTTCGAGTTAATACAAAAGTTGAAATAGGTGTGAATCGTATATTTTCATAAAAGAGGTATTATTTTGATGTGAGCCTTTATTTATGTTGAAAATAATCAAACTGTTTTATTTATATTTGGTTGTATTTTGAGTTGATACTATTTTTTTGATAAAATTTGTTTTATTCTATAATTTTAATTCGAAATGTGACTCTTTTTATGAAAAAATTGTTCAATTTTTTTTTGAGTTGTGACCCTTTTCCTAAAAAAAAATTCTTTAGTTATAATCATTTACACGATATTATGTTTTTAGTAAATCTATTTTAACATAAAAACTTGTTGATAACGAAATCAATTACTCATTGCAATAATAAAAAAAATATTAATATATAAAAATCATTGTATTTTAATAAAAATTCAATATGACGTGTCCAAACCTACAACATTATTCTGCGCCTTTGCGTTTACAGGATATTCATAGTGATAATAATAGTTATAGCTCTGCAGATCCATTCAGCAGTGATTCCAATGACGATTTCAATCCATCGTTAGTAAGTCAAAGCAATTCTTCGGACATAGAAATGCAGGAAGTGGTTAACAGAAGCAAAAAGAACTTACTTACAAAACAAGAAACAAAAACGCCAACGGCATTTGCGAAACTCAGGATATTCATATACTTCGCTATAGAATCCTACATACATATAAAAAAAAAGAAAAGCGCCTGCGAACTCCTTGTGGAGAAAATTGCCGTTTTAGGTGCAACGAAAAAATAACAGAATCTTCACGTTATCAAATATTTCAAAAGTATTGGGTGGGATACAAGTGACTTACAAAGACAGAGGGAACTCATTTAAAGTCACACAAAACCTATAAGCCCCAAATATAGATATTCAAGCACTCAAAATTATCGTAGTTTAAACAATGCTTTTTTCTTGGAAATGGACTCAAAACTTATCCGAGTATGCAAAACATTTTTTAAATCAACTCTCGACAAAAAATGATAAAGTTATTGCAGCAGTAATTCAAAAAACGAGCGAAGAAGGATTTTTGGAACCTGATTATCGTGGAAAGCATAATAAGCACAAGTGCGTTAGCCCAGAAATCAAAGATGGAATAATTGAAATTGAGTCCCACTACTTGCGCGCGCAAACATCCCGTGAGTTTATAGAGAGCGCTAAAAGTATTGCTGACTTATACAAGAACTAGGAAGAAATGTGTAAAAATAATCATTCAACACCTGGAAGCAACATCATGTTGCTTCCGCAGAATATTCAAGGAAGAATTTAATATTTCATTTTTTAAGCCGAAAAAAGATCAATGTGATCTCTGCGCATCGTTTTCCAATGCTGATGAAAATGGAAAAAAAAAATTAAATGAGGATTACACTTTACACCACGAAGAAAAGGAACTATGTCGAAAAGAAAAAGATATAGATAAACAACATGGTAATGTAGCTGTTTATGATTTGCAACCAGTTCTTCCATTGCCAAAAGGACTAACTTTAAGCTTTTTTTTTTTTAAGCAAAATAAATTGTTACAACTTTACAGTAAGTGACCTTAAGGCGAAATTTGTAGAATATGTTACTTTTGGGCTGAAACCGATGGAAAACGTGGGTCGAATGAAGTTGGAACGTGTGTTTTTTTATATATATTCAAAAAATTGTACAAGAAGCAAAACGTACTCAAAATTTGGATTTAATTTTTTACTACGACAACTGCTGTGGGCAGCAAAAAAATAAATACCTGCTTTCGATGTATTTCTATGCTGTACAAAAATATTTAATTCAAGGCCACTCCCAAAATGAAGGAGATAACGTTCGTAGTGTTATTGAAAAGCAAGTCAAACGACATCTTTTAAGCAAACCGATATATACGGCGGACCAATACATCACGTTAATAGCCACCGCTAAAAAGACTGGCACGCCATATAAAGTTCAGGCCTTAAAGTATGATCAATTTTATGATCTTAAGAGCTTACAAGAGCAATGGGGTAAGAATTTTGTTAAAAATGATGCCATTGAAATTGTTAACTGGCATAATATCAAAGTTTTGCGTGTAGAATACGAAAATCCTAATGCTTTTTTATATAAAAATTCCTATAAAGATAAAGATTTTTCAAAAATAAAGGTCCAAAAAAACAAATTCAAATGTACCAGCTATTGGGAAAATCTTAAGTAAGTTTTTAATTCATTTTTTTCTTTATACTTATGTTATATTAATTTCAATTATTCAGTTTATCTTCTATTTATTCGGAAATGCTACCCCTGTCTGAAAATAAGAAAAAGGATCTTAAGGAACTTGCAAAAAAAAAAAAATATAATCCCAAAACACATTTATGAGGTGTATTACAAAAATTTAATTGATACTTAATTTAAATAAATAATAATTGTTACCATTTTCAATTAATAATTAATACTCGTAGTAGTATATCTGAAATAAAGAACATCATGTATTCAATATACATAATATATTATATACAAATTTGAACTAATATTTTATCGTTGGTAAATATCATTTTGTTGAAAAATTTTTTTTTTTTAATTTTAATAAATATCTTTTTTCTTTTTTAAGATCTTTTTTATATATTTTCAATATTTCGCTTTCCTTTGGAAAGCTTCTTCAGGAAAAATTTTTTTTTATATTTTTGAAAACAAAAAAAAATTATTAACAAATTGAAAAAATGTTTCAAAACATTTGACAAAAACACATAAAATATTTTTTCATACATACATACAAAAATTTTAAAATTTTCAAATATTCAAACATACAAAAACAAGGAAACGGAAATAACAAATAACAAATTCTCTCTTATGAAATGATTATAACAAATTATGTGTCTTTTTAATTAGGTACCTATAATTCTGAGCTAAATTGTCCGTGTCTGTCTTGAAATTTATTCTCCTTACATTTGGTACATTAACAATTTCTAACATTTCCAACATATAACGTCTCTTGTAGTTTTTTTCTATATCTAATATTGATGCTTCGTCAATTTGAGGATAATGATTATATTTCTTACAATGTGAAGATAAGGATGTCTTCTGTGTTGAAATATTCCTATATTTTTGGTCACACCTGTGACCAGCTAATCTCGTTTTAAGTTTATTTTTTGTTGTCCCAATATAAACTTTGTCACAGTTCACCTGGTCATTTCCTCCACATGGTATCCTGTATACTACATCAGATATTTCCATTTTTCCTATTTTATCCTTCATACTGCTAAATAATTTATTTAATGTGTTATGTGTTTTGTGTGCAATTATATATTTATCTGTGTCATATATTTTACACTTTCTTAATCTCTCTGATATTCCAGGAACATAAGTTAATGATTTATAATTTCTTGGCTCTGCCGTAGAATTTCCTAAATTATGCCTATAACTACCATATTGTCTAATTAATCTGTTAGTTAATTCTACTGGAAAGTCATTGTCATTAAGTATATCTCTTATTGTATCCCTATTCTTCAACTAAAATTCTCTATCACTTATAGTCAATATTCTGTCTATCATATTTTTCGCTGTGTTTATTATCATTTTCCTTGGATGTTTTGAATAAAAATTAATAATTCTTCCAGAAGATGTTGGTTTCTTATACCAATCAAATACTAACTTATTTTTCTTCCTTATTATCAATATATCTAAATATGGAAGTCTAGATTCTAATTCTCTTTCTATTCAATTCTGGCAAAATATCATCCACTGCATCTTCTGAAGTTATACAAAATAAATCATCCACATATTTTGTGATTATCTTAGGTTTTATATGAATTTTACTAATACATGAATTTAGTAATTCCTCCATCACAATATCAGCTATAATTGGAGATGCTGGAGAGCCCATAGGGAGGCCCTTCTTCTGTTGATATATCCTATTATCAAATTGAAAATACCTATTGTCTTCAATGCAAAACTTAAGAATACGTAAAAAAAAAATGTTCAACAAAAGCGTCATAATTCAAAATAATACCCAAAAAAAATCGATAAATTTAAAAAAAATGGTGTTAACTCAAAAAATAGATTTTTTTGCAATGATTGGTAAAATAAAAAAAAAACCAATATATATTATATATTTTCAAATGGAATTTGCTTCCTATGGTAGGTATATTTGAATTTTTAAATTCCGTTAAAATGTGGCCACAAACAGTTTTTTGACTCTACTGAGAATTCAAAAATTTTGAGTTAATACCCCCTTGTTGATCAAGTGCGATATGTATAATTATAAAAATTTTTTCAATTTGTAGTTTTTATTGTTGTTGTGTGTTTTGTTTGTTGAAAAATTTTTGATTATTTTGAATTTGTTAATCAATAAATTGTTTTTAATTTCTGATTAATTGTTTATACACTTTTTTGTTTATCCTGAAGATGCCAACCAAAATGATCTGGCGAAATATTAAAAAAATAATAAAAAATAGTTTTAAAATTTTTTATAATAATAATGATGAATAATATAATACTGAAATAATCTTTTAAAATATTTGCGGCTGATAAATTCTTTACGGTGTAAAATAACAATTTCAAATCGAATGAATTAATTTTTTTATAATTTTTTTATAAATTTTCAAAATTGGTAACTTCTATAACAAAAAATGTTTTAAAAACCCTTAGGAAAATATAGAGAGTTATTTTCTTTTAACATGACAATAACAAACATTTATAAAATTAAAAAAAAAAAAATAAATGTAAAAATCACATCCTGCAAGACCATCATTTGTTTTTGCTAAGGTCATACGTACTTTCACATATATTTTTTTGTAGATAGTTCGAGAACTAGCCGGCAAGAAATGAATGATTTTGATAAAGATTAACGGCAATACGCAGCCACTGCGTGAATATTATGAGTCAACTTACGCCTCCAAGGTGCATAACACACCACAGGTGGCAATTTTTGGTGCCCCTGTAGGCTAGTAGGTAGTGTACTAGCTTGTAAATATGGGGGTTGTGGGTTCGATTCCCAACGAAGACCTAGGTTTTTTTCACTACAAAAATAAAAATTGACTGTCGGTGGGGCTGCTCAGCGATGAAGGCATAGTCACTGGTCGCTGTGCTGTCTTATATACGGCAGTTAATTTCTGACTATCCTTCTACTTTCACCACATGTTTCATCTATTCTCTATCCCTTTCCTAAAGAATGTAGCACGGTACTAGACTAAATAGGCATTGTTGCCTGAAGTGCTACTTCTCTTTAAAAAAAAAAATTTTAGAAGCGCAGCAAGCAGAGCCTTGATTGCGCTCCTTGCTTAAGAACTGGAGACTATCTAAACTTCCGTCACCCCTACCAAAGCGGCATTTTGTTACAAGGCGACAGCACATTGGATAGGAGAAAGCCTAAACTTCCTGCGATTTTTGGGCTTAAACCACAACCACAACGTTACTTCCCGAAGTCCCTTACCAATAATCAATGCAGGGCCTGGTTTTAGTGGTACCAGTTGGTAAGTCACTGATCAAACTTCGAGTGTCCAACTCTTCCAGGTTTCAGGCTCCTGGTAGCTTAAGCGACTAGTGCCGCCTTTTACCCTTAGAGTTAAATGTCAACATAAGGAAGGTTCCACCAAGACTTAGTGCCCCGGGGGGAGAAGAAATTGATGAATTCACATGAAGGCATTGGTAATAATTTTATAACGGGTGTTTTCTAAATATAAACATATAAAACTTTAAGTTGGAAACACTTTTAATTGGCCTCCATTTTGCCAGCTGTCAAATGATTTGTGTTTTGTTTGGTTTAGCGATTTACCATGAACAGACTTACGCTTGAAACACGCTTTCACTGGTACAAATTGGTCCCACAAGAGCATTGCGGGTAATCCCGGTTTTTATAAGCGATTTTTTGCAGCGCTAAAGCTTACTAACTGCCGTTTTTGGAGTGATTCTCAATTTTATTTTGAAACACCGTTACATCGGTGAAAAACTGACTGTTTGATGTGCGGAATAATGTCTTCGTACCACAGAAAAATACAGTCAAAATAACACAAAACATTACATGAATAAAGAACTAAAGGAATAAATAAAAAAAAAATTAAAAAAACTTCAATGAACTGGTAATTGAATGGACACAGAAATAAACAACCAGGGTCTTAATATTGCCATTTCCCGTCGTAACTGGCCGGTTTGTATATGATGGCGAGCGCTTTCGATGCGTATGCATCATCATATACAAACCGGCCAGTTACGACGGGAAATGGCAATATTATTTCATCTACTGGCGGAGGACAACCAAACAATATAATACCAACCAGGGTCTTTCTTATTATTTTGTAGTTGTTGTTTTTGTTGTATGTTCGCACTTTTTGTTTTTAACTTTTACTTTTTGTGCGACGCCACCAAGACTCGATATTTTGTTCAACTTGAATTGTATATAAAACACAGGAGATTTGGATAGATGTGTGATATGACTATTATTCGTAGGTTGCGGGAGAAATCTTAGGCACTTTAAAAATATTTGCCTTAAAAAACAATGTGTCGCGATGTAAGTACATAAAATGACTTATGCAAAACATTTGTCAACTAACTAGGGGGTACAACAAAATTTGATTCATTGTACTTTCCATTGGGTTTAAGAGCTTCTTTGCAAAAAAAGGAAATCTGTAGTTTTATAAACAATTCGCTTCAAATAAATGATTCGATCTAGAATCACTTCATCCAGATCACGTACCAATGATGATTAAAAAAAAATGGTTCAGTAATCGAAGCCATAATCAAAGTCCCACTATATAATGGAAAATTGGAAGATAATAAAGAATCTGATAAAGCCTAGATAAGAAGTAAATAGAAATTTGCATTCTTTAAGGTTGAATAAATTCAAATATAAATAATTTCTAACTACAATAATCTGTGGCACGTTTAACACTTCTTTTGGCAAGAACGAAACAGTAGATCAGCATTGTTCGCCTGCTTTTCTAAAGGGTGTTTTTTTAAGCCCGATAGAACTTGAAATTAAAAAAAAATAACACAAAAAATTAAATTGTAATCAAAATTTCTTTTTTATTCGAAGGATCAATATACGTGACATTAACATTTGAAAATGATTTCGGGCATATGGGCACCGCGGCTGTTCTTGATGAAGCGCATTCCAATTTTGGGCCACTTTTTCGAGCACTGCTGGGCGTATGTCACGAATAACACGAACAATGCTGTCCTCCAAGGCGTCAAATGCTGCTGGTTTATCAGCATAAACCAGTGACTTCACGTAGCCCCACAGGAAATAGTCGAGTGGTGTCAAATCGCACGACCTTGGAGGCCAATTGACAGGTCCATTTCTCGAAATCAACTTATCGCCAAATTTTGATTTCAATAAGTCGATGGTTGCGTTCGCTGTATGGCACGTAGCGCCATCCTGTTAAAACCACATCTCGTCCGGATCAATGTCATCCATATTTTCAAACAAAAAATCATTGATCATGGTGCGGTAACGATCTCCATTGACCGTAACGCGACCTCCGGGCTAATTTTTGAAGAAATAAGGTCCGATGATGCCACCAGCGTGAAAACCACACCAAACGGTGCATTTTTCTGGATGTAATGGAGTCTGTAGGGTCTGTTGTGGATTGGTCTCACTCCATATGCGGCAATTTTGCTTATTAACAAACCCGTTAAGCCAAAAATGCGCCTCATCGCTGAACACAATTTTGCGATAAAACAACGGGTCAGTTGCCAACTGCTCTAGAGCCCAATCGGCGAAAGAACGACGCATATAATGGTCTCGTGGCTTCAATTCCTGCACCAGCTGGATCTTATACGGGTGTAGGCCGAGATCTTTGCGCAAAATTTTCCACGTAGTGGACGGACAGAGCCCCAATTCCTGCGACCGACGACGAATTGATAAATTTGGATCTTCTTCCACACTTTCGTTTACAGCGGCGATATTCTCTTCAGTACGCACATTCCTTCGACGTGTTGGTGTTATTGCATCCTCTAGAGAGTATGTGGTACGAAATCTATCGACAGTTCGACGAATGGCTTGTTCAGATGCACGATTATGTACGCCATAAAAATGACGAAGTCGTCTATAAGTTGCGCGAATCGACGACTGATTTTCAAAGTAAATTTGGATAATTTCGTAGCGTTGTTCAAGCGAGAGTCTATTCATGATGATTTGTCAGAGTATACTGAAACAAATAAAAAAAAATGTTTCATCAAAATTTCATTTTTTGTGTTACTTTTTAGAATTTAAAGTTCTATCTAGCTTAAAAAAACACCTTTTAATTATAAAAACAAAACGCTCGATATTAGTGGAAACATTCTCTGCTTTGTATTTTTCCTTTATGATTGTTGTCTTAATGACATTCTTCATTCTTAGCTTTTTCATCGCCGGTCTTGTTCTATTGCACAGTTAGGTTGATTAATGCCACGGCATGATGAACTTAACAACTCCGTGGTTTAGTTAACTATTTCATCCTGATTTACAACGGTGTCAACTGATTTGAAGGACCTGAACTGTTTCGAAAGAATATTATGAGTATTCGCAATGAGATCATCGACATCTTAATTTCTCGCCGCCAATATTGTTTGATCACCTAGTCAATTATGGTCACTGAATTGTTGCGCTATATCTAGAAAAACATGATGAATAAGCTGCTCCTTTGAGTCTGTAATGCGAGAGAAATTTGTGGGTAATGTGATGAATCCGGCCGAGGTATCCACTGCGGCTTTGCCATTTCCAAAGTCTAACAACTGTTTCGAAAAGACATTTGCGGTTTCATCTTGTTGCAAAACTACTCGCATGTAAGTTGTTATTGGAGTGTTTTTATACGTTTAATTCGTCAGCAACAGTTGATCGCGGAATAAGTACAGAAAGAGTCTGATGAAAATCATCTGGCAACAGAATCATGCATGGCTCTACCAAAAAATATTTGGTTATCACGAAAATCTTTCAACGTTCATACCACTGTCATACAGTATCCTCTTATGGGCCTTATTAACTTACATACTTGTAGGATCTTGACCATTGAACTATTTTTGACGATGTTGAAATTGGTATTTCGTTGATTTGTATGCTTAATAGGCAATTCAAAGCACAGTGTGCAGTACATACGTCATCTAGCAAAGTCTCACCTATTTCAGATGAAGCCAAGGCAAGGAAATAAATTTCACCAGTACCCATTCTTCACAGCTACTATCAAAGTGTCGTACGCAGTTCTTTGTTGTTGAAGTAATTATGGCACATTTGAACGAACTGTTTCGCCCAATGCTTCTAGTTATAAAAATCTCCTACTTCAAAGACAAAATTGCTTCTGTTTTTACAATTATATTTTTTGCGATATTTTAATCATCTCTGTGAGCCAGTTCACATTGGATTAATATTTGTTCTTTCCAAAACACACTAGACTAATTGTTCTAGCACAAAATTGTATACGTATACACAGCTTTGTGTGTGTTAGTGTTTTTTATTCATTTCATGTTTGTTTTTCATTCGGTATACACCACCGTATACGCATTACAAAATAAATATGGCTGGATTAAGTGATGATGAAAAGTTTCTTTCTAATTTTATTTTCTGTACAATTATATATACTGAAGCAAATAAAAAAAATGTTTCATCAAAATTTCATTTTTTGTGTTACTTTTTACAATTTAAAGTTCTATCTAGCTTAAAAAAACACCTTTTACAAGCAAAAGATTTAAATTATCCACGAATTTATTTTATTTTTTGTTAGTTAATTTCAAATTTTCAAATAAAATTTTAAATTAAAACTGCTGGCCTTTTAGCATCAAACAATTTCTTTTGATTTATAAAATTTAGACTTTCGAAGTTAACTTGCTTGCGCAAACGTAAGAATTTATGATTTTCAGGGAAACCATTTTGCACTGCATATAAAGAACAGTTAATTTTGTTTTTTAAGATGAAATTTTGTATTTTTGTTTTGTTTTAATTTGAAGTTAGTGAGAATTTAGCTTTTTTCGTATCGCATTGTTAGTTTACAGTTTAGCAGTCGTAGTTGATCAATAGAATGTTTGTGTTTTACTTAAGTATATTTCACTCTGCTAAATAAATCCATATCAATCTTTGGACTGCCGCAAGTTTAAATTATTAACTAAAAGGGATAATTACATCTGAGGCAAATCTTCTTCTTTCCTACAGATAACGACTTTTTGTAGATTGTCTGTTTCCAAAATTTCCTTCGGGGCAAGTGCACAGTAGCACAACTCCTAGTTCTGGTGCATGCGCAAGCTAGGACTTTGGATGTAACTTTTTCTACGTTAACATCTCTTCGGAACTTTCTTCAAAGCCCGATTAAACCACACCCACCACGTAGCTCCCTGACGGGCCTCAATAATAACCAGAACTGAGCCGAAGCCCTGCGGTTACCAGTATGTGTCTATAAGTTCTCTGGTCGGACTTCGAGAGTCACAACTCAAAATCCTAAAAATTTCGCACCTCACAATAATTCTGTTTAGTACATCGTGCAGAAGCAACACATTTAACACAAAAATAGACATAACGTATTTTTTCAGTTAAAGAAGATAGTGATGTAAAAGAAATTTCAGAGAGATGTGTTAGAGATGTGTACTCGAAATTAATTGATTGAAAAAAAGTTTGTTTTAGAAAATTTTGAGTTGTGACCCTTTTATGTTTAGGGTGCGATATGTTTTTTGTAATAATGTTCCATATTTATAGACTGTTAAAACGGCAATTTTCTTTTAAACCATTGCACTATGGCCGAAATCGAGATTTTAGCGGCCAAAAGTCAATTTTTCAGCTTTAAGTTTTCAAAATTTTTTTGATGGTGTTCAATACCCAACATATTGATAAGTAAAATATAAAAAAAAAATTTACTGCTGGCAACCCCTTTTATGTATAAACACCTGTTAATGTTTACAAATTTTTTGATACGCGTTAACACAAGTGAAGAAGCAAAATTTTTACAAAATTAAAAACTGTTTATTTAATAATATATTCTTGTAAAAAAAACTTTTTAAATATGAGTTGTAATACCCGAGGTGAGTATTTTTACTACATACAAATATAGTTTGTTAAATCTTTGTATTTCGTGTATATTTTGGTGGTTTTTTTGTGTGTATATTTTTGTGAAATTCTAAAGAGTTTTGTCGTTTTTCGTGGAGTAAAACTAAAAATGTTATGACGTGTCATTGGAACTATGTACACGTTATTGTTGGTAGAAAACTCAAGTTTTATGTCATGGTAAAAGTGTATGCATTTGAGTGCTAACGAACAAACTTTTAATATTTTTGTAGAAACACTCAGGTTCAATAATTCCGAAATCTTTGAGTTTTGGTTAAAAAATAACAGGAATGTTTCGAATTACAAAAAACGAAAAAGATTCCACACGAAATTGACAGTGAATTAAGTAAATTAATATGTACTAAAGCTCGTAACTTATCTAATTTTATCAAACTTAAATGGGATAAACAATCCAGAAATGAGAAAGCATTTAGAAAATATAATGAGGAATGGTTGAGTCGAGAGACAGTCTTTGTTATACCGAAAAAGATTAATGTTATCGGGCGACAAAAATGAGTTATGAGGATAGCAGCGAAAGAAATAAA
Organism: Trichopoda pennipes; assembly: GCA_030448955.1. Taxonomy (NCBI): domain Eukaryota; kingdom Metazoa; phylum Arthropoda; class Insecta; order Diptera; family Tachinidae; genus Trichopoda; species Trichopoda pennipes. Next base: position 5,191,372 of record JASKUP010000175.1, read on the forward strand.
AGGAGATTAGCTTCCGAATTAGCTTCCCAGCAAGGAGACAATGCGCAATTATTACTTCACGCTGCCTCTGTATCTGCCAAAAAGTCCCAGGCAACGCATTTGAAATTTTTCCTACAACAAGTCGCTAAATCTCCAAATCGGCCATCCAAAATTCGAGAAGTTCTTAATACTAGCCATAGAGAAGTTACGCCAGTATCACCTGATGAAGCTCTAATGTTTTTGTTAGAAAACGGTTTAACTAAAAAGCAGTACTTAAATATGCGTCAATTAAACATAAAACACAATAGTAGTACTTATCCGACTTATGATAAAGTTTATAAAAGCAAATTGAAATGTAGACCGGAGGAAATTAAAGCAAATGAAAGCTCAGTCGAAGTTTCGTTGAAAAAAAAGCTCTGACCCATATATTTCTAGTTTATGTGTGCAAGAACGTATAAATAGTTCAAAAAAACTTCCGTCATTGATCTTTTTAAAATGCCCGAATTACCACCAGAACTTTTATTACCATCAACATCTCAAGAAGCCTCCAGCTGCAATTATAGTTCTGATTCAGATGTAAGCTTAGAGTCGTTAAATAATTATTCATTGGAATTAGAAGCGGATGAATACGAAGAAACAGACCATGATTAATTAAGCCCTTTATCTTTTGAGAATATGTATCCATTAATTTATTAGTTTAAGATTAATATATATAGATAAACATTTACACAACTTCTTGAAAATTATAAATTTGTGAACTTAAAAATAAATTAATTTCTTGGTAGTAATAAATATTTTTTAATAGTGGGCGTGGACTTCCCATTTTTTTCAAGTTTTTTTGTCAGTAGAAGTCTGTACAACCATTTTGGTGACGGTATCTTGCCAGGAAGTACTATTTTCCATTGTTTTGGAAAAAGAGGGCGTGGCTCGCCCATTTTTTCTCAAGTCACACTTTTTGTCATTAGAAGTCCGTGTAACCATTTTGGTGAAGCTAGATTGAAATATATCGGTTGTTTTTGTACAGCTGGCAAGAGACCAGTTCCTTGTTGCCCAATACCAATAATATGTATGCCAAGGGCGCTGATGCTCCTCTGAAAAAAATTTCTGACCAATCACGTCGCAGTGGTGTTATAGCATTCAGAGCAGCTGACTAAAAGGGCAAATATGGTGTTTGGATTTCGTATGAAGATTCCGATACAGCTGCTGATAAAGTCGCTTATATCAAAAAACATAACTTGGGCGGGGTGGCTTTATATGATTTGTCTTACGATGATTTCCGTGGGAAGTACATTTGCCACCACTTTTAAAGAAGGGGGCGTGGCCTGCCAATATTTTTTTAAAATCGATTTTTTTATCGTTAGAAGTCTACACACCAAATTTGGTTAAGCCAGCTTGTCGGGAAGTATTTTTTGCCGCTAAAATCGCAATTTCGGCTATAGTGCATTGTAGAGCCACCACAAGCAAATTGTGAAAAGTTGCAAGTGAAATTATTAAAATGTTGCTCAATAGTTTTCTCAAATTATATATATATATATATATAAGTTCAAGTGTGCTTGTAAAGTATGTTTGTTTGTACGTTTATAAAGTTTATTGAAATAGTATGATGAGTGCAGTTCAAGCTTTCAAGAACTTTTTCATAAATGTATCACTGAACGTTAAACTGTAATAGTGTTAAAAACGCTGACTATGCGAAATTGCATGATAAAAGACATTAATCAAGTCAACCGCAGCTCAGTCATGCAGGCGAACACAGTCAAACAGCCGGCTATTAATTTATTAAAAAAAAAAACAAAAATAAAACCTTAAGTCATTCGACTTAACTGCCACTAACACGGACAAAAAAAAAACAAAAAACAGAAAACAACAACAAAAAGAGATACCGTCTCCAAGATTAGATACAAAACCAAAATGTAACAAAAGAACAATTAAGACACCGAGTATTTGTTCTTCGTTTTACATTCTATGAACTTTAACTGGGTCGATGTTTCGGCGCTGAAGACATTGAAAAATAAAAAAAAGTTCCAAAGTGATTAATTTCAATTTTCCTGTTAAATTTTTACTTTTACAATAAATGGAAATTACTTTTTCTGGGCAGCTGTGTGAATGCTATTAGCCAAATTGAGATTAGGTATGCAATTGTAGGAATGTTACAAACAATTTGTAAAAGCTTTTGTTTTTGAGCTTTGAAATTTAGAGATTTCAGATTACTTTGATAAACACTTAAATAGCGTTTCGCAAAAAATGTCACATTTAATTTTCTCTTAAATTTTTTGTTTCAGTGCAAGAATGCACCACCGATTCAGAAGATTTAATGTACCATCAGGTGCGTGCCTCGTCGTCTTGTAGTGCTCCACCTGATTTATTGCTAGTAAGTGATCGTGAAAATAATATTCCGTTACGTTCACCGGTTTGTGCAACAACAGCACTAGCCACAACAACAACATCACCATCATCGGGCATAAATGAGTGCCATATAACATCTGCCACTAATAATAATCAGAGACATCATCAAAAGTTACTACAACAACAGCAACTGCAACAACAGCAACAACATCAGCAACACCAACAGCTGTCATTGGCATACACCGATACAAAGGATGTTAGTGGAAATAGTAAACATATTAAGCAATCTGGTATCGTTAGTAGCCATAATAAACATGGTCAACAGCAGCAGCAGCAGCAATACCAGCACCAGCATGATTGCCAACAACAGACAACAACAATAACAGCAGCACTTGATAGCATTGAGGGCCAGATGGATATACAACCTAATAATCACTCCACAACTCGGCACGCACATCATACGCAACAACAGCAGCAACAACGTTCTGAGGACCACATACGTTTAGAGGTAAATTTATTAATTTGTTTATTTATTTTTTGTTCTGCAAAAAAATGATCACAAAAATGATTAAAAAATTTACAAACATTAATAACCAGTTAAATGCTTTGGAAATGCATGTCTCGAGATGCTTTTATTTTATTGGAACACTTATTTTCATTTAAAAAGTTTTAACATAGTTTTATTTTAAGTTAAACTTTATTAAGTTCAAAACGCCAATAGCTGCACAAGTTGCCAGTTGTGGAAAAAATAAAAATAATTTTGCTATTTATTAACTTTAAATCTCTGTAGATAAAGAAAGAAAGAGAGAGAGAGAGCGATATTTATTTCCTTCATATAAAACACTAGCTGAACCCGGTGTGCTTCGCTACCCCCCACGTTATAAAATAAAATTAAAATTAATTAAAACAAAAATTTATTTATTTAATTTTAATTTATTTATTGCAATGCTTTAGGATATACAATATTTTTAGTTTGCCCATCAGGAGCATACACATATAAATCGGTGGGTTTTACTATACGCGAGCATGCTACATAAAGCTGTCCATGCGAGAAACATGGATTTGCTAAATTTAAGCCGCAAACTTGCAGAGATTGACCTTGAGCTTTATTAATAGTCATCGCAAACGCTAACCGAACAGGAAACTGCAATCGTTTAAAATCGAATGGTAAATCTGTTGGTATCATTGGAATGCGTCGCTTCTATTAAATTATTTCCCAGTTTTTTTACTGCAAGTCGAGTGCCATTGCAAAACCATGGTGGATCGATATTACGTAGTAAAATAATGGGCACTCCAATTTCAAGTTGTAGCACATGCGGTGGAAAGCCTGGCACATCGAGTGAGTTTAAGAACTCAACAGGATAATTTATGGCATCTTCTTCTCTCGTTACAGTATCGATGGACTTGTACGTAGCTGCAGTTTCATCGATATTGTTCAAAATAGCACTGTTTATGGAATTAACATCAATGTTTTTGGCAGCAAGTAATGCTCCTTCACACAGCCGTTCCTTGTTTTTAAAATTGCGTTCAATATTAGGAAATACGCAACTGAATAATTCTTCAATGGACAGTGTCATTTTACAAAACTCAGGTGGCAATGTAATGCAGTTTGTTGTTGGATCCGATGGCCTTTTTCCGTTTCCCAAATCCAACAACTGCTATAAAAATCGGGAAGCTGATGCACACGCATATTTGTCGTTAATTTTAGGGTGCCAACGTGGTGCCAAAGAATGGATGTTTTCAGACATGCGTTAAGCTCATCAGCTGGGGTTGCATCTGGAATAACCGGTAGTGTTTGGCGAAAATCACCGGCTAACAAAATCAGTGCCCCCACCCCCCAAATAATTGCCTATTGCTTCTGAAATCCTGTAATGTGCGATCTAGGGCCTCTAAAGATTTTTTGTGTGCCATTGTACATTCATCCCATACTATGATTTTACACGTTCGCAGCACTTTACCTAAAGCCGTTAATAAACGTAGTAAACAGTAGGTGCGGAAGTGTGCATGGTCGAAAAATATTATCATGTAATAAGTATTCCTGAATCAAAGAATTTATTATTTCGTAAGAATATCCTATTGTAAAAATTTAATGACGATCGATCCAGTAGTTAAGACTATATTACGATTTTTAATTAACCTAAAAAGGGGCATGGTCCCACCCACTTTTCTCCTGGTACGTAATTCTTATTATGTCAATACCATATTTACCAAACATCATCGACGTAGGTCAAAAAATGGCCAAAATATGGCGATTAAAATTTTTTGGTTATATGGGCGGTGCCACGCCCCTTTGTCCAATCAAAGCTTCATATAGCCTACTATTCCTTCCAGAGTCACAGTAACATGCTGTGAAAATTTCAGGAAAATCGGCCCAAGGGTTTGGCCTACTATAAAGCACAAACAAACAGACAGACAGACAGACAGACATTCATTTTTATATATATATATAGATAAATATTTTCTGCGGAAAATTTCTTGAGCCATTAACTAAAATTTTGTGTTAAATGTCTAATGACACCTAAAATACTTTCCACACACAGAAACAATTAAATGGAAATATCGTATAAAACTCCAAAATATTGAATGTCTTAAAGGTCTTATGCGCCCAAAAGTAATTAAAGGAAGCGATTTATATAATGATATAAATATATATAAGTAAGTAAGTAAGTACAGTGGGCTAATTCTGGTATTCGTGATCGAAAATACTGTTTCTCGAATGGAATTAATGCTTTAGTTATGCAGAAAACATTTTAAATACTAAAAAAAGTAAATTAATAACTCATATTAACAGAAGAAAAACGAAGAAAACTCCACAAAAAATTCAAGTGGAAACAAGAACTAGGTAATTTAAAGCTAAGTCTAGACGATATGTTGAATCAGCATATATATGCTGACATCCATTTGCTTAAAAATAGCAGCAAATTACTGTGTCAGCATATTTTATATGCTAAGTGTTTACACGAAATGCTGAAATTACCAAATTTTTTGATGTCAACATATGTCAGCAAATGAAATGTCAGCATACGAGTCAGCATACGATTTTTGTGTTTACACGATATGTTGAATTTTATATGGTGATATACATATATGTATGTCTAGTCGTATCAACGTATGTTTGTCATGTGATACTTAATTATCATTTTGGAGCTTAAAAATTATCAAAAATTAAAAAAATTATAATGTCGTCAGAGGAAATAGCATTGGCTATTGCTTTGACCATGGTAGTTTTTGATGAGGACGAAACGGATTTCAAACCAAAAAGACGCAGAATTTGGCGGAAGAAATGGGTAGAAGGGCGAGTGGAAGAAGGCTTTTGCGCAAAATTGTACAAGGAATTGGAAGGGGAAGAAACATTCCTATATAAAAATTTTTTATGCATGGATATCCATCAGTTCAACCATTTACTTTCTTTAATAGCCCCAATAGTTACTAAACAGAACACGGTTATGCGCAAAAGCATTACTTCAAAGGAAAGACTAATTTTGACGCTACGTTTTCTTAGCACTGGTAATTCGTTCTCGTCGTTGCAATATCTTTTCAGAATTCCAAAGTCTACTATTAGCACAATCATCCCAAATGTGCTGGATGCAATTTATACAGTGCTTGTAGATAAATATATGAAGGTAGGAGGAGAGGTATATCATAGTTTTTGTATTTGTGTCTTAAAATTTTTTCTCTGCTATAGATGCCAACAAGTGCAGAAGATTGGAAAGCTATAGCACATTCATTTTATGAGCGTTGGCAATTCCCAAATTGTATTGGTGCTGTAGATGGTAAGCAGCATGTGGTTATGGTAGCGCCACCGAATTCAGGAAGCATTTACTATAATTATAAAGGTTCGCACAGCATTGTACTAATGGGAGTTGCCGATGCTGAATACAAGTTTATATACGTTGACGTCGGTCGTAATGGACGTTTTTCTGACGGTGGTGTATTCAATCGCTGTAGCTTTGCAAAAGCTCTGGACGGCAACAAACTGAACTTACCAGATCCAACTCCATTGCCAGGCCGAGAATTACGTGTCACGCATTTGCTATGCGACCTAGTTTATTAAAACCATATGCTCAACGTGGTTTGACAATGACACAAAGAGTTTACAATTATCGGTTGAGTCGCGCACGTCGCGTTATTGAAAATGCGTTTGGTATACTCTCAGGACGTTTCCGAGTTTTGCGATCCCCAATACATTTGAACCCAGATAAAACTAAAAAAGCAGTTCTAGCAACCTGTATCCTACACAATTATTTGATCAACACAAATAAAAAACTTTACACGCCATTTGGATTTACAGATCAATACGATAAAAATGGGCACTTAATTGAAGGTACTTGGCGTCACGAATGCCATATAAATTCTACACTTTTTCCATTACTAACAGCAACAAATGTTGACGTTCAATTAACCACCTCTGCTAAAGAAATACAAAAGGAATTTACAATGTATTTTGTAGAAGAAGGTGAGCTGTAAGCTTAAAATCTTCCGCCTATACGTTGAGTTCAGATTGTTAAAATCGTATATTGTTGGTACATTTATTATATATTCATTAGTTAAATTTCATCTATATTTCGTATTGTGTGTAATTAAAAATTGTTTAAATCACAAACCTATATGCATTCCCAAAAATTTTTGCCTATAGTATAGAAACCTCATTATTGGCGCTGTAGGGGCGGCTATGTATAGCCGCTTGCATACCCTTTTCAACTAATAACATATCTGTTAGCAAACGCAGGAAATTTGTCAAACACTAACAATATGCTGTTTAGACGATATGGTAACATTGCCAACATACGTTTGTTGAAATTGTTAACAAACTGTAAGCAAATGGTTGTAAGCATACGTATGCTAAAAAAAATTTTGCGTCTACACGATATGCTGCTACCTCTATCGAATTTTTCAGCATAAATATGTTCATTCAACATATCGTCTAGACTGCAAAGAATAATATAAGCATATACTATTATTTAAAGAAAAACTTTGGCTATTATAAAAAAAATCATATACTTATTCAGCCTTTTGTTTTGTGTGGCCAGTCTTTAAAAAATTTGAAAACTCTTATTTTACTATGTAAAAATTACTATTATGCATTAATATTAAAAATAAGTAGAACAGAGATCTCATCGTAAAGCATAATAATAATTTTTCATCGTACATTTTCGCCAATCTCATTAGGCAATTTTAACTACAAGGAATTAATATAATTATATATAATTGAGGAAAGGCGCGTTGACATTATTTTGGTTTTGTTGTTTTGCCATATCCACCAACGTTGTCATCACATCTGCCACTTTTGAGACACCTGCTTACATTTCATTTCGATATACGTTTTTCGATGAAACTACTGTGTTTTTCTAAAATAAAAATCTGTAAAACTTTAATTATAGTTACGTTTTAAATTAGAATAATAAGACTTGGTGTCTACTTACATATAAATAAGTTGTTGTTTTCTCCGGTGGCGTAATAGGCAGCATTTCAGAATCAGATAATATATCTTGAGTGGGCTGCCGATCTGGCGTGCTTAAAAGCTGTGAGCAACTGGTTCTACAATCAAAATTTGCATCACTTACGAAAGCTACAATAAGCAACAATAAATTAGAATAATAACACTTACGTTCTCAATTTCGACGTCTCAGTGAAATCCTCAGAAAACTACCAGGGATCCTGAGATTCGTCTGAATAGAACTGCAAGTCGCATCCACTACTAGATTTTTTGATGCTTTTCGTTTTGGATTGTAATACCGTTTGCTACTCGAAATACTCCTCCAGTTTTGCTCACATACTTCTTCTAATAATAATTAAAAAAGATCATACATATGTATGTATATACATACATACATATATTTCAATCCTTACCAGGTTTTCCAATCTCTTTAGCAATATCTATCCACGATAATTGCACGGCACTGCGGTTAGAATCTATCATTTGGGACTTATCTCAAATAACTTTTCTTTTTTTTTACTGCAGAAATAAGTATACACTTTTCTGCGTCACTAAATTTTCTTTTTTCTTTTTCACTTTTTAATAAATTTACGCTTTTCTCCATACTTTTACTTTTTGGCACAACAAATTTAAAATTAAAAATACAGTTGTTGCTCACAATTCCGTGCGAAAAAAGTGCTGCTCATATTGTTTCGTAGTTAAAAAATGTTGCCTGAAACGTTTTTCATTTTGAAAAACATGCTGCCAAAAACATTTCGTGTTTTTTTCAAAAATAAACAGAGTACTAGTTCAGCAACATTATTTCTTATTTATTTCGTATGAATTATTTTTATATGGGATTTGACAGTATTTCGCACGAAATTATGAACAGAGTACCATGCTTTAGCTTAAAATTAATTCAGTTTAATCGTTAGTTGTTTCTAAAGTTGCTAAAGCTCTTGCTTCCCTTGGCGAAATTTATTTTTTACATTTTTGGTTTAAAATACTAAAATTATTATTTTTATTCATCATATCCAAAACAAAAAACAACTTAAATTTTCTTTTTTTATGATTTTATATTCGGAAAAACTTTACTTCGAGTGATTGTTGGCGTACGAGTAAAAACTGGCATAATTTCATTCGAAAGCTGTCACGGTTATTCGATAGTGAATCAAGAATCTCAAAAACAAACAGGTTACACGTTCGAATAAGAATTCACGAAGGAGAGAATTTGGTCACAGATTATATAGCGTATGTAGCGATAGTTTTTCTGAATAGTTTCGCAACATTTACAATAGCGCAGCATTTTCCAGCTCTGTTTCATATCGTTATTATATGGCTTCATTCTGAAGACATTTTTACACGGTGGTTTAAAAATAATAAAATGGAAAAAGAGATGATCATTAGAAACCGCGTAATTGAATTCTGGATGAAGTTTCGCGAGCACGATTATAACACCAGTAATATTTTGCTTGGCAAATGGAAAACCTGTCTTCTTTTCAGACAAATCGAGTTTGGTAAATACCCTGATAAAATAGATAATAAAATATAGTAACCGATTTATCTCAAATATCAAAATTATCCCAACTAAATAGTGGGCAGGTTGTTGCTTATATTCTGAAGTACTTTACACACATACAAACATAATTACGAGTGCTTATACATACCTATAGAAAAATAATATTGTTTACAACAATATTGTCAATTGTGAAATTATGTGATAATTGACATTTAGGATCATTTAGTTTGACAGCATTTTTAATATTCAATATTTTCTTTAACAAACACCCACCCACTAAATTTTCCATAAAACACCAAAGCGAGAAAAAATGTTTTTTTTTTGTTTTTTTTTTTTGTTTTTTTTGATTTAAATGTTTAACGAAGAAATTTACATTTTCATACATACTCCTACATCCATACATATGAAATTCGTAATAAATTTTATTTCACACTTTTATGTTGTTGTTGATGATGATGATGATGATGTTCTTGGTATTTTGAAAACATCATCACTCAGGAGACGACTTTCTATTTAATTTCATCAACATTAAAGTTGTTTTCGTTTTCATTTTCGTTTTACTTTACTTTTTCAAATGAACAAAATTTTAAGTTTTACGTGTTACAAAAATTTTAATTGCTTTTCAAGAAGATTATTCTTGTTTTTATTTTATTTTATTCTTATTTATGCACTTAAATGTTGTTCTTGTACTCGTATATCCACATGTATTCGTAGATTCATAAATTCCATATATGAGCGCCATTAACAGTCAGTGTTTTCTTAAGCATTTGAAGGCCATAAAAATTAAATATATTAAATATAAAATATAATTCATTTTGATAAGCATTGCTTTAATTGAAAGTATATAACGGGTGGTCCAATCATAACGCACGATGTTAATTATAAGTCACACCTAAGCGCCACATTTTTTTGCCTTACAGGGTTCGAGATTTCTTTGTTTCAGTGTTTGACAAATGCAGCAATTGAGCGCAGCGCGATAAGATTGTTGGGAATCGAAATAGATTACGAAAATGGACGTTCAAATCAAAATACATTTTGTGCACTTTACAATTTCTTTGGTCAGCATAATTGATCAAAAATGTGGCCACAATCGCAAGAATTATAAGCAAATTACAGCAAACTGGATCTGCAGGATGTGAAAAAACCTGTTCGCGATAGCGTGGCAGAAGAGTCGTCAACTTCGACTCGTCGTCGTGCCTAACAATTGAACATCACGAACAACATTAATGCGAATTTTTAATAAAAGAGTTGAATTTACATGTGTACAAGCTTTTATTGAGTCAAGAGCTGTACCCTACTGATCATTGCAAGCGACGCACAGTGTGAGATTTTGCCAATCTAGCTGGACAAAATTAATATCTCGGTAATTAATTAGACTAGAGTTTTGAATTTTTGTACAAGGCATTACTAGATTAACCTGCAACTATTGTAAAAATTTAGAAGAAATTGGCCCACCGCCACGCCCACTTTTCATACAAATTTAAAGTAACAATACTAAAACTCTAGGAATGTTAAAAAATACTCACGGAAAAGAATCAACAAAAACAATTTAAGCATTTTTCAAAAAAAAAAAATTTTAATAATTCATTTTTTAACAAAAAAATTTTCCATATACGCATGTAAATAAACAATAATTTGGTTAAATACTAAATTGATTAGTTTGGATTTGAAATGTCAGGAGCGTTCAATAGATCTGCTACACTTCAGAGGTCAGTGTAGACTTTTTATATAAAGTAGATTTTCGCAGACTGTTTATATATGGATCTGATGATATTAAGAGTCGGTTCATTAAATCTGTGTTAGTTTCGACTCTAGAGGTCTTATACTTTTTTTTTTAACTATAGCTCATAACAATTTAAAAAAAATGTTTTGGATCTCTTTACAGTTTTCCACTTAAAATTAAATTTTTTAAAATGATTTTTAAGGCAATTTTTTAGTTTCCCATAGTCTATGTGAAAAGAAGATACACTGCTAAATTTTCCACAAATATAATCCAATGATCGGTTAATACTTTCATTTCTGGGTGTTGTCAGCCAAATATCAAAAATTTCGTAGTACAAAGTGTTGCTACTCATTGCAGATTTTTTTTAAGATTTGCAAATATTTGCAGACAACTTAACAATTAAATTAAAGAAAACCTGACAGCAGTCTCATTTTAACTAATTTGGTGCTGGACCGCAGTGGACCCAAAAAGTTCTATTCTAGAGATTTTCTTTTACATAAACGTAAAGAGTAATGTTAGAAATTGAGGAGTACTAATCAAATTTCACCTCTTTTTTATAACTGAAATCAGCTGGTATAATGTGTGGGTAAATAAGAATTTAAAATTAAATAACAAAAAATTTAAAAAAACATTGCAGCAAAAAGCTACACCCGCTTAAATATGAATAATTTTTATAGGTATTTATGCTAATTTTGATTTACTCAACTTTAAAGTACCGTTATAACAGTACAGTTAGCAATTGAGCCAAACTGCTCACATATTTATACTCTGTAGAATGTTCTCTTTTAATTTTAGTTGCTGTAAAAATTAAAATTTATTTATCTTTAATAAATATCTTTTTTCTTTTTTAAGATCTTTTTTATATATTTTTTTCTTCTTCTTTTCTTTCCTTTGGAAAGCTTCTTCAGGAAAAAATTTAAAAAAAAAGAAGATGATTTGATTCAGACTATAAAAGAAAAAGAGGACCAGGAAGTAGCGCGGACAAAACTAACAATGATGATTGATAGGCACATTAGCAATATTAGACCTACAGCAAGGGATATTTTTATTTTATTTGGGTACCGTACCCAAACAAAAGAAATTTTTACCCCGTCGGAGAATCAAAACACATATTAAATATTTTTATATTCGATAAAGTAAAAACCGCTAAAAATTTTTTGAGTACTAATAGAAACATATTAATTGTTAATGCTGACAAGAGTAATGTTACTGTTGCTATGAGCAGAGACGATTATAATTCGAGAATAAATGACATTCTTAACGATTCTGCTAAATACTCAATATTGAATAAGGATCCGACTACTAAACTGCAAACCACAAACAATTTTTTAGTTGATGAACTTTTTAAAAAAGAAATCATTTCAGTAATGGAGAGAAATAGACTTAAGACTAATGTATCAAATTCTCCAAAGCTGTATGGAGTACCTTAGATCCATAAACAGAATTTTCCTTTAAGGCCTATTTGCTCTTGCATTAATTTCCCGGCCTATGGACTGTGCAAGTATATAAAGAATATTCTTAAGGTGATAACAGGACAATCAATATATAATATTAGAAATTCGTTGGAATTTAAGGATAAAACCAAGAGAATAAATATACAAGATAATGATAGATTGTTTTCATTTGAGGTAGTTTCACTTATGAAATATAAAACATAAAATATTTCCTGAAGCGAAATATCGTGAAAAAAAAACACAAAAAAATATTTATAAAAAAGATCTTAAAAAAGAAAAAAGATATTTATTAAAGATAAATAAAAAAAAGATCGGTTAAAAAAAAACAATAAAAATTAAAATTTATGTTAAAAAAAAACACTTTTGTCCAGCTAGATTGACAAAATCTCACACTGTGCGACGTCAGTATGCCGGATGGTAACTTAAAAATAACAAATCATCCTCAGCGGATTCTTTTACAAGCAGAACTGCATCATTTGGACAAATGAAAATCCACGAGTGATTGTTGAAAAGCCAATGCATCCACAAAGAGTAATTGAGGATATGGATATGGCTCGCGCGAGCATTTGGATAAAATAAAATATATTCCTACTAAGATAATTCTCTTAAAACTTTTTGTTTTATTTACAATTAAAACGTGCAATTTTGATTGGACCACCCTTTAAAACATGTTTAAAGTGGTTGATTTATAGTGATTTTAGATTTCCAATCTAGAAAAATGTACCCCCGCCTGGAAAATTTTTTATTTGTTTTATTTTTTATTATTTGTTTGAATTGTAGCTGTTTTCGAAGAGTTTCCTTTCTTGAGTATATAAGAGGCTTTTAAGTGGCCGGCCCCCACTAAAGTTTCGTTTCATTTATTAAGAACATTTTAAGGTATGAAGGCCTTTCCATATCCACTTAATAGTTTTGAAATGTTTTTTTTTTTTTTAATTATTGAAAAATAAACACATTACATCTATTTTAAACTTCTTATTAATGGATTTGTTTTAATTTTTCTATTCGTGTTTTTTTGTGTGTTGTTTTCTTGCAGGAATTTACTTGTGATGTTTCGGTAGAGGGTGGCAAATCATCACAACCCCTGCAGTTTTCTTTTACATTTTATGATTTGGATGGCCATCATGGTAAAATTACTAAAGATGATATTGTGGGCATTGTTTATACCATCTACGAATCAATTGGCAAGTCTGTTGTGGTGCCGCATAGTGGCAGTAAAACCATTAATGTGCGTCTGACAGTCTCACCTGAGGGTAAAACGAAAGCTGCTAAAAATAAAAAATCATCCGCTAATGCGATGGCTTTGGATTCAGTACAACAAAAATCAGCGCCGTTAGCTACAGTCTCTCAGGCAGCACGTAGACTTCACCGCTATAGGCCACGTAAACTTATCAAATCTGATGAGGAAGACGAGGATAGCAATAGTGATAAAGAGCGTGATAATACAAATAATACTCATATGACCAGCTCCAATTTATCACAAAATTTAACCACCCATAAATCAAATGTGAAAGATCACAAATTGAACAAATTGAAAATGGAACAAAACTGCTGTAATCTATTAGCAAATGCTCCGAGTGTATCAAATTCACCATTCGAAACTATTTATAATAATTTTAAAACGGCTACAGCAACTACAACAGCTGAGACGTGTAGAGAATGTCAAGCTGCGGTAGATGAAAGTCGCAATGCCGCTATTTCGCCCACTGCTCAATATCCCGCCAAAAAAATATCGAATACAAACGAGGCTTATATGAAACATGTGGCATCGACACGCATAAAAATGCTACGAAAATCACGTAAACAAAAGGTAAATAATTAAAAAAATACTTGATTATTTTTTAAATAAATTTTTGTAAATGGCGAAAGTCTTTAGACTGTAAAATAATTTAAATTACTGAGAAATTTTACAGCACTTTTGCAATAATTTAAGATTCACCGATTTGAAAACTACGAATATTGTAGGCTGGTCGAGCCAAAACGCACGGCGTTAGCTGTAAATAAAACATACAGTTTTCAGAGAATATACTTAAATCGAGAGAATTTTGTATTGTGATAAATATGATCTATGATAATTGTGTGAAACAAAATATCGGACAGATTCTCGCCACGACTTCAGTGGCATGAATGACTAAGACGTAAATGAAGTTCAATGTGATTAATGCATTACCGAATTAGCTCATACTTTAGTTCTTGGCATATTGATCTTCACTTTTTCTTTACAATATCCCCAAGGAACGAAATCTGACACCGTTGGACATATCGGTATCACATAACATCGCCACGGCGTGAGATAAGGCAACCATAATTGAGCAATTGTTTTATTGTTTTGTAAGTTGTATGGCAAGAAGCAGCATCCATTCATCTCCATGTTCTCAACTTTTGGCCACAAGAAGTCTGCTATGATCACGCGTTAGTGGGCACCATTCACGGTTACTAATTGATCGACCACATTTTAAAAGGCGTACGACCCGCTAACGCCGCCTGCCAATAAACTACATTAAATAGTCAATCTTTGCGCATGCGTGGGCTTTTCAACAATCACTGGTGGATTCTCAAATACGGCAATTCTGATTGTTGACGAATCCATTGAAGTATTGTCTCGTCGCCGAAGATGTTTTCTTTTATAATGTCACCATTCATTCTGTTAAACCCACCATTCGGCATATTGACGACACTTCAAATAGTTAGTAGGCTTAAGCTCTTGACTCAATTAAACCGTGTAAGCGTGCACTAAATACAATTTTGAATTGAACATTCGTTTTCGTAAGATGCTTCCGCAGTTGTTGACGTTGAGGTTGTGACTATCCATTAACATTGTGCATTATAGTTGAACCACCAGTTAAATTTGCTCAAGAGATATCCTTCTTATTCGATACAAAACTTTGTCTTTTATATTTGTTTTTTTTTTCTTTTTTGTAAATTGAGAAGAGGATTAATGAGAGATCCAAACTGTGTGCGAGTGGGACAATATTACATCGGCAATTTCGCTATTTTAAAACCATTTTTAAATTCCGAACGTTTTTCTGAGGGGATATTTATTAACTTATTCACCACACTTTTATTGCTTAAAAATCGATGTGTTTTTCAAACAGCTGATATTAAATGGCGTACGTAAAACGTCATCCTTTGTTAACAACATGCTGTTACCATGTTGCCAATTTTCGTTTTTATTTATATTTTGTAAATTATCAAAAAAATTTATCAGTTTTTTAAATTTGTATTTTATTATTATTTCTTTTTTTCTTTTCTTTATTTATATGAACTCTTACATTTGCTTTGCGTTAATGCATTCTTTTTAACCTTCTGCCCCTTTGCCATCTGCCATTAATTGACATTTATAATTAATGTGGACTCATCCGCTTTCATAATTCATAAATATTTATCTATTGCATCCGCTAAGCATCAAGAATGCATGGAAACTAGACAACGTAGCTTATCTGTGGGCAATGAAACCTGCTGGAAAAATCGGCATCTTCAAAAGCAGCCCACACAACAACAATTAATTTGGCATGCTGAACAACAATTGAATAATGGTAGTGGTAGTGGTGGTGCTGACAATGATATTGTTGATGGTGTGCAGCTGCGCAATCCTATTAAAGTTAGTAAATCATTGATCGGTGCTCCAAAACGTAATTCAGCTGAATGCTGGAAATCGGCGCTTAATCGTAATGATCTTATAAGTATTATAAGGGAAAGTATGGAAAAAAATCGTTTGTGTTTTCAGCTGAGCGGGTAAGCGATTTTTATTTAAAAACTATTAAAAAATTAAATTCGTTACGGCTTGTTTTATTTTTTTTTTTGTTTTACCTTTTTTGAAATTTCGCAACGTTGCATGTTTATACAAATACTCCTTAACAAACAAATTAAATTAAAATTTTTAAACACTAACGATAGAAGAAAATTTGTTTCAATTTAATTCAAAATATTGTACCTGTTTCGACTGTTTTTCTTCTTATTCACGACTTTTCGAAGTTATTAAGCAAAGAAGGTCGCATGAACCCTTTTTGGCTGTAAATAATTTATGTTTTTTTTTTTTTGGCTTACAGAAAACCACAGGCAAATGTGAGTCCCATCAGACATTCACAACCAACAATACAACAGCATCAGCAACATCTAATACAGCACAGCAGCAGCAACAGCAACAAAGAACAAACTACAGCAGCAACGACTTTTCAGCAGCATCGTCAACGTTCAAATACAATATCCAAAATTCCTACTTTAATTGCCAACCACAACAATACACACTCAGTCAGCCCCCATCAACCAAATTTAACCAGCACCCAACATCGCTCCAGCAGTTGTGCAAATACCATCAGCAACAACAGCAATCAACACGATGCACGCTTGCACGAAAATCCCAACAGTACAAATAGCAGCACTAATATCTACCATCATCATCTCCAGCCACACATTCCCATTTATCATCAGCAGCTGAATATTAATCCGGCTGTTATAACAGCTCACAGTGGACAGCTGCTAAGCGCAGGCAGTGGCGGCATTTCAGCGGCTGGACATCATGGTAAAATGAATCTTTGTGGTTATGATTCATTTTTACATGCCACCATTTGTGGTGGCGGCTTAAGTCATTCACCAACTCCAACCCAGTCATCACTAGTGAATCAAGCTACCAACGCTGCTGCGAATAGTGGTGGTCATCAACAACAACAACAACAAATAGCTACAGTTCGGCCCATTATGTCTACTACCTCACAAAATACTCACCGCAAACATTTAAGTTTAGCAGTGACACCAAATCAAATAAAAACCAGTAAAATTTTACGCAGTGGTTCGTACGTTCAGACCCATCATCAGCAGCAATCACAACAACGTCACAACGCAACAACAACACAAAATTCTCCTCAATATCATGGTTATCAGCGTTTGCCCTCAACCTCAAAATACAATTTGTCTGCTTTGCATTTGGTTAGCCCAACCATGGATAAACCGCCTTTGGACCAATTGGACAAATGGCGTCAAGATCAAGTCAAAAATTATGATCAACTTTTGTATGCAAAATTAAGCGAAAAATTACAACAAACAAATTTAGTTCCCTCAATTACTAATGCCCGCGATAACAATCAACGACGTAAACATCGAATGTTGAGACAACGGCGGGCGAATGCATTAACACCACCGGCTAACAAAATCGCTGCAAACTCAAAAATTAGTCCTAAGGAGGATAGTGATTATGCCGCTATGATACACATTGCAGATGATCCAGTGGAATGTGAAAATTTATTGGGCCAAACTAGTGAAGATGAAGAAAGTCATGAATCACAGCACGATTTATCAGCACAAAGTCCTGAAGAAGAAGTTGTTATTGATTCTGTTTCTAAAATTCATGTAGCTGAAGGCACTTTGGTTGATCTGGATGATGACGATGCTGATAATTTAGAACAAGTTGCCACACATGGCAAGCTTTCTCTTAACGCCGATACTTTACTTAATGATGAAAGTGAACTACATGACTTACACTTAGATGACGCTTTAGAAATTGAGGAAGATTTAGACGAAATGGAAGATGAAGATCTTGAAGAAGTTGTTATGGGTCGCAAGGGTAAAAGCGGTCGAAATAGTGCTGCCAGCAATAACAGCAATAATTCAGGCGCCACTTTGGCAAACGCAAATGTTGCTAATACAAGTACAATTTCCTCCTCGCTCATACATCGTTATGTTCACGAGCACATACATCACCATTATCATCACTTCGAAGAAAAAGAAGAATGAGTGTTTAAAGAAGAAGAAGAAGAACAAACAGAAAACAATTTAAAATTAATTTTATAAATTTTACACAAAAGAAAATAGAATAGTTTTTTTTTTTTTTAATTTTATTTGGTTAAGTACGGATTTTGTAAAAACTTTTGTGTGTGTGTGTGTGTGTGCGTGTGCGAGTGTTGTGTTTTAAAGGATGAGAAGAAGTAGAGGGGAAAAAACGATAAGATCTTATTTTTTGCTAAGAAAAGCTATTAAGATGATAAACGTATTAAATTTAATTATTATTGCTTTATTCAAGTTCATTCGTGTTCATCATTGCAAGAGTAAAAACTACATTTGATAAACGACAAAAGAATCACAAAAAAATGAAATGATGCGAGTAATGATTTTGGGGATAAATTTATTATGCCAGCACACAAACAAAAAACAAAGATATAACCACCCTGTGTTACAAAAAACAATAAAAGAAAATTATTAAAAATATATTTTTTCAAATACATTTCGAATTTCAGGGGCGTTTCCTTATGTTTGAATTTTTTTCTAGACCTTAATTATTTTTTTATTATTATTTTTTTAGTCAACTAAGCAGTTTGAAATTAACTTTGAATCTTGATTAATAGTGAAAATATTTGTACGGTAAAATTCAAATTCAATAATTTTGTAATAAAGTTCGAATTTTTAAACACTTTTCAATCTTAAAAACTATTTTTTCAAGAATTCGTAAATTTCAAACTTGTGTTTGAAATTTCGAATTTAAGTTCAAAATTTAAAAGGTATTTTATTTTTCCATAAAAACAATAATATCTCTTCAGTTTAACATTTTGAAACAAAAATCAACAAAAAGTGCTACAAATCGGTTAAAAACTTTACGGTGAAAATAAAACTGTTTGAATTATTTTGTTTTTACTAAAAAAGTTTTTGAACTTTTCTTTTTCAAAGCAATTGAAAACGAAAGGACAACAGCCAAAAATTAAAAGAAATGTTAACAAAGTAACCAGCAAAAGCTTCAAATAACAAAAACAAAATAAACAAAAAATACAACTACAAAGTAAAAAGAATTCCTGTTTATTTTATAAATAATTTAATTAATATTTTTTTGCTTTTATTTTTCAATTGTGTTTTAATAAAAAAAAAAATACAAAGATCAAAAGTGCTTCAATTTTAAGATTTAATTGAATTTATTGTTGTCTAGATAAAATTTATAATTAAGTCTATTTATATGTTGTATGTATGTATGTGTGTGTGTGTGTATGCATTTTTTTGTGTATGAATGGCTGATTAATATAAAAGTTTATGTTGAATGATCGCTTGAATGTGTGTGTAAAAGCTTGCATTTAACTATAAGGAAATAATTGACTATATTGTAGTTAAAAAAAAAAACAAAATTAAACAAAATAATTTTTTGTAAAAAAAAGGATTTGCTACAAGAAACGAGTAGAATAAAAATTGAAATACAGTACGAAATTGTGCGGAATATAAAAAATAAATTAATAAATATTCAATTATCTAAAATTTTTAAATTTAATAATCTCGAAAAGTATTTTTTTTATGTTCAAAATTCTTTTATATGTTGTTTTTCATGCAAAAGGAGAGAAAGAAAGATGTGAAATTTTAGCACCAGAATTAAATAGCTTTCAAATCACTTTTTAATTACAAAATGGTTCTTAAAGTATTTAAACCGAAAATAAGCAGCTCTTCTCTTTTAACGAAGTTTTTTATTGGCATTTTTGAACTGCATTTTCTTTATAAAACAACATTTTTTTCAAAGTGTATTTTACATCGCCTCTCTGTCTTTCTATTTCAAACAGATAAAACAAACATATTTATTTCTGTTGCGTTTATGTAGCTAATCTAAATATTTTAAATTTCATAAAATATAATTTTTGTAGTTTTTTTAATCGAACTTTTTTTTATCTTTAATAAATATCTCTTATTCTTTTTTAAGGTCTTTTTAAATTAAAATAACAATTTATATTTTTTTGCTTTTCGATATTTCGCTTTCCTATGAAAAGCTTCTTCAGGAAAATTTTTTTTTTGTTTTTGTTTTTTCTTTTTTTTTCCCTGAAGAAGCTTTCCATAGGAAATCAAAATATCGAAAAGAAAAAAAAAATATAAATTGTTATTTTAATTTAAAAAGACCTTAAAAAAGAATAAGACATATTCATTAAAGATAAAATATAATTTTTATTTAAATTTCTGCTTTTTTCTTACTGCATTTAACCCAGAAAATATGTTTAAGGAGTCTCTTATTGAATTATTAAAACAATATATATATATATATATATATATATGAAATTAAACTTAAATATAAAAAAATTCCTGATAAAAATCCAAATATAAGGATACATAAAAAATTATAATATACTTATATATATTTAAAATTTAGATTTTATTTTCTTATTAGATAGTAAAAAATCTTAAAAATTATTATGAATACTTTCGCTACTATTTTATGTAACAAAATAAAATTGAAGTATAAAACAAAACAAAACAAAACAAAACAAAAGTAAAAAACAAAATTAACATTCATTCTCCTCCATTTTTATGTGTATGTGAAAAATACTCCAACTACAAAACCAATATTTTATATTTCTTAAAACTTTTTAAAAAAAGACTGATTTCCTCCATTTTTTTTATTAACAAATAAAAGTGTTTATGACAAAAAAAACAAAATGATTTATAATTATTAGTATACACCATACACAAATTAAATAAAAAACAAATATAAGTTAATTACAGAACAAGAATTTAATGGCTTAATTTATTTGCAAACAAAAGGAAGCACGCCTCCAAAGATATTTTTCAATGGCTGTAGAAGAGGAATGTTAGAAGATTGGCCCTTAATTACTTTAAAATAGAGCAGCTTACAGTTTTCTAAGCTTAGATCCAATTTCAAAAATCTTGATTTTTAAAATTATAAAAAATTTTTTCGGTTTACTTAGACTTTTAAATATTAGAAGAGAATTAAAGGAGTCTCTATTTCCTCTATATAAATAAGTTTTTATGACAGTTCCTGGAAGATACCTGACGACATAATAGGTTTGTTCCCGTACTCTACTTTGGGAGCCCGCGGGTTCCCAAATTTACCCTAAAGCGTTCCCGTATACAAAGTTTGGGCAAGTGAGAGAGAATTTGAGAGAATAATATTCTTCTTCTTTCTGCCCAAAACAGCCCGCACTTTTTCTTCGGGCTAATTTGGTAAGATTGAAAATCAGTCAGCTGTTGCATAAAATAAACAATAAAAATTGTCAGCAAACAAGTTTTCTTTAGAGTCGAAATAAAACTTTTTATTGAAAAATGAAAGTAAATGCTTGAATTTTTTGTTTATCTATGTATGTACTTAAATATCTATGTATAAAAAACATACTAATGAGATATATATATGTATACATGCATAGATAACTACATATGTACATATTTCCATGGACATAAAACAAGTAAATAAATTTTGACATTTTATTTCGGGCTAAAAATTTGGTTTTTAGTCTCTAATTGAGAGTATTTTTTCATTACTCTCATTTGCCCAAACTTTACCCAAAAAGTACGGGAACACAGCTAATAGCCTGTTTCCACGACAGTTTGAATCTCGTGCTTCGCTCTCTGAAGCAAGTTTGTGAATCATGCTGTTTACACGACTCATTTATCTGCTTCGATTTGGCTGTTGTTATTAAACAGAAAAACATAAGTTGAAAAACAACAACAACAGTTGAAAAACAACAGAAGATATCCTTCTTGCCGCGATAGCATTAAGTATAATTTTTTTTCCTATCCATTTTTTTTTTTAATTTTATAAAATTAAAATTAATTAATTAAGTTTTAACTTTATTTTGTTTGTAAATTTTCTTTGTTTACAAAAACGTTTAATTTTGATAACTAGTGCAGATAAACTTACGATAAAAATTAGGGAAGAGAGGATTTTTACTTGTTTCGCAACTAGCTTCAATATGAATCTACCAGCTTCGCTCTCAAAATTTTGTATGGCGAAGCAGGTTGATTCGCTTATGATTGGGGTGTGAAGCAAGAATAGAGAGCGAAGCAGGTGCCGTGGAAACACCATATAATATTAAAAGTAGCCATAAATAGGTCTGTCTGCGTACTTTTCCAGTAGCAAATACTCAGTCAATTTTTTTGGGAGAGTAAGAACAATGTTACTCTGTCGGCTGAGAGAATCTGAAAAAGTACGCCGACAGTATCCAGTAAAATTTTGCAAGAAAACAGCTGATCGATGTGTAAACAATTGAAATAATAAAGCAAAAGAATTGTGGCGCATGTGTACGGAACGTTGGCACGTTTCTACCATGAAATAAAATGCTTTGTTTATTATAATTTATTATAAACATTAAAAATAAACACATTTGTAACTACTTACCTCTGCCATTGCTAAATTTCAATTTTTATTTTCACTTTACAACAATTATTTAATTCAAACATTATATGAAAACAGCTGTTCAAAGTAGTTGCAAAATCTTGCAAGCAAAAATTTCTCTGACTTTCAACTGTCAAAAAATTATCTTTTTAGCTCTCTTTTTGCCAGTAGTCTGACTTTCAACTGTCAAAAACTCTCTTTTTGCCAGAGATTTCGAGTACGCAGACAACATTTTGCAAGATTTTGCAATATTTTGTACAAAATGATGCAAAATATGTGTACGCAGACAGACCTAATATTTTTAAAATAAATTAGTCATTTAATTTTACTCTATCTTTATAAATTAAAATTTTAATTTTTACAAATTTTAATTTTCTATCTCTAGCCGTTGTTGCACTTGTACTACGTATATTTTTTTTAAATTCACTCTACCACAAAATATTCTTAAATTTGAACAACGTTTTCGTTTTAACGATAAACAACAGCAAATGCATCATTCACTCGCAATTGAAAGTTTTATGGGAAAAAAATATGTATTGAAAAATGTGAACATGTGTCCAAAACAATTAAAAAGAAACAAATAAAAGTACCAAAGAAAAAACGCAGACGTCCAAAAAAGTTCTTGGAGATTTTAGGATCAGAATAATAAAGGAATAAAAACATTAAACGCTGTCTAGTGTGACCAAGATTTTCATTATTCTACTTAAAAATGTCTTATTAAAATCTGCGCTTTTTGGCCACACTGTTTAAGAAAGACGGACAAAATACAAGTCTGAAAGCATAGAAATTTTTATTTTTTAAAATGTTTTTCAAAATTTAGGTCTGACAAAAATCTGTTACAATTTATTTTTATTTCAAACTATTGTATCTTTTAAACACATACATATACTATTTCCGATAGAAAGGCAATGGGTCAACGAGGGCAATGGGCAAACGAGTAAAAGCGCTTAGTTGTAGCAGGTGAGCAATTACTCGTAAGTCGAGTTCAACTAAACAGCAACAGCTTTTGCTCAATTTCGTATGCATAAAAATGAGTTCAGACCAATTGTAATTACTTGAGCAAAGGGAGATCAAACATCTAATTGTTATTGAAGTGTGAACATGTCGTCGAGTGAAAGTGAAGTAGAATCAAATAATAATAAAATAGATACTGACGACATTTCTAAATTTTTAGTAGAAAAAATAAAACAAAATAAATATTTACTCGAAAAGTGTGAATTGCCAAGCATTAAAAATATAAAAAAAAACAAACAATAGAAACATGTGTCACTGAAATTAAGCAAAAATTTCGCATTGACTTAACGGGGAAAAATATAATAAAAAAAAAAATAGCTGACATGAAATGTCGCATCAAAAATAAAATAAATAATAATAAATAAATTAAACAGGCAATAAAAAAATTATTTAAAAAAACTGGGAAACTAATTTGTCACAATTGCTTTGTGCTAATTCTCATCCCTCAACAAACAAACTTCCAGGTAAGTGTACCGTTACCGAATTCAAATATTGTTGTTGATTTCGCTATTCGTTTGTTCATCTCTCTCTTGGAACCAGTGATGGCAACTGCACATTTGATACATTGGAAGAGACATCAGCAACAACAACAACATCAGAAACAAAAACAACAGCAACATCAGTATCAAAACAGCAAAGAAAGCGCCGTTGCACTGATCATGATGACCAAAATGTAAATTTTTTTATATTTTTTTTTTTTACATTTTGCTATATGTTGTTTATTTTTGAAGGTTAACAAAAGGTCAACAGCAGTTTTGAGTCGTTATGAAACTGATGAGACAAGGCAGTTGAATTTTCAAAGTCTGCAGAGGCTTGTTTTAGTAAAGGAAAACAAAGTATTTTCAACAAAAATGCAGATTTTGCAAGATAAACTTGCGGAAAGAAACTTGCAGTTCCATAAATATTGAATTTTATCAATATGTAATTAATTAATATTTAATGCCTAAAAGTGAATTACATTTACATATGTTAATTTACTTAAAAAAGAGAATTATGTTTTTGTACATACATACTTACATAAGTATATTATTAATATGATTTTTATAAATAAAATAGTGAATTACGTATATTTTATTTTTGTCAAAAAAAAAAAGTGAATTGTTTTTACGTTTATTATTTTTATAAACCAAGAAAAATTAAATATTATCATTTACATGTATTATTTTAATTGTAAACTAATTTGATAATAAATTTGCGATCATCCTCATTTTGTTTTTTCCAGCTTCTGTATTTCTTGCTGTTTGTTGTCCGATATCATTTCCCAATTGCCATACATCATTATTGTTGTAATCGTCATTGATACCAATGTAATCGTCTTTTAAAAATTTAGCTATGTTGTGCAAAACGAAACAACTGGCTGCTATTACGTGGGGTGCTAACTCTGTCGATACACGAATTTTGTATTGAAGTATCGAAAATCGTTGCTTCAATTGCCCATAACACCGTTCTTTAATGACACGTTCCCTTGTAAACACTTTGTTCAATGTTTTTTCTATGTCAGTTGTAGGGTTCCGGAATGGTGTCATTAGCCATGGGCATATTCCATAGCCTTCATCCCCGAGAAGTAATGCATCGTTTGTTGCATTTTGCATAATTCTACATACCTCGCTGTTTCGTAAGATGCGTGCGTCATGAACTGAACCAGGCCAGGATATGTCAACGCTTGTAAAAAGTTCTTTTCCATCACAAGTTGCCTGTACATTTATAGAGTGGAAACCCTTTCTACAAATACAGTCAAAGCCCGGTATAGCGAATACTCAATTCAACAAATATCCGTTATAACGAATGGCCAAATTTTTACATTAACTACCTTATATAGCGAATGATAAAAAAACAATCCCGATTTAACGAATGACAATGTTGCTTTGTATTGAAAGAACACGTGCGATGCGTTGCTTTTTTAAAGTTAGAAGTTAAGGTTTTAGTTGTTTTGTTTGGTTCATTATGAAAACGAGATATCAAATCGAAAAAGATTATCTTTTGGTAAAAAAATTAAAGATTTTAGAAGAATGTAAGAAAGGTGTATGGAATAACAAAATCTTCAATATGTATCTTAAAAAAGAACGAACATAAAATTGTGGAAAATTTAAAAATTACATACAATAGAACAAAAAAATCGGCGATCTACTAAAAAGGTGAATTTCCATGAATAGAAAAGGCTCTCTTCGAATGGTTTTTAAGCCAAAGAAACAAGCATATACCTGTCAGTGGAATGCTTTCAAAAGCAAAGGCATTAGAAATCCATAATCAAATGTACGTCTCCGATTTTTATCCAAGTCATGGCTAGCTATCACGTTTTAAGAAAAGCAGTGGAATCAGGTTGCTAAAGCAAACCGGCGAAAAACTTTCAGCTCGAACAGATTTAGTGCAGCCTTTTAAAAATCGTTTCCATAACTTAGTAATCGAACAGAATTTAACAAGAGATGCAATTTTAATGCAGATGAGACCAGTTTATGTTGGAAATTGCTACCTGATAAGACACTTGTCCGTGCAGGAGAATTAGGAAGTTATCGAAGGAAAGGGTAACAGTTCTTCTATGTGCAAATGCATCCGGTTCAAGAAAATTAAAACCGCTCTTAATTGGTAAAGCAAAAAAACCTCGTTTATTTAAAAACAGGGTTATTCCAACGAATTACACGCATTCAAAAAATTTTTATGCTTTTGTTTTAAATTTTTTCTAAGGTTCAACAATTTTTAAAAAGCAACAGTCTACCCATAAAAGCACTACTTATACTTGATAATGCAAAAAGTCATCCGCCCGCAGAAGAGCTAATCAAAACAACCAAAGATGGAAAAATAAGAACACTTTATCTACTACTTTAATACAACCGATAGACCAAAATGCCATCCGAATTTTAAAAATGCATTACAGAAATCATTTACTCAGTAATATTGTCTCATCAAAAACAGAAATTGTCGTTGATTTTTTAAAATATCCTAATTTGTACGATGCAGCTTACATGATCCATTTGGCTTGAAAAAGATAAAAAAAGAGTGCTTAGAAAAATATTACAAATAAAAACAATTCTTAAATAAATGCGAAAGTATCAATTAAAGTTTTATTTCTACATTATATTATAAATACAATTAAATGTTTATGTTTTTAAAATTGCAGACCACCGTTTTCTATAAAATTTTAAGGTAAAAAAAAAATACTGTTCGATATAACGAATATCTCGGTATAACGAAAGGTCTAAATATTATATCATTCGTTTAACCGGGCTTTGACTGTATACTCATCGCTTTGATTTGTGGGTTTTTAAATTTTCATTTGAGTACAATCAATCACTTCAATTGCAAATGGAAAGCAATAATTTGCTTGCCATTTCATTTGAGCATCTTTTATTTCATCTGGATCTTTCGGGAATTTTATCCACTCGCTTGCTTTGGAAGATATAAGTTTCGCAACTTCCGCAATAGTTCGCGATACAGTTGATTGATGTACTCCAATATCAGTGGCTATACCATCTTGGAAGCCAGGATCTGCACAAAATCTTAAATATATACGAATTTTATCAATGTTGCTGAGGGCACCACCTCGTGTTTCTTCTGACTCCTCAAAAAAATAATTAGCCAACCAGCAGATGCTACTATCATCAAACCCATGTATTTATCATTTTATTATGAAGTAAATATATAAAAAAAAATTAATAATTCAAAATACAAACCTGTGTAATTTTTTATCCTCACTTGCTAAATATATTTTCCGCTGTTGATAACATTTTGTATATCTTTGTGGCACAAAATATTCAGCCATCCTTCCTTTTTGGTGCACGCGAGTCAACTGTAATGCAGGCTCATTACAAAATTTGAGCAAGAGCTCACAAAAGAAAGCAAAAGCTTGTTTTCATGCATATGAAAATGAGCACAAGCTCATCTTACTTAGTTCAAACTAAGCAAAAGGAGATCAAACGTGAGCAGTGAGTAAAAGCGAATACATCAAATTTTATTTTGCATTCCCCAAGCACCTTTTACTCAAAGAATCGAGTCCGAGCTTAAGCTCACTTTTTATGCATGAGACCCAATGACTAGGATCATGATAAGAATTTTTAGAAAGACATTTCAGTGACCTGAAATCATTTTATAAATTCTTTCTTATTCTTTTAGGAGTTTTTAGAATAAAAAATTTAAAAAAAAGTGTTTATGAAAAAGAAAAATAAAAGAAAAAGTGCTAAATAGCTTGAAATATGTATTGAATGGTTGGAAATTAATCAAAATATCATAAAAGGACTTGTGTCCTTTTATGATTTTATGGCAAAGCTAGGAGGAAATATCCTTGAAATTGCATTCAATCGGACTACCAATAAGAGGATAGTAATGGTTTTTTTTTTTTTTTTTTTTTTAAAGAGAAGTAGCACTTCAGGCAACAATGCCTATTTAGTCAAGTACCGTGCTACATTCTTTAGGAAAGGGATAGAGAAGAGATGAAACAGGTGGTGAAAGTAGAAGGATAGTCGGAAATTAACTGCCGTATATATAAGACACAGCACAGCGACCAGTGACTATGCCTGCCTTTTCATCGCTGAGCAGCCATACCGACAGTCAACTTTTATTTTTATGTAGTGAAAAAAACCAAGGTCTTCGTTGGGAATCGAACCCACAACCCCCATACTTACAAGCTAGTACACTACCTACTAGCCTACAGGGGCACCAGGATAGTAATGGTTGGCAAAAGATAAGCGAAAGAAAGTTTTTGAATAAGGGTATTTTTAGCGCCTGTAGGCTAGTAGGTAGTGTGCTAGCTCACATGACTGGGGGTTGTGGGTTCGATTCCCAACAAAGACCTTGGTTTTTTTCACTATAAATAAAAATTGACTGTCGGTGGGGCTGCTCAGTGATGAAGGCATGGTCACTGTTCACTGAGCTGTCTTTTACGACAGTTAATTTCCGAAACTATCCTTCTACTTTCACCACCTGTTGCATCTTCTTCTCTATCTCTTCTCTTCACTAAATAGGCATTTTTGCCAGAAGTGCTAATTCTCTTAAAAAAAAATAAAATTAATAAAGGTGGAAAGTAAAAAAGAAGCTAAAAAGAAAATAAAGCAGCAATGAATGTGACAGTAGGAGGCATATACAGTGACACATTATTGGTAGAATTTTATAAAATATTTAAGGTGTCACAGCTTATAATTTTTTAAAAACTTTTGAATACATTTAAATAAATATCTACTAAACAATCAACGGTCTACGTCTAACTTGGAAGAGCGAAAAATATTTATTAATGACTATGTAGTTTACGCTGTACTCTGTAACTGCTCCGAGTACTGTAATTAACCGACTACTACTACAACTACTACTACTGATATTCTCACCAAATATTTATTATTCAAAATAATGAGCAGTAGTGAAATGGCCATATGGATATGCTCTCCCCCATAGTAATACATTTAAAATAATTGTTGTATAATAAATGTATTTTAAAGGAATCTAGCACAAATTAACGTAGTTGAAAATAATAAATTAAAGTAAGCGAAAACCATTTAGAATGTAAAATTCAACGAGAAATCGCAAGTATCGTTAAAGGAAGCAAATCAACTGTGCACGACGACATCATTACGCGATAAAAAAATGTCAACAGATGTAGACGAAAAGAAGAGTTTTAAGAAAAAATACATTGCATGGCCGACTGGCTCGAAAGAAGCAATGTGTCAGTGTTAAAAACAATAAGGATCTGATATTTGCTTGGATTTTCCGACGGGGTTAAAATTACTTTTATTTGGGTACGGTTTTCCGTCGACCCTCGTCAAATTTGGTTTGTGAACAAACCCAGTTTCGGCTGTTTGCCATCTTCAGTGTTCTTTTCGACCCAAATTTGACGAGGGTCGACGGAAAACCGTACCCAAATAAAAACAATAAAGATCGCTTGCATTTTGCACGAGAGTACATATCAGAAGGTTCCTTGTTTTAAGGATCAAATTTATATGCCATAACAATATTTTAACATCTTACAGGTTCTTTTTAAGAATGAAAGCAAATTTAATCTCTTTGGTTCCGATGGCCAGCGGGCGGTAAACACAATGATTCTTCGCTTTTGCACAAAAACACTAGGAAAACAGTGAAGCATATAGTTTTATCAGTGATGGTGTGGGCCTCCCCCCCCCCCCGGGGGCACATTTATCGGTCTTTATAGAAAACTTGACTATCTAGACCTGTGCAACTGGGGGAAAAGGGGAGCCCAGTCCCCTGAAGTCAGACAGGGAGACAACTGGAAACTCCACTTTATTTCCACGGGGATCAGTGAGCCGCAGAGTTCATTATTTGTCTTTTTAGACATTTAATAGTTCTCTGACTGATCATTGAGGTTGGCCCCTATATGGGAGCATCGTGGTGGTTGTGGTTTTGCGGCCCCATAACAGTATAATGGTTATTATGGTGGCCAGGACCATCTCACTGATAATGACACGCAAAGTGAATGGATCCAGTCCAGTGAGCATGCTTGACATGTGTTCTGGACAGGAGTTAGAAAGTCTCGAACTGTTTAGCAAGGTGTGATGGTTTGCAGACCTGTCCTGGAATCATTCAAATTGCAACTAGGTGGTTCTTTTGCTTAGAATTATGTCTTCGGCTATCTAGGATGAGCATGACGTACCAAATTATGTAAAGTGGTTTGTCCGCCAGGCGCGGATGTAAAACAAATCACACTCTGATGGTGTGGGCCTCCCCACCCGAGGGGTGTAATGATGGTGATGGATATTTACCATCATTACGGCAAAACGGGAGCCCAGTCCCCTGAAGGCTAGCAGGGAGTCAGCTGAAAGCTCCACGTTATATCCACGGGAATCAGTAATCCTCAGAGTTCAGCTATTTGGTTTGTTAGCCTTTTAGCTGTTCTCTGTCTGATTATTGAAGTTGGCCCTTCGGGAGTATCGTGGTGGTTGCGGTGGTTGTGGTTTCGAGGCTCTCATGAATTTGATTAAGGGGCTAAGATCATCTCACCTTTACTGAGAACATTGGGTGAATGATCCGGATCCAGTGAGAATCCTTGTCATGTGTTCTGGACTAGGAGTTGGATAGTCTCCAACTCTTCGGCAAGGAGTGGGGGTTGGCGGCTCTGCTTCGTAACATCCGAAATTGCAACTAGAAATAACCTGTTGCTAGAAGCTTTCGTTTTTTGGAATACTCACAAACTATTTTATTCATTTACCTGATATCCGGCAAATTGAAAATGTCTGACCTTTCCCTCAAAGGTTTTCTTAGAAGCTCAAGTCTGCATATTCTCTTCGTCGTTACAACTTTCGCTGAAATCAGACATTTTTTACAAATTGTTTTTTTATGACTAACAAATTTCTTTTAAATTATCGATAACATGTCTACATCAATACACTTTTAGTTAATGCCGATTAGAAAAATCATTTGAATAAAAGTTTTAATTCTTTTAACAACCTGTCGTTACACTACTTTTGATTAGATTTTTTTTGGCAGTATTGTTCTGCGAGGAACATTAGAAGATTTCGTCTGACAAATGGATGAATTTGTATTTAATCGTCTCTTTTCTTTTATATTTTTTTTTTGCGTTTGCCTCCATCTATTGAGAAGCGTGTCTGATCTTGTGTGTGTGTTTTTTTTTTATTTTATTAATGTTTTCTTGTTGGCCACTTTTCATAGATGATGCAGTTTTTCTTTTTGTTCACTGATCGTTTTGCCTATAGTAACGATGCTGGTGGTGTTTGAAGTGAAGACACACACAAAAGATCTGTTCTTTGTTTTCATTCTATAGGAAAATCATTTCATTTTATTTTATTTGTCTTTCGGTTCACAGTGTTTGGGTGATCTGATCACAATTTCTGATTACGCAAACAAATTGAAAAAAAAAGAATTTTTTTTTGTAAATTTAATTTAAAACATTAATAAAATTACATCTCTATCAATATATCACTGTAATATAAGAAACGATAAAATATTGGAAAGACAAAAATGGCAAATCCCTCGCAGTGTTTTGTGTGTGGTGTGCCGGCTTCGCTAAAGTGCATGGCCTGCAAGCAGGTGTACTACTGTGGTAAAGAACATCAAAAAATTCATTGGAAAAAAGGTCACAAGTCTGAGTGTAAATGCTATGAGGTGATTTGTTAAGCATTAATATAAATAAGTAAATATACAGTTAGAGGCAAAAGTGTTCACATATTTGATATAATTGGCAAAATATTAAAAAAAAAAAAAAATTGCAAAAATATTTTGCCGCCTAAATTGTTTAGACTCTTTTTTTTTGTTGTTTTTGACAGATTGCTAAAAATGATATTTTAGGACGTCACATACGTGCCACTCGTGATATTAAAAAAGGTGAAGTTATTTTGCGTGAACCTCCTTTGATTTATGGTCCAAAAGTTGCTAGCTCTCCTTTATGCTTGGGTTGCCATCGCAAACTTGATACTCCTGTTGTCAATTACTACAAATGCAAAGGATGTGCCTGGCCCTTATGTGGTGCCGACTGTGAAAAATCTCTTCATCACAAAGATGAATGTGCTTTAATGTCTGCCCGTAAATTCTCTGCCAAAATCGATTACAATCATGTGAATGAACAAACCGGCAAAAAAGAATCCGCCTATTGTGTTATATTGCCATTACGTTGTATGCTTTTGAAACAGAAAAATCCCACTCAATTTGAACAATTCGCTGCCTTGGAGGATCATTTGGAAGAGCGTTTAGATACACCGCTGTATAAAGTGTTGCGTGCCAATTTATTGACGTTTGTCAAAACCATTTTGGGTATGACGGATTGGAGTGAAACTGATATTTTACGTATTGCGGCTCGTTTAGACACAAACGCTTTCGAGGTTCGCCAAACAATGGAAAATCGTAAAGTTCGGGCTATATATCCTATGGCAGCCATGCTGTCACATGATTGCGTTTCAAATACCCGACATACGTTCGATGAACAAATGAATATATTATTCATTGCTAAAAAGCCGATTGCCAAGGGAGATATTATTTCCACTTCATATACACAACCTCTGAAAAGTACTTTGATGAGACGTGAACATTTGGCTCAAGCAAAGTGTTTCGATTGTACTTGCAAAAGATGCCAGGATCCCACAGAGCTTAATACATTTATAGGAGCTGTGCTGTGTTCTAAATGCAAAGTAGGAAAGGTAAATGTTTGAAAAACTTTTGCAAAGAATTATTGTATTGAAATTTTTCCAAAAACCTAAACCGAACGCTTCTTTATTTAAGTTTTTGTCACATTTCGTTTAAATTTAGATAATTTCCACAAATCCCATGGACAATTCAGCTGTATGGCGCTGCCAATTGTGTCTACATCAACTACCGGCAAAACAAATCAATCTGGGTAATATGGCCATCCTTAAAGAAATTGAGTCGTTGGACAAGACATCCGTTAGCGCGTTTGAAGAATTCTTGCGCCGATATCGTGATATTTTGCATGAGAAAAATACGCATGTAGTGCAAGTGAAATATGCCTTAACTCAGTTATACGGCAACGCTCCTGGGTTTAACCTAACAGGTAAATAGTCAAGAAAACTATAATTATTTAAAATTTAATTTACAAATGTTTATTTCATATTTTACTCCACCGCAAATTATGCAAATTTCACCACATTTTCACTTAAATAAAACTCTTGCCTGTTTTATTAAATCACACTGCTAACAAATTTTTTTATTCAATATTTGGAACAGACTGTGGTGCAAACAGCAAAAAAACTTTAAATCGCTAAAAACAACATTTATGTTTTACAGAAAAAAAAATGTTTTTCTTCTTTTTTCTTTTTTCAAGCAAACGAGCTGTATATTGGGAGAGTGTTTAGTTATTGCACCGTGGACTAACGCTATTTTTTCAGTTTTTTACTTTTTTTTATAATTTTATGTGCTGCCATTTTGTCCATGTCTTTGTCGTTCCGTTCCGTTCCGAATAAACGAAATAACCTATTGTGTCTTTTACAAAGTGCGTAGTTTTCTAAGACAACATGCTTATTATAAATTCCAGGAAAGAAGCTAAACAACAGCAAACAAAAATAACTAACAGAGAACAAAAACAAAACACACAGCCAAACAGGCCGCTAAATTGAATGATGATAACAACAACTGTGTGTCATGATGTTAAAGTAGAATATTCTTGCATATGTGAGAACCGCTTAAAGCAGATATGTATATAAGCACCACTGCTGGCAATAGAAATTTAATTCTAGTTGAAACATCGTTGAGTAAAGAGAACAAGATAATAAAGCAGCTTTAAGGCGTTACAGTGGTGAAGCTAACGTTGTGTTTATTTTGTGTGTGATTAAAGTGAATAAATAGGGTAATTTAATTTAAAACTCTAAAGTGTTGTGTTATAATTTTGCAATTAAAGAACTCAATATAAACGTTTATTAAAAGGAATAAGCGTAGCAATATATTTTATTGTAACCATTCGACCCGTCTCCTTAACGAGGTATTTTGTGTTTAACGTTTGATTTGTCTAAGTTTTTAGTGCAATGTTGGTCTATTTTTTTTTTTTTTGTTGTAAATTTTTGATCGAATAATTCTTTCTGTAAAACTGGGACATGCGTCATAGATTTAAAAGTTCTTTTCTGTTTTTATACTGGCGCATTCTTCAGATCCTTGTTGGCATTGTTTACGTTTATAAGAAAAAAAATATAATTTAAATATTAAATTTATATTTAATTACAAAAAAAAACCCTTTTTATAATTGCAGAGATGAACGATGCTGCCATTAAACGTAAAATTGATCTCTGTCAGGAACTTTTGGAAATTGCTGATGTTTTAGATGGTGGTTTAAGTGTATTCAGAGGCAATTTATTACTTGATCTGCAAGAAGCCATGTTTGTGCAAACAAAACGAGAATTTTCAAATAATTTACTCACGCAAAGTGCGACACAGGTGAGAAAAACCAATCGTTGAATTCTACAATATGATAAAAATTTTTTTTTTTAATATTTCTTTGCTTTCATTTTTTAATATCAGGAAAAATTCTCGGAATCTATGCAATTGCTAAGGGAAGCTATTGATATTATGAAACTGGAGCCTGATATGAAAAAAACCTTAAACGAACGCACTCAATTATTGGCCAAAGAATTGGAAATGGAAGAGTCAAAAGAAGAGTCTTAATTATACGAGACCGGAAATGGTTCTTAATGTTGTTTTAAAATTGTTTTAAATTTACTTTTAGTTTAGAACTTTAGCTAGAAACTATAACGAAAAATTAGTTAAAGTTAAAAGTTTTATTCAGCAGTAAGCACAACTTAATTAGCCCTTGGCTCTTATATACAGTGGAAAGCACAACTGTCCGGTTGTTTTGTATTAAGGAAGTAAGGTAATGAAAATAATACACATAAAGGTATATTATGAAATATATATATATATATATATATATATATATATATATATATATATATATATATATATATATATATATATATATATTTTATTTAACTGAACATTATTCTAAATTATAAAACACAAAAACTCATACCAGACCAGACCTGAATCCCATAGAAAATTTATGGGCTATTGTTAAAAGAAAGCTGGGAGCGTATGAAAACCCACCAAAAAAATATTGACGAGCTTTGGGAGAGAATACAACATGAATGGCGAGCTCTTGATCCTGATATCATCCAAAAGTTGGTGGAGAGTATGCCAAAACGTATTGAAAGCGTAATTAAATTTTCCTAAAGCAATTTTTATGAGTTTTTGCTTTAGGAAAATTTAATTACGCTTTCAATACGTTTTGGCATACTCTCCACCAACTTTTGGATGATATCAGGATCAAGAGCTCGCCATTCATGTTGTATTCTCTCCCAAAGCTCGTCAATATTTTTTTGGTGGGTTTTCATACGCTCCCAGCTTTCTTTTAACAATAGCCCATAAATTTTCTATGGGATTCAGGTCTGGTCTTTGTGCAGGCCATTCCATTGTCCCAAAAGTTTGGTTTTGTATCCAGCTTTTTACTATTTTGGCCGTGTACTTTGGATCCCCGTCTTGCTGAAAAATAACCTTTTCGGCTGGAAAAGCACTCTCGTCAACAAAACATTTTAAATTTGTGTGTAGAAAATTCAAATAATCCTCCTTCTTCATTATACCTTGGATTCTCACCAAAGCACAGTGGTCCAAGACGCCAATCTAGATGGAAAAAAGTCATAACTTCTCTTCGGAAGCAGCTAGAAGTATGAAATTTTGGAATTATATATATCTTATCGAAAGCATTCTTTGTACCAAAAATGGACGTTATGTGTAAAATGGGTGTGAAAATTGTTACACATACCAGGCACCTTATCCACGCATGCAGTGTCGATAACCCATATTCGTAAAGATTGGCCCTTACATTCAAGGCTTTAATTTCGTGCAATTTATTCATAATGGTTGGAATTGCTAAGAATTGAGAAAACCTTGCCATCAATTATTGTTAAATAACACACATGTTTAACAATAATTGTTTTATCTTTATGTTTTAGAAACATTTATTTGATTTTGTATGTAATTAGTTTCATCTTGAACCAAAGATTTTGTTTCTTTTTTAAAAATCAGTTTAATCGGCCTGCAAAAACGTGTAGATGATGGACGTGGGTTCTCCCATAAGAAATGGTTATCGTACTTTAGCTGTAAAGGTAACAAGCAAATTGCAAACAAATATTTATCTGTTTTATGGGAATTATTTGAACTAAAGTTTTGCTTATAGGTTGAGTGGTCACTGCTACCATCACATTCCCATTTATAAATCAAAGTCAATTCCGTATGATTGAATTCATCTATGACCTCTTTTTGCAACTTTATAATTCTACATGCAGTGTGATCAACTAAGTCCTGCAGGGGCACTTCTTCTATTCCATTACTTGGGTAGCACTTTTCTTTAACTTCCAAAATTCTATGATATGATGGGTATATATCCGCATTATGAATCTTAGCACCAGTACGCGTCGCATTATAACTTGCTTTTGTATATTTTCCATTGATAAACAGACGTAAAGCTTCTTCATCTGTATATGGTAGTGGTTCATTAGATTGTGCATTAACAATTTTTTTAATTTTAGTTGCTCTCGTTGGAGATTCATTTATGTTCTTTCGAATCGCGGCCGCATCCCTCTTGCCAGATTTATAAAGACTAACGCCAGCAGCGAAAACTTGTTTCTCAGGTGAACATCTACTAACTAAGGCCGATACTTGCAAGTGCTTCCCTTTTTCAGATTTACGTGAAAAATCTAATCGAGGTCTACCAAAATTTGATGTTGGCAGATACCTAAATCCTCTGGAATTTTAATTATGTTTTCAGAAGGAAGACGTAATACTTCATTTAACCAAATTTTGTTGGAGTCTTCAAAATACTTCTTAGATCTTTTTGCTTTTACCCATCTTTCGTTAATTGAATACGTTAATCTCCGTACAGCAATAAAATAGCTAATGACAGCTTCTACCCTTATCTTGCTTTCCATTTCGGCAATCCACACATTATATAGTTCTCTCCGTGTTATGGGTGTGCTATCTATAAATGTTTGTAAAAAGCTTACCGGTAAATAATTGCGAA
The DNA here is from genome assembly GCA_030448955.1 of Trichopoda pennipes. Taxonomy (NCBI): domain Eukaryota; kingdom Metazoa; phylum Arthropoda; class Insecta; order Diptera; family Tachinidae; genus Trichopoda; species Trichopoda pennipes. Next base: position 5,228,369 of record JASKUP010000175.1, read on the forward strand.
CAAGTTTTTCCCATCTAAAGTGGGCACTACAAAGATTAACAGGGCACAATTTATTTCGCGGGAATCCACGGGAATCCTATTTAAAAGTTACTCTAAAAACCATAAAATGCTAAATTTTTACTACACAAAACACATATTTCCTCTTATCTATTATTATGCACACAGAACATTTAAATTCGACTTTTATTTATAATAACGCTAAAACATACCTGACATAGTGCAGCGTAAAAATATAAAAACAAAAATTTGGTGTTCTTTGATGTTACGATCAGTTAAAATGTGATGCTGTCAATCGAATGAGCTGCTATAGCAACAGTGACAATGCATTTGCTCATTTTCAAAACATCATAACAAAGCAAATATGTAAAAAATAAAAAAACCTAATATACAGTTATGCACAGTGGATAGTTATCTAATAATTACCAAACAAATTATTTGAACTTTGAGACATAAAAAAATTGACTTGTTTCCACCTACATTGGCATATTGGACCACTGTGCAAAGGTCCAGTTTTCCACTAAGTAAAACATCCCCAAACCATAATACTTCCGCCACCATGTATCATCGTTTCCTTCACATGGTATTTTTGGATGCGCTCATGCGGCCTATGCCAATAATATTCTTTTCCATCAGACTGGTACCAGTTGACTTTTGTTTCGTCGCTCCAAATAACCCGTTTCCAGTCATCGACTGTCCAATTTTTGTGGCTTTTACAGAAATTCAGGCGTCTTTTCACATTTCTATCAGAAAGTGCTGGCTTCTTCTTTTGCACACTGGATACTAAACCAATTCTATTTAATGCTCCTCTGGCCGTCCAGGAGCTGACATCTTTACCAATACTTTTTGCAGCAATTTTCGGTGTTTTGATGGTCTTATTGTGTAGCAAACGTTCAATCTGCCGGGCATCACCATCAGAAAGCAGTCTTGGTCGACCACCTTGGTTATTATTGCAAGCTACATTACGTCGTTTTTTTTATATCATTAACCGTAGATTTACTTAAATTTAATTTTTTAGCAATTTTACGGCATGAATAATTATTTTGCAACAAATTTATCACATTGTTTTCAATGTCAGTTGGCGTTTTTCGCATTTTTAAAGATCTTTTATTTTTCTAATCTAAAATCCACTTAATCCCTTTACAGCTCAAACAATAATGCACAAGTAGAGAAAAAAAAACAAAACAAAAAAACAACGGGTCAAATACCGTTAATTTTTAACAAAGCAATATATATATATATATATATATATATATATATATATATATATATATATATATATATATATTATAATATACCTTTATGTGTATTATTTTCATTACCTTTCTTTCTTAATGCAAAACATCCGGACAGTTGTGCTTCCCACTGTATTTGTTTTAGAAAGGCTGATTCATTTTCAAAGATCGCAAGTCAGACAACTAATTACAGAAAAGTCAAGCTGGCTTAAAATTAATAAAACTTAAAGCTTTGCAAAATATTTCATTAAAGTCGTTATCCTCTTTATTCTGCACGTAACAAAACCAATAGAAATAGTAAAAAAAAAAAACTAAAAACTATAATTATGCTGATAGTCGGGCAGTTTCAAATGCGATTGTTTATGCATTTATTAACATTTTATTGCATATCTTTTTTGATTTTCTACAGCTTTAGCATTTTTTCAGGATTTATTTCTTTCATCCGTGAAGGAACCTGCTAGATGTTTAAATGATGGGAAATATGTAACATAACGTGCTATTTAAATATTACCGTACTGCAAAACGTGATATGTGCTCTCCTGCAAAGCCCAAGCGATCCTCGCTATTTTGGACACTGACATACTTACATGGTTCTTTCGAGCCGCTCGGCCATGTAATTTGTTTTTTCTTAAAACTCTTCTTTTTGTTTTCGCATGTTCATTCTTTTCTAAACTTGCCTTTGGTTAACCGTTATGGTAAGTTTTCGAGCGGAGTTTTGTACTTCGCAAACGTAAATTTCTCATCTCTCGGGCAAAGTTTTCTTTTAACATACATATGCGGGTTGCTCAATTGTAACTCAGCTGTCTTTTTTTGTATTGTTTAATAATTCGCGTACAGTTGATTTTCTTTTATTAACGATACTTATGAATTCTCGTTGAGTTTAACATTCTAAATAGATAATATAACTATTTTTCGCTCTTTCAAGGTAGGCGTATTTTAATTTTACAACGAAAATTGCCTACCTGCATGTTATCTGTTCTTAATTTTAAATTCTTTGGACTCACTTAAAGAAATTTGTCAATCAACACTGAAAACTTGCTGAAAAGCACTATTGTCGGAGATGACAGTTCAGGAAACTATTGCTCATTCAGTATGAATATAGGAACGGAGCGAAAGTAATAAGAGGGGATGGATTTAACGAAATTACTATGGATGATATTAGATTAGATTTTCACTAAAAATTGTGGAAAAATTTTAAATTTGGCAAAGAAGTTGGACAAATAAATTTTTGAAACGGATTGAAAGGGATTGAGCAGAAATGATTAAAAGAAATCATGAAAATAATATCTGCCTACCAGGAAAGATTTTTTTTGAGACCAGTAATCGTTGAAAATAATCAATCTGGTAGTGGATCAAGCTTGAACTTTGAACTAGGACGACCACGAGCAAAAGGTTTGAAACATATTTATATTATAAATAAATGATGTCGAGAAGAAAGATTTGTATTTTGTTTCACCAGATTTTATTTCGTATTGTTTGGTTTTGTTTAAATAAATGACTTGGTATTCATTTATTGTATGTTGAAATGAATAAACACAAAAATATCTTAAATAAAAACATATAAAAACTTTTGTTTTCGATTAGGAACTTAACTCTGATCTTTGTATGGAGTTAAAATTTCCTACGACGCGATTTCCTATAACGCGGAATTTTTCACGAACCTACTGACCGCGTTTTGTGCTTGGCATTATGTATGTATATTGTGTGTAATAGTTTTAATTCCACATTATTTTGTTGCCATAATATTTTATTATTAAGTAAAACATTGCCATTTAGTTCTAGTCACTTGCAACTCAGACTAGGCATCACTTTTATGTTTTATCAGCTGTGTATTAAAGTTATTTTCATTTCATTTGATACACAAAAAGTAAAAATAATACAAAACGTTTACGATTTTTTTCGTGGGAGAATTTATTAATTTAGCAAAACTAAAGAAAGTTACTAAAAAAAAAAATAGTAAAAATGTCAAATATAACAGCAGCGGTAATAGCAAATCGCAATAAAAAACATTTTTTGGGTGTACCAGCTCCGCTTGGTTATGTAGCTGGCGTGGGTCGTGGGTAACTTAAAACTTGATTTTAAAGACGAAACACTTACGCAAATAAATATATGTTTCTTTTACAGTGCAACTGGTTTTACGACACGTTCTGATATTGGTCCAGCTCGTGATGCTAATGATGTGTCCGACGATCGACATGCTCCTCCGGCAGCCAAACGTAAGAAAAAAGATGAAGAAGAAGAAGAGGATGAAGATTTAAATGATTCCAATTATGATGAATTTAGTGGCTATAGCGGTTCCTTGTTCTCAAAAGATCCCTATGATAAAGATGATGAGGAAGCTGATGCTATTTATGATTCCATTGATAAACGTATGGATGAAAAACGTAAGGAGTATAGGGATCGCAGACTAAGGGAAGATTTGGAAAGATATCGTCAGGAGAGGTAAGTTTTAAATTTTATATAACAGCGTTTTGGTTAGGCGAGTCCTGTTTTTCAAAATGAACTTTTTAATTTTATTTTTGCCTACTAAATGCAATTCAAAACAATTACAAAAGAATAAAATACAATTTTAAAATTATATACACATATCCCATAAAGTATGCAATTAAACGCACAGTCAATTTAAATAAGAATTAAATTTTATATTTTAAGGTTCGATCAAATGTAAACATAAACGATGTATTAAAAACGAGTTAAAAATGTAAAATTATTGATTTAATAATTTTTCTCTTTTCGTGTTATTGAATGTATTTGTCAGGCTATTTTTAAAAAGCGTACTTAATAGTATTAAAATAAAAATATCACGTTTAGTACAAAAACAAAAAATACTTCATTTTTTTAATGTCAAATTATTATTATTTTTTTATTATATAGCAAGTCGATGTATGATACTTTGAATTTAATATAATATAATTTATAATATAATCATATTATACATATTTAAGCCGAAAATTATATAGAAACGTATAATTTTGTATAAATAACAAATTTATTTGACTTCTGTTAACATTCTCAGTGTAAATTGTGTTTGATAAACGTCATCAAAAAAGGCCCAGTAAATTACTATGAGCAAAGGATATTCTCTGTTGCTTGGAAATGTAGTTCATCAGCAGTTTCTATTTAGAAACTGTCGATATTAATGTAACTGATTGACTACATTTCTTTCATGAGATTATCTCGGAATAATTGTTAGTTAACAAAAGTATTCCGTTCAAATTCGCAAAAATTGCAAAGCAGCTTTCATTCTCATTTCATTTCCTTTTATTTATTTATTCAAACAATATGCAATAAATAGCCCCAGAGGCCATAATGCTCATATTACATAACAGCGATGAAACCTAAGTGTATTTAGTGATAAGATGATAAAGAAAATCAACAGTAGGTTCCGCCAACGCGCAATTCTTACCATAAACGAATTATCAAAAAAAGAACAAGATATTCTTGGAAATAGAAGTTGTGGGTTTCTATTTGAATGCAAAAATGTAAAATATTGATATTAATGCAAAGGTGTGTAACTCTGGTAATCTTGTAAAGAAGAACTAGATTATGAATTATAACGAACGTTGCAAAATCACAGCCCACAAAACGCTGAAAAAAGGCGTGATATGCTCACGAAGGCGAACATTGTAAACAAAACGGACAATCTTTTTTATTTTTAATGCTTAAGGAATTTTTCGACATCCATTCATATACAAGCCCCAGGCTAAAATTTACATTGTTCTGCAGAACATCTGGAAAGTCAAGGGAAACATTGAACAGCAAAAATACGTCGTCCGCAAATAAATAGGTATCGCATATTATCGAGTTAATAAAACGGGGAAGATTATTTATATACATAGTAAACAAGAGGCGACCCAAAACAGAGCCCTGGGAAACACCCGAAGACAGAGTCTGCAGCCAAGAGCTAATCCCATTTAACACAGGAAATTGCGACCTACCAGTCAAATAGGAATAAATCAGTTTGCAAGCCGATCTGGAAAATTTGAACTCGTTACCAAGCTTTTCAATCAATATGGTAAAATTAATGGAGTTGAAAGCCTTCGATAGGTCGAGGGAGTCAAGCGTGCTAAATTTTAAGTTATTAACGTTCTGTCGAATGCAATCAGTCATAGAAAGGAGCAAAGAGGTGGTATAAAAACCTCTACAAAAGGCAAACTGCTTCTCATAGATTTGACTGGAAACCATGTCAAATATCTGGTCTTTCATAATGTGTTGCTGGAAGTATGGAAATAGGGCGAAGATCTTCAGGACTCTGAATTACCGTAGACTTAGGAATTGGAATAACCCTAGCAGTTTTCCAATAGGATGGAAATTCAGAAGAAACTAAAATGGTTAAAAAAAAATATACTCGGAAACAAGCGGATAAATTGCTTTGATAAACTTCATAAAAATGTCATCAACACTAATAGATCGTGATTTAACCTTGTACAATGAACCGAGCAATTCCTGTTGGTCGATGCAACGAATTTGGCTTGAAAACTTTGAAGACTTGCTGCTACGAAAAATGATTGCTTTTATTGCTTTTAAGTATGCAACACTGTTCACAGCCTTCTAATTTTTGTTTATGCTTTTTTTTAAACTTCTGCGTTTTAATAAAAATCGAAAAAATTAATTCTTAAAATGTTTAGAAATTAAAATTTTTGTAAAAATTAATTTTAGAAAATTTTTGTTGTTTCAACTATGTAAAATACAGCAGACATTTTTTATATTTATTGCATTTTAAATATTGAAAAGAAAAAATATATAAAAAAAGATCTAAAAAAAGAAAAAGATATTTATTTTTTAGAAAATTTTATTTCGTATAATTTTGTTGTTTTAACTATACAAACATATTTTCACTGAACAAATTTTTATAATTTTTTTTATTTTATTTTTATTTAATTAAATAATTTTTTATGAAGTATTTTAAAAACTAGAAATCGGAAAACTTTTTTTCATCAAAAAGAAATACAGATCAATTCAAGCAATATCCATAATTTAATACAGTTCACTAAAAAATGTTCAAACCTTTTTTTTGTTGATTTTCTTCTTCCTTTTCACATCGTAATAACCAAATCAGACCTAAAATTCAGCAACAGTTCTCAGACTTAAAACGTTCTTTGGCTAATGTCACCGCCGAGGAGTGGACCAATATACCCGAAGTGGGTGATAGTCGCAATAGAAAACAACGTAATCCTAGAGCTGAAAAGTTTACCCCGCTGCCTGACACTGTGCTATCTCGCAATCTGGGAGGAGAATCATCTTCTACCATAGATCCCGCTTCGGGCTTGGCCTCTATGATGCCTGGTGTAGCTACACCGGGTATGCTTACACCTACGGGAGATTTAGACTTGCGTAAAATTGGTCAGGCTCGCAATACTTTAATGAATGTAAAACTATCCCAAGTTTCTGATTCCGTAACGGGTCAGACAGTTGTTGATCCTAAGGGATATTTAACCGATTTACAAAGCATGATCCCCACTTATGGCGGTGATATAAATGACATAAAAAAGGCTCGCCTGTTGCTGAAAAGTGTTAGAGAAACAAATCCTAATCATCCACCGGCCTGGATAGCTTCAGCTCGTTTAGAAGAGGTAACGGGGAAAGTTCAAATGGCTCGAAACTTAATAATGCGTGGTTGTGAAATCAATCCCCAGTCGGAAGATTTATGGCTAGAGGCGGCCCGTTTGCAACCGATAGAAACTGCTAAAGCAGTTATAGCTCAAGCAGCGCGTCATATTCCCACTTCAGTACGCATTTGGATAAAAGCTGCAGATTTGGAGACAGAAGCTAAAGCGAAGAGAAGAGTTTATCGTAAGGCCCTGGAACATATACCGAATTCTGTACGTTTATGGAAGGCTGCTGTGGAATTAGAAAATCCAGATGATGCTAGAATTTTACTATCCAGAGCTGTGGAATGCTGCAATACTAGTGTCGAATTGTGGTTGGCCTTGGCACGCCTGGAGACTTATGAAAATGCCCGTAAAGTTCTTAATAAAGCCCGTGAAAACATACCCACAGATAGACAGATTTGGACCACAGCAGCAAAACTTGAAGAGGCCAATGGTAACAAGCACATGGTGGAAAAAATAATAGATCGCTCTTTAACATCTCTTGCGGCAAATGGCGTAGAAATTAATCGAGAACATTGGTTCCAAGAGGCCATAGAAGCAGAAAAATCTGGTGCTGTTCACTGCTGTCAAGCCATTATTAAGGCTGTTTTAGGAGTTGGCATAGAGGAGGAAGATCGCAAACAAACTTGGATGGATGATGCCGATTTTGTAAGTTGTGGTTTTTTTTTTTTTAATTGAATTCTAAATTAATAAAATGTGATGATTTAGTGCGCCAAAGAAAATGCTTTTGAATGTGCCCGAGCTGTGTATGCTCATGCTTTGCAAATATTTCCTTCTAAGAAAAGCATTTGGTTGAGAGCAGCCTATTTTGAAAAGAATCATGGTACTCGGGAATCTTTGGAAGCTTTACTACAACGAGCCGTAGCTCATTGCCCCAAATCGGAGGTATTATGGTTAATGGGTGCCAAGTCCAAGTGGTTGGCTGGTGATGTACCCGCTGCTAGAGGTATTTTATCTTTGGCCTTCCAGGCCAATCCAAATTCCGAAGATATTTGGTTAGCGGCTGTTAAATTGGAATCCGAAAACTCTGAATATGAACGTGCTAGACGTTTATTGGCAAAAGCTCGAGGTTCAGCGCCTACACCTAGAGTTATGATGAAGTCTGCCCGTCTTGAGTGGGCTTTGGATCGTTTGGATGATGCTTTGAGACTTTTAGATGAGGCGGTGGAGGTATTCCCCGATTTTCCTAAATTATGGATGATGAAGGGTCAAATAGAAGAGCAACAAAATCGTTTGGAAGAAGCTGCAGCCACTTACAATGTGGGTATTAAAAAGTGCCCCACTTCTATACCGCTCTGGCTGTTGTCAGCAAATTTGGAAGAACATCAAGGAGTTTTAACCAAATCCCGTTCAATATTGGAAAGAGGAAGGCTACGTAATCCAAAAACTCCCATATTATGGCTGGAAGCCATACGTGTTGAACTTAGAGCTGGTCTAAAGGAAATAGCGGGCACAATGATGGCACGAGCTTTACAGGAATGCCCCGACTCCGGGGAACTATGGGCAGAGGCAATTTTTATGGAATCAAAACCTCAAAGAAAAACGAAATCAGTTGATGCTCTAAAAAAATGTGAGCATGATCCGCATGTTTTATTAGCTGTTTCAAAATTGTTTTGGTCAGAACATAAATTTACCAAATGCCGGGACTGGTTTAATCGCACAGTAAGACATTTTGAATTTTTTTTTTTATTTTGTTGTAGAGGAATTCAATTGTTTTCATATTTCTTAAAGGTTAAAATCGATCCCGATTTGGGTGATGCCTGGGCTTATTTTTATAAGTTTGAATTACTACATGGCACAGAAGCTCAACAACGTGAAGTATTGGAACGCTGTATTGCCTCAGAACCTAAACATGGTGAGGCCTGGTGTCGTGTTAGTAAAAATATTAAAAGCTGGTGTTTTAAAACACCGGATATTATTAAGGCGGTAGTTAAGGAAATCTCCATACCAATTTAAAATAAAAGAAATTGCAAAAAAGCTTCTCCTTCATTTGGAATTTATTAGATTTGGATTTATTTAAAATTACACAATATTTTGCAGGTTACTGTAAAAAAAGATTCCAAATTTTTGTTGTAAATGTAAGTAAATTAAAATTTACGTTGAACATGAAAGGCGTTCGTACACTTTGAAAAATGTATTTGTAGAACTTGTAAAACTTTACTAAAAATGCTTCAAAAAGTTAAATGATTTGAAAGAGTGTTTTAGTATAATTTCAATGCAAAACACAAAGACAGCAAAGAGGCATCCAAAAGCAAATATTCCCAAAGCATAACGACACTCGGATATGCCAATGGAAACAAAACCGCTTACTCCACCTTCACATTTTGGCTTTTGAGGAAACCATTTGAGCTCTTCACGATTCATAAGACCCACTTCGCGTTGCCATCTCAATCTAAAAAGAAAAGCTCTTAAAGTTTGTAATTCATTTAAAAATTTAATTATATAAACTAACTGTCGTCTAAATAGTTCTTTATAGGGAAAATTTTTACGTGTTGGTATGCCTATCATGGGCAGTTGGAAGGGCTCCAACTCCTTAAGGCCACACTTTTCAGGTTCAGTAAACGTATCACTGATAATTTGATAGCCAGCTTGAAGTTCCACTTGATAGGCAAACATGCCCGAACGCATTTTATTTATACCCACCAGAGGTCTCATATAAATACTATCACCTTTAGGAGCTATTTTTTTGTGATATAAAAGATTTGTAACGGGATCAGTAGATTCCTTAAAGAAAAAAGGAAATTTATTAAACTCGGTGAAAAAAAAAAATAAATGAATTAAGGCGCATTTACATTGAAAAATATTTTATTATAAACTGTATCCTGTACACCAATTTCCAAAGGCGATTGACTTAAATCGATAAGATTATGAATTGCCTCCGAGGGACTTTGCAATAGAGCCACTATATTGGCCGAAAATGAAGTGAACAAAAATAGAGTTGCTATGAAAGTGGTAAAAATTATTATGCGTGCTGAACGATTTTTTACAGAAACATAGAAGCCTTGCTGACACATGGCGCCCCAAACAAATACAGCACAATCCCAATAATCCATATCATGTTTATGTGGCGATAACAACAATTCCAAAACAAATACACCAAAAGTGACGACTATTAAAATGATTAAAGCAATCCAAACATCATATTCGAAGGGCATAGCAAATATATTGGCCACTGCTGATAAGGGAGGCTGTCTAAACATAACACCAGCACGCACACGAAAAGTTTCAGCTACAAAGTCACATAAAGCTATACGATCCAAACGCATAAAAACGGCCATTTGACCAAAATCCACTTCATATCGCTGAAATCTACCCATTAAACCATCAAAAGAACCGTTTGGTTGACGCCACCCATAATTATCGGTTTGGAGAGTATTAAAACTAAAAAAAAAAGACAAAAATTCGATTGAAATTTATTTTTGTATTTCAGGGAAAACACTCACCGCATATTCAATTTATTGGCCAGTTCTATGGTCAAACGATTGTTAACCTTGGAGATGGTGTCAATGTGTCTCAAAGTTAAATCCTCTAAATTAGTAAACATATCGGGAAAGGCGATAACCAGGCCGGTATTAAATGTTATATTCTCCAAATTCACACGCAAAGAAATAACAGAACCATGCAATTGCAAAGCTAAGAGCATGTGATCAATTTCGGAAAAATTCCTTAATACAAAATTATAAATTAAAGGTTTAAAAGCCGCAACTTTATAAACATCGATTAACGAAAATTGAAGATTTTTGTGCTGCGTCAAAACCTTGACTTCACTATCCGGCGGCAGAAATATCTTTTCATCAGCGAGTGTTTGCAAATCCGTTACTTGTTGGGTTATTAACAACCAAAAGCGATTTGTAGTGAAATAATTATTTTCAAAAGTGGCAGACCATTTTAAAATATTTGAACCACAGGGGGAATTGAAATCGTTTAAAATAAGACCCATTTTATGATTTAAGGGCTCAAGTTTAAATTTGAAGGTAAGACGTTCATTACTGGGAGTTGGAGAATCAAATGAGACAGGTCCGGGCATTTCATTGGAAAACTTCTCTCCCCGCCAAATTTGTAGTGACATCTTGTTTTCCAGGTAAAATAGTATCATTTTTGAAATTTTTAATACTAAAATATTTTTATATTTTTAAAACCTAATTTTTGTTGATTTCAAAGGGTGCTCCAACATTTCGCATTCACCACAATTGACCAAATGTGTCTGGAGAATTGTGGGAGAATTGTGGGAGAATTGTGTCTAGAGAATATGTGTGAAAAAAATTTAAAACACCAGTGCACGCTTGCCCAACTCGTTCTACAGAAAACATTACTGTTGTTCGTGCGTGATAATGTGACAGAAGAGCCATCAACCTCGTCTTATCGTCTCAGCGCAGCGCAACAATTCAACATCTCTCACACAACATCATTGATGGGAATTTTGAATAAAGATTAAAATTTGGATGCTTTTAAGGTTTATGTGAGCCGAGAGTTGAAGCCTACATTTTAAACGTTTCAAATAACATTTAACCCCAGAGTCTTAAAAAATATAGACCGTTGGGTAGAGGTATGCCGCCGAAGCCGTTGTGAGCGTTTTATTTCACATATAATTATCATTGATTCTTCTATCTTTAAAAAATAATAAGATAATTCTCTGAAAACTTTCTGTTTGAATTGGCAATTAACATCGTGCGTTTACGTTGGACCACCCTATATCCATTTACCTGAGGTTGTATTAGATGGGCATGCAATAAAGTTTAAGCTTCGCACTTCGTGATATTGAAAATATTTCACAATAATTTCTGTAAGTAACTTATTGTTCCTTTCTTTAACAGTCTTAATCACATTTTTGCTGTCATCATACGTTGACATCTTAATTACTGCTGTTCCATAACGTGTAAACTCATTTAATACAAAAACTGCTAACGCTGACTTTATTAGCAAAAGAAATTGCATTCCCGTTGCTATTAGTTTTAATTCTATATCACTTGTTTTTCGTAGCATAAACGTATTAATCTTGTCTGATAATCCAACTTGTTACGCCTTTTGTTCGCTGTTTTATATGCTGGCTGTTCTTTTTTAGTGCACGTTTCGATTAACCCACACAGTGTCAAGGACACGATAGACACGAAAAAAATATAGTTGTTGGAATTATTTTCATTGCAATTGCAATCATCAAATTATAGGAAATTGCAAAATTGAGCTGTTAGATGAAGTAAAAATGAAAAATGGAATGGAAAAAAAAACAATAAATTGCTGTGCAGGGAAAAGTTGAATGTTGGGAAAGAAATGAAATAAAATAAAAATGAAGCATAGGACACATTTAAATGTGATATTTACAATTTGTGTATAAAACCTAGGAACTTACGCCGTATTTCGATTGGAAAGAGAGATCATTTGAATTTGCCCAGCAGCCTTTTCAGTCTACATATTTCAAAGCAGAATCAAAATTTCAAGTATCCAAACTTATGACGGCTTCTTTTTTAAAGTAATCAACGATTTGTCTGATTCAAAATGTAAATTATTTTTTCTTTCCTTATGACTACTTAGATTCACTCGCTAATGGTTATGCTCGGGTTCAGATATAAAACTTTAAATAATCCGAATTCCGTGGCTATGACTGTTTGGTTGTTGTTGTGTTCTGCTATAACATAAAATACTAGAAATTAAAGGATGTGCCAAAATTTACGAGATCTTCATAAACGATTTCTTATTTTCAAATACACAGCATTGATAAATTAGCACAGTGTCAGGTTTAGGGTTAAAGCAACAAATCGATAAAAGGTAGTCCCAATAGTGTGAAGACACTTAAGTTTAAACATTTTTATGGCTGCTACAAGACGTAGACAAAAATTAAAAATAATACTAAAATATAAAGTGTGTTTTTTTTAACCGTATTAGGCCGGCATTTAAAAATCAAAGGGTATTTCCATCGGGTGAGACAGCGATTTCGACAGATATGACCTTATCTTTTAAACCGTAATAGGCAGACTTTTAAAGTTTGCATAGAGTATGGACTGCTATGCTGCTAATATAAGGACAAGTACAAAAAAATTGTAATTGAAATCGAAACACAATAATTGCTATTTCGATGTAAAAAGAATTGCAAGAAATCAAAATTAAGAGGTGACTCCATTTTTACACAGCTTTATTTTAAATTTACCCAAAATATGTTTTAATAAGTCCGTTGTAACAAGTAAACAAAATTAAGTTAAAGGGTGGCCCATTCATATGCACTCGCCGGTTAGTTAATATCGCCCGAAAAATTTTATGAAACAAATTGCACACCGTTTGTAACTGTAACTTATAGACGAGATACAACGTCTAAGTTTTTCTAAAATGAAAAGATCTGGAAGCCCAACTTTTAATCATTATAAGTCAAATCAATTTTTAAACATATATTATATTTTTAATTATTTAAACACATCTGAAACATTTAATTAACTGAACAGCTATTTACATTAAAATCTCTTAAGCAGTAATTCACAACCTAAAACTATAAAGGAAATTAGGAAACCCCACCCTAGTATAGTCCATGCAAAACGACACTCCTTTAAACCAATTGAAACAAAATGACCCATGCCCTCGCACTTGGGCCTTTGGGTAAACCATTTTAGTTCTTCATGTTTCATTAAGCCCACTTCGCGTTGCCATCTTAAACTTTTAAAAGAAAGTACATCATTAAATAATAATAAATTAATTTTTAAATTAATTGAATTAACTGTCGCCGAAACAGCTCCTTGTAGGGAAAATTCTTTCGTGTGGGAATAGCTATCATGGGTAATTTATAGGGTTCCAACTCCTTTAAGCCACATTTTTCTGCTTTACTAAAACTATCGCTTATTATCTGATAGCCCGTTTGTAATTCAACTTGAAAGGCAAAGGCTGCATAACGCATTTTATGAATGCCAGCTGCTGGATCTATATAAACACTTTCACCTTTTGGAACTATTTTCCTTAAATACAAATATTGTGTGACTGGATCAGTAGATTCCTGTTAAAAGAATAAAATACGAAAAATTACAACTTTCCAAAAAGAACCTAAAATTCATACAAACATTAAGAAATACTCTGTTGTAGGTGGTATCTTGAACACCAAGCTCCAGAGAAGAGTGACTAAGATCACTTAAAGTACGTATAGCTTCCGAGGGACTTTGTAATAAAGCCACTATGTTTGCTGAAAATGATGTAAATAGAAATAAATTGGCCACAAATGTCGTAAAAATAATAATGCGAGCTGATAAATTTGTCACGCAACCATAAAAACCCTGCTGGCACATGGATCCCCAAACAAAAATAGCACAATCCCAGTAATGAATTTTATGTGCATGTGGCGAAAAAAATAATTCCAAAGCAAATATTGCCAGAGCAGCAACTAATAAAATTATCAAGCAAATCCAAACTTTATTATCGAAAGGCATGGTGAAAATGTTGGCTACCGAAGACAGCGGGGGCTGCCTAAACATTATACCTGCTCGTATACGAAATGTTTCTACCAGAAAATTACATACAGCAGTGCGATCCAGACGCATAAAAAAGGCCATTTGACCAAAGTCTATTTCGTAACGTTGAAAACGACCCATTAGGCCGTCGAAAGAGCCGTTAGATTTATGCCAGCCATAGTTGTCAGTTTGATAACAGTTAAAACTAAAATCATCAAAATCACAAAAATATATACAAATTAAAGAAATCAAGGGGTGGTCCGAAAACAAGTATTCTTTTCAAAATTAACTGTCAGTGATATTATTAGAAATAATAAATATTCCCAAATTTATGGCTGATTTCGTAGCAGCGTAGTTAGTTCTATTTCACAGTTTGCTTGGAGGATTTTTGGAATATTCGCATAGCACCGATACGTCACAAGAAAACCCGTCTTAAGGTTTAGTAATCGCGACGATTGGCAGCTTGATTAATTTTTCGATTAGCTGTGTGACATGGTGTAGAATATTGGTGAAATTAAATTCGTGTTTTTCACGTGAGGTCATAAAAAGTCTATAATCGTGGCTCTGTAGCAGTCACTGTTGCCTGAAATGGTTTAAGTGTTTTCGAAAAAAAGTACTCCACCTATGCCACCATTCAAGCTTCTCGACAATGATGATATGCGGGTTTTCCTATACCCAGTTGCGGCAATTTTGCTTGTTGACATAATCGCCGAGAAGAAAATACTTTTCGTTAGATAAGCTATGTTTTTAGTTATATTTAATGCCCAAGTAAAGCTTCCGAAAGGCCCAAACAATGAAAAAGTAACTAACTGTCAATGGTGGCTTGGTGTAAACTGCTGAGTCGATTGGACCTTGTTAGCAATTATTCTAAAGCGTTTATGCAAAATTTTCATCGCTGCAGTGTGAAGTAGCGAGTAGTTGTGATCGTTAGGTCTGCACACTTTCGCCCCCAGCAGCCATATTCTGGACGGTATGCATTGGTCAGCCATCACGAAATCACACAGTAATTTTTCGCGATGGGTACTTTAGTGCGGTTTGGGTAACACACGTTACTTGAGCGTTAAAAGTCTCATTTTGGTAGCGAATTCGCAGTCAGTATTTTGGGCGAAAAATTCCATTCGTCCCAAAATAATATATAATTAAAAAAGAAATACCTGTTTTCGGACCACCCTTTATGTTTAACAACCTCATATTAAATTGTTTGCCCATATCAATCACTACACGGTTGGTTACTTTAGCCATGGTATCAATATGTCTTAAAGATAAATCCTCAATATCAGTAAAGAGATCAGGGAAGTTAATAACCCGTCCTGTATTGAAAGTGATGCCCTCCAAATTCTCCCTTAGCGATATAACTGAACCATATCTCATCAAAGCTTTCAGCATTTCCTTGACATCACAGAAATTTCTGGCTACCAAATTATTTTTTAAAGGTTTAAAAGCTGCCACCTTGTAAACATCCAACAAAGAGAAATTTCCCTCTGTAGGCGACTGCACTAAAACTTTTACTTCACTGTCGGGAGGCATAAAAATGTCCTCATCTTGTAAAACATTTAAATAATTAAGATGCCTTGTTATCAGCAGCCAAAAGCTATTGCTCTTGAAATAATTATTTTCTGAAGCAGCCGACCATCGTAAAACATTTAAGGCACAGGGAGTATGAAAATCATTTAAAATTATGCCCGTTTTATGGTTTGACGGTTTAATTTGAAGTTGTAGGGGCCGTCGATAAGTATCATTTTTTAATTCATGAAATGTTATAGGAGGTCCAAATACAGCACGCTTAGGCATTTCTTTCAAATATTCTTCACCAGACCAAACGCGTACAGGCATGTTCCGTTCCATGTAGAAAGCCACTAGAGAAGAAATTTTGAAGCCTAAATTGTAATTAAATTGAATTTATAAAAAGAGTCCAAACATTTTTGTCTTTCTTAATTACCCGGGCTATTGGAAGGGCACACAATCATGTTTAAACTACGCACTCCATGAAACTGAAAATAGGCCCACGTAATGTGTTTCAGTGCAGCATTTTTTAAATATTTTGGCGTATTATTTTGACCTGCATTAGCTGCAGGCAGCGTAAGACTTGCAGCCCAGCTAATGCTTACAATCATTAGAGTTATCAGGAGTAGTGGCAATTGCATCCTTTTGTTTATTTTCGTACTTCTTTTTCGTTTTCTCTTGTTCACTCGCTGTGATTATAACAGACCAGTTTTATTTTATCTTTGACGTTTTATACCCAACATTTTTCCGTTTTTATTTCGGTTTCATGTTTTATTTTTGTCTTTTTTATAATTTCTAAATAATTCTAGCAAAATGATTAGTGCTGACAAATTGTTGAAATAATTGTAATATTGAATTGATTGTTTTTTTTTTTGTATAGAAAATTATCGCATTAAGTTTTTACAAGACGAAAAGTAGTGAAAAATTGTTTCAACAGATAGGGGGCAAGTCAAAAAGTTATTGTCTGTATTTAAAGGAGTTATTTTGTTTTTTTTTATTAATTTAAAAGTCTTTAATAAATATCTTTTTTCTTTTTAACGATCTTTTTTATATATTTTTTTCTTCTCGATATTTCGCTTTCCTTTGGAAAGCTTCTTCAGGAAAAAATTTTTATTTTTGAAAGCGAAATATCGAGAAGAAAAAAATATATAAAAAAGATCGTTAAAAAGAAAAAAGATATTTATTAAAGATAGATAAAAAAAGATCGTTTAAAAAACTATAATAAATTAAAAGTTAAAAGTCAAATTATCGTATCGGTTTACAAACCGATCTCGTGTCAATAATAACAAACGTGGTAAATACATGTCATTTTATTTCAGTATGCCTAAACACACAATTTTCTCAATCACTATAATAATGTCGAATTTTGTGCCGAAAAAAATATGTTTCAATTCAAAAGAGGCGATCTCGACATAGAAGAGAAGGCAAGCCAGATAAACGCCAAAGTCGAATATCCATGACACAAAGGTAATACTCTGTATTTGCTGGGATCAGATGGTTGCTTTAAGTTATGAGCTGTTGAGTTTGGATCAGACGATCACAGGGGACTGCCCGTAAATGAAGAACTTTTTATGGAACAAATTGCATACAGTTTGTAACTGTAACTTCTATTTATAGACGAGATAAAACGTCTAAGTTTTTCTAAAATGAAAAGATCTGGCAGCCCAACTTTTAATCATTATAAGTCAAATCAATTTTTAAACATATATTATATTTTTAATTATTTAAACATATCTGAAACATTTAATTAACTGAACAGCTATTTACATATATTAAAATCTCTTAAGCAGTAATTCACAACCTAAAACGATAAAGGAAATTAGGAAACCCCACCCTAGTATAGTCCATGCAAAACTTCACTCCTTCAAACCAATTGAAACAAAATGACCCATGCCCTCGCACTTGGGCCTTTGGGTAAACCATTTTAGTTCTTTATGTTTCATTAAGCCCACTTCGCGTTGCCATCTTAAACTTTTAAAAGAAAGTACATCATTAAATAATAATAAATTAATTTTTAAAGTAATTGAATTAACTGTCGCCGAAACAGCTCCTTGTAGGGAAAATTCTTTCGTGTGGGAATAGCTATCATGGGTAATTTATAGGGTTCCAACTCCTTTAAGCCACATTTTTCTGGTTTACTAAAACTATCGCTTATTATCTGATAGCCCGTTTGTAATTCAACTTGAAAGGCAAAGGCTGCATAACGCATTTTATTAATGCCAGCTGCTGGATCTATATAAACAGATTCACCTTTTGGAACTATTTTCCTTAAATACAAATATTGTGTGACTGGATCAGTAGATTCCTGTTAAAAGAATAAAATACGAAAAATTACAACTTTCCAAAAAGAACCTAAAATTCATACAAACATTAAGAAATACTCTGTTGTAGGTGGTATCTGGAACACCAAGCCAAATAAACGCCAAAGTCGAATATCCATGACACAAAGGTAATACTCTGTATTTGCTGGGATCAGATGGTTGCTTTAAGTTATGAGCTGTTGAGTTTGGATCAGACGATCACAGGGTACCTGTACCGAAGACAATTATTCCTTTGAAGAGATACGAACCATAATCGCTGTCACGATGTCAACGTTCGATCGGTTAAAAACTATTTAGAAAACCGTGGATGGTAATTTGGGGCCTACTCGCCTTATAGTTAATATCCTGCTCCTTCTGACTATCACTTTTTCGAAGATGCTTCACTTTAGAACAGGTTATCAGAAAGTGGCTTGATTCATTCTTTGCCTCAAAACCGGAGCAGTAAGATGGGAAAAGGTAGCGGCACTTTTCAAGAAAAAAAAGTCGATAGTATTAAGTTGTGTAACAAACTTTATTAATTAAAGTTTTTTTTTATTATGCAGTGAGCAGGGCAATTCTATGGGAAAATTAAGTCAAATTAAAATTATAAAGCAAGATCTGAAAAACGAGGAAGAAAGTGTAAAACATGTGCAATATTTAATAACATTTTGGTGCACAAAAGCAGGATAGATCCTCTTCTATCATCTGAGGAGTTGAAAAATATAAATTAAAAGCTCGCAAGGCCAAGAAGGCTTAACTTTTGAGAAAATGAAACATAAAAAAATGTTATGTTTTGTTGATGCTGCAAAAAGGAAATTGGACACACGTGCTTAGATGCACATATTTGTTTGTAGACCAGAAAACAAAAAGTATGAGAGTCTGAAGTTATCACATAAATATGGATGAGCTGCATGCATATAACGGTAACTCATAATTCAAAAAGAACTGGTTTTTAGATTACATCAAGTCCATAATAGAAGCTGTTACTGGCATATGATCGCCTAATAAGGAGCTATTTTATCTAACGTGCAGTTTCCTGAAGTTGGGAATTATTTTTTTCTTAAATCAAATATGCTGAGGTTAATCGGCAAATAGAGCTATTGTGAATTTACATGTTTTTTTTTGTTATTCCAACATTTCAACTGCATTATTATTTAAGACAAATTTCAATGAGATCTTAGCGATTCAATTGCATTTGTTATCTAGAGGTAAGTTAGTCGACAAAAGATATAAATCGGTAACAATTTCTCGTAAATCCGTAGTTCATCATCTTAAGGTAATGTGACAAGTACCACCTGTACGGTTTTAAAGCTCAACGGCTGTATGCATAAAAACTTAAAGTAGGTTTAACTGCCGTTGTTAAGCACAATTTCCTAAAGTTGTATTCATAAAACGTTTTTATCTTAACATACCTTTGTTAACTTTAAAGTAGGAAAAACCTACGTTAAACCTACAATAAATTGACAGTTCAATTTTATTATTGAAAGTTCAAAAACAAAACAAATTTTGTTTACAATAAACTGAGCCGTTTATTTTAAAAGTGGCATAAGTTACTTTCTTATTGTCATCTTTTTTATTTTAAATTAGTTTATAAAACATTTTAATTTTTAGCCATTTCCACTAGTCTGTATTTAGTTATCTTTCTGAAACGGATTTTTCTAATGATGATTGTGTTGAAATAAAATCTTTTTTCTCCATGTTGTGTACTGCGAAGGATTTTTTCGACAGGGGGCTATTACTACTATTACTATTTTGTCCTTTACATAAGTCACTATGGGCAATAATATGCTTTTGTGTTGTGACATTCTTAGATATTTTATACAACACGAAGCAACCTCCTGAGAATAAAAAAATAACAAAATAATGCTAATTATGTGTAGTAGATATAGTAGATATCACTATAATATAGTTCAGTAAACAGTACTATTCTTTCGTACTAATAAAAATAAGTCCAATAATCACAACAATACTTCACACACTCTTATTACATGTTTCCATTTCTTTCACACTAAGCTCCGTAATTAATTTCCTAAGTACAGCGACTAACGCCATTTTTAAAATAAGCATTTTTTTACACCGTTAATTATACGTACGGGTACGGTTTTCCGTCGACCCTTGTCAAATTTGGTTTGTGAACAAACCGGTTTCGGCCGTTTGTCATCTTCAGTGTCCTTTTCGTACTCAAAGAACACTGAAGATGGCAAACGGCCATTTTCAAAATAAGCATTTTTTTACACCGTTAATTATCAACACTCCTCGCAAACAAATCTCATTATTTCTCAACTTATTAATATCAAATTTATTAAAAATGAAAAAAAGAAACTGTTCAGTTGTGACTTATGCCACTTTCAATGTAAACGGCTCAATTGAAAATTTTACTTTGTTATTCCAAAAATGTTTAAAAATGTTTATTAAAAACAAATTGTAGTATACAAATAATATTAAAAGCTAAAATATAACACGCCATTATTTTTTATTATATTTTCGATATTTCGCCACACCGTTGGTTGCCAACCAACCAATATCGAAAATATAATAAAAAATAAAGTTTTTAAAAAATTTTTTATTAAATAAGACCTTGTGCTTAAAATTAATTACTAAAAAATATTAAAAAAAGGTCAAAAAAATTATAACTATTATATTATTTTATATTTTACAAAAATATAATTATAATTAATTGTTCAAAACAAAAGTTTTGTTGATGTATAAATAAGCAAAACAAAGCTCGTTATCCGAATAATTATTTTTTTAATATGAACAATTTCTTTGTAAGTTCTTCGTAAGCCTTGAAAATTAACCTTTTTTTTTTGGTGTTTTGCTTTTTATTAAAAAGATTAATAAAAAAACAATAAAAAAAATATGTTGATTTTGCTGAAAACAAAAAGATTTTTTTATGGATCTAACTACCCGGATAAATAATATTCATTTTTATACATCGTTAACTCCAACGTGACAACTGAAAATAGTGGCATTGCCAGAATCAAAATACTAATTTTACTAAAGCATACATTAGCTAAAGTACTGTTTATGAATAACATTTTTTAACAAACGTCTGTTAGCCTTAAAGTGTTTGTTAACTAACGTGTACTTTAAAGCTCAAGTAAGCGTTTTTTATGCATACAGCCGTTAAACGTTAGTGAATGTAACTTTAGACAATTTAATTTATTTAATTTTTTTTTGTGGTGCACTGTATCTTCCAATTCTAAGGGTGTTAATAAAGAAATGTTGAAAACCAATATTGAGGAATAGATAATAGATAGATAAGATTTACAAAAAAGTCGTGATATATTCACTAAAACATAATCTTCCTTTCCGTTTAATATCGTCGATTTTATTTATTCGAGGCGCTAAAATATAACATTTTGCATTTTAATTTAAGTTTAGCTCTGAATTTCAATTGAATTTATACATTTTTGGAAAATTTATAATTTATTAATTTTTTTTAACAGAAAAGGGTGTTAAATATTCGTTTTCAGTATATTGAAATATTTGAAAAATATTTTATAGAAATTGCTGAAACTATATGCCTCCACGATTGCAGCGTGCATCGATTGTGTTATTTTTTTGTTATTTTCATTTCTTATTTATTTATGAAAATATTACTTCATAACTGCGTTCAATTCGAAATTACTAAAATAATTGCATTTTGAAAATGATTTTTTTCCTTTTGATTTAAAATTCAAGTTAATGCCTCCAATCAGTCACGAAATGTATTGAAATGAATTTTATATTTAAATCAATGTCAATAATATTTTTTTTTTTAATAAAAATCCTTCCTTTATTTTTCATTTGTTTTTTTTTAAAAATGTTTGATTGAAAAATTGCCACTTGTCGCCGCGCAACAACAATTAACTTTAAATGAATAAAAGTCAGAAAATAATAAAAAAAAACAACAAAAAAAAAAACAAAACGGAATTTATGGTTATAAAATCCTTTTTTTATTTGTTTTATTTTTGCTTTATTATTGAATAAATGCAAATTATTGTCAAAGTCAGCCAGTCGGCGATGGATGGGTGGGTGGGTGGTTGGTTTGTCGACAACTAAACTGATTTAAGAGGCATGACTGATGAAAAAGCAACATTGTTAAAATTTTGAATGTTTTCTATTACATTAGGGTGCAACCAATTTTTATTTTTTTTTGCTTTAAGGAAAATAATTCTATACAGTTGGAATACAGTCAAATCGACTTGCCAATTAAGCACATATCCCCAGATGAAGTTAACCGAGAAATTTCAAAATTAAACAATAGAAAGCGTCCGGGCTTAGAGTTAATCACTTACCCACACAATGGATATGTGCAGAAGTAATAATAATTCATAAGCCTTCTAAGCCTGAAAATGATATCTAAGCCTGAATGATAAACCAATAAGCCTTTTGCCTACATTCTCAAAAATTTTTGAAAAATTGGTTTTACACCGGTTGCAGCCAGTCTTAAACACACCAAGAATATTATTCTTGAGCATCAATTTGGATTCCGCCGCAAGCACAAGCTCCTGAACAATGTCACTAAGTCGTAAATGTTATTAGAAATGCTTTAGAAACGAAACAGTACTGTTCTGCTGTCTTTTTAGATGTTAAACAAGCCTTCGACAGAGTATGGCCTGGAGGTCATTTGTATAAACTAAAAATGCTTATCCCAGCACCATTCATTTTGGTCCTTAAATCCTACCTACAAAATATTTATTTCTACGCAAAAGTAAATGATGAAACTTCTAATATTTGTGACATAAAAACTGGCATTCCTCAGAGAAGCATTCTGGGCCCAGTTCTTTATACATTATATACGTCCGCTTTGCCGACAGCCTTAATGGCGAGTAACATTTCTGCATTAGAGGCTTTAAGCCAGGTTCAAAATCACCTAGATAGTCTGGCGAACTGGTTTAAAAGATGGAATATTTCAATTAAAACAGAAAAGTCTAATAACATTACCTTTACGTTAAGAAGAGGCATCTCTTCTCCTATTTTCCTAAACAATGAAGAAATTCCAAAAACTGATTGTGTGAAATATCTTGACATGCATCTTGATAAAAGACTAACGTGGAAGCAACATATAAAAGCAAAAAGGGATGACCTAAATATTAAAACAAAGCATGTGCATTGGCTCCAGAGACAAAACAAAGTACTTCTATACAAAACTATTTTAAAAACGATATGAACATACGGATTTCAACTGTGGGGCACTGCTAGCAACTCCGACATAGAAATACTTCAACGATATCAATCAAAAACTCATAGAATGACAGTGGATGCTCCACGGCCTGTGACAAATGATACAATTCTTAGAGATTTGTATTTAAAGATCGCAGATAAAATAAACGTTTACAGCTCAAGGTACCTTGAAAGACTAAGTAACTATTCCAACCCGCTCGCTATTATTTTACTAGATTATAGCGAGGAAGTACATAGGCTAAAAAGGCTTCATGTGATTGATCTTCCGTTCAGAAAATAAGGATGTAAATATTTAAAATAGTTAGTTAATGTAAATATATTGTTACGTTTATACCTTTTATAAACGTTTTTGTTGTGAGTTCTTTATTGCAAAGTAATTTACACCAGTTTTTAGAGTTTTTAAATTTATAACAATTTTATTTACTTTAACTACACAAAGTTGGCACTACTTTACAATTCACTTTAAAATACACGTCTTCACTGTAGAGGTTTAATTTACTGATTGATTGTCTACTCAGACGCTTCCCCTATTTATACTTGTCCAATTAGATTCTAGAAGATGTAAGAATCTTCTACTCTCTTTGTGTGTATTTTGTTGTTGTAGGTTGTTTATTCATTTTATAGGCGCCTGCTTGCCTGTGTGTATAGTTGTTTTTGTTTTTATGCTGATAAGGTTTCTGCTTGGGATTTATTTCAATACATTTGTTGTTGCTTTTGCAAAAAAAGGGTTTCTTAGAAAACTACGCCGATGATAAACAACTGTATATTTATTGTTGTAAAATTAGTTTTTGTCTTGCGCGTTTAAATGATAAGCAGCATGCCAGGCAGTTAGTAAGCGGCATATCAAATTGTGGTTGTGTGTGTGTGTGTCTATAAACTTCTACGCAGTTTGTAACCAGTAGTTTTTCATATTGCTTAATTGTTTTATTTTAAACCATAAATATATTGTAAGCTGCAGTATTGGAGTAATGACGAAAATTTGGAAAATAATGATCTGTTTAAGGATCAGGAAGAGGAATTCAAAAACTCCTCTTTGCCTGCTTTAAGATAGAACTTAAACTAAAAGCGATCTTAGAGACAACCACTCACTTGAACCGAAAAATAACTGAATGATTGGGCGGAAGTAGGTAATGGATAAAAAGGCCGACAAAAACTACTCCTCCCCCGCCTTAAAATAGAACGTAGCCTAAAAGTGTTTTTAAAAAAACGAATATATTTCAATGTTTAATAACCTCTCACTTGAACCGAAAAATAACTGAATGATGGAAATAGGTGATGGGCAACAAGGCCGACAAAAATTCCTTTTACCCTGTCTTAAGGTAGAACTTAGCCTACAAACGGCCTCAAAGACAATTATATTTCAATATTTAATAACCACTCACTTGAACCGTTGTTATTTCGTAACAATATAAATAAAAAATAAATTTGTTCACATACATATAAACAATTGCATACCTCTAATTGTTCTCAGATTAAAGAGCACTAATGTAATACATCTTTAGCCCATTTTAACATATTTGTAGCGTTTATTAAGTTATATTAATAATATTAGTGGCCTTAAACTTTAAAAGGAGGCAGCAGGGGCGTAAATTACCCAATCCCACCCCGGAGAGAAAGCGACGAAAAATTATCAAAAGAGGACGCATTATTAGAGACCTTCTAATTGGAATGAGTACTTTTGAAATCCTTTAATAAGGGGCTATTGAAGGGCAAGTCTGGTGCCAATAGCCGTGGTAACTCCAGTTCCAATAGCGATATTGTAGCTTATGTATGTAAACGTATTACCGGCGAAGCTGTTATGTGTGTTAAATGTTATAATTATAATTGCTATTAGCACTTTTTGCTTAGAAAATTATATCCGTTTTCTGTCAATGCAACTTTTTATATGTTCAGAGTACATTTGAAACATTATATTTCAATTCAATTTATTGTCCATCAAATAACATTTACATCTACATCTTAAAAAAAAAAATAAAAATTACATTTAAATAGTTCAAGCTTATGTACGTACGTTTTCTACTTTCTAATTTAGAGTAATTCACAAAATTGTATATGTACATTGTTTACCATATAGTTTTATTGGAGGCAAAATTTTAAAAAGACCTTTTTGAAGATTTTCCAAGATTTAATAAAAACAACTTAACTAAAACTTACAAGCTACCTAAACTGATGTCAAATCATTAATATAGCTATGTTCGGACCCAGCGCACCTAGAATAAAAATTTGTAGCTAGCTTGTTTAACCTAGAAACAACAAGGTCTGTATCCGAAATAATATGAAGTCTGAGTGTAGAAAAGAACCAAGGCAGATTATATACAAGTTTTAATAATTTGTTCTGAGCGATTTGCAGCCTTTTTATATATGACAAGTTGCACTTTTAGTCCACATAGGGGCAGCATAATATAGTACTGCCTGAAAAATAAGTTTAAAAATTAACATTTTATTCTCAATGCTTAAAGACGAGTTTCGGTTTATGAAAGGATAGAGTTTACGCGTCAAAATATTCACTTTATTGGTTAAATATTGCACATGCTCCTTAAATTTCATTTTTGGATCAAGGATTATCCCTAAATATTTAACATTATGTTCCCACATAACTTCCGTATTTAAAAAGTTAATATTTCGTTGCGGAATATAACAAGGTTTTCTTTTCCTTGTGAAGTATATAGCCTAAGTGTTGTCTGCATTTAATGTTATTTTCCATTTGTTGAAATAGTTTGCTAGATTATCTAGATCTTCTTGTATGTTGGTAATTATGTTTTTAGAGTAAATGTCAGAACATAAAACTGCTGTATCATCTGCAAATACTGACATAGTACAGCTTTCAAGATTGGGGTAGGTCGGAGGTGTATAAATTATACAAAATAGGGGAGAGACAAGAGCCTTGGGGACATCCTGCCGGTATTCTAAAACTTTCAGAGCACGATGATCCGATAAAAACTTTAAAAGACCGACACGACAGAAAGCTTTCAGTAATTTTAATCAAAAAATCGGGAACTTCGAGTTTAATCATTTTATAGATAAGACCATCGTGCCATACAGCATCAAAAGCAGCTTTGACGTCAAGTAATACCCTTGCCGTTGATTTTTGAAGTTCAAAATTTTTAGTTACCCAATTTCTAATTCGTACTAAGGATTGCACTGTGTTATGTTTCTTTCGATTAGGAAAAATTCCCCCAGGCTTCAATGAAGGATAACAATTTATCCTTTATAATTTTCTCAAAAATTTTTCCTATAGATGATAACAGGCTAATTGGTCGGTAGGAAAACGGGCTATCTGCAGGTTTATTTGGCTTTTTTATCGGAATTACTTTTGCCTTCTTAAACTCTAGAGGGAAGTTGCTATGTTTTAGACATGAATTAAAAATGATGGATAGGAATTCAATTGATTTTTTTGGTAGTTGTTTAAGGCATTTGTTATTAATTCCATCTATTCCTGGAACCTTTCTTGCTTTTAATTTTTTTATTACATTATTTATTTGAGAAGTAGTTATTATTATATCGTTAGAGCTGTTAAAAGCAGATGCTCGAAAAGATTGAAGTATTTCACATACTTGCGCGTTTGTTTCAGCGTCATCTAAAATTTGCAATATTGTATGATTATCGGCAAACGTTTGGGCCATAATATTACATTTCTCTGCATTTGTTGTAAATCTAGAATCATTGTGTTGCAAAATTGGTATTAAGTTGCCTTTTTTCTTCAAAATTTTTGTTAGATTCCCGAATTGAGCTGAGCCTTTGCCTAAAGTTGCCAGTAAATAACACCAATATGAAACATTATATTGTTAAATAAAATATAAATCTTTCATCTACGGAGATTACCTTTTTAACATTGAATAGTCGTATTTGTCACATACGTATTTCGAATGTTGTGGGCAGGTACAATTAGAGTGCTGAAAGACTTTCATTGGTTTTTAGGTCAAGAGGTAATGATTAAAAGAAGCTGCTTGTGGGCATAAGAATTATGAAGCGAGATTTGAAATTCTCGGATCGTCGCACAGTGGTTTGAAAACGTTTTATTTTGAAAATAATTGGGTAGCTCATGAGCTATTAAAGATATCCTTATTAAATTTCACAGAGGCCAGGCAGAGGTACTTCTGTGAAGTTGCGGACGATCGTCCCTCTATGGTAAAGGGGGGGGGGGCTTCTGGGTAAGCTCCCAAAGTTATATACCTTGGTCATACAATTTATTGGAAATGTCATAGATGTTATTTTATGACATTTTCAATAAATTACTCCAATGTTAAGATTATTTAAATTTAATAAGGCTTTGAAAATATCTACAAAAAACCAGCGCATATCTAGCCTACCTCTCTTAGTTTGGGAGAAAATCGATTCGGACTCGGCTTTATTTTTTTAATTTTTGGCCAATCTTAAGCTAGTATTTTTGATATGGTGGGTGACATATATGATTGGATTATTATTCTGTGTTCTTAATAAAATTTGTTAAAACTTTAGTTGAGTAATTTATTTGAAAGTATGAAAGTTTTCAAACTTTAAAATTCAACTGAGACATGGAATTGAAGACAAAGTATGAAAGCAAGTTTGCAATTTACTTAATATACAATAGATTACAAATTTTCAGCACCCTGCCACCATCAATCCATAGGTTCACTTGAACGCAACAATCGAATTTTAAATGAATATTTATTGCACCTTGTCGACGATTATGAATGGAATAAATTTATTCCATATTATGCATCTGCGTATATTACGACACCACACATTATGGTAACTATTCACCCTATGAATTAATTAATTTATGGTAAAAGGTGTTTTTTTAAGCTAGATAGAACTTTAAATTGTAAAAAGTAACACAAAAAATAAAATTTTGATGAAACATTTATTTTTATTTGTTTCAGTATACTCTGACAAATCATCATGAATAGACTCTCGCTTGAACAACGCTACGAAATTATCCAAATTTACTTTGAAAATCAGTCGTCGATTCGCGCAACTTATAGACGACTTCGTCATTTTTATGGCGTACATAATCGTGCACGTGAACAAGCCATTCGTCGAACTGTCGATAGATTTCGTACCACATACTCTCTAGAGGATGCAATAACACCAACACGTCGAAGGAATGTGCGTACTGAAGAGAATATCGCCGCTGTAAACGAAAGTGTGGAAGAAGATCCAAATTTATCAATTCGTCGTCGGTCGCAGGAATTGGGGCTCTGTCCGTCCACTACGTGGAAAATTTTGCGCAAAGATCTCGGCCTACACCCGTATAAGATCCAGCTGGTGCAGGAATTAAAGCCACGAGACCATTATATGCGTCGTTCTTTCGCCGATTGGGCTCTAGAGCAGTTGGCAACTGACCCGTTGTTTTATCGCAAAATTGCCGCATATGGAGTGAGACCAATCCACAACAGACCCTACAGACTCCATTACATCCAGAAAAATGCACCGTTTGGTGCGGTTTTCACGCTGGTGGCATCATCGGACCTTATTTCTTCAAACATGAGGCCGGAGCTCGCGTTACGGTCAATGGAGATCGTTACCGCACCATGATCAATGATTTTTTGTTTGAAAATATGGATGACATTGATCCGGACGAGATGTGGTTTCAACAGGATGGCGCTACGTGCCATACAGCGAATGGCGAACGCAACCATCGACTTATTGAAATCAAAATTTGGCGATACGTTGATTTCGAGAAATGGACCTGTCAATTGGCCTCGAAGGTCGTGTGATTTGACACCACTCGACTATTTCCTGTGGGGCTACGTAAAGTCACTGGTTTATGCTGATAAACCAGCAACAATTGACGCCTTGGAGGACAGCATTGTTCGTGTTATTCGTGACATACGCCCAGCAGTGCTCGAAAAAATGGCCCAAAATTGGACGTCCAGAATGCGCTTCGTCAAGAACAGCCGCGGTGCCCATATGCCCGAAATCATTTTCAAATGTTAATGTCACGTATTGATCCTTCGAATAAAAAAGAAATTTTGATTACAATTTAATTTTTTGTGTTATTTTTTACAATTTCAAGTTCTAGCGGGCTTAAAAAAACACCCTTTATATGTTAACTTTTTAATAACTTAACTGAATTGCTCCCTAATATTGTCCATTTGGCAAAAAATGAAATATTTATGTGTGCATTTATTCTTTGCGTAGTTAAGTTAAACGATGCAGGATTTAGGATGGCTGGATTTTCCGTTACAGTTTGTTTTTTTTTTTTTTTTGTTAAGAATTAGAAAGGGATTTTGAGTGAAAATTCCTTGAACTAAATCTTGAAAGGAAATGAAGTGAAAATTTTAACGGAAAATTTTTAAAGGGTTTCAAGTGGGTGTAAGCAATTTGGACTACAGGCCACTAACGTTTTTGGCAGCTGTCGATCGTTTTAATTTATTACTGAATTCTTTTTAATGACTGTGCCAACTTTCACGCTTATTTATTTTGGACTCAAAATTGCTCACATTTAGTATGTGACTTTTAGTAGTGGCAGCAGATTTTCTGTCATTTCGATGATACTTAAAGTTATGAACACCTGCCCTATTCACACTTTTGCTTCTTGAGCTTCATTTAAGACTCCTGATAGTCATCTCATGGTATATTTGTAAGATTGCAAGTCCAACCGTAAACAAATTTTAGCTCCATTTGTAATAAAATCTTGTTGTGTAGGTTTGGGTTCAGACCCCAACACATCTTATGTGATTAGACTTTAGATGATTTACCTTTAAAATCTGCAGACTTAAATGCTTCGTAATCATCACTATTGGTGTATTTATAAAGTCGCCTCCTTGCTGAAGACTGTACTTTCTGTCTGTTGAAAAGATCTATTGTCAGTCAAGATGTCTTTTCTTTTTGAGTTCCTGCTGGGAGCCTTCTTTTACGGTTGCACTTGGTCGGGTGTGTTTGGCTTTCCATTGTCTAACAACATTCGCAATTCTGTTTTTATATTTGACGACGGGTGTATACCAGGGCATATTAGGACAACGGTTAAACTGCTTCACACACAGCACAAAGGAAGGAGACTAAATGTATTGGATAACATGCGAATATACGGACAGGGAACATTTGACGGACGAATAATGAATGGACAAATGGACACTGCTTCGGACACAATATTTGAACCGTTGGAACATTTTTACGGGAAAACAAACACTACACCAGCATGGAAACGTTGCGCAGGTGCGCAAGACCAGGGCAATAGGGAACATCATAAACGTACAATTACAGATTATTATGTCACATAAAAGAGGAAAAAAGAAAAAACCCAATAGGTTCACACATAAAAATCGTAAAAGAATTTAGTTAGGAAAGAAGACGAAGGAAAAAGGGAGCGACAAATTAGGTAAAAAGAGACAAACAAAAAAAGGAGAGAGAGATGTAGGCAAAAAAGATAGAAAGGGACGAACGCAATAACATGAAGGGAGACACGAACTATATAAACACAACTGACAATAGAACGCAACTAGTACGAAAAGAACACTGAAGATGGCAAACAGCCGAAACCGGTTTGTTCACAAACCAAATTTGACGAGGGTCGACGGAAAACCGTACCCAAACAAAAGGTGTTTTTATTGTATTTAACTCAGGATTAGCCTGAGTTAAATACTTTGTCACTCTTCTCTTCCAACCTTGATTGGTTCGCTGAAGTTTATAGGTTTTGCGATTTAGTGAATATTGAGACAAAAAAAAAGAAAATTAAAATCCGTTAATATGAAGAGTACACTTACTTTAGCAATCAGGTACCAGAGGTCCTTGTGGGATCGTTTGACAGAAATTTCTGTAGACTCATTTTAATAGAAAAGTGTAGGTTAGGGAAAATAAGATTTTTGACCCACAAAAAATGAATATTTTTAAAAAAATTTTCTATTGCTCAAAGGTGCGAAATTTGTCATTAATTGTGAAATTAAATTTTTCAACCACAAAATGTTTTTTATTTGTACGCTAAGCGTCATATGCCACTTAAAAAGCGAAAGTAAAAATCAACATTTTCAAACAAAATTGTTTATAAAATTTGAATGAACTTTTTTTTAACAATAAGAATTAAATTGGCAAAAATGTTTGTTCCAAAGAATAAACACATCATCTCCTTCAAAAACAAGAAAGTAATGTTTACAAAAACAATTCTAAAGACATATATAAACATGTTTGAGCATGCTTTATCATATACATACGTGCAATACTGTCTGAGAATAATTTTAAAACTTTTTTTCGCTTAATTTTTTCTGAAATATGTTTTACATCGAAATTTATTTATATTTTTATCATCATCAAGCATGTTTCACTTGCTTAAGCCTTTTTTACGCTTAAGTAACCATAAATAACGAGAGAGATTTAACTGAAAATAAGTTACTTGCTCTATTAACCCTAGAATGGTAAACATCGCCTGTGAGGCGAAACAATATTTTTTTTTAACGATATTTTCTGATCGCTTACACCTACTTAAGCATGCGCTCGTGCCAACTCAGTTGAGTGTTGTACGAGGTTGCGCGCACACGTACTCTGTTTTGCTTCGCTCCGTTGCCGAATAATACATATGCGAGTCGCCTGTGAGGCGAAGTTTACCAATAAAGGTGAATTTTTTGGACATAATAGTTTGTTCGTTTTTTTTTTTGCTAAAAATTAGTGTGTGCATATAATCTTTTTAGTTTTTTATAATGACTGCTTCTGAAGCGCAGATACAAAGATGGCTGGACGAGATATCGGAAAATGGAAGTGAACATAGCGACGACTTAGAAGTTGACTTTGATTCAGACGATAGTGAGGCCGACCCAACTTACCTCGCTGATTTAGACGATGACACGCAGAATATTGATGTCTCTTATCAAAGTGGTGTACAATCCACATCGACTCATGTCCAGGAAGATGTAGGCATGTCGCAAATTGAATTACAATCTGAGAAATGGCTTCTTACACCATCGGAATCGGTTATGAGAGGAAAGAATAAATATATTTGGTCCACGGCACCGTCTTCTTCGAACAGAGTATCGAACAGAACTCCCTCCAGAAATATAGTACATATTTTGTCAGGGCCAAAAGGAGAAGCCAAGGGTATTGTAGATCCCCTGAAGTGTTTCGAACTGTTTTTTACTTCTGAATTGATGGATGAAGTACTTTTGCGCACTAATGAATTTATTGACCAAGCAGCTACCAAGTATAAAGCTATGAATACCACTACATCACATGCCACAACAAAAGAATTTCGTGCTCTTCTTGGCATACTTATATCGAGCGGTGCGTTGAAAAATAATCACCTGTCATCTGATGAACTGTTTGATCCTACGATTTGTGGATCCCAAAATATTGCTGCAATGAGCTGTAAACGATTTGAGTTTCTTATTAGGTGTCTACATTTCGATGATCGTAGCACTCGCGATGATAGAAAAAAGGCCGATAAGTTTGCGCCTATTCGGTATATTTGGGAAATTTTTATCAAGCAATGTAGAGATCTGTATAAACCAGGCTCGTACGTAACAATAGATGAGCAACTTTTGGCATTCAGGGGACGTTGTCCATTCCGTATGTATATTCCTAATAAACCCGCCAAATATGGAATAAAGATTGTTTTAGTGTGCGATGTAAGATCAAAATATATGATTGATGCCTCACCATATTTGGGAAAAAATAGTAGTGCAGCTATAAAAGAACCATTGGGCTCTTACTATTGTAAACTACTTACAAAAACTATACATGGGACGAATCGCAATTTGACTGCCGATAACTGGTTTACATCTATCCCGCTAGCTGAGCTGTTGCTTCAACCACCATACAACCTTACTTTCATTGGAACAATTCGAAGTAATAAGCAAGAAATTCCTTCGGAGTTCAAACATAATTCGTCACGTCCTGTTGGCACATCTCTTTTTGGATTCCACGAAAGTCTCACTCTTCTTAGCTACAAGCCAAAGCCTCAAAAAACGGTTCTTTTGCTCTCTTCAATGCACGACAAGCCTTCCGTTGATGCCATTTCCGGTAAGCCAGTAATAATACAATCCTATAATCAAACAAAAGGTGCTGTGGATACTTTTGATCAGATGTGTGGTCATTCAAGCTGTAGTCGCAAGACCAAGCGTTGGCCGCTTTGTATGTTCTATGGAATGTTGAATATGGCTCTACTCAACAGTTATGTAATTTATGTATCCAATTGTGAAGTTTTGAAAACGAAGGCGATGTCCAGAAGAGAATACCTCAAGAAAATAAGCAAGGACCTATGTACAGACTGGTGCGCTACTCGTTTGGAAGAAAGGCCGCGTATGCAAAAGAGAGTTCGTGCAGCAATACATAACACTATTGGTCATAACACTGACGATTATGCAGACCAACCAGGCATAAAAAAGGGCAAACGATCAAAATGTGATTTCTGTCCTTCGAAATCAAAACGTATGAGCGTATATTTCTGTGCAAAATGCAAGAAAACATACTGTTTAGAGCACAGATCGCCAAACTGCTGGCAATGTGACGCAAAAAAATAGTTTGAAAAACTACAAAATTAATTTTGGTGTGGACAGTTTTTTTCCCCTTAAAAGCTTTGTATTATTTTTTTAAATGCTAATTTGATCTCAGGACAATAAGATACAATAGGTTTTTTTTATCTAGAATGGAGCTTTTTTTTATTTTTTTTTAATTTTTTTTTAACGATCTCTTGGAATTAGTGATTAAAATATGTGATCAAAAAAGTATGGCATAGGTTTAAGAATTTTATAAAATGAACTGGTTTTTGTTAATTTTTGTTACTAAACATTGAATAAATACGTTTTTGTTTTTGTTTTAATAAAATTTTGTTTATTTTTAAATAAAATATGTGTTTTTTATAAAAGCCGCCTCACAGCCGATGTTTACCATTAAAGAGCTAAAAAATATGTTTACCATTCTAGGGTTAAATGTCAGGGCAAATAGTTGAAAAAACATTGTTATAACAGTGTGATTTCACCAGGCAGAGAGAAACAAGTTTCACACAAACACTTTAAAAAAACGGCTTTTGCACATCGATTGCGAGGTTCTTTGGTTGGGTGGTTCGTTGGTGGTCTGTCTTCTTTTATGATTTTTTTTTTTTTTTTTCGAAAGTTTTAAAGGTCATAAAATGTTGTTACACAACTCACAAGGCAAATGGTAGAAAATTGCAATATTTTATAATTTATAAAAAAATTGATTATTTTTGTGTGAACAGATTTGAAAAACAAAAAAAAAAAAATGCAACTGCGACATTTCTGCTTGTCAAGGAGTCTACTACTGAGGTAAATGTGTGCCTTGAAGTTGAAGATGATTTTCTTTGCAAAGTCACCATCCACACAGACAGAGTCAACCAAGCATTCGGCGTATTAACATCTCCTAAAATTGTCAATAGGTTTCAGCTGCCGTAAGCGCATAAATTCAAATTGTTATTCAAAATTCATATCCACGACGATATGTTAGGTACGGCGATTGTTCGAGGCTGACCGCTCTTCTGCCACACTATCTCGAACAGCAGCAGAATGAATTGAGCGATTATGTACAGAGTGTGATTTGTTTTACATCCGCGCCTGACTATGTAGTCTTAATCAGATGGTGGACAAACCACTTTGTATAATATGGAACGTTATACATATAAAAATACTAAATACTACAAATAAAACGGAAACATTAAAAGGCATCAAACTCCACACTGACCCACTAAAACACTATGAAATATAACACTACAACAAAGAAAACAACGAGACACGATTCAAAAAAATTCTCAATGAATTACAACTACACAACAATAACAAAGAAGCAAAAGAAGAGCTTATAAAAATATTAATACAATAGCAATGAAAAATTGGAATAACAAATATAAATACAATGAGGCAAATAAAAGAATATAATGAAGATAAAAGAAATAAAAATGGAAACTTAAGAAAAGAGGCAAATAAAAATAATGAACATTTCAAGAATAAGTGTACATTTCAATTTGGATTAAAAGATTTTTAAACAAGATTTGTGAACAAGAGAATAATTAGTAGTAGAAAAATCAAAATTCAAATTCCATGATGTGCCTCAAGAAGTTTAAGAAAAACAATTCCATTGGAGCAATAATTAATAAGTATAAGGCTACCATGGAGAAAATTGTAAGAACTAAAGCATCCATCACGTTTTTGATAAGATGTAGGAATACTAGAATTATACCAAAATTCATTGAAACTTCCACAAATAATTTAGTGAACATTTTTAATATTAAGGAAATTCCAAATTATCAGCACACTATTGAGAGGTACACAAGAGATTTACACAAAAGGATGTTAAATTTAGCAATTAGGAAACAACATGACATACTAAAAATTTTAAATAGGAACATAGAGATGTTAGTATATAACATGGAAGGACATTTGACATTAGATGAGATAACAGAATTATTAGAATGTATAGATAGACTAACTTATATTTTTGAAAAAAAGATTAAGGAAACACATAGGAAGAAATTGAAGAATCTTTCTGATATTCAAAGAAAGGAATTAGGAATTAAGGTTAATGAAGATTGGTTTGTTAACAAGACTGACATAGATATTCCAGGGGATGTTAAGTGGATTCTTTCTCTAGGACAGAAGTTTGCATTACCACTTGAAAAGAAAAATTTTCCTATGATGAAGGTTATTTCAGTAGGAGATGATTTGATTCAGACTATAAAGGAAAAAGAAGATCAGGAAGTAGCGCGAACAAAACTAACAATGATTATTGATAGGCACATTAGCAACATTAGACCTACAGCAAGGGATATTTTTATATTGGATAAAGTTAAAACTGCTAAAAAATTTTTGAATACTAATAGGAACATATTAATTGTTAATGCTGACAAGGGTAATGTTACTGTTGCTATGAGCAGAGACGATTATAATTCAAGAATAAATGACATTCTTAACGATTCTGCAAAATACTCAATATTGAATAAGGATCCGACTACTAAACTGCAAAAAACAAACAATTTTTTAGTTGATGAACTTTTTAAAAGAGAAATCATTTCAATAATGGAGAGGAATAGACTTAGGACGAATGTATCAAATTCTCCAAAGCTATATGGAGTACCTAAGATCCATAAACAGGATTTTCCTCTGAGGCCTATTTGTTCTTGCATTAATTCCCCGGCCTACGGACTTTGCAAGTATATAACGAATATTCTTAAGGTAATAACAGAACATTCAATATATAATGTTAGAAATTCATTGGAATTTAAAGATAAAGCCAAGGGAATAAATATACAGGATAATGATAGATTGTTTTCATTTGATGTAGTTTCACTTTTTCCAAGTATTCCTGTAGGTTTAGCTTTGAGAATTATAGAGGAAAAATGGCAGATAATAGAACAAAATACAAATATTGAGAAGGAATTATTTTTACGTATTCTTAAGTTTTGCATTGAAGACAACAGGTATTTTCAATTTGATAATAGGATATATCAGCAGAAAGAGGGCCTCCCTATGGGTTCTCCGGCATCTCCAATTATTGCTGATATTGTGATGGAGGAATTACTAAATACATGTATTAGTAAAATGCATATTAAACCAAAGATAATCACAAAATATGTGGATGATTTATTTTGTATAACATCAGAAGATGCAGTGGATGATATTTTATCAGAATTGAATAGTTTTCATCCTGATATAAAATTTACGATTGAAAGAGAGTTAGAATCTAAACTTCCATATTTAGATATATTGATAATAAGAAAGGAAAATAGGTTAGTGTTTGATTGGTGTAAGAAACCAACATCTTCTGGAAGACTTATTAATTTTTATTCCAAACATCTGAGAAAAATGATAATAAACACAGCGAAAAATATGATAGATAGAATATTAACTATAAGTGATAGAGAATTTCGGTTGAAGAATAAGGACACAATAAAAAATATACTTCATGACAATGATTTTCCAGTAGAATTAACTAACCGATTAATTAGACAATATGATAATCATAGGCATAATTTAGGAAATACCATGGCAGAACCAAGAATTTATAAATCATTAACTTATGTTCCTGGAATATCAGATAGATTAAGAAAGTCTAAAATATATGACACTTATAGATATAAAATTGCACACAAAACATATAACACATTAAATAGATTATTTAGCAATATGAAGGATAAAATAGGAAAAATGGAAATATCTGATGTAGTATACAAGATACCATGTGGAGGAAATGACCAGGTGAACTGTGACAAAGTTTATATTGGGACAACAAAGAATAAACTTAAAACAAGATTAGCTGGTCATAGATGTGACCAAAAATATAGGAATATTTCAACACAGAAGACATCCTTATCTTCACATTGTAAGAAATATAATCATTATCCAAAGTTTGATGAAACATCAGTATTAGATATAAAAAAACTACAAGAGACGTTATATGTTGGAAATGTTAGAAATTGTTAATGTACCAAATGTAAGGAGAATAAATTTCAAAACAGACACAGACAATTTAGCGCAGAATTATAGGTACTTAATTAAAAAGACACATAATTTGTTATAATTATTTCATAAGAAAGAATTTGTTATTTAGTTTCCGTTTCCTTGTTTTTGTATGTTTTAATATTTTAAATTTTAATTTTTGTATGTTTGTATGTATGAAGAAAATAATTTTATATGTTTTGTCAAATGTTTTTCAAAAATTTTTTTTTCAAATTGTTATAATTTTTGTTTTTGAAAATATAAAAAATAATTTCCTGAAGCGAAATATTGAGAGAAAAAAAGAAAAATAAATCGTTTTAATTTAAAGGACCGAGTGAAAAGATTAAAATTTAATAAAAATAATGAAAATAATAATATTGAGGCATATAAAAATAAAAAAGAAGTTAATAGAAGAAATAAAGAAGATAATAATACGCGCGTAGAAGAGAACGATGTGGAAAAATGCAATTCTCAGAAGTCTGATCAACTTCACATATGGGAATGCACCTCCATTAATAATATAAAGAATATGAAGAAATTGCAATTTAATTAAATAGAAAATATAGAAGAAAAACATATAATTTAGAAGATAATATTGTGCACATTGGACATAGTGATAATTCATCGAAACCAGTTTCGACCATGAAGAAGTTATGTGCCAGAGATAAGATTAATAAGAATAAAGTATGTAATGATAATTCTCCGAAACCAGATTCGATTATAAAGAAGTTACATACAGAAGATACAAATAATGATAATATGCATGCAAGATTCAGCGATAACTCAGCGAAACTAGATTCGATTCTGAGGAAACTGATATCTAAAATGAAGGAAGAAAAAATTAAAGAATTAGCGCTACCAACAGAAGATAAAATATTTAAAATATCTACAAAAGAAGAATTAAAAGAAGCATATGCAAATATAAAAGTTAATAATGAAAGTCCTCAATTAAGAATAATAATATACAAGCCCTCTAAAAGAATATCAGATGACATAATTAAATATAAATTGAATTTCATATTACAGGCCACTTGGGAATTGGAAAAAGAATTATAAAATTATAAAGAAGATGCATTTGGAAAAACATGAAAAAAAAAAAAATGGTGAAGAAATTTATAACATACTGTGACACTTGAAACAAACAAAACACATAATAGAACCTCTGACACAAACACTCTAAACCAAGGCTTCTTAAACTTTTGTCATTCACGACCCCATTTATGATTGCGAGTTTCTTGACGACCCCATACAAATATAAAAGAAAAATAAATTAATATTTTTTGATGATTTATTTATTAAGTAACAATATATGTATATACATGTGAAAATATATAGTTTTAGAATCTAAAATTAAAAATTGCAAACTAAATTATAAAATTGTATTTATTATAGTTTCAAAAATAAAAGTGGATTCTGACCGTTTTAAATCGCTCGAATGTATTCAAGTAGTTGCGTGGTAAGTATTAATTTAAAATACAAGTAAAAAATTTAATGAGATGGATGTGCCTGTTTTTTATTGCATAACAAATCAAATCTTGGTGGAATGTTTGAAACTGCTGGACGTAAGACCTCTTCAACATTTTTTAGCGCTGAACGATATTGGGATTAAATATGCGTTAAAGCTGAGAAAGTAACTTCACATAAAAATGTGGTGTTGAATGGCAGAAGTACATTTAACGCCATATCAGCGATTGTGGGAAATTCAGTTCTAGTTCCGATCCAGAATTCAGTTAAGGGCTTTTTTTGAAATTGTAATTTTAAGTTTGAGTCACTTGAAAGCTCAGCAAATTCCTCTTGAGCTTTAAGTGGCAGGTGATCAATCTCAGTTAAACCAATCCAAAACGGCTTTTGAATCCAAACTATTTTTTGGAAATCAACATTTATTATAAAATATGTACGGAACTGTATTTCAAGCGCTTTTAAGTGATCTATAATAATTTTTGCAATAAAAGTTTTACAATGAATTTTGTCGATTATAAAATTGTCGATACTGGAAAACATTTCGAACGAATTTTTTTCGACCCTACTTTTCCAAATGTTGATCTTTTTAATAAAACTTTCAATTTTATCATTTGAAGTAAATATATCGCAATTTTTTCCTTGAAGAGACAAGTTGAGATCGTTTAACTTCGCAAAAATATCTGACAAATAACACAGCTTGGATAGCCATATATCATTTTGAAAAAAAGCGGCAAGTTCACATTTTCGTTCGGTTAAAAATATTTCGATCTCGTCCTTTAATAACAACAATCTTCTTAAACTTTGACCTCTTGACAACCATCTTACTTCTGCATGTAATAACAAAGTTGTGTAGTTGGAATCCGTATCCTTACAGAGATTTGAAAATAAGCGGCTGTTAAGGGCATGGCTCTTAATAAAATTTATGATCTTAACAGCATCCTGAAGCACATCGTTCAATTCTGGTGCTAATTTTTTTGCTGCAAGAGCCTCTCGGTGAATAAGGCAGTGAGTAAAAATTATATGATCATAATGAGCAGCTTGAAAAAATGATTTAAAACCAATATTTTTGCCCGTCATCGCTCTTGCACCATCTGTGCATATTCCACAGCAATTTTTCCATTCTAACCCTTCTGCTTTTAAAAATTCGTCAACTTTACAATATATGGCTTTCCCTGTAGTATGATCTTCAATAGGACGACAAAATAGCAATTCTTCCTCCACGCTTTCTTTATAAACGTACCTGATATATACTAACAACTGAGCCAATTTAGTAATATCCGTTGTTTCGTCCAACTGAATTGAAAATTTTGGGCTTTCTTTAATTCTTGTAATAAGTTGTACTAATTGGTCCTTGTTAATATCAGAAATTCTATTCGAGATAGTGTCGTTCGACAACGGAATTTTTCGAATATCATCGCCAAATTTTCTTCCATGTAGTATTTCTACCATTTTAATAGCAGCAGGTAACACAAGATCTTCTCCAATGGTGAACGGCTTTTTATTTTTAGCAATACAATATGAAACTTCATATGACGCTAGTAAATATTTTTCATTAACGGTTACACATTTTCCAAAGATTTTCTTTTCTTTATTTAAAGATTTCAACAGTCTTTCAAAATATTCTTTTGGTTTATTGACATACGAAATATGCTTTGATTCAAGATGTCTTTTTAATTTTGATGGTTTCATACTTTCCGAAGCCAATAATTCATTGCAGATCAAACAAAGAGGTTGTTCATCACCCTTACAATTTTGAAATGTAAAGCCAAATTGAAGAAAAGAAACATCATATTTTCTTTTTCGCACATTAGATGTCTGTTTTCCAATAATTTTTCCTGCCTGAGAAGAGTTTGTAGCATTATCATCTGCGTCATTATCATTCTTATTTAAGTTCAGACATTTATCCATGGCCAAAAATTATTTTCATCCTAAAATACAATAGATATATAAAAATAACATATTGCACATAATAATTGATTTATAAATTACCGAATAAATAAAAAAAATTTTGTTACGGCGGAACACTGACAATTGACCACACTAGAAGAGCGTCAACACTCCACTAATTCACATTACAGTCAGTGTTATTGAATCATTGTTTAGCTATTTTATAATTAGAGAAACACAAACATGTTCACTTGAATAAGACAAATTATGTAAATAATAAGATTAAGGGGAAAACCCATAATTAAATAGTATTTAAGTGAACATAATAAAAGTAAGAAAGATACAATTGAAAGCACATAGTGCAAGTGTTTTCTTAAGTGAGTTAAAAAAATGCAATTTAAAACACATAGTGTAAGTGTATTTTTAAGAATTAATATTAAGTATAATAATAAAGAAAATCGCATAGCCGTCTAGAAATTATATTTGATATTTAATTTATAACTCAGAAATATTAATTCGCGCGGTTTATGCAACATGTATGATAGCGACAAACGCACTAACAATGTATAGCCACAGTATAATAATAGCGATCATCGATCGTTTACTGCTGTCGGTGGAGATAGCTCAAAACCTTCAACAAATGCGCGTGTCTAGACGCTGCAAGTCCACTGTATTCCGCCAACTCTACTGATGTTATAAAATGGTATATATAAGTTAGTGACATTAAAACCTCTCGCGACCCCAGAATTTTGCTACGCGACCCCATTTGGGGTCGCGACCCATAGTTTAAGAAGCCCTGCTCTAAACAACAGTTTTGAAGCGATTTCACTTAACACCGTAGATCTTCTTCTTATCTCAAATGAGAACCGGTACATCATAACAGTTACGGGGTCAAATTAAAATTTGTATTGAATGAAACATAATGAATTAAAATATAGGAGATCTAGTTTTAGTAAAAATAGAAAAAAAAAAATTTTGTTATAAGGGCCCGTATGAAATTATAAGTACAAATAATGTAAATATCACAATAAACTATAATGGAAAAGAAAAAGAATTCCATAATAATATCCTAAAACCATACAATAAATTGTAGACTAAGGAAATAATGTATTGTTTTATCTATTGTATGATATTATACTAAATTGGCATAAAAATAAAATTATCAATAAGTACACTACATTGTAAAACATGTAAACAAAAAGCGCTGCACTTCACGCCGTATTCCACAGAAATCTTACCGTACTTCTTTCATAAATACGGTACGATTTTCTTGACGGTAAGGGTGTAGTGCATCCAGTAGTCATACGGCATGTATAGTGTATAAAAGCCAACACAACTCATGTAGAGTGTTACAATAACCCAGTTGTAAATATGCTGACACATTTGGGATATCAAATACAATGTTATTGACATGTGTTGTGTTGTTGACCGCTTGCATGTTACCGATACTATTTGTTCATATTCAAATTCAAATTCATGTTCATATTACAAATTGAGTGGAATTAGAAATCACTCAATTCTAGATTATAAGTTAGATTTGCATAAGTAGTATATAAGCCATAGAAAATTAAATAAACAGAAGACTAATATCTGATAACTTTAGCTGGCAGTACTACTTGCCTTGTTTCATTTGTTAGTTTCTATCTTCTGGCAGTTCTTTTGAACGCCTAAACCACTAGCTGACACCCTATACAGCTATTAAAATATAGAAAGGGCTATAGGGACTACACCACAATCAAATCTCCACCATAACTGCTAACCTCTACACACCAACATCATTATAACCTTATACTTTTACATGTACTTTCTAACTCCTGTCCAGAACACATGTCAAGCATGCTCACTGGACTGGATCATTCACTTAGGGTGTCATTAACAGCGAGATGATCCTGGCCACCATAAATTCATATAATCCCTTATGGGGCCGCAAAACCACAACCACCCCGTTACTTCCATATAGGGCCCAACCTCAATTATCAGCCAGAGAACTATTTAAAGTCTAAAGAGACAAATAATGAACTCTGCGGGTCACTGATCCCCGTGGAAATAGAGTGGAGTTTCCAGTTGACCACCTGCCTGTCTTCAGGGGTCTGGGCTCCCTTTTTCCCCAGTTGCACTGAGTCTAGATAGTGGAATATTCTATAAAGACCTTATTTATATGCCCCTGGGGGGGATTATGTACAGATGTAATATTGCCATTTTCCGTCCTAACTGGCTGATTTGTATTCGATGGCGAGCGCTTTCGATGCGAATGCATCATTCTCAAGCCGCGGTTTAGTTTGTACTGGTGAGTCAGTGTTGGCGTTCAGGTAGTTCTGTTATTAGGTCCGTTTATATTCAGGTAAGCAGAATACCGGCCACCTGGCATTTGTGTGCAAAGTGAACCTAACGATACCTACGTCTTTTACTATCATGTAGGTACGTGTGTCCGTCTGAGGGTGTTTTTCGTTTGCCCGTTTGCATGAGTAGTTTCAATGGTGTGAAAATTGTGTCTGAGGTCGTGTTTACCTGTTCGTTTATAATGTGTCGTTGTTGAATGTTTTTGTGTTGTAGATTTCCATACTTTCAAGAATGTCTAGTCTTCGTCCTTTTTTGCTAGGATGTAATAATGTCATACATTCATCTATTTCCCTTGGTGTGTGTCCGTGAGTGTCAAGGTGTAATGCAAAGTTTGAATCTTCTCTTTTCCGTTTGTATGAGCGTATGTGTTCTGTAAACCTTGTTATTAGTGTTCGTCCAGTTTGTCCTATATAGATTCGTTTGCAGGTACAGGTAAGTCTGTATACCCCGCAGTTGTTTCTGTCGTTGTTCTGAGATAGTGTCTGAGGGTGTTTCCACTTTTTAATGCTGTGCGTATTCCTTCTTTGTGAAAAAGGTTAGTTAGTCTGTATATTTCTGGTCGTGTGTAAATAAAGGTGTGCCGTCTTGTTGTATCAGCTGTCTCCTTGTCTTCTTTATTTCTGTTCTTAGTGTTGTATTGTCTAAGTAGTTTATCGATGGTAGTGGTTTTGTAGCCGTTATTCATAGCTATGGCGTAGATTGTGTCGAGTTCCCTCCTGTACTTATCTGGAGTAAAAGGAATTATCCCAAGCCTGTGTATCATATGTCTAAACGCTGCTAGTTTGTGTTGGGTAGGGTGGTTTGAGGTGTTGTGGATGGTAGTGTCCGTTGTTGTTGGTTTTCTATAGATGTCGAATGTTAAATAGTCAGTTCCTCGCGTTATAGTGATGTCAAGATAATGTAAATTTCTGTCTTGTTCTTTTTCCATTGTGTATGTAATCTGGTCATGAATT
Source organism: Trichopoda pennipes (assembly GCA_030448955.1). Classification (NCBI taxonomy): domain Eukaryota; kingdom Metazoa; phylum Arthropoda; class Insecta; order Diptera; family Tachinidae; genus Trichopoda; species Trichopoda pennipes. Next base: position 5,272,601 of record JASKUP010000175.1, read on the forward strand.
GTGTTTAAGTTTTCTAGAATTTGTTCGCCGTTGTCTTGCTCGAGGATGCATATAATGTCATCTACGTATCTACAGATGTACAGATGTTTTTATATTTCCTAAGGTCGATTTTGCAATGATTATGAAATGAATTTTGAACATCCATTTTCGTAAAAGGCTTCAACAATTATAATGCGCTGCTCAATTGTGCATTTTTCTATTGTTGTATTTATCAAACACTGAAACAAAGAAATTTCAAATTGAGTTGGGCAAAAGACTTGAAATTAAGAATACGCAACTCTTTGTTTTATTCTAGTTGCAGCCAAATCATATTTACATCTAACCCTAATCAAAGTTGTTTTCTCGAATTTATGCCTCGTCTGGCTCACCCTAAATATCGACTAGTATTTCTTGTTTATTTTTATGGGATAGAGTGGTTTCTTACTAAATCAAGAAAATACGATATAAATACATAAATAAATAAGTAAATACATATAATAACTTAAGAAAATAATAAAGAAGAGTAATGTTAACGATATAATGCATTATGAATGAACTTTGCATATTGAACTTTGACATTTGTACAATCGCTTTCTCATATACAACTTATTTGAAATTTAGTTGATTTAGTTTCTATTCATTGATAAATATCAAAGAAAGAATGCAAATATTTCAAGTTTTGTTATTTTTTTATTAACGTAATAAAATGTGAACTGTTAACTTTGGAGTGATTTGGCATTTGAAGAAATGTTAGAATAATTTACATGTAAATAAATGTTTTAAATATTGTTGTCGGCTGTATGCATAAAAACTTAAAGTATGTTTAACTGCCGTTGTTAAGCACACTTTCCTAAAGTTGTATTCAAAAAACGCTTTTATCTTAACATACCTTTGTTAACTTTAAAGTAGGAAAAACCCACGTTAAACCTACAATAAATTGACAGTTCAATTTTATTATTGAAAGTTCAAAAACAAAACAAATTTTGTTTACAATAAACTGAGCCGTTTATTTTAAAAGTGGCATAAGTTACTTTCTAATTGTCATCTTTTTTATTTTAAATTAGTTTATAAAACATTTTAATTTTTAGCCATTTCAACTAGTCTGTATTTAGTTTTCTTTCTGAAACGGATTTTTCTAATGATTGTGTTGAAGTAAAATCTTTTTTCTCCATGTTGTGTACTGTGAAGGATTTTTTCGACAGGGGGCTATTACTACTATTGCTATTTTGTCCTTTACATAAGTCACTATGGGCAGTAATATGCTTTTGTGTTGTGACATTCTTAGATATTTTATACAACACGAAGCAACTTCCTGAGAATAATAAAAATAATGCTAATTATGTGTAGTATATTAGATATCACTATAATATAGTTTAGTAAACTGCACTATTCTTTCGTACTAATAAAAATAAGTCCAATAATCACAACAATACTTCACACACACTTGTTACATGTTTCCATTTCTTTCACACGAAGCTTCGTAATTAATTTCCTTAGTACAACGACTAACGCCATTTTCAAAATAAGCATTTTTGTTGCACCGTTAATTATCAAAACTCCTCTCAAGCAAATCTCAATACTTCTTAACTCTTAACAAATCACAATACTTCTTAATTTCATATTTATTAAAAATGAAAAAAAGAAACTGTTCAGTTGTGACTTATGACACTTTTAATGTAAACGGCTCAATTGACAATTATACTTTGTTATTCCAAAAATTTTTAAAAATGTTTATTAAAACAAATTGTAGTATACAAATAATATTAAAAACTAAAATATAACACGCCATTCAATATAAAACATTTTTACATCATTATTTTATATTTTACAAAAATATAATTAAAATTAATTATTTTAAACAAAAGTTTTATTGATGTACATATAATCAAAACAAAGCTCGTTATCCGAATAATTATTTTTTTAATAGGAATAAATTCTTTGGAAGTTCTTCGTAAGCCTTGCAAATTGACATTTTTTGGGTGCTTTGCTTTTTATTAAAAAGATTGATAAGAAAACAAAAAAAAAAATATGTTGATTTTGCTGAAAACAATAAAAACGATTTTTTTATTATTACTTTAGGAAATTGTGCTTAACAACGGCAGTTAAACCTACTTTAAGTTTTTATGCATACGGCTGTAAATCTATAAAATCGTAAATTTATGAATCGTAGAAACAAGATTGAGTTAACAAAAAAAAAATAGTTAAATAAAATTGTTTTAATTAAAATATCAGAAACAAAATGTTTTATTAAGTTGATGTTAGCACTGAACAACCATATTATTTTATTTTTATAAATTTTAACTCAAAAAGTATTAGTTCGCCACGCTTCTCTCATACACACTGTTATAATTCTAAATCGTATAAATCATACGCATCGTTTTCGTTGCCTCATAAAGATATTTATTTGATATTGTATGGCTGTTTCTCTTCTATTTATGCGTATCTGTATTGCATAGCTTTAGGAGCTGATTTTATTTATTTTGATAAACAGTCACTATTTCAATTTAATTGTTGGCCTTGACTATAAAGTGCCCCTGTAGGGTAGTAGGTAGTGTACTAGCTTGTAAATATAGGGGTTGTAGGTTCTCGATTCCCAACGAAGACCTTGATTTTTTTCACTACAAAAATAAAAATTGACTGTCGGTGGGGCTGCTCAGCGATGAAAAGGCAGGCATAGTCACTGGTCGCTGTGCTGTGTCTTATACATACGGCAGTTAATTTCCGACTATCCTTCTACTTTCACACCACCTGTTTCATCTATTCTCCATCCCTTTCCTAAGAATGTAGCACGGTACTTGACTAAATAGGCATTGTTGCCTGAAGTGCTACTTCTCTTTAAAAAAAAAAGTGTAAAAAATATTAATTAACTACAATCTGGTTTACGGGTGAAGGCAGTTTTAAATGTTTATTTGTTCGCTTATCTGTTTAAAACAATTAAAGGAAATAATTAAATTAATGTGCTTAAACAGTGCTAATAGTGTGGCACTTTTATCTTTTAAAGAATTGTAATGAATAAGTTGTGATTTAAAAGAATTTTTAGCTGTTTTTTGTAAGTTTTGAAAGGTGGAGATTTTATATGTATTTGAAAAAGACGTTATTGTCAGTCGAGAAGCTTCTCGACAATTTTTAAAGCAAATGCTAAATTAAAAATGAAATTTTTTTATTTATTATCTATCTTTAATAAATATCTTTTTTTCTTTTTAACGATCTTTTTTATATATTTTTTTCTTTTCGATATTTCGCTTTCCTTTGGAAAGCTTCTTCAAGCAAACATTTTTAAAAAATAAAAAAAAAACAAAAAAATTTTTTTCCCGAAGAAGCTTTCCAAAGGAAAGCAAAATATCGAAAAGAAAAAAATATAAAAAATTTCGTTAAAAAGAAAAAAATATATTTATTAAAGATAAATAAAAAAAGATCGTTTAAAAAAACTATACAAATTTATTTATTATCCTTTTTTTATATATTTGTACCAAACGATTTTCTTTCTAGCAATTATTATAAAAACTTTTTGAAGCCACAATGTATTAAAAGAAAATTATTTCTTTTAAACAAATAAAAAAAAAAAATAAAATAATTATGGTGGCTAATAAAAGGTGTTTTTTTAAGCTAGATAGAACTTTAAATTGTAAAAAGTAACACAAAAAATGAAATTTTGATGAAACATTTCTTTTTATTTGTTTCAGTATCAGAGAACTTCACTTGTTGATTAAAAAACCGTTCAACAATAGCAAAGGCTCAAAAAACTATTCATTTATTTGCAACTGATCAAACTTGCACTCATACTCATTTTTATTGTTCATTCAAAAGCAACCCAAACATCGGTTAACTCATAACAATGATCTGTTTTGAACTGTGAATAAATTCAGTAATCAAACTTGTTCAAGCTTTTTTCTACGTTGTTCATTTTAAGGCAAGCGAACCACTTGCATGTTCAACATTGTCTTATTTTACACACAACACTCAAATTTTGAATAACATTGCAATACAAAAAGCAAGAAATCATTGTGTATGAATTCGTTCATTCCTATCAACAAACACTTGTTTTTGATGTACATGATACAAAAACAGTGCAATTAATAACAACAGGACATTTATTTTTAAGTGAAAACTTAACATTTTATTAAAATTATTTAATTATTTACTTTTTGACTTAAAAATTTAATTTTTTTAATTTTAAATTATAAAAAGGTTATTTTATATATACTAATCTTCAAAATTTTTAAAATATGAATTAAGAAATAATAAACTATTTATAGATTTTGGTCCTAGACGATTTTTTTTTTCTGTAACCACATTTCCAGCCAATGAAAATGCTCTTTCTGCTGCTGCACTGCTAGCAGGAATGGCATGAATTTGCACTGCAATTTTGGAAAGGCTTGGAAAAGACTTTTCATTTGATTTCCACCATCTGATTATATTAAATTCTTCATTTAGTATAACATTTTGCTTGCAATACAATTCTATTTCCTCTGCAGGAGAATTAGGAGTGGTTAAGGTATGGCTTGGGATCAATTCTGGAAAAAAGAAATTAACATCTTTTTGGAATTGGGACGAAGTTGAAACACTACTCTCCACAAATGAAAATTGCGTTGCGGAATCAGGGGTAGATGGAATTTCTGTTAAAGATGATGTTGATGGCATTGATAGTGCAATGTTGTTTATTAACGAAATGCAAAAGATTTTAATTTCATGCAAATCGGCATGTTCAAAGTTGTTAGCAGGTGGATACAAAAAAAAATGCTGTTTTATGCCACAAACTTATGTTTGGTAACCAAATTTTTTCGACATTCCTATTAATTTGTTCCTTTAAGGAAGTGCCGGCACTTACATCTGTAGTCTTAGGAACACATATTTTGCTAACTTTTTGAATCGACGGTATGACGTAATATAAAGAGGGAGAGCTGCATAGTTGCAGTTTTTTAAATATGGTATCAAAATCATCACATAAATCTACTAATTCTTTATTTAGTATTCATTACTAATAATTACTATAAGTTTCCAGAAAAATGCTTATTTGAATAATTTGCGAAATCTTTATGATGCACACATTATTACCTGCTAAAGATTTTTTATAACTTGTTTACTCCGAAACAAGCGAAAGGGTTATTTTATAACTTAAGGTATAATAATTAAGAACTTTACTGATTACTTGAACAATTTATGCTTCTTGTTTTTGATTTTACAACTGCGAAAATTTTATTAATTTATTGTTTTTTTGCTCAACTTACATTTTTTTTAACTGATTGATTCTTTTTTCATCCCATTCTTTTAAAAGTGTAAATGAACTAAACGATTATTTATGAGAATTTTCCAAAATAATAATTACCTAAATACAGTCCGCTTTATAGGTAAATTAATACAAAGAAAGAAAATATTACATATTACATATGAATTGGGTATGTTGTTTGAATTTGTGGTATATCATATTGTTCAAGCCACACAGACGGTCGGTTCAAACATGTATGAATTAATGAGAATAAGAACGTTTCGATGCAATTAATTTACTGACAACTTTTCTCTTGCCTGTGCGAAATTGTTCATAAAATGATTTGTTCTTTTACTGATAATCAGAATTTGATGTGTTAAGCAAATGACTATGAATTTAATCAGCATTGAATTTTTGTGTATTCATAAAATGAACAAAAATTTTTGTGTTGATCAAATAAAGGCAAGTTGAGTGTTTGAAGTTCTCTGTTTTGTTCATTTTACTCATAATCAGAATTTGATGTGTTGAGCAGAATGAATATGAATTTAATCAGGATTGAATTTTTGTGTATTCATTCAAATGAACAAAAATTTTTGTGTTGAATAAAATCAAGAAAAATGGTGATTTTGAAGTTCTCTGTTCAGTATACTCTGACAAATCATCATGAATAGACTCTCGCTTGAACAACGCTACGAAATTATCCAAATTAAAATTAAAATCAGTCGTCGATTCGCGCAACTTATAGACGACTTCGTCATTTTTATGGCGTACATAATCGTGCATCTGAACAAGCCATTCGTCGAACTGTCGATAGATTTCGTACCACATACTCTCTAGAGGATGCAATAACACCAACACGTCGAAGGAATGTGCGTACTGAAGAGAATATCGCCGCTGTAAACGAAAGTGTGGAAGAAGATCCAAATTTATCAATTCGTCGTCGGTCGCAGGAATTGGGGCTCTGTCCGTCCACTACGTGGAAAATTTTGCGCAAAGATCTCGGCCTACACCCGTATAAGATTCAGCTGGTGCAGGAATTGAAGCCACGAGACCATTATATGCGTCGTTCTTTCGCCGATTGGGCTCTAGAGCAGTTGGCAACTGACCCGTTGTTTAATCGCAAAATTGTGTTCAGCGATGAGGCGCATTTTTGGCTTAACGGGTTTGTTAATAAGCAAAATTGCCGCATATGGAGTGAGACCAATACACAACAGACCCTACAGACTCCATTACATCCAGAAAAATGCACCGTTTGGTGCGGTTTTTACGCTGGTGGCATCATCGGACCTTATTTCTTCAAAAATGGGGCCGGAGCTCGCGTTACGGTCAATGGAGATCGTTACCTCACCATGATCAATGATTTTTTGTTTGAAAATATGGATGACATTGATCCGGACGAGATGTGGTTTCAACAGGATGGCGCTACGTGCCATACAGCGAACGCAACCATCGACTTATTGAAATCAAAATTTGGCGATAAGTTGATTTCGAGAAATGGACCTGTCAATTGGCCTCCAAGGTCGTGCGATTTGACACCACTCGACTATTTCCTTTGGGGCTACGTGAAGTCACTGGTTTATGCTGATAAACCAGCAACAATTAACGCCTTGGAGGACAGCATTGTTCGTGTTATTCGTGACATACGCCCAGCAGTGCTCGAAAAAATGGCCCAAAATTGGACGTCCAGAATGCGCTTCGTCAAGAACAGCCGCGGTGCCCATATGCTCGAAATCATTTTCAAATGTTAATGTCACGTATTGATCCTTCGAATAAAAAAAGGAATTTTGATAACAATTTAATTTTTTGTGTTATTTTTTACAATTTCAAGTTCTATCGGGCTTAAAAAAACACCCTTTACATCCGTATCATTTGAATAACAAAATCTCATACTGTCAAATTGTTAAATCCTTAAGGAAATTGTTTGTTATTTGCTTTATTTGCTCTTAGTCATGGCGATACTTAATTCTTATTCATTTCTCCCTCTACTTTTGTTTATTAAGTTTGTTTGTGTTCTTATTATTAAATTGATGCACATGCACATGCACATAAACATTAAGTTGTTTATGCATTTTTTCTTGTAATAATCTTTTATTACGGTTTACAATTAAAACACCCACAACCACACAAACTCGAATGATACTTAGTGAAAGTGTCATTGCTATCGCGATATAATTATGTGCATTCTTTTATCTCTTCTGTGCTCTCTTTTTCAATTAAAAACAATCATTCACTCCTGCGAAACTCATGCAATTAACACGTGCAATTATAAAAGTATAATTGATATTCCGCAAATATTAAAAACAAAAAATAATTGTATGAGAAGAGAAATTAAAAATATATAATGCGTTGTTGGTGTTATATATTTTTTAAATGAGGTTAGTTAGACTTTTCCTATGTACATATATACAAGAATCAATATTTTTATCATTAAATAAATTTAATCTATTGTCGCCTCATTTTTGCATTGCGCTGTTTAGCGAGTTTTATTTATTTAAATTAAACTAAAAATGCCTTCTTTAAGGAATTTCTTAACATTTAGGTCAAATTTACAGATTTAAGTTTTATAGAGAGTGTGTAGTTAATTGAAAGTATGCTCTCTTTGGATCATGAAGTAAATCTATAAGACGATGGCAAAGTTTTTCCTTTTTTTTAAAAACACTGCTTTAATAACATCTTGTATTGCTATATAACAGCTATCTGGTAAGAAATACTCATTTTCTGCAATTTAGTTTTGAACTAAAGCTGCGACGCTACTTTTCTGAAAAGAACTGACTAATAATCCGGAAGAGTCTTAGAGTACCTCTTTCCTTGCGAACAACTTTTCCATCGCGTGAGTATAATAAAACAATTTATAAGATGACTCAGAAAATGGACTATTTTACGGTATTTCTTTTCTTTGAAAGAGAGTTATTATGTTGAAAAGATTAAAATGAGCATAAGTTTTGAGATTATTTTAAACAGAAAACCAATTTTGTCCTCGAATTTATAGAGGGATTTCCTGTGAATTGCAAAGCTATCAAACAAGGACAAATTATAAACATGTTGTAATGAAAAAATGCCGTATCTTTACTTGGTATATTTTGATTTTTTATTTTTAGTCCTTTTAGGATTCTTTTTAATTGCTCAGCGGGGAGCAGTAGAATATTAAAAGCTCAACTAGGAGCTAGAACGTACAAACCAAGATTGATTTTCTTCCCTCAATTTCAGCCGTTTATATTGCGACTGTGAGTAGGTTATTATTACTGTATAACTTAATTTATGAATATTATTTATATACAAATGTTATTATAAATATTATTAATTAATTAGTGTTATTATGAAAAGTGAAATGTGACCTGGTTCTCATTGCATTCATTTTGGGATTTCTTTCCACAAAATAAATGTGTCACCTGAAACTCACCGATCGACACACACACGCTATGTAAATGCCCGTTGAAGGCCATTCATCAGTTGCATGTATGTAAAGTATAACAACAACAAACATAAGTGCATTGCTAGTGCATTGCACTTGAGTAATTTGATTTAAACTTTTTAGTTTGTTGTGTTAGGTATTTACATTAGGGTGGTTCCACTACATCTCCACTTTTCGCAAGAATGTTCATATAACGGTAGTTTTATGGACATTCTTTTACATTGTATTATGAATTAATGTTATAAAATTAAGTTTAGTTATATAAGTTTATCTCTAATTATAAGTGATCTTAAGTGTACTCCGGAGTAATCTATTTATTTATTGTATAACTTAAGTCTATTCTTATTTACTATTTGTGTTTTATGTGTTTCCTTATCTTCTATGGTTATGTTATTTCTTAAGTCTAGTTTCTTAATTTTATATGGACCCTTATATTGACTTTCTAATTTGTGTCCGGTCTCATTTCTTAGTAAAACTAAATCTCCTATATTAAAGTTATGGTCTATTATTGTTTTGTCATAATCTAAGTTACGCTTAAGTTTATTTTTGTCTAATAATATTCTAGCTCTACTAAGTGCTATTTCTAATCTATATTTTAATTCCTTAACGTAGTCATCTAAATTATAAAGTGGTGTAATATCCTTCCCACTGTTAAACTGTGTAAAATCATTAGGGATTTTACCAAATACTAGTTCATAAGGACAATAATTGTGTGCTGTAGAAGGAGTAGTGTTGAAGCAGTATGTGAAATACCCTATCCATTCGTCCCAGTCAGTTTTGTCAACTGAAATATATGAGCGAATGTATTCGTTAAAAGTCCTATGACTTCTTTCTATTGTACCTAGTGTTTGATGGTGCTAGGCTGTTGATGTAATTTTGTTTATTTTTAATAATTCACATAGTTCTGTGAGTATCGAATTTTTGTATTCAGTACCCATGTCCGAAATGAATGTCTTCATTGGTCCATAGGTAAGTATAAAGTGTTCAAAAATTCCTTTGGCTACTGTTTTTGCACTTTTGTCCCTAATTGGTATAGTTACTAGATATTTTGTCAAATCACATACAATAGTGATCGCGTATTCGTTGTCATTGTGGGATTTGGGAAAGCAAAGAAGTTAAATTAATATTTAAACAATAAAGAAGAAATGTGAATTTTTTAAATTAATACTGGAAAACAAATGAAAATATTTAAATTGTTTATTTTTTAGTAATTAATTTTAAGCACTCTAGGTCTTATTTAATAAAAAATTTTTTAAAAAACTTTATTTTTTATTATATTTTCGATATTTCGCCACACGGTTGGTTGGCATCATCAGGAAAAACCAAAATAATAATGAACAAACATTATTATTACGTATTCTTAAGTTTTGCATTGAAGACAATAGGTATTTTCAATTTGATAATAGGATATATCAACAGAAGGAGGGCCTCCCTATGGGCTCTCCAGCATCTCCAATTATAGCTGATATTGTGATGGAGGAATTACTAAATTCATGTATTAGTAAAATGCATATTAAACCGAAGGTTATCACAAAATATGTGGATGATTTATTTTGTATAACATCAGAAGATGCAGTGGATGATATTTTGTCAGAATTGAATAGTTTCCATCCGGATATTAAATTTACGATTGAAAGAGAATTAGAATCTAGACTTCCATATTTAGATATATTGATAATAAGGAAGAAAAATAAGTTAGTATTTGATTGGTATAAGAAACCAACATCTTCTGGAAGAATTATTAATTTTTATTCAAAACATCCAAGGAAAATGATAATAAACACGGCGAAAAATATGATAGAGAATTTCATTTGAAAAATAGGGATACAATCAGAGATATACTTAATGACAATTATTTTCCAGTAGAATTAACTAACAGATTAATTAGACAATAGGGTAGTTATAGGCATAATTTAGGAAATTCTACGGCAGAGCCAAGAAATTATAAATCATTAACTTATGTTCCTGGAATATCAGAAAGATTAAGAAAGTGTAAAATATATGACACAGATAAATATGTAATTGCACACAAAACACATAACACATTAAATAAATTATTTAGCAGTATGAAGGATGAAATAGGAAAAATGGAAATATCTGATGTAGTATACAGGATACCATGTGGAGGAAATGACCAGGTGAACTGTGACAAGGTTTATATTGGGAAAACAAAAAATAAACTTAAAACGAGATTAGCTGGTCACAGGTGTGACTAAAAATATAGGAATATTTCAACACAGAAGACGACATCCTTATCTTCACATTGTAAGAAATATAATCATTATCCAAAGTTTGATGAAATATCAGTATTAGATATAGAAAAAAACTACAAGAGACGTTATATGTTGGAAATGTTAGAAATTGTTAATGTACCAAATGTAAGGAGAATAAATTTCAAGACAGACACAGACAATTTAGCTCAAAATTTTAGGTACTTAATTAAAAAGACACATAATTTGTTATAATCATTTCATAAGAGAGAATTTGTTATTTGTTATTTATTTGTTATTTCCGTTTCCTTGTTTTTGTATGTTTGAATATTTGAAAATTTAAATTTTTTAATGTATTTATGAAAAAATATTTTATATGTTTTTGTCAAATGTTTTGAAACATTTTTTCAATTTGTTAATAATGTTTTTGTTTTCAAAAATTTAAAAAATTTTTTCCTGAAGAAGCTTTCCAAAGGAAAGCGAAATATTGAAAAGAAAAAATATATAAAAAAAGATCTTAAAAAATAAAAAAGATATTTGTGTTTTAAAAAATTTTTTATTAAATAAGACCTAGTGCTTAAAATTAATTACTTAAAAATATTAAAAAAAGGTCAAAAAATTATAACTATTATATTTAAATTGTTTAAATAAAATCCCATTCACCATTCAGCATATAGAAAAGATGAGAAAAGTAAGTTGTTACTTGAATTTAAGGGTTGCATGTCTAATGGGTTAAAATCTAATTCTGTATACTTGTTTTAATTACTCTCTCCATTTGTCCGTACGTTTATTTATAGAATCATCATATATCATAGAATCAACTATAATTTTTAAAGAAGATTTATTAATATGGCTGCTACCAAAAAAGAAACTAAATAAAATTATGGGTGTGACCATAAAAACGGCCATGTTTTTTATAACAACAAATATAATAAATAAAGTAAAAAAATTAAGGGTGATCCCATAGAAAACCTAGTTTTAACGAATGTGAGCTTACATTTTAAGCCTCAATATGCGGCCGCTTGAAATTTACTAGAGCTTGAATTACATATGTCTAATGTGACGACCAAAAGTCGGCAGGCTCGTTTTTGGATCACATAGCAATTAAATCACAAGCAATTATACTCTATATATATATTTTTAATTTTTTTTTTATTTTTTTTATTGAATTTCATGAACTTTTACATTTTTTACATTTCTGAATATTTATTGTTTAACGAATTTCATAATTTTTTTTGAAAGAGAACATTATTATTATACACTTTTCATTTTATATAATTTATAATTATATTATATAATTACATTTATTATTTGTTAATGAAATATTTGAACTTTATAATAGCCGTTATTGGACTATTACAGATTTTTCAACTTATTAATTATGAATTTCATGAATTTGTACATTTTTATTTTTTTTTCTATTATTTAATAAATTTCGTAAATTTTTTATTATACATCTTTCCCATTTGTATTTAAATAAATGAATTCTATTATATAAATTGTCATATTTTTATAATCGCATTTATTGTTTAATTTGTTTAATATTATTAGTGATGAAAATATTTGAACTTTGTAATAGCCGTTAAGAAGCGCCACCTGTTAACATGAAGATACATCCGTAGGAAAAACATACCATCAAACTCACCCCTGAACAGTCGTAAGCAGTTGTCGTTTAGTGGTATGGGTGTGTATGTGTGCCTGGCAGAAACATATAAAAGCGAGATAATTACGTATTTGAGGAGAGGTGGCCACGGGCAAGCAACCGGGCAAGACTTCTTTAAGTGAGTTAGAATTTTATTCAACTTAATTAAAAATAGTCTTGCAAATAGGTTTCGCTCACTTAATCAAAACCAGAATCTTATTCGACTTTGAATTAAGCGAGACTCGCTAAGGTCTCCGACTCAGTAAGTGCTGTCGCTGCTTCACCTGGCCAGAATTTTATTCGCCCAGGTGACGGAGCCCAGAGCCAGGCCGCGCTTTGTTCAGCAAGGCCAGAATTTTATTCGCCCTAGCTGAACAAGACGGATGAGATTGTCAATAGGGCACGGAGAGGTTGACCGTCGTCGGTGGGCCCAGTAAGTGCTGTCGCTGTTTCACCTGGTCAGAATTTTATTCGCCCAGGTGACGGAGCCCAGAGCCAGGCCGCGCTTTGTTCAGCAAGGCTAGAATTTTATTCGCCCTAGCTGAACAAGACGGACGAGATTGTCAATAGGCCACGGAGAGGTTGACCGTTGTCGGCGGGCCCAGTAAGTGCTGTCGCTGTTTCACCTGGCCAGCATTTTATTCGCCCAGGTGACGGAGTCCAGAGCCAGGCCGCGTTTTGGTCAGCAAGGCCAGAATTTTATTTGCCCTAGCTGAACAAGACGGACGAGATCGTCAATAGGCTAACACCAATTTCGACGTTAAAAGGTTGTCTCAGAATCTTATTCGTGACAACCGCGACAATTCAAAAATTGGTGGACAGGCAAACTGTTCTGCTCAGACTGGACTAGAATTTTATTCGCTCCAGTGTGAGAAGCAGTAGGCTAGCCGGCGGAGAGTGGAGACGAAAACTCTTGAGGACCACGAGGCGGTTGGTCGTCGTTGGCGTGCTCAGTTGTGATGTAGTATAATTTTAACTTAGTTTAAGAAGTGGATTATAATAATAAAAAAAATTTATTAGTAAAACAAAAGTGGCTCTTGTGTTATCAGTGAAGCAACATTTTTTTTTGTAACGAACCCTGGACGCCGCGAGCTTTACCCCAGCATAACGCGAGAACGTGTCGTTACACTGCTATAACAGCGAATATTAAGAATGAGGTGAAAAATTAGAGGGTGTCCCCATAGAAGACCTTGATATAACGAATGTTACAGACGACTGGCATTTGAACAGGGATTATACTCTTATAACAGCTGTAATAGCAGGTCTCTAATAAAGGCAACAATTAAAACGTATAGGTTGTCTCCATGACAGACTCAAATCTGACTATCAACATTAATAATTTCAACAACAAATAATAAAAAATAAATAACTAAAGTTCAGAACTTAACAAGTGGCTCATACATAGCGCGGACACTACGGTCGATTCATTTCTAGTTATTGTTTGGTCCTTTTTATTTTTTTTTTGTGTTTCTTAGAATACAAATTTCTGTTTTTCGAAATGTTTCTTTGCATAAAACTCGTCATAAAATTAAACATAATAGCAGTTTGGTAATATTCCTATTTTTTTTTTTGGTTTTTTGCTCATATTCTTTACTCCTTCAACTTCTCTATCTAAAGTTGCTTTTCATGCCTTTTTAAAAAAATCTGTGTATGAGTACATTTTCTTCTCAAGCAGATCTCTAGATTCCATTAGAATGAATATTTATGCATATGCATATGTATGTGTGTAATGTTTGTTTGTTTAGTATGTCTGCATTATGTTATTCTGGTCTGTCATCACTTTTGTCAAAGTCAGGGCCATTATTATCTTCGTAATCAAGAAATTTTTCTTCTTAACTTTCCTCTGATATCTATTTTAGTGCAAATATATTTATATGTATTATTATTAATGTGTGAGTGTGTTATTATGTCATGTTGCAAGAAAGTGATACAAATTAAAATTTTACAACAAAAAAAAAAAAAATAATAAATAAATAATTTGCTTCAGACTTTCACTTGCTTGTCTTATGTTCTGTGTTGCAGTGTTCAAAAAAAAACAGAGTTCAGAATTTTTCATTTATGAACATTCAAAAATCAACATTCATGATATTTTTCATAAATGAGAAATCTAAAATTTTATATTTATTTTTCACACTCATAAACGAACAACAAAAAATGTTCTAGTTATTTTCATACATGAATGCGAACAACAAGAATTATTAGTCTTATTCATATGTGATAAATGATAAATTAGCTACTTCTCATTAATGTTATTTTTCATAAATGTACATGCTCATTTATGAACGTTGAAATTTTATAAAATTTCTCATAAATGAACGTGAAAAAATTTTCTACCTACGATCGCAGTTTACCGTGAAATGTAGTAAAAACACATGGGTACATATTAACTCAAAATACAATATTGCAATATATTCTAAAAGAAATAAAAAAAAAACATTTTTTTTCTGCATACGCCGACAATTGCGCATTATCAAATATGTGCGTTTATGTACGCGAATGCTTAACGCACATATTTTTACGACCTTTTCATTTATGAAAAATTATCAAAATTGTAAATATTCAAAAATGTACACTTGTGTGTTTCTCATTTTTTCACTTATGAATAGAAAGAAAAAAAATAAATCGTCGCATTCACAAATGAGAAAACACAAAATAATTTGTAGTCTCTCACACATGTATGAGAAGAAGCGGCTAAAAAATTAAATGTACATATTCATACATGTATGAATAGTGAGTGAATACTTCGCTACTCTGAAAAAAACACTTTAGTATGCTAAAATAGTGTTCTGTACTGTAGTGAGATCAGTACACAGACGTATTTTTCCGAAGAAATACAAAATGCTCAAAAATTATTTTAAGTGCTTGTGTATGTAAATAGAATATCGGATACAACTATTATTGGCTGATGAACACAAACACTAAAATAGCATACTGTTTTTTTTTTTTTAGTATACTTTAGTGAACTTTTTTGTATACATATGTGCACTGATCTTAAACTTTTAGTGGCTGCGTTGCGTTCTATAAAAGATTTTTAGCGTTTGCGTAGTTTCCTTTAGCGTACTTTTTATTGTTTGCAGTCATTATGTTCACCTCTTTATATTTGAATTTGGACAAACGCTAAAAACAAATAAACCGTTTGTGTTCTTTGAACAGTACGCTATGATAGCGTAATATTTTTTTTTTCGAAAACTAGCCTAATATGCTTTTTGTTTAAATGACGATTGTGATAACGATAAATATAAAAATGAAAACAAAACACAAACACTCATACACGCACACAGCTGAAGTAAATTATTCTCAAGATGCCTTTATAAATATGCAAATTGAAGAATACTTAGGCAGCAACAACATCATTTTGTATACAATTTTACACTCACACACACACACAACACACGTATTAATAGAGTGGGTGTTTGCTTATTTATGTAAAAAAAAAAAGTTACATGCAGCAAACGAAAGGTGATTGTAGGAAATTTGAATATTAAGATTTTTTTCCGTTGACAAATGAGGGGGAAATAAATGTTAGATTGTGTTCTTTTGTAGTCTGTAACACTTTTAATACTTTACATTTACATTTACATTTAATGGCAGAAGATGTGTTTTGTTTTCTAATGACAGAAAGGAAAACAGAATTAAAATTTTTGTTTACACATTGATTTCGTAAATTGATTTAATTGCTAAATAAAATATTTAGCACATTTTTGTTTTTTTTTTTTTAATAATTATTTATTGTATCTTCAAGAAACTGAACGAACAATAAGTTTTAAAATCTTAAATTCTAAAAAAAAGTAACATTAGTCTAGACCATGTCAGAACTAATTTTTTGGGTAAAAAAAAATTGACGTTAAAAAAAACAAAACAAATATTTCTAAGATGTGTCATCTATAGCATTGAGGATTAAAGCTGCGGTATCCCTCTTTTTTAATCGGCCATGTCCACTATAATTCAAGATATTGCGAGCAAGGGGATTAGGATGGTCTTCAAGCTTCATTAAGTATTTGCCTGCGTATTTGATGATTTCTGTAGTCACCAGCGGTATGTCTAAATCACAAATGTATGTTTGAATTTCTGATGTACCATGGAGCGGAAGTTATTAACCGTAAAATTTTATTCTGCATACGTTGGATTCTATCCACGTTTGAAGCTATGGCAGTGCCCCAAAGTTGGATTCCGTAAGACCATATCGGTTTTAAAATATTCTTGTAAATTAGAAGCTTACAGTCTAGGCTAAATTTCGAGTTCCTGCCAATGAGCCAATGTAATTGTGTTAGCTTAAGTTTCAGTTGTGTTAGCTTTGAGTCAATATGATGTTTCCATGTAAGGCGACGGTCAAGATGTATACCAAGATATCTCACATGAGTATGGTGTGGAACAATGTGATTATTGATTCGAACGGGTGAACAATTATCTCTTCGCAGGGTGAAGGTTACATGAATGCACTTTTGAACGTTCACTTTAATTCTCCATAATTTTAACCACAACTCTAACTGAGTTATATGTTGCTGAAGATTTATGGAGGCTTGATAGGAGTTTTCATGCGAACTTAGACACGCTGTATCATCAGCAAACGTAGAAGTGTGGATAGTTTCACTTACAGGCATATCGCAGTTATATATCAAGTATAAAACTGGTCCAAGAATGCTACCTTGTGGTACGCCTGAGGAAATTGGTTTGGATAAACAAACGAAGTCTCCTTCAACAACAGAAAATTTTCGTCCAATTATGTAGCTTTTCAGTAGGTTGCTTATATTACAAGGCAAGTAAGCGGTCAGCTTCAGAAATAGACCTTCATGCCAAACTTTGTCAAAAGCCTGAGAAACATCAATAAAAATAGCTGAACAATACTTCTTCTCCTCAAAAGTCCTTCTTATCACCTGAACCAATCTATGGGTTTGCTAAATTGTGCTATGTCTACTTCTAAAACCAAATTGATGGTTTGGGATACACCCACTATCCCTTAGCATTGGAGACAATTTATCCATAAGCAACTTTTCAAAGACCTCTGAAATAGTTGGTAATAGACTTATGGGCCTATATGACTCGGTTTTGGTTAGGTCCTTACCCGGTTTTGGAATCATTCTAACTTTAGAAATCTTCCAGTGGTCAGGATAGTATTCAAGCCGTAAAATGGCATAAAAAATTAATAGCATGATTCTGACTGCAATACTGGGGAGCTCCTTCAACGTTTTGTTACTTATGCCGTCCATACCAGGAGCTTTTTTCGGATTTACTTCAGAGATTAACTTTTGTACCTCCCGCAACATAAACTTTAAGGGTCGAGGGGGTAATGCAACTACGCTCGGCAAATTAACATCATCAGTACATTTGTGTGGGGTGAATACATCCTTCAAGTAATCGGCAAATAAGTTGCCTTTTTCAGCGTCCATTCTTGCCCAATCTCCACTGATATTACGTAGAGGTGGCTTGTACTCAATGGGTCTTTTAAGGTTTTTTGTAGCACACCATAAAGAATAATTGGAGTTAGGTGTAGCATCGAGGCCCTCCAGATATTTCTCAAACGATGTAGTTTTTTCAAATGCTAGCAAGTCTCTAAGCCGCTTTGTGCAGTCTCTAAGTCTCTGCCTCTGCAGGGGCGATCTATGTTGTTGCCAATCTCTTCTAGCTCTTCGTTTTTCCGCTACGAGACGTTCAATGTCTGCAGAATAGATGTGACCTAAAGTAGTCTGCGGATGTTTAGTTGTTGCAAGCTGAGCTGCTTGTTTAATATTTTCACTTAAAGTTGCAAGGCTATACTCCACGTCCTCCGGTGTTACTAGCAAAATATTTTCCGAACAATGGCTGCTGAGATATTTTTTAAAACTTAACCAGCTGATGCTACTGATCATATTTGTATCACGAAAAAAAAACAAATGTCTTCTAAGCGGGTTACAAATAGTTAAAATGGTCACATTTTTGTGATACGAATTTATTCAATAAATATTTTTTAGAAAATTTGTTCGTTTACGTATGATTAAATAATACTAGTATAATTTTACATATTTTACACTTTTATGTTATTCAAACTTTTCCATAAGAACATTTCGATTAAAAATAATTTCATCAGTTGCGATTTTCTTATCAAACATTTCATAAATCAAAATTTTTCTGTAGAAAATTTTCATCAGTCAAATATTTCTATTCTATATTTCTATCGTCAGTCATATTTTTTTTTTTTAATTAATTTTATTTTAACCAGATTAACTTAAATATATATAATTATTCGATATAATTTTTTTTCGGCTTAAGGTCTTGTTCAATAAATTAAAAAATTAAAAAAAAAAACTTTTGTTTAAGTTTAAAACAATTTATTGTTAATTTTTAATTTTTCAATGTTGGATATCGGCAATGTACACTTTCATCAGGGGAATAGGGAGGAAATCACGAACATTCTTATTGAAAATGACTTTCCTGCAAGGACAATAAAAAATTTAATAAATCATGTGGAACAAAAAGGAATAAAAATCGATAATAAGAAAATCGCTGGAAAACAGACGAAAATCTACAAATCAGTAGACTATATTCCTGGACTATCGGAAAGAGTTGGATACTCGGATATTTATGACAGAGATAAATACATACTCGCAATGAAAACAAATAACACAACAAAGACGTTATTCAACAACAACATGAAGTCTAAATTAGACAAAATGGACCAATCAAATATAATCTATGAAATAACATGTAATGGAGACGACACCGATATATGCCAAAAAGTATATAATGGTACAACTAAAACAAAATTAAAGACAAGATTGGCATCACATAAGTCAGACTTAAAAACAAACAACAGAGCATCAAGCCACAAAACTGCACTTACAGCCCACTGTGCAACAACGGGACATAGACCAGAATTAAGACGAGTAAGAGTTCTGGAGAGAAAAAATAATTATGCAAAGAGATACATACAAGAGATGCTCCACATAATAAATATCCCAACAGGGAAACGTATTAACTACAAGACTGATACGGACAATTGTGCCCACCACATATATCGACATACAATTAACAGACACGGAACTGGAAGGGGAAAAGGAAAATTTTCCAATTATTAGTAAACAGTATGTGACAAAGTTTGGTAACGTACTCGGAAGTTTTTAGCATAGAATTTTTTAGGATGTGAATGTTCATTGTGATATGTGTTTTAAGGTTTTTGATTAGTTATAATTATTGTTGTTAATGTTTATTGTAGAGAAGAAAAAAAAAAAAGCACTGAGGATGACCAACAAAGTTGGCCGAAATATTGGATTTTAATAGAAAAATTTTAGAAAAATTAAAAATTAACAATAAATTGTTTTAAACTTAAACAAAAGTGATGGAGGAATTACTAAATTCATGTATTAGTAAAATGCATATTAAACCGAAGATAATCACAAAATATGTGGATGATTTATTTTGTATAACTTCAGAAGATGCAGTGGATGATATTTTGTCAGAATTGAATAGTTTCCTTCCGGATATTAAATTTACGATTGAAAGAGAATTAGAATCTAGACTTCCATATTTAGATATATTGATAATAAGGAAGCAAAAATAAGTTAGTATTTGATTGGTATAAGAAACCAACATCTTCTAGAAGAATTATTAATTTTTATTCAAAACATCCAAGGAAAATGATAATAAGCACAGCGAAAAATATGATAGAGAATTTCATTTGAAGAATAGGGATACAATAAGAGATATACTTAATGACAATGATTTTCCAGTACAATTAACTAACAGATTAATTAGACAATATGGTAGTTATAGGCATAATTTAGGAAATTCTACGGCAGAGCCAAGAAATTATAAATCATTAACTTATGTTCCTGGAATATCAGAAAGATTAAGAAAGTGTAAAATATATGACACAGATAAATATATAATTGCACACAAAACACATAACACATTAAATAAATTATTTAGCAGTATGAAGGATAAAATAGGAAAAATGGAAATATCTGATGTAGTATACAGGATACCATGTGGAGGAAATGACCAGGTGAACTGTGACAAAGTTTATATTGGGAAAACAAAAAATAAACTTAAAACGAGATTAGCTGGTCACAGGTGTGACCAAAAATATAGGAATATTTCAACACAGAAGACATCCTTATCTTCACATTGTAAGAAATATAATCATTATCCAAAGTTTGATAAAACATCAGTATTAGATATAGAAAAAAACTACGAGAGTCGTTATATGTTGGAAATGTTAGAAATTGTTAATGTACCAAATGTAAGGAGAATAAATTTCAAGACAGACACAGATAATTTAGCTCAGAATTATAGGTACTTAATTAAAAAGACACATAATTTGTTGTAATCATTTCATAAGAGAGAATTTGTTATTTATTTGTTATTTCCGTTTCCTTGTTTTTGTATGTTTGAATAGTTGAAAATTTAAAATTTTTGTATGTACATATGTATGAAAAAATGTTTTGTATGTTTTTGTCAAATGTTTTGAAACATTTCTTCAATTTGTTAATAATTTTTTTGTTTTCAAAAATATAAAAAAATTTTTCCTGAAGAAGCTTTCCAAAGGAAAGCGAAATATTGAAAAGAAAAAATATAAAAAAAGATCTTAAAAAAGAAAAAAAGATATTTATTTATTATAAACAAAATTGAAAAGCCATAAATTTTACAAAAATTTTATTTTATCGTCATACTTTTTTAAAAAGTTTCGTCAAATTTCATCAGGCATCAATTTCATAAGAAAACGTTTACCATTCATAATTGGGAGTTCTTAACCGTACTTGAAATTTAGATTCATATGTCTTAGAGAAACACGACAAGATCAGAATTTGTTCACTTTAAAACAGTTTCTACAATGCAAGCGTAAACTTTTATTGGGTGCTGTTTTTCGAAAACTCAAAATAGAGGGCAAGTTTTCTATTGTTTGCATTTATGAAATTACTACTCAAATATTAAAAAAAAAAAAAGAAAAGAAAAAAAAAAACACATGAATTAAAGGTTTTAGATTTATAAAAGTATTGCAAAAAGCATATAATTATCTGATAAAATTGAAGAGAAAGGAAACAAATTGCAAATGATCCGTTACTTGCATTTGTAATATTTTTATATTGAAATTCTCTTTCTCTCTATCTCTTTCTCTCCATAGAACACATTTGTATTAAGTTCTATGATTTTGTTGTCCTTAAATACAGCCTGTTGCTTTATTCTTCTTGCTCTTTTTATATTATTTAAGAGTATTGAAAAAATGTATTCATGTTAGTGCGCAGGTCTTATTTTGCTTCCTTTATAGTTTTCGACCAGTTTTTTGGTTTTGAAAATATGTAATGTGTAAAAGTATAATTTTTACACATTTTTGATAAAGTTTGAGTGCAATTTAAACAATTTATATCTACAGGGATTTGCGTGCTGTGTGTCTTTTATTGGAATTGTGTAGTTTCTCTCATTTCATAGACAATTACTTATGATTACTTTAGTATAGACAATTCTTGTTAAATTAAAGTGTAAATTTTCAGTAATAAAATTTATAGATTTTGCTATTACCAAACAAATCGAAAAAATTTATTTGTATGAGCACAAATTATTATAATGTTTACGTAAATTTACTTTTATTAATTTGTTGAAAATTATTATCACGTTATAGTTAGTAAGAAAGAATGTCACAAACTATTTAAAATTGTTTAGTACAAGAGTAATTTAATCATGTATTTCGGGTTAATGATTATAATAATGGACTCTAAGAGATAATTACATTTTTGGCTATTTGGAACTGTTTGAACGGGTTTTTTTAGCCTGATTTTTTTTTATGCACCTTAACTTAAAGTCTTCTTTTTTCTATTCAGAACGAAATAATTATATTTTTTTACTTTGGTATTATTGAAACCCTTAAAATTTTTTCTTACGAAATATTGTTGTCCTGAGTTCTTAAAGCATCCATTTTCTAAATTTAATTTGATCGCAAAAAGTAGAGTCAAATTGTTTTAAAACAGTTTTCCATTTTATATGCAACAACTTCAGTCGCTAGTTGGTGTTATCATAAGGAAGTGATGGGTGTTTGGAAAAAAAGCGAACATTTTAACAACCACATACACGCATACAAATACTTACAAAAATAGTTTTTTTTTGGAGTGGCAACATGCATACAACTGGAGCGTCTATTGAATTTAAAGTTTTCTTTGTAAAAAAAAAAAAATAAATAAATGATGAATAAAGAACAACAACTTTCGAAACTGTCAAAAATATTCAGAACGTGCAAACAAGAGACATGTTCATTTTTAAATCCAAATAAGCTGATTTATAGCATACGCGCGCACACATGCATATATGCATACATACACCCAGTAAAACTACAATGATAACTAAACCAATAAACAAGTCAAAGATTTACTTCTACAACGCCACACCTCACTACACCACCACACATCGCCTAGAAAACAATCAAACCCTTAGAAACACACTTGCATAAGAACAGGCACGTTCAGAAATTAAAAAAACAAATTGAGTATTTTAGGCTAAAACCAAGCAAGGATGATGTTGTCCTATATGTGTGTGTGTGTGTGTGTGCTTGTTTGGCATAAGTTATCATCACGTTACATGTAAAAGAAAAAGCTTGTCAACGTCTTTCACATTCACACAATCATCCGACGTACGTGATAATACACTTTACTTATGCAAGGATTTGAATACGAATGAGTGATAGTATGAGTTTGTATTTTGAATATGAAATTTTATTTAGAAATCTGCCTGAATGTTTCGAAGACATTTAGTTTTAAAGGTGACTAATATGTGCTTTTAGTTACAACGAATCAACAATAATAACATGTGTCAAGTTCTTAAAGTAAATAAGTAAGACGTAAAATTTTATTGAATTGTAAACATTCGCAAAACTAGTTAGAAGTATAAAAGGTCACGGAAGGGAAAAGATCCACTTTGTGCATTGACCGCAGTTTAAAGCTTTGAAAGGACATAAAATAAATTGCATTTGGAAAGCGCACTCATGTCCGAAGAACTTGCATGACTTTGCTTGAAAGACAGCAGAAATAGCACTGTAGAGTCGGTATGACTTACATTTCATGATTAAAAGATATTAGTTAGTTGGGTTTTGCACAGAACTGATCGTTCATTGAGGAAAAGGGTCAGAGCTGTAAATGATTGCAATCGATTTAATTGCAATCACATGACTTCGCGTTAATGATTGCTAATTTTTTGATTGCATTCAAAATCGTAAATTGATTTCATGATTTCAATTTGAAATCATGAAATCAATATGATAAAAACGATTGAATCAATTTTTTGAAATCAATTTATATATAAATTGATTGCAATCAAATTTGATTGCAATCGATTTGATTGCAATTACTTTAATTGCAATCAAATCCAGTAATTGCAATCAAAGTTAAATCAGAATCAAAATCTTCGTTCTTTTCAAATGAAAAATGGTAATTTTTATTTACAAAGTTGACCGTATCCGAGATTTGATGGTAGAGATACATGCGCAGCTTGATCTAAGTATCTCTAATGTAACGGCGACAATTACAGACAATGGTTCGAACTTCGTGAAAGCGTTCAAAGAATTTGGAGTTGATAGTGTAAAGATCGGTGCAGAAATAAATGATGATGATGATGAAAATAATGATGGTGACGATGATGATCAGGAAAATCTATTTGGAGAGCCTACGGAAATTCCAAGCAATATTTTCAATTCTTGGTTGCCAAGACATATACGTTGTGCAACCCATACCTTGAATCTGGTGGCGACAACTGATCTTTTACGTATATTGAAACAAAACATAAAATATTTTGAAAAGCACCAATCAGTAAGTATTCTTTTGATAAAAAATCCTGAAGCTTTGATTAAAGTTTCAATCGTTCACGTCCAGATAATGCAAAAATGTTCACATCTTTGGAGAAGAGTGAATAAGCCAAAAACTTCTGAAGATATAAGGACAGTATTAGGATGCCAACTGAAATATCCCGTGGCGACAAGATGGAACTCTATGTACGACTCGCTGAAAGATGTTATGAAGAGCAAGAGTAAACTCAACGAGTTGTGCAGAATGTTCAAGGAACCAAGTTTTTCAGAAAGCGATTTTATTTACATTGAAGATTATTTGATGTTATTAAAGCCAATAGCTGAAGCCATCGATTTTTTGCAGGGAAGCAAAGGCATGATATACGGATATCTTTTGCCAACTTTGGCCACAATTCGAGTCCAATACATTAAAATATCAAATAGTCACAACAACGAATATATATCGCTCTTGTCCGATTTAGTTTTAAAAGCAGTGGAAGCTCGGTTCCAAAACTATTTTGATTTGACACAAGAAGTCAATGACGCTATCATAGCTTCCGTACTTTGTCCACAAATTAAGTTGCAATGTCTAACAGCTTTAAATTCGTCATTTACTCAAGTAAAAATCCACGAAGTAATTGCTTTAGTCAAAAATGCTCTTCCCAATGAGACTCCATTGCCATCGCCCGAAGTGAATTTAAATGCATCTAACAAATACTTCGATTTTTGCCTTGAAGGTATAATACAGTTATATCAAAATAATCTATTAAAAAAATAATATAATATTTTTTCTTTTAGATAATCCTGTTAATTTATCGGAAACACAACAGAAACCCATTCATACAAGCTTTCATTCGTATCTTACAGATACGGACACATCGTTTGAAATGCTTGATCGGTATCCGACTTTGAAATCCACATTTATGAGATTCAATGCACCATTACCATCATCAACTGCAGTAGAAAGGTTATTTTCATTTGCAACCTTCATAAATTCTCCGCGTCGTGGATCGTTTTCAGATAGCAACTTTGAAAATTACTTTTACTAAAAGCCAATAGAGAGCTTTCTAATGTAAAAAATGCTCAAAGTAATGAAATCTGAAATATTTTTCATATTGTTTTGTTCATGTTATGTTTCTCATGACTTTTTTTTATAAATTCACAAAATTAATTTTTTGTTTGTTTTTGACTGTTATTTTTCTGGTCAAATATAAGTGGAGGTTTCCACCAGTTCCTAGTAGAAACCGCTAGATTCCAAATGTAAATTATTTCATTGGACTTTTACTATAGTTGTGATTTTAAGGGAATTTATTGAAATCACATGATTTCAACAAAAATTTGATTGCAATCGAATTGATTGCAATTAAATTAATTGCATTCAATGATTTCTAAAAAAAATGATTTCAAAATGATTGCAATCAAAAAATATTGCAATTTTGACAAGATTTCATTTTGAAATCTGAAATCATTTAGAAATCAAAGAATGAAATCAGTTTGGTTGAAATTACTTTGATTTCAATGTTAATTGATTGCAGCTTTTTACAGCTCTGAAAAGGGTGAATTACAGGATCACACTGGCGACTAGGTTCAGTTGTAACATGGCAAAAACTGAACCTGTTTTCGCCTTAAACGAGTCCGCACTCCATTCTCATACACAAAATTCTAAATTTCCAAGTCGGAATTAAATATTTTCAGTTTTCCTTAACATCAATATAAAATAACAAAAATATATATGTATTTCCGTTAGTTACTGCAGAAGCAAATGGTATTCCTTAATTTACGTACTATTGTTACATATATTTATTTAAACTAAAGCTAAAGTTCACGTATTTTTAACTTAAAAATTTATTTATTTAGTCCATAGTCCAAAATGCCGAGGGGACGACATGCGAACATCGGTGGTGGCCGCACAAGACATGCAAGCTAGCAACAAGTATATTCACATAACTTAAGCGAAGACAGACAAAATATAATAAGAGAAAATGCCCGATTGAGACGACGCGTTAGCACACGAAAATCATTGGCATCATACAATCGCTTCGCATTCCAATATGATCTTACTGCGAACTACAGTGATGATGACAATTTAGATATTGGAGCAATGACGACTGAGTATATAGGAACTGAGAGTTCTGCTTCACTTTCTACAGGCAAGATAGGGAAACTTATGCATAAGCAATTAGTGTCATGCAAAAGCAATTAATTATGATTAATGGGGCAGAGCAGCGATAAAATAAATAATTAATTGGTAATTAGTGTCATGCAGAAGCAATTAAATAAATAATTAATGGGTGGTTAATGATCATTAACGAGATGAGAAGGGTTGAGATATTGGTGTGTGTAGGTGTCAATAGGTCATCAATGGAAAAGAAAATGTAGATCACTGCAGTGTGAGTGTAATGATCTTAAGTGTAAGAAAAAGAAAGTATCAATAGATTACTTGTGTTTTGTTGGTGTGTCAATAGATAACTTTTGTTTTGTTTTGTTTGTGAGTGATTCTATTAAAAATCTGTGGGATTTATGCAGAAGCAATTAAATAAATAATTAATGGATCATTAATGATTAAAGTGTATGGAAAAGAAAGTGTCAATAGACAACTTGTGTTTAGAATCTGTGTATGTGTATCAATAGATAAGTTGTGTTTAGAATTTGTGTTTAAAAATCTGTGGGATTTATGCAGAAGCAATTAAATAAATAATTAATGGGTAGTTAATGATCATTAATAAGATGTCAATAGGTCATCAATGGAAAAGAAAATGTAGTACACTGCAGTGTGAGTGTAATGATCTTAAGTGT
This sequence comes from Trichopoda pennipes, assembly GCA_030448955.1. Lineage (NCBI taxonomy): Eukaryota > Metazoa > Arthropoda > Insecta > Diptera > Tachinidae > Trichopoda > Trichopoda pennipes. Next base: position 5,299,586 of record JASKUP010000175.1, read on the forward strand.
AAGAAAACGAAAGTGTGAATAGACTACTTGTGTTTAGAATCTGTGTTTGTTTATCAATAGACACTTGTGTTTAGAATTTGTGTTTGTGAATGATTCTATTAAAAATGTGTGGGACTTATGCAAAATCGATAAATGTCATGCGACAGTCATAAAATAGTTTGACATGGGTCGTTAATGATCATTCAGTGTAAGGAAAAGAAAATGTAAATAAAATAGATTGACATGGGTTATTCATGATCATTTATTTGTGAGTGCAATAATCTTAAGTATGAGGAGAAGAAAAAATGTAGGTCACTGCAGTTGTCAATAGATAACTTGTGTTTTGTTTGAGAGAGTAATGACCTTGTGTGTGTGTGTGTGTGTGTTGGTGTGTGTGTATGATGAAATCATTAGACGAAAGGGTTGACATATTGGTGAGTGGAGGATTTGGGATATAGAGTATGTGATTGGAACTTGTGAGTGCTATGATCTTAAGTGTAAGGAAAAGAAATGTAGGTCACTGTGTTAAATATTTTGTTTTTGTTTGTGAGAGCTTGTGATAACAAGGAGATAGAGGTTATTTGTGTTTTGAATTGATATTATTAGTATTAGATTTAAGTTTTATTTAATGAAAATAATTTTATATTATAAACACAGAAAAACAAATTAAAATATGAAATAAAAAAAAAATAAAAAAAAAACAAAATAAAATAAAGCCTTTGAGTTATATAATAATTTTATAATATACATATATGTATATAAAGATATGTATATATAAATTTTATTTACATAAATTTTAATTTATACATATGCAAATTTTCTATAAATTCTGAATAAATTCAGTAAAGTTTTATAGTTTATTGTCAATTATATAACGATGAGCATCAACCCGGAATTAATAACAACTTTCAACAAATTAAATCTAAGGCAGCGACTTAGTGTCAAGGATATGATAGATTTAGAAGACTATCATATAACTGGGGCAGAACGTATAACAACAAAATATGGAGAAGTTATTATGTTAGAGTTGGGTACAAATATATTTTACCTTCCAAAGAGGTTCAATTCACTTAGCGACAAGGATGTTGAAACCCTATCTACGGGTGCATATCTCTTAACGAAATATCCTTTACACAATGACAAGGTCAACTCATTCTACAGGTTGGAGTTAAAGCCAGTTCCTCCAATGAGAGAGTATTATTCTTTTAATACATTTAAATAAAAAAAATTTTTTTGAATAAAAAAATTTAAATGAAATAAAATGAAAATAAAAACAAAAAAAGTCTTTTTTTTAATCTTAATGATGATCTCGGAGTATAAAAGTTAACTCTATTTAATCTTTATATTCAGTATTAAATAGAGTTATAGCCTAGAAAGATGGATACTATTGAAGACTTTTTGCAGAAATTTGGAAATCAAATATTCGAAGAACATTTAGAAGAAATAAAAGCCTTTAAATACAAATATGCAGATTTTAGTAATTATAATACACCATGCGATCACGAGAATTCAAGCGAAGATGTTGTTGGAATGTGTGGATGTTATTTCTTTCATACGAGAAAACTAAGAGTGATGAAAATTATTGAAAAGTATATTAAACTATTAAACCACTTTTCATCAATAACCAAAAATGAAAAATAAAAATAATAAAGATAAAGTTTCTCCTATTCAGAATTTTATTAATAAAACAACATATACATTTTCAATAAAACATCAGAAAATTTTTTATTATTCTTAAGACCTAAATATAATAAGATTACAATGATATGATTACTTTAGTTTAGTTGTTTAATTTTGCATAAGGGTTAGAAATTTGGTTTAAAAGGCAGCTTTCAAAATAAAAAATCATCAGTTAAAATTATAATTTCAAAGAGAAATGAATAAAATAATAAAAAATACTCTACAACGCACCCAGGAACGTCAACCTCAGATATTCGACGCTGTTTTTGAGATGGAGTATTTTCTCAATTTAAAATTGAAAGTCTCCTGCGGATTTTCGACTATCCATGGATTTAAGCCAATGATTTGGCTTCACTATAAGGACAAACATTTTATTGGATTCTGTAGGGAAGAGTGGCTCCACCTTATGAGTTATAAGGACTACATTACCAACACACTTTCCCAGCGTGAATTTTTATGTTCAGTAAATTTAATTGAAAATACGAGTGAGGAAGGTACTGACTATACCTTTAAATACAAGAATGGTATATGCTACTTGATAATCCGACAAGGAAATTTTCATATAAAAATTGATCCTGAGACGTGGAAATCCATAATTCGGATAGGAGTGTTTTTGACTTCAATACTTTGTTGGAATGGTATTCTACGAAAGCAGCTATTACATTTTTATTACAACTACTACATCCCAACATGCGCCACCTTGAATAAAACTAAAATCTTATTAGGCGACATTAATGGAATTAATGAAAGAGACATTGAAGTTGACTTATTCCGTCTCTGCTATGAGATTGGGAAAAAAATGCAGAGAAAAATAATAACTGATGTAAAAATTCATAGATTATATTTAAGAATGGACAATAAATGAAATAATAAAAATAAATGTATTAAACAAATTGCATGTGTTTTTAATATTATTTCTTTATTTTAAAATTAATTAGAAAATGCAAACATAAGTGTCCACAATTAAAGGAATTACTTTTTTGATATCTTTTATAGTTATATTTTATATTATATCCTAAATATTTTAATACTTCTACAGGTGGTTGAAGATTTCCAAAACTGTCAAAATATTCCACATAATCATTATATTTGTAGTAGGCTACCCAATGTGTACCATATCCTCTATGAGAGTCCAAATTGATTATTCCACACTCAATTTGGCGTGCAGTTTTAGGTAGTCTATCCCTCATATAAACTCCCCTAAAATAAGGAATATACTTTTTTCCAAAGATTTTCAAATCCACATCAGTCAGAGGTCTATTGGGTAGCTGCCGTATTAGTTTTTTGATATTTTTGTTTTATTATAAAATATTCCATATCCCTTCTTGTATGGTTTGAGATAGAGACCTTTGCCCATTGCTATAGCCTCTAATGTTCTATTATGACGCTTATTCTCCTCGAGCTGATGCTTACCATTTGTGGCTGTAGTAATAACCTTAGCAATTGATGAGCCACCGGAAGCTAAAGCGCCTAATGCTCCAAGTGCTGTAAATATAGGTACAAGAGGTAGAATACCCCCAATTTTAGGAACGCTAATAACTCTTGGAATTTTAACTTCTGATTTTTTTCCAAGAAATGATTTATCAATAACTTTTTTTGCGGTTTTTATTGCCATGTGCATATTTGATGGTTTTCGTTCTTTCAAAACCATAGTTGCCAATTTAATTGCATTGCGAAAAACGTTTCGCTTACAATTTTTTTTAAGATTGTTTGGCTTAACACCTAATCCAAATTTTACTTTAGACTTCATTGCGTTAGAAACAAGGTAAGCATTTATTTTTTCTCCAAGTGTACTGTCTTTAGCTTTTACTCTTTTCCAAGCGCTATCAGCTAGTTCTCTATCCGCTTGATGTCGTTTATTGATATTAGAGTTCTGTGCATAAGCAATATCATGAATTTGACAAGCGGCATCTAATGGATTAATTCCTTTATCTCCCCTTTGTAAACGTTTATCTAGTTTCGTTCCAGGTCCACAAAACTGATAACCAGGTAGGTGGAGTTCGATTGGTAATGAATTGATAACCTTATTTAATAGTCCTTCTCCAGTAACGAACTGTTTGTTACTAACATTTTTCTTTGTATACACCTTCATTTATTTAATATTCTTTCTAAAAATATATCAGTAGGTGACTACTTTTAAATATAAAGAAAAGATATATATATTCATTTATTTGAACTCTTCATTTGTAAAGATGCGTTTGATTAAACAACATTCAAATATTTTAGTGAAAAATTTAGATTTCAATGAAAAAAATAATGAAACTAAACATAGCTGCCTTTTACCAAACTCTATTAGAGCATTAATAGTGGGTCCATCTAATTGCGGAAAAACAAACGTTATGCTTAGTTTGATTGAAAGTCCTAATGGATTAAAATTTAAAAACATTTATCTTTATTCTAAATCATTACATCAACCCAAATATCAGTATCTAAGAAAACTAATATCATCGATAAAGGGTATGGGTTTTTATACATTTTCAGAAAATGAAGATGTTTTATCTCCTCATGATGCTAAAGCTAATTCAGTAATGATATTTGATGATGTTGCATGTGAGAAGCAAAACAATATAAAATCATATTTTTGTATGGGGAGACATAAAGATATCGATTCATTTTATTTATGTCAAACGTATTCACATATACCAAAACATTTAATACGTGATAATGCAAACTTAATTATAATATTTAAGCAAGACGAACTAAACCTTAGGCATATATATAAAGATCATACCGCAAACGATATCAGCCTCGAAATATTTCAAAGCATATGTAAGGAATGTTGGAAGGATAAATATGGATTTCTTGTAATAAATAAAGATGATGAAATATGCAATGGACGTTATAGAAAAGGTTTCGATATATTCATTCAAGCTTAGTTGTAATTAGTCGTCAAACTACTCCAGACGTATAATTTATGTTGATACTGTTTAACACAAAATCAAGACCAACTTTGATGTTAATATAATCTGTTTAGCTGTTTGAAGAAGCTGTTTTCAATTCTAATAAGCTGTTTGATTGATTAAACAGCCTGTTTAGCTGTTTGAAGAATCTGTTTACCTGTTTAAAGAAGCTGTTTAGCTGTTTAAAGAAGCTGTTTAGCTGTTTGAAAAAGCTGTTTAGCTGTTTGAAGAAGCTGTTTAGCTGTTATTAAAAACCTATAAGTACATCTAATATAGTCATACACAAATATGGAAGAAAATGTTTTAAAAGCGTTGGTGAAATCAAGAAAAATTTTAAAAAAGAAATTTGAAGCTATTAAACGTGGGGAAGCAGAAACAAATAATGAGTTAGAAAATACATTTAAACCATTAACAGAACCTTTAAAGAAACTAGTTAAGTTATCTACCGAAAGGTCAATGAAGCCGGAGGAATTTTTAAATGTAAAAGCTAAGTTTAAACATGATACTCTAACTAAAAACAAAGAGGAAAACATTACTACCAAAACTCCTAAGAAAGTTGACTATTTTGATTCGTTAGAGAGAATAAGTGATACTAAAGATAAAGAAGAAGAAGAAGAAGAAGATGTTGATTTAGATGATGAATCATTCTATTCGCCATCTGCTGATTGGCAATTTGAATCAACAGATTTAAATGAAAGTAAAGAGCTTGATACTATATTTGGACCTTATAAAAATCCAAACGGTAACTGGAAAATTGGAAATGCAGATCTAAAGCTAAGCAATGAAAAAATAATGATAGGAAATAAATCTTGGGCATTAACTCCTGGCTTATATTCATTACTATTTCATAAAAGGCCGGAGCAGTATGACTCATCAGAATTAGATATATATAAACGAATTTTGCTAGATACAAATGCACACAGGAGAAACTTTGATCCAAATAATCAACTAAAAGGAAATAGAGGTTATAAATATAAGAATATAATTAATAAGTTATTTGATACCACTCACATTGGTAAAGGTTTACTGAACATAAACCTCAGCAAACCAAACTATATATACTGGGATGATCCTAATGAAATAGTAGATCGATTAAGACTCTTGTTAGCATCACAACAAGCTGGTAATAAAAGCCATACTAATGAAGTTATATCAATAATTGAGGAATTAAGAGAAGCAAATATTATTGAGTAATACAAAATAATAATGACTGTTGATAAATTTGGACATTACTTTAAAAACGAACATAGTAATGAGAATGAACGAAGAACTAAAAATCTTTTGAAAAATTTTGGTTTTTTCCTAGATGGAAACAATATAAACGTAGAAAATAGAAGAATTATAAATATAGCTCCACCGTTGGAGGAATTTGATGCTATAAATAAAAATTATATGAATTCAGAAATAAAACATATACAAGAAGAATTGAAAAATTATATAAGTGAAGAGTTAAACCTTTCAAATATAAATTTTATGAATAAGTTTGAAGAAAGACTTAATAAAATTGAACAATATATTTCCAAAAATACTGAAATAGAAAAACTTAAAAAGGAATATGATTCCCAATTGAGTATAATTAAAAGTAATATAAAAGTATTACAAGATTCGCTAACAGACGATATTTATAAAGATGTTAAAATAATTGAAAAAGCTGTGAATGATCAAATATACAGTGCAAATAAAGTCTTTATAAACAGTATTGAAGAGAGGTTTAACATAATTGAATATTATATTTTTAAATGGATTGATAAAGACTCTAAAGTGGATGTAATAAAAAAGCAAAAGCTGGAACTACCTTCAATTAAATTAGCATAATACAAACAAAATATCTAACATATTAAAGTATCACAACGTATGTAGGGATGAACATGGATAAAAGAGAAATAGTAAATGAACTCCATTCGCGAGCGCGGAAAAATTTCTTACGACGTCGAGTTATAATGAAGGGAATTGACGATCTTTGGCAAGCTGATTTGGTAGAAATGGGTAATTATTCAACTAACAACAATGGATATAAATATATGTTAACTGTTATTGATACATTTTCAAAATATGCTTGGGCCGAATCAATTAAATCCAAAACTGCCTCCGAAGTTTGTAAAGCATTTCAGAAAATATTTTGTATGGGTCGTGTACCTAGGAATTTACAGACAGATGATGGAAAAGAATTTTTTAATAAGGAGTTTGCTGCATTAATGCTAAAATATTCAATTAATCATTACTCTACATTTAGTAATATGAAAGCTTCAATTGTAGAACGCTTCAATCGGACATTGAAAGAAATGATGTGGAAAGAGTTTAGTAACAATGGATCTTATAGATGGATTAGCATTTATAAAAGTTTGATTAAGCAATATAATAAAAAAATACATGGAACGATCAAAATGGCACCTATTCATGTAAGTCATAAACATGAAAAACATTTACTGAATACAGTGTATAATCATTTAAAAATATTTAAACCTTCACGGTTTAAAGTTGGAGACTATGTTCGTATTAGTAAATATAAGCACGTCTTTGAAAAAGGATATACACCGAATTGGACAACAGAAATATTTAAAATAAAATCTATACAAAATACTTATCCTATCACATTTATACTAGAAGATTATCAAGGTAATGAAATAAAAGGTGGATTTTACAAAGAAGAGTTACTACGAACTCGTTTTCCTAACACATTTTTAGTTGAAAAAATATTAAAAACTAAGGGTGATAGCGTATTTGTAAAATGGTTAGGATTTCCAAGTCAGCATAATTCTTGGATAACTAAAACTGAAATATTATAAGAATAAGCAATAAGTTAGTAAATAAATAAATATATATAATAAAAACTATACATTGTGTTTTTTTTACTTTATTTACATTGAAACATTCGCTATGTCAATAACATTAGCTTTGAGCGGAAGTTCTTCAATTCTAACAGCAAATTTCTTTCCACCAATAGAATTGGCGATTGATTATGAATGTGCTCTAATTGATTTTCATTCATATAATTCGATACCTAACGTAGACCATGACAACAATCTTTTCCATATTGGAGATGAAATAATTGAAATACCTATAGGTTCTTATGAGTTGCAAGACATAGCTGATTATATAATAACGCAATATAAAGTAAAGAATGTTAATAAATCAATTGTGATTGAAGCCAACAATAACACTTTACAAATTGAAATAACGAGCTCACATGATACAATTTTCTTTGATCGAAAAAGATCTATTGGAAGATTGCTTGGCTTTAATGATATATCTTTAAATCCTAGTGTAAAACATTTATCGAATCAGCCAGTAAATATTTTAAAAGTAAATGCCATACAAGTTCAGTGCAATATAATAAGGGGAGCATATATGAATAATTTTCCGACACATATACTTCATGAATTTGCTGTGGACGTTCCTCCAGGTTATAAATTAGACGTTATCCCTAATAATTTAATCTATTTACCAGTGAACGTGAAGGAAATAACATATCTTAAAGTTTGGATTGTTGATCAAGAGGGTCGTTTAATAAACTTTAGAGACGAGGAAATAACACTTAGATTACATTTGAGACCAAGGGAAACATGATAATTTACAATAAAACCAAACAGAAAAAAGTTAATGAAAACACTTCTCTAGAAACTGTTAAAGCTAAAAGACCTCAGTTGACAGAAGAAAATAAGATATTTTTAAGATCACTTGAATTGAAAGTAAAGAAAAATGTCTGATATACTTAATGTTGCGGAAACCCCTATTTCGGATGATAATATAATTAAAAAGGATTATCATAGTTATGTGCCATACATTCAATCATTTAAAAATAATGATGAAATACGAATTACTATACAAAATCAAGACTTGTATGTACTTCCTGGTGAAAGCTATTTGTATATAGAGGGCAATATAAAAAACATTAAAGGCGAGTACTCCCCTAATACCAGACTAAGAAATAATTGTGTTGCGTACTTATTTGATGAAATACGTTATGAGATTAATGGTGTTGAAATTGATCGTACTCGTTACTTGGGAATGTCTAGCACAATTAAAAATTATGTCTCACTTAATGAATTCGAAAGTAATATGATGAGAAATGCTGGATGGAGTGTTTCTGAAGACTTATCTATACAAATATTTAACTTTTATTTACCCCTTAAGTTATTGTTGGGCTTTGCCGAGGATTTTAATAAAATAATAATAAATAGCAAACACGAACTTATTCTTTTGCGGAGTTCAAATGATGAAAATGTATATTACTCAACAGATGTAAATGAAAATCTTAGTTTATCGATTACGAATATTACATGGAGAATTCCGCATATACAGCTTTCGGACTCTAAGAAATTGCAAATAATGAAAATCATTAAAGACGGAACTACGCTGCCCATAGCATTTCGCAGTTGGGATTGTTATTTTAATCCTACATTTTCTGGTGGAAGAAATCATGTTTGGAATGTTAAGCTCTCAATAAACAGAGAGAGACCTAGATTTATACTATTCGCTTTAGAAAACAATAAGAAATATATTCATTCAGACTTAAAAAACATTAAAGTACATTTAAATTCAGATTGTTATCCCTATGATGATTTAAATTTGAAGATTGGAGAGAATCGCTATGCAATTTTATATGATATGTATGCGAAATTTCAACAAAATTACTATATGAAGTCTGCACAACCACTTCTATCCTGTGAAAAGTTTAAAGAAAAACCAATTGTTGTTATTGATTTAAGTTATCAGAATGAATTGATTAAGAGCGGACCTATTGATGTTAAAATTGAGTTTGAGACTTCTACTCCAATTCCTACAAACACAAATGCTTATTGTTTAATTCTATATGATCGTTTGATGAAGTATACTCCATTAACTGGTATTGTCCAGAAAGTTATTTAATGAATTATGATATAATTTTATTACTTACGTTGTTTATATATTTGTTCTAATTTAATGAAAAGACATAATAAAGTTTTGTTTAAACTTGAAATAATGGTGTTATATTTATTTTTATTTTAATAAGTATTTATTTATATACAATATATTAATTTTTTTCTTATTCTATAGACGTATAAATATTTTATTTATTATTTATTGATACATATCGTTGTATTTTTCAATTTCATTTATTAACATATCTAACTCATATTCACCATTACCACTATTTAATTGGTGATGATACCAAGCATATGTATTTATATGATTATTCATAATTTTACGTTTGGTATCATTAAAACTTAAAGCTACTTTATTTATTTCATTAGTTAAAATATTATGTAATTTTGATGTAAATGTATACATACACGCCATTACTGTTTCCTTAGAGAATAAAACATTTTTATAAACATCTATATTATAACTATCTACTATACACTTCTTAATTCCCTTAGCTCTTTTTACGTCTTTTTCATCATCAACTGTAAATGCGTAAACTTTAGGAGCTAAACCAACAAATTCTGTTATAAATCTTCCTTCTGTTTCATCCTTCATCATACCCAAAACTTTTTTATTTAAACGAGGAAAACCAAACTGGTTATTTTCTGGATATGATGAAGTATCAAACCGATCTTTCAAATCATCTTTTATATCATTATAGAAATCGTTTGTTTGAATGGAATATATAAAGGAGTCTGTATCCATATAATTCAAACTTATTTTACTCTCATATTTAGGTTTCATATAGCCATAATGAAACTCATACATTTTCCATTTAGATAATTCTAAAACACAGAAACCCAAATAAATTGGTTTAGAGTAATAAGTTGTGGTTTTATTCATTTGAACAGCCCACAGTGTTTCCGTAAATTGTGATATGCTATGAAAATTTGGTTTTGAAATTAATTCCCCTATTCCGGGATGATTGCAGTTAGTGCGATCCCATTCACTAAGCAATCGTACATCTTTCCTTTTATCAACATTTTCCATAGTTTTCCCATACACAGCATTGTTGAGTAATTTATAAAAATCTTTTTCAAAGTTATTTTTAGACTCTTTCCTATACTCTGTGTTTAAATCAATGTATGTTTTTAACCATGGTTTCTGATTGAATTGAAGAATTCGATAAACTTTTTCCAAAACCAATCCATTATTTAAACACTGCTCTAATGTTTTATAATGTATTACATATCTTTTCTTATTTGAAAGATCGGCTACTAATTTTTCATGTTTACTCCCACCAATGATTTTGTTTTCCGGACAAAATGGCAGGTCATTATGACGATCATGACAATTAAAAGGGTAAGATAAATCGACCTCATAAATATAGCCTATTTCTGAATTATATGAAATATCCTTTGGATGAACAAAATCATTTATCCAAGTAAAACCACCATAAGGAAGATATTCAGACATAGCCCAACCGTAAAGGTTATTTGCATCTAAATATAAAATATATTCAGATGGTTTGGTAACATCATAATTTGTTAAGTACTTATGATTGGCTTTGCTATATCTCTTGCTACACTGAGTAAGACCACCTCGAATTCCGCGTTTGATAAAATTATACATTTCAAGATCTGTTAGTAATTCTAACTCAATTCTTGTATATTTTAACATTGCATCCCATGACAGACCAGGGATCGTGTAATAATGACATGGATCAAGATTATATATCCTCTTGCAAACTTTTCGAAAGTTTTCAAAAATATCTGACAGCAAAAGAACATCAGTTTTTAGATAAACTTTCATATAATCCCGTAGTGTTTTACAATTAAATTTATCCCATACCTTTTGAGCATGCACATAGTCATCTTTCGAACATTTTTTATTAGTAAGTTTACTGTAGAAAAGTTCAACAGAAGGAAGCTTATTTTCATTGAGTTTTTCAAACGTGTTAACATATTCATAAGGGAAAACTCCCTTTCGCCTCATGAGAATAAACTCTTCAGGATCCGAAAAACTTCTTCGGACTGATAATAAGTCATCATCAGATAAATTAGAAGCTAAAGCATCTAAGCTTGATGCCATAAACCTATAAGAGTCTAGGAACCTTAACTCAATTTTTTTCTGTTGTCTTTCTTTTCGAATTTCATAAAGTTCTCTTTCTATTATATTCTGTGGGATATTTTTAGAAATTTTATCTTTACGCAATTCATCTATTAAAATCTCAATTTCTTCATCACTGTAGATGCGTATTTTATGGGATAAAGAAATATATTGTTCCTTATTCAAAGGTATAACGTTTGTTTCCCCTTTAAATTTCAATAAATCTTTCACAAACAAATGACAATCATATGAAGAAAAATTATGAAAAAATACTGGAATAAAGTTGGGAACTTTATAATTTAAATTGCATGAACTATGTGCTGCTCCTCTGTATTTTCCTGACATATGACAATGATCCCTTACGGTTGGTTCATTTCCTAACGTTTTACCACATATGTGACAGTCTTTGGCATTATTGAAGTTATCTACTTCTAAGGGATTTAAGGAGTGCATAGGAACAATTTTCTCAAAATATGTTTTATAAATATTTTTACTTTCTTCAATTAAACTCGTCACAAAATGCTCGCCTACATTTACATCCCTATTACTATCTACAAATATGTTCAACCTATCTAAATTTTTATCAAAACTACAGCTAATATTAAAAGCATATGCACATGGTATATGCTTTTGAACAAATTTGCTGTTATTATCACTATTACTACATACCGGTATATCTTCCAGTATACACTCAAAATCTGCATAAATAGTGAAGGGGACATCTATCTGTCTCTCGTAATGTTTATAGTTTAGAAGTGCCTTTTCCCCTTTCGGCATCTTTGTTATGCATCTTCCGCATTCTTTTTCCTTATGTATATCCATTCTGTCTTCTAAATACGTATAGAACATACATGCATTGCAAATCAGCATACATCCATTATGAGATGATAATTGAGTTGATAAAAGTCTAAAGAGAAATATAAATATTAATAATTGCAAGAATAAAAGAATTAATATAAAAAATTACCTTGATATGTTTTTAATTAATATGTAATGAAATTTTTCACCGCAATCACTTTCCAGGAGCATTAAATTAATGTGACACTGCTTTTCCGCGCTGGTAATATAGTATGGCCCAATTGTATTATTTGATTTTTTATCATAACCAAACACGTTAATACTTATATCAGAATTATTTTTTTCAAAGGTGTTAATATCTCTTATGTCAGTTGGAAATTTCATTCCACTGAAATTAAACACTCTTCCACTCACGCTTATTATTGGTCTGGAAATATCCCCAATCCTATAAATTGATGGTCGGTGGTAATTTATTTCTTGTCCATTATAAAAAGCAGCTATTACACTCCACTTGAAACAATAAATGTCATTATTTCTGACATTAACACAACACTTTTTCTTTGCCAGCTGAGGAGGTGTTGGAATGTATTGTGAACCAGAAATCGGTGATGCCTTATTAATGTTAATATCCAACCATTTTAAATTAATAAGGGTCCACCCTGAATCTCTTTCCTGAAATTCAGACATTTTATTTTTTATCATGTGTATATGCGTTTTCAGCGCAGTGTGAACATCATCTGCTCTTGATAGACGCATCATCTCGGTGATGTGATACATATCCGTTTCTGGTTTAAGTGGATTTGCCGGCAATTTATAACGAGCTGCTAACTCCAGGTTAAATTTCACAACTACGTTATCCGTCAGACTATTGTTTAGCAGTTTTGCTAAAAGTTTATAACCTTCCTCTAAATAGTCTTCAATATTTAAGTTTTTATCACCTTTGGGGAAGCGATATGTTATAAGGCGAGATTGGAATTTGCTCTTCAATAATTTTACCCGACTTTCTACTGCCTTAAGAACATTAGATTTATGCTCCATTCTTGCGCAATGGTTAAACCATTTAATTGATTCAACACTAATTTTACAATCTTCGCATTGCATAACATTATTTTCCTCTAATGTTTGAATTTTTAAAGCAGTAATCGGAGTCGGTTCTGATATAAGTTTACGCTCCCTTGATCCAGTTGACGTTGACGGAATATCCTCATCAAAATTGTCCTCTGGTGTAGGAATTTTCCTAGGAATAGTGGGAGCCGGTTCTACTATAAGCTTACGCTTCCTGGGTGTAGTTGTTACAGCTGTTGACGTAATATCCTCATCACTCATATGCTGTTGTTGGGCCACTTTAATTTTATTAAACACTTCAACATTCGTACTGGTTTCATGCAATTTTGCATGATGTTTTTTCTCCAAATATGTTAAACATATATGGGTACAGTAAATACATGGATTATGAATCTCTATATGTTTTTTTAGAGACTGCTTACTGTTGTATTTGTTATAACAAATATTGCACACAAATTTTGCGCCCATCATTTTTACTTTTTGCTTATTATTTCTATGTTGAGTAGCGTACACGGTGTATTGAATGTAATTCTGTTTTATTTTTTATTTTTGGTTTGCAGGCCTTTTTATATCTAATTTATATTCATTTCAACCTTCTATCTTAATTTTACTTATTACTACCATACTTGTATATGTAACGAATCAAAGTTCTTGAGAGTTGTGTGTCTGTGTATGTGTGTACACACACATACTCATAGCCCAAACATTCCACTTTATTAATAATATCAATTCAAAACACAAATATTACACAAATAATCTCTATTTCCTTATCTTCACAAGCTCTCACAAACAAAAACTTATCACATACTCTATATCCCAAATCCTCCACTCACCAATATGTCAACCCTTTCGTCTAATGATTTCATCATACACACACACCAACAAACACACACAAGGTCATTACTCTCTCAAACAAAACACAAGTTATCTATTAACAACTGCAGTGACCTACATTTTTTCTTCTCCTTATACTTAAGATTATTGCACTCACAAATAAATGATCATGAATAACCCATGTCAATCTATTTTATTTACATTTTCTTTTTCTTACACTGAATGATCATTAACGACCCATGTCAAACTATTTTATGACTGTCGCATGACATTTATCGATTTTGCATAAGTCCCACACATTTTTAATAGAATCATTCACAAACACAAATTCTAAACACAAGTGTCTATTGATAAACAAACACAGATTCTAAACACAAGTAGTCTATTCACACTTTCGTTTTCTTACACTTAAGATCATTACACTCACACTGCAGTGTACTACATTTTCTTTTCCATTGATGACCTATTGACATCTTATTAATGATCATTAACCACCCATTAATTATTTATTTAATTGCTTCTGCATAAATCCCACAGATTTTTAATAGAATCACTCACAAACAAAACAAAACAAAAGTTATCTATTGACACACCAACAAAACACAAGTAATCTATTGACACACCAACAAAACACAAGTAATCTATTGATACTTTCTTTTTCTTACACTTAAGATCATTACACTCATACTGCAGTGTACTACATTTTTCTTTTCCTTACACTGAATAATCATTAATGACCCATTAATTATTTATTTAATTGCTTCTGCATAAATCCCACAGATTTTTAAACACAAATTCTAAACACAACTTATCTATTGATACACAAACACAGATTCTAAACACAAGTTGTCTATTGACACTTTCTTTTTCTTACACTTAAGATCATTACACTCACACTGCAGTGATCTACATTTTCTTTTCCATTGATGACCTATTGACACCTACACACACCAATATCTCAACCCTTCTCATCTCGTTAATGATCATTAACCACCCATTAATTATTTATTTAATTGCTTCTGCATGACACTAATTACCAATTAATTATTTATTTTATCGCTGCTCTGCCCCATTAATCATAATTAATTGCTTTTGCATGACACTAATTGCTTATGCATAAGTTTCCCTATCTTGCCTGTAGAAAGTGAAGCAGAACTCTCAGTTCCTATATACTCGACTGTATGCCGATATTGCAATGCGTTAAATTTCAAAGGGGAAACGGCTGGATTGTGCTGCACAAGTGGAGAAGTCAAACTGGATCCATTACTTACACCACCACAGCCACTGAAACCATTGTTCGATGGAATTGATCCCGATTCCAACCATTTTCTTCAACGCACCTTTGAATACAATAGCTGCCTTCGCATGACTTCCTTTGGAGCTAATATCATTGGGGAAGGCGGCTTCATGCCGACTTGCAAGGAAAAAAATTTTGTTCAACCAATCACTCACACCAATCAATCACACCAACACAATTAATTGCAACACATAACAACTACACATACACCACACACTACAGTTAAAGAGACGAATTATTGAACAGTTGCAAGCATTTTTTCACGCTAATAACGCTGTGGTTAATATGTTCAAATTTATTCATGTACTTTATTGCCCGCTGCTATCACGAATTTTTGAAACACATGCGAACGTTGAGAGCTGTCATTCGGCCAAATCAGTCAAATATTTGTGCAAGTACGTCACAAAAGGCAGCGACATGGCTGTGTTTGGTATTAAGTCGGAAAATGCGAATGAAGAAATCAGCAACTTTCAAATGGGCAGATACGTCAGTACTAATGAAGCACTATGGCGATTATAGTCATTTCAAATTCATGAAAGATATCCCACAGTTGTACATTTGGAAAATGGACAAAGGGTTTACTTCACTGAGGCTAATGCGGCACAACGATCTGAGAGACCACCATCGACATTATTGACTAGCTTTTTTGCAATGTGTGAAGCATATCCATTCGCAGTGACGCTGCTGTACTTTGAAATGCCCAAGTAATACACTTGGAATCAATCAACAAAGAAATTCCAACGTCGCCAACAAGGAACCCCAGTTCCAGATTGGCCACAGTTGTTTTCCACTGATGCGCTAGGTCGCATGTATACTGTTTATCCTAGAAATGATGAATGTTTTTATTTGCGACTGCTGTTGGTAAATGTACGTGGACCAAAATCATTTGCGCATTTAAAAACTGTGAATGGCCACCAATGCCAAACATATCGAGAAGCATGTAAACTTCCCTGTTATAATAAAATATAACCATATTTATCTGATAATAAAATTAAAATCAACAAAAACTATTTTCAGTCTGTCAACTCTTTCTGCAAATTTCTTTTATCCACTTATTTGTGCGCCGCCACTTTTAAAGTTACATTTCAATTTGGCAGAGGGTTTTCACAAAAATAAAATACTGATTTAATATCACAGTCTAGTTTGTGTTTAATATTCTACCTGTTTTTAATGTAAAGATTGGTAAAGAAAGAAACTTGGGTATAGAGGACAATTTAGGGAATAATTTTAAACCGAAAGGAAAATGAAAAAAAAAAACATTCTAAATATTAAGGATATTATTGAAGTAGTTTAATATTTTACAGTTTTCGGCGACGTAGCTAAAGACGGTCACAAGATAGAAGAAAATGAAAACGAAAGAAGAATATCTAATCGCTTAAAGGTAATTTTTTTCAAATTCATTGTAAGCAAAGGTGAAGCATGTACTGACGGATCATTCGCAATACAATACATACCATTATATAAATTTTTTCTGGAGAATATTGGAACTTTAAATGTAGACTGATATCAACTTGAGCTTCCCCACCATCACTTGGCGAAAAATGGAATAACCCTTTTAAATTGCATACCACTTCAAAAAATTGGTGTGTTTTATATTCATTGGGTTTGCTGGAGAACGATTCTCATTGGGATTTAACACTTAACCCATGAAATATACAATAAAGGATTAATTCTGATTGAGGATCAATGCTTCACTATTGCAAATTGAAAATGTTTTCCCAAACATTAGTGAGAATTATCGCCGCAAAGAATAATGATGTACCCGCACTAAACTTCACCATTCAATCAAAAATCGATGGCGATTTGGTGACATACAAATCCGTTGATTCCATTACAAATCCCAAAAATGCAGTAAATTATCCAATGGAGTTTTTGAACTCTCTGGAGTTACCAGGATTTCCAGCACATAACTCAAAGTTGGTTCAGTTATTATGATATGGCGTAATTTGAATCCACCGCTACTTTGCAACGGTACTCGACTTGCGGTGAAAAGACCTATGCCGAATTTGATTGAGGCAACCATTATTAACGGAAAGTACGCAGGCGAAAATGTATGTATTCCTCGAATACCAATGATTCCGATTGATCTTCCGTTTAACTTTAAACGATTGCAATTTCCGGTTCGCCTTGCATTCGCAATGACAATTAACAAGTCGCAAAGCCAATCACTTACTGTTTGCGGAATAAATTTAGAAAATCATTGTTTTTCACATGGGCAGTTATACGTTGCATGTTCACAAGTTGGGAAACCACCCGCTTTATTTGTGATAAAATTAATTAATAAAATTTTAAATATATTACATTTTAAGAGAAACATGGCAAAAAGGTTTTTTATTTATGGAGAGATTTGAAGTCAGTTATGCACTCAACTTCTATTTCCGTTATTTACTTTAAAAAAGGAACAGCTCGAAACGCAAACAAAATGAGTAAGTTGAATGGTAGAATATTTAATATTTGTTGTTAAATTTTACTTGTTTCATTTTACTTGTTTTAAATATTTATTTATATGTTTTTTTGTGACAAGGAATATCAATTGCTTTTAATGTTTAATTTTTTATTATTGAAAATTCTACCGAAAGAAAGAAATCAAATGTAAGACATATTTTTTCTTATAATATTATCTGTAAGTTAATTATTATTATTTATTATAGTTAATAAACGTTATTTGAAACGGTTTAATAAAAACTCTTTCTTGATCTGGATTTTCAACAATTTTATTAAATTTGATGGAAATTTGTTGAACTGGTTTCCGTAACTTTTGAACTGGTTAAGTAGTGACGTCTTCTCTTCGAACTTTGAGAAAGTCATTTTTTTGAGACATATGAAGAAGGTATTCTGAACCTTATTTTGAAGAACCAAATAAGAACATAACTGAATGCAGTTAAGAAGTAGACACTTGTTAAAATGCCTTTAACACGTTCCCCTCAAAGATCCCACACCAATGAAGCTAATAACTCTAATATGATTGCTGTTCATATTCAAGATGATTCTCTAATTGAAGCTGGTAATAACATTGCAAAGATTTCGTTAGTCGATCTTGATGTAAATATGAATTTATTCCAAGCAAACACACTATCAAATGAGAACTTATATCAGGTAACATTAAATTTAACTAAAAATATGGAAGCAATGCAACGCCAAATTTATTCCATGCAATCTATGGTATCGTCAATTAATATAGAAATACAAAAGTCCATCAAATGAAATTAAAAATATTTCTACGAAAAGTAATGATAACCAAAACGTTCCACCATTAATTTCCAATGATATGGTATTTAACCCTTCTACTAGCATAAATCATTCCAACAGAGAGATAAACTCATTATTCAATAAAAGTATTATATCACATGAAATATCAAACTCTATTCCTCCAAATTTGCCACAACCATTGACTACAAATGTTTCCTCAGACAACTCTAATACGATTTCGTATCCATCATCAAGTCTAATTCAAAATCGTCAGAAAAAAATATACGCGCTTTCAAAATTCTCAGGTTTACCAGAAGAATGGCAAACTTTTTATGAATCTTTTAAAGCTTCAACTTCTGAGTTTGAGTACTCTGATTTACACAATATAATGAGACTGAGAGAGTCTCTTGTAGGAAATGCTCGCGACACCGTTGAGCCTCTTTTGTCCAATTCAAGAAACGTTACTTCCATAATAAACATTTTAGCAGAAATGTATGGACGTCCAGAGCAATTAATTAAGTCCCAAATTCAAAAAATACGTTCTTTGAATCCGGTTGAACAATCTGATCTCAACTCCCTTATAACTTATGCCAATAAGGTAAGCAATATGACAACATTTTTAGAATCGGTTAGCGGAAATCATCACTTAGTGAATCCACTGCTGTTAAATGAATTAGTATCAAAGATACCGATTTCAAGACGTCTTCAATGGGCTGATAAATGCTTAACTTTGGAACACATGGCCACTATCGCTGATTTTTCAAATTGGCTTAATTGCTTACGAAAAGTTATAAATTTGGTAACCGATTCTCTTCCTCCAATTACTGAAGAGACAAAATATGCTTGTGCTGAAACACAAATTAAAACGTGTAAGCTTTGTAAGAAAGAATGCAAATCGTTGGTATCTTGTCTAAAATTTTGTTACAGTTGCTTAAAAGAAGAACATCAAGCAACAAAATGTTTTTTAAAAAAGCAATGCCGACAAAATTCCTGTTCTAGTATTCATCACAAACTTTTGCTTAAAGACCGTCCGCCTATTTTTGAATCATCCATAAAAATTAAGAATGCTCAAGAATTTATAGAAAAATATCCAAGAGCTGCAAAAGGTATCATTGAAAAACACTATGTCGATGATTATATAGACGGTTTTGATACTGAAGAGGAAGCTATAGAGATTGTTCGAGCTATAAAAGAAACTCACGAACTCGAAAATTGTGGTTAAAGAATTACATATAGAAAATAATAATGTAACTGTAGACGTTGGAAAAACTATCGAACGAATTCTGGATTATTTGATATTTATTAAATTACTGATGCAACAAGTTTGGAAATGTGAAATTAGACGGGATGAGAAGTTACCCAAAGGAAGTCATTCAAAATTAAAAAATTGGATGCATAATTTTTAAATGTTCAATTGCATATTTTTTGCGATGCGAGTGAGCAAGCTATGGCAGCTGTTGCATATCATTTTCTGTTGGGAACTACTAATTCTACTCAAACCCCAAGTGAGTTCGTAACAAATCTTTGAATATGCGAAAACAGTGGTGGATACTTAAAACTTAAAAAAAAATGGTTCTTGGGGACGAGGATCAAAGAGTTGCTCGAATGCAGCTTAGACTTTCCTAGATCTAAATGGAAACGTGGTCGAGTTGTAAAAACATATTGTGGGGCTGATGGAGTTATACGTTCAGCTGATATAAAAACTATAGATGGTATTTTCAAAAGACCTGTGTCCAAGCTGGCACTTCTTGATTTTGAGATGTAATTGTGAATTTCCTGAGTCAATTCACGGGGGTGTGAAATTGTTAAATTTTACTTGTTTTAAATATTTATTTAAATTTTTTTTTTGTGACAGGGAATATCAATTGCTTTTAATGTTTAATTTTTTATTATTGAAAATTCTACCGAAAGAAAGAAATCAAATGTAAGACATATTTTTTCTTATAATATTATCTGTAAATTAATTATTATTATTTATTATAGTTAATAAACGTTATTTGAAACGGTTTAATAAAAACTCTTTCTTGATCTGGATTTTCAACATTTGTCTTTAAAGCCGCTGAAGAAGTTTTATTCAGGCTTATTCCTATTTTTAATTGAAAATTATTAAAACAGAAAATAATTATTAACATCATTTATATTAACCCATCCTTCTTAAGAGAGAGAGAAATTGATGTCAATATCAATGATTAATTGTTAAGAATGAAATTCATTTCATTTTCATTTCATTTGAAGATCAATTTATTGTAATACAAAGCCCACAAGGCCAAATATATATATTACATAGATTAAAATATATTCATTAGCTATGCTGTACAAATTGCTTAAGGAAAATTTAAAAATAACAATTAAACAACGAAAAAAAATTAAACAAATAAATAATTAAATAATTAATTAATTAAATAATCAATTAAATTAATTAAATTAATTAATTAAGTGGTTCCCCAACCAACAAACTACACATATTTTAGAAATTTAAATTTTCATGTCCTGCTAGAGATTTAAATAATTCAACAACTTTACTTTAAAAACATTAAGTGATGAGGCAAAAGTTCTCAGTTCAATAGGTAATTGATTCCAACTTTTTGCAACTTTTACAATGAATGAGGAATCAAAGATTCTATAATTAATAAGAGGAATTTCAATTTGAAGAGAGCGAGTTGAACGAAAAAAGTTAAAATTCTGCCACAAAATATTAGGCAAACCACTTTTAGCAATTTTAAAGAAACAAAGCAAAGTACGTAATATAATATAAGAGCTAAAAGAGCTATCCAAAAATTCCACAACAAAATGACTAACATGATCATGTACCCTAAGGCTATAGACAAATCTAAAAAAAAACCTTATTAAAAAGACACTCAAGCCTCTCTAAAACAAAACTAGGTGAACCCGTAAAAACCTCTATACCATAAGTAAAATTCGACATAAGCAATGCATACGCTACACAGTATCTTGTATGCCGAGGCATATAAGACTGAAGAGAATACAGTCTTCTCAAAGTAAAACACAGTCTGCTTGAAAGATGATTTGCATGTCTCTCAAAAGTAAGACGCTGATCTAAGTAAATACCCAGACATTTCAAGTAATCAACATATTGTATACTCTCACCATTTATATGAATACTCGGATGTGGCCGTAAGTTATTGCTATGGAAAAATTGGATAGCTTTAGTTCATAAACTAAATTCATATCTAAAGATTTCTTTTCTTTTACTTTATTCAAGCAGGAGTACCTCAGGGTAGCATTTTGGGTCCTATTTTATACTTGATGTACACATCAGATATGCCAACTAGCAACCGAGTGCACACATCGACATTTGCTGATGACACAGCTTTTTTAAGTACTCATGAAACTGCACAAGCAGCATCACGTCATCTACAGGATCACATACTCAACATGGATAAATGGCTGAAAAAGTGGAGAATAAAGGTGAATGAGCAAAAATGTACTCATATAACCTTCACACTGCGTAGGGACTCATGCCCCGCTATTAGCATTAATAACCAGATGATACCTCAACTTTCAGATGTCAAATACCTTGGTATACATCTTGATCGTCGCCTTACATGGAAAAAACACATAGAGTTCAAACTGACACAAATGAAGTTAAAGGCGATCCAATTGAACTGGCTTATTGGCAGGAACTCAACCCTCAGCTTAGACTGTAAGCTTCTACTGTACAAGTCGATCCTCAAACCAATTTGGTCCTACGGAGTACAATTATGGGGTACTGCCTCAGCAAGCAATGTTGAGAAAATTCAGAGGCGCCAAAATAAGATTCTTCGCTTGATCACAGTTGCTCCCTGGTATGTAAAAAACGCAAACATCCACAAAGATCTAAATATGCCATCAGTCCGGGCGGAAATAGCGAAACACGCAGTAACTTATTTGAGGAAACTGGAAACTCATCCAAATCCTTTGGCGCGTAATATACTTAATGAACCTGGTTACATACGTCTAAAGAGAAGGGATATTGCCGTACTAGGCCGATCATATGAGAGATAGCAAAAAACATGAAAAATATTAATTTTGTCTAGCACTGGCCGCACTAAAAAAAAAAAATTTTTTTAGATTTAAGATATGAGTAATTATTGTTAGTTCTTTTTGAAGATTCAATAAATAATATGAATAACAAAAAAAAAAAAAAAAAAAAACTTTATTGATGATCAACTACAACAATTTTTGCTTAAGTCTAATATTGTTATTTCAAACGACTAACAGTCCCAATTCTGATCCCAATCCGAAATAAAACCTGACTGGAAAATGTTTCTTGAAATAATTGGATTGTTTTTGGATTATATTGCTTGGCAATTCATCTTATTTTGTTCACTGCAATAAGTTTTCGTTTTGGCCAATAACTCTTATCACCTCGTGTTATGTTATCCAAAAACTGTAAACTCATTTTCAAAGAAGTATTGTACTTTATTGTCATGTCGAACATGACATGCTATATACATGCTATCCTTTTTGGGAGAATTAAAAATGTCTGTTCCCAAACTCGAAAGTCATCGATTTTAAAGATTGATGCAAACAAAGTTTCTACGGATAATGTAACCTCAAAACGCAACGATTAACACAGACACTCAGCTATCAGTTTTAGGGCTATAGTTACAAATCTTGTGAGAGTTTTAGGTCCCTGCGTATACGTTTATATGTGTATTTTCTCTTGTCATACAAGAGTGATCTTTTATATTTTTATCAGAGTAGAAATTTATTCATGAATGTGCAGCACATGTGCCAAAATTTGTGTACATGCACATGAATATGTGCAACAATTTTTGATCTTAATATGAAGGCACATGAGTGTGCATGGACAATAGAAGCACACGCACATGTGCCAAGTGCAAAGTGCAGGCACATGAATGCACATCATTATACTACGCAGTTAAAATTATTTTCAAATGGGTAAATATTCAACACATACCATAACAACAAAACACTACAATTTATTGTTGTTATTATTGTACTTCTTCGTCTTGCACATACATATATTAATGTGCAAGATCGTGTGCACTCATGTGCCGCACATTTTAAGAGCGGCACATGAAATGTGCCATTCATTTTAAGAGTGGCACATGAAATGTGCCTACGCAAGTTGAACTTGCACATGTGCGTTTAGTAGGCACATACAAAAATTGCCACTTACGCATGTGCATGTGCGTATTTATTTTGTGTGCATATTTGCCTTCATGTGCGTGTGCTGCACATGAGTGTGCAAATCCGTACCCTGATTCTTATACTTAAATTTCTTTGTACTCGTATAGTCGTTGTTATACTTTTGTTAGTACTTTTATACATTTTATACTAGGCTCTTTGAATTTTTTTATAAACCTACTTTTATACTTCTACACTCTTATACTGTTGTAATTTTACACACATACTGTTACATTCTTCATATTTTTTATTTTTGGAATTATATGTTTTTATATACTCGTTGGTTGAATCTATATATACTGTAATACTCACGCTATTACACGTATATAATCTTATATACATTATTTCTTCATTTTAATTCCAAGTTCTATCATCTTTCATTTTCAAGAATTTTTCTAGCTTTAAGACTGTATTCCTTTATTTTATTGATTTGTCTTAATATTAACTTTAGATTTTTTACATTCTTTGCACCAAAACTTTTTATTTGAAGTGTCCGTTAGTTTTCAAAAGGGAGAAAAAAAATCCTTTTAATTTGAACATAACCTCATGCCGCTAGCATTTTAAATATTTCCAACCTTAATTAAATTTCTCTTTTTTAATTAAAATTAATTAGCCTTGAGAGTATAACAAAATTTAGTGTCTTATGCATACATTTTGTAAATTCGGATTTTTGCGAATATATTTTTGAACTTCATTTAGCAACGTTCCCAATTACAAATTTTAAAGTTAATTTAATCAAAGGCAAAAACACATGCATGCAAACATCACACGTATGTATGTATGCAGTAAGCAACACCAAAGTAACAGTTTAAAATTGTATTTTTCTTCTGTTGATATTCTAAAGTTTCTTTTAAAAAAGAAAAATTGTAACACGACAGTTTTTCTAACTTAATTTTTTATTTAAAAACTCATTATCCAAAAACTGTATTCAGTGAACCATGACAAAGGATTTAAATTGTCCTAAAATATATACTGTCAGAAATTCAGAAACATATAACAAAAAAAAAAAATAATTAGACATTAAGAAACCAATAATTGAAAAAATTGAAATTTTTTCGAATTTTGACAAATACATTCAAACATAGTTTGTTTGATCGCTAAAAAATAACATGGCAATCAAGAACAACGGCAATCTTGGTTTGGGCCCAATTTGCACAATATGGAAGCGTTCTTCAGGCATCAGTGTTTTCATGTTGAAATGCTAAATCAAACTAAACAAAAGCTACTTGGAAGCTGAAAAAATGGCCACCAGTTAGAAAAGTGTTGGCAACTTAAAGTTCTATGCTTCTAAAAAAACACCCTTTACAAGTATATTAAAATTAAGAAATGACTTTCATTGTGCAAATGCCAACAAACTAAGAGACGATATTTACTTAATTTAAAATAAGATAAATACATCTGTACATGAAGCTCTTGTGATTGAGTTATTAAAGGGAAATCTTTCTGGACCATAATTATTGCAGCAGACTGTAAAGATTAAAGTTAAAAATAATATTTTTCGTTGATATGGCAAGCAATGCACAGTGTGAGATTTTGCCAATCTAGCTGGACAAAATTAATATCTCGGTAATTAATTAGGCTAGAGTTTTGAATTTTTGTACAAGGCATTACTAGATCAACCTGCAACTATTGTAAAAATTTAGAAGAAATTGGCCCACCGCCACGCCCACTTTTCATACAAATTTAAAGTAACAATACAAAAACTCTAGGAATGTTAAAAAATACTCCCGGAAAAGAATCAACAAAAACAATTTAAGCATTTTACCAAAAAAAAAAAGAATTATTTTCAGTTTTATTCGACCTTTTTTTTATTTCTATTAAATTTAAATTTTTTCACACAGTCATTTAAATTATAACGATTTTATTTTTTTTCCAGAGGAAAGCGAAATATTGAGAAAAAAAAAATAAAATCGTCAAAAAAAAAATTTTAATAATTCATTTTTTAACAAAAAAACTTTCCATATACGCATGTAAGTAAACAATAATTTGGTTAAATACTAAATTTATTAGTTTGGATTTGAAATGTCAGGAGCGTTCAATAGATCTACTACACTTCAGAGGTCAATGTAGACTTTTTATATAAAGTAGATTTTCGCAGACTATTTATATATGGATCTGATGATATATATAAACAGTCGGTTCATTAAATCTGTGTTAGTTTCGACTCTAGAGGTCTTACGCTTGAAGTACTCCCTATATTTTCGTTGCTGTTTGTTTCTCGCCTCTAATGCTTCCTCTGAAAGTTGCCCAATAGGAAGTATGCAGCTGTCAATAATTTCTTTTAAATGCCACAACACTTTATGAACTGTCACGGGCATAAAAAACCACGGATATTCTTTTAAATAAAGTTTGCGAGTAATCTATGCATACTCTTGAAAAGCCACGGAGTTTATAGAATAGCCAGAACCAATACATTCTAAAAAAATGTGAAAACGTTTTAAAAGCACTAGATTAATTTCAGTTATTTGCGCTGTCATTTCCTAATCTCTGAAAAAACGTCTAGCGGTGTTGCCATCATTAGTATTACCACCATTTGGGCTTGGCATATTAATTAAAAGCCCTGTTTCTGATTTAAATTTACTTTGAAATAATTGCTTCTTTTCTTTAACTTTAATTTTATCTTCTTTATTTGTTATACGTCACTTCTTTACCTCAAGTTTATAAGAAATGTGCACTAAACTGTCCATGAACTTAATCCACGAATAAAGAGGAGAAATACCAAACGAAAGTGCTTTTTGATTAATATCTCTTATTAGAAAGCGCATTACAAATCTTTCCGTCAATCATAGATAAAATTAAATTAGATTTTATTGTAATATTTGATTGGTTTGATGTTATAACGGTATGTGTGAGATGTGAAATCTGATCATCAATATTTTTCACCTCCTTCCTTATAGTCTCTGTTGTTTCTTTCGTAAATATAAGTTTGATTGGTCGACAATATTTTGGAGATGAAGTTGCTGGATTTTGCCATACAATTTGTTTACAATTATTTTGTACGCCAAACAATTGAAGTGGTACCATCGATATACTAAATAATGAAGCATCATTAAGAATTTCGTTAGAAAACTTTTGTTTGTATTGAGTTTGTGAAGATCCATAACAGCCCTATTTCACTAAAAGGAATAATTCTTTGTTGAAACTTGACGTGGATAACAAAACGTCTTCCAGCGCAAGACATAATCTTGAAAGAGTGTGATCTATTAAGAATTGCAAGTTAACTTCAGCAAAATTTTACTCCGATAACTACTTTATGTGGATAACATAATAGCTTTGCGTTCTTAACTTTATCATAGCAGGGATATAATTTAGGATATAAATGAAGCACATGACCCCTTAGTAATCTGTACTCATTAGTCGATGAATCCATCGATTAACATTGCTAATGCTTCTTGCGGCGACAAACTTTTTTCAGTTTCATTTGTTGTTCTTTTTTTCTTCAGAATAGTGCCTCTCTGAGGTGAGGCATTAAAAAGTTGTCTTGCAATTTTTGCGGAATCTCGCTTACCTGAAGAGCGCAAACTTAATTCTGCTGCCATATACACTTCTTCAGTATTGTTAGAATTAAACACATTTTTTGCTTTTCTCACTTTTGTTTTTTGCGAGCTTTCACTAAATTCTTTTTTTGGTCTTCCAACTTCTCCAGGTTTTTTATAAACAAATTGGATAATTTCTATACTTTTTTTAACCATAGCTCATAACAAGATAAAAAAAAATGTTTTGGATCTCTTTACAGTTTTCCACTTAAAATTAAATTTTTTTAAAAGATTTTTAAGGCAATTTTTTAGTTTCCCATAGTCTATGTGAAAAGAAGATACACTGCTAAATTTTCCACAAATATAATCCAATGATCGGTCAATACTTTCATTTCTGGATGTTGTCAGCCAAATATCAAAAATTTCGTAGTACAAAGTGTTGCTACTCGTTGCAGATTTTTTTTTAAGATTTGCAAATATTTGCAGACAACTTAACAATTAAATTAAAGTAAACATGACAGCCGTCTCATTTTAACTAATTTGGTGCTGGACCGCAGTGGACCCAAAAAGTTCTATTCTAGAGATTTTCTTTTACATAAACGTAAAGAGTAATGTTAGAAATTGAGGAGTACTAATCAAATTTCACCTCTTTTTTATAACTGAAATCAGCTTGTATAATGTGTGGGTAAATAAGAATTTAAAATTAAATAACAAAAAATGTAAAAAAACATTGCAGCAAAAAGCTACACGCGCTTAAATATGAATAATTTTTATAGGTATTTATGCTAATTTTGATTTACTCAAATTTAAAGTACCGTTATAACAGTACAGTTAGCAATTGAGCCAAACTGCTCACATATTTATACTCAGTAGAATGTTCTCTTTTAATTTTAGTTGCTGTAAAAATATAAATTTATGTTAAAAAAAACACTTTTGTCCAGCTAGATTGGCAAAATCTCACACTGTGCAATGTACGCTGACGTGTTTTTTGAAATTTCCGTTGCAAGTTAAAAAATTTTACGATAAAAACAAATAAAATAAGTAAAAACAAAGCAAACAAATATGAACGAGATAAAATATTAAAACTGATGAAAAACTACAACTACACTTAAATGTAAATATGTGCATTAGTTGCTTTCATTTAATACATACAAACTCGTTTAAATTCATATTCAGAATTTAAACGGATGGCGAGGTAGTTGAAATTGCTAGTGTGTGATAACAAGGTCATCCTTTCTTTTTTATTATTAATATTTATAAAGTGTAATGAAAATTGGTTTCTTTTTCTTTTTTTTTTTTTTTAATTTACGAATTGAAAATATTTTAAAAAGTTATTAAGAACTAAAATAATTTTACCGTGTTTTTATGACAAATAATAAAAGAAAATAAAATAATTTGGCACTTGGAAGTAACCAAAAGTTCTTTCGGTGATAGAACGAGTGACTAAAATCTGTTCGGAGCTTCAGGTCCCCCTTTTTGAAATATTTCAAAAGCACAAGCAGTGTACTAAACCATGTTGGCACCTCAGTGGAGAAACAATTAATTTGTCTCTTCAGGACTTAAAAAAAAACAAATACAGATAATGCAATATACAAAAAACTGTTCTTGGAACTACAATCAAAGTATAAACATCATTCATTTTTGTTTACCGACGCATCAAAAGTAGGTAGCCGGGTTAGCTATATAGCATTATCCGACGGGGAAAGGAATTATTGACAAAGGCACTTCCCCAATACACAACAATATACACAGCTGAGATCATTGCTATACTAGAGGCTATACAACTAATCGCCAAGGATAAGGGCTTGTTCGCAATACGTACTGATTCGCTTTCTTTCTTACATTCAATCGCCAATATTTCCAACAATAGTTTCTACGCCACAATAGTTAGGAACATTTTGATGGATAGGTATCCAAATATAGTCCTCATCTGGACACCGGGTCATTGCGGAATTGCGGGTAACGACTTAGCTGACAAAGTTGCTAGGGAAGGGATAGATAGACCACTCTTAACTTCACATAATTTCAATAAGACTGATATAAACAAATATTTAAGCCGCCATTACTTTGTAAAGGCAGAACTTTTTGCAAGATCGTCAAACTGGTACCAATCTACGAATACGGATCAATTTTGCATTAACAATTTCTTCAAATGTATTAGCTTCAAAAGACGGGAGTTAATAGGAATTGTAAGACTCCGCTTAGGACACACCAAGCTATCCTATCTATCCTATCTGTGAATGCGACATAATACCTGTCTATATAATTAGGCACATCTTTTCAGTGTGCCCAAAATTCAAAATACAACGAGACCTTGTTTTCAAACGTATCCAAAATCCACTTTCCTTGCTTTCAAATCCAAACACTAAGAACATTAACCAAATATTATCGTTTTTGAGAATAATTAATATTCACCTTTTATTTTAAGAGTCTATATATTATTACATGTATAAGTATCTCACATTATTGAGCCTAAGGCCTTAGTAGCCATGGCCTTTATTCTTGCACGTTAGTTTGTAATTTGTAATTTTATTCTAATGTTTTTAAATAAAATAAAATTTACCACTAATAATCAGTCGATAGTCAAAACACAGTATAGTCTATTGAAGTCATAATATTATTCGTATTTATATCTAAATGTGATCATAAAGTAGCCATAATAAAGGTGAAACCTGATCATATTCTGATCATAATCAATCATACAATCAAGTTATTATATTACCGCAATATGGTTTTAATGTATTCATGTTCAAGTTAAAGTCTGATGACAGTCTTCTCATGATCATATGCTTTCGTCATGTCTGCGTATCACTTTCAAATAATTACAAAATCATAGTCTCATAGTCAAATTATAGTTTAGTCACAGGGTGATAAAAGTTTAATTGCACATTAGCCCTAAAATAGTTAACAACTATTCAAAGTCTGCTCGCAATATATTCACGGTCAAGTCATAGTCTAAACGTGATAAAGCAATAATTTATATGATACAAAATCATTTATAGTCATAGTCGGAATATAATAAATTCCAATCACAGTCTTCTCACACTCAAATCATACTCTAATGAGTGTTAGTCTTACACATGTAATTAGTCATAAAAATTACAATTTAATTAATCATAGTCCTTAGTCAAGTTTTGATAACGTCAAGTGAGTACATATTTAGAGTTTAAACATAGTCTGATCAGAATCCATATAAAACAATTATTATATAGTCCAACCACAGTCCATAGCCTATTCATATTCCAGTACAGTTGAAGTAAGTTCAAAAAGTAGTCATATAGTAAGATTCTAACTATAGTCTAGCCATATTAGATTATTTCCTAAATACCGTTTAGTAGGTTAAAGCTTAGTCTCTGCCTTTAACTTAACACTTACAGACGAAATAATGTCCTACTCAACTCATAACAGAGTGTGATTTGTTTTACATCCGCGCCCGACCATTAGTTTTAATCAGATGGTGGACAAACCACTTTGTATAATTTGGAACGTTATACAAACGTCCTAAATAGCCGAAGACATAATTCTAAGCAACAGATACCACCTAGTTGCAACTTGAATAATTCCAGGGCAGGTCTGCAAACTATCACACCTTGCTAAAGAGTTGGAGACTTTCTAACTCCTTGTCCAGAACACATGTCAAGCATGCTCACTGGACTGGATCATTCACTTTGCGTGTCATTATCAGTGAGATGATCCTGGCCACCATAGAAAACCATTGGATATGGGGCCGCAAAACCACAACCACCACGATGCTCCCATGTAGGGGCCAACCTCAATGATCAGCCAGAGAACTATTAAATGTCTAAAGAGACAAATAATGAACTCTGCGAGCTCACTGATCCCCGTGGAAATAAAGTGGAGTTTCCAGTTGACCACCTGCCTGTCTTCAGGGGGCTGGGCTCCCTTTTTCCCCCGGTTGCACTGAGTCTAGATAGTGGAATATTCTATAAAGACCATATTTATATGCCCCTGGGGGGGATTATGTACAGATGTAATATTGCCATTTTCCGTCCTAACTGGCTGATTTGTATTCGATGGCGAGCGCCTTCGATGCGAATGCATCATTCTCAAGCCGCGGTTTAGTTTGTACTGGTGAGTCAGTGTTGGCGTTTAGGCAGTTCTGTTATTAGGTCCGTATATATTCAGGTAAGCAGAATACCGGCCACCTGGCATTTGTATGCAAAGTGAACTTACCGATACCTCCGTCTTTTACTATTATGTAGGTACGTGTGTCCGTCTGAGGGTGTTTTTCGTTTGCCCGTTTGCATGAGTAGTTTTAATGGTGTGAAAATTGTGTCTGAGGTCGTGTTTACCTGTTCGTTTATAATGTCGTTGTTGAATGTTTTGGTTTTGTAGAATTCCATACTTTCAAGAATGTCTAGTCTTCGTCCTTTTTTGCTAGGATGTAATAATGTCATACATTCATCTATTTCTCTTGGTGTGTGTCCGTGAGTCTCAAGGTGTAATGCAAAGTTTGAATCTTCTCTTTTCCGTTTGTATGAGCGTATGTGTTCTGCAAACCTTGTTTTTAGTGTTCGTCCAGTTTGCCCTATATAGGTTCGTTTGCAGGTACAGGTAAGTCTGTATACCCCGCTGGAATTAAATTTGTCAGTTGTTTCTGTCGTTGTTCTGAGATAGTGTCTGAGGGTGTTTCCACTTTTTAATGCTGTGAGTATTCCTTCTTTGTGAAAAAGTTTAGTTAGTCTGTATATTTCTGGTCCTGTGTAAGTAAAGGTGTGCCCGTCGTGTTGTATCGGCTGTCTCCTCTTCTTCTCTATTTCTGTTCTTAGTGTTGTATTGTCTAAGTAGTTTATCGATGGTAGTGGTTTTGTAGCCGTTATTCATAGCTATGGTGTGGATTGTGTCAAGTTCCCTCCTGTACTTATCTGGAGTAAGTGGTATTATCCCAAGCCTGTGTATCATATGTCTAAACGCTGCTAATTTGTGTTGGGTAGGGTGGTTTGAGGTGTTGTGGATGGTAGTGTCCGTTGTTGTTGGTTTTCTGTAGATGTCGAATGTTAAATAGTCAGTTCCTCGCGTTATAGTGATGTAAAGATAATGTAAATTTCTGTCTTGTTCTTTTTCCATTGTGTATGTAATCTTGTCATGAATTGTGTTTAAGTTTTCTAGACTTTGTTCGCCGTTATCTTGCTCGAGGATGCATATAATGTCATCTGCGTATCTATAGTAATGAGTTATTTTGTATTTTTCCATGAGTGTTTTTACGTGTAGTGTAGTGATTCGAAATGTTGCATGAAAATTTCCATGAAGATTGCGGAAGTTGGGTTTCCCATACCGAGTCCGTCAGGTAATTTGTAAAAGTTTTATTCTCGTTTTTGCAATATCTATAATATCAGCGATGTATTGGCTTTCGTACAAATTGTCTAGTGTGTTGCGTAGAATATCTAAGGTTTCATGTGTTGGTATTGAAGTATATAGATCCTTGATATCAAAGGAAACGAGTCGCGTGTTTTCGGTTATTTTTATGTCCTTAAGTTTATCAACGAGGTCTTGTGTATTACGTATAGTATATGTGTTCTGTAAATTTATCGTTTCCTTAAGCACTCTGGTGAGGTGTTTAGCTAGGTGGTATGCCGGTGCAGGTCTGTAGTTTATAATGGGTCTCATTGGTATGTTTTCCTTGTGTATTTTTGGTTGTGCTTTGAGCGTCGGTGGTCCTGGATTCATGTTCATGTACATGTATACTTTTCCGTCAGGACAACCAAACAACATAGTATCATAACAAACTCATAGTACTCCTTTTACAGGACATTAACAGTCATAATAATGTCATGGTGAAATCATTACATAGACACGTTCTAGTCATAGCCTCGTCATATTCTAGCCATAGTTTAATCATACTCTAGTAATATTCTAGGTATTCTCCAGCCAGAGTTTGCTTATTCTTAAGCCAATTAGTTTAGGCATTACACTCATAAAATTTTTGAAAGATTTTTGTTTTTGTTAGAGATAAAGTTTGCAATACTTTTTTACTAGCGGCTAATTTGTCAGCTGTACAGTGAATTAGTTTAGCTTGGTTTGTCCAAAGACTATAATTATATTCTGCGCTTAAATCCTATTTAAAGGATTATTATATTTGCGAATAAGTTTTGCTACAGGCTCAGTTTACTCAGTGTTAAATCATAGACTATAATTTTTCTTCATAAAGGCAAGTCAAAGTCTCGGTTCATCAGTAGCCTGCAGTTTATTTGCAGTATAACTATCGACTTATGTTATATTCAATATGTTTTTCAAATCTCTATATACTGGAATCTCCCTTAACGGGCACTTTCCATAAGCGGACACCCCCTTTAGACGGACATTGTTGCTAGGTTCCGACAGCGCTCCATAAGAAAAGCATTGCAGTCGCAATGCAATGAACGGACGCTTCCCATGAGCGGAGGCCGACACCCGCTTTGATAAAAAAATTCTCTTGGACGGACATTTTGGCTAATTTTTTTTTAGATTGTCTTATGTCCCCTGGGGCACATTTATCGGTCTCTATATAGAATACTCGACTATCTAGACCTGTGCAACTGGGGGAAAAAGGGAGCCCAGTCCTCTGAAGACAAGCAGGGAGTCAACTGGAAACTCCACTTTATTTCCACGAAGATCAGTGAGCTCGCAGAGTTCATTATTTGTCTCTTCAGACATTTAATAGTTCTCTGGCTGATCATTGAGGTTGGCCCCTATATGGAAGCATCGTGGTGGTTGTGGTTTTGCGGCCCCATAAGGGAATAATAAAAATTATGGTGGCCAGGATCATCTCACTGATAATGACACGCAAAGTAAAAGATCCAGTCCAGTGAGCATGCTTGACATGTGTTCTGGATAGGAGTTAGAAAGTCTCTAACTCTTTAGCAAGGTGTGATGGTTTGCAGACCTGCGCTGAAATCATTAAAGTTGCAACTAGGTGGTTCTGTTGCTTAGAATTATGTCTTCGGCTATCTAGAACGAGCATGACGTTCCAAATTATGTATAGTGGTTTGTCCACCATCTGATTAAGACTACATAGTCAGGCGTGGATGTAAAACAAATCACAGTCTGTCTCTGTTTCTGTCCCATAATGTTTTCAATCAAACGTTTTTTCTACAATTTACGCTTCTGCTTCGGAGAAATGACAGTACTAATTTTCACGCGATTTAGGGGATTCCCCATATAACAGAGATGTAGTTTTCTCTTGGCCGGACAGACAGACCCCTTATACGGACATATTTTAATGGTCCCTTCGGTGTCCGTTCAAGAGAGCTTCCACCATGTATACAGCGGAACATTTAAAAGCCAATTTTTTTTTCTAAGTTAACGCGCACTTTCATTTTCACTTTAAATAAGAATTTATAATATTCGACAGGTATACGTTGAAACAGCTTGCGATGGGTATTGTTGAACCATTGTTTGTAACCATGCTGACGCTATCTATCGGGAACATAAAAAAGGTTTAACAATATAAATTATCCAAACATGTTAAGGCTAAACTAAATAGTATATGTAGCTAAGTTAGTTCTTTTTTTTTGTTGTTACTAAATGAGTTTTGTTGTTTAAGGATGCTGACACATCTGCCGAAAAACTAAACAAATTGTGTGATAATTGCGATGTTGGTTTTCTGGCCTAGAAATGTTGCCCTTTTTTATTTTTATTTCTTGCCACCCAACAGCTTAACATTTTTTAAGCCATTATAATCTTTGTTAATACGTAAAAGTGACAAATTAAGCATTTGGCTGCTATGTTTCCAAAGAGACAAACATTGTTTATCAACCATCAAAAATTTTTGGGGCTTTCTTGTGTGTGTGTGTGTGTGTGTGTTGTCATTACAGCTAGTGTTAACAGAAAACGACTGCTTGAATCCCTTTTTGCCTGCCTGCCAGCCTTGCTGTCTGCCTACATGCTTGCCAATGTAAATGTGGAAAAAAAAGCAGAAAAAATAAATTTCGCCGGGGGTCATCGACGTGGCGCATGTGTTTCTTATTAAATTTTCATGTTTTCTTTGTAACATGAGCAGCATTTGCAATTATTATGGCTGAGTTTAGTTCAGTTCATGGTGGTTTAGTTTTAGATTTTTTCCTCTTTTTAAAATTGTTTTATTATTTGATTTTTTTTTTAAATTTATTTATTATTTTACGGTAAGTAAATAATAAATCGTTTAAAAAATAAAAGACATTTAATAAAATTTAGTTGTTAGGATTCGCTGAAATTCTATGTCTTTTTAAGTGAAATTTGTTTTTTATTATTTGTTTTTCATTATAGCGAACCGCTATAAACAGGAGAGTGTGTTGGAGAATAATTTTTGTTTATGGCTTTCAAATTAATTTATTCAATTAACTTCAAAACTTCATTTATATGACTTTTCTTTCTTCCAACCTTGATCATAGAAATAAGGAAGAAGCTTCTCTACATTTTTAATAATGACTTTGAACGGGAATAAAATACCAAATTCTTGCCTACTTTATTGTCATCTGCTGTTAAAGAATTACGGGCGAATGCATAAAAACTTAAAGCAGGTTCAGCTGTCGTTGTTCAGCAAAACTTCTTAAAGTTGTGTTAAAAAAAACGTTTTTATCTTTAAATACCTGCACATGCAATGCATTGTGCCAGAACTAGGAAATTAGGTTGGGGAGGTGGTTCAAGGACGTTCAATTTGAACTTTCCCATATTGAAAGTGACAGAAAAGACATCTGCAGAGAGTTTATTCCACATACGGACTGTTTTGCTAAAAAATGAATTTTTCCTGTAATACGTAGTGCGATTCACTGGCCAGTTAACAGCAAATCAATGTGCTCTCAACAAAAATCGAGTTAAATACAAAAAGGTACGAGTTCCGTCACGAGTACCCTAATTTCGTTACAGCACTTATCATTGTAAAAACGATAAAACAGTGAAATACAACCCACGTTGCGTCGATGCTCCAGAGAATCAATAGAGTTGGATACCTTACTGTCGCCAATGAGATCGGGGATCGGATGGATTGAAGTATCTCTTACACCGTTATAGAAAACCGAGGCATTTGAGAGTGTTGGAGTATTTCTTGATAACAAACCAATATACAAACATCCGGCTGCGCCAAAAAATGTTGGTGTATCCTTTTTGTGATACCAACTTGTTGAAATGTGAATTCTACCTTTTTATTTAGCAACCCTGGAGGGTCCCGTAGGATTCGCAGGGTTAGAAATAAAAGGCAAGGTTATAGAATTATAATTACTAACAAACCTGGAGGGTCCCGTAGGATTCGCAGGCCGCTACTTTATTTACCTATAACCTAACTTCTACCTAGTGTCTCACAGTTCCTATTGGGCTGTGGGTTCGAACTACTATGGTCAGTTATAATTCACAAATCCTCCTTAATCTAAAACTTATTTACTATTTATACTATTAACAATAAACCAAAATAAACTTAAAACAACAATAATAATATAAGTAGTACAATAAACTTAAATAAACTTGCTGACCAATAATAAATAATATAAACAATAATAATATAAATAGTACAATATATTTAAATGAACTTGCTGACCAATAATTAATATAATAAAGAAAACAATAATTAGTATAATAAACTTACATAAACTTGATGACAATTAATAATTAATCAATTATGCGAGGGTGACTCGCAACAAGAGCTTCTTTCTTTTGGTCTGTTTTTAATTTTTTGTTTTTTTAACAGATTTTTCTAATGATTGTGCTGAAATAAAATCTTTTTCATCCATATTGTTTGCTGTGTAGGATTTTTTCGATAATCGGCTATCACGCTATAATAGTCATTGTATCAAAAATTTATTTTTTCAAGGCTATTTCTATTACCCCAAAGTCGCGGTCATTTAATAAGTATGAATGGCCCGAAATTAAAAGTTAGTTATGCAGAATTTCAATATCCTTTTCTGACCACTAAACAACTTTAGTCAAGTTTGTGCCAGTTGTATGTTACTAATTTGTCCTCTACATGAGCCACTATTTGCAACAATATGCTTTTTAGTGGTGACATTCTTAAAATGTTTCATCACAACACGAAGAAACTTTCTGAGAATAAAATTAATTTAAATAAAATAATGCTAATTATGTGTGCTATATTAGGTATGATTTAGATAACTGCACCCTTCTTTCGCACTTATAAAAATAAGTCCAATGATCTCAAAAATGCTTCACACACACTTATAACATGTTCTTATTTCTTTCACATTAAGCTCCGTAATTAATTTCCTGAGTGCTGTGACGACCAAAAGTCGGCAGGCTCGTTTTTGGATCACATAGCCATTCGGTCGCAGGCTATTGGACTATTACATATTTTTCACATTATTAATTATTTTTTCTTTTTTTAATGAATTTCATGAATTTGTACATTTTTTAATTTTTTTTTCTATTATTTAATGAATTTCGTAACTTCTTTTTTTT
The DNA here is from genome assembly GCA_030448955.1 of Trichopoda pennipes. NCBI lineage: Eukaryota > Metazoa > Arthropoda > Insecta > Diptera > Tachinidae > Trichopoda > Trichopoda pennipes. Next base: position 5,337,295 of record JASKUP010000175.1, read on the forward strand.
ATTATTATACATCTTTCCCATTTGTGCTTTAAGTTTTGATTAGTAAATGCATTCTATTACATAATTGTCATATTTTTTATAATTGCATTTATTGTTTATTTTTGTTGAATGTTATTAGTGAATAAAATATTTGAAATTATAATAGCCGTTAAGAAGCGCCACCTATTAACATGAAGATACATCCGTAAGGAAAACATACCATTAAACACAAGCCTGAAAAGTCGCAATCAGCTGTCGTTTAGTGGTATGGGTGTGTATGTGTGCCTGGCAGAAACATATAAAAGCGAGATAATTACGCTTTTGAGAAGAGTTGGCCACGGGCAAGCAACCGGGCAAGACTTCTTTAAGTGAGTTAGAATTTTATTCAACTTAATTAAAAATAGTCTTGCAAATAGGTTTCGCTCACTTAGTCAAAGCCAGAATCTTATTCGACTTTGAATTAAGCGACACTCGCTAAGTTCTCCGGCTCAGTAAGTGCTATCGCTGCTTCACCTGGCCAGAATTTTATTCGCCCAGGTGACGGAGCCCAGAGCCAGGCCGCGCTTTGTTCAGCAAGGCCAGAATTTTATTCGCCCTAGCTGAACAAGACGGACGAGATTGTCAATAGGGTACGGAGAGGTTGACCGTCGTCGGCGGGCCCAGTAAGTGCTGTCGCTGTTTCACCTGGCCAGAATTTTATTCGCCCTAGCTGAACAAGACGGACAAGATCGTCAAAAGGCGAACACCAATTTCGACGTGGAAAGGTTGTCTCAAAATCTTATTCGTGACAACCGCGACAAGTCAAAAACTAGTGGACAGGCAAACTGTTCTGCTCAGAGTGGACTAGAATTTTATTCGCTCCAGTGTGAGAAGCAGTAGGCTAGCCGGCGGAGAGTGGAGACGAAAACTCTTGAGGGCCACGAGGCGGTTGGTCGTCGTTGGCGTGCTCGGTAGTGATGTAGTATAATTTTAACTTAGTTTAAGAAGTGGATTATAATAATAAAAAAAATTTATTAGTAAAACAAAAGTGGCTCTTGTGTTATCAGTGAAGCAACATATTTTTTGTAACGAACCTTGGAAGCCGCCAGCTTTACCCCAGCATAATGGGAGAACATGTTGTTACAGTGCAGTGACTTACTCCACTTTCTTTCTTTCGAAATAAAAATGTTTGTTATACCGTTAATTGCAAATAGTTTTCGTGAACAAATCTTAATAGTTCTTTTTCAGCTTGTTAATTGTAAATTTTTTGTAAAAATTAAAAGATACTGTTTAATTGTGACTTATGTCACTTTCAAAATAATATACAAATAATAATAAAAACTATAACAACACGCCATTCAATACAAAAAATGTTTATTTATTTTTATGTTTTACTAAAATATCATTTTAATTAACTAGTTAAAACAAAAGTTTTATTGATGTAAATTTCCTTTTTTTTATTAAAAAGATTAATAAAAAAAATATGTTGATTTTACTGAAAACAAATGAAAACATTTTTCATAGATCTAACTACCCGGATAAATAATATTCATTTTAATACATCATTGACTGGTTAGTGGCATTGCCAGGATCAAAATATTAATTTTGCTTAAGTATACATTAGGTAAAGTGCTGTTTTAGCCATTATTTTTTAACAAAGGTTTGTTAGGCCTAAACCAATGTGTACTTTAAAGCCCAAGTAAGACTTGTTTTATTTTTTAATGATTTTCAGAAATATTTTCGGTTAAATTATAGTGTTAACATAACAAATATAAAAGACATGCTTTCATTACTTCTGTTAAAACTTTTAAAAGCTGATAAATGCAGTATCAACTATAATGAATATTAAATGTCCAATAATTTTATATATTAGCAATTTGTACAGCAACAAAAGATTTCGTATTAAATTTTTAAGAATAATAAATATCTTTTTTTCTTTTTAACGATCTTTTTTATATATTTTTTTTCTTTTCGATATTTCGCTTTCCTTTGGAAAGCTTCTTCAGGAAAAAAAAACAAAAAATTATTAACATATTGAAACAATTTTTCAAAACATTTGACAAAAACATATAAAATATTTTTTCATACATACATACATACAAAAATTTAAATTTTCAAATATTCAAACATGGGTTAATTTCAAACACAATGCTTTTTTTTCGTCTCAAGCTTTTTATTTCTTTCATGTAAAAGAAAATAAAAAAACAAAAACGGCAAGTAAGCTCTAAAATAATTAGCAACAAACAAAAGTAGTTGTTATTATTGTAAAACTTTCTGCTAAATTGTGCAAATGGTGCTTTAACTGTATATCATGCCTATTACATACAAATATACCTGTCTCTGCACATGTTATTCATTAAGCAACATGGAAAAAGAGTTGCAAACAATAGAACAATAATAAAAAATTCATCTGTTTTTCAATGATTGTATTAATTTTTATTGCTTTTTCCTGGTTTTACCTGAAAAATGTTATCAATGTCATTTTGACGTTCTAATTTTACTTTGTCTCTGCGTTTTTTCCGTAATGTCACATTTTTTTTATTAAGTCATAATCATTACTTGAGCTGTTTCGTTTGCTTTATGTGCATCGCTATTAAAAAGTGCAAGAAGTGATAAATTGATTAAGATAAAAAATAAAATAATAAAATCAATTATTTGGTGTTTTCAAATGAATTTATAATCGCACGATGGTAAGTACAGCTAAAAATTTCCGTACTGTCACACAGTTATTTAATAAAATATCGTAAAAAATAAAATAAATAAAAATGTATATTAATGTATTACGAAGTGTTGATGAAATAAACTTTTAGAAATAACTTTTTAGAAGAAAAAAAAAATATCACAAATTTCTTTACTGTCACTTTTAAGTAAAATTTTTTTTTTATTTTAAAAGCTTATTTCTCGAAAATTCTGATTGATTTCAATACTGTAGTTCTTTTGATGTAAAGATAATTTGTTATATTACTTTGAATGACTATTGTTGTTGTTATTCTTCTAAAATCTTAAAGGTTAAAACAAAGGCAAAGTTGACGGGAGCTGAAAGAGCAAAACGTTATCGAGAAAAAAGAAAATTAGACAGGAAACGTGATGATGAATACAAAAAAAAGAAAGAGAAAGGTACACGTTATATTTCGAAAATTTAGGACATTTTTAATATTTTTTTATGTGTAGAAATTCTAAAAAATTGAAAAGAAACGAAATGCCGAGGAAGATGCTGAAGGCTATACGAGCTATGGATAGAGAACGGAAGCGTGCCAATAAGGCCTTAGTGCGACATGAATAACCTGCTTCGAATATGGAGCTTGATGAAGAACCATTTACTATTTCACAAATAAGCGTATCGGAACTTAATTCAGTTAGACAACGAAAGGAAAGGTACAGGAAACAGCTTCAATCCAAAAATTTTAAACTAAATTCGACAGTAAAACAGTTACACTTGAAATTTAAATTGGATTTTCTTTACTGTCACAAAAAATTCCGTACTGTCACTTTTTATTTTTTCAAGTTTCCAGCAAAATACAACAATTTCTTCCAAATTGTTTGAAGCAAATTTGTTACTTTAAATGTAAGCTGGACAAAAACAAATTTTTGTAAAAAAATTACTTTTTTTTAATTCTTGAATTATAAAAGGAAAAACAAATAATTGGAATCTCTTCGAAAAATAACTTTTTGCTATTTTTTTTTTTGTTTTTTTTAAGAAAAACATCCAAAGCTGGTAAATAATAAGTGAATGAATGCGATAGTAGGCTTTATTCTAACATTTTTGCATTAATTTCTTAGTTTTGTAAATTTTTGTAAAAAGTGACATTCCGGAAAATATTTCACCAAAATGCAATAAAAAAGCAAAACAAATTTTTTTTAAAGAAACTAAAAGTAATTTCGCAATCTGCACAAATCTTAATGCAAGTAAACAATTTCAGAGAATGAATTCCTCAACCTTACAAAAAAAAAAAAAAGCTCATGTACACTACTTTTGGAATTAACCCACATACAAAAACAAGGAAACGGAAATAATAAATAAATAACAAATAACAAATTCTCTCTTATGAAATGATGATAACAAATTATGTGTCTTTTTAATTAAGTACCTATAATTCTGAGCTAAATTGTCTGTGTCGGAATTATAGGTACTTAATTAAAAAATTATTAAGAATATTAATGTCCTTATGCATAATAAATAAATCTTATTTGAAATGCATTTTAAAACTAATTTTATATGAAATAATTTTTCTAAAATAAATTTGAAATATATTTTTTTTATTATGCATATGGGCATAAATAATTAATTTAAAAATGTTTTGTTTTTTTTTTTTTTTTGTTAAATAAAAATTAACAGTGATGGGATAACGACAACGCTTTAAATCGCTTATCAAATAACTTAGAAAATAGTCCAAATATATATATATATATATATATATAGTGTTGGGCAAGATAATGTTTACAAAACGACCATACTATGATTTGTGTAGTCTATGTAAAAAATCAAATCCTTGACATTGAATTTAATTTGCTTTTAAATTTAATTTTGTTTTTATTTTAATGACAATATAGTAGTTTAAATTTCAAAATATTTTCAATCTATTTCCTTTATATATATATATATATATATATATATATATATATATATATATATATTTTTTTTTTTTTTTTTCCAAAACCGAAAGTTTTTCTATTACTTTTTAAACCTGTATTCCCTTTTGTAAGTGAATAAACATTATAAATTTATTTATTTGCTTTATTGTATTCGCTGTGGAAATAATTCAATACCCAGGACACCAAATGAAAGATAAATAACAAAAAGTGAAAAAGTGTTTAAATTTCACATTTAATTTCAGATAAAACGGATGTAAACACATATAACACACTATTAAATACTTTTTTCTGCAGGCGTGTAAATCTATATATATATAATATATATACACATACATACACACATATGTATAGCTTTGTGCTTTAGGCCTTTAGCTCACAAAAATATTTCTTTCAGCTTTTCTTCTGTCTGTTTTTATAAAAGGTTCATTTATCGTAATATTTTTTGTAAATATATTTTTTTTGCTGTTGTTATGTTATGTTGTTGGTTTTTTGTTCGAATGCTTCTTATATGTGATGTTATAAAAGTTTTTAATAAAAGTTTTTCTTAACTGCTTTTAACATTGAAATCGTATAGATTTTTATTTAACTTAATCCAGCGGAGCTGAAGAATATTTTATTGAAAAATATTTTATAGGATAATTTAAAAAAAAATAATACTTATAAAGAAGTACGTAGGTTAGGTAAAGGGCAATCAAGACAGCATATGGTTTAACTATGATTATATTATAGCGTTTCGGCGACTATACTGTTACTAAATTAACCCTGTGACTAAACTATGGTTCAACATTGACAAGGCTGAAAATAAATATTATTATAACAAGACCGTAACTAAGATGTGACTAAAGAATATTTAAAATATGACTAGACTGTGAATGGAAAATAACTAATATATGAGTTCGCAAAACTGTGACTATGATCAGAATACGACTGAAAACTACATAATAAAGAATAGATCATAACTACTTATGGGTGAATAATACTTAGATTGCGAATGGATAATAGCCAGACTATGACCGAATTATGAATAGATTTCTACTTTACTACGACATGACAATGACATGATTATAGCATACTACATATATAGACATACTATATAGACTTTACTAAAAAGTAATTAGCCTATGACTAAAATGTGACCAGACTACTGTTAACCTTTTGTTACACTACGACGAAATTATAACTGGAGGATGACTACGAATAAGTAATGACTAAATTAGATTTTTTTTTGTTTTTTTTTTAGTTCTTTTATTTTGCAATCTAATAACAGTAAAAATATTAAGCAAAATTTATAAATAATTAAAAAAAAATAACTTATTTTATTAAGATCCAGTGAACTCAACAAAGGTTACAAAATAGGAAGTGCGTAAACTTAACTATATTCTGAAGGGTAAGTCAAGAACATGTAATCTTTTCAGTCTTCGTATCTCCTCACTATCATCCAGAAGTGAAACAGCTAATAAGTTAGAATGGTTGCTTAATCTATTCAATTATTTTTCACTGAAATTTTTGATCTCTTCCTTTTATTGTTGGTATTTTCAGATCATTGTGCAAGCAGTTGTTTCTTATAAACCATGGAGCATTTGTCAATAACCGCAACATTTTAGATTGATATCTCTGAAGTATTTCAACGTTAGAATTACTCGTTGTGCCCCAGAGTTGAAGGCCATAAGTCCAAACTGGCTTTAAAGTTGTTTTGTATAAATTTATTTTGTTTTGCAGACTCAGTTCTGATCTTGATTTCAAGAGCCAATACATTTTTCTTGTTTTAATGTCTAACAACTTTCTTTTAGCTTTGACATGATCCTTCCATGTTAGTTCTCTATCCAAATGGAGGCCTAAATATTTTACCTTATTTAATTTTGGAATAGTATTTCCGTAGAACGTAAGTGATGGACAATCACCTTTTCTTAGCGTGAAAGTCACATGAGATGATTTCTGGGTATTTATTTTAATATTCCATTTTAGTAACCATTGCTCAATCAGAGTTAACTGCCTTTGCATCATTGCAGAGGCTTCTTGTGGGGACTCATTCGCATACAAAATAGCTGTGTCATCGGCATAAGTGGCAATGGTTAAAATATCATTTATGGGCATATCTGACGTGTAAATCGTATATACAACTGGACCCAGAACACTTCCTTGAGGTACTCCTGATAAAATAGTTCCAAATTCAGAATCCTCCCCATTGACATGAACATAGAATCTTCTATTATGTAAATACGATTTAAAAAGCAAATAAAATGGAGCGGCAAGTAGATGTTTAAGTTTATATAGGAGACCACAATGCCACACTCTGTAAAATGCTTGACTGAACAATATTCTTTCTTTTCCAATGCATTAGTAATAATATTCACAATGCTATGACACTGTTCAGGAGTACCATGCTGATGTCTAAAGCCGAATTGGTGGTCAGGTATAATATTCTGGGAATCGAGGATTGGCAGAAGTCTCTTTAACAGAAGCCTCTCAAATATTTTCGAAAGAATTGGCAATAAACTTATTGGCCTATAAGAGGATACTTCACCTTCCCTCTTATTTGGCTTAAGTAACATTATGATCTTTGCATATTTCCATTGAGATGGATAATAATTCAGTCTTAATATTGCATTAAAAATGGTAGCCAAAAATATCATACCCTTTTTTGGTAGTAATTTTAATACTCTTGCATTAATAAAGTCATATCCTGGACTTTTAGATTTATTAAGTTTTTCTACCTCAGCCACAACTTCCGATTGAGAAATACTTCTGATAGGGAGATCCATTTGGCAAGGAAAATTAGATAATTGATAGAATATTAATCGAATTGTTAAACTGACTTGTGTAAAGCAAATGTAATTAAAAAAAATAGCAAAAAGATATTGTTGCAGTAATTCCTTTAATAAAGTTTCCATTAAATTACCCGGTTTATTCATTGTTAACGGTTATACAAACAAAAATACACGATGATAACTTTATCACTTTAACAGATGTAGGCTACTGTATCAACCGATATGTGCTTGGATTCTCCGACGGGGTAAAAATTTCTTTTGTTTGGGTACGGTTTTCCGTCGATCCTCGTCAAATTTGGTTTGTGAACAAACCGGTTTCGGCTGTTTGCCATCTTCAGTGTGTTTTTCTCGTACTAGTTGCGTTCTATTGTCAGTTGTGTTTATATAGTTCGTGTCTCCCTTCATGTTATTGCGTTCGTCACTTTCTGTCTTTTTTTGCCTACATCTCTCTCTCTCTCCTTTTTTGTTTGTCTCTTTTTACCTAATTTGTCGCTCCCTTTTCCATTCGTCTTCTTTCCTAACTAAATTCTTTTACGATCATGCTTGTTGTCCGTTTTTGTATATGTGTGAACCTATTGGGTTTTTTCCTTTTTCCCTCTTTTATGTGACATAATAATCCGTAATTGTACCTTTATGATGTTCTCTACTGCCTTGGTCTTGCGCACCTGCGTAACGTTTTTGTGCTGGTGTAGTGTTTGTTTTCCTGTAAAAATGTTTCAACGGTTCAAATATTGTGTCCGAAGCAGTGTTTATTTGTTCATTTATTATTCGTCCGTCAAATGTTTTTTGTTTGTATATTTCCATGTTTTCTAATACATTTAGTCTCCTTCCTTTGTGCTGTGTGTGAAGCAGTTTAACCATTGTCTTAATATGTCCTGGTGTACATTTGTTGTTAAATATATGGTTCGCAAAGTTTGATTCTGGAGTTGATCTTAGTTCTCGTAGTTTTTTGTTATAGTCTCTAATGTGTTCCCTAAATCTGGTCTTAATTTTTCGTCCTGTTTGCCCGATGTAGCTATAATGGCATGTACAAGTTAATTTGTACACTCCTTGTTTGTCTAGTATATTTGCCTCGGTTGTTTTATTCCGTAGTATTCTGCCTAGATTGTTTCTTGTTCTGAATGCGGTATTGATGTTGTGTTTTCCAAAGAATTTCGCCAGTTTGTACGTTGATTTTCCCATATATGTTAATGTAGCCCATTTTTTTCCTTCCTTCTCCTGTTCTTTGTTCGTTCCAATTTGTTTCTTGATGTTATCTACGAGGCGCTTTTTGTATCCGTCGTTTTCCGCTATGGTGTATATTGTTTCCATTTCCTTCATATACATTTGCCGTGTTAGTGGTGTTTTCTCGAGTCTTGTTATTAACTGTCTGATTGCTGCGTTTTTGTGTTGCTGGGGATGATTTGATGAGTTGTGTATTATTGTGTCCGTTGCTGTTGGCTTCCTGTATATTTCATATTCGGTTCTGTTCGAGATTATGTTTCTCTTGATCGTTAGGTCCTCTTGATCGTTAGGTCATTATGCATGTTCTTAATCACGTTCAAAGCTAGACCGCTTTTGCCCACAATTGAGGAGCCTTTTATATGCTGTGTTGAGTTGTTTTAGAATTTAGAAAGCATGTTGTTGTTGTTTTTTTTTGTGTTCATAAAATTTTTTCGAAACTTCTTGATTTAGCCCTTCCCCTTTACTTTTTTTAGAATTAGCTGTATTTTTATACATGAAGCACCTTCATAACAAGTTTTGTAAAATCATTTTAAACTACTGTTGTTTCTGCCTACGACTTCCCTTTCACTGTCTATTATGTTTTAAACTATATGAACAACTGGCGATTGAATACTAAAATTTTCTAAAAAAAATTCTCAAGACCTAAATTATAGGGACAGTAGCAGTATAATAGTGTTTAATTATACTGTTCTCTGACGTTGAGTTTTTTTATATAAAACGATTTCATTACTTACGCGCGAAAGTGTGTTTTAATTAGTTTGTCACCAATTTTACTACCTTTGCATTTTAAAATGGCGGAAAAATATCTATTTGTGATTTAAGTTTATTCAAATGGGGCAGCAAACCTACTTCATTCAATCAGAACAGTCATGGCAGCGTTGGTAAACATTAGTCTTAATAGTTCACATTTGGCAGTCGTGAAGTAGACACATGGCAAATTTATTATGCAAAAATATTCGATAAGCCAACGTGTTTTAATCGTTAAAACACGAGAAAGTTACATGAAATTTATGTGAGAAGCAACGTGCCAACAAAACGCACTATTCATCTTGAACGGAATGATTTCGAAGAAAGAGGGTCTATAGCTGATAGACCCAGCCGATCTTGCAGTACAACGTACTGCGGCTAACAAAGTGTTCCAAAACAAACCATCAAACTTAATGGAGCTTGGCCTTCAAAGAACAACTGTGGCCACAATTTCCTACAAGGACTTGCATTTGTTTCCATATAAGATTTAGTTGACAAAGGTGCTTCTTCCACAACACCATTTACGTTGCGGCACATATGCTCGCTCATGACAATCTCGATTTTCATGAAAAAATCATAAAATCATTTGAATGAATAAGTAAATAAGCAGAACATATGAAACCTTTAAATTATTCAACAGTCACCTTTGGATCCATTAAAAGTGCCAGTGCATTGAAAGTGACAGCAATTTCATCAGGAGGAATCATTGGGCGTTACTTCTTTGAAAATGAAAACGGCGTAATGGTAACTGTAAATGGGGAGCGATATCGTGATATGATTGGAAACTTTTTAATGCCACAACTGCATGCTTTGGGCTTGATTAACATGTGGTATCAACAAGATGGTGCCACATCGCATACAGCCAGAATTAAAATGGAATTACTGCGAAATCTCTTTCCACAACAAATTATTTCAAGAAATGGTAATGGCCTCCATGGTCATCTGATTTGACTACCCCTGACTTCTTTTTGTGGGAACATTTGAAAAGCAAGGTTTATGCAAACAAAGCAGAAACGCTTGAGCAACTCAAACTAAATATTCGTGATGAAATTGTGTAATGAAAAATATGCTCAAAAGGGCTTGAATTTGTGAGGCTAACAGCGGCGGTCATTTATATGATGTTGTACCCGGGGGCACATGTATGGTCTTAATGAAGAGCTACTATGTAGACCTGTGCAACTGGGGGAAAAAGGGAGCCCAGTCCCCTGAAGTCAGCAGGGGTTCAACTGGAAACTCCACTTTATTTCCACGGGAATCAGTAAGCCGCAGAGTTCGTTAATTGTCTCTTTAGACATTTAACTGTATCGTGGTGGTCCCCCCGGGGGCACATGATAGTCTTTTTGGAACCTACTATTCCATTTAGACTGGTGTCTTGCGGGGTAAAAGGGAGCCCAGGCCCCTCAAAGAGTAGTAGGAGTCACCTGGACAATCCACATATTTCCACGGGAATCAGTTGCCCCAGAGTACACTATTTGTTCTCTTTAGACAATGATGTGCTCTGACTGGTTATTGAGGTTGGCCTCTATATGGGAGTATCGTGGTGGTTGTGGTTTCGCGGCCCCATATCAGTCTCGGGTTCATTTCACCTTTAATAACACCTACCTGGTGAAATGTTCCCAGATCCAGTGAGCATGCTAGACATGTGTTCTGGACAGGAGTTGGAAAGTCTCCAACTCTTAAGCAAGGAGTGATGATTTGCAGCCCTGCTCTGGAATCATCGAAGTTGCAACTAGAAAGTTCTGTTGCATAGAATTATAGCTTCGGCTTCCTAGGACGAGCATGACGTTCCAAATTAGGCAGTGGTTTGGTCCACCATCTGATTAAGGCTTCATGGCCAGGCGCAGATGTAAATCTAATCACACACAGTTCCCGGCGCTCATCCTATATTATAGTCCACACGCAATATCTTAAAATGAGCAACATTTATTTACGAATATTGATAATACCAGCTGATTCCATATATCTATGGAACGGTCATGGATAGTGAAGTATGTTTAATTTAGAAAAATAAAACACAACATTTAGATTTGATTGATTAAGCCATAAACACGCAAGCAAGCAGCCAAAAATTCAAGCTGTATGAGTAAAACTGCTCCTTGCTGAGGGCTTTCGTCAAAAACACTCACGATAGGCTTTTGACTGTTGTGTTTTTAAAAGAATTATCATTTCTTCGGTATTTTATCCTTAATCCACTGATTTATAAATTTCACATAAGACCGTCGCATATCCGAGTATTCGATGCACCCATACACTTTATATATGTGGCTGGCTACTGCTTTAATACTTCAACTACTCGTGTAGTAGAAATACAACAATTACAAACTTAAGCCAAATGTCCTTGCTATACATGTGCTTGTGTGAGCAACGTCTTCTCTATGACTTTGTTAGATTAACTTCCACTATAAATTGAAGTGTGAAAAATCGTATTTATGCTTGAAGATTGCAAACATGAAAAATAAATTTATTTCCTTTATTGGTAAACGGACAAAAAACATAATGGATAAATAAGATGAGATTTCAATAATTAATATTGATTTGTTGGCAACTATAAATTAAAAAATCCCATATAAATAAGGATTTCGTGATAATTAAAGGATATTTTGCTGTGTGGGAGAAATGAAATTGTGTTTATTTCATATAAGGATGAATATAATTTTAAGCTGTTTTAATTCTTCGTTTGAAAATAAATGAATTTAAGATGATAAAAAGAAGAACAGGAATCATCAAGGTGATGTGTCTTTTGGTTTGACAAATTGTAAATTTGAAGACAAAAGCAAAAGAACAGTAGTAACAAGTTTTGTTTTTTTTTCTTGGTATATTTAAGCTTAAAAGGTTATAGGCCTTTGAATAGCACATTTTTACACAATAAAAACTAACCAACCAACCAACCAAAATTGCAACACTGAAAACGTACATCTAATAGCTTGTATTGTCCCCCAATTATCGTTGAAAAAGTTAACATTAAATCACTTGTTAAGAAACTAAAATCCAAAAAGGTTGATTCCAAAATCGAAAAAAATGTAACTCTCAGTTCAAAAGTAAATTGCACATTAAAGAATTATCTGCCATTTAGAAATGTGTGATTTGTTTTACATCTGCACCGACCGCGAGGTCATAATCAGATGGTAGTTAAACCACTTAGTTGATTGGACACCAATTACGCCCTAGAAGGCCTTCAGATACGTATATCCTCCAGTCACTTCTAGTAGCAATTTAGAAAGTCCGGATTAGGCCGTGCCCTCACTCCTTGCTGAGGAGTTGGAGACTTTCCAACTCCTGGTCCAGAACGCATGAAGCTCTTTTTTATCAAGAACACGACAGCATTCATACTCACTGGACCTGAACCATTCATTGTGTTAATTTGAATGGTTTGACCCACAACTCTCACGAGGGTCCGAAACCACAACCACCACGATACTCCCATATAGGGGCCAACCTCAATAACCAGTCAGAGCACATTTTTTGTCTAAAGAGAGCAAATATTGTACTCTGGGTCAACTGATTTCCCGTGGAAGTATGTGGATTGTCCAGGTGACTCCTACTAGCCTTTGAGGGGCCTGGGCTCCCTTTTACCCCGCAAGACACAAATCTAAATGGAATAGTAGGTTCCAAAAAGACTATAATGTGCCCCCGGGGGGGCCATTTAGAAATGGCGGAACTGCTTAGGGTAAAAAACATTTCTGCACATAACTTTACTCTCAGCGATTTAAAAAGGTAAAGCGTAAAGGCCCGGTTAGCCGAACGTTCACGTTACCTGTATGTAATGTAATGTAATGTAAGAAACGTTTGTTTATAGCATATGAAAACAATGCAAATGCTTATGCAAATGAAATGTCACGTTGACGGAACGGCTGAACCTGTATAAAATTCCGACTCTTTTTAAAAATGATCAAATATTCACTGACCCGGTTGATAAAGCTAACCTTTTAGCTGGTATATTTGCAAATAATTCTTTTTTGCCGGAAAGCAGTCAACCACCGCCAGATCTCGACAGAGTATCAGTTACTATGCCGAGGATATTTTTTCGAGCTCGAGCGGTTAAAAGGGTTCTTACAGATCTCAACATAAACAAGTCTCCTGGGCCTGATGGGATACCAGCACTGGTCTTGAAGCAGTGCTCATGGACGCTAGCGCGTCCATAAGCATCCCTTTTCAGCTCATTGTACCATGTCGGAGAATTTCCGAAGTGCTGGAAAGTTGCTAATGTAACGCCAATCCCCAAAAAGGGGGAGGTTAACAACCCTGATAATTACCGCCCAATCGCAATTTGTTCTGCACTTTCTAAGGTATTTGAAAGTATGATTAATTTCCATCTAGTGAGATACCTGGAGTCCAACAGCTTGCTTAGTGACCGACAATATGGTTTTCGTAGGGGGCGCTCTACGGGTGACTTGTTAGCATTCTTGTCGGAACAATGGTGTAACTGCATACATCATTTTGGAGAAAGCAAGCTGGTGGCTCTAGATATTTCCAAAGCATTTGATAGAGTGTGGCATGATGCACTTCTGTCAAAACTCGTTGCTTTTGGTGTCGGTGATAATTTTTCAAGATTTATATCGAGTTTTCTCAGAAATCGCACTATACGAGTTGTTATAGATGGGATTTCATCAGACGAGTTCATGATAAATTCAGGGGTACCGCAAGGCTACGTTCTTTCTCCTACTTTATTCCTTATCTTTCTAAATGACCTTCTTTGTCGAACTTTCAACCCAATATATTCTTTTGCAGATGACAGCGCCATTTGTCACTCATATTCATTTGATAATAGACCACAGGCCATTTGGAGGTTACTTCCAAAAGGCAAAACATGAATGATACGCTTAATCACGATCTTGTGACAATCTTGGAATGGGGTCGTGTGAATAGAGTAGAATTCAATGCTCGTAAGACACAATGTTGCAGCATGCTTACGCATAGATCTTCGTTTGGTAGTGGTGCTGCATCTGTTACTATGGGTGATACAGGTATTAAGGAATCGGAAGCTCTTGATGTTCTCGGTATGAAAATTCAGTGTGATGTTCGTTGGACTAAACACATTTTTCAGGTTTCTAAAGAAGCTTTTAAGTGCCTCGGTTTTCTAAGGCGGTGTAGAAGATACTTCACCCCATCCGATCTCCGTACTATCTATACCACCTACATCCGTCCGAAAATGGAATACAACTCTCATGTATGGGCCGGTGCTCCAAAGTCTATTTTGGGGTTACTCGACCGCGTACAGGAGAGGGCCAAGAGGCTCATTGCTGACAGTAGAGTATCCAACTCTATTGATTCTCCAGAGCATCGACGCAATGTGGGATGCATTTCACTGTTCTATCGTTACTACAATGGTAAGTGCTCTAATGAGATTGGGGAACTTGTTCCTGATACTCGCACGTTTTCACGTTTAACTCGATTTTCGATGAGAGCACATCCTTTTGTGGTTGATTGGCCAATGAATCGCACTACGCGTTACAGGGAAAATTCATTTTTCAGCAGAACAGTCCGTATGTGGAATAAGATCCCTCCGGAGGTCTTTCCTGTCACTTTCAATCTGAGAAAGTTCAAATCGAATGTCCACAAACACTACACCCTCTTTCCCCCTTCCCGTAACCTAATTTCCTAGTTCTGGCACAGTGCATTGCATACGTAGGGGTCATCCCCTGAGTGCTGGTCCTATTAAAAAAAACAAAAAAAAATATATAATTTGCTAACGTTTTTACGTGACATTTGTATAGCAGTGATGGGACTACTATTTTGTTGAGTTGTATTCTGTCCGAAATTCTCTTTCCGGTACTTTTATGGGTAATGTATATTATTAAAGAATTTTCGAATTTTCAAAGTCTAAAAGCGTAATGTTTTGATGGTAATGACTTTTTAAAAAACAATCATATGCCATTGAATGCAAATAAAATCTCAAATTAAATTATATATCCAATTAATTATTTTGAAAAAAAAAAATTTAGCATGTCACGTTTAAACATACAAATTTGTTATTTTGCCACTAACATAGTACATATTTTTAAAAATATTGCAAATTTTCACGTCAAAAGCTTTGTTACGTATACATTGCGAAATACGTACAAATTTATATTCGCATAATATATATATATGGACATATGTACGTATGTTTATTTCAAACTTCAATTTTTACACGAATTTTTGAAAATATAAAATTTTTTGTTTCAAAAAGTACTTAGTATGAGTTTGGTACATTTTGTGTATAAGCATAAATTACGCGAAAATTTGTAAATACCATCTCTTTTATGAACAGGCGATTGGGTTGTGTTTACAAAATTAAAAAATTATTACAAGTGAAGTGTTGTGTTTTGAGTTGGAAAAACTTTTTTGGGAAATGGATGACGAAAAACTGATTTTGCTGGTGCAGGCGAATGAATGCCTGAAAATGTAATTTATCTATCTTATTTTAACTATAAATAAATAAAATTTCACCAACAAAACGCGAATCCCAATATCGTTGTACAATATTCTATTTATATTTTTTTTTTTATTGACGTTTGACACGTTTTTAACGTTTCTAGAACTACACTAACGTCCGTACGTTACAGTACGGTACGTTTTTCACATACAACTGTTCGGCTAACCGGGCCTTAAATTGTAGCGGATTGTTATTAAAATCAAATTTTTGGTAGTTGTTAAATCAAGCCGGTAAGTAAGAGAATTGGTAGAACTTAAATTTATTGTTATTCCGCCTAAAGTCGGAAGAGCTATAAATCAATCCAACATTGTTTCAGTTAAGCCTTTTGCTAGTTATTCAAAAAAGTTTGAAAAAGGATGGAACAGAGACGTCTTCTTTAGTTTAGAAGATAATGCGCTGCGGTACCGTTAACACTGCAGGATAGAATTAAACATTTTTGGCTTAACTATCAATCCTTAACAAAGGATAAAGCCAAGAAGGAGAGTGCTGGAATTTAATGATGGATATTCATGATATTAATGAGCCTTAGCTTTTTGAAGTTAGTAACATTTAATGCCCGTTTCTTGTCTACAGGGGAGGGAGAACTAAACTTAACATTATATTGAATTAATTTTAAATTGATAAAGCTTTTTAGAGAAATTAACTTAAATTTGCCATCGGGTTTGAATATATATTTTGATAACTTTTCAATTATTATGAATGACAGTATATTTATTAAGGCTTAATTTTTGTTTTTTTTATAATACTTTATTAGCAACATTAGCTTAATAGAAACTTAAAACTATTAAGTATTATTTTAATATCACAAATTTATTTTGAAAATGCTCTTTGCATTAACATAAATTTTATTTAAATTTTTATTACATTGTTTGCTGCATATACATACTTGTCAATCCCAGTAACACTTCGTTTACCATAAAAAACATTAAAACTATTTTTTTTATGTATATCTTTATTTGCAATCTATTTTACAATAATAAGCAAATTTTATAAATTTAAGCAAAAATAACATGTCTTATTGACTCCAGAGGGGACAATAAAGTAAAGTATATGTGTACTTACGTACATCAAAATATAGATTTAAGTTGTATTTTCGGTGGAAAATAATAATTAATATGTATTATTTACAAAATTAAGATCAAATTAAATAAATGGTAGATCTAGTACATGATTTCGTTTAAGTCTTCTGACATCATCAGTTTCATCTAATAGTGTGATTGCCAAAATATTAGTATGATTACTTAGTCTTTCTAAATAATTGGAACTAAATTTTTTAATTTCAAATTTTAAGAACGGTATCTTTAGATCATTATGTAAAGCCTTGTTAGTTAAGTAAAAAGGCGCGTTTGTAATTAGTCGTAAAACTTTAGACTGAAATCTTTGTAATATTTCTATGTTTGAATTGCTGGCAGTTCCCCATAGCTCTACGCCATAGGTCCAAATAGGTTTCAATATCGTTTTATAGAGCAAGACTTTATTTTCCAATGATAATTGTGATCTTGGTCCAAGCAGCCAGTACATTTGCCTAAGTTTAATGTCTAGTTGCTTCCTTTTAGCTTTTATATGCGCTTGCCATGTAAGACGTCGATCTAATTTAAGACCCAAGTATTTTACAACATAACCACTAGGAATTTCTGTGCCGTTGAGGAAAACTGCTGAACAACTCTCTCTTCTTGTTGTAAAAGTAATATGGTTTGATTTTTGGATGTTAACAACAATGTTCCATTTATTGAGCCAAAGGTAAAAGCTGTCCAGTTGTGCTTGTAAGGTTCTTGAAGCTTTTGAAGGTGATAGATTAGAACATAAGAATGCCGTATCGTCCGCATATGTTGCAACAGTTACACTATCGCTTGATGGCATATCATACGTAAATAAAGTATATAATACTGGGCCAAGTACACTACCCTGCGGAATTCCAGCCTCTATTTGACAAATGTTAGAAGTATAATTGGTTATTTTGACGTAAAAGCTTCTATTTTTTAAATAAGATAGGAAAAACATGTAAAATGAAGCCGGGAGTATCTTTTTCAATTTGTATACCAGTCCTACATGCCAAACTTTGTCGAACGCTTGCTGTATGTCCAAAAACACAGCTGAGCAGTATTCTTTGTTTTCAAATGTATTAGATATCACCTTTATTATTCGGTAACATTGTTCTGGCGTTCCGTGATTACTTCTAAAACCGAATTGATGGTCAGGTATGATGTTCTTTTTTTGCAGATAGGGTGTTAGACGACATAAAAGAATTTTTTCAAATATTTTAGAAAAGATGGGGAGTAAACTAATGGGCCTGTATGAAGTTACTATATTTTCTGGTTTATTTGGTTTTGAAATCATAATTATTTCAGCGCATTTCCATTGTGAGGGAAAATGTTGAAGACGTAGAATGGAGTTAAAAATATGAGTTAAAAATATAACACCTTTATGTGGTAATGATTTTATTGTAATTGCATCTATTTTATCATACCCCGTGGATTTTCTGTTGTTTAATACATTTATTGCTAATTTAGTTTCGCTTGGACTAATAAGCTAAAAGAATATGAATTTTAGTGGCAACACTGTTCTTTGCCAATGTGAACGACGATACAGTTTTGTTCTTTCTTATTTCAACCGTCCACAATGTCCACAAGTGCAGACCTTTTTAATACAAAATTTAACTTAATTTATGTAATAAAACAACCTGAATTTAAATAATAAAAAATACAAACAATACCAAAGGCAAAATAAAAAAAGGGATAAAACACGAATTTTACCTCTTGCGGGTAAAAATTTTGACCAGCAAAGTTTCGGCCGTTTGAATTTTCATGTAAAATCTCAATAAAAGAAATATATTGCGCGTTTGACCAACTCAAAACTTCCTCATTTGATAAAATACTTTGAATAGGGAGACTACCATGACGATAAAATTTCTCAACAGCTCAAAGCGTAATAAGATTTTGCAGGCGCAATTTAACATTTCCGTAAAAATGCTTATTTAAAAAACTCCTATGTAAATATTTCTAATTCTTTTCTATGCATTTCCGTAATATATATCGTTTAAAAATCTCCATTCTCTTCATGACCGTTCTGAGATGCTGAACCATATTGGAAATACATTAGTCTAATGGTAACCTCGTACGCTAACTAAAATCCCAAAGGCTCCCTTTACCCTATAAGCCTTTTCCATACTATACCATGCTATCCTTAAAAAATTGTTAATTTCCGCCGGCCACTTTAGGAAACTCATCATGCACATACCACAGTGAATCATCGGCATAGAGAGTATACTATGTGAGCTTTTAAATTCATGAGGAGAGTCCTGTATAAAAATATTGTACAAATGAGTTGCCAGCAATGAGCCCTGCGCTACAGCGAATAAAACATCACTGTATTTAGACAATTTATTAAAATTCTGAACGCAAAATCTCCTGTATGATATGCCCTGTAGTGTGATTAACCAATTGGCATAATTGACACATAAGTAGAGAAACAAAGAGACCTTAATTGCCAATACATTTGTATTAATAAATATTATCGAATCACTTATTGCAACCAATTTATTGATCATCAGCATAGTCTAATTGTACTGTATTGTTGTTGTTACTATATTATGCATGGGCATTAATGGGAACACTGCATGCGAAAGTATTTTTGATGACGTTGAGTTTCTCTATATTTATACGTCAGTTTTGTTGATAATTACACTAAATACATTCATGTCATTGTACAGTATTTTATGATAACCTAGTAATATTTATATTAATGTATGTATAAGAATATGAAGTAAGAATGGAGTGACGTCACTCAAACCTAGAATCTAGATTATTTTCATTGTTAGTATATAAGCTGTAGAAATTAAGAATAAAGCAATCATAATCATAATTATTATTAATTATTAAACATACCTTCGAGCTCAGGAATAAATATTAAAATTAAAAACAACCAAACAATTCTTCTCCTTTTGATTTATCCTCGCTACAGCCCTATTAAAACCCTTCTCGATGTCAAAAGATACGTGAACAGTGCACTTACATTCTCTCAAATTCTCAGTGACATGTGTATGTATGAAATTTCCAAAGCACGTGAACAGTTGAATTGCCTTTCTTAAAACAAAATTGCTTCTCTGCTATACATATATGCGCTATCTAGAGGAATAAATATAATTTTAAATTATTTATTTTTGATAATAAGAAATAACGTTTTTCTTAAAGTATTATTTATTATTATTATTTTTTTTGTTAATTCTTAACTAAACATAATGGTAATAAATTTCAAGGAAAATTTAAATCATAAGTTTCTTATTGTTCTAAATCTGAAATAACACAATAAATAACCTGTTTTAACATTTTTCGCAAATAAATCATATTTTACATTATTATCGATGTGTGAAGAAAAATCAAATAAATTTATTTTTAAATTCCCCTGAGTTTTAAGTTTAAATGTTCGATATTATAATCACTGGATTGATATCATCTCTTCTTCTCTCCTTTTTTTCCTTTGGTTACAACGAATTCCGTTACTTTGCTTGTTATTTTATTTTATTACTCTTGAATATCAAATCCTGACAAACTCTACACGTTTTATGCTCTCAAGTGTTTTTTTTTTGCTCAGCAATGTTTTGTTTTCCTTTTTCACAATAAAACGAAAAACACAGTAAATAACAGCAACAAAGTTCTTTCGTTCCGTTTCTTTTTCTTTCTCTTTTTTTACTCTTTTTTGTAGCTTTTATTATGATTTACTGTAGAAAACAAGTTTATTTGGTGCTTCAGGTTATAAATCTAGCAAAGCTTAATGGATTCACACGGTTTCATTATTTACAAACGAAGAACACAAATAACAAAAAGGAAGAAAAAAACACAAAACAAAAGAAGAATTGAATACTAATGTGGCGGCAGCAGTCGGTGAGTGTTGAATTATTAATATGAAAGTTTTTGTGTCATGAAGTCCTTAAATAATTTTGTTTGCTTTTTTAATGTCAATAAAAATATTGCAAATTTGAAGATGATAGAAAGCATAGTTCTGTATGGCTTGTTTTTAGTGTTCGTGCAGTACTCATACACTCTAACAAACGAAAAACACCACCAGATGGACACACGCGGCTAGCAAGCAATAAAAGACGGAATTATTAAATTAGTACCGCATAAAATGAGAGGTCTCGGGACGATTTACCTGCAGAAATAGATACGAACCTAATGAAAGCGTGATTTGATTTACATCTGCACCGACTATATAATCATAATCAGATGGTGGTCAAACCACTTGATTGATTGGACACCAACCACGCCCTAGAAGGCCTTTGAATACGTATATCCTCCGGTCACTTTTAGTAGCAATTTCGAAAGCCCAAAGTAGGCCGCAGCCTTCACTCCTTGCTAAAGAGTTGGAGACTTTCCAACTCCTGGTCCAGAACGCATGAAGCTCTTATTTATCAAGAACACGCCAGCATTCATACTCACTGGACCTAAACCATTCATTCTGTTAATTTGAATAGTCCGACCCACAAACTCTCACGAGGGTCCGAAACCACAACCACCACGATACTCACATATAGGAGCCAACCTCAATAACCAGTCAGAGCACATCATTGTCTAAAGAGAACAAATAGTGTACTCTGGGGCAACTGATTTCCCGTGGAAATATGTGGATTGTCCAGGTAACTCCTACTAGCCTTTGAGGGGCCTGGGCTCCCTTTTACCCTGCAAGACACCAATCTAAATGGAATAGTAGGTTCCAAAAAGACTTTCATGTGCCCCCGGGGGGACGAACCTAATGAAAGAATGACCTAAGCCCAAACTATTTATACTAACAATACTATCTAAAATACGGCTTTGAGAATGATGTCATTGCATTTAAAGCGTTCGCCAAAAAAGCAGCCCGTAACGGCGGTTTTCACTGAAAGAATGATTGAGTTTAAAAAATAAAATCAAAATTATTACCAAAAAACTGAATCATTACAAAAAAATCATAAAGCACAAAAAGCGACGAAATTGTATTAAAAAAGGAAAAGTAAAAAAAAAATTAAGATCATCTAAAAAATAGAATAAATGAATATTAAAATCTACCTTTATTTCTCTGTAGATTAATTTCCATCAGCTATAATTTTTCTATGGAAAAAGTTCCATCACTAATATTTTTTCTACAGACAAATTTCCATCAGTTATAATTTTGCTATAGACAAATTTGCATTAGTCATAATTAACCTACAAACAAATTTACATCAGTCATAATTTTTCTGTAGACAAATTTCAATTAACTATAATTTTTCGATAGACAAAATTTCTATCGGTCATAATTTTTGTATAGAAAAATTCCCATCGGTCATAATTTTTCTATAGAAAAATTTCCATCGGTCATAATTTTTCTATAGAAAAATTCCCATCGGTCATAATTTTTCTATAGAAAAATTCCCATCGGTCATAATTTTTCTATAGAAAAATTCCCATTGGTCATAATTTTTGTACAGAAAAATTCCCATCGGTCATAAATTTTCTATAGAAAAATTCCTATCGGTCATAATTTTTGTATAGAAAAATTTCCATCGGTCATTTTTAAATTAAATTTAAAAGTTGTATTACTTTTTTTATTTAATTCTTTTATGTGGTGAAATTTTTTACTTATCGATTGCTATGGAAATTTCAATTAGTGTCAAATTTATTACATTTTTCTGTACTGATTTTTTTTTATTTTTTTCTTATTAAAATAAATTTTTGTTGTTTAAAGTTGTTGTGTTTTTTATGTTCCTTTTTCAGCGAAAATATAGAAGAAAACATTTACAGCAATAAAATATCTAAACGATTGACGGGTTGTTAATAACATCGATAAAACAACAACAATAACAACAGAAACTTTGTTTTATTTGTTTATTTTTTTTTTGTTTGTTTATTTTCGTATTGATTGATTGATTACATTTTATATTCACTTGATAATTTGTTTGTTTGATTGGAGTGTTAGAAAATCAAGGCAACATGTGCCTTTATTTTTTTTTTTTATTATAATAATTGTTGATTGCGAGAACAGAGGCTGTTATAAGACGGTTTAATAAATAACACTTTTCAGTTTTCGTTTAGAAATGCTTACGTGTAAACATTTACAAAATATTGTTTGTAGAGAAATGCTTCCCAGGAGAACTGTAAAATGAAACCTGTTTTATTTACACGGGAAGATATTGACAAAATTTTAATTGAACTTAATCATTGAATTTTAGAAATTTCTGCTATCGAGAATAAAATAAAATAACACTTTGAGTAGGCTCTGATTAGATTATAAGGGAAATGTGAGAGTAACATGGATGCTGATTATATATTTAAAGAATACTTTTGAAATTGTAAAGGATCCAGAAGAGACCACAGTACAATTCATAAATTTTTATTTATTTTGCACCAGTTATCGCTACGTCTGTTATGAGGAAATGTTATGGAATAACTAGGCTTAACGATATGATAATAGGCCTAAGTTCAGACTACGATTTAAGCAAAACCATCATATTTAAAACACGAATTGGCTAAAGCTGATCTATGCGAACACTATGTTTGGATGGAGATACATAATTTTAATTTGGATTTACCTAGACGAAGACTAGGATATAAATACTTACACTGGATTATGACTATAATTTTTGAAAAAAAAAACTCTCAAATACTCACCATGGCTTTGGTGGCATACCGATAACCAATGTTCCATATTTTCAATGACTCTAAAACATAATTGAGGTTCAGTATCGTTAGTGCGGCGCCAAATTATCTCAACATTTAGCTTTTGAACTGTTCTTAGCCTATTGACGTATACTTTTCCTTTTAAAGAAAAAATTTCATCACCACGACCTCTGAATTTATTGCCCAAAAGAGCAGAGAGGTAATTCCCATTAAATGTTCATTTTCGTTAAAGGCTTCCACAATCTCAACGCGCTGCTCAATTGTGTACTTCTTTATGGTGGAATTGATCAAACACTGAAACAAAGAATTGTAAAATTATGGTGGGCAAAGAACTTGATGTTTAGGTGTAACTCACTTATGCTCATAATTCCGTATTTGAAACCTCGTTTGGCCAAACAATTCTCATCAAGTTGCACAGAGAGCGGTTTATAAGCCGTTCGCCGAAATGTGCCATAACTCAGAATTTAAAAAGTACGAGAAAAAAGGAGGTTTCTGAAAGACTCCGAACTTACGATTTGCCTGTTTAGGGTATTACGCTGCCCAAGTATGTGAAGGATAAAACATCATTAAGTTCGTTTTTGCCTGATTTGTACTTTCCAATCATTTGTATTTCCTGTCTTAACTGTGCCTTTTTAATAACTAACGGCTAGGAAACCAATAAACACTTGGTAACTCTGCTATAAGTAGCATATACAGACATATATGAATGGCAGAGATAAGTAGTAGTGCTAATTATACAATGCCCTGCCCTGTTTCTAGATGTTTCGCAGGCATTTGACAAAGTATGGCATAAGGGACTATTACATAAGTTGATGACATATCTTCCAATCAATATGGTGAAGTTTCTGGAAAGTTACATTGTGGGGAGTGGGTTAACAGTAGCCGAAGGAGACTTCATCAGTGAACCCGCATCGATAGCTTCCGGTGTGCCGCAGTGGAGTATACTGGGTTCAGTTTTATATCTGCTTTATACTTGTGATATGCCTGTGAGCAGTAGCATTCATACTTAAACATTTGCTGATGATACGGCCTGCCTTAGTTCTCACGAAGACCCCCGTATAGCATCTCAGGTTCTTCAGGAACATATTACGCATCTGGAATTGTGGTTGAATTTATGGAGAATAAAAGTAAACGAGCAAAAGTGTGTCCACTTAACTTTTACTTTAAAAAGGGAAAATTGCTCCCCTATTCGTATGAACGGCCAGATTATTCCTCACCACTTGCACGCTAAATATCTTGGCATAATTCTTGATCGTAGGCTTACATGGAAATATCACATCGACACAAAGCTAAATATTGGTAATACATTTTTGGCAACTTCTTTATAGAGTAACAAAGTGGAGTGCCGGTTGTGTAAATTAAATACAGCTTTGAGGGATTTGTTCTGAATAATTTGAAGAGATTTTAAATCACTGTTTTTCTTATAACCATAGACAAGGGTAAGGTAATAAAGGTGACTTTGCACAAGAGCTTGAAAAATTAAAAGCTTAGTATTTGCATTTAATCTATACCTTAGCTTATAGAGGATACCTTGAGCCGGTTATATTTTCGAACGAACATATTTAATTTGGTTGTGCCAACCCAAATTGTTCTGAAGATGAATTCCTAAATACTTGATTGACTCTACCTCAACAATTTTTTCTCCATTTAACAATATTTCCCAATTCGGAAAATTACGAGTTGGTTGAGGCCTCTAAATCTCATAAATTTTGTCTTATTTGGGTTCAACACTAATTTGTCTAATCTTGCAAACTCTAAAATAAGAGCTGCATCCCTTTCCACATTCATTTTTAAAACTAAATCCTCTTTGTAAGGGTAGAGCAAACATAAGTCATCTGCATAGATAAATATTTTGCCATTTAAACCTAGATTAGCAATATGATTAAGATATATATTGAACAACAAAGGCCCCAATAGTTCGACACTTACTAATGGGCTCTCTGAACTATTTATCTGGACATATTGCTTTCGGTTTGATAAATAACTTGTAAGTAGTTGTAAAGGTGCCCCTGTAGGCTAGGAGGTAGTGTACTAGCTTGTAAATATGGGGGTTGTGGGTTCGATTCCCAAAGAAGACCTTGGTTTTTTTCACTACAAAAGATAAAAATTGACTGTCGGTGGAGCTGCTCAGCGATGAAGGCATAGTCACTGGTCGCTGTTGCTGTCTTTATACGGCAGTTAATTTCCGACTATCCTTCTGTTTTCACCACCTGTTTCATCTCTTCTCTATCCCTTTCCTAAAGAAGGTAGCACGGTACTTGACTAAATAGACATTGTTGCCTGAAGTGCTACTTCTCTTTATTAAAAAAAAAAAAAATTACATCCTCTGACACCATAAAACTCCAACTTTTTAATTAATACTGAGTGGTCAACCAGGTCAAAAGCTTTAGTGAAATCATAAAACAAACCTGCGACCCCATTGTAACCTCTATCCAAACTATCACAGATATAATTTACTACGTTGACTACAGCTTCTTCTGCAACACAACCTTTACGAAAACCGTATTGATTCGCATACATTAAGTTTTCATTTACCAGGAAATCAGATAACTGGTTATGCAACATTGTTTCAAAAATTGTATCTATTAATGGTAGTACCGCAACAGGTCTAAACTTATCAACTGTATTAGAATTTACTTCCTTAGGAATCAGAACAACCTTATGAATTTTTAGGATATCAGGGTATACTCCCTGATCAATCATGCAATTAAAAATTCTTGCCAAAATAGGACTTAAAAGATATCTAGATTCAAATATGGATCTTGTAGTTATGCCATCATTTCCTGGACTTTTATTCAAATCGAAACTCGTTACTAACTCCAAAATCTCATCTTTTGTGACATGATTTAACCTGATTCTCCTGCGCATATATGTCAAAGTTCTAAAAGTATTAAAATCGTCGTCCGGATTTGTTTCTATCGAGTTACTTAGGTTTTAACTTTCTCATTTTCATGCTCAACCATTTGACCAAGATAATTTTTAATTTTAATTGCAGATTTGCACTTTCTTCCTAGAGTTTGATTTAAAAATTCCCAACACTTTCTCGGGTTTCCTTGCATTCTACTGATATTATCTATATAATAGTTATTCATACAGTCTTTCAAAGCATTTTTAATAACTCTGCTCAACCTTTTTATACATGCTTTAATAGTAGTGTTGTAACGACACGTTTTCCTGGTAGCTGAGGTATGCTCAGCGGCGTACAGGGTCATGTTGTGTCGATTCCAAAAAGAAAGACAAAGCCTCACTCACAATGTTGCTCTTTATTCAGAAAAGGGGTTGCCCTATTCCTAGTTCGCAACTTGACTGCAGCTCGAGCTCAAATCTTGTGAACTGGTATGTATGCAGGCAGCTTCAGTAAACATCTTCTACTTCATGCGGTCCGTATTCGGCGAACGTCACTGTCTAAGTCGACTGCGGACACAAACTCGGCTGGGTATTACCACGGCTCTGTTTGTGGTCGCTACGTCGCAGTTCTGTCCTGTCTCAGGGTATAGCTTCGGCTGGGTATTACCACGGCCTTATCTATACCCTGACTACCAGTCTAAAAAATAAATAAAAAAGTAGAAGAAGATATTTACCTTTGCTCCTGTTGCCGGTCGCACACCAATTGATTCTTTCTGGTATTTATTGGTATTTATTTATTTATTGTCAAAATTCTATATTTACATGTTCACTTAAACTTAAACTATTGTATTTTTCAAGGACTTGTCATGTTTTATTTTATTTAAGTGTCCACAGAATGTCTGCTTACAGGATATTTAAGCTAAATTTTATACTAAACAACTTCAGTCAATAATTTCCCATAAAAAATTTAAAAAGGGAGGCATTTGTACTTAATACTAGATCTTAGAATAATCTTAAAATAATAGAAGGGATTATTAACAAAAAAAAAGGAAGAGGAAGAAAATATATACAGTAGAAACTTAATAATCTATTAGGCCTATGGCCTATTGAGCGGTGTTATACACCGTGTTACCTGTATTCATTGAGTTAATTCTCCTATGATAATATAAGAGGTTTGCATTCTCGTAAAGGAGGCCAGCTCCATGTAAGGTAAGTAGGTCTACTGGTGATACATACTTTGAAACCCGAATGTTATCTAAACTGTTAGCTTCTTGAAAACACTGTCCAACGAGTCTATTCTCCAGGAAACGGGCTCTCCCGATAAATTTCAGACACGATGCCATCATATGAGCATCGATTCTATCAAAGCCTATTGCTCCATATATCGACCTACAAGATGGCCTGCGATAGATTCCGTCAGGTCCCTGTCTAGGTCTTAGGCCAAGACAAGCGACCAGGATCCTCCTCTCCCAGATTCTCAACCTCTCCATCTGTGCAGAGGAGATCCCCGACCAGACCGGAAAGGCGTAGGACATAATTGGCCGAATTATCTGGCGATAGACTAGAAACCTAATTTTTCTATCGAGTCCCCTCCTATATCCCAGAATACTGCGATAGGAGGAATATGCCCGTTTAGCGCGTTCCAGAATATAGTCAATATGTCTATAGAATTCGAAGTTCTCATGGAAAATTACTCCAAGATATTTCATCCTGTCGGAAACCTTGATCATTTCATGACCTATACTCAGGGATGGTATAAAACTCCTGCTGTTGGGGTACAGGTTCTTTCGTCTGCCCTTAATCATAATGGCCTCAGTTTTGTTCATGTTCAGGCGAAGCCGCCATTTAGAGAAATATTGCTCAAGTTGAGCTAAAAAGTCATTGACCCTTCTGTTTACGTTTCGGGCGAGAGGCCCAGTGGATGCAATGGGAATATCATCTGCATATGTCAGTAGAAGGTCTCCGTTAGAAGGTTTAGGTATGTCAGCCATGAAAATATTGTAGAGTACTGGACCAAGTAATGATCCCTGTGGAACACCAGCACCCACACATCTGCCGCTAGATCGGGAGTTACCCACTCTAACTTGAAATGTTCTATCAGATAGAAAATTGGAGATGATTTTGCATAGACTACTTTCGAAGCCCATGTCCATCATCTTAAAAATAATGCCATCCTGCCAGGCGGTAATTGATTCTTTCTGATTGATGTTTGCGCTTTTATACTCTTTTCCCTATCACACACCAATGCACAAACACACTTACATTACTTCGGTAGTAAGTACACCACAGCCGACGGCTGTTTTCACCACCGAGCTGCAGCCAGTTTTACAATATGAATATTACTAATTAATTAATTATTATGCCTTCGTGGCTAATTACAATAATACTAGAACTAAATCTTACGTCAACATAAATACTTATAACTACATGCGTATATAAGTAAATACATGAATTCATATTTTTAGTAAATGATTCTATAACTAAATAAATACATTGGAGAAAATATGGAGATTTAGACATAAATTCATTATTCTAGTAAATACGTTTAAAATAAGAGATAGGGATTGACCCGTGACTGTTGTCAGACAGTTCTCTGTGTGACAACAGAACTGTTGTTGTGTTGTTAGGTTTTCTCTTTCTATTTTTCAAAAGTTTCTTTTTATATTCTACTAGCGTGCCCGTGACTGCTTTGCAAGTCATTTGTGCGCGAAAAAAATTCAATCATTTAAGAAAATTAATCAGAAAGAACAGAATTTCTTTTTTTTCGTTTTTAGTTTTTTTTTTAATAATTTTATATTTTTCACAATTCAATATTTTTGTGTGCTAATATACGTCTTATTCTATTGCATATGTAAAAGCATATACAACATTCTTCGATTGATTTTGATTCGCGGACGTAGATGCCCTTTCACGATTTTTCTGAAGACGTGATTCGTGTTCCTCAGCTGATTCAGCGGTTCTTCTTGTCCTCTGCTGCCGCGTTGCGATGGTTTTTTTAGCAAGAGCTGTTTTTTTAGGTGGCATTTTAGTAAACTGGAATAGTGCAAAAGGAACAATGATGTGTTTTGTTTTTTTTACTTTTATAACATTTTATTATTGGTTGTTGGAACGACAGTAATCATATTACCTATTTGATGAATTGGCATTAAAAATAATTTGTGAAGTTATTTCACTATTGTAAATTTAAAAACACTTGTTATTTACTAAATTGATTTCACTTATAGGTTTCTCACCTATGAACACAAAACAGCAAAGTTTGTTGGATTGTACCGTTATTTTTTACCAGCGTAGCGGAGAATACGTTGTATTATATAGTAATGTAAATATTTTTTAAATATAAATAAACCGAAAACTCGGATTTTTGAATGCAACATTTCGGAAGTTTTAAAATTTTGATATTTTATTATCTATTAGTGAGTTTTTTTTTTTTTTTTGTAAATATCTTCGGAACTGCATAACCGATTTAAGAGATTGATATCTCGTTTTGCAAAGCATAACAATGGCTTTAAAAAATAAAATAAAAAAGAAAAAAAAAATAATAAAAATGTATATGTATATGTAATTGGTGGGTTTTGCCACGCCCCTCCGCCCACAGACCGAAAATCAAAAATCACCCGCCTTCATATTCTGAAGATTCTCTGAAAATTTCATCAAAATCGGCTCAGCCGTTTTCGAGTCCATTTCTTACATACATACACACATCCTCTTTTATATATATAGATTAGGGAAAGCAAGTTTTTATTTATCCATGGTGTTAACTCCAAATTAAGGTTTTTTTAACTCTAGTGACCTTTGTTGAGTTGCTTATTGCATTCTGAAAACGCTCAAATAAAAAACTCAGTATCAGCAAATGGATTATCAATAAGATGTGATTCTGAGAGATTTTGTCCCAGTATTTCCCTTAAACGTTCATAATCACAACAATATCGTACTATTTCCATAGTATTGGTTGTGTTTGTTGGTAGATCAATTCTTATCTTTATAATAATGTGATCTGATAATTTGCACTCAACGGAATTTATTTCAAAATGCACTTCCATATTACTGAAAACGTTGTCAATTGAAGAAGAACTTTTCGGTCTGATTACCAAAGTATGACAATTTCTAATGGCATAACTTTGAGAAAGATCTATTAAATCAATAGCTAGAGGGTTTGTAAGAAAGTCAAATATTAGTGTCACCAACAAGTATGCAAGGATTTTGTGCCAAAGACATAAGAAATTTTTCAAAATATTCAGAAAACTTCACAAAGCTGCATTTTTGCGATCTATAAAATGAGGCTAATTTAATTGTTTTACCAAATATTCTTTGATTTTAAATTGTTACAAGTATCGACTAAATGAAATCATTACTTTCACATAAATCAACAGAAAAAACTATACCTTCACGAACATAAATAAACATAAATAAATAAAAAATCTATTGTATCAGTCGATTCTAAAACCAATATGGTGCTGCTTCAGCTTCAAATGTGGAAAATATTTAACGCCGACAAAACAAAATACTACGATTAATAACATTAGCTCCATGGTACATGCGAAATTTAATTATACATCGTGATTTGGATATTCCACTCGTGACTGCTGAAATTGCTCAATACGCGGAACATTTTGAATTTTAGAGGTCATATCCGATTAAAAAGGAGAGACACAGGGGCATTGGTCAATAACCCTCCTAATGGAAATGGAGTCTCTTGAAAATAGTTTTTTTTTTTATAGTTATTTTTGATTGTGAGAATTTGTTAAGATTATCTTATTGCTGTCACTAGGATTATGTCTGACACTGGTCGTGCCTAATGACTATACATTTAGATTTAAGATTTGAATAATTTATGAAAAAAAAAATTATGCAATGCTTTCGGAACAAGTTTTTGATTGGAATATTATTATTTTACAAGAATATGATAGTCGTCTGAATCTTTTGTAATTATTTTTGATCATATCTAAGAAATTTTAAATTTAAAGATAATTCAAGTGAAAGTTGAAATTTTGATGTGATGTGATGTGAATTAAAAAATATATACATAAAAAATCATAAAGTTATTGTGATTTTAATGAAAAAAATTTAATTTAATTTGGTTATAATTCTGACATCAATTATTATTTCCTCTAATGCGATATAATAAGACAAAATTATGAGATTTCTTCTTTATTATATCGCTGGAAATGTTTGATAGCGATAAACTGTTCGAATGTTTAGTCAAATGTGAACAAATGTGTGTGTGTGTGTGTTGTTTAAGTACAAAAAACTTCTCCATATAATTTTTATTGAAATAATTGCAATAACCTATTAAAAGCAGTCACTTATCGTTATAAGTTGTTATAAAAATCTTTGCAAGATAAACCAAAGAAACACAGAAAAATACAAACTACACACTCTCTAAGAATTTTTTGCTTATCTGTGTTAGTAAATGTATTTAAGGATTCATCCAATTAGTGTTACGTTGCGAGTAAAATAATTTAAACACTTGTGACAATACGCTTTATTCGATTTTCATCAATTTTGTAAGGACAAAAAAAAAGGAACAAATCTAGTTTCTTTCTTTAACGACGCTATTTGCAGTCGTTGTTTAACTTTCAAACTGTCAACTCACATAAACATTTAGGCCATCATTTGCTTCTAACGTAACGACCACCTTTTCCTTATACAATAATAACTTTATATAACGTAATGGTAGCTATTACTTACATTCGGTCTTGCATGCTGGTGTAAAGAAAAGTTTGGTAAATATTTGGTGAGAAGGAATGAGAAAGAGACTTAGTGCGTGAATAAAAAGTGCTTAAGAATAGTAAAACAGAAATTGATTTTGTATTTTATTTTGTAAACAGTTTTATTTTTTGGAAACATTTTTTAATTTAATCTACGTTAATATGTCTTAGATTCCTTTTATAAATATTTCATGATATGCTCATAAAAATATTATTATTCGAAAAATAATATTTGTTATTCAAAACAAAACAATGTATATAGCTCATCAGTGGATTTTACCCTGATTATATGAGAGTTCTCATTTAAACAGCACAGCAAAGAACAAAACTTAAAAACACTTAGAGAATAAAAACACTTTTAATTTTATTATCTATCCATTACGATTCAGAGAAGTCATTGCGGCAGTAAAGAGAAAGGAACGTTTTTTCTTTGGACAGGGACCCTCCAGAAATGACACGAATTGAATGTAAAAAAGGGACTAAATGTGAATGCTAAACTAAATATACAGAACATGACTTGAGACAGACTACACTAAGACAAGACTATAAACATAAGAGGAAGTTTTAGGAAAATGCTGTTGCTAACTTATTTTCAAAATTTTTACTCAAAACAGCTAAAAACTGCTTTGAAATGTTGTTTTACATTAAAACGTTGCTCTCTTTTAAAAAATTAAAAAAATTTCTTTAGTCACATTTTTAACTTTATTTGTTTAATATGGTTAAATGTATTTATTGCTTTATTTCTTTATGTTTAGCATTTGCTTGGCTAAAACGCCTTAAATGCTTTTAAGTATTTTTTCTATTAAATTTGTTTGTTTAATCAATCAGCTTGTTTTCAGGCCTTAATTTTATTTTGAATTTTGTTTTTTGTAGAAAACTCCGTAAAATATGCAACATTATTTTTAAATTAGTGTTGTAAATTTATAAAAATAATCTTTCTGTTGATTATACTTTTAAAATAACAGCCTGCGAGTGATGTTTTAAATGAGTCTACTCAAAGATTATAGATTTATAAAGATGTTGCACTGCAAACATTTTACATAAACAGAAATTTTAAGCGTCTGTGTAAAGGGTAAACAGAAAATACTGTCCTTGAATTGAGCAAAACCAATAATAGAAAAGAGAGTAGTATTTTTTATACACAGAAACACATATTTATTCATGTTTGTGTACATATGTTTCCCATGAATACTTGTGTTTGGGTGTGCGTGTATTGATTTTGCTTATTTTTGGTTTTTCACACATTTTTAATTCTGTTTTAAAACTAAAAATGAATTTAGCTTTACTAGCAACTTTAAGGCCGTGTCAGATAAAACTTTTGCTTTGCGTTGCGTCAGAGTTTCGCTTTGACATTTGAGTTAAAATGTACGTAAATGTATGAAAGTTGCCACATAAAGCACTTCTGACGCAAAGCAAAGCGAAAAGTTAACCAACATTCAACTTTTTGCGCGCTTTGACAAACACCTGGCTTTTATTATTTGTGTTTGTGTGTGGGCGTAAACAAAAAATTCATGAGTGTTTTCAAAGTTTATTGTGACATACACCACTTGATTTACGCTTTTGCTTTAAAGTTTCAAATGTCACGCAAAGCAACAAAGTTTTATCTGACACGGCCTTATATTCCTGAACGTTGGCAAGGCTGTGACTAGACGTTTAACAAATTAGATGAAAATGAAAAAATGTCCTTACACTGTGTAGAGACTATGACATCGATATTTGCTGATTACGAATAGATTGTCACAAGCGTTTAGTAGACAAGAGTTTAATATTTTGTTATAAATCAAAATATTTTTGCGACAGTTCCTTGAGTCTGTTATTATTTTTTATTATTTATAATGACACTATCGTCTGAAAAAGGTGGCTACATTTCCGAATAATTGCCTTCTCTTCAATTTTATCGAATGATTTTCCATAATTTTTACAATAACCTGATTGGTTTCTTGTAACTGAAACAGTAGTATAGTAGTCGAAATATACACTAAAGCAATTTTGTACCTGTGTGCCTGTCAATGTTTTTCTATAATAAAAAATCAAATGTGATTATTACAAGTGATTGATTATTAAGTGATTGATATGAAAATCTCCCCAATAAAATGCCAAGATTTACAATTTGTTTATTTATGCCAGTTTGTACAGACAGGGAAATATTTTATACTGCATTTGAGGTAAGATAATTTTAATTTTCTTGTAGAATATTATTTCATCATAGATAATCGCTTATTTAAAAATGAACATGAAAACAAAAATTTCATTATTCGGTGTAATATTCGAATAATCATTTTTTGAATATTTATAATTTTTACTGTTGGAAGTATTGGTTAATTGTTATAATAATGGTTATAAAAAGGTATTATATATATACCTTTTCATAAAAATATTTTAGATTTATTGCAAAAGCTAATCGATATTAAGCTGAAGAATCGAATATTAATTTTATTTTGTGATAAATTACAATATTATCTTTTTACTTTGTACTTATAAGATTAACTTTTAGCCAAATAATTAAGTCACTTATTAAACAATTTTTTTAATTTGCAATAATTTTTTAAAATGTTATTCTGTTATTTATATTCTTTTCTTTTTTTCTAACTATTAGTTTTTAGCTTTTAGGTTATTTTTGATTAAAAAAATTAATTAAATAAATAACCATGTTATGATATATTCTAATCACAACATTTCATTTATTTTTAGTTATTAACTACGTTAACAAGATAGATAGATAGATAGATGCTTAGAATGCTGACAAAAGTTGTAGCGAACTTTCTGTTATTCTACTATATTATATCTTTTTGCCTTATTATTTTTATATATATTCGGTAATCTAGGTATCATCATTTGGCGTTATATGTATCATAAATCGAATTTTTAATTGAATGGTTACTTATTTGAATTTTTCGGCAATTTATTCCAATGATTATTCGAATAATTTTCAATACGTGTCATTTCGTGCAGTTAAAATAGCACCAGTAGGCAAATATTTGTGAAAAAATTTACTTTCTATAGAATCGTGTAATAATTTTAAAAAAAATATAAAGTTATGGGTCACAGAAAGCATTAATAAGCATAAATGTCCTCAGATATGAGCAAAAAGTTGAATCCCGTGCTAGGAAGCGAGTTTTGTCACCCTTAATAGTAAAACGGTTAGTACGGACGACTAAAGCAAAGTCCTTTATAGCAGCTACGGAGCTCAAAAAAACTTTTGATGTGCCGGCGAAAATGGTAACTATTTGCCGCAGACTTCGAGACAACAGCCTCAATACCTGTAGTCCTCGAAAAAATGTCGCTCCTTTCCTCTAAGCATGTTGCTAAAGCACATCTTAATTGGGCAAAAGAAAAGTGCAGAAATGTGCTATAGACTGACGAGTCCAAAACTGTTCTTTTTGATAGAAAGGGTTCCAGATGTTTTGTCCGTAGGCCACCTAACAGCGAATACAAGCGACAATTCGCAGCAAAAACTATCAAAAATGAAGGTCATAGTATTGTGGTACGTGGTTGCTTCTCGTATCAAAGTGTGGGTCCTATATATTGGATCAAAATCGCTATGAATTCATCGGTTTATGTAAAAATCCTTGATGAAATTATGCTACCATATGCTTCCAACGAAATGCCGTTGGTGTGGGTCTTCCAGTAAGACAATGATAGCGAATAAAAAAAATGGTTCAAGGATAACTCCATCAATGTGATGGAGTGGCCTGCACAGTCCCCAGATATGAACACTATCGAAAACTGTGGACGGACATAAAGAAGGGTGTATTTAAAAGGTATTTTTTTAAGCTAGATAGAACTTTAAATTGTAAAAAGTAACACAAAAAATGAAATTTTGATGAAACATTTTTTTTTATTTGTTTCAGTATACTCTGACAAATCATCATGAATAGACTCTCGCTTGAACCACGCTACGAAATTATCCAAATTTACTTTGAAAATCAGTCGTCGATTCGCGCAACTTATAGACGACTTCGTCATTTTTATGGCGTACATAATCGTGCATCTGAACAAGCCATTCGTCGAACTGTCGATAGATTTCGTACCACATACTCTCTAGAGGATGCAATAACACCAACACGTCGAAGGAATGTGCGTACTGAAAAGAATATCGCCGCTGTAAACGAAAGTGTGGAAGAAGATCCAAATTTATCAATTCGTCATCGGTCGCAGGAATTGAAGCTCTGTCCGTCCACTACGTGGAAAATTTTGCGCAAAGATCTCGGCCTACACCCGTATAAGATCCAGCTGGTGCAGGAATTGAAGCCACAAGACCATTATATGCGTCGTTCTTTCGCCGATTGGGCTCCAGAGCAGTTGGCAACTGACCCGTTGTTTTATCGCAAAATTGTGTTCAGCGATGAGGCGCATTTTTGGCTTAACGGGTTTGTTAATAAGCAAAATTGCCGCATATGGAGTGAGACCAATCCACAACAGACCCTACAGACTCCATTACATCCAGAAAAATGCACCGTTTGGTGCGGTTTTCACGCTGGTGGCATCATCGGACCTTATTTCTTCAAAAATGAGGCCGGAGCTCGCGTTACGGTCAATGGAGATCGTTACCGCACCATGATCAATGATATTTTGTTTGAAAATATGGCTGACATTGATCCGGACGAGATGTGGTTTCAACAGGATGGCGCTAAGTGCCATACAGCGAACGCAACCATCGACTTATTGAAATCAAAATTTGGCGATAAGTTGATTACGAGAAATGGACCTGTCAATTGGCCTCCAAGGTCGTGCGATTTGACACCACTCGACTATTTCCTGTGGGGCTACGTGAAGTCACTGGTTTATGCTGATAAACCAGCAACAATTGACGCCTTGGAGGACAGCATTGTTCGTGTTATTCGTGACATACGCCCAGCAGTGCTCGAAAAAGTGGCCCAAAATTGGACGTCCAGAATGCGCTTCGTCAAGAACAGCCGCGGTGCCCATATGCCCGAAATCATTTTCAAATGTTAATGTCACGTATTGATCCTTGGAATAAAAAATAAATTTTGATTACAATTTAATTTTTTGTGTTATTTTTTACAATTTCAAGTTCTATCGGGCTTAAAAATACACCCTTTACAATAAAACCAACGAGCGTTGATGGGTTCTGGGAGGCTGTGCAGAAAAATTGGAGTTCCATCAAAGTTGAAAGATGCCAGCATTTAGTCGACTCCATGGGAAAGCGTTGTGCCGCGGTACTAGCAAACAAAGGGCATGTGACAAAGTATTGAAACCGAACAGTTAATTTATCTACCAGATACCTGAGTGAAATTTTTGATTTATTTTAAGAAAGACCACTCACTATTTTTTGTTAAACATGAACTGAAGTGCTATTATTTTGACCGTGTAGTATTTAAGTTATTTGTTTAAATTTATTAGCGTATTATAAATTAAAAAACCAAATAATTTTCTTATGATAACAAACCAATAACATCAAAGAATTGTTTATTTTGTTTTGAGTTGAATCGCCCCAACAGTTAAACATATAAATTTGTGCGTCATTCTATTATATTGACCGTGGTTCTATTATATTTATTTATATATTTGGTACTATAACACATCATACAGCGTCGTGTGCATCATCAATTTTGTAATCGAATAATTATTCCAAGTTGCAGGAATCTTTCTTTGCGTTTTAGTTGTCAGTATTTAATCGTTTAATGTTTTTACTTTTATATAAGAAAAGTATTTGGTAATTGTTTACTCGAGTTAGAATTAAATGCATTTTAATGCTTTAGGTATTCAAAGAGTAACTAATTATTCAAACATGTTTTAGAATTTTTTTATTCGAATAAACTTTTTTTTCATTTGAATAAATGTTTTTTTCTTTTTAAGTTAAAATATGGCAGCTCAAATAGTGCTTAAGGCTTTGGAGACTATTCAGATATTCAAGATGCAATTTAAGTTTTAATCTTAAATCTGCCCTTTTTGCTCTTCTCTTAGCTAAATATAATGCCACGTATATAATGTATTTCACTTAGTTATTTTTCTTTTATACTTTGATTGTTATCTTGTCTTATGCCTTATACAGCAGACTTGTGCATTCTAGAAAGTACGATTTCACGATTAGGAATTTTACAACTGTTTATTTTTATCTAAAAACATTCTGTTTATTAATTTTTCTTCATTCACTTGGCTTGCTCCTCATTAATTTTATTGTTGTTCTGGTTATAGACTAAATTCATGATAATAAGTCGAGCAGAATAATTCACTCACTTAAGGATAAATCATGAATACTAAATACGTGAATAAACACAAAAAGAAATGTAACAGAAATTTGTCAAAACGGACATATATTCTCAAAAAATATCCACACAAACGTTAACACACACACACACATACACATAATACATACGAAGAAATATTAGGACACAATTTTGTTGGTTTTCACGACTTTCTCATAGAAATGGTGAATTATTAAGAATGCGCATTGTGATATCCGCAAGGCGTCACCACTCAATTTGCTTAATTTGCACATGGAAGTTGATAAGAAGGCATCTAAACAGAGAGTTAATGTTGATTAAACGCTACAAGCAGAGTAGCGAAGTATTCACTCACTGTTCATACATGTATGAATATGTACATTTCATTTTTTAGCCGCTTCTTCTTATACATGTGTGAGAGACTACAAATTATTTTGTGTTTTCTCATTTGTGAATGCGACAATTTATTTTTTTTCTTTCTATTCATAAGTGAAAAAATGAGAAACACACAAGTGTTCATTTTTGAATATTTACAATTTTGATAATTTTTCATAAATGAAAAGGTCGTAAAAATATGTGCGTTAAGCATTCGCGTACATAAACGTCAAATATGTGCGCAATAATGCGCAATTGTCGGCGTATGCAGGAAAAAAAATGTTTTTTTTTTATTTCTTTTAGAATATATTGCAATATTGTATTTTGAGTTAATTCCATGTGTACCCATGTGTTTTTACTACATTTTACGGTAAACTGCGATCGTAGGTAGAAAATTTTTTCACGTTCATTTATGAGAGATTTTATAAAATTTCAACGTTCATAAATGAACATGTACATTTATGAAAAATAACATTAATGAGAAGTAGCTAATTTATCATTTATCATATATGAATAAGACTAATAATTCTTGTTGTTTGCATTCATGTATGAAAACAACCAGAACATTTTTTGTTGTTCGTTTATGAGTGTGAAAAATAAATATAAAATTTTAGATTTCTCATTTATGCAAAATATCATGAATGTTGATTTTTGAATGTTCATAAATGAAAAATTCTGAACCCTGGCTACAAGAGAACACCTAATTTGATATTAAAAATAAATTTGAACTCTTTACTTGGCGCTGTAACGAGCGGAATTTTGTGAACGAAAGGATGACATTTCACTATTTTATCCTGAACATGAGACAGTATTAAAAGTTGACATGCAAAGAGATGCTGATATGATTTTTGAATACGCGAGAATAAACAAATTAATCGTTAATAAAACAAAAACCAAAATATTAAGATTTAAGCTTCATTCAAACATATGTACTGAAATTTTCAGTGTTCTTGTGAATGGCGAAGAAGTTTTTGAGACGAAATCGGTTAAATATTTGGGACTAACTTTGCAAAGTAACTTGAGATGGAACTTGCATATTGAAGAAATAAAGGCAAAAATATCTCCAGCTATAGGCATTTTATATAAATTTAAGTATAAAATGGATGAGAAAACAAAGTTAATACTATACCAGGCGCTAATCCAAAGCCATTTGAATTATCTTCTAATAATATATGGATGTCATAACAGTATAGAGCTAAAGTCGCTTCAACGAACACAACACAAGGCAATTAAAACGGTTTTTAATTTACCAATTAATTACCCAACAATCACATTATATACAGAAGTTTGCAAAAATATTTTGCCTCTGAGAGACATGTATAAGCTGAGACTATTATTATTAATATATACAGTGCACTCGCGATAATATGAACTAATTAAAACAAGGGCAGTTCAAATTTTTGGGATTGTTCATATTTACAAATGGCATAAAATTTTAATACAACCAACTCATTTACATACAACCTAAAGTTTCTTCCTGCAAAATGAAAGTTTAATTTAAATTTTTTAAGTTTTATTTTATTTTAAAACATAAAAGGAACTTTTTCATAAAGTTTGTTTGGAACAAACATAAATATACGACTTATTTTTATACATACATATGTATTCATATACAACCCAATCACGAATATTCCCTAGGAATTTCTTTCTCACGGAAAATAATTTTCTCGAGAAAAAAAAAAACAAAAATTATAAAACTAAAAAAAATTTTAAAACTTGAAAAATAGCAATGTTTTCTCCCTTTTTTTCATTTATGATACCTACGTTTTTCCCCGCCGAATTTTTTTCTCTTCCCACAGTTGAAAAAAAGGGAAAATATTTATTCATAATAGGAGAAAAGGGAGAAAACTCAAGCGGAATTTTTATTCATGATTTGGCTGATAAATGTAAAGTTAATGTTCAAAGAAGTCAGTTATCTTTTTTTGCCGTTTCTTTTGCTCGAGAACTTTAAAAACTGCCTTTTCACGTAAGTCTCTCAAAACATTTAAAACTCGCTGTTCAACCATTTCACCTTCAGCCCAATCCAACGCCTTATTAAAAATGTCGACAGCTTCCCCGGGTTTAATTGTCCTCTTTGATTCCTCCACACAATCATCTTCATCGGATATATCTTCTACTGCATTATCTTCACATTCAATAGCATCTTCATTCCATTCTTTAACGTTCGAGGCCGTATATTCAACCTATGAAAAAATATGGAATAACACGCAATTTTAAGTACATTTCAGAGATTACAAACCTCAGGTAATAAGGCACATAAAACATTGGCGGCGCTTTCTTCCAGTTAGCGTAAATTAATTAGCAAATTTTCTCTAACGACACTTAGAGGAATTTCATCTTCGGGATCATCTTGAGCTACTACCATATTTAAAATGTTGTTCCAGCATTTGGACAATACAGCTGAACCCACTTTTCTCCAAGCTGATTCCAAAATAATGATAGCTTCTTTTAGTGTTGTTTGTTTCATGATTTCTATTAAACCACCCCCCTTAGCAACAATGGAAGCCAAAAGGCTATTTCTGTAATGGAGCTTTGTGATTCTTATAGCATTTTGGTGCATGGGCTGGATGAGTGGCGTCACGTTCGGAGGCATAAACATCACAAAAATGGAGCCGTTTTCAGATTCCAATTCGTCCTCGGGTGGGTGAGATGAGGCATTATCTATTAAAAGAATAGCTTTCACTGGCAACCCTTTTTTGGTTAAAAATTGTTCAACCTAAATTACGTAAGAAATTTTATAAAATGAAAATGTGTTGATTAATGTCAATATAAAAACGTTTACCTCTGGAACAAATGAGCGCTGAAACCAGTCTTTAAAAATGTTACCAGTCATCCACGCTGATTTAGAATGACAATAGTGAACAGGGCAATTAAAATTCTTGAAACAACGGGGTTTTTTTGACTTTCCCACCACAAGAAGTTTGAGCTGATGAGATCCCGTAGCATTTGCACAGCAGAGGAAAGTAATTCTTTGCTTTTCAGTCTTTGTACCTGGGGCCGATTTTTCCTGCGACGACACACGTATGTTTTGGTTGGCAAAATTTTCCAAAATAATCCTGATTCATCGGCGTTATAAAGTTGATCATTGCTTAATCTAAGCTCTTGAATCTTAGATTTAAGTGCCACTTTAAATGGTTCAACTAACTGAGGTTGAGAAGAAAGTTTTTCCCCAGAAATCTGGAGCAATCTTACGCCGAATCTCTTTTTGAAATTCTGAAGCCATCCGTCACTCGCGTTAAAGTCAGAGTTATTTTCCTTAATATTATAATGAAGCTCCTTAGCCTTTTCCTTCAACATTATTCCACTGACGGGGAATTTTTTATCCCTCATATGCATAAACCATTTATACAATGATTTTTCCATTTTTGGGCACTCCGACGGTCGCATAGTTTTCCTTTTTCCGGGTCCAATGAATGTATTATTGACACATTTTGAAATTGAATTTTTATTTTTTTTTATTCCAGTTACTGTGGACTTTGTCACTCCATATTTCTTCGCTAAATTAGTAGCACTTGCACCTTTTTGTAAGTTCTCCGAAATTTCATATTTTTCCTTTAAAGTTAAAAATTTATGTTTTTTTTTTGTATGCATTTTTTACAAATATGTAATTCACTTTTAATAAACACTTAAAAACCAAACATGCGTTTGCTTCTGCGTACGTGTAAAAACTAACTAAAAATCGCATTTGTCTGTTTGACTATTGACACTTGGCATTTAAATGTTAATAACTCGGGATTTCCCCTAATTCTTATACATATTATGTAACAGAAATTTGTTAAAAAATAAAAAAAATAAATGTTCATATTACAAAGTTCATATTTTGGAGTAGTCAATGGCAGGGAAAAAGTGTTCATATTTTGGGGTGTTCATTTATTAGGGTGTTAATATTATCGCGAGTGCACTGTAAGTCCATAAACAATATAGGCCATATAACAATACATTTTTCAAGGAATCAAACAAATTTTACAACAAGAACTAATTCAAACTTAAGTACAGCAAGATGTAGATTTGAAATCACAAAGCAAAAAGTTGAATATATTGGTTGCGTAGAATACAATAATTTACCTCAAAACTTAAAAAGTATTAATACAATATCAAACTTCCAAAGGAATGTAAAGAAATACTTACTTCTTGATCTTGAAATGCTTCTAACATAACATTTATATTTATTAACCTAACTTGAAATATAATTAGTAATCTCTATTTATTTATTACTAGCGTGCCCGTGACTGCTTTGCAAGTCATTTCTTCGATATTTTTTGATCGATTTTGGTTCGCGGTATTGAAAAACAAAGCACGTGAACGTGATACATATAACTGACCGTGCAAAAACAGGGATCATTGAAAAGCAGCAGGTATGGGGAACTGAAGCCATTTAAAATCAAACGGCAAATCTGAAGGAATCATAGGAATGCGTGGTTTCAACACATCGCCCTTATATTTTTCTTTTAAAATTTTTGCTTCAATCACATTTTTCATGACTTTTTTGACTACTAAACGTGTCCCATTGCAAAGTCGTGGCTGGCAGATATTTCTAAGCAAAATAATTGGTACACCAACTTTCATTTGTAGGCGGTGGGGCGGCAGTCCAGATAACTCGAGCGAATTCAACATTTCGGAAGTTTTAAAATTTTGATATTTTATTATATATTAGTGAGTTTTTTTTTTGTAAATATCTTCGGAACTACATAACCGATTTAAGAGATTGATATCTCGTTTTGAAAAGCATAACAATGGCTTTAAAAAATAAAATAAAAAAGAAAAAAAAAATAATAAATATGTATATGTATATGTCATTGGTGGGTTTTGCCACGCCCATCCGCCCACAGACCAAAAATCGGACTGCACAGTGTCACTCGCCTGAATATTCTGAAGATTCTCTGAAAATTTCATCAAAATCGGCCCAGCCGTTTTCGAGTCCATTTCTTACATACATACACACATCCTCTTTTATATATATAGATGTATATACATATATTTCTATAGTATGTGTTTTAACACAAGAATTTTGAATTATAAAATGCCAACTCGCCTCAATAATGTCATATGACGCTGAGGCAATAGAAATGTAAATTATAAATTGTTAAAATAAATAGAATAAATTAATTTTTTTTTTAGTAATTAATTTTAAGCTCTAGGTCTTATTTAATAAAATTTTTTTAAAAAACTTTATTTTTTATTATATTTTCGATATTTCGCCACACCGTTGGTTGGCATCATCAACCAACCAACCAACGGTGTGGCGAAATATCGAAAATATAATAAAAAATAAAGTTTTTTAAAAAATTTTTTATTAAATAAGATCTAGTGCTTAAAATTAATTACTAAAAAATATTAAAAAAGGTTAAAAAAATTATAACTATTATATAGAATAAATATTTAAAAAAAAAAAAAAGTGAATCTAAGAAAATTTAAAATCTACCCCGCTCTTTTCGAAGTAACTCAAGATACATTTAACGGAGTTAAGGGCATTAACGTGATAAAAAATAATTTAGGTGTAATCGTTAAAAACACTGTTAAAGTTAATTGGCACGAAGACAAAATAAAGAACAAAAACTAGAGATCAAACCAAATGTTTGTGCGCGGTTAATTTATTCAGAAAATATACAATTGCCTAGGGAAAATTTAAATTAAATGGCTGTAAAAATAGACAACAAATACAACAACAAATTACAATAAAAATAACAACAGTAATAAATGCTTAAGAAAACTCTGATTTTGAATTTCATATTCGACCATAAACATAAAACTCTTAACAAATCTCGCATTTAACACGACGTCTGTCCATGTCTCTTTGGGCTTGTTAAAACAGCGAATTATTGCCAGCCATGCAACACCTCCCCCAAAAAAAGACATTCAGCTGTATAAATGTAGCAAAATAACAGCCTTCAAAAATTAATGTTTGGTGTTTAATCAGCTACATGAAAACAAAAAAATGGTTAATCTATCTATCTATATATATAAAAATGAATGAATGTCTGTCTGTCTGTTTGTTTGTTTGTTTGTTTGTGCTTTATAGGAGGCCAAACCCTTGGGCCGATTTTCCTGAAATTTTCACAGCATGCTACTGTGACTCTGGAAGGAATAGTAGGCTATATGAAGCTTTGATTGGACAAAGGGGCGTGGCACCGCCCATATAAGCCAAAAATTTAAATCGCCATATTTTGGCCATTTTTTGACCTACGTCGATGATGTTTGGTACATATGGTATTGGCATAATAAGGAATACGTACC
This sequence comes from Trichopoda pennipes, assembly GCA_030448955.1. Taxonomy (NCBI): domain Eukaryota; kingdom Metazoa; phylum Arthropoda; class Insecta; order Diptera; family Tachinidae; genus Trichopoda; species Trichopoda pennipes. Next base: position 5,381,983 of record JASKUP010000175.1, read on the forward strand.
AGGAGAAAAGTGGGTGGGACCACGCCCCTTTTTAGGTTAATTAAAAATCGTAATATAGTCTTAACTACTGGACCGATCGTCATTAAATTTTTACAATAGGATATTCTTACGAAATAATAAATTCTTTGACTCAGGAATACTTATTACATGACAATATTTTTCGACCATGCACACTTCCGCACCTACTGTTTACTACGTTTATTAACGGCTTTAGGTAAAGTGCTGCGAACGTGTAAAATCATAGTATGGGATGAATGTACAATGGCACACAAAAAATCTTTAGAGGCCCTAGATCGCACATTACAGGATTTCAGAAGCAATAGGCAATTATTTGGGGGGTGGGGGCACTGATTTTGTTAGCCGGTGATTTTCGCCAAACACTACCGGTTATTCCAGATGCAACCCCAGCTGATGAGCTTAACGCATGTCTGAAAACATCCATTCTTTGGCACCACGTTCGCACACTAAAATTAACGACAAATATGCGTGTGCATCAGCTTCCCGATTTTCAAAGCAGTTGCTGGATTTGGGAAACGGAAGAAGGCCATCGGATCCAACAATAAACTGCATTACATTGGCACCTGAGTTTTGTAAAATGACACTGTCCATTGAAGAATTATTCAATTGTGTATTTCCTAATATTGAACGCAATTTGAAAAACAAGGAACGGCTGTGTGAACGAGCATTACTTGCTGCCAAAAACATTGATGTTAATTCCATAAACAGTGCTATTTTGAACAATATCGATGAAAGTGCAGCTACGTACAAGTCCATCGATACTGAACCGAGAGAAGAAGATGCCGTAAATTATCCTGTTGAGTTCTTAAACTCACTCGATGTGCCAGGCTTTCCACCGCATGTGCTACAACTTGAAATTGGAGTGCCCATTATTTTACTGCGTAATATCGATCCACCACGGCTTTGCAATGGCACTCGACTTGCAGTAAAAAAAACTGGGAAATAATTTAATAGAAGCGACCATTATAACAGGAAAATATAAAGGGACAGATATACTTTTGTCACGCATTCCAATGATACCAACAGATTTACCATTCGATTTTAAACGATTGCAGTTTCCTGTTCGGTTAGCGTTTGCGATGACTGTTAACAAAGCTCAAGGCCAATCTCTGCAAGTTTGCGGCTTAAATTTAGCAAATCCATGTTTCTCGCATGGACAGCTTTATGTTGCATGCACGCGTGTAGGAAAACCCACCGATTTATATGTGTATGCTCCTGATGGGCAAACTGAAAATATTGTATATCCTAAAGCATTGCAATAATTAAATTAAAATTAAAATTAAATAAATAAATTTTTGTTAATATATATTACTTTAAATTTCATTTTATAACGTGGGGGGTAGCGAAGTACACCGGGTTCAGCTAGTCTATTATAAATATAATATATCTGTTATATATAAATATATAAAAATGGTGGTCATAAAATGAGAACGGCTAAGCCGATTTTTGTAAAATTGTTTGTCAGTTGTTTGTATTTTCGACGAGAAGGCTTTTACGGAAGAAAGTATTGGAGAATTCCTTCAGAAAAGTCGGAAAAATGGAAAGATCGAAAATCGATTTTCTGTATGAAATTTTGTGCAAAATTATTCCTTAATGGCTTTTCAATTTAAAAAATAGAAAGTTCATAGTGTAAATCATGGAAAATTGCGGAAAATGTGAAGTAAGGAAAATTGGAAAATCGGACAGATTTTGAAAAATTGGAAAAATTAAAAATTGATTTTTTGTATGAAATTTGGTGTGGAATTATTTCTTAATGGCTTTTCAAATCAAAATTGCGGAGAAATGTGAAAAAACTTAATTTTTTATTGCCCTAAGTTTTTTTTTTTTTTATTTATCGGCCCTCTTTTTTATCACACGTGGTGAGCTCAATTATACGATTTTTTTTCAGTTCGTTTCGTTATTCGTAGCGTGTTGGAAAACCGTCTTCGTTACTTGGTTTTGCGCTTGAAAACAAATCGCAAAACATTGTTCGTCAAATCGATCTCCATTCAAATAAATGTATTTTTACTCTAAAGTTTGTCTGAACGCCGAGTCCGCTAGTTTCATATAAAATATTTTTTTGAAAAATTTTAGGCTGGCAGCAGCAGAATTGTTTTTATTAAAAAAAAAAAAAAAGCTAAAATTGCCTGTTAGACAACATTTTTATAGCTCTAGAAATTTACAATATTGTCATTAGTAGAAAGAGAACTTTCTTTCAAAAATACGAAAGAAATGTTTTTCCTTGGAAATTTTAACAATTAAATAAAAAATTTAATTAAATATGAAATAATCTTTTAACGGTCTTTTTAAAAAATTTAACGATTTTATTTTTCTCGATATTTCGCTTTCCTGTGAAAAGCTTCTTCAGGAAATTATTTTTTATATTTAACAAAAACAAAAAATAATAACAATTAAAATATAAAAAATAATTTCCTGAAGAAGCTTTCCACAGGAAAGCGAAATATCGAGAAAAATAAAATCGTTAAATTTTTTAAAAAGACCGTTAAAAGATTATTTCATATTTAATTAAATTTAAAAAAAAGGTCGAATAAAAATAAAAGTAATAAATAAATAAAAAATTAAAATAATTTTCAGAATGCTAAAGACTTCTCTAAGTCACTAAGACAATATGATTGCGAAGCATAATCACTGTGACAGATTTTTCATATTCAACTTGATTTGCAAAATTTTAATCACGGAAGCATGCAACGCAGATGATGTGACATTAAAGTGTTTCTGAAACCTTTTGGTTTCAAAGTCATACACATGTGATTGATGTTAACAATAAATTTGCAAATTTATCTTTCCGAAATGCGAAATAAAAATGTAAGAAACATGGAATTTGTGCCGGTTCATAAAACGCGGCAACTTTTTGCAATTGGAAAATCCGATTTTGACAACGCGTTTTTGTGAAGTTAGTTGCAGAAGCAAACAGTAAATTTGAAATCCTGTAACGTTCCTTTAGAATTAATTTCTTTAAATATTCCTTACCAAAAGCAATCTCAATACGTATTCTAGAGCTGCTTATCCTTCTGTTGAAAAGCTCTTTATTCGCATCATTTACTTTGGCAAACGGCTTCATAATATTTTCTTTCAATGGAAACGCTGCATCAGCTATAAAATAATACGGGAATTCACCGTATACGCACCACGTGTATTGTTAATTTTGTTTTAGTACTGATCGCATACTCTTTTTTGTTCGAGTCTAATATTAGTTTGCAAATATAAAATTGAAAAAGTGGACTTTTTGTAAGTAAAATTTTAAAACATTGGTTTTATTTTATTGTATTAATTTAATTATAGGTTTGTAGACCTTTGTAAAATGAGTCAATCTAAAAAAAGAAAAGTTGATTTGGAATGCAGAAACTTCAATGAAGCTTGGACGGTAAAATATCTTTTTACAAACATAAATAAGAAAGCAATTTGTTTAGTTTGTCAGAAAACAATTGCTGTTTTTAAAGAATACAATTTAAACAGGCACTTTACAACAAAACATCCAAAATATGCATCACATTCATTAAAAGAACTTCAAACTGTAGCAGAAAACTTAGCAAAAAACTTGAATATGCAAAAAAATATTTTTACCAAACAAAGTAATATAGAGAAATCTACCAGAAAAGCAAGTTATGTTGTCGCACACAAAATTGCTAAGTTTTGTAAGCCGTTTTCTGAAGCAGAATTTGTTAAACAATGCATGGTACAAGTGTCGGAGATATGTTGTCCTGAAAAGAAACATATTTTTGAAAATGTAAGCCTTTCAAGAAGAACAATAGTACGACGGATTGAAAATATTTCAGGAAACTTACTTGACCAGCTAAGAACAAAAATTGCTGATTTTACCTATTGTTCTCTGGCTTTAGATGAGTCCTGCGATATTACTGATACAAGTCAATTATTAATACTTATTCGCGGCATTAACAAGAAATGCGAAATTAGCGAGGAACTTCTTAGTGTGCATCCAATGAAAGATACAACTACTGGTGAAGACTTCTTTCTCGCTTTTGAAGAGTGTTTAGTTAAAGTAAGTTTAACTTGGAATAAAATAGTAAGCGTCACTACGAATGGTTGTCCTAGTAGGCTTACTTAAACGAATTCGCGACAAAGTAAAATAGTTACAACCAGAACACGATATATTATTTTTGCACTGCATTATTCATTAAGAAGTGCTATGCAGAAAGGTTTTATAATTGAATCACGTAGTTACTGTTGTGACCAAAGTTGTGAATTTTATTCGAGGACGTGCTGTAAACCATCGACAGTTTGTTGAATTGTTAAAAGAAATTGAAAGTGACTTCTATGAAATTCCTTATTACACTGAAGTGAGATGGCTTAGCATTGGTAAAGTTTTGGACAGATTTCAATATTTGCTTGATGAAATAGTATCCTTCTTGTCGATAAAAGAAAAACGACATGATTTTCCTGAATTGCAAAATAGAGCTTGGCTAAACGATTTCTCGTTTTCAGTAGATATCGGAAAATATTTGAATGAACTAAATATAAATCTACAAGGGAAAAACCAATTCGCGTTCAATATGCACTCAAACGTCAAAGCATTTATGACAAAACTAAATTTATTTGCTGAAAACTTTAATAATAAATTATTAAATCATTTCCCCTCATTGCAAGCACGGCGAGAATCATTGGAAAATACAGATTTTTTTAAATATAGTGCAATAAAACAAGACCTGCGTTCTGAATTCCAAAGAAGATTTCAAGATTTCAAAGCTATTGAAAAACCTTTATCATTAATTAGCCAACATTTTAATTTCGATGTGCAAGAAGCCCCTATTGAAATTCAACTAGAACTAATTGACTTACAATCAAATAATATATTAAAAGAAAATTTTCACTCAAATGAATTGAGTGCTTTCTATGGCGCTTTGAATGATGAACATTTTAAACATTTTTTGAACTATGTTCAAAAATACCTTCTTTTATTTGGTTCGACATATATTTGTGAAAGAACTTTTTCTTTAATGGTTTCCACGAAAAATAAATATCGATCACAAATTACTGATGAAAATCTACACTCGGTATTAAGGATTGCTACAAGTGATTTGGAACCCAATTTTGAAGAAATAATGTCAGATGAACATTCGAGATTTCACGTTTCGCATTAACTTTAAATATTTATTTTACCGTTTGATGTTTTCCTTTTCTCTTTTATATTCTATTTACTATTATATTCACGAAATGCAATATAAATGTTAAATTGTAATAGCTATGTGTCAATATAAAATAATTTGTATCATTAAGACATAAATAAGTAACAGAATAAAATGTTTCAATGACTGGTTTATCTAATAGCCATTTATTTATAAAAATATTTCTTTAAAAATTACGTGACATAATTTATTCAAATTGAAATGATACTTAGTGTTTTTGTCAAAAAAAAAAAAAATGGCAGGGAAAAAACTCCATCCAAAACATCCGCTTGTGCAAAGCATATGCGGTATAGTCCTCCGGCCCGGGAGACATTTTGAAAATTTCATTTTGGCCCGCGCTTTAAAGTATTTGCCCACCTCTGGTCTAAACTGTGAATGTCCAATTGTGTTATAAACTTTATTAAACTTGCGGTTTTTGAGGGCTTGATGTTTCTAAATTCGAAACGCTTGATCATTTTTCTATTAGCAAATATGTTTTTTTCTTCCATTTTAAAAATTGCAATCGCGAATACAAACATTTACTCATGAATACAATTTAACTCGCTCGTAAATTAAAATTGATAAAATCAATTTTTTTATTCCGCAACAGCTTTCAACAGAATTATCTGTACCGTGACTTTGAAGTTAATGCCAAGCGTAAACCCATCTATTTTAATTCTAGCATTATGTGCCGTGCCCTAGACTGATGCTAAAATATGTATTTAAATTTTTTTTAATTTTTCTCAAAAATTTATTTAAATTACAAAAATTACTAAACGTTTTCAACAAAACTGGAATTCAATACATACTTTTCACACACCTGACCTTTTGTGTCAAAGGCAAGTGAAGTAAAATATTAGAATTATATTACTTATAAACGCCTAACAGTATGCATTATATAATTTGCAATATAAATTACATGCCATTATAGTAGACGAACGACATAAACAAACCGTTGAAGCATTAAACCATAAAACCATCCATCATTCAGTATTACTTCAAACACATACGCAAAACGTCACTTATTTGCTTACACACTAACACTACCCAACAATAATAAAGCTGCCAACAAATGTTCTAACATAAGGGGAGTGAGTGCGTCGGTAGAGTTACGCAGTCTGTGTTTACGGTTGCATTAAGTAGTTACAAAGCAAGTTGACAAAAATACAAAAAAAAAAAAACTAAAAAACTAACGGTACTTATGGAAAGGAGCAAATGCATGTCTTTGTGTTTTTCACTCGAAGAAGAAGAGACAAACCAAAGAAAAAGAGAACAAAAAGTGATGTTAAAACGAGTCGCTTCAACGGAAGAAGGCACCAGATCGGGGCTTTTATGGCTCTTTTAAGTGAAATTTAAATTTTGCTTTACTGATGCCATTGTCATTAAGTAGTTCAAAAAGTGAAGGTTATTGCACTGGTTGCATTTCTCAATAGAAGTCTAAACTGGGGAAGGGATAAAACCTGAGCTGGCTTCAATTCTCTCTCAGACTCCATATTAAAGACTGTCAATAGTGAAATTGTTGTTGTTGTTGATGATTTCAATGTCCACAACTGTTCTTGGCTTCGCCATTCAAGTCATACAACTACGGAATGCCAGTATGCCAACCACCTTGTACAATTAGTGAATGAGCCAACACACATTCCATATGTTGAAGCGTACCACTGTAATACGCTCGACCTTTTTCTAACTTCACATCTCGTTTTCATATTCAGCACGTAGTGAAACGTTTCGAAATCAGCTACTAAACGTTTAAAATAAATTTATGAGAAGGTTCGTGGGGGTGAGCTCAACGAATTTTTTAGGCAATTTAATTGGAAACTATGTGTCATGGACGTTTGTTAAAAAAAGTAAGTTCTTCAATTCCGACTCCTTTAAAGAATGACCAAATATTGACTGGCCCGGTTGATAAGGCTAACCTCTTGGTTGGTATATTTGCAAATTGCCTGAAAGCAATCAACCACCGCCGGAGCTCGACAGAGTATCCGTTACTATGCGAAAGATATTCCTTCGAGCTCGAGCGATTAAAAAGGTTTTACCACATCTCAACATCAGCAAGTCTCCTGGGCCAGATGGGATTCCAGCACTGGCCTTGAAACAGTGCTCTTCGACGTTAGCGCGTCCGTTCGACGTTAGGGCTGCTTTTCAGCACGAAAATTTTCAAAGTGTTGGAAGGTTGCTAATGTAACGCCAATCACCAAAAAGTGTGAGGCTAAAACCCCTTAAAATTAACTCCCAATTGTTATTTGTTCTGCACTTTTCAGTGATGGAAATGTGATTAATTTTCATCTTGTGAAGTACCTGGAATCAGTACAGCTTACTTAGCGACTGACAGTAGGGGGCGCTTGTAACTAGCTGGCTTTCTTATCTGAACAATGTTGCAACTCCATACACCATTTCGGAGAGAGAAAAGTGGGCGCTCTAGATATTTGATAGAGTGTGGCATAATGCACTTCTATCAAAACCTGCTGCTTTTGGTGTGGATGAAAATTTCTCTATATTTATAACGAGTTATAGATGGGATTTCATCAGACGAGTTCAAGCTTAATTCAGGAGTACCGCAAGGCTCCGTTCTTTCTCCTAGCCTATTTCTTAAATTTTTCAATGACCTTCCTTGTCAAGCTTTCAACCCTATTTACTCTTTCGCAGTTGACAGCACCATTTGTTATTCGTATTCATTTGGCAATAGACCGAACCAGTTGGTGGTGATTTTCAATAGGCGGAACATGAGTTCACGTAAATAGAGTCGTTTTTTTATATCCGTAAAACGCAATATTGCATGCTTACGCATACATAAATAAATATAGCCAAATAATACCATGCAAATGGGGAGTACCTCAAGGATCAAAGCTTGGACCACTTTTGTATATTATATACGCAAACGATATGATGAGATGCTTAGAAGAAGGAACAACTTTTGCTTATGCGGACGACACAGCAATAATAACGGCCAATAAGTACATAAACATTGCGACTGAGAAAATGCAGAATCAGTTTAATATTATAACGAAGTGGAGTCACGACAATGGTCTTATTATAAACGCCAATAAGACTAAAGTTGTTCACATAAAGCCACGTCACCTAGTCGACAAAACTGTTACACTGCAATTTCATGACCCAAAATGTCTTTACAGCAACGTTAATATGATGAACAATCAGGCTGATGATTGCACAAGTTTCATTAAACAAGTTTACACTTAAGCGCTCGCCATCGAATACAAATCAGCCAGTTAGGGTAGAAAATGGCAATAATATTACAATTTTAAAAGTTTGAATTGGAATTTAAATCTCTTAACACCATAAAAATATTTACTAATAGAATCATGTTCAAAATTTTGAAATTTTTTTGTTTTACAAAAGTGAAATATACAATTTTTTAAAGAAAACTAAATCCAAGTTTTACTGCTTGATGCAGGCATACATCGAAGAAAGTAATTTTTATTTTATTATTGCAAAACACTAAAGGCTTAAGAATGAGTAACAGTAAACAGTACAAGCAAGAGATATATAACACTTCAAATAGATTATCCTCACATTGGCAGCTGGCTAAATGCTAATTTATCACATTTTATATGATGTGTGATCATTGACAGTAATTTTAAATGGAAAAGTCACATTGAAAAATTACAGAGGAAACTTAGGAAAGCGTCGTATACGCTGTACCATTTAGGCAACTGCTCCACGTATGAAGTTCTGCGTCAGGCATACTTTGCATTAGTGGAATCGTTTATCCGGCATGGAGTTACGGCTTGGGGTAGTGCAAAATACAGCAGCACTCTCCAAAAAACGCAAGACCGAATACTAAAAATTTTACATAAAAAAAAACAATCTGAAACTGGAAGCAATAATTACCATGATTATAACATTAACATGAATCAGTAACTATGGCAACAACCTTCAGAGAGCAACGGACGACAATGAATCAAACAGAAGCCTTACGAATCCCAACAACCGGGCCTTGATAAGAATTGCCAAAGACTTTCAAGTTCTTAGCGTGAAGAACATCTATTATGCAACCTTGGCCAAAGAATTCCACAATGATAACAGATATTTAAAGCCGATAGAACATACTCACAACAGGCGGAGACGAGCTCAAGGAAGATTTAAAGTGGAACGATTCACAAACGAGTATGGAAGAAGTTCGCTTCCTGTAACATTGCCAACAATTTTGAACAAAATACCGACTGAAATAATCAGCATAACGCTGATAAAGGAATACCTAATGGACTCACAATAAATCAAAACTTGTTACTACACAGACTGTGAAATATAATTTTTGAATAACTAGTTATAAACGAATTTATTTATTTTTTAAGTTTTAATATCCTGCCGACAAGCATAAAAGCTTTGCGGGTTTAGAAATTGGAAGACAAATTTGTTCAATAATAAATGAATAATAATAAATGAAAAAAAAAATCGGGTGCTACATCTGTTACTATGCGTGATATGGGTATTACGAAATCGGACGCTCTTGATGTTCTTGGCATGAAAATTTAGTGTGATGTTCGATGGACTAAGCACATTTTTCAAGTTTCTAAAGAAGCTTCAAGTGCCTGCCGGAGTGCTAGTCTGAACGAAAAAAAAAATTAATTTTATAAAAAAGTTGCTTAATAAACATATCGCATCGGTATAAGAACGTTCAATTTTTTTTGCAATACGGAAATTACAGTATTATTTTAAAATCTTTTTGTTTTATGGAAATCCTTTTGATTTTTTCCTTAAAGATCATTGTTGAACAGGGGCCTATTTCAAGATCGATCTTTGTAAGACATCTTGTTTTAAATATTTAATTTCTAAAATTTTATAAATTATTAATCTCGTTCGCAAATTGTTTCTTACGACTCTCGTTGGCTGGAAAATAGCTAAATTGTATATAAATTTCCTAAATTGTTTCATTTTCAAATGTTTGTTTTTGTTATGCAACGTTTGTATGTAAGAAAATTAAATTGATTGGTATTATGTTGTTTGCTTGTCCTCCGCCAGTAGATGAAATAATATTGCCATTTCCCGTCGTAACTGGCCGGTTTGTATTCGATAGCGAGCGCTTTCGATGCGTATGCATCATTTTCAAGCCACAATTTTCACACCATTGAAACTACTCATGCAAACGGGCAAATGAAAAACACCCTCAGACGGACACACGTACCTACATTTTAGTAAAAGTCGGAGGTATCGTTAGTTTCACTTTGCACACAAATGCCAGGTGGCCGGTATTCTGCATACCTAAATATATACGGACCTAATAACAGAACTGCCTGAACGCCAACACTGACTCACCAGTACAAACTAAACCGTGGCTTGAAAATGATGCATACGCATCGAAAGCGCTCGCCATCGTATACAAATCAGCCAGTTAGGACGGAAAATGGCAATATTAAATTGATTGGCTTTGATCAGTTACGTATGGAGAAACAAATAAAATAAATAACAAAAACATATCAACGAATAAGTTTATTCGTATTTACATTCTAACACTGGAATGAATGGCAGCACTAAATGTGATGAAAAGAACATATAGAGAATATATATAAATAAATAAATGTGTACACAAAACAAACACTAAAACAAATATCCTTTTGTTTTGCACTTTTGTCTTGCACTCAAAATAGTGCGGTTTTACACACATCAACTTTTGTTGCTCAACTTTGGTTTTTTCCATTAGAAGGAAAGAGAAGGTATAAAAATTGAAAATGTTTCTATTTCACTGTAGTACGGAGCTGCTTGTACTCGAGAATTTCGTTTTGTGTTTCAATTCGCAATCATACAGATAGTTGTATTTTTTGCATTTTTGACATTCTTCTTTATTCTCTGTTTCATTGTTAAAAAGAAATGTTCAAATTTCGTTATAAAATTACCGTAGGTAGGGATGCTCATTATGAATAAACTTGATTTCTGTAGTAATAAATATTTTTTTTATATATACATATATAATTTTAAGCTAAGAAAATTCCTGTAGATAATAAGAATGTAATTAGTGAATAGAAATGCATTAAGTAACGATTAATGAGAAATGTGTGTTTAAAGACAAAAAGGGTGTAAGGATCATAAAATATTGCAAACAACCATAAAACCATTAAACATATATTTAAGAACTTTAGGATAAGGAGATTATTATATGTTATTGCGTTACTATTTAAGAGAGGCATTTTGGAAAAGTAGTTAATAATAAGTAGTAAGGACGTATGCCTTTAAACCAAAAGAAGATAAAAAATTAAGTCCGGTTATTTAAAATTTTAAAAATTGTTGTTAAATATTAATTCAAATAAAATGGCTTTTAAATTGAGCCATGAAATAAAATAAAACGTCAAAAAGTACGAATTTTGAGACAAAACACAACACGAAAATTGTTTACACAAATTGCTGTGTGTAAACATTACGTCAACTTTATGAGAAGCAATGAGCAACAAAAGTTGATGTGTGTAAAACCGCACATAGTTGAGTGCATGTATGTATGTACGCATGTATGCATGTATGTGTATGTATGCATTCTTCATGTGGTATTTGACTTCAATTTAACGATTTGTTGGTTCCCATATCAAATGTGATAAATTAGCATTTAGCCAGCTGTCAATGTGAGGATAATCTATTTGAAGTGTTATAGATCTCTTGCTTGTACTGTTTACTGTTACTCATTCTTAAGCCTTTAGTGTTTTGCAATAATAAAATAAAAATTACTTTCTTCGATATATGCCTGCATCAAGCAGTAAAACTTGGATTTAGTTTTCTTTAAAAAATTGTATATTTCACTTTTGTAAAACAAAAAAATTTCAAAATTTTGAACATGATTCTATTAGTAATTATTTTTATGGTGTTAAGAGCTTTAAATTCCAATTCGAACTTATAAAATTGTAATATTATTGACATTTCCCGTCCTAACTGGCTGGTTTGTATACGATGGCGAGCGCTTTCGATGCGAATGCATCATTCTCAAGCCGCGGTTTAGTTTGTACTGGTGAGTCAGTGTTAGCGTTCAGATAGTTCTGTTATTAGGTTCGTATATATTCAGGTAAGCAGAATACCAGCCACCTGGCATTTATATGCAAAGTGAACTTACCGATACCTCCGTCTTTTACTATTGTGTAGGTACGTGTGTCCGTCTGTGTCCGGTGTTTTTCGTTTGGCCTTTTGCATGAGTAATTTCAATGGTGTGAAAATTGTGTCTGAGGTCGTGTATACCTGTTCGTTTATAATGTCGTTGTTGAATGTTTTTGTTTTGTAGATTTCCATACTTTCAAGAATGTCTAGTCTTCGTCCTTTTTTTGCTAGGATGTAATAATCTCATACATTCATCTATTTCCCTATTTTCCCTATATGCAAAGTGAACTTACCGATACCTCCGTCTTTTACTATTACTTAGGTACGTGTGTCCGTCTGAGGGTGTTTTTCGTTTGCCCGTTTGCATGAGTAGTTTTAATGGTGTGAAAATTGTGTCTGAGGTCGTGTTTACCTGTTTGTTTATAATGTTGTTGTTGAATGTTTTTGTTTTGTAGATTTCCATACTTTCAAGAATGTCTAGTCTTCGTCCTTTTTTGCTAGGATGTAATAATATCATACATTCATCTATTTCCCTTGGTGTGTGTCCGTGAGTGTCAAGGTGTGATGCAAAGTTTGAATCTTCTCTTTTCCGTTTGTATGAGCGTATGTGTTCTGCAAACCTTGTTTTTAGTGTTCGTCCAGTTTGCCCTATATAGGTTGTTCTGAGATAGTGTCTGAGGGTGTTTCCACTTCTTAATGCTCTTTTTGAAAAAGGTTAGTTAGTCTGTATATTTCTGGTCCTGTGTAAGTAAAGGTGTGCCGTCTTGTTGTATCGGCTGTCTCCTTGTCTTCTCTATTTCTGTTCTTAGTGTTGTATTGTCTAAGTAGTTTATCGATGGTAGTGGTTTTGTAGCCGTTATTCATAGCTATGGCGTAGATTGTGTCGAGTTCCCTCCTGTACTTATCTGGAGTAAGTGGAATTATCCCAAGCCTGTGTATCATATGTCTAAACGCTGCTAGTTTGTGTTGGGTAGGGTGGTTTGAGGTGTTGTGGATGGTAGTGTCCGCTGTTGTTAGTTTTCTATAGATGTCAAATATTAAATAGTCAGTTCCTCGCGTTATAGTGATGTCAAGATAATGTAAATTTCTGTCTTGTTCTTTTTCCATTGTGTATGTAATCTTATCATGAATTGTGTTTAAGTTTTCTAAAATTTGTTGTTTGTTGTTTGACGATTTATTTTTTCTTTCTATTCATAAGTGAAAAAATGAGAAACACACAAGTGTTCATTTTTGAGTATGTACAATTTTGATAATTTTTCATAAATGAAAAGATCGTAAAAATATGTGCGTTAAGCATTCGCGTACATAAACGCACATATTTGATAATGCGCAATTGTCGGCGTATGCAGGAAAAAAATGTTTTTTTTTTATTTCTTTTAGAATATATTGCAATATTGTATTTTGTGTTAATATGTAGTACCCATGTGTTTTTACTACATTTTACGGTAAACTGCGATCGTAGGTAGACAATTTTTTCTTGTTCATTTATGAGAAATTTTATAAAATTTCAACGTTCATAAATGAACATATACATTTATGAAAAATAACATTAATGATAAGTAGCTGATTTATCATTTATCACATATGAATAAGACTAATAATTCTTGTTGTGCGCATTCATGTATGAACATAAGCAGAACATTTTTTCTTGTTCGTTTATGCGCGTGAAAAATAAATACAAAACTTTAGATTTCGCATTTATGAAAAATATCATGAATGTTGATTTTTGAATGTTCATAAATGAAAAATTCTGAACCCTGATATAATGTCATCTACGTATCTATAGTAATGAGTTATTTTGTGTTTTTCCATGAGTGTTTTTACGTGAAGTGATTCAAGATGTTGCATGAAAATTTCCATGAAGATTGCGGAAGTTGGGTTTCCCATACCGAGTCCGTCAGATAATTTGTAAAAGTTGTTATTGAATCTAAAGTAGATCTGTTTTATTATCGTTTTTGCAATATCTATAATATCAGCAATGAATTGGCTTTCGTAGAAATTGTCTAGTGTGTTGCGTAGAATACCTAAAGTTTCATGTGTTGGTATTGAAGTATATAGATCCTTGATATCAAAGGAAACGAGTCGCGTGTTTTCGGTTATTTTTATGTCCTTAAGTTTATCAACGAGGTCTTGTGTATTACGTATAGTATATGTGTTTTGTAAATTTATCCTTTCCTTAAGTACGCTGGTGAGGTGTTTAGCTAGGTGGTATGCCGGTGCAGGTCTGTAGTTTATAAAATTATAAAATTTTATAATTTTTTTTTTCATACAGAACATCTCCTGAAAATTTCGAATCGAATAAAACAAAAATCAGCCAAATCACTGCAGCCGTTCTCACGCCAACTCATTACATACGTGGACCATTTCATTTTTATATACTTATATTATATATATATATATATATATATATATATATATATATATATATATATATATATATATATATATATATATATATATATAAAATACAGATTTACACTATTGTAATCCTTTTAATATTATCTCCAAAGAATAAATAAATACGTAATTTATAGGAGGAAATTTTATTTATTTAAAAATATAATTTATATCACAATCATTACTAATGATATTTATTTTTGCATTATTTAGTTTTGTTGTTGAACTTTCTTTATAACAACTTTGAACCCATAGCGATACCAAAACCATTTCGCACAAAATCAAGAGATTAATAATTGCTACAATATATGAAATGTGAATATAAAAAAAACAGCAATTTGAATATAAAAGCAAATGAATTAAATTAATTCTATAAATATTTACCTTGTTTATAAATCGTGTGATTGAAGGGATATTTTTCGCCTAAAACAAAATGATTTAATTGACTATCCAACAGCAAATACTGCACCTTGCATAGCAGCATTATAAGTTGTAAACAAAATAATCTTTTCTAATTGTTAAATACATAATTTTATCAGGATTTTATTAGAATTTGCAGAAGTACTTACCATGAGATTATATTCGGGATGAATGGCATTAACCAAACGTACGGTTATATTTAGGCCCCACACGCCCAATAATATTGAACACGCTATAAATGGTATAAAATATGTTGAAACATTTTTATATAAATCCTGAAATTTTACAGAGATTGAAAAAGATTGAAAGAGAGAGAGAGAGAGAGAGATGGGAGAAAAAAAAATCAAAATGACCATTAAGTAACTTCTGATAAGCCTTCTGATAATCACAAAATTATAGCACCACTATTAAAGTGATACGATAATATTTGTTAGCTTTTCTTACAGATCTGACTCACCTGATCCCTAAAGTATATCATGTTTATAACCAACATTATACAACTTTGTACAAATGGTAGCTGCCACACCATGTAACGCAACAAACAAAATTTCGATTTTGAGGCCATCATTGTCGGCAAGCACATACAACAGCAACAGCATGGTGGTGTATTTATTGCTATTGTGGAACCATCGGTTTTCTCTAAAAAATTTACTTTGGACTCCACATAACGGAAACATAGCTGGTGAAATGTTACCGCACCTACCGTAAAGCTCAAATGCATAACAGTATGAAAGATAAGCCAAGATTTGGGAAATAAAATTGTCGCTAAGGCTGCACAACTTATTATTGGATATAGGGAACATAACAATATTGAGTGACCTCTGTAGTAGACATCTATACGTTGTTTTAGGTGTGAGACTGTGGTGCAGAAAATGGAGATGTTAAGTACCATTAGGAGGCATGCCACGAACATCGAGAGTATTATAAATGGTGTAAGATCTGAATATTAAAAAGCAAATAAAAGTTTATTCATATTCAAAAGGCTGAAACGAGGGAGGGTATTAAATAAGAATCAATTTGAAAACTTTCTTCTGATTGGATAAAATGTTTGATACACAATAACTATATTAGGTGGCAGAATGCAAAACCATCAGAGTTGTGTACTATTTTAGGACTTGAAATAAAATTGATAACAAATTCTTAAGCTGTACCTTCTACACAGATACAGGTTAAGAATATGTTTTTCAAATTATTTCTTACATAAAATTTCAATTTAACACGTTTTTTTATTTAAAAACAAGTTACTGATAACAATGTTTAATGTAAAAAAAAATTGATAACTTAAGAAGTGGTAACGTAGAAGTAGTAACGATTAGATTTCAAAATATCGATAACAAAATGTTAATCAAAACAGTTTCTTTATTTATACCTCAGCGGAAATATATTTTGTTACATAAAGTTATCGATTACAAATTTAATTTTTTTAGAAAGGAGGAGGAGTTTTTATAATAGATTTATTAACTGCATTTTTCATGATAGCACGATAGCTAAGAATTTTAAACGATAAACTCTATAGTGTAGATAGAATATTTTTATTATTAGCAGTAATAACCAGGGTTCAGAATTTTTCATTTATGAATATTCAAAAAACAACATTCATGATATTTTTCATAAATGAGAAATCTAAAATTTTATATTTATTTTTCACGCGCATAAACGAACAAGAAAAAATGTTCTGCTTATGTTCATACATGAATGCGCACAACAAGAATTATTAGTCTTATTCATATGTGATAAATGATAAATCAGCTACTTCTCATTAATGTTCTTTTTCATAAATGTACATGTTCATTTATGAACGTTGAAATTTTATAAAATTTCTCATAAATGAACGTGAAAAAATTTTCTACCTACGATCGCAGTTTACCGTAAAATGTAGTAAAAACACATGGGTACTACATATTAACTCAAAATACAATATTGCAATATATTCTAAAAGAAATAAAAGAAAAAACATTTTTTTTCCTGCATACGCCGACAATTGCGCATTATCAAATATGTGCGTTTATGTACGCGAATGCTTAACGCACATATTTTTACGACCTTTTCATTTATGAAAAATTATCAAAATTGTAAATATTCAAAAATGAACACTTTTGTGTTTCTCATTTTTTCACTTACGAATAGAAAGAAAAAAATAAATCATCGCATTCATAAATGAGAAAACGAAAAATATTTTTCAGTCTCTCACACATGTATGAAAAGAAGCGGCTAAAAAATGAAATGTACATATTCATACATGTATGAACAGTGAGTGAACACTTCGCTACTCTGGTAATAACCGATGAATATAAGTTTTTCAATTTTTGTAAAAATTTATCAACAATAAAAGCGAATTTTTTTTATATATAAAAGTTATCAAAATTCCTAATTTGGAACTTTTCTACGACATTACCTATTTAGTAAACAAATTTCGGTTGCAAAGTTTATTGTTTTAACAGTTATCGATTTTAAGTTTATTTTTCAGGAAAATTTAAAATGTTTTTCTTTTGAAAATATTGTTTGGATAATTTTTGCATAAAAATTATTGATAACGTTTAGTTTATATATTTTAGAGCCCAAAAATATAGAAATAAATAAAAATAGTTTCTATTTTAAAGTTTTCGATTCCACGATTCATAAAAAATTATGGTAACAATTTTTAAACCATAATAAAAAGTTGGTAATCAAAGTTTAATAACCGGTGGCTTTTAGTTGGCCCTTAAAAGCATTTATTCGCTGAAACTGAGATAATATGATAATTTTTGGGCTAAGCTGTCAGTCAGGCTTAAGTTTGGATTTTTAATTACACTTTTTCAGAACGCAAATTTCAATAATTGGCAAAAAATAAGTATGGTAAATACGAACACATGGCTGACTAATACTTACTGGTTTATTAAAAAACAAGTATTTATCAAAACGATAAAATAACAGATAAAATAAAAACTTAAACGATGCTGTTTACTTGTTTTTTGTTAGACTTACTGAGATAATACTCCGCCAGTGTGGGATGCATATACATTTTTTCTGAAACAATTTGGGTTTTATTTAAAGAAGTTTTATCAAAAGCATGCTGCTTTAGCCGATTTTTCTGCAACTCCTCTTGAAGATCAAAAAGATTTATATTTAATGAAATTTGAATTTTGTTGTTGGTTGTTATTATGTTTTCTTATTCTAAACGTCTTCTAAGAACTTGTGAGTGGAAAAAGTGTTTTAGAAAACAATCATGTAATCAGCAGTATGAATTGCTGTCCTATTTATTGCCCAAGTCAGCATTCAGTATTTTTAAATCTCATTTTAGATCCCCTATAAAAAAAGTAGAAACAAAATACATTTGTAATAAGTAAACAATTTAATAAATAATAGTGCAATAAAAACATATTTATTAAAATTATAATGAATTATTTTCTTTTTCTTAACATAATTCTTTTGAATTTGATAATTAATCTTGTTTAAAGTTATCATTCTATTTCCATAAAAAAACATTTTTAATGACAACAACTATGAGTCTTTCTCACGCTGGGCAAACAGTTTTGCTTCGTTCGTTTCGCTACGTATGACTAAAACACAAATCGCATTTTAAATATTTGCAACAGAAATTGCAGATATTGCACAAACACTAGATATTGTGTGTTAACTGGTTTTGTTTATTTTTGCAACCAACTGGAAATTACAGATAAAGTCTATATTTTTGCTCTATATTTCGGTTTCTCTCTCTCTCTCTCTCTCTTACTTTAAGAGGAAAGTAATTCATTTATCATCACTTACATAAGAAAAAAGATATTTCTTTTTCTTCTTAACACAACATTAAAAAAACACAACAACACGTTTTAGGAAGTCTAGCAATGGCCTAACCTTATATATAATATTTATTGTTTTTTTAACCGATCTTTTTTTATTTATCTTTAATAAATATCATTTTCAGTTTTATTCGACCTTTTTTTTAATTTTTTTATATTTTCAAAAACAAAAATTATAACGATTGTTATATATAACATAAATTGTTATATATAACAACTGTTATATAATTATAATTTTTGTTTTTGAAAATATAAAAAATATATTCCTGAAGAAGCTCTCCAAATGAAAGCGAAATATTGAGAGAAAAAGAGAAAAATAAATCGCTATATTTTAAAGGACCGTGTAAAAAGATTAAAATTTAATAGAAATTTAATAAATATCTTTTTTTTTGTTTAAGATCTTTTTTATATATTTTTTTCTTCACGATATTTCGCTTTCCTTTGGAAAGCTTCTTCAGGAAAAAAAATTTTATATTTTTGAAAACAAAAAATTATTAACAAATTGAAAAAAATGTTTCAAAACATTTGACAAAAAACATATAAAATATTTTTTATACATATGTACATACAAAAATTTAAAAATTTTTAAAATATTCAAACATACAAAAACAAGGAAACAGAAATAACAAATAAATAACAAATAACAAATTCTCTCTTATGAAATGATTATAACAAATTATGTGTCTTTTTAATTAAGTACCTATAATTCTAAGCTAAATTGTCTGTGTCTGTCTTGAAATTTAGTCTCCTTACATTTGGTACATTAACAATTTCTAACATTTCTAACATATAACGTCTCTTATAGTTTTTTTCTATATCTAATATTGATGCTTCGTCAAACTGAGGATAATAATTATATTTCTTACAATGTGAAGATAAGGATGTCTTCTGTGTTGAAATATTCGTATATTTTTGGTCACACCTGTGACCAGCTAATCTCGTTTTAAGTTTATTTTTTGTTGTCCCAATATAAACTTTGTCACAGTTCACCTGGTCATTTCCTCCACATGGTATCCTGTATACTACATCAGATATTTCCATTTTTCCTATTTTATCCTTCATACTGCTAAATAATTTATTTAATGTGTTATGTGTTTTGTGTGCAATTATATATTTATCTGTGTCATATATATTTTACACTTTCTTAATCTTTCTGATATTCCAGGAACATAAGTTAATGATTTATAATTTCTTGGCTCTGCCGTAGAATTTCCTAAACTATGCCTATAACTACCATATTGTCTAATTAATCTGTTAGTTAATTCTACTGGAAAATCATTGTCATTAAGTATATCTCTTATTGTATCCCTATTCTTCAAATGAAATTCTCTATCACTTATAGTCAATATTCTGTCTATCATATTTTTCGCCGTGTTTATTATTTTAATTTCTCTCGGATGTTTGGAGTAAAACTTAATAATTCTTCCAGAAGATGTTGGTTTCTTATACCAATCAAACACTTACTTATTTTCCTTCCTTATTATCAATATATCTAAATATGGAAGTTTAGATTCTAACTCTCTTTCAATCGTAAATTTAATATGCGGATGAAAACTATTAAATTCTGACAAAATATCATCCACTGCATCTTCTGAAGTTATACAAAATAAATCATCCACATATTTTGTGATTATCTTTGGTTTAATATGCATTTTACTAATACATGAATTTAGTAATTCCTCCATCACAATATCAGCAATAATTGGAGATGCCGGAGAACCCATAGGGAGGCCCTCTTTCTGCTGATATATCCTATTATCAAATTGAAAATACCTGTTGTCTTCAATGCAAAACTTAAGAATACGTAAAAATAATTCCTTCTCAATATTCGTATTTTGTTCTATTATCTGCCATTTTTCCTCTATAATTCTCAAAGCTAAACCTACAGGAATACTTGGAAAAAGTAAAACCACATCAAATGAAAACAATGTATCATTATCTTGTATATTTATTCTCTTGGTTTTATCCTTAAATTCCAACGAATTTCTAATATTATATATTGATTGTCCTGTTATCACCTTAAGAATACTCGTTATATACTTGCACAGTCCGTAGGCCGAGGAATTAATGCAAGAGCAAATAGGCCTTAAAGGAAAATTCTGTTTATGGATCTTAGGTACTCCATACAGCTTTGGAGAATTTGATACATTAGTCTTAAGTCTATTTCTCTCCATTACTGAAATGATTTCTTTTTTAAAAAGTTCATCAACTAAAAAATTGTTTGTTTTTTGCAGTTTAGTAGTCGGATCCTTATTCAATATTGAGTATTTAGCAGAATCGTTAAGAATGTCAATTATTCTCGAATTATAATCATCTCTGCTCATAGCAACAGTAACATTACCCTTGTCAGTATTAACAATTAATATGTTCCTATTAGTACTCAAAAAATTTTTAGCGGTTTTTACTTTATCTATATAAAAATATCGCTTGTTGTAGGTCTAATGTTGCTAATGTGCCTATCAATCATCATTGTTAGTTTTGTCCGCGCTACTTCCTGGTCCCCTTTTTCTTTTATAGTCTGAATCAAATCATCTCCTTCTGAAATTACCTTCATTATAAGAAAATTTTTCTTTTCAAGTGGTAATGCAAATTTCTGTCCTAGAGAAAGAATCCACTTAACATCCCCTGGAATATCTATGTCAGTCTTGTTAACAAACCATTCTTCATTAACCTTAATTCCTAACTCCTTTCTTTGAATATCAGAAAGATTCTTAAATTTCTTCCTATGTGTTTCCTTAATCTTTTTTTCAAAAGTATAAGTTAGTCTATCTATACATTCTAATAATTCTGTTATCTCATCTAATGTCAAATGTCCTACCATATTATATATTAACATCTCTATGTTCCTATTTAAAATTTTTAGTATGTCATGTTGTTTCCTAATTGCTAAATTTAACATTCTTTTGTGTAAATCTTTTGTGTACCTCTCAAAAGTGTGTTGATATTTGGGAATTTCTTTATTATTAAAAATGTTAACTAAATTATTTGTTGAGTTCCTAATAAATTTTGGCGTAATGGCAGCTTTTCTACATCTTGTTAAAAACGTAATGGACGCTTTTACTCTTACAATTTTGTCCATGGTTGCCTTGTATTTGTTGATTATTGCTGCAATGGAATTATTTTTCTTGAATTTCCTGTAGCAAATCATCGATTTTGAGTTTTGATTTTTCTACTGCTTCTGAAACTTGCTCACAAATGTTTTTAAAAAACTTTTTATCTAAATTCACTATTATGTAATGTACACCTTTATATTGATTTCTTCTTGATTGGTTTTTTTATTTTTTCTTATATAATTATTTGATAATTTTTATAATTTTGTAGTTTTTTTTATTGAAAAAAAAAAAAATTAAAAAATATATAAAAAAAGATCTTAAAAAAGAAAAAGAAGAAAGAAAGAAACGTATGTACAGGGGCTAAAGAATTTAACCTTTGGTAATATGGGGGTTGTGGGTTCGATTCCCAACGAAGACCTTGGTTTTTTTCACTACAAAAATAAAAATTAACTGTCGGTGGAGCTGCTCAGCGATGAAGGCATAGTCACTGGTCGCTGTGCTGTCTTATATGCGGCAGTTAATTTCCGACTATTCTTCTACTTTCACCACCTGTTTTATCTATTCTCTATCCCTTTCCTAAAAGAATGTAGCAGGATACTTGACTAAATAGGCATTGTTGCCTGAAGTGCTACTTCTCTTTAATAAAAAAAACAAAAAAAAAAAAAAAAAACAAAAAAAAACTATCGTATAAGACAGCACAGCGATCAGTGGCAGCAGCTCCACCTACAGTCAATTTTTATATTTGTAGTGAAAAAAGTATGTCTTAAGCAAAGGGAGCATATAGTTGTTGCATTATCTATGAGAACATATCCAAGGGTGGATATCAGGCAAAGATTTCTAGACGAATAAAACGACACAGCGAAAATAAAACCAACACAAACTTAATATTGCTGACATCGCAAAAATATAGCAATTGCGTTATTTGTTGAGATTACAATTTCGTATTTTTTCTGAACCCAATTCTTATTCAGTCATGAACATTTAATTTTTATCTTGATTTTAGTAAAAAATTTTAGTAAGACGATGTAAACAGACTTTTACTTTTAATTAAACCTTTTTTTAGAGAGTTTTTTACTGCACTTCAAACTTAATGTTCTAAAATAAAAACAACAACAATGTATTCTGATTCTCTTAACGCCAGCCGTGGAGAAGTGGAGGACACGATGGAGGAGCGCGGACCACGGGAGATGGACGTACCAAATGATCTCGATTTTGGATAAATGGATTACCAGGAGAAACGATGGACATTTCTACTTAACGCAGATGCTAACTGGACACGGCTACTTTCGGAAATACCTGAACGATATGGGGAAACAAGGTACTTGCCTTTAATATTATGAGGGGGATGACATAGTAAACAATGCCGAGCAATTCTTTTTTAAGTGTGACCTTTGGCCTGAGTTCCGCATGGAGATGGAGGCGCAAATTGGTCACAGCAAAGAATATAGTCGATAAAATGGTTAGCAGTCGAGAAAACTGGGCTGATGTGGCGAAATATGTAGAGCATAAAGAAACGCGACCAGGACATGGTGACGAATACACAGCACTTACTGTTCTCAGTGGGATCTGATAGCAGGCTTAGTGGAACAGGGCCAAAATAGCCAAATAGGTCCCCGAAGTGATGCGAGAGCGATGGCGGGGGGGGGGGGGGGGCGTTTTTAGACGGTAGCTACAACAAAGCCGGCATTTGGCCCAATGACAATTCTCGCTAGATGAGTAACGTATTTTCCCATCTTAAACCCCCTAAAAAAAAGTAAAGCAGAGTGTTAGAGTCGAGTCTTCGTTTAGTCAGGATCACATTACTTAGCAATATAGATATTATTCGATTAATCTCTAAGTACTAACAATTGAGGTACGAGATGTACTCTTGCAATAGTTTTCCACCATAAACAAAATTCGGATAACTTT
The DNA here is from genome assembly GCA_030448955.1 of Trichopoda pennipes. NCBI lineage: Eukaryota > Metazoa > Arthropoda > Insecta > Diptera > Tachinidae > Trichopoda > Trichopoda pennipes. The sequence goes on from JASKUP010000175.1 coordinate 5,405,713, forward strand.
TTATTTTAGTTATTCGGGATTATAGCAGAGCACATTTCCATATCAATAATAACATTTATAAACTGTTGTTGTAAGACTTTAGTATGTTACAACAATACGACGTGATATATCCTCAGAATGTATAATTAATTAACGTTAAATATGTATTTAAATAAAATATTAATCATCTTTATGAAAGTTACTTTAGAAAATTATAAAGTTTGAATCACAATCGAGAAAAAATACTAAGGAAAATGTTAATTAAAAGAAATTTAATAAAAGTAAAAAATTCTTACAGTAAAATAGCGTAGGTGTATCCTTAAATAAACATCCTTCTTTAATAAAAAAACCTTCCCATAACGAAGCATTGTTGACTTAAGTTGAATTTGAAATTATTTTGCCATGATTTTACGGTAATTTTTTTCATTTTTTTTGTTTTTGTTTTGTCCGTAAATTTGTTTAGCCTTTAGTTTAAATGAGTAAATCTACTTTATACTTTAACTATGACATTTACCTGACTGTAATAAATTTGCATGCAGTTTATCTTCTTTTAAAAATTATAAATTATAAGAGACTAAAGTCTCTTATACTATCTGCACTTATGCGCTGATTGTTTACTTACGACCACAATAGATAAAACATATTTTAAGTAGTAAAATGAAACTGAAACCCATCCGCAATGTTAATTAAGGAGTGTTTAATGAATATAAGCAGGGTTGGTCCACCGCTACAATAAAGTTTGTATCTTACGAAGGACACATTATATGGGTAAATGAGGATAGCGATAGTAAATAAATTAATAGGGATGGTAACTAAGTATTCCTGTTCTAATTAAATTTGTTCACCACGGTATTGGTTCATTGGCTGATATTTTTTAATCTGTGGTGGGAAAGCAGACATCCGGAATACACGGCAGAAATGATTTAAATAAGAAACTTATAACTCAATTATTATTTCTTCCATCCTTAACAGATCATAAGTTCAACTCCCATCAGTGAATGTGTGTTGTTTAAAAAAGGCGTATAAATCTCTTGAAGGAGCGACAAATACTTAACAAAAATAGTTAGGAGGGAAAATAACAACTTAAAAACAGTGTGTTGCAGCAGTAGACAACTTGATTGAAAAGAGCATCGGTGCTCTTGTTAGACATTTATTTAAATCCAAAGTTCTCGACTAGCGCTTGTATAAACACCAGGTGTACCAAGAATGGCTCAATAAAGTATATTTAATAAACAAAAAGCAAAAATAAAACAAAGTGCAACAGATGTGTAAAATAAAAATTAATGCGGTTGTATTTGCTATTAAAAAACTCCTGGGCCTGGAAAGGTTGAACTCAATAACTGCTTACAAGTTATGAAATTCATTGAAAAAAAAAATACATAAAATCCTTTCACCACAGAAAAAATCTACCGAATATTAAACTGCCAATAAAAAAGAATATCAACGGCTCACAAGCAAGAATGCATTTTTTTAATGCAAGCTAACTTTGTAGAAGCAAAGCCCTAACGTGACCAACTAACAGAACTGACATTATTATTATATATAAGTCTTTAATAAATATCTTTTTTCTTTTTTAAGATCTTTTTTATATATTTTTTTCTTCACGATATTTCGCTTAATAATAGAAACATAGAGATGTTAGTATATAACATGGAAGGACATTTGACATTAGATGCGATAACAGAATTATTAGAATGTATAGATAGACTAACTTACATTTTTGAAAACTCAAAGAAAGGAGTTAGGAATTAAGGTTAATGAAGAATGGTTTGTTAATAAGACTGACATAGATATTCCAGGGGATGTTAAGTATATTCTTTCTCTAGGACAGAAATTTGCATTACCACTTGAAAAGAAAAATTTTCCTACAATGAAGGTAATTTCAGAAGGAGATGATTTAATTCAGACTATAAAAGAAAAAGAGGACCAGGAAGTAGCGTGGACAAAACTAACAATGATGATTGATAGGCACATTAGCAATATTGGACCTACAGCAAGGGATATTTTTATATTAGATAAAGTAAAAACCGCTAAAAAATGTTTGAATATTAATAGGAACATATTAATTGTTAATGCTGATAAGGGTAATGTTACTGTTGCTATGAGCAGAGACGATTATAATTCGAGAATAAATGACATTCTTAACGATTCTGCTGAATACTCAATATTGAATAAGGATCCGACTACTAAACTGCAAAAAACAAACAATTTTTTAGTTGATGAACTTTTTAAAAAAGAAATCATTTCAGTAATGGAGAGAAATAGACTTAAGACTAATGTATCAAATTCTCCAAAGCTGTATGGAGTACCTAAGATCCATAAATAGAATTTTGCTTTAAGGTCTATTTGCTCTTGCATTAATTCCCCGGCCTATGGACTGTGCAAGTATATAACGAGTATTCTTAAGGTGATAACAGGACAATCAGTATATAATATTAGAAATTCGTTGGAATTTAAGGATAAAACCAAGAGAATAATATACAAGATAATGATAGATTGTTTTTATTTGATGTAGTTTCAGTTTTTCCAAGTATTCCTGTAGGTTTAGCTTTGAGAATTATAGAGGAAAAATGGCAGATAATAGAACAAAATACGAATATTGAGAAGGAATTATTTTTACGTATTCTTAAGTTTTGCATTGAAGACAATAGGTATTTTCAATTTGATAATAAGATATATCAACAGAAGGAGGGCCTCCCTATGGGCTCTCCAGCATCTCCAATTATAGCTGATATTGTGATGGAGGAATTACTAAATTCATGTATTAGTAAAATGCATATTAAACCAAAGATAATCACAAAATATGTGGATGATTTATTTTGTATAACTTCAGAAGATGCAGTGGATGATATTTTGTCAGAATTGAATAGTTTTCATCCGGATATTAAATTTACGATTGAAAGAGAATTAGAATCTAGACTTCCATATTTAGATATATTGATAATAAGGAAGAAAAATAAGTTAGTATTTGATTGGTATAAGAAACCAACATCTTCTGGAAGAATCATTAATTTTTATTCAAAACATCCGAGAAAAATGATAATAAAGACAGCGAAAAATATGATAGACAGAATATTGACTATAAGTGATAGAGAATTTCATTTGAAGAATAGGGATACAATAAGAGATATACTTAATGACAATGATTTTCCAGTAGAATTAACTAACAGATTAATTAGACAATATGGTAGTTATAGGCATAGTTTAGGAAATTTTACGGCAGAGCCAACAAATTATAAATCATTAACTTATGTTCCTGGAATATCAGAAAGATTTAGAAAGTGTATGACACAGATAAATATATAATTGCACACAAAACACATAACACATTAAATAAATTATTTAGCAGTATGAAGGATAAAATAGGAAAAATGGAAATATCTGATGTAGTATACAGGATACCATGTGGAGGAAATGACCAGGTGAACTGTGACAAAGTTTATATTGGGACAACAAAAAATAAACTTAAAACGAATATAGGAATATTTCAACACAGAATACATCCTTATCTTCACATTGTAAGAAATATAATCATTATCCAAAGTTTGATGAAACATCAGTATTAGATATAGAAAAAAACTACAAGAGACGTTATATGTTGGAAATGTTAGAAATTGTTAATGTACCAAATGTAAGGAGACTAAATTTCAAGACAGACACAGACAATTTAGCTTAGAATTATAGGTACTTAATACAAAAAACACATAATTTGTTATAATCATTTCATAAGAGAGAATTTGTTATTTGTTATTTGTTATTTCTGTTTCCTTGTTTTTGTATGTTTGAATATTTGAAACTTTAAAATTTTTGTATGTATGTATGAAAAAATATTTTATATGTTTTTGTCAAATGTTTTGAAACATTTTTTCAATTTGTTAATAATTTTTTTGTTTTCAAAAATATAAAAAATTTTTTTTTTTATCACGAAAAAGAACATTTCAAGGTTTACACACTTTTGTAGGAAAAATATTCGTGACAAAAGCAAACCTTTTTCATTTCCTCATATTAACTTGTGACATTTGAAGTGAGTGATTTAAACTGAACATTGCAATATCTATCTATCCGGCTACCTAAAGAAGCTTTTCAGTATGTTTTTTTCGACATAAACGTTTTTTGGCAATATGTCGACGTTCGTACCATCTCGTCCATTTTGGGTGGTGGCAGCTGTCAGCATAATACTGGGAATGATTTTTTACTTGGGTTGGGACAACCTACTATATGCATTAGAAGTGAAATAGCAAATAAACTGTGTTCCAAAATAATGTAATTTATGAACAAGTTTAAAAGCCCTAAAGATTTTATACAACAATACGATGAAAGTTACTTTAGGATGTGCAGACGGCACACGCTTTAGTTTTCAAGCATCAACAAAAAACGAACAAATGTTTTTTAATATAAAAGAATTTCAATATTATTTTCTTTCTTTTTATTTGTTTTGTTTCACATCTTCTTTTTAGTAGATTTCGGCAGTACATTATAAATCGAGTACAACTTCGTGGAAATGCATACATTTCGATAACGATTGCCGTGATCCACATTAAAACTGAAAGTCCATATCACGCGTTCTACGCGCACACGCTTTGTATGCGTTTGATACTTTTTACGCGTTCTACGCTTTTCAAACTTCAAGTTACATGCAACGCTTTTTATGCGCCAAGTTTTTTGTTATGATTAGCTGTGGTGTAAATAATTTTATCTAATAAAAACAATTTTTGTAAAAATGAAAACTGAAATAGAAATTTTTCAAGAATTTACAGAATTTATTAAATTTATATGATATTTTGTGTAATGAGGACCTATGGAAAACTTCAAGAGAAAAGAAGACGATTTTGGGTGCGTCCCTTGTTTTTGGAAAGGGAAGTGAGTGTTTTTTTTCTGCAGCAACGTTTGAAAAATAAAAATAACAGAAATGATACAACGTAAAAAACAGCTGACATTTTTTCATGGCGCTTGCGACGCGTAGAAAAGTAGAAAGTAAACTTACTTTATGCGTTCTATGCGTCATAAGCAATCTATGCGATGTGCTGTGTAACTTGTCACATACAATTACACTAATTCTACTTTTTTGACAGACGCGTTTAAAGCGTGTACGCGTAGAACGCGTGTTATGGATTTTTAGCTTAACATTTCGACGCCAAAGTGCCTCTATTTCGCATGCATTGATTTGTCTTCTGTGAAGAAAAATAAATAAACTAAAATAAAAATTTGATTTTATCTGAAAATTTTATTAAATATTTGGAAAAACATGTTCTGTTTTATTTTCTGCAGACACAAGTATTTTCATACCAAACAAGTTTTGCCAAACTTGAATTATAAATGTGCAAATGTGTGAAATTAAGAAAACCATCCATCAAAAAAAAAAAAAATAAACAGATAGTAAAAAATAAAAGAAACATCCATTCTGGCAACGCTGCATTTGTTAATGTATATACTCTCTTCCTCTATCTCTCACTGGTAGTCATTCTCTCTCATGTTTGTTTATATTTATTATTATCTCATGTTTGTTTACGATCTGCAAACTTACGCTCATACACGAATACTTGAATATAAATAAAATTATGTAACAAATAATGGTATTACAAAATAACATACATAAATGTGTTGTTTCACTTATGGTATTAATAACAAACGAAGTAACAAACGAAAGAGTAAGTAAAAATGAGAAACCGGTTTTCAATTGAATTTTTGCAACAACAAGGTGTTGGGGATGCTGTTGTTTTTTTTTTAAACTTGTTTTGGGCAAAGTTTCAGATGGTGGGTATTTGCAAAATAAATAATATGATTTACGCATGCACATATCTGCAGTCTTGTATAAATAGTATGTTTCTGTCCTTACATACATACATACATACGTACATTTTATATACTGAGGAAAATAGCTTTTTTTTACTAAATCAACAAGAGTTTTTGTAATTTATATTTAATAACTTTTGATTGTTTTGTAATCGAACAAATTTTTTAACCTTGACTTTATTGCTTAACTTGTTGTCTATACAAAGAAAAATAAAAAACTTCAATAAAACTTTATTAAAAATGAAAACAAATATGTAACAATAATTAGGTCCTGCATTTAACACGTATATTTTGAATTTACTTTTGAAAAGCCAACCAATATTTAACTTTACATTTACAGGAGAAACTTGCTATAACGAATGATATGATAAAATCCACTTTATACCTATATATCAGGGTTCAGAATTTTTCATTTATGAACATTCAAAAATCAACATTCATGATATTTTTCATAAATGAGAAATCTAAAATTTTATATTTATTTTTCACACTCATAAACGAACAACAAAAAGTGTTCCGGTTATTTTCATACATGAATGCGAACAACAAGAATTATTAGTCTTATTCATATGTGATAAATGATAAATTAACTACTTCTCATTAATGTTATTTTTCATAAATATGTACATGTTCATTTATGAACGTTGAAATTTTATAAAGTTTCTCATAAATGAACGTGAAAACATTTTCTACCTACGATCGCTGTTTACCCTAAAATGTAGTAAAAACACATGGGTACTACATATTAACTCAAAATACAATATTGCAATATATTCTAAAAGAAATAAAAAAAAAAACATTTTTTTTTCCTGCATACGCCGACAATTGCGCATTATCAAATATGTGCGTTTATGTACGCGAATGCTTAACGCGCATATTTTTACGACCTTTTCATTTATGAAAAATTGTCAAAATTGTAAATATTCAAAAATGAACACTTGTGTGTTTCTCATTTTTTCACTTATGAATAGAAAGAAAAAAAAAATAAATCGTCGCATTCACAAATGAGAAAACACAAAATAATTTGTAGTCTCTCACACATGTATGAGAAGAAGCGGCTAAAAAATGAAATGTACATATTCATACATGTATGAACAGTGAGTGAATACTTCGCTACTCTGCTATATATTTCTTTATTTTCTTTTTGTGAGTTTCAAACATCTTTTGAATAAATACATTGTTAACTAAATGAGTATTAAAACTTCCAAAAATCAATATCGTTTGCATGTGTATGTACTTCTTTAGAAGAGTTCACTCACAATAACGATTTTTGGGAAAAGTTTTTCCATTTTGAATACTGAAAATATCATTTTACCTTAATAAGGCTAAAATACTCTATGCTTCTTTGTCTTTTGTTCACTTTCGTTTTGTTTTATTTTGTTTTATTTTGTTTTGTTTTGTTTTGTATCTTCAAGAAACTGAACGAACAATAAGTTTTAAAATCTTACATTCTAAAAAAAAAGTGACATTAGTCCAGACCATGTCAGAACTAATCTTTTGGGTAAAAAAAATTGACATTAAAAAAACAAAAGAAATATTTCTAAGATGTGCCATCTGTAGCATTGAGGATTAAAGATGCGGGATTCCTTTTTTTTTAATCGGCCATGTCCACTATAATCCAAGATATTGCGAGCAAGGGGATTAGGATGGTCTTCAAGCTTCATTAAGTATTTGCCTGCGTATTTGATGATTTCTGTAGTCACCAGCGGTATGTCTAAATCACAAATGTATGTTTGAATTTCTGATGTACCATGGGGCGGAAGTTATTAACCGTAAAATTTTATTCTGTCCACGTTGAATTCTATCCACATTTGAAGCTGAGGCAGTGCCCCAAAGTTGGATTCCGTAAGACAATATTGGTTTCAAAATACTCTTGTAAATTAGAAGCTTACAATCTAGGCTAAGTTTTGAGTTCCTGCCAATGAGCCAATGTAGTTGTGTTAGCTTAAGTTTCATTTGTGTTAGCTTTGAGTCAATATGATGTTTCCATGTAAGGCGACGATCAAGATGTACACCAAGATATCTAACATAAGTAGGGTGAAGAACAATGTGATTATTGATTCGAACGGGTGAACAATTATCTCTTCGCAGGGTGAAGGTCACATGAATGCACTTTTGAACGTTCACTTTAATTCTCCATAATTTTAACCACAACTCTAACTGAGTTATATGTTGCTAAAGATTTATGGATGCTTGATGGGAGTTTTCATGCGAACTTAGACACGCTGTATCATCAGCAAACGTAGAAGTGTGGACAGTTTCACTTACAGGCATAACGCAGGTATATATCAAGTATAAAACTGGTCCAAGAATGCTACCTTGTGGTACGCCTGAAGAAATTGGTTTGGATACACTAACAAAGTCTCCTTCAACAATAGAAAATTTTCGTCCAATTATGAAGCTTTTCAGTAGGTTGCTTATATTACAAGGCAAGTGAGCGGTCAGTTTTGAGAAATAGACCTTCATGCCAAACTTTGTTAAAAGTAAGAACATCGAGAAAAAGTAAGACGATTCTCGTTTCTGCTACTCTGCTTTTACATAAATGAACTCAAATTAGACACTGAGTAAGACGTAAATTACTGGCGATGCTTTTATCAATCACTCGTTAAAATGGGCGAGAGGACACGGAATGATATATGGCAACTAAGCCGTCAGTGTTTAGTTGTTAAGGTAAGGAGCTGCACACTATACGGGGAAGTTGATATGTGTGGCATTTTCTTTTTCTCAACAATCGATAAAAAGTCTGTAGTTGTGAATTTATTTAATTTATTAACGGTCGGAATATCGTTTTTTACCTTAATTAAAATTATTGAAATTATTGAAATTATCTATAAAAATATTAAAAAAAAAAAATAATTTACAAGCATTCGCTAATTTTACGACGTCTAAAATTCATTTTTGTGAAAATGATTGATTTGAAAAAGTTTTGCTTTTTAATCGTCATCACTATCGCCATAGCCATCATCATAAGCATTGCGAATAAAGAAAACAAACACACAATTACGGACAATTTCATTTCTCTTAAGAGACCCATTGAATTATTAATTAAGAAACAACTAAAAAGAAAAGTTTGTTCTTTAGTTTTTTACATTCAGGGGAATTCCGAAAGAAATAACTCATTTGTTAATTGACTAATTAGTGTTACAGAAACCACTATCTACAGCAATGATAAATTACAACAAATTGATAAATTATTAAGAGCTGGGATGATCGATGATGACGAGATTTTAAGCCAGAGTGAAAGAGATGAAAGCAGTGATGACAATTTGTAAAAAAATATTTTTTTTGTTTTGTTATCAATTATTCGATAACGAATAGCTAAAAATCAATTTCAAGAAAACATTAATAATCAACAACTAAACAAGAAAATACAAAAAACGAAACGAAGCTGTTGCATGATTGCCTGTCCTTCTTTTTTTAAGTAGGTTGCGTTCAATATTCATTAACAATTGATAACAAGCACAACGTTTTTCATAAAAATGTAAACGTCATTCTGAAAATGCAACGACATAAAATTAAAAGACTTAAATAAAGTTGAAATAAAATTTAATTTAATTTACAACAAATATTGATTTTTTGTTATTGCAGAATAATTTCTAGCGTACTGAATATTCTGCAAAAAAATAGAAATAAAAAAAATTCAATTATATTATTTAGAAGAAAAATCCTCTAGCATTTCGAGAGATGCCAAATTAGGATCAATATAAAAATTCTTTGTATGTTAAAATAATTTTATAATTGAATTATTATGTGATTTTTTTTTGTCTAAAATTTTTTGGCTTTACCGATGAAGTAGGTAATGATTTAAAGCACAGAGCAAATAAGAGGTCTAGTGGTATGGATGGTATATCTGATTTTGTTTTGAAGAAGACGGACAGTGTGGCCTGGCGTTTCTTGGCCATTCTATTTAACCATTGCTTCAATATTGGATATTTCCCGAGAGCTTGGAAGGCTGCCCTTGTGGTTCCGATACTTAAACCAAAATCGGATCCTCATGAGAGTGGAAGCTATAGACCTATATCCCTATTATCGACCTTCTCAAAGCTATTTGAATGCTTTCTCCTGGCAAAAATTAATGACGTTATTACTGACAGTGACATTTTAAAAGATTTTCAATTCGGATTTAGAAGCAGACTTTCGACGACACACGCACTTGTTGTACTCACGGACTATGTTGCCAGGAGTCCTACTATAGCAGTATGTTTGGATTTTGCCAGAGTAGCGAAGTGTTCACTCACTGTTCATACATGTATGAATATGTACATTTCATTTTTTAGCCGCTTCTTCTCATACATGTGTGAGAGACTGAAAAATATTTTGCGTTTTCTCATTTATAAATGCGACGATTTATTTTTTTCTTTCTATTCACAAGTGAAAAAAAGAGAAACACACAAGTGTTCATTTTTGAATATGTACAATTTTGATAATTTTTCATAAATGAAAAGGTTGTAAAAATATGTGCGTTAAGCATTCGCGTACATAAACGCACATATTTGATAATGCGCAATTGTCGGCGTATGCAGAAAAAAATGTTTTTTTTTTATTTCTTTTAGAATATATTGCAATATTGTATTTTGAGTTAATATGTACCCATGTGTTTTTACTACATTTTACGGTAAACTGCGATCGTAGGTAGAAAATTTTTTCACGTTCATTTATGAGAAATTTTATAAAATTTCAACGTTCATAAATGAACATAGACATTTATAAAAAATAACATTAATGAGAAGTAGTTAATTTATCATTTATCACATATGAATAAGACTAATAATTCTTGTTGTGCGCATTCATGTATGAACATAAGCAGAACATTTTTTGTTGTTCGTTTATGAGTGTGAAAAATAAATATAAAATTTTAGATTTCTCATTTATGAAAAATATCATGAATGTTGATTTTTGAATGTTCATAAATGAAAAATTCTGAACCCTGGATTTTGCCAAAGCCTTTGACACCGGTTTGGCACGATGGCCTCATTTATAAGCTGTTGAGTATGGGATTTGGCACGGGCATCTTCCGTATGATTAATATTTTCATGTCAGATATACCTTCGCCCCCACAGGGAGATCTCTTGTTGATCTATGCTGATGACATCCTTATTGCTTCTTCAGGAGCTAGGGCAAGAACTGTTAACGACCGAGTCAATCAATACATGACAACACTAACGGACTACCTTAAAAGGTGGGGCCTCATCCTAAATATTCATAAGACTGTCGCTATGATGTTTAAAGGAAAGTGTAAATATTTATACCCGAATTGCAGATCTTTTACACCGTGCTTGAGCATTAGAGCAGACACTATTAGGACATTAAACAGGGTAAAGTGCCTTGGCGTCACTTTTCATGAAAACTTTGAGTCGTATGGGCACATCGACAATGTGCTTGAGAGCACCAAGAGGGCTTATTGCGCGTATCAAGGCGTGTTAAGACGCAGAGGTGGTACGTCTTTTGGTGTACCGTCAGATCGTACGTCCTCTTATCTCCTATGCTTTCCCGGCTTGGTTTGGAATTTCTTCTGCCCAGTTGGAGAGGCTTAGGAGATAGGAGAGACGGATCTTAGTTGCGTGCCTCGGGTTAAGACCATATATAGGGCGCAACGGAGAGTTTCGTAGGCCCTATTGTAGCTCTATATACCGCGCTATTGATTTTGAACGGCTAGATGCTTTTATGGTCGGAAGAGCTATTAAGTTTCTGGAAGGTGCACGTTCCGTGGAAAACGCCTGGGTAAGAGATTGTTTTTCAAGGTCTATAAGTCTGGAGGCCATGCAAATAGTAAAGTACCTTTCTCCGGTGGACTTGTTGACCCTAGGTGGAGCTGGACTTTTTTATGAGGGTGCAGACCTTCTATTTTATCATAGAATAATTAACACTTTGAATATTGTTGACACTGTTTACAATACTGCTCAATAACTAATTTTATTTTTAATTATTTGTTCTATTTTGTGTTCTTTCGTTTTGTTTTTTAGTTCGTAGTTAGTTTTAAGTTTAACATCCTTTTTATTTGATTTAGTTGCCTCCCTTTTTTCCGTTTTTTGGGGAATTTCTTTATAATTGTTTTTATCCGTTTAATTAGCTCCGTTTAAAGCGCTGTATAAACAAATGTACAAAATTTATTATTTGATAGAGGTGTAGTTCTTGGAAAATACTTTAGTATGTAAGAATTTTTTTTTTTTGTATATTGTTAGTTTAAGTTACTGTTTTTTTTATATAAGAATGTTTTGGAAAATAAATGAATTGAATTGTCTAAAATTTTTAATATTGGGCAAAGTATTAGAGAGTTTTTTTTATATTCTTTTTGAGAATTTTCGGTTTTTAGTGTTGGGTTTTCAATTTCACTGGACAGTAATACATGTTTGTTATTTATTTTATTACCTTAGAAATTTTGCAAAAAAAAATTAAATAATCTTAATCACCGAATAATCTAGTCTGCTAATTCAGGCGGACTCGAACTTTGGTACAAAAAAACCCATTTTAACAAAATTGTTTGAAAATTTTTGCATAAAAATGGGTAGCTGTGTGTGAAATTTTAGTTTTTAGTTTTTTCAATTGCCTTTGTGATTTTAATAGAAATTGAACGTTTTAAAATTTTTATAGAAATAGAATTTACGTGTTTTTTTTTGGGAAATTTTAAGTGGCTTTTCGTTAAAAAAAAAAAAACAAAAACAAACAAAAAAGGGAATTTTAATTTTAATTTAATATTTATTGAGCCTTTTTTTGACAGTAAGTGAAATAGAAACAAAGAAAACAACAGAACAACTTAAGACTAGAATGTATTATCGCCCTTGCTCCCGAGGCTAACATAACAAGAGAGACAATCTCATTAAATAAACTTAATTCTAAATTAAAATAAAATTACATAATAAATAATAAAATATAAAAAAATAACAAACTAAACAAACAAAACAACGAAAAATCACAAAACGGGTACTATCCTCTGTGAGTACCAATTGTACTTTTTGTATAGAAACTATAGCAAGTGTTATAATTGAAATTAAAATTTGGCGGTTCTTCGTTAATATAGCCAACAGGGGAAAGGTAATTTGTATTAGCCCAACTGAAATTTTTTTGTTCATTAAAAATACTATTAATATAATTATTGTCATGGTGTTCAAGTCTATTGATAAACCTTTTTAAAATGTCAGAAGTGTAGAGACCAATTGGAGTAACTTTTGACTGATTATAAACATATCGATTAGAATATCGTTTATTGATTGATTTGTAGTTCTTTCCTATACAATATCTCAAAATTTTCCGTTCAAAAATTTCCATTTCCTTAATAATGATTGGTGAAATGCTAAACCATATAGGAAAGCCATAAAGAAAAATTGGTCTTATACTTGTTTTGTACAATAAATGTTTAGTGTTTTCCGGCAAATTTTTATTATACAAAATATTTGCGAATGCTCCCAAAATTCTATAAGATTTATTTAAAACAATTCGCGCATGAACATTAAACTTCAAGAGATTGTTGAAATTTATTCCAAGATATTTTAAATTCCTAGTAAAGGGAATTTCAATACCGTCAAGGAAAAGCTTTAGCTTTTTACTCTCAGGGACAACAAAATATCTACATTTGCCAGAGGCATTACGAAGACAGATAGCTTTGCATTTTGAAGTATTTAATTTGACTCCCCAGTCATCATAAAATTTTTTTACCATTATAAGATGATTGGAAACTTGCTTTAATGCTTCATTAGACGATTCATTGTGAGAATAAAGAAGAGAATCATCCGCATACAGCAGTGCTGTAGAATTTGGTATCACGTGAGGAAAATCAAACATAAATATGTTGTAGAGGTGTGGTGCTAATATAGACCCCTGAGGTACATTACAACTCACACTATCAAAACCTGACAGTTTTCCGTTGAATTGTACACAAAAGTTCCTATTATTAAAGAAGCTTTGAAAAAGTTTAATAGTAGGTGCGCTAAATCCTATCTGAATCATTTTATAAATGATTCCTTTATGAAATGCACGGTCGAACGCCTTTTCTACATCTAAAGAAATAGCTACAGTATAATAACGCCGGCGAAGATTGGTAATAACATCGTTCTGAAATTTAATTAAAGCATCAACTGTTGAGTGGCCACTTTTAAAACCGAACTGCAAATCTGGAATATATGCTGTATTAACTTCTCTGTCCATTTTTCCGCGAATAATTTTTTCAAACAATTTTCCCAAATTAGACAGTAAAGAGATTGGGCGTAAATTGTTTACATCGATGGAGTTTGTCTTTCAAAAAAAAGGGGAAACGATCGTAAAACTTAAAGAAAAAAAAAAACTATTTGATTTCTTACACATCTCCATCACTTAGAAGGACTATGTGTAATAGATTGTCGAACTGAAGTGTGCTGCAGCTCTTCTGGAACTTAAAACTTATTTCTAAGCGTTTTGAAATAAAAAGTAATTACTGCAATTTTTATTTGTATTGAATGAGCATTACGAAGGCTTACAATTTTGACGAAGCACCGTAAAACAAAACCTGTTAGCGATTTTAACACCACTTAGGGGGATTCTATTAAAAATACATAATACAAGATATCGATACATTGACATAACATTCAAAAAATAACGATATGCCAAAAAAAAAGAATTATGAATTTTATTCATCTTTATAAACATTTAATACAACATCCATTTTATGACCTCTAAAAATTTGAATAACAAGGAATTTCGATAACGTTTGCAGTGAATAATTTGAATTAAAAAGTAATTAAAATACTTTTGAAAAAAATTTTTTCATAACAAAGAAATCTGGCCGTTACATAAATTTTCGATTATTTTCTTCGTGAACTTAAATACATTTTTATATTCGCTGGCATTGTATAAGTTCTAGCAAGAATCGATTACTGACTATATTCAAATTAATTTATTAATATTTCTGTTTAACTACTGAAAATGTCCAAAAACTCACGTTCTAGTAAAAACAAACGATACGTTCTTGAATATCAACAGTAAAACTGGTATTAAAATGATATTTGCATATTAATGCCGGTATCACATGACAAGCGTATTTCCATAAAAAGCACACACTTCTGCTTTTTTTTAATTATTTTTCTGTTATAATTTCTATTAAAGCATAATGTTACGGATAGGCCTTGAGTTTAAGTTTTAAAAGAAAATAATTAAGTAATAAAGTAAACAACTGGATATGTTGTTTACTAACTGTGTAGTTTGCTAAGAAAACTTATGCACATAAGGCAACAACAATTATCTTAAAATAAATTCCAGAAAGAAACTTTAACAGCATAAAAACAAAAATATACACAGACCAACAGGCGCCTATATATTGAATGAATGACATAACAACAATAAAATGTGATACAAAGGGAGTAAAAAAATTCTAGACCTCTAGCGGACAAATATAAAAGGCAGTGTCTGAGTGGATAGTTAGTTTGTTAAAACATAAACCTCGTGAAGTATAGACTTGCATCTTTAGTAATTTGTTCTGTAGTGCCAACGTACAAATTTTACTTTGTGTGTAGTTGAGGTAAATAAACTTGTAATTAAATCGAAAACTCTAAAATCTGGTGTTATTTATTTTGCAATAAAGGACTTAGCAACAACTAAATGTTTATAAAAGGTGTAAACGTAACAATATGTTGCAATCATTAGAAAAGTTTTTTTGTTTTTAAACTCAAAAATGTAAAAGAACAAACAGGGGCAGAAATATATTTCTGTTTTTTTTTTAATAAATAGGAAATTTTTAATTGCGACAATTTGAATTGATTTTGAGTCAGGGACTCCGTTCCATTATCGTGACGACAAAGGGTGCATATTTATATAATATCTAAAAGTCATGACTTTACAACAATAGTAATAAAGTACAAACAATAAAAATTGTATTTTCTTTCTCTTAACAGGCTCACACGCTCCAGTCAACAAGCAGCGATTGACTACTCAATTTTTGGGAAATAAATTGTCGATTCGTGAAAATCAAAAATACAAAAACTATCGAAAAGCGGCATATATGAAGGTGACAATATACACAATAACCCAAGACACTAATAATATAATTAAGCGGCTTTTAAAAGCCTTTTTAAATAATTGTATAAAAATCATAAACATTCATGATTCATGCCTGACAAAAATGCCATTGATTTTCGCAACTAAAAACGAGTAAAACAGTAGAGCACATCTCGTTTAATACTTTTCTCGTTTCGATTTTTCTATTTCTCTCTTTGCTATTCTAGTCGAGGTAAAAGTTTAAATAAAATTTGTTCTTCTGTTTGATTAGTCTGCTTTCTTCAGTGAAAATTGTAAAATTTGTACATTGAACTTGAGCAATTTTTCTCTTGTTTTTTTTCTATTTTTAGTTTTGTGTTTCTTTTTTTTTTTTTTTTTGTATTATTGTTTTTTTTTTTGTTTTTAATTTCATTACCATTTTTCTTAAATTTAAATATTTTCTAGATGCATTAGTTATCTTGTGTATAACATTTCCTCGTCTCTATGCTGCATTTAATTAAAAATTTGTTTAATTTTATTGCAAATATTTTACTTGAGCCTTTTTTGTTTATTTTATTGACATGAGCCATTTTGTTCAGTTTATGTTTCTGTCAGCCTGTATTGTGGCTTTTGAGTTCAAAAATTTATTCAAAACAATTTCTTTTGTTTCCTTGTTCTTTTATGTTGCAGTTAGCACGTAGTTATGAGTGGTTGTGTGTTTATTTTTATTGCCAAAATATTTTTTTGACATTTTTTACCTTTTGCTTTTAATAGTAATTTTTTAGTGGTGCGACTGAATGTTTTAAAGTTTGAATTTTTCATTTATTTGTATTGTTTTTCAAATTGAGACATTCATATGTTAAATTTAAAATAAATTAAAAAAAAAAAAAAATAAACGAAACAACAGATGATTTGATAACAGAATGCTTACAAATAAAACATAATTTTGCGATAACATTATGGAAAAAAAAACTTTAAGAAAATAAATTTAAAAAAAATATTTTTAAAAGAATAATAAATAATTTTCAGTTTTATTCGACCTTTTTTTTTAATTTCTATTAAATTTTAATCTTTTCACACGGTCATTTAAATTATAACGATTTTATTTTTTTTCTCTCAATATTTCGCTTCTTCAGGAAATTATTTTTTTAAAAATATTGAGAGAAAAAAAATAAAATCGTTATAATTTAAATGACCGTGTGAAAAGATTAAAATTTAATAGAAATTAAAAGAATAATAAATAAAAATATTTTGAACATATCGAAACTTCCTACAGTAATCTAAAATAAGTTTCTTATAAAAGATTTCAAAAATATAAAAACATTTTGGGCTTTCAAAGCTGTACTGTAAACACAACAATCTTTGCATAATAAAAGACTTTGTAAATTAAATCGAAATTATCGATAACAATGATAAAATTGCTGCCTTCGAAAAACTTTGGTGAACTTTGATATCGATTATTGTATTGAAGTTTGCAATATTTTAACTGCACTAAACATTTTTATATCATCGAGAAATATTTAAATAGAATCGAAAAACTGTAATACAATTAAAATTTTTCAAGTATTGGGTGTTCTTTTATCGAGGTATAAAATTTTTAATTGGCAATAGTTTTCAAGTCGCAGCTATTTTGTCAGCTATTAATATGTTCATTTTGGTGTGGCAAATTGGGAGCAAAAGAAGACTAACGGTGATTCAAGAGTGCAGTTTGTTTAGCGATGAAGCTTACTTTAGTTTGAATATGTACGTCAATAAACAAAACTGTCGCATTTAGAGTGATGATGAGACGCTGTTTTACCCGCAAAAACCGACGTATTTGCCGTGTGTTTTTCCTTAAAAACAACGCTGGCCAGAACGTTTCAGTCAATGGTGATCACTGTAGAATATTGATCACTGTCTTTTTCGTTCATAATTTGAAGAGTCTTGATATGCAGGAGCTGTTATACAGCTCGTGCCACTATTGCTTTATTGAAGGAAACGTTAGGTAACGGCATAGTTTCAGGTTTCCGACCCGTGATCGTGGGATTTAACGCGGCTGGAGTATTGTCTTCAGTATTCAGTGTTTAGAACAACATATAGACAACATTAGATAATTCTAAATATTTTACAGATTTTTTAAAAGTATTAAAAGTATCGATTTTATAAAAAAATCGCTTTAAATAATATTTATAAACACAAAAAAAAAATAATAATATGACTATAAATTTTGGGGAAAACGTTAAAACATTAGAACTTAACTAAAATGTTGTTCAACTTTTAATTCAATAATAAAATTCTTAACTTCTTTTTTTATTTCTTTAAAAACTTATTTGAATTGCAATCTCAAGTCAACTTAAAGTTTGTTTTTTTGTTTAACCAAACACCGTGTTTTCTGTGTTAAATGATTTCAAAAAATTAAAAAAAAAAATAAGTTTATTTTGAAAAAAACATGAACTTTTTTACTTACAACGATAATTATTGAATTTCTTATTTACATCATCAATATTTTTTTAGAATTTTATCTTGATTTAAACATCAAAATATCTTTTAGAAAGAGCAAGCAGTTCTTCTTAACAGTTTGTTGCTGTCCGTTTTTAGGTTGCAATTTTGCAACCATTGAAACCAGTTAAATTTGAAAGAAAAAACTGGTTCATAAACATTTTTTATTCAAGATTTTGCTTTTTATTTTCAATGCTGCTATTTAATAATAATTTTGTGTATGAAGAGTATATAAATTAATTCAGCATGATTTTGTACAAAAAGAATAATATCACACTGTGCGATATATAATCTAAAACCCACGACTTTTAATTTGAAGCACAACAATGCAACTGATCGATCGATACCCAAAGAGCATTTCTGGCAGCAGATTTAATAGAAAAGAAATGTTTCATTCAAGTGCTCTCTCAATTATATGTTTTAGCAATATTTGCTGTCTGTGTGTGCGTTAACTAATTTGGGTCTCTTTTTGAGTAGTTAACTTGAGTAACATGTGCAGTATGAAATAACTAAAACCCGAACACTTTTTAAACCTGTGAATACTTGTTTATCTTATTGAAACGTAAAATTGCTTAATGTTGAATGGTTAATTTGGTAACGGGAATACTGGTTTCATATAAATTTTTTTTTTTTTATTATTATTATTAGTATTAAAATACTTTTACAATATATTTTCAATTACAATTCAGCCTTTTCAAAACTATAAATTAACATTGAATCTTACAAAATTAATACACTTTTTTCTAAATACATTTTCGTTAGTTTCATTTTTCATATTATTTGGAAGAGCATTAAAAAGCTGCAATCCCTTGTAAAACAGTGACCTCTGCATTTGTGTTGAGCTCACTCTGTTTATCCGAAAATCATTCATATTTCTTAGTTCGTACGGTTGGCTGTCCCTAACATATCTGATTTGCTCACAGAAGTATCTCGGCCAATCTCCTAGTTTCATCTTTTTTATAAATATTAGGGTGTTAAATTGAAGTCTTTGTTCCACATTCAACCATTTAAGTCTATCTAGCATTGTGCTTATTTGCATATATCGATCACATTTTAAGATTATTCTCAGTGCTTTATTTTGGAGTTTCTGTATTCTTGCCAAGTGAAGAGTATTGCTACAGGTATATAAAATAGTAGAACCGTATTTGGTTTTATACAGAGTAGCGAAGTGTTCACTCACTGTTCATACATGTATGAATATGTACATTTCATTTTTTAGCCGCTTCTTCTCATACATGTGTGAGAGACTGAAAAATATTTTGCGTTTTCTCATTTATAAATGCGACGATTTATTTTTTTCTTTCTATTCATAAGCGAAAAAATGAGAAACACACAAGTGTTCATTTTTGAATATGTACAATTTTGATAATTTTTCATAAATGAAAAGGTCGTAAAAATATGTGCGTTAAGCATTCGCTTATATAAACGCACATATTTGATAATGCGCAATTGTCGGCGTATGTAGGAAAAAAAATGTTTTTTTTTTATATCTTTTAGAATACTTATATTGCAATATTGTATTTTGTGTTAATATGTACCCATGTGTTTTTACTACATTTTACGGTAAACTGCGATCGTAGGTAGAAAATTTTTTCACATTCATTTATGAGAAATTTTATAAAATTTCAACGTTCATAAATGAACATGTACATTTATGAAAAAGAACATTAATGAGAAGTTTTTTTTTTTTTTTTTTTTTTTTTTTTTTTTTTTTTAACTCCCAAAATTATTTATTGTATCTTCTATAAAAAGAACTAACAATAAGTTTTAAAATCTTAAATTCTAAAAAAAGTTACATTAGTCCCGACCATGTCAGAACTAACCTTTTGGGTAAAAAAAGAAAAAAATTGACATTAAAAAAAAAACAAAACAAATGTTTCTAAGGTGTGTCATCTGTAGCATTGAGGATTAAAGCTGCGGTATCCTTCTTTTTTAATCGGCTATGTAATCCAAGATATTGCGAGCAAGGGGATTAGGATGGTCTTCGAGCTTCATCAAGTATTTGCCTGCGTATTTGATGATTTCTGTAGTCACCAGCGGTATGTCTAAGTCACAATGTTTGTTTGAATTTCTGATGTACCATGGGGCGGAAGTTATCAACCGTAAAATTTTATTTTGCATACGTTGGATTCTATCCACGTTTGAAGCTGAGGCAGTGCCCCAAAGTTGGATTCCATAAGACCATATTGGTTTCAGAATACTCTTGTAAATTAGAAGTTTGCAATCTAGGCCAAGTCTCGAGTTCCTGCCAATGAGCCAGTGTAATTGTGTTAGCTTAAGTTTCATTTGTGTTAGCTTTGAGTCAATATGATGTTTCCATGTAAGGCGACGATCAAGATATATACCAAGATATCTCACATAATTATGGTGAGGAACAATGTGATTATTGATTCGAACGGGTGAACAATTATCTCTTCGCAGGGTGAAAGTCACATGAATGCACTTTTGAACGTTTACTTTAATTCTCCATAATTTTAACCACAACTCCAACTGAGTTATATGTTGCTGAAGATTTATTGAGGCTTGATAGGAGTTTTCGTGCGAACTTAGACACTCTGTATCATCAGCAAACGTAGAAGTGTGGACAGTTTCACTTACAGGCATATCGCAGGTATATATCAAATATAAAACTGGTCCAAGAATGCTACCTTGTGGTACACCTGAGGAAATTGGTTTGGATACACTTACGAAGTCTCCTTCAACAACAGCAAATTTTCGTCCAATTATGTAGCTTTTCAGTAGGTTGCTCATGTTACAAGGCAAGTGAGCGGTCAGTTTTAGAAATAGACCTTCATGCCAAACTTTGTCAAAAGCCTGTGAAACATCAATAAAAATAGCTGAACAATACTTCTTCTCTTCAAAAGTCCTTCTTATCACCTGAACCAATCTATGGGTTTGCTCAATTGTGCTATGTCTACTTCTAAAACCAAATTGATGGTTTGGGATACACCCACTATCCCTTAGCATTGGAGACAATTTATCCATAAGCAACTTTTCGAAAACCTTTGAAATAGTTGGTAATAGACTTATGGGTCTATATGACTCGGTTTTGGTTAGGTCTTTACCCGGTTTTGGAATCATTTTAACTTTAGAAATCTTCCAGTGGTCAGGATAGTATTCAAGCCGTAAAATGGCTTTAAAAATGATTAGCATGATTCTGACTGCAATATTGGGGAGCTCCTTCAACATTTTGTTACTTATGCCGTCCATACCAGGAGCTTTTTTCGGATTTACTTCAGAAATTAGCTTTTGTACCTCACGCAACTTAAACTTTAAGGGTCGAGGGGGTAATCCAACTACGCTTGGCAAACTAACATCATCAGTACATATGTGTGGGGTGAATACATCTTTCAAGTAATCGGCAAATAAGTCACCTTTTTCAGCGTCCCTGAGAATGAGAAGTAGCTGATTTATTATTTATCACATATGAATAAGACTAATAATTCTTGTTGTGCGCATTCATGTATGAACATAAGCAGAATATTTTTTCTTGTTCGTTTATGAGTGTGAAAAATAAATATAAAATTTTAGATTTCTCATTTATGAAAAATATCATGAATGTTGATTTTTGAATGTTCATAAATGAAAAATTCTGAACCCTGGTTTTATAATAGTATTATAAATATTTATTGCCGTAGTTTTTGATATTTTTCTCCTGATTCTTCCGAGAAAACTAATTTTTTTACCGATTTTCTTACATATGTATGTGCTCACTATGTTCATTAAAGTTTAGATTTTTATCAATTATAAACCCGAGATACTTAATATGTTCGACCTTTTCTATTTCCGAATTATTTAATTCAATTGTTTGATTTGAATTTGTGTTAATTTCAATTATCTTTGTTTTGTTTTCATTAAATTTAAGTTTATTCATTTTTAACCAGTTATTGGGCCAGTTCACATTGGATTAATATTTGTTCCACACAACTTTAGTTCTTTCCAAAACACACTAGACTAATTATTCTAGCACAAAATTGTATACGTACATATACACAGCTTTGTGTGAGCTAGTGTTTTTTATTCATTTCACGTTTGTTTTTTGTTCGGTATACACCTCAGTATACGCACTACAAAATAAATATGGCTGGATTAAGTGATGAAAAGCAGGTTTCAGAATTTTTCATTTATGAACATTCAAAAATCAACATTCATGATATTTTTCATAAATGAGAAATCTAAAATTTTATATTTATTTTTCACACTCATAAACGAACAACAAAAAATGTTTTGGTTATTTTCATACATGAATGCGAACAACAAGAATTATTAGTCTTATTCATATGTGATAAATGATAAATTAGCTACTTCTCATTAATGTTATTTTTCATAAATGTACATGTTCATGTAAATGTATGAACGTTGAAATTTTATAAAATTTCTCATAAATGAACGTGAAAAAATGTTCTACCTACGATCGCAGTTTACCGTAAAATGTAGTAAAAACACAT
Organism: Trichopoda pennipes; assembly: GCA_030448955.1. Lineage (NCBI taxonomy): Eukaryota > Metazoa > Arthropoda > Insecta > Diptera > Tachinidae > Trichopoda > Trichopoda pennipes. The sequence continues at coordinate 5,428,353 of JASKUP010000175.1, forward strand.
GGGTACATATTAACACAAAATACAATATTGCAATATATTCTAAAAGATATAAAAAAAAACATTTTTTGTCCTGCATACGCCGACAATTGCGCATTATTAAATATGTGCGTTTATGTACGCGAATGCTTAATGCACAAATTTTTACGACCTTTTCATTTCTGAAAAATTATCAAAATTGTAAATATTCAAAAATGAACACTTGTGTGTTTCTCATTTTTTCACTTATGAATAGAAAGAAAAAAATAATTCGTCGCATTCATAAATGAGAAAACGCAAAATATTTTTCAGTCTCTCACACATGTATGAGAAGAAGCGGCTAAAAAATTAAATGCACATATTCATACATGTATGAACAGTGAGTGAATACTTCGCTACTCTGACGAAAAGTTTGTTTCTAATTTTATTTTCTGTAAAATTATTTTTATTCTTATTCGACCTTTTTTATTTTATCATTTATATTAATTGGCCATTACAGAAATTTTGTGTTGTTGATTTCATAAGCTTTAGCTAATCAGGCCTAATATATTAGTGTCAATAAAAAAACAGTTTTTTTATCTCACTTTTGCCCGACGTTTCGTCAATTTTTTGTTGACTTCCTCAAGGGCTTCGTCTATTTAAAAATTAAAATCTTAATTTATTACAATTTTTAATAAACCAAAAAAATTACTTACAATATACCATTAATCACATTTATATATTTTTTGACAATTAACAAAAACAAAACAATTAAATTTAAATAAAACAAACACAACTTAAATTTTTATAAACGTTTAATTATTGGCCATTGCAACACTGTAGTTTGTGTTTATGTTGTCTGTGTACTATTTTAGATTCATAGTATTGTCAATATTTTGTTGAATGCGTAGACTTTCTATTGTGTACCTTTTCCTTTCCCTGGATTCTATATCTAAAATCTTGACTGTTTCAAAATCAGCTTCATGTCCAGTCTTAAGTATGTGTTGCGATAATGCTGTTGTCTCTTTCCGTTTTGTAATATCATTTTTGTGTTCCTTCATTCTTGTCTCCAATATTCGTTTCGTTGTTCCAATGTATGTTAGGTTACAGCTTTCGTTTTCACAACCTTTGCACTTGATTTCATACACTACATTGCATTGTTTTTGTTTTTCTATTTGATCTTTCATGTTCGTGAATATTCTGTTCAAAGTGCTGTTTGGTTTGTATGAAAATTGTATTTTATCAGTTTTTATTATTGACTTCAAGCTTTTGCTGTCAGTCAAACCTGGTATATATTTTACACCGTAAAAAGCTCTCTGTTGATTGCCCTGTTCAGTAATGTTAATTTGAGGATAATTTGCCTTAAGTTTAATTCCTGCCTCTTTTATTTAATTGTTTATAAGTTTAATCGGAAAACTGTTGCGTCTTAGTATTGTCGTTATTTTATTTATGTTCTTGGTGTAAAATTGATCGTCGCTAATGTTTAAAACTCTAAAGATGAAGCTTCTTGCAGTGTTAATTATTTGTGCCATGGGTTGCGTGGTATTGAAATTCATCAATCTCCCAGATGCTATATCCTTTGCGTGCTAATCGAAAAGTATTCCGTCATTATTTCGTATCAATGTTGTGTCCATTTTAATTAAATAAAAAAATTTATTTCAATTTGTTATTAAAAATTAATTTTTCCTGCAGAAGCTTTTCATAGGAAAGCGAAATATTGAAAAAATATATCCTTAAAATTAATTTAAAAAGACCGTTTAAAAGATTAACATATATTTAATTTTCTGTAAAGTATGAAAATATAACAAACGAACCACCTTCTACTTTTGCATTCATACTTAAATCACACGACGATAGCCAACTGAAGACTAAAAATCGCTCTGCAAAAAAAAGCACACAAGACCTGTGTTTTCATAATTGCATGTGTATTAGTTTTGTTCTCGTTGTGCGGGGTTGAAGCTGGTAGAAAAATTGTGCCAACCAAAAACTACCCCCCTCACCGAAAATGCCAACAAACTACAATGTTAGACCAGCACAACTAATCCAATGTGAACTGGCTAATTTATTTTATTTATATTATACCTTATAATCTCTCGACATTCCTCTTCCCTTTCTGCAACAGCATATATTAGGGTATCATCCGCGTATAGGACTATGTTACATCCTTCCAATATGTTTGACAAGTCATATATATATATAATAAACAATAATGCGCCTAATATGGAACCTTGTGCAACTCCGAAGTTATTAACTATTTCTTCCGATATTATATTATTTAGTTTCGTTGTCTGCTTTCTGTTATCTAAGTATGATTTAAACCAATTAAGCTCTTTTCCTCTTGTTCCATACATATAAAATCCAGAAAAATCGCATTCAGTGTGTTATTTCCTATCTCCTTCCATTTACTTATGACATAATTTAATGTTGTTTCACATGAGTGTTTTTTACGGAATCCTGATTGATATTTTGAGAGTATATTGTGTTCCTCTATGTACATCTCAAATTAAAATTTTCACTACGGTTTCCATTATTTTTTCACAAGTTTTTAACGTATTTATTGGTCGATATTCTTCACATTTCTTTGTATTTGCAACTTTTGTAATTGGTGTTATCATGCTCTTTTTCCAATTATCTGGAAAGGAACCAGTTTCCAACGATACATTTACTATTTCGACTAACACGTTACCAATTACATGCCAGTTGTCGATAATAATCTTATTTGATATTCTATCATAATCAGTCATTTTTTTTCATTTGTTTTACTAATTTTTACAGTTCTAGATTACTGATTGCACGAAATGTAAAAAAAAAATATTCACATTGCATGTTATTTGGTTCACATATTGCACATTATTTATCGATTCCCTTATATCACTTACGCTATTTACAAAATAAGAGTTAAATTTATTTGCAATATTATGGCTATCATTATATTATACATTGTCAAATATCACAGATTTTACCATGCTTTTGTTACCATTAAGTACTATTTTTTTTTATTTCCGTCCACATTTGTTTCTGGTCTTTTGAATTACAAACCAAATTTAACGAGGGTTGACGGAGAACCGTACCCAAACAAAAGAAATTTTTACCCCGTCGGAGAATCCAAGCACATATTATATAATTATTCTTATTATTCTCAATTTGTACTTTATAATTACTTCTAACTATTTTATATTCTAACCATTTTTGGCGATTATTTTCTATTTTGGCTTGTAAATATTTCATTATTTTTTCCCTTTTCATTATCCTTAGTTCATCCGTAAACCAATTATATATATTTTTATCTTCACAAATCTGTTTTTTAACCGTGCATTTGTTAACTGCTTGTTCTAAACATTTATTAAACAACTCAACATTCTCATTTATATCTCTTCCGTTATCGTATCTCATGTTGGTGGACAGTTCTGTATTAAAAGTTTGTTTATTATATTTAAATATCTCAATCATTTTATCTTCACTTTTTGTTTGACTATTTACATTCGGGATAATAATATTTATAATTTTATGATCTGAGATTTTATTTTTGTCATCATTATTCACTAATGGTATTAAAATTATTTGTTATTACGTAATCAATTATTGTTTTGGAATTTTCTGTTACACGGGTGTATTCATTTACTATTTGCTTTAGACCATTGTCAAGTAGTAAATTCTTAATTCTATTCTTATAAGTGTAGTCTTTTATCCAATCCGTATTAAAGTCACCAGCTATTAAAATATCATTACCGTTTAAGTAATTATCACTCAGTTCTTTTACTATATCTTCAAATACCGCACAAAATTCCGCTTCGCTATGACTAGGAGATCTGTATATTGCTCCAATTATAATGGTATAGTCGCCAAATGTGGCTCTGCAAAATAAAATCCAATACTTCATATCATCCACTCTTTCACTTAACTTAGTAATATTCCAGTGAGTCTTAAAGTATATTATTACACCTCCAGTTCCGCTCGATGTCGATAATAACCTGATATAGTTATACCCTTGCAATTGTAATACTTGTTCCTCAATTTCTTCCGTTATATGTGTTTCCGATGCAATAAAAATCTGCGGTTCCTCTTCTGTTAAAATAATTTCAACTTGGTTATAGTTATTAATAAGACCCTGGACAATATTTCTCATCTTGTTCTTTAGTTTGTTTTGAAACACCGGACATTCTCTATCATTTGTATAGTGATTTTCATCTAATCCCATGTTTTGTTTGTTGTTTACTTTCATACAATTTATACATTTCATTATTTGTTCTTGATTTTCACAATTCTTTGTTCTGTGTTGTCCATGGCATCTTAAACATATTTCCTGGTTCTTATATTCCTTTACTAAATGATTGTATCCTTTACATTTCAAACATTGTGTGATTTCTGTTCCATCATATACTTTACATATTTCCCAACCAATGTTTACTCTTCCCTCTTCTATAATTTTATTCACCCCTATTCTGCGTTTCGATTAAGTCTCCGCATTCAATTCCGTTGCGATCGAAAATTGGTATTCTGAAGAAAAACGAAATCGAAAGAAAAAGAAGAAGACAACAATGTTTACAAAATTAATAGCATCACTGTGGAATGTGGAAATGAAATAGGAAAATAAGCAAGTTGTTATCATTTTCATAAACAAATGTAAAATTTAATACAAAAAGTTGTATGTATACATAATTAAAAATAAGCATTTTTTGTTGGAGGACCTAGTGCATTGAGGACTCCTGCAACTTCCTCCCAGAACCGTGCCACTTCTTCCTTTGATCGCTGGTGCTATCCACATGCAATGTCTGCTTTAGATGCCATTAAATTTGCCAATTTTTCATACTGGTGCGGTGTTGTTGTTTTTGACCTGTAACACATAAAATCACATCATATTCGGGTACAAAAATTAACAATTTAAAACAAAAAAAAATTAATTTAATTCAATAAATTAATTAAAAATAATTTTAAGTGTTTTCTTATCGTTTTTGAACATTTTATCTCATTTTCTACTTTCATTTTTTTCAATTTTAAGCTTTTTAACTAAAAAACACAGATAAAAAAGACCCCTCCGTTAACAAAAAAAACAACTGAGAAAAACGGAGCTCCGATCGTAATGCAGAATACATACAACTGAAAGAAATTGAGCGGAATCGAAACGCAGAATACCAAAGCTGCTAGACGGAGAAAATTTCGATTCGAATCGAAACGCAGAATAGCCCCTATTATAAGATTCACTGTCAATTGTTAATTTTACATTATACATTGTTTTATTATTTCTCACAACTTAATATTTCTCGATAAATCCGGTTCAATTTTATCGGTAGCGATTTTTATTTATTAATCACTGTTGTTTTTGGTTTAATTTTTTTTCTTTTGTTTTGCTCTTTATTTCTAGGCAATAACTGAACAATTCCCAAATACAACAATAAAAGAGTGAATGACGGAACTTTAGTTTAGCTCAACTGCATTGTGGGCATTTTTAACATAATAAATCAGTTGAAAATCGATGTATATATTAAGGCTTTAAATAAATATTAGACGAACACAGAATTAATCGTTAACATTTATTCAAAAAAAAAAAAAAGAAAAGAAGAAACACAAACTTTTTTTCCTGTTTAAAACTAAACAAGCATTTCTTTTGTTCAATTCTTATTTTAATGTTTAACGAAGCAGAGCAGTGCAGGAAAGAAAAAATAGAAAGTTTTAAGATTTCTTTACCCTTTTAAGAGGCGGCCATTGTTAACCGTTTTGTAAGCAAAAAAAAATAAATAAAAATAAATAGAATTTAAGTAAAATACACCCTCAACAACTGCTACAGCTGAGGCCTTCATTCTATTCTGTTCTGTTATATTCTTCTCTAGTTTTGTTTTTGTTAATAGTGGCGTAAAAATGATTGTGGTAAAAAGAGCTTTAAAAGGTTTTAATAAAAATTCACATAAAGTAAAAACGTAACCAGGGGAAAAATAATAAAAAATATATATGTATATATATATATATATATATATATATATATATATATATATATATATATATATATATATATATATATATATATATATATATAAACAAATAAAACACTTAAGAAAATCATATAAATAGGAAACGTTTTAAATTTTAGATTCTTGATAAAAAGAAAAGGATTTCATTTTCTTAATGTGGATTTTGTTTATTTTCTTTATTAAAAATTTAAATTATTCAACATACAAAAAAAAAAACAAAAAAGGCTGGACACATGCCTCAGATCTAAGCAGCCGTGTGTAAAAATTCTCATACAAAAGATATTTTCATTTCGGGGTTTCTATTGGTGTTCATTGAATTAGACTGGAAAATATCTTAACTGCTAATAATAAGTTTAGGTTTTTTTTTATTTATTTGTTGCCTTGCCGTAAGTGGAATACAAATAGGACATCATTTTACGCTTGCAACATTTCTACTACGTGTGCCTTAAATCCCATCATAAAAGAGCGGCTACAACTTGATTGCAAATTATATCAACGTTTTGTAGTGGCGGACGGTAAATGTAAAAAACGAAGCTGCCAGATGGTTTTGCTTAATGGTCGTCAAGTATCAACAAAGTGGTTTTTGTCAAGACTTTTTTAGAATTTAACCCCAAACAAACAATAAAATTTTTAACAATTTTTTAAGCACAGTCTTGCATAAGAAAATAAATGTAGGGTGTTTTTATAGAGGTATAAATCTTTGAAAGAGAATAAAACAAAGATGATTTTGTTAATTGACATAAAATTCACTTTATTTGAAGCCTAATCTTCGTACGTTATAATTTTAAATATGACTCCTGGCATATGACTCCTATTACTGACTCGAACGTTGTCTAATGTGGAGGTCTGGTTTTAATTTTTGCCGTTTACAGAGAATAACGTAGCGAACTTTTTCCCCCCAGTTGTCAATCGTTTTGGGCTAATTGGCGTATTCCAGCGACTACACATATCCACACAGAAAATAGTCTAACAGCGTTTAATCTTGATGGAAATACAGCTTCTACACATCATGGTTATCTAATTAATATCCCCCCGGGGGCACATTATAGTCTTTTTGGAACCTACTATTCCATTTAGATTTGTGTCTTGCGGGGTAAAAGGGAGCCCACGCCCCTCAAAGGCTAGTAGGAGTCACCTGGACAATCCACATATTTCCACGGGAAATCAGTTGCCCCAGATTACACTATTTGTTCTCTTTAGACAATGATGTGCTCTGACTGTTTATTGAGGTTGGCCACTATATGGGAGTATCGTAGTGGTTGTGGTTTCGGACCCTCGTGAGAGTTTGTGGGTCGGACCATTCAAAATAACACAATGAATGGTTCAGGTCCAGTGAGTATGAATGCTGGCGTGTTCTTGATAAATAAGAGCTTCATGCGTTCTGGACCAGGAGTTGGAAAGTCTCCAGCTCCTCAGCAAGGAGTGAGGGCACGGCCTACTCCGGACTTTCTAAATTACTACTAGGAGTGCCTGGAGGATATACGTATCCGTAGGCCTTCTAGGGCGTAGTTGGTGTCCAATCAACTAAGTGGTTTGACCACCATCTGATTATGACTATATAGTCGGTGCAGATGTAAATCAAATCACGCTTATCTAATTGATAGTACTGAAATCTGTAACATTTTAAAGGCCATAATTAAGCCTAGAACTGTCCATTTAAGATAAATATTTTTGCGTCAAAGCGTTTTCTGACGAGCCTACACAATTACGATTTAAATAATTTTAAGACAAAATTACATCAAAATCTGGTTATATCAGCAATTTATTGCCCCCCAAGGCACTAAATTACAAATGAACAATACTGTAACTTCTAAAAATCATTGGGTACTCGCTTTCTAGCTGCCGGTGATTACAATGCTAAACATACGTACTGGGGATCACGTTTAATTACCCCAAAAGGACGAGTTTTGTACGACGTAATCTCTAAAATGGGCCTGAACGTTATTTCGAGCGGACAACCAACCTATTGGCCCACCGATAGACAAAAAATCCCGGATGTTATTGATTTTGGTGTGACAAAAGGCATCCCAAATGATATTATCCTAGTGGAATCATCATCGTCGGACCACTCACCCTCTATTGTCACTATAGGGAGCCCCCCCCCCCCCACAAAACCGATCTATCGAATGGGCTACTAACGGCAACTACCAAACGGACAAACTGGCTGAAGTATAAAAAGTACCTTAGCACTCACTGCTCAGAGGACATAGCGCTACGTACTACAGAAGACGTAGATAATTCTATATGTAACCTTGACGAGACCCTTAAAACTGCAGCAGAGAACGCACCCACGTACCATTATCAACCTAGATATAGTAGAATCTCTTCGGCAGACGTTGAACAACTCTTATCAGAAAAAAGACGAGCACATAGAGAGTGGCAGCAGTACAGATCACCACAGCAAAAGAACAAATTAAAGGAATGCACAAAACGGCTAAGAGAACTTCTGGAATCGAAAAAAAACGCACCTCTGAAAAATTACCTCGAAAATCTAGACGCTTCTTCTCACTCGGATTACTCACTATGGCGTGCCACAAGAAACTTGAAAAGACCAATCATACGTAAGCCTCCCTTGCGAGCTTCGAGTGGAGACTGGGCAAGGGATGACACCGAGAAAGTGAACTTGTTTGTAAACCATTTGAAAACGGTTTTCACTCCAAATGAATCCACCAACATTGTCGATTTGCCACTGGTCGTTACTGAAGCGGCGGAACCCCTTAGATTCGATCTTCGTGAGTTAAAGAAAGCAATAGGAGATCTAAATTGCAAAAAATCACCTGGCTTTGACAAAATCAGCAACAAGATGCTTTTGGAGCTACCTGAAACAACACTAAGAGTTATGCTCTACATTTTTAATGCTATCTTACGACTTGGGTATTTTCCTCGAGTATGGAGGGTTTCACTCATAACTATGATACCTAAGCCGGGAAAAGACCATACAAAGGTCGAGTCATACAGGCCGATAAGTCTGTTATCAAACGCATCAAAATTATTTGAGAAACTTCTGATGGCTAAGATACTCCCTATTCTGAGCGACAAGGGAAGCATTCCTAATCATCGATTCGGTTTCAGAAGACAACATAGCACTACAGAACAAACGCAAAGACTGGTGAACGTAGTAAAACAGGCTATTGAGAAAAAGAAATATTGTTCAGCTCTTTTCATAGACGTCTCCCAGGCTTTTGATAAAGCATGGCATAAAAGCCTGATTCACAAGATAAGGCTAAACTTCCCTGAAAACATATCTATGCTGCTAGAAAGTTATTTAGCTAATCGGCAGTTTAAAGTCAAGCAAGGAGATATTTTAAGCTCATCTCAGCCAATTCAAGCTGGCGTTCCCCAGGGAAGTATACTGGGGCTGCTGCTTTATTTGCTATACACGTCTGACAGGCCAACGACTGACAGCGTTCATACTTCAACTTTTGCAGACGACACAGCCTTTCTTAGTGTTCATGAAAGTCCTCAAGAGGCCTCTCGAATACTACAAGACCACTTGTACAAATTGGAACGGTGGCTTAAGAAATGCCGAATAAAGATTAACGAACAAAAATGCAGCCATATAACGTTCACCCTACGCAGAGAAACTAGCGCACCTATTACGATAAACGCTAAAATAATTTAACAACTAACCAACGTCAAATACCTTGGCATACACCTTGATAGGCGACTAACTTGGAAAAGCCATACAGAAGCAAAATTAAATCAAATGAAGCTAAAAGCGATACAAATCAATTGGCTTATTGGCAGAAACTCCACATTAAGTTTGGATTGTAAACTCCTGCTGTACAATGCAATACTGAAGCCCATCTGGAGCTACGGTATCCAGCTATGGGGCGCTGCCTCATAGCTCAAACGTAGACAAAATTCAAAGACGACAAAATAAGATCCTACGTATGATAACAGATGCTCCTTGGTATATCAAAAATTCGAACATACACAAAGATTTAGAAGTGCCTACTGTCAAAGCAGAGATTAGTAAATACGCTTCTACGTATTTAACAAAGCTCGCAGTCCACCCGAACACATTTGCCCGCAACATCCTGTATGACCATGGTTACACTCGACTGAAGAGAAGAAATACAAGGTGGCGCAAAAATAACCTTCCGATGTTTTTTGGCTGTAATTAAAAAAATAAATGAAAAACTTTGATTCTTCTTGTGGATTATTTTTATTTGGTCTTTTAATTTTTTTACATCAAGTCGAGAATATGATGTCATGTAAATGGCCGCCGCCACAGTTGATTGTCATTTGAGCCCTTTTTATGGCATTTTCCATCACTTTGGCCAAAACTTCCGGCGATAGGTCCTCACATTCTTGACGGATATTGTCTTTAAGAGCTGCAAGAGTCTGAGGCTTGTTGACATAAGCCCGCGACTTCAAAAAGCCCCACAAAAAGAAGTCTGCAGCGCTCAAATCAGGCGATCTTGCTGGCCAGTGCAAATCGCCAAAACGGGAGATTAGGCGCCCGGGAAATGCATCCTTCAGCATATCGGTTGTGGCACGTGCAGTGTGTGCCGTTGCACCGTCCTATTGGAACCACATATTTTCCAATCCCAATTCATCAAGTTGCGGCAAAAAGAACTCGTTGATCATTGCTCTGTAGCGCTCACCATTCACAGTAACCGTTTGGCCCGCGACGTCTTCGAAGAAGAAAGGTCCGATGACTCCTCCAGCGAAAACAGCACACCATACAGTGAGTTTGAGCGGGTGTAATGGCTCTTCGTGGGTTACACGCGGATTTTCAGTGCCCCAGAAGCGTAAATTTTGCTTATTTACGTACCCGCTAAGATGGAAATGGGCCTCATCACTCATGATTATTTTTGATGAAAAATCATCTTCCTCTTGGTGGTGATTAAGGATGGCTTGAGCGTATGTTAGACGCGATTGGCGGTCAGCAGCTAACAGCTGATGCACCGTCTGGACTTTGTACGGAAACATCTTCAAATCTGGTATAAAAATTCGCTGTAAAGACCGTCGACTGATACCCATTTGCGTGGCACGTCGTCTGGTCGATGTCGACGGCGCTTCCATGACATCCTCGCCTACAGCAGCAATATTCTCTGCAGAACGGCTACTCCGGGGTCTGTCACGCCTGTCAGCATCTCGTATTGTGCCAGTCTCTTGGAGGCGAGCGGCTAAACGTTGCAGTGTTTCACCAGTAGGCGTTGGACGGCCAGGAAATCTGCGACGAAATTAACGTTGTGCCAAAGTCACCGAGCGATTATTGGTTAAATAAATAGTCACCAATATTCCGCGTTCTGGAGCAGTGTAGCGTAACATTGTTTATTAACGTGTATTTCGCATGTGTTTACTACACAAATGTCAAAACAGAACTGACATTAGGAGCCAATCGCAAAATTTATAGCATTTTCTGATAGGAGGATTTCTTTTGCGCCACCTTGTATATGTGTTCTTAGCCGAACACAAGACAACTGATCACCAAACTGCGAATAATCATGCAAAATTAAAATCTTGCCTAGCATTGGCTGGACAAGATTCGATTTTTTTTCATTTTTAGCTTTAAGATTTGAAAACTTATTGTTAGTTCAAAATAATGAAGATACAATAAATAAACAATAATAGTAAAAAAAAAAAAAAAGACAAAACTGATAGAAATATAGTAAGAAATCCTTTAAAATGCAAAAATTGTCTGCCTAATGTCATGACATACTTTTATCTGCCAAAAAAAAGTGACTCGTACAAGAAACACACAACTAGAAGAAATGGAGAAATTATTGACATTCTGGATTGATGATCAAACACAGAGAAATATGCCGCTCACCCAGTGCATCATAATGGAAAAGGCAAGGATATTGTATTTGGATCTTGTAAAAAGAATTGGAGAAAACTCTACAACCGAGAGTTTTGTTGCAAGTCGAGGCTGGTTTGATAAATTTAAACTTCGTGCAAATTTACACAGCATCAGACTCGCCGGAGAATCAGCTAGTGCCGATAAAGAATCAGCAGAGGCTTTTAAAAAAAATCTTGGATGATATTATAAAAGAAAAAAATTATCCTCCACAGCTTATTTTTAATTTTGATGCAACTGGTCTTTTTTGGAAGAAGATGATATCAAAAACATTCATCTCTAGAGAAGAAAAATTCGCACCTGGTTTCAAAGCTGCAAAAGATCGTTAAACGTTATTACTTGGTGGAAATTCAAGTAGAGATTTCAGGATGAAACCGTTGCTAATTTACCATTCTGAAAATCCTAGAGCCATGAGTTTCTAGGAGTTTCTAAACAAGCAATGCCTGTAATTTGGATGACAAACAGAAAAGCATGGATGACTGCAATATTATTTAAGAAATCGTATCAAGAACATTTCTGCCCTGCTGTTAAATTGTATTGCGAAAACAATGGATTGGATTAGAAAAAAAGGCATTGCTGGTTCTTGATAATGCTCCAGGACACCCACAAAATGTAGCTGAACTTGAAACGTGTTTACCAGTTGAAATAATTTTTACACCTCCAAATACTACATCTATTTTGCAACTGATGGATCAAGGAGTAATTGCTACTTTTAAGGCCTATTAGATTTGAAAAACTTTTAAACAACTAGTTGAAGCAGTTGACAGCAATCAATGTTTAATCAAGGAATTTTGGAAGAAATTTAATATCATGAATGCCATCAAAAATATCGCTTCATCATGGAATGAAATACAACAAACTTGTCTTAAAGGTTGTTGGAACATCTTGCTAATTAGAACAGCTGTTGAAGCTGAAATAATTAATGAACTACCACAAGTTATTAGCAAATGAAATTGGGTTTGAAGAAGTTGATGAGGGAAACGTACAAGAACTAAAAGATAGTGCTGATCATGTTATCTCCAATGAGGATCTAATCCCTAGTTTATCGCAAATACCGGCAGAAAGTGCGGAGTCTGCGCCAGAATCGGAAGAACCGCCCGAATATATTCTAACAAAAAAAATGTTTAGAACACAATCTAGGAATAATCCAACAAGCATTAGAAAATTTAAGTGAAAATGATCCGAATTTTAAAAGGTCCTGCGCGATAAAACGGAAAATAACGAACACCTTATCACCCTACACGGATTTATTAAATGAATAAAGAAAACACTCAAAGCAAATAACCTTAGACTTGTATTTAACAAAAAATAATTAAATATAAAATTTAATTTTTTTTTTTTATTTATTTATGTTTAATAAATATATTTTTTCTTTTTTAAGATCTTTTTTATATATTTTTTTTCCTTCACGATATTTCGCTTTTCTTTGGAAAGCTTCTTCAGGAAAACAGGAAAAAAAGATCGGTTAAAAAAAACAATATAAAATTTAATAATATATTTACTTGTTTTATATATTACTTATCATTTTATTTGTGTTTTTATTGCAATATTGTTATTTTGAATTATAATTGAATTTCTAATTTTAAAATGAATTAAAATCTTGCCTAGCATTTATTTCATTTTTGGCTTTAAGATTTGAAAACTTATTGTTAGTTCAAAATAATGAACATACAATAAATGAACAATAATAGTAAAAAACAAAAGAAAAGACAAAACTGATAGAAATATAGTAAGAAATCCTTTAAAATGCAAAAATTGTCCGCCTAATGTCATGACATACTTTTTTTTTCAAAATTGAAGTAAAAATTCCTTAATTTTTGCCTCAGCCTACATAATTTATTTTTTTCCTGCAACATTTTAAAAATCCTGAAATTCTCATAATTTTTTTTTTTGTTATTTTTATTTTTGTCTTTCTCTACTTTTTCAACAAGTTCAATATCAGCAGACAAGGTGGACATTTGTTGGAAACAAAAAAAAAAAAAAAAAAAAAAACCATTGTTACCGCAAGAATTTGGGGTAATCACATCTATATCATAACTTGCAACAAAAGTTTGGTAACAAAATGCATTTTCCATGATTCACACTGTTTCTCATGCTGAGAGGAAATAAATTGATTTTGATTTTAAACTGTGTGCTCGATCAAAATGTCTGTTTCATTAATTTTCTATTGCCGTTATTAAGGCATTTACTGCTTGTGTTGTTGCAGTTGTTTTTGTTGTTCGAAAATAGCCTTGAGTTATTTAGTTGCATGAATGAGTGAACATTTTATAAATCTATTTATTTATTCGTTCGTTCGTTCGTTCATTCATTCATTTTGCCCATTTATGTACTTTTATTCAGTCGCCTATATGCTCGGTCGGACATAAGTTTGTTTGCTCCAGTCATGCCATTATAGCAAGAAAAAAACATTTTTTTTTTTAATGTACCTGAAACTGTATCCTTCAGCGTGTAAACACTTTTGTGAATGTGTCAGTTTGTTTACTCTTCTACTTTTCTAATCGATATTCATATCATTTTTCTTCTTTACCAACAATTTTATTTTTTTTTTGTTTTTATTCATTTTTCTTGGCGTTTCGAAATGTTGTTTTTGGTTGTTTGAACACTTATGCACAGGTTATATAAAACAACATATTGTTCAATGTTTGAAAATAGATTTTTGTATATGTATGTGTGCGTACGTTGTTTCATACGGCAAGCAAGCAACCAGCCATCTATCCATCCACCCATCAATAATTATGACGTTTGGATAAAATTTAAGAGTGATTTTATTTAAGGTGGCTTAAACTGACTGATTCACTAAGTGACTGACACACAATTCTGTTGCAAATAGTTGACTGATTATATAAGTTTTTTTCCCTTTTTTTTATTTTTTAAATGGCCTCTCGGCTCTTTTCCTCTTTTCCTCTCTCCCTCACTCTCCCTCACTCTCTCTCTCTCACTCTCTATCGCTGCTCTAGTAAACGTGCTACACTTCCGTTAACAGTTTTGCAAGATGCATTCAAATGTTTCTAATGACGACTACCACTGTGAAATTTATACAGGGGGTTAAACAATTTATATAAAAGGGTCAGCCATTTCCTACCAAAGGATGTAAAGAAGAAAAACAACAACGCAACTATGTAATTTATTCTTAGAGAAATTCAACTTTAATATATTTAAGTAGTTCGTAATTTGATAGAATATTTTTTTCTTGTTTTGTTTTCTTTAGTTTTATGAGTGGCGTATTAGTTGGATTGGTTTTGGTTAAAGGATACAACACTCTCACCCAAAAAAGATTATGAGTTTTGTGAGTTTTCCTTTTTGATGTTTATAGTTTTTATAACTTTTCGTGTACAACTAAAACTTATGGTACAAAAAAAAACCTACTTAAAAACTATGTTCGGCAGGATTTATTTCTTGTTGAGAACCATTTAAACAGCTTTCAAAAGAACAGGTATTTAATGATGCATAATAAAACATACATATCAAGTGTGTAACGACACGTTTACGCGTTATGCTGGGGTAAAGCTCGCGGCGTCCAGGGTTCGTTACAAACAAAAATGTTGCTTCACTGATAACACAAGAGCCACTTTTGTTTTACTAATAAAATTTTTTTATTATTATAATTCACTTCTTAAACTAAGTTAAAATTATACTACATCACTACTGAGCACGCCAATGACGATCAACCGCCTTGTGGCCCTCAAGAGTTTTCTTCTCCACTCTCCGCCGGCTAGCCTACTGCTTCTCACACTGGAGCGAATAAAATTCTGGTCCAGTCTGAGCAGAACAGTTGGCCTCTCCACCAGTTTTTGACTTGTCGCGGTTGTCACGAATAAGATTCTGAGACAACCTCTCCACGTCGAAATTGGTGTTAGCCTTTTGACGATCTTGTCCGTCTTGTTCAGCTAGGGCGAATTAAATTCTGGCCTTGCTGAACAAGGCGTGGCCTGGCTCTGGGCTCCGTCACCTGGGCGAATAAAATTCTGGTCAGGTGAAGTAGCGACAGCACTTGCTTGGCCGTAGACCTGAGCTATACTCAATTAATTCAGAGTCGCATAAAATTCTGACTCTGATTAAGAGTCTAAACACAATCATTGCGGTGCGGTGCGATTTCTCGTTGCGGGAGAGAGAAATAAACACAATACACCGGAAGACGGCGGCGGCAAAACTTGTCATTGTTTGTTTACATTTTTTATGAATTTATTTGTGCCTAAATTTTTGTACAATTTGGTGTTTGTGTTAAATATTTTATGATGGCAGTAAATAAAAAAATAAATAAAGACACTCGTGCTTCCTCACTTCTTCAATTATTTTTTCGTTGATGTCCATTTTTACTTTTATGCTTTTTGCACCTTTTTTATTGATCCCACAACAATTAATATAAACTTCAAAATCACATGTGTTTTGTTTACAATAATGTTGTGAACACCGCCAATTAATGAAAAACTATGGCAACATCAGAAAGAGAAAGAGTGTAAAAAATTGAGGGAATAAAAAAAACCGCAATGAAATAAAATAGATTTTAATTTTATGCCGCACCGCACTGCGGTTTTTTACTACAAAATCGTATGAAAAAACGCACCGCAATAAAATATCGCAGTATTGTGTTTAGACTCTAACTGAGCTGAACCTATTCGCAAGACTATTTTAATTAAGTTGAATAAAATTCTAACTCACTTAAAAGAAGTCTTGCCCGGTTGCTTGCCCGTGGCCAACTCTTCTCAATAGCGTAATTATCTCGCTTTTATATGTTTCTGCCAGGCACACATACACACCCATACCACTAAACTACAGCTGATTACTACTGTTTAGGGTTGTGTTTAATGGTATGTTCTTCTCACGAATATATCCTCGTGTTAATAGATGGCGCTTTTTAACGGCTATTATTTGTTTTTAAAATTAATACATTATGATTTAAAATATTTCATTAAACAAATAATAAATATAATTTGAAAATATGACAAGTATAAAATATAATTCATTTGATAATAATAAAAACACAGTAAAAAATTAATAAATGTAAAAAATATATATAAAGTTTAATTGCCCGTGATCTAATTGCAATGTGATCCAAAAACAAGCCTGCCGACTTTTGCTCTAAGAAAAACAAAAAATGAATGAAATGTGCAAATCTCGCGAACGCCCTTTAGTACCTAAACGAAAGTTTACAGTAGCTGCGAACTATTTTATAAAAATAACAAAATTGTTAACTTTGTTAACTTTTTTACAATTTATTAGCGCAGTAATTTTAAAAAAACTGAAATATTTACAAAATCTACAATTGTATACTGAAATGTGGTAATTGAATGAATGCAGTACAGAAATGAGATTTTTAAACGTAAATGAAATTTTTTTAAAGCATAATAAAAAGATTCTCTCAAGAAGTTATTATAATCAGAGATTTTGTTAAAACACTTTTAAAAATGATCTTTACAAAAAGTAAAAAAATATTTATTTATTTATTTATTTACACGGTCATTTAAATTATAACGATTTTATTTATTTTTGTTTTTTTTTTCTTTCAATATTTCGCTTTCCTGTGGAAAGCTTCTTCAGGAAATTATTTTTTATATTTTCCAAAAAAAAAAATAAAAAATAATTTCCTGAAGAAGCTTTCCACAGGAAAGCGAAATATTGAAAGAAAAAAAAATTTATTTATTTATTAATAATTAATTACAATAATACAATTATAGCTGCTGTAAAATTAGATAAGGTTATTTATAACTTGTGAAGAAGATTACAGTTTAATAGGAATTTATCTAAAATCTCAATGTTGTGACAGTTAATATTTCCTAAACAGCTTGATGGTTGAAAAAATTGGCACAATTTTGTTCTAATATTGTGAAAGCAAATATGACGTTGGGACCTATCTTTTAAATATTTGTGAGTTAATAGGCTGTGGCCAATTCTCATTCTAACTATAATGTTGGCAATCTTCCTAGCGCAGTTATTAGGGTAATTTGGTCGTTTTCCAGTTGGATTTAAATTTTTGTTAGCATGCTGGTAGTTGGACCATTGCATGTCCTTCAAGCTTGTATAGAAGTTTTAAATTAGATTTAAAATATCATGATTCTCAAAAGTCTGGGCACAGTGTAAAGGCCTTTACTTTGCCTATTCATTACCTGCGATGAATCCCGCATAATCTTAATCCTGTTAGAATTTTTTATGCAAATGTTTCTAATTTTGGAGATCAGAGGTGAATCGTACAAAGTATTCTTTATCGCCAAAATCCACGAAAGACAAATTTGGCTGCTGTACATATAGCTAACACTTCGGCCGTGAAGTGGGAGCAGTAGTGTGAAGTAGACCGTGTCCGATGATCATATCATTCTCGTGTACGACAGGCAAAGGAAGTCATGGTATTTGATCTTGAACCACCGGTGAATAAAAATTCCATCCAAGATTTGATAGATCATCTGCAGTGTTATAGAAAATTTGCCTATATATTAATGGTGTTGTTGTAGGATTAATAATGTATCCAAGATAATGTATCAGGTGCCCCTGTAGGCTAGTAGGTAGTGTACTAGCTTGTAAATATGGGGGTTGTGGGTTCGATTCCCAACGAAGGTTTTTTTCACTACAAAAATAAAAATTGACTGTCGGTGGGGCAGCTCAGCGATGAAGGCATAATCACTGATCGCTGTGCTGTCTTATGCGGCAGTTAATTTCTGACTATCCTTCTACTTTCACCACCTGTTTCATCTCTTCTCTATCTCTTTCCTAAAGAATGTAGCACGGTACTTGAGTAAATAGGCATTGTTGCCTGAAGTGCTACTTCTCTTTAAAAAAAAACAAAAAAAAAAAAAAGAAGGATGTTTCATTAAGATGCCAATGTCGTTCCGAAGAACATTTGAGGTAGGGTGGAAAACTATGCAAATTGATCTTATTGGAATTTTCGACTTTCCTTGTCATAACGGATTTCATTTTGAGCGATCTATTGCGACTTTTAGTTTTGTTAGCTGCTTTAAAGATATTTTTATTATGACATACAAAAATCTTTGGAATTCTGACTTTGACAGAGATATCGATCTTCAACTGATGGCAAGCCCGCTTCGGCCAAAATATTTTGAATTGGGCTAGTTCGGAAAGCACTTATGCTGCGTCTAATTGCGGCGGGTATGGAGCCTGAAAAATGTTTATATTTGATTGGGCAAAAAAAAGGATAATTGCGCAAGTTATATTAATCATTGTTGACATATGCATCTGAAAGTGATGTGAAGTTTAAAATTTTATTACATTCAATCTATTGCAGAGATTTTTCCTTAACTGCAGGTTGTGTTGTTTAAAGGTGAAAGCTTTATCGAGTACGACACCTAGAAAAAAAAAATAAACAAACAAACAAACAAAAGTAAAAATATTTGTAATAAATATTAAAAAAGTTTAAAATTAAAATAAAAGTACTTTTATAGGAAAATATTTTAAATGGTCCCATATAAAACAAACGAAAAGAGTTCCTATTAAAGCAAAGAGTTCCTTAACCAAAATAACAACACTTTTCAAGTTACACCTGCACTTCTAAAGTACATCAAAAAAATCTTTTAAAAAAAAATAAAAGAAACATCTTTTCACAAAATATGTTCTGTGGACGTTTTAACAATATTTTTCCAAAAAATACAGGTAATTGTAAAAAGCCTCTTCTTAAGCTTTATTTTATAATTTTCTAAAGTTTCCATAAAAACATCAGTTCAACAGAACCGTAAAAAACTACTTAATATAATAAATAAAGTACTTTTTATAAAAGTATTCAATAAAAAGTATTTTTAAGACAAAATGATACTTTTTAAAAAAGTTAACTTTGAGCCATATGCTTAAAATAGTACCATTTAAAAAGTGTCCATAATAATAAGCAGTTTTCTGAAAGCTTCTTTCTTTTTTTCTTTGTTTTAATTGTAAATCAGCAAAACAATTCTGAAAAACAAATGTATAAACAATTTACAGTTAGGGACTTAAGTCTTCATACATACCCAAAATTTCATATATTCGTCAATCAAAGAGAAGCAGGAATAAAGTTTTACAGCTAAAGTATTCAAATACATTTTAATTACTGTACCAATCAAAAAATTTTATTCTGCTTTTAAAATAACGGTAAATACGAAAAAAAAACTCAAATTAAGAGAGACAAAAGTGTTCATACATTGCATTCTCTTCTGCTTTATTTATAATTTGGAAATAGTTTCATTTCAAATACCGTTACTTTTTTGCAATACAAGTAGTCTACTTGATCCTTAAATTATTTTTTAGCACTTTATCATTTAAATAAATTGTTACAAAGCGTCAAGATGAGCACGTGTAAAGAAGTTAGTGTCGATATAAAAAAGGTTATTATTGAAGAGTATAAAAAAGGAAAATCTTACCGCGCAATCAGTAAACTTTTCACCACACCCTTTGCTACGGTCCAATATATTGTCAAGAAATTAAAAAACACTGGCTCCGTCGAAAATAAGCCAAGATCGGGACGCCCAAAAAAGCTCTTCAGACGAGATGTCAGTGTCATTGTAAGGGAAGTTGCGAAAAATCCAAGAATATCAGGGCCAAAATTGGCGGAAAGAATCGAAAATTCTACGGATAAAAAAGTTCATCCGAAAACTATCCAAAGGGCATTACAAGATCAAGGGTATGCAAGCCGAGTTCCCCGCAGAAAACCTTTGATATCTGAAAAGAATCGAAAACTTCGCCTCGAATTTGCAAAAACACATTTAAATAAAGGTATTGATTTTTGGAAAAGAGTTTTATTTACGGACGAAAGCAAGTTTAACT
Organism: Trichopoda pennipes; assembly: GCA_030448955.1. Lineage (NCBI taxonomy): Eukaryota > Metazoa > Arthropoda > Insecta > Diptera > Tachinidae > Trichopoda > Trichopoda pennipes. The sequence continues at coordinate 5,448,822 of JASKUP010000175.1, forward strand.
TGTTTGGAAATGATGGACGAGGAAAGGTTTGGCGTAAAAAAATGCAGCTCTTGAGCCAAAGAATTTTGTGCCAACAGTGAAACATGGTGGTGGCAACGTAATGGCTTGGGGCGCAATAGCAGCATCTGGAGTTGGCCGACTAGTGTTTATTGATGGTATTATGGATCGATACTATTATAAACAATTATTAGAACATAATTTGCAGCCATCAGTGGATATATTGGGTCTTGGCCAGAGTTGGATTTTCCAACAGGACAACGATCCCAAGCATACCGTGATCATTGTTAGAGATTGGCTGCTATATCATGCACCAAGGCAATTAAAAACCCCTCCACAATCGCCGGACCTAAATCCTATTGAGCACGTTCGGGATATTTTAAAACGAAAAATTGCTCATGTCCATGTTACCAACAAACAAACGTTAAAAGAAGCTTTACAAAGGTGCTGGTCGGAAATTACCACCGATGTGACCCAAAATCTTGTTGAATCTATGCCAAGACGTCTACAGGCAGTGATTAATGCTAACGGTGGACCAACAAAGTATTAATGTAGAAGGAATTGATTTCAAAAATTATGTTTTTTATTTAATGTTAAGAAATCTTTTGTTATGTATGAACACTTTTGTCCACTCTTATAATTTGTTTTTTTGCTGTTTTTTTATAATCTTAAAAGAATAATGAAAAATTTTGTTTTCGTATAATAATTGAAATGTATTTGAATACTTTAGCTGTAAAACTTTTTCCCTGGTTCTCTTTGATTGACGAATATATGAAATTTTGGGTATGTATGAAGACTTAAGTACCTAACTGTATATACAGGCATACCTCGTTTAACGCTCAGGTTGCGTTCCTGAAGATGGAGCGTTAACCGAAATAGCCTTAAAAAAGACACTATTTGCATTAAAATATGGGGTTCCGTTTTTTTTTTTGACAAATAAGATGGGTATTTTATTTAAAATTATATCTTTTATTTAATGTGTACTTGATTTTAAAATTAGAAATTTAATTATAATTCAAAATAACAATATTGCAATAAAAACACAAATAAAATGATAAGTAATATATAAAATAAGTAAATATATTATTAAATTTTATATTGTTTTTTTAACCGATCTTTTTTTCCTGTTTTCCTGAAGAAGCTTTCCAAAGGAAAGCGAAATATCGTGAAGGAAAAAAATATATAAAAAAGATCTTAAAAAAGAAAAACGGATATTTATTAAAGATAAATAAAAAAAATAAAAAAAAAAATTAAATTTTTTATTTAATTATTTTTTGTTAAATACAAGTCTAAGGTTGCTTGCTTTGAGTGTTTCCTTTTTTCATTTAATAAATCCTTGTAGGATGATTAAGTGTTCGTTATTTTCCCTTTTATCGCGCAGGACCTTTCAAAATTCGGATCATTTTCACTTAAATTTTCTAATGCTTGTTGGATTATTCCTAGATTGTGTTCTAAACATTTTTTTGTTAGAATATATTCGGGCGGTTCTTCCGATTCTGGCGCAGACTCCGCACTTTCTGCCGGTATTTGCGATAAACTAGCGATTAGATCCTCATTGGAGATACCATGATCATACTATCTATTAGTTCTTGTACGTTTCCCTCATCAACTTCTTCAAACCCAATTTCATTTGCTATTGTAGTTAGTTCGGTAATAACTTGTGGTAGTTCATTAATTATTTCAGCTTCAACAGCTGTTCTAATTAGCAAGATGTTCCAACAACCTTTAGGACAAGTTTGTTGTATTTCATTCCATGATGAAGCGATATTTTTGATGGCATTCATGATATTAAATTTCTTCCAAAATTCCTTGATTGAACACTGATTGCCGTCAACTGCTTCAACTAGTTGTTTAAAAGTTTTTCGAATCTAATAGGCCTTAAAAGTAGCAATTACTCCTTGATCCATCGGTTGCAAAATAGATGTAGTATTTGGAGGTGTAAAAATTATTTTAACTGGTAAACACGTTTCAAGTTCAGCTAAATTTTGTGGGTGTCCTTGAGCATTATCAAGAATCAGCTATGCCTTTTTTTCTAATCCAATCCATTGTTTTCGCAATACAATTTAACAGCAGGGCAGAAATGTTCTTGATACCATTTCTTAAATAATATTGCAATCATCCATGCTTTTCTGTTTGTCATCCAAATCACAGGCATTGCTTGTTTAGAAACTCATGGCTCTAGGATTTTCAGAATGGTAAATTAGCAACGGTTTCATCCTTGAATTTCCACCAAGTAATAACGTTAAGCGATCTTTTGCAGCTTTGAAATCAGGTGCGAATTTTTCTTCTCTAGAGATAAATGTTTTTGATGGCATCTTCTTCTAAAAAAGCCCAGTTGCATCAAAATTAAAAATAAGCTGTGGAGCATAATTTTTTTCTAAGTTATCTATAATTATTCGGAATCATTATCACTTAATATTTATTTGAAAAGGAATCAAGCACGAATAAAATTGCTGCTTATAATTTTTTTCTTTTATAATATCATCCAAGATTTTTTTGTTGAAAGCCTCTGCAGATTCTTTATCGGCACTAGCTGATTCTCCGGCGAGTCTGATGCTGTGTAAATTTGCACGAAGTTTAAATTTATCAAACCAGCCTCGACTTGCAACAAAACTCTCGGTTGTAGAGTTTTCTCCAATTCTTTTTACAAGATCCACATACAATATCCTTGCCTTTTCCATTATGATGCTCGGGGTGAGCGGCATATTTCTCTGTGTTTGATCATCAATCCAGAATGTCAATAATTTCTCCATTTCTTCTAGTTGTGTGTTTCTTGTACGAGTCACTTTTTTTTTGGCAGGATAATGAAGTTGCTGTAGAAAGAGATTTGTTAATGTTATCAGAATTTTTAAGGATAGTTCTTATGGTTGATCCAGCCAATCCAAGGCTGGAGGAAACTTCAGACTGCCGTTCACCGTTTTCAATACGCCTTTATAACATTCATTTTCAACTCCAACGACACGCTTTTTCTAGATTGTTTAGCACCCATTCTTTATTTAATGAATCTTATTAATTTAATCAAAATTACTAAATCTGTACCGGACCATATCACTATTTCCAATGACTAATTTAATATGAGACAAAATTTCACAAATTCTTTATCCTTATAGGGGAATTCCCAGAATTAGGGAATTTTTTTTTGCCTACTTTTATTTAAAAAAAAAAACGTATGGAAAAAAATTCAAATTATGTATATTTTCTGCTGCTTTTTATGACGACTATGTGTCGAAAAATGACAAAAAATTTTAAAAAAATAACGACAAAAAAATTGTTTTTTGAAGAGCGTTATAACGAAATAGCGCTAAACGAGGTAGCGTTAAGCGAGGTATGCCTGTACATAGACATTTTACAAAAATATTGTTAAAGTACACCAGTGGATTGAAGAAAACTTGATAACATGCATTGCATCTCGTCGAAAATTATATTTAAGAGAATTAACAATTAAAATAATTTAAAGAGTTTATTGAAAAATCTTCTCTTATAAATAAGCTGCTCTCTTTTAACAGTATTGCTTTCATATTATCACTGCCGTTAAAACTTTGTTTGTGTTACCGTTGTTGTTGTTGTTGTTATTTTTATTGTGATGGTAGTAAAATTTTTATATAAAAATAAAAGTTCTTATGCCAGCACACTGTCAGTTAACAACGACCATTGGCTGCTTAACAAGTGTGTTTATTTAAAAGCGGAGAACATTTTTGGTGTAGTCTTTTCAAAGAACAAATATATACCGTTATAACAACAGACTGCAGTAGTGTGTGTGTGTGTGCTTATGTTATATTTACATATTAAAACATTAATGATAATGAATTAAAATACCTAATTCTTATTAAAAGAAATAAACCAGCCATTAACAATTTTAATTGCTCGCTGCCAAGTGAAAGCAGGAGTGTAAAGAGAACTTAATTAAATCGTTGGAAAGTTGTAGTGCTTTTTTATTTCGATTTTCTGTTAATGGTGGTCGTAAAATCATCTTTTTTGTTTTTTGTTAAACACTTTTTTGTGGTATTATTAGCAAACAAAAATACAGGATAAAATTGCTAAAATGTGGATAAATGAATGTAAATATGTTACTTTCGAACAACTAATTCTTTCTTTAATTCTAACAATTTAAAATTCCTTTGCTTTCAATAAAATAATAATAATAATAGCAATAAAAACGAAACAATAGCAATAAAGATATACATATGTATGTGTGTATGTATGTATGTACATAAATCTACAAAAATCATAAACGTTGTACTTAAAAAATATGTCGCATTTAATAAAATTTGAGTCGTTTGCCAACAGATGTGTGTAAGTGTTTAGTTTTTTTTTTAACTTTAATTTAGCACATAAATTTAAAAGAATTCTTTCATTTAATATTACGAAAAATGTTTTGATTTTCCGATATCGAGTTTTTGATGTGATTGAATTTTTATCAGACAGTTTTTAATGATATTTGCTAACCATTGTCTCGACCACAAATGCAACATTATCTTTATTCTTTCATTGCTGATATTTTCCATTTAAGAACAAACTTTGAAAACACAATTCAAAACATTTTATTTTTCTAAAAATTGTTTAACAGTTAATTTCTTTGTATTGGGGTTTTCAACAAGAAGTTTGTTTTTCAATTGTGGCAAGACCAACAACGTGATAGTTTTGAGATTTAGACGTATTTATTGACGTATTAGTAGAAAATGCATTGGAAATTAAATGAATACAATTTCGCACGAAAATCGCATTAAAATCCACTATGCAAATGGTGGTTCTCTTAAAGTTACATTTCGTAAAATTCGAGACATTTTCGGACAACATAGTCGTCCTTCTGAGACCGCTTTTTAGAAAAGAATTTTGTCGTTAAATTTGGGTCGACAGGCTCTATACAAAACAATATATATTGGAAACAATATACACACAATATACACCAAATAACGGATACGAAAAGCGTCTCGTGGATAACATCAGGAAACAAATTAGAACGAACAAAGAACTGGAGAATGAAAGGAAAAAATGGGCTACATTAACATATATGGGAAAATCAACGTACAAACTGGCAAAATTCTTTGGAGAACACAACATCAATACCGCATTCAGAACAAGAAACAACCTAGGCAGAATATTACGGAATAAAACAACCGCGACAAATATACTAGACAAACAAGGAGTGTACAAATTAACTTGTACATGGCATTATAGCTACATCGGGCACACAGGACGAAAAATTAAGACCACATTTAGGAAACACATTAGAGACTATAACAAAAAGCTGCGAGAACCAAGATCAACTCCAGAATCAAACTTTGCGAACCATATATTTAACAACAAATGTACACCAGGACATATAAAAGCAACGGTTAAACTGCTTCATACACAGCACAAAGGAAGGAAACCAAATGTATTAGAAAACATGGAAATATACAAACAAAAAACATTTGACGGACGAATAATAAATGAACAAATAAACACGGCTTCGGACACAATATTTAAACCATTCAAACATTTTTACAAGAAAACAAACATTACACCAACACAAACACGTTACGCAGGTGCACCAAAGACCAAAGCCATAAAGAAGATCATAAACGTACAATTACAGATTATTATGTCACGTAAAAAGATAGAAAAAAAGAACCCCAAAAGGTTCACACATAAACACAAACGTAGAACAAGCATGATCGTAAAAGGATTTAGTTAGAAAGAAAGACGAATAAAAAAGGGAGTGACAAAATAGGTAAAAAAAAGACAAACGAAAAAAAAGAGAGACATACAGGCAAAAAAGGAGAGAAAGTGACAAATGCAATAACACGAAGGGAAACACGAACAAGACGAACTATATAAACAAATTCTAGAAAGCTTAAACACAATTCATGATAAGATTACATACACAATGGAAAAAGAACAAGACAGAAATTTACATTATCTTGACATCACTATAACACGAGGAGCTGACTATTTAACATTCGACATCTATAGAAAACAAAAACAACGGACACTACCATCCACAACACCTCAAACCACCCTATCCAACACAAACTAGCAGCTTTTAGACATATGATACACAGGCTTGGGATAATTCCACTTACTCCTGATAAGTACAGAAGGGAACTCGACACAATCTACGCCATAGCTATGAATAACGGCTACAAAACCACTACCAGGGATAAACTACTTAGACAATACAACACTAAGAACAGAAATAGAGAAGACAAGGAGACAGCCGATACAACACGACGGCACACCTTTACTTACACAGGACCAGAAATATACAGACTAATTAACCTTTTTCACAAAGAAGGAATACTCACAGCATTAAAAAGTGGAAACACCCTTAAGACACTATCTCAGAACAACGACAGAAACAACTGACAAATTTAATTCCAGCGGGGTATACAGACTTACCTGTACCTGCAAACGAACCTATATAGGGCAAACTGGACGAACACTAAAAACAAGGTTTACAGAACACATACGCTCATACAAACGGAAAAGAGAAGATTCAAACTTTGCATTACACCTTGACACTCACGGACACACACCAAGGGAAATAGATGAATGTATGACATTATTACATCCTAGCAAAAAAAGGACGAAGACTAGACATTCTTGAAAATATGGAAATCTACAAAACAAAAACATTCAACAACGACATTATAAACGAACAGGTAAACACGACCTCAGACACAATTTTCACACCATTAAAACTACTCATGCAAACGGGCAAACGAAAAACACCCTCAGACGGACACACGTACCTACATAATAATAAAAGACGGAGGTATCGTTAGGTTCACTTTGCACACAAATGCCAGGTGGCTGGCATTCTGCTTACCTGAATATATACGGACCTAATAACAGAACTACCTGAACGCCAACACTACTCACCAGTACAAACTAAACCGTGGCTTGAAAATGATGCATTCGCATCGAAAGCGCTCGCCATCGAATACAAACCGGCCAGTTACGACGGGAAATGGCAATATTATATAAACACAGCTGACAATAGAACGCAACTAGTACGAAAGGAACACTGAAGATGGCAAACGGCCGAAAGCGGTTTATTCACAAACCAAATTTGACGAGGGTCGACGGAAAACCGTACCCAAATAAAAGTGAATCTAGCTCGATCGGAAAATCTAAGCACATATCTATACAAAATATGCAAAAACCAATGCGTGTTTGACCGGGTCGTTTAACTGAAAACATCGCAGCCGTGAGCCATAGTGTTGAAGCAGATCCAAATTGTTTTAATTTCTCGACGATCTAAACAATTGGGGTTATTTAAAACCGCTACATGGCGAGTTTTGCGTAAGGATTTGACTTTGAAGCCTTTACATCAGCATAGATTCGCTTAATTCATTCAGAAACATCCGGCTAAGTTTTCTGAAAAAATCAGTTTTTCAGACGAAGCTTGTTCTCAGCTTCAACAACTTATTTTGTGTCAACAAGCAAAAAACTTCTTTCATACAAAAAATGTTGCTTCCTTTTAACTTTTCAATTCTTCATTATTCTTCTTAAAGTATCTTAAATTTAAATAGTAAATTTTGCTGGAAAAAAATAAATTATGCCCAGCCACACAAGAGTAAGAACAACGGCCAGATTGTAAAAAGTGGGCGCAACCACAATTGCAATATCACACTCTTACTAAAAACTGATACAGACTTAACATTCAATGGAGTACGGACAATTGGACGTTATGACAGAATAGCTTTATAGCCACCAACTGATTGCCTGTTAAAGATTCTCTTCCCTTTTATTTGGGTACGGTTTTCCGTCGACCCTCGTCAAATTTGGTTTGTGAACAAACCGATTTCGGCTGTCTGCCATCTTCAGTGTTCTTTTCGTACCCAAATAAAAGTAATATTAACCCCGTCGAAAAATCCAAGCACATATTCTCTTCCCTTTTACATAAGCCACGATCACACCGCCGTACGCATAGCACATATCTGCCCTTCAATTTGTTTCGCTCTTGAATGTAAATTGACACGAAGTCTGCTTAACTCAAACATAAAATATGGCAGTTACGCTTACTATTACAAATCTAGGCTGGAGTATAGAAATCGCGTGGCTGAGAAACAAAAACATCTCTGCAAACAAAGGAATGCGACAACAGTTCATTTCTTACGGTTTTGTTTTCTTTTCTTTTTTAAAACAACAAAATGTAGAACAAAAATTCTTCCTAACAAAAACAGAAACAGAACTTAACAGAACTTGCGTTTGCTTCGATGGTGATTTGAAAATCGATAAGATGGCAATATCTTTTTACCCAAAGAACTGAATTTTTCTTTCACATCTTCACCCATTTTGGCAAATCATACGACTTAGCCTTAAGTTAACTCGTTTATTACAATTTCCGATCCTGATTCTACAACAAATTTCAATTTTCGAAATGAGAAAATAACTGTTCGCCAACAAATCGCTCGAAAACAATTTGAATAGTTTCGAAGCATAGTTTCAGGCGATAGAATCAAATTATTTTGTGTAAAACTTAACACCATTTTAAATTAATGTTGTTTGTGGTACCTGGCAAAAACTCGATTTAAAAAAAAACTTTATTAATTTATTTTTTATTTTAAATTTGATTAGGAGACAAAAATAAATTTCAATAGATGTGAGAAGTAAAAAAAGGCAAAAAAAGTAAAACAGTAACAATAGTGCAACATTTTCTAAAGGTTAACATCATTGAATTCACCTACCGATTTAAGTAAAATACGAGAGAGAACCTCTGGTAAATTACTGTTGAGATGGTTAGATGAAATCTTTGTCAATAAAAGACAATTTCTGAAAACCTGTTCTATAATGACAGGTATTCGAGTAAGGGCGTTCCGATTTCCCTGCTTTTAAATGAATCCCAATACTTTAAATGTAGCGAAATTACTTGTTGTGTGACATTAAATGGTAATACAAGCAATTTCCTTCTGTATTACTTCGTCGATTAATGCTTCCAATTCCTCATCTCTAAACTTTTTCGGCTGGCTTTTTCGGCATCTCCTTGTCTTCTGTGTCGAAATTACCAAGCTTGAATCGCGCAAACAATTGTTCCCAAGTTTTTTTCAGTTCGTGCTTGTTGACCGTGGTGAGCTTCTTCTACCAGCAATCGATAACGATCAAACTTCCCGTATAACATTTTCTTTAGGCCCAAAAATCGATATTATTAACGTGATTGAAAAAAATGTGTGTTTACACTCTAGCATTTATCGAATACTGAATTAAAATGATCGATGTGAGTATTCAAAAATATCACATTTGTGTGATAGTTAAGCCAATAAGTTTTAATTAATAATAAATAGTTTTCCTAGTAAAGTTAGAAAATGAATGAACTAAAGTCCAAATAAAAATTGATCATACGGTTATTTTTTTTTTATCAAGGTTTAAAAAAAAATATTATTTATAATAGATTTCGTCTGTTGAAAGTTTTTGTTCAATTGTAGAAATTTTACTACCTTCTGTTATTTCATAAATATTCAATGAAATTGTAATTGAAATGTCAGCTCGTTTGATGTTTGTTGGGCAGAGTTTTGTATCGAATAACTTAGAAATCAATCAGGAGCAGCCCACGTTTCCAATGGAATAGATATTCTTAGTGATTTGAAGGATTTTATTGCAGAGTAAGAAAAAGTACGCAACATATGAGAGATACCGAAAAACATTTGTCACATTTGTCACTCTTATCTTTAATTAAATAAATTGAAAAAATTACAAGGGGATTCGTTATTTATTATTACTAATGATTTAAGTAAATATTTTAATAATAACAGTGAACACACCCTGTACGTTATTCATTTAAAATGACGAAGTTATATCCATTCTTTTGAATAATTTAAATCTTAATTTCACATGCTTATGGAAAAACAGTGTTTCTGCTTTTATTGAAAACGTAGCCGTGCGATAAAAAAAACAAAAATAAAAAACATTTAAACATATTTGCATAACTAAAGAAAGAACCAATTTTAATAAATAAAGCATCCATCATTCCACCACATTCTTCAAAATCCTTAAGACGTTAACATTGCGATATGAAAAAATAAATTAAAGAAAATTATTTTTTCAGCTTGCATTTTCTTGTAATTTTCCCAAAGAAAGAAATTTTGTTATCATGAAATATCAGTAACTGGCTACCGCAGCAATAATAAAATTAATGATTGCGCAATAAAGTGCAATTGCGAGCATTTTTTAAAAAAAAGACTGTCCCTGTTAACCTCAAAGTATTTAATTAGTTTACTTTATGCTTTTCCTTACGCAGACTCTGGATTTCATGAATTTACATTTTTAGTGCTAAAAGGTAAAATTAAAAAATTTCAAAGAAGCATGCTTCTTCTTAATATTTATTTGCATAAGTTAATGAAAACGCATATAAATAGACTTTGTATTCGAATTTGATTTGATGATAAAATGATTATTTAAAATTTTAACTTTAGTTTCAACAGTAGAAGAAAAAGCAGTACGAAAGAAATGCATTCAGCTTATTTTCGAAAAATATTTTTCCTATAGTTAAAATTTTTCATTATAAAAGAAAAAAAAAATAAATTTGAATTTAGTACGATTTCTAAAATTTTAACATATAATTGGAAGACATCAACTTTAATGTTAAAAGAAGAAAATTTTTAAAAATGCACATATAAGATTTTAATTCTGACACATTAATTAAAAATTAAAAGGGACTTGTTAAAATAAAATTATTAATTTATTACAAAGTTTTATTTATTAAGTTAAGTTGTGGCTAATTTGTATATTTTACTTAGTTTTAAGAAATGACACCAAATTAAAAAAAGACATTTTTTCCCAGTAGCAATTTTTACATTATAATCAAAGTACTTAGATTTAGTACAAATTAAAAATAATTTTTGGCAAAAAAAAAATATTTAACTTTTTGAACAACAGCACAATTGAAAAAGTCTAAGCTTAAGATTTGAAGAATAATTAACAAAAAAAAACATTTAGTTGAAGGTTAAATTTTTTACAAAACTATAATTATTTTTACTACGGAATTTTTTTTTTTTCAACAGCTGATTAACAATAACCCTTAATAAATAATTAAAACAATGGATTCGTTCAAAGATAAGTTAAAATTAAAAAAATTAACTATTAAATTTTATTTCAGGTGTAGGATGTTAATTAAAAAAAATAATTTTTATAGTTTTTTTAAACGATTTTTTTTTTATTTATCTTTAATAAATATCTTTTTTCTGAGAAGAAAAAATATATAAAAAAGATCGCAAAAAAGAAAAAAGATATTTATTAAAGATAAATAAAAAAAAATAATTTTATTTTGTTTTTATTAGCAATTATAAATTTTTGTACAAAATGAAGGTTTAAAGTTTAATGTTTATTAAGACCCCACAATTAAATTGCACTTAACTAATTCAAGTTTGAGTACAAAAATTTTGTTATAACATTTTTATTTTTATTTACATTAAATGTAAGATTAGTTATTACAAATTTAGTAAAACGTTTAAATTATTCAAAAAAAAAAAAACTAATTAAAAAAAAAAATTTTTTTTTGAATCTATACAATTTTATACTTAATTTTTAGTCAAAACTAGAGGATTAAAAGAATATGTATTGCATATTTTATTAAATCTAACAATTTTAAAAGTGTTTTAAAATGTCACTGTAAATTTTATTTACAGTTTAGTATTTATGAAATCAAAAGATAATCCTAACTTCCGGTTTTGAAGTAAAAATGTTGTTGCTAAACTAAAACTCCTGTTAAATGACAAATTCTAATTACACTCAAACCTCGTTTTATGCGATTTTTTTTATGCGAATTCAAATTTGTGCGATTTTGAATTTTTTTGCACGCCTATATTTTCGCTTGTAGAATTGCACATGACGTACTTGTGACTTTTGTTGCAGCGCGCTGTAACTTAGTGTGAATATCATTCTAGTTTTCAACTTAGGGGAAATCCCTTTTAATCAACAAGTTAAATAAAATAGTTTATTGTGGTGTTTGTTCACGTCTTAGTGATTATTACTCCTATATTGTTTAATGTAATTTCGAGGCTAAAGTTAACTGTAATTTCTAGCGGAAGGCCAACTTATTGGCCCACCGACAGGCAAAAAATCCCTGACGTCATTGACTTTGGAGTCGCAAAAAATGTACCAGGTGAGTTTACGAATGTAGAGTCTTCATTAGACTTATCCTCCGACCACACACCTTCTATTGTTACGTTATGGAACCCGTTGGATTCTGAAAATCGATCTGCATTGGCAACTAAGACTCATATTAATTGGCTTAAATTTAGAAAATATCTAAGCTCTCATTGTTCGGAAAATATACCGCTGCGTACTTCAGGAGAAGTGGAAAAAGCTATTGACGACTTTAATGAAGAAATCAGACTAGCCACAGTTCACGCAACCACAAGTGCTCCGATAAAAAGATACAGCAGAATATATTCAGTAGATGTACAACAACTCCTCCTAGAGAAAAGGAGAATCCGTAGAGAGTGGCAGGCGTGTAGATCACCCCAACTAAGAAACAGGCTGAAAGAGTGTACCAAACAGCTTCGTGATTTACTTGAAGTGCAAAGAATTGCATCACTTAACAAATACTTGGAAAATCTTGATGCAACCTCGCATTCAGACTACTCTCTGTGGCGCGCAACAAAAAACATTAAGCGACCAACTTTACGCCAGTCGCCACTGCGTACCCCAAGCGGTGATTGGGCAAGAAGCAACGAGGAAAAAGCTTATCTGTTTTCCAACCACCTCCTAAAAGTATTTTCTTCTAATTTATCGACAGACCCTATAGTGTTACCTGAAATAATACCTATAGAAGCTGTGCCTTTGAGACTGGAAGTACAAGAGTTGAGAAAGGCTATCACCGGCTTAAAACTTAAGAAATCACCTGGTATTGATAAAGTTAGTAATAGGATGCTTCTGGAGCTACCAAATGTAGCGGTGAGAATCTTATTGTTTATATATAACGCCATTTTGCGCCTCAGTTTTTACCCTCAGAAGTGGAAGATTTCGAAGGTGATAATGATTCCCAAGCCGGGCAAGGATCATTCTAAAATAGATTCTTACAGGCCAATAAGCTTGCTGTCCAATTTATCTAAGCTGTTCGAGAAACTTTTAGTAAATAGAATGTATCCCATATTGATCGAAAAGAAGTGTATACCGGATCACCAGTTTGGATTTAGGAAAAAGCATAGCACAATAGTGCAAACGCATAGACTTGTTAATGCTGTTAAACAAACCTTTGAAAATAAACATTACTGTTCTGCTCTCTTTATTGATGTTTCCCAGGCCTTCGATAAAGTTTGGCACGAGGGCTTAATTCATAAACTAAGGCAGAACTTGCCTCAAAATATTTCCACATTACTGGAAAGCTACTTGAGTAGCCGTTTATTTGTTGTAAAGCACGAGGAGTTTTTGAGCCCACCACAGCCAATTAGAGCCGGAGTTTCTCAAGGGAGCATCTTGGGTCCGATTTTGTATTTATTATATACCTCAGATATGCCTACACGGGACGACGTTCACGTTTCAACATTTGCTGATGATACTGCCCTGCTTTGTGTTCATGTAGACCCACACGAAGCTTCACTACGTCTTCAAAGTCATGTGTTCCAAGTCGAAAAATGGTTAAGAAAATGGCGAATAAAAATTAATGAACAGAAGTGCATTCATATTACTTTTACATTACGCAGGAGTACATGCCCACCTATCACAATAAATAATCAAACAATACCTCAACGTTCGGTCGTCAAGTACCTCGGTATGCACCTTGACAGGCGTCTAACATGGAAAAGCACCACATAGAAGCTAAACTTATGCAAATAAGACTTAAAACTGCTCAATTAAACTGGCTAATTGGTCGGAATTCTGTTCTCAGTCTGGACTGCAAACTTTTGATCTACAAGTCTATTCTAAAGCCAATATGGAGCTATGGAATTCAAATGTGGGGCACTGCCTCAGTGTCAAATGTCGAACGGATACAAAGAAGCCAGAACAAAATCCGCAGACTCATAACTGCTGCCCCATGGTATGTGAAAAACTCAAACATTCACAAGGATTTGAAAGTGCCCTCTGTAAGAGAGGAAATACAGAAGTACGCATCCAAATATTTGAGAAAACTGGAATTTCATCCAAATATTTTGGCACGTGATATATTAAATGATAGAGGCTACAATCGTCTGAAGAGGAGAGACGTTAGGGCTATTAGTATAAGTAATTTCTAGTGCTTTCCTTTTTATTTTTTATTTCTTGTTAACTAAAACTTTTTGGCTGGCATTGGCTAGACATAAAGATAATTTTTACTTTTAGATTTAAGATTTATCTACTTATTGTTAGTTCTATTAATTTAGAAGATTCAATAAATAATATTATGATATAAAAAAAAAAATTACTCGTATAAAAAATTGAGATTAATTTATCGTAAAAGTGATTAAAGTGAGAACTTATAAAGTTTTGTTATTTTAAAGTTTCTGTGCTCAAAAATATTATGTAGCTACGTTTTCAGATTACAATATGGATAAAAATAAGAAAAAACGACAAACAATATCCCTAGAGACAACAAAATTTAAAACTCTCGAATGCTTAGAAAATGGTGCAAAGTATATATCTCTTGGAAAGGAGTTCAACTTAGGAGAATCAACTATACGATCGATTAAAAAAAATTAAGATTCCATAAGAAAATCCGTAATTTCGGGCACAGAAATGAGTTTAAAGTGTTCGTATTATATCAGAGACATACTGATTGAAAAAATGGAAAAATCTCTTAATTTGTGTATTGAGGATTTAACTAAAAACAGGATTCCCATAAGCGGATATACATATGATACAAGAAAAAGCCCTAATATTTTATGATGGAATAAAGCTAAATCAGCCATTAATTTCTGAACCAAAAAAAAAAGATGTTTTAGCTAGCAATGGGTGGCTTGCACGGTTTTTAAAAAGAAATAATATTCACAGCATCCAAATCAGAGGTGAGTCAGCATCAGCAGATGAACATGCTTCTTTAAATTATCCACAAAAATTAAAAAAAAATAATAGAAGAAGGACAGTATTGCCCAGATCAAATATTCAATGCAGATGAGACCGGATTATTTTTGAAAAAAATTGCCAAACAAAACCTACATTGCTAAAACAGAAAAAAGAGCCAGTGGATTTAAAGCTAGTAAAGAAAGATTAACGGTTTTACTATGCAACAACGCTTCAGGAGATAAAATGTTAAAACCATTAGTCGTAAATAAGTTTCTAAAACCACGGGCCCTTAAAGGAAAAGACTTAAAACGTTTGCCAGTTCACTGGATGGCACACACTAAAGCTTGGGTAACCTCTGCATTATTTAGTGAATGGTTTTACAAATGTTTTGTACCAGAAGTTGAATCCTATGTGAAGGAAAAAAATCTTGAATTTAAAATTTTGCTTGTTATAGATAATGCTCCTGGACATCCACATTTGGAACATTCAAATATTAAGATTGAATTTTTGCCAACAAATCCAACCAATATTCTTCAACCACTAGATCAAGGAATAATCTCCAGTTTTAAGAAATATTATATTAAAAGCACATACCAATTTATTTTAAATAAAATTGAAAATGAAGAATTAACATTGACCGAGGCGTGGAAAAAATTTAATATTTTCGACTGCATAATTTTGGTTGCACGTGCAGTATCCAGTATACGACCAAAAATGGGTGCTGGAAAGCTGTATAGCCAGGTGGTGTTCGTGGTAATACTGCTGATGAAATATCTGTATTATCTGAAGAAATTTTAATGCTGGCTCGACAAATTGAAAGCGATGGATTTGATTCTTTGAACCATAATGATATAGAAGAGCTTCTCGCAGATGTTCCGATGTGATGTGATGACGACATTGTTAGTCTAACTGCTGATAATATGGAAGATAATAATTGCGAAAGTGATTGCGAAGAACTTATAGAGCCCCTTACTTAAAAAAAAAGGATAAAATTCTTAAAACAGTTAAAGACCTACAGAGCGAAATTCTTAATGTGGATCCAAATACGGAACGGGCACTAAAAATTCAGCATGGGCTTAACAACACATTTTCGGCATATCAAGAGTTACAAAAAGAGTTAAAAAAATCGACATCACAAAAACTTATGACAAATTATTTTCAACAAGTACCTAAAGGAGAAAGAACTGACTGAAAACTTCGATGTTCCTTACAGCCAAAGTGAGAACAATTGTGGTGATAAAAATAGTAATCTAGCCATACATAGATGTGTTTGTTTCCTCTAGTGATGAAAGCGATATAGAGCCAATGCAAAAACTCGGCACACGCCATATTAGTGATTCTGATTATGAGTTATAATTTATTTCTTCAATGTAAATATTTTTTTCTTTGTTAACTACGTAGTGAATTGATGTTTATTTGGTTTTTTTAAGGAATGAATTACTTTTTTGTTTATTTATGCATTTTTTCAAAATTCAGCGACGAATCATTAATTTTAGTATAGAGCTAGTGTAGCGTTTTATGCGCATTTGTTTTCTGCGATTTTCTCTGAAACGGATCAATCGCATAAAACGAGGTTTGAGTGAATTTACTTTCTCGTCAACTTGTTCCCTTATAATATCAGACACCTGTGTCTTAAGTTATATTTACCAAATATTTTATACTTTATTAAAAAAGCTTAATAAGCTTGATTTAATTTTTGCCTGCATATTTTATTTTATAAAATTTCATGCAGTTATTTTCTTTAGTATTGCAAAAGAAAAGTAACAATTTTCATCATCTCTTCGTTAAGATTATGACAGTCATGGCTGGCAGTTATAACAGGTGAACATATTTGTAGAAATGTGCATGCACTTGTGCTTAAAGTGTTTTCTTAAGGGCGCTAATGATTATAAAATTTTTTCTTGCGCTTTTTATTGCAGAATAAGCACTTACGACCCACGTCTTTTTTACTACAAAATTTAAAATGCTGTCATCCTTAGAGAAGATAACTTTCATAGAAACTAATTACAGTTTCAGTTTAATCATCTTAAGAGACTGTAAATGAGTGAGTATGTTTAATACCATTAAAATAAAATGCTTTCAAATTTTATGCCGCTTGTATTAAAAGTTAACATATTCAACCCTCTCTCCCTTCCTCTCTTCCTTCCACACTCTTTTAAAATATTTTGATATTTTGTTTCATTTTGCTTCGAGCAAAAGAATATTTATTAATCATAACAGTTCTTGTGTTTTTGGTTAATTTCGTATGAAAAGTTTTTATCATCAATGATAAATTACACAAATTATAATTATGCCGTCTATAGCGCAGTATATCCTCGGCATGATAAAGTTTAAATTTTGAAAATTGCTTTTGCAGATTTGAGTACTTAATATTATTTTACTTGCTGGTTTATTTAAGTATTTAAACACTGATACGGTAAGAAATTATTATTTTCAAACAAATTTCACATTGTGCAGAAACTTGATTAAATTGTTTTAAATATTCATACAGTTACCGTTAATGCAGGTTTTAAATTCACATTCAATTAAAGGCCCTGCCGTTAAAAGCATTTAAACGTCTAGAAAAAATACATCTCGATAGGCGTTTGAGCTGATAAATTCATATACGAGTAGCAGGCGAGTTCATACAGTTAAAATTAAAAACTATAATAAAAAGTAATTATTTGAGCACTTGCATACATTTTTTGTTTGTTTGTTTGTTTGTTTGTTTGTTTGTTTGTTTGTTTGTTCCCTTAATTCAAGAATGTGTTAAAAACCTTAACTTTTTATTTTCCCTAATAAAAATGCTAAAAAAACTATATTTGGTGAATTTAATTTTCATCTTAACAAATATTTATTAAGTAAAAGGGAAGTTATTTATAATAAAACAAAAGCATTGACATTACGTTTTCCCGGTAGCAAGCCATTAGTCACTTTACAATGTTTAATTAGTTACTAAATGTGGTGGTAAAATTAAAAAAAAAAAATAAATAAAATAAATTATTTATAATTGCGGTTTTATACGCTAAAAGATACACAGGAAGCTAAAGAAATTGAACGGAAAGTAAAAATGAAAATAGCAGTGCAAAGGTTCAGGTGGAGGTGACAGGATGTGCAAATAATTTTTGCTGGTTTAGTTTTATTATTAAAAATAAAGCAGTTGGGGTTTTAATTAATGTTTTTATTCGTTGGTTTGGTTAAATTAGATTAACATACATAAGAAGTGAAAAACAATGCAACAATGACGACAATAAAGATAGGCGTTAATGAACATATTGCTGCTTAAATAAAACGAATAATAAAAAAGAAAATTAAATAAAAATAATATATAGCATTTTCAGTTTAAATTAAACCTTTTTCAAAATGAACGAAACCTTTTTTAAAAAAAATGAAACCTCTTTCAAAATAAACGAAACCTCTTTCAAAATAAACGAAACCTTTTTCAAAATAAATTAAACTTTATGCAAATTCAGTTAAACATTTTTCAAATTAAATTAAATCAGTTTTAAAATTTTATAGAAAACAAAAGAAAAAAAATAAAACATATTAAACACATTCATTTTTAATTATTACTTGTTAAAATTAATGAAGTATTTGTCCACTAACCGCTTTAGGAATTATCATGATCATATCCATAACATAGTTCGCACAATCAGTTTGATTAATTTGTGCGACACTTTCCTCAATTACACTTACTATGTTATGCTCTGTGGTAATGTCACTTAATAATGATCGAGCGTGGAATTTTATCTTGGAAAATGCTTTCTCTATTGGGTTCAGCATAGGAGAGTAAGGTGGTAAAAATTAAAGTGTACAGTCACTATTATCCACCATATTTCGAATTTCCTGGGTTTTATGGATTCTGGCATTATCCATAATTAAAAATGAATTTTGTAACTCTGGGCTGCATTCAATTTTATCCAAGAGCTCCCTAAGAAATATTTGGAAACGGGCTGAATTTACAGTGGAAAGGGAAAAAACTTTATGGTGAACAAAACCAGCATTATTTATAGCAGCAATTAGAGTAGCGTTCCTTCCCCTTACGCTTGGCACAACAACATGAGCTCTTTCACCTACCTTAGCACGTGCTTGTGAACGCCGTAAGTGTAAGTTAAACCCGCACTCATCTATAAAAATGATCTTTTCGTTTTGTAAAGGAGACCAAATTGCAAATTCTGAGGCATACTGTCGACGGTTTTCAAAGTTCTTTTAAGCCGTTGAAAATTGTAGATAATGCAAGCGTTACATTAAATTGTTCAAATAACTTTTTGCGAATATTTTTCAAAGTTATTCCCGGGTCATTCTCCACAATCGTCTCAATTTTTTCCAGAATTTGGGGACTCAATTTTTTTTGGCTATTTCTTCCACGAGGAAGTTCCACTAGTTCGCAATCATGCAATAAAAATAAAAACCAAAATTCACAATTTTAATACTACTTTTAAATGCAATTGACCCCTATCAAGTAAAGAAATTAATTCAACCGTTATCAGACACCAACAACAATAAGTTATTCACAATAATTGGTAACAAAAAAAAATTGCAAATCCAAAAAAAAAAATATACAACAAAATATATGATAAACCTACAAATTTTATAACTGGTTTAATTTAATTTGAAAAATGTTTAGCTGAATTTGGATAAAGTTTAATTTATTTTGAAAAAGGTTTCGTTTATTTTGAAAAAGATTTAATTTAAACTGAAAATGCTATAAAAACATATCCCATCTGATTTGCATTCTTTAACCCATTCTTAAGTTGTATATTCCAGGAAAACAAAGCAAAACCTTAAACGAAATTGAACTTGTTTCCTTTTTTATTTATTCCAAAGTTGCTGCTGTTTAGAAATTAAAAAAAATATTTTCAACAAATTTGCACATAAAAAAATATACATCCGTTTAGGATTGCTAGATGGTATTGACTTTGCTTATTTACAAGTAGTTTGTTTGGTGTCCAAGAATAAAATGCATATTGTTTCTACTCAAGGATCTTTAATGCCCATGTAAAAACACGGGAGCAAAATTATTCAGCCATGTTACGGAAATCGCTAAAGGATGTGATAGATTTCGATTGATTGAAAAAACAAGGGGCAAAAATGATAAAATTATACAAAAACAAATTTATTTTAAAACAAAAATTAATTCTAAAAATTTCTTATTTTAGCAATTTTATTACTCGTGCTTGATTCCTTTAAATAAATATTTCATGATATTCTCACGAAATATTTATTACAAAAATTTTTATTAAAAAATAAACATTTTATGATATTCTCATAAAACATTTATTCCAACAAAAATAAAATAAAAAAAAAAAAAATAAAAAATAAAAAATATTTGAAATGTATTACAAATATTTTTTATTTTCTGAATTTTCAAATTACATATGAATGGTTTCCAATGGCAACCCTTATGTAGAAATAATTGAAAATAAACAATGTTTTTTGTTGTTTTGAATTGTTTTGCTGTATTGGTATGGAAGTGTTTTTGATTCTTGCTGTCTATGCTATGTTGATTTTATGAAAAAATTCTCATGGAATCAGTTTGGCTTTGGATATAAGACGTTTAGGTTTTTCTATACAATATTGGGGTAAAATTCACTGATGAGCTATGTGAGCAATAGTGAAATTGCAATATGGATATGCTCTCCCCCGCAGTAATACATTTCAATTTTTTTTTTTTTTTGGAATAAATGTTTCATAAAATGTTTATTTTTTATTAAAAATTTTTGTAATAAATATTTCGTGAGAATATCACGAAATATTTTTTTAAAGGAATCAAGCACGAATAATAAAATTGCTTAGATTGAAAATGATTCCGATGAATAAAATACTTAATTTCTTATTTTTTTTTAAGTGAAAGAACATACCAAATAAGTTTATTTCCTTTTGACATACTTACTCCCTCCTGCCTTTCTCTATCTCTCTCTCTCTCTCTTCTTCTCTAGCAATTGTTTGCTGTCAAATTAGAAACATTTATGTGGAAAATATCTAGCGTTTTAAATTTTAAATCTGGCAACTCTGCTGCGTGTTAAATTTTAGCTTTTAAAGCTTATTATTACGAATACGGAAAAACAGTCCTAAAAATGTCTGGCATTCTTGCCAGTTTAATAACACTTAATTAACTAAACATATGTTCACTGGCATGTCTATGCAGGTCCTTTATATTCTTTTTTGTATTTGTTTTTTGTTAAAATTTTTATGGAAGCTTTACTGGCAGCCAATGCGCTCCTTGATGTTATTTTATTTTTACAACCTCATTCTTATGTTTATTGTGTTTCCCTCTCCCCTTTCTATTGTTTTGATTCAGTTTCCGTTTGTTCTATTTGCAAACATGACTTTTTGCTCTTGTTACATATTTTTTTTTTTTTTTTTTGTTTTGTTATGTTCTGCTTGGTTTACTCACTTGTTGTTGAATGTTTTTGTAGTTTCGGTTGCATGCAACTAAATAGCTATGAAAAGTGTGTTCTCATTTTCAAATCTGATATCCTTACTTTGTTTTAAACTTAATACATTTATTTTGTTGGAAAATAAAAACAAAAAAAAATCTTCTCGCTGTTCCGGTTTTTTGTAAATTGTAGACTGTTGCTTCTATAGCAGGCCAGGCAAATTTATTATGGAGAACCGTGAACATATATAAATTTAAAATTAACCCTTTACTGATATTAAGCACACTCAAAAAGGAAAAAACACTTGTTTCCTAAACAAAAGCATTTTTTCTAATAACACTTGAAGTGTCAATAAAGATTTCTGCTAAATTACATATGTAGTGGTGCATATAAAAGTATTACTTTCTGTGTGTGTGTGGCTTTTAAATTGTCGTTTTGTAAATTTTTATATTTAATATTAACACTTTAAACAAAACAAACTTAAGCCTGATTAAAATTGGTAAAATTTATTTCAATAAATACGAGGTTTGGTTAATTTTTTTTACTAAATTCATAAGGTCAGTACTTAAAATTTAAGGCTGGTTAGGGATTTCAAGAAACAACTGAAATTTGTTTACGAGAATTAGTCATCTTTATTTGTAATGTAAAGCGACTTAATGTCAATGACAACGCTCAGAAAGATTAATAAGTAATTTTTATCTAAAAATGTTTTTATTTTTCAGCCGTTTCCTTAGAAATATTTTAGTGTCCACCACAAACTGCACACTTGCTATAGGGGCCGGTTGTTGTTTCTTAACAGGGTAATAATTATTTATGGTATTTTTAATTTATCGTGTACATACTCGTATGATTGTTAGGGCCTTGTGTGTTAACATTTTAATATGCTATTCAATATTTTTAAGCTGTTGCAGTGAGGTGTTAAAACCACTTAACATGATTGCATACATATATATTTGTGCATGTGTGGCACATATGTATGCAATTTTATTTAACTTTAAACACAAATTAAATAATGAATATTATTCACATTTAAAATGTTTTAATGCAAATATATATTTTTTTAACCAAATTAAAAATGGAATTATCCATTCCCTTAGATTTTTAAAGGGTACAAAATATAATGTAGTTATTAAAAAAAAATTTCAATTAAAAACGCAAAAATATAACTTAAATAAAAGTGCAACTAGCAATATAGCGAACAGAAAGTATTTAAAAAAAAAAACAAACATTAAGTTTGTTGATTTCCTCCTCTAATATTTCCATTTGCACTGTAAAAATTGGATTCAAAAGAAAAATCCAATTAAAAGCTGATATTTCATAAATATTTTCAATAACATTAAAAATGTTAGCATTCTTGTTTTTTGGAATTTAATTAATAAGATTTTTTTTAAATGAATATATAAATATTTTAATAATATTTTTAATCAAACAGGCACAATGTTTCAAACTCAGTTTGTCGAATGGCAAAATGTTTAGCATACCTTTAGGCATGACTGTCTTATTTAATGAAATAATGAAAAATAATCTTGAACTGAGAAGAAACAACAAAAAAAAACGCCAACCCACAATAATAAAACATTTTATCAGGGTTCAGAATTTTTCATTTATGAACATTCAAAAATCAATATTCATGATATTTTTCATAAATGAGAAATCTAAAATTTTATATTTATTTTTCACACTCATAAACGAACAACAAAAAATGTTCTGGTTATTTTCATACATGAAAGCGAACAACAAGAAATATTAGTCTTATTTATATGTGATAAATGATAAATTAGCTACTTCTCATTTATGTTATTTTTCATAAATATGCACATGTTCATTTATGAACGTTGAAATTTTATAAAATTTCTCATAAATGAACGTGAAAAAATTTTCTACCTACGATCGCTGTTTACCCTAAAATGTAGTAAAAACACATGGGTACTCAAAACACAATATTGCAATATATTCTAAAAGAAATAAAAAAAAAAACATTTTTTTTCCTGCATACGCCGACAATTGCACATTATCAAATATGTGCGTTTATGTACGCGAATGCTTAACGCCGCCCATATTTTTACGACCTTTTCATTTATGAAAACTTATCAAAATTGTAAATATTCAAAAATGAACACTTGTGTGTTTCTCATTTTTTCACTTATGAATAGAAAGAAAAAAATAAATCGCCGCATTCACAAATGAGAAAACACAAAATAATTTGTAGTCTCTCACACATGTATGAGAAGAAGCGGCTTAAAAATGAAATGTACATATTCATACATGTATGAACAGTGAGTGAATACTTCGCTACTCTGCATTTTATGGAATGTAAATCTCTTATAAAACTGTTATTTATTGCTTGAATGTGCCACTTCAACATGATTGAAAAATATTTATTTATGCAATTGTGTTTAAACTGAAGTGGTATGTTTGGTACAAAAATTCTTAATAACCCTTTAAATTATTTACAAGTCATTTTTTGCAACAAAAAAAAAACCAAAAAAAATTAAATTTTCTCCATACCAAAAAGTGTTAGTTAACAATTATTTTAAACAACAATTTTACACTGAAATAAAATTTAAAAACTTGAACGCAAGCGAAAAGAGATTTAATTATTTTGAGACTTATTGAAACAACATTTATTTTGCAGAGCAAGTAATTTAGCAAACAAAATAAAATATCTTTAAAGTATCGTGCATACGTAGCCACTTATATCCGCACAGTGTAGTGTTAGTTTGCTGCAAACCAACCAAGCGTGCACGGTGTGATATTTCAGGTGTGGATGTGCACAGGTAAACATACATGTGTAAATAAATTTCGGAATGCTCGCAGGCATTCAAACTTGGACAATGCACAGTATTTAGTTGTGTTACGTTGTAAATGTGAGTACACGTAACCGCACTAATACTCGCTTATTTGCTACGCTTTTTTTTGTAGAAATAAGAATTAGTATATAAATCAGAGTAGCGAAGTGTTCACTCACTGTTCATACATGTATGAATATGTACATTTCATTTTTTAGCCGCTTCTTCTCATACATGTGTGAGAGACTTAAAAATATTTTGCGTTTTCTCATTTATGAATGCGACGATTTATTTTTTTCTTTCTATTCATAAGTGAAAAAATGAGAAACACACAAGTGTTCATTTTCGAATATTTACAATTTTGATAATTTTTCATAAATGAAAAGGTCGTAAAAATATGTGCGTTAAGCATTCGCGTACATAAACGCACATATTTGGTAATGCGCCATCGTCGGCGTATGCAGAAAAAAAAAATGTTTTTTTTTATTTCTTTTAGAATATATTGGAATATTGTATTTTGAGTTAATATGTAGTACCCATGTGTTTTTACTACATTTTAGGGTAAACAGCGATTGTAGGTAGAAAATTTTTTCACGTTCATTTATGAGAAATTTTATAAAATTTCAACGTTCATAAATGAACATGTACATTTATGAAAAAGAACATTAATGAGAAGTAGCTGATTTATCATTTATCACATATGAATAAGACTAATAATTCTTGTTGTGTGCATTCATGTATGAACATAAGCAGAACATTTTTTCTTGTTCGTTTATGCGCATGAAAAATAAATATAAAATTTTAGATTTCTCATTTATGAAAAATATCATGAATGTTGATTTTTGAATGTTCATAAATGAAAAATTCTGAACCCTGATATAAATATAAATATTTTCCTTGGCAAAGATCATAATTATGCAAAGAAGTGAACAGGACTGCTAGCTCGCGAAACAATAAAGTTTTTAAGCCGAAATATTGGCAAAACAAAAACTATTGTTTCATTTTAACACATTAAATATTTCTCTAAATATGAACTAATCTTTTAACGGTCTTTTAAATAATTTAACGATTTTATTTTTCTCGATATTTCGCTTTCCTGTGGAAAGCTTCTTCAGGAAATTATTTTTTATTTAAAAGATTAGTTCATATTTAATTAAATTTAAAAAAAGGTCGAATAAAAATAAAAGTTAAATATTTCTCTCAAAATTTAAAACTATTTGCTCTTTTATGTTAAAAGGGAATCACGAGTGAAAGTTGCTCCTACTTAGTATGTACGCGAACTGCAGTTTTATTTAACGAGTACAAAACTCTTACTTAATGTACAAATAAACTTATTAAGGCCTCAATTATGTATTCTTGTGTTATTAATTGTCATTTTTTACACCAACATTTTATTATTCTACTAATAAATTCTTTAATAACTAAATGACAGAATAAGACTTCTTTTTCTTTTTTATAAAAACATGAATTATTCGCATTATGTGTAGTAAAGTATTGGGAAAGTATTGATCAACAACACTAAAAATAATAATGAATGAACGGAAATGAAACAACAATTCATTTCATACACTTTAATTAACAAAAGTGCTAGCTAGAAACAGGCCACAATATTTTAAATCAACAAATGATTCAAATGTATAAAACTTCACTCGAACTACCACAATCAAGGAATAAAATTGATTCATGCGGACAGTACAGAAAGGAAAGAGGAAGAACTAATTACAAATACACCCTTTTTTACACTCCCACAATGACTGCCACACAATAAAAACGAATTAAATTTAATTAATTAAACGCCTGATGTCAAATTTCATTAATATTCTGTCTTATTGGTTTGTTGCTTAATTTCATAAAAATCAGGAAATGATGCTCCACAACGAACAAAAAGTTTCCATTAATTTGCAAATAAATTATATATAAAATGTTTTTACTCAAATCAATCATAAAATAAAAGCATCTTTTAATTATTAATTTTATTACCATATTTTTTTTGAATGTTTTAATGATAAAAACTTTTTTTTAGTCATCTTATGTAGTTATGTAGTTCTCATTTAAAAGCAATAAACACAAAGTTTTAATACAGGGTTCAGAATTTTTCATTTATGAACATTCAAAAATCAACATTCATGATATTTTTCATAAATGAGAAATCTAAAATTTTATATTTATTTTTCACACTCATAAACGAACAACAAAAAATGTTCTGGTTATTTTCATACATGAATGCGAACAACAAGAATTATTAGTCTTATTCATATGTGATAAATGATAAATTAGCTACTTCTCATTACATGTTCATTTATGAACGTTGAAATTTTATAAAATTTCTCATAAATGAATGAGAAAAAATTTTCTACCTACGATCGCAGTTTACCGTAAAATGTAGTAAAAAGCAGGGTTCAGAATTTT
The DNA here is from genome assembly GCA_030448955.1 of Trichopoda pennipes. Classification (NCBI taxonomy): domain Eukaryota; kingdom Metazoa; phylum Arthropoda; class Insecta; order Diptera; family Tachinidae; genus Trichopoda; species Trichopoda pennipes. The sequence goes on from JASKUP010000175.1 coordinate 5,475,280, forward strand.
TCATTTGTGAACATTCAAAAATCAACATTCATGATATTTTTCATAAATGAGAAATCTAAAATTTTATATTTATTTTTCACGCGCATAAACGAACAAGAAAAAATGTTCTGCTTATTTTCATACATGAATGCGCACAACAAGAATTATTAGTCTTATTCATATGTGATAAATGATAAATCAGCTACTTCTCATTAATGTTCTTTTTCATAAATGTAAGTACATGTTCATTTATGAACGTTGAAATTTATAAAATTTCTCATAAATGAACGAGAAAAAATTTTCTACTTACGATCGCAGTTTACCGTAAAATGTAGTAAAAACACATGGGTACTACATATTAACTCAAAATATAATTTTGCAATATATTCTAAAAGAAATAAAATAAAACATTTTTTTTCTGCATACGCCGACAATTGCACATTACCAAATATGTGCGTTTATGTACGCGAATGCTCAACGCACATATTTTTACGATCTTTTCATTTATGAAAAATTATCAAAATTGTAAATATTCAAAAATGTGTTTCTCATTTTTTCACTTATGGATAGACAGCAAAAAAAATTAAATCGTCGCATTCACAAATGAGAAAACACAAAATAATTTGTAGTCTCTCACACATGTATGAGAAGAAGCGGCTAAAAAATGAAATGTACATATTCATACATGTATGAACAGTGAGTGAATACTTCGCTACTCTGTTTTAATATTTATAATTTTTTTTAATAATTTTTATAGTTTTTTTAAACGATCTTTTTTATCTTTAATAAATATCTTTTTTCTTTTTTAAGATCTTTTTTATATATTTTTTCTTCCTTTGGAAAGCTTCTTCAGGAAAAAAATTTTTATATTTTTGAAAACAAAAAAATTATTAACAAATGGAAAAAGTGTTTAAAAAAACAATGAAACATGTTTCAAAACATTGAAACATTTTTTTCAATTTGTTAATAATTTTTTTTGTTTTCAAAAATATAAAAATTTTTTTCCAGAAGAAGCTTTCCAAAGGAAAGCGAAATATTGAGAAGAAAAAATATATAAAAAAGATCTTAAAAAAGAAAAAAGATATTTATAACTTTTTTTTGTATTAAATAAAATTATTGGATTAAAAAAGTCGTAGTTAAATTGTCGCTTTTTCCTTAATCGTGGGATGGGGATTTGAAAATTTTACACTAAAAACATTAATTCAACATTTTTCGATCACAAAATATTTTTATGATTGTGTACATCCGTGTATATATTCACATTAAAATCTATTGTGGCATAACCAAGTGAAATCTTTTACTTTTTCTGTCATATGTTACAGTATAGTATTGAAATTTAACATCTTTTTAAAATTCAACATATTCTAAGAAGAGTGTGTGAAAGTGCATTTTACATTCTTAGTTTTTGCCTTTAGTTTTTTCTCTTGTAGCTTTATTTGCTCAAAATTGCTGGTTAACACAAAATTATTGGACAATAATTTTTTTTTTTATTACAAATTGTGTTCTGATAGTTTTTAGTTGTTGTTGTTGTTTTCCATGTTTTTTTTTTTTAAATGAAAAAGGATTTCTTGGCAGTTTGACTGTTTATTTGCAGCTTCTTATTTTTACTGCCCACAAATATGCCTTCAGAGACAACTTTATTCACAATTGTTTTTTTTTTTATTTGAATTTTTATTCTTTCTTTTGATACTTTTGTCTTAGGGTTCACAACTTTATCCACTGTTATTTTGGTTAATATTTTGTATATATATATATATATATTTTTTTTTTCTTTAGTCCTGTTTATTGATTGTGACATATATTTTGTGGAAATTAAATAAAAATGTAAATTTATTCGTAAAGAAGCATCTGAAGTTATAACAAACCAAGCAAAAAATAAAAACAGCTTTTGATTACCGTTTTTTATTTGTTGTATTTTGTATTTCTATTTGAATTGTTGTGATCAATTTAATGGAATGTCATCATAAAATTGGATTATAAATAATTAAAATTTTATTGGTTTCGTTCTAGCTATGTACCTTGAAAAGACCGGATATTTTATTTTTTTTACTAAAGACTGCGGATGTTTTTTAAACGAAGTGAAGTTGCATAATTTATTTATTTTTGTATAAAATATCAATTTATTTAACTTTTCACATTTTTTTATGTTTATTTATTTAAAGTTGTCGCATGCCTAAAACTTGGGCAATTCAATTTATTGTCCATCAAATAACATTTACATCTACATCTTAAAAAAAAAATAAAAATTACATTTAAATAGTTCAAGCTTATGTACATACTTTTTCTACTTTCTAATTTAGAGTAATTCACAAAATTGTATACATTGTTTATCATATAGTTTTATTGGAGGCAAAATTTTAAAAAGACCTTTTTGAAGATTTTCCCAGATTTAATAATAACAACTTAACTAAAACTTACAAGCTACCTAAATTGATGTCAAATCATTAATATAGATATGTTCGGACCCAGCGCACCTAGAATAAAAACTTGTAGCTAGCTTGTTTAACCTAGAAACAACAAGGTCTGTATCCGAAATAATATGAAGCCTGAGTGTAGAAAAGTACCAAGGCAGATTATATACAAGTTTTAATAATTTGTTCTGAGCGATTTGCAGCTTTTTTTTATATGACAAGTTGCACTTTTAGTCCACATAGAGGCAGCATAATATAGTACTGCCTGAAAAATAAGTTTAAAAATAAGCATTTTATTCTCAATGCTTAAAGACGAGTTTCGGTTTTTGAAAGGATAATGTGTACGCGTCAAAATATTCACTTTAAAAAATTAAAAATAATTTCAGACAAATAAAAGGTGTTTTTTTAAGCTAGATAGAAGTTTAAATTGTAAAAAGTAACACAAAAAATTAAATTTTGATGAAACATTTTTTTTATTTGTTTCAGTATACTCTGACAAATCATCATGAATAGACTCTCGCTTGAACAACGCTACGAAATTATCCAAATTTACTTTGAAAATCAGTCGTCGATTCGCGCAACTTATAGACGACTTCGTCATTTTTATGGCGTACATAATCGTGCATCTGAACAAGCCATTCGTCGAACTGTCGATAGATTTCGTACCACATACTCTCTAGAGGATGCAATAACACCAACACGTCGAAGGAATGTGCGTACTGAAGAGAATATCGCCGCTGTAAACGAAAGTGTGGAAGAAGATCCAAATTTATCAATTCGTCGTCGGTCGCAGGAATTGGGGCTCTGTTCGTCCACTATGTGGAAAATTTTGCGCAAAGATTTCGGCCTACACCCGTATAAGATCCAGCTGGTGCAGGAATTGAAGCCACGAGACCATTATATGCGTCGTTCTTAAGCCGATTGGGCTCTAGAGCAGTTGGCAACTGACCCGTTCTTTTATCGCAAAATTGTATTCAGCGATGAGGCGCATTTTTGGCTTAACGGGTTTGTTAATAAGCAAAATTGCCGCATATGGAGTGAGACCAATCCACAACAGACCCTACAGACTCCATTACATCCAGAAAAATGCACCGCTGGTGGCATCATCGGACCTTATTTCTTCAAAAATGAGGCCGGAGCTCGCGTTACGGTCAATGGAGATCGTTACCGCACCATGATCAATGATTTTTTGTTTAAAAATATGGATGACATTGATCCGGACGAGATGTGGTTTCAACAGGATGGCGCTACGTGCCATACAGCGAACGCAACCATCGACTTATTGAAATCAAAATTTGGCGATAAGTTGATTTCGAGAAATGGACCTGTCAATTGGCCTCCAAGGTCGTGCGATTTGACACCACTCGACTATTTTCTGTGGGGCTACGTGAAGTCACTGGCTTATGCTGATAAACCAGCAACAATTGACGCCTTAGAGGACAGCATTGTTCGTGTTATTCGTGACATACGCCCAACAGTGTTCGAAAAAGTGGACCAAAATTGGACGTCCAGAATGCGCTTCGTCAAGAACAGCCACGGTGCCCATATGCCCGAAATCATTTTCAAATGTTAATGTCACGTATTGATCCTTCGAATAAAAAAGAAATTTTGATTACAATTTAATTTTTTGTGTTATTTTTTACAATTTCAAATTCTATCGGGCTTAAAAAAACACCCTTTATATGTACACTCACCAGAGGCTAGCGACAGAAGACTTTTTCACAGGTTTCTACTGCTTGTTTATCACTTTGTTTTTCCTTTTTATTTTCATTAACTTTGCTTGACTTATTTATGGCCATTCAAAGCAATTTTAAATAATTAAAAATTTTCAAAGTGTGAAAACTAAATTCCATTTAACTCACTACAATATCATTAACAGGCCTCTATTATTGAAACTTAAAAACTAGACAAATCTAATGGTATATTTGAAAAATTCGATGCAACAAAAAATTATAAAAATGTAATCAAAAGAGTGTCCCCATATTTGCGCCATTTTCTTCTAATTATTTTCTTAATTTTTACATTAATAAATCTAAGTTCTGCAAATAAAAATCAAATTCTGTTTAATTTTTTCTTTAATTTAAATAAATTTTAGTTCGAATAGAAACTTATCTTAATTTAATAACCCTGTTTTATCACATATTAGTGATTACGTGAATGTTACTTTAGTTAATACATAAAACTAATAAAAACAAAAATTTATCTCCGCTTTGATTGCCACCCATAACGTGGTATTTCAATGGAAATTTCATGAAAATCGTATTTTGCATGCGATTTATGTTTGCCATCTGTTAAAAAAGCATTCGATATAGCAAAACTTTACATCGAAATAGTTTGATTTTAGTGGTTTTTGGGTTAGATACAAATAGTACTTTCAAATTTTGTTTTACATTTTGTATGATGTAGCAAAGGTTACACTCTTATACTTTGTGTACGAAACCCTAAAAATGGATAAAACTCTAAATTGAAATTTTTAAGCATAGTAGAGATATTGCAACTAGCTGTGTTGTCTTCATTGGGCTCACATTGCAAGTTAATAGATAAGAGACAGGTATGATTAGTTATCATTTATATGAAATAAATATCAATCATACGCTCACTTGCACTCGTCCTTTTTATTTATGTGTGTTTATTTTGAAAAAAAAAAAAACATAAAACAGCAACAAAGTTGAATACATTTGTAAATATAAAAATTATGTAAATTAAGAAGAACATTCTAACGCTTTCACTCAGACGTATTTTTTCTTTTCTATCATAGGCATAGTTTAGGAAATACTCTGGCAGAACCAAGAATTTATAAATCATTAACTTATGTTCTGGAATATCAGATAGGTTAAGAAAGTCTAAAATATATGACACTGATAAATATATAATTGCACACAAAACATATAACACATTAAATAGATTATTTAACAATATGAAGGATAAAATAGGAAAAATGGAAATATGACCAGGTGAACTGTGACAAGGTTTATATTGGGACAACAAAAAATAAACTTAAAACAAGATTAGCTGGTCATAGATGTGACCAAAAATATAGGAATATTTCAACACAGAAGACATCCTTATCTTCACATTGCAAGAAATATAATCATTATCCAAAGTTTGATGAAACATCAGTATTAGATATAGAAAAAAATGTTAGAAATTGTTAATGTACCAAATCTAAGGAGAATAAATTTCAAAACAGACACAGACAATTTAGCGCAGAATTATAGGTACTTAATACAAAAGACACATAATTTTTTATAATTATTTCATAAGAAAGAATTTGTTATTTAGTTTTCGTTTCCTTGTTTTTTTATGTTTAAATATTTGAAATTTTAATTTTTGTATGTTTGTATGTATGAAGAAAATTATTTTATACATATGTTTTGTCAAATGTTTTTCAAAAAATTTTTTCTTTTTAAATTGTTATAATTTTTGGTTTTTGTAAAATATAAAAAATAATTTCCTGAAGAAGCTTTCCACAGGAAAGCGAAAAAACAAGAAAAAAATAAATTGTTATAATTTAAAGGACCGTTTAAAAGATTAAGATTAGTATTTAATAGAAGTAAAAAGCTTTATTTTCTATAAAGGTTGGTCTATAAAAGGACACATGCTACATGTGTTATTTTGTAACACTCTTAAATGATAGGATGTTTGCCTTTTAGGATATAAATAAAATAAACTATTCTTTTTTAAAAAAAGTGTTTTAGCGCACTGCACTTTTAATGCAGTTTGTTTTTTGAAGACCCAAAAAAATATTTTCGAAAAAAATTTCCGCTTAAAAGATATTTTTATTAAAAGTTGTTCTTGAAAGATGTTAATCGCCTTACTCTTATGCGATTACTATTCAACGGTAATTTTTATTACCTTTTTATTTTCAAAAGAGTTTGATTTTTGAGCATATCTTTTTAAAAGTACTTTTCTCACAAGTTGCCTTTTGTACACAGTTTTTTATAAATGAACTTTTTTGTCAGTTTTGAACTGTACTTTTCAAGAAAGTACATTAAAAAAAAATTTTTTTTTTAAGAGGACTTTGCTGAAAAAGTAGTTTTGTCAAAAATTTTAATTGAACTTTTCATTTTTACTGTTTTTAAATGTACTCTTTGATGCTAGTTTCAACAGACAGAAGATTAAATTTCCAGGAAAAACATTTTTAGAAGATCTTTTGTTGAAAACATAAATAATATTATTGTATTTTTTTTTATTATACTATTTTTTTTTTTAATTTTATTATTTGCAATTATTTTTAAGTTGCCAGTTTCGTGTTGTTTTATTTTGCTTAAACAATTTATTGCATTTTTAAATTTTTCAAAAAACTTAAAATAACAATTTGCTCTAAAATTCGTCGAAAGAAAATAAAAGTCTTTATAGCAGGGTTCAGAATTTTTCATTTATGAACATTCAAAAATCAACATTCATGATATTTTTCATAAATGAGAAATCTAAAATTTTATATTTATTTTTCACACTCGTAAACGAACAACAAAAAATGTTCTGGTTATTTTCATACATGAATGCGAACAACAAGAATTATTAGTCTTATTCATATGTGATAAATGATAAATTAGCTACTTCTCATTAATGTTATTTTTCATAAATATGCACATGTTCATTTATGAACGTTGAAATTTTATAAAATTTCTCATAAATGAACGATCGCAGTTTAGCGTAAAATGTAGTAAAAACACATGGGTACATATTAACTCAAAATACAATATTGCAATATATTCTAAAAGAAATACAAAAAAAATATTTTTTTTCCTGCATACGCCGACAATTGCGCATTATCAAATATGTGCGTTTATGTACGTGAATGCTTAACGCACATATTTTTACGACCTTTTCATTTATGAAAAATTATCAAAATTGTAAATATTCAAAAATGAACACTTGTGTGTTTCTCATTTTTTCACTTATGAATAGAAAGAAAAAAAATAAATCGTCGCATTCACAAATGAGAAAACACAAAATAATTTGTAGTCTCTCACACATGTATGAGAAAAAGCGGCTAAAAAATGACATGTACATATTCATACATGTATGAACAGTGAGTGAATACTTCGCTACTCGATGAAAATCCCTACAAAACGGTTAGTTTACTGAAGGCATTTTTAAATAATTAAAAACGCTTAAGTCTTCGAATTAGAAATACAGTACTCTTCAAACACTCTCTTTTTCGGTTTTTCATTTAAATACTTTTGAATTAACTAGTTGTAAAATTGTATGTAATAAATGCTTTATTACATGCAGGAATTTGAAGTCCTAAGTTGTATTTGCTTCAAATAATTTGAAACAAAAAAAAAGATTTTCTCTAAATAAATATCTTTTTTCTTTTTTAAGATCTTTTTTATATATTTTTTCTTCTCAATATTTCGCTTTGCTTTGCAAAGCTTCTTCAGGAAAAAATGTTTATATTTTTTTTTCAATTTGTTAATAATTTTTTTGTTTTCAAAAATATAAAAATTTTTTCCTGAAAAAGCTTTGCAAAGCAAAGCGAAATATTGAGAAGAAAAAATATATAAAAAAGATCTTAAAAAAGATCGTTAAAAAAACTATAAAAATTATTTTCTCTAAATCATAAAGCACAGCAGTAAAACTTAACACAGGAAAGCCAAGCTTGCTTAGCCCATTAATAAGCATAATTTCCTAAATAACGTTTTCTACGGTGTAATAAAATGTAATTTAAACTCGTTTTACTTTAATACACCCAAGTCTTGGAATCTCTTTCAAAAATAAATAAAATTAATTTTGGCCTAAAAATTAATAAAACTCATTTCAAGTAGCAAAAGCAGTTCGGTTGCTTTGTTGAACTTCTAACCTCGAGATAATTTTAAATTCGCCCCATTTGTTTTGCTCACAAACCACTAAACCAGGAGTTTACATTTGTATAGCAAGGATTTAGTTGGCTGTTAGCTAAAGCTTAAATATCTTAATATTAATATTTCAAAATACTTTTCTTTTGTTGCTTAAATGTTGTTCACTTGCTTGATCACACCATGTTTAAACTTTAAAAGAATTTTCCTTTTTTTCGCTTGAGTAACTGTTTTTAAATCCGTTTTTTTTATTACTTTTCGTTTTTCTATGCAAGTAGAAGGAGAGAACATAATAGTACTAAAATTTATAAATCTCTTACACAATTTTTATGTTGCAAAAAAAAAAAATTTTTTTTTAAATGAAAAACTTTTAAAATGTGAAAAGAAATTTTAATTTAAACATACCAGACAAAACTTCATTTATATGCTCTTTTTAATGCAAATAGAACAGAAGTGAAATGAATAGAAATACACTTTTTGTCGATAGAAATTTTCGTTTGGAAAGTTTTTTTTAAGATGGTTTTTCAAAAGATAATTTTCGATAACTTATTTACCAGAAATTGCTTTCAAATAATATTTTCATTATAAAAGGCGTTTTTTTAAGCTAGATAGAACTTTAAATTGTAAAAAGTAACACAAAAAATGAAATTTTGATGAAACATTTTTTTTATTTGTTTCAGTATACTCTGACAAATCATCATGAATAGACTCTCGCTTGAACAACGCTACGAAATTATCCAAATTTACTTTGAAAATCAGTCGTCGATTCGCGCAACTTATAGACGACTTCGTCATTTTTATGGCGTACATAATCGTGCATCTGAACAAGCCATTTGTCGAACTGTCGATAGATTTCGTACCACATACTCTCTAGAGGATGCAATAACACCAACACGTTGAAGGAATGTGCGTACTGAAGAGAATATCGCCGCTGTAAACGAAAGTGTGGAAGAAGATCCAAATTTATCAATTCGTCGTCGGTCGCAGGAATTGGGGCTCTGTCCGTCCACTACGTGGAAAATTTTGCGCAAAGATCTCGGCCTACACCCGTATAAGATCCAGCAGGTGCAGGAATTGAAGCCACGAGACCATTATATGCGTCGTTCTTTCGCCGATTGGCCTCTAGAGCAGTTGGCAACTGACCCGTTGTTTTATCGCAAAATTGTGTTCAGCGATGAGGCGCATTTTTGGCTTAACGGGTTTGTTAATAAGCAAAATTGCCGCATATGGAGTGAGACCAATCAACAACAGACCCTACAGACTCCATTACATCCAGAAAAATGCACCGTTTGATGCCGTTTTCACGCTGGTGGCATCATCGGACCTTATTTCTTCAAAAATGAGGCCGGAGCTCGCGTTACGCTGAGTGGAGATCGTTACCGCACCATGATCAATGATTTTTTGTTTGAAAATATGGATGACATTGATCCGGACGAGATGTGGTTTCAACAGGATGGCGCTACGTGCCATACAGCGAACGCAACCATCGACTTATTGAAATCAAAATTTGGCGATAAGTTGATTTCGAGAAATGGACCTGTCAATTGGCCTCCAAGGTCGTGCGATTTGACACCACTCGACTATTTTCTGTGGGGCTACGTGAAGTCACTGGCTTATGCTGATAAACCAGCAACAATTGACGCCTTGGAGGACAGCATTGTTCGTGTTATTCGTGACATACGCCCAACAGTGTTCGAAAAAGTGGACCAAAATTGGACGTCCAGAATGCGCTTCGTCAAGAACAGCCACGGTGCCCATATGCCCGAAATCATTTTCCAATGTTATTGTCACGTATTGATCCTTCGAATAAAAAAGAAATTTTGATTACAATTTAATTTTTTGTGTTATTTTTTACAATTTCAAGTTCTATCGGGCTTAAAAAAACACCCTTTATCATTCACCTTCAAATTCAGAATTCTAATAAAATAAAATAGAGTAATGATAGCAAATAGCAGCTGTCTAAAATAAGTTATTACAAAATTCGAATCTCACTTTTATGTAGATAATTTGGTTGCGGTAAAAAACATTAAATTTTGCATAAAGTGGCCATTCTCGCTAAACATTTTTCACCGTGGGACTCGTTGTGAGTTACAAAAAAATTATGAATATTTCTTAGCCGCAAAGAAATTAATTTTGTTGTTGTTAGAAACACCATGTTCTAATTATTTGTTTCACACTTTAAGCGTAAGAACCTTTTAAGCTGAAATTTACCTTTCAATGCAATTGATCAATTTTTTTCTTACTTTAAAACTTTAATCTCTATCTAAGCAGTTTTGCTTCAAGATTTTAAATTCTTTTCCTTCTCGTTTACTTAACTCTTTAGTTCTTATGAGTAACAGCGAGTTAAGAAAGTTAAAATGAACTGAATTAAGTTTGACTTTGAAATTTTATAGAAAATCGTCTAAGAAGCACAAACAAAAACTAAAAAGTTTTTTTACGAGTTTATTTCTTTAACAAAAGAATTAAAATGTTACAATTAAAATAAAGAAAAAAGTTTCAAGTTGCTAACAAAGTTAGAGATGCGAAAGTAATTGTTTGTTCGTGGTTCTTTTTTAATTTATTTCTTTTTTGTTAATCTATAACAAGGATGTGCTCGATTACAAAAATACCATCTCTACACATGTACATAAGTTATATAAGTTATTTTACTCATATACAGTTGTGTCACTAACACAAGTTCTGCTCAAGTGGCCAGAGGTTTTTAAAATTTTGTTAAAGCGCCAACAACAAGAATAACATTAAAATGCAATTTGTTTTCAATTTTTAGGAGTCTGCTTAAGCGTCATTGTTAAGTCAAGCTCTTTGTAAATGGTAGTCATCACACATATGAGTACTTTAAGTAAAACTTTACTTAGAACTAAAATTGTCTGTCTGTCTATCTGTCTGTCTGTAAAATTGTTTGTTAGTGGCATAATTAAATTTAATTGAAATCAGTAAAATAAACAAACAAAAATGACAAACTCGTGTCTAATGCAAATATTTTTTGCCAACTGGAAAGAGAACCCTTGAATAGAATCGACACAATTTTTAAGTGAAGTTTTTTGAATTCAGAACTACGAAAATTCAATTTATTCTTTCGGGGTAAAAATAATTAAAAAGAAAAAGTAATTAAACTGTACGCAAAAGTAGCAAAACAATTCTTATGCTGCATAAAATTACGGTTGCATAATAAGACGTACAGACGTAAAAATATTAGAAATTTATCAAATGTTCAGCGTTTCTTTTGGCCACAAACATTTTCAAAAATGTTTAATTTTTTTTATAAAAATTTTTAAAGGCGTTTTTAAGATTTACTTTACATAAATGATGTCGTCATACACGTAATTTGACGCTTGTATTTTTAGGGTACTCTTTAAGCTACTTTTTTTAATAAATGTTTGTTACTTATGCTCAAAAAGTATTTTTTAATATTTTAAGAATTTATATTTTTCGCTGTCCTATTTATGAAAATGCAAATATTTTACTAGATCCGTTAGATTCGTATTTTTATATTACCCTTTAAAAAAATGTACTTTTTTAAGTTTCTCGTTTTTTTTTTTCATCAAATAACTTCGTAAGGGACGTTTTTTAAAGTGTTATTTAAAGGTATTTTTCTATACATTTTTTTTTTAACATGTATTTGATAAGCCATTTTGCTGAATGAGTATTTTTGGTAGGTACTTTTTAAATGCTGCGTAAGTACAATATCTCTAAACATCTTTATTAAACGTACATTCTTTTATTTTCTCGTTATTTTTCAATAAGGCATTTTTAAGGCAAACTCTTGTCCAAATATTTGTGTTTAAATAGTTTCTCAACCATACAATGTTGTTGGTATTTTTTAAACAACTACTTTTTAGTATAAACGTAACAAGGAAAATTTTTCTCAAAGGTACTTTTAAAAATAATATGTAAGTGTTTATGGTGCACTTATTTAATTTTTTTGAAAATGCCTTTTTAGAGATTATTTCCTAACTTTTAATTTTTTTTACCTTTTTAAATTAATATTCGAAATATTTTATTGAAACAATTACTTTTTTCAATGCTTTTAAAAATAAACTTGTTAAAATTGCGAATACGTACTTCTTGCGTTATAACTTTAACAAAGTAAAGTCAGAAGTACGTTTGTCGGAGATCGTGTTTAACAAAATTATGGTAATAAAAATTATAGTAATAATAATGTATATATCGTAGTTTTAAGCACCTGATCCTTATTGTACGCTATAGTAAAAGAGATCAGAGATCAGAGGCAAGCATGATAAATAAAATGAAAATGGTTTATTTGACACCTATACTTCGACTTTTCAATTTATAAATCCAGTATTTTAACAGCAGCTGAAAGAAGGAACAGCATTACCACAGACTTATAAAGGGTGTTTTTTAAGCCCGATAGAAATTAAAATTGTAAAAAATAACACAAAAAATTAAATTGTAATCAAAAAATCTTTTTTCTTCGAAGGATCAACACGTGACATTAACATTTGAAAATGATTTCGGGCATATGGGCACCGCGGCTGTTCTTGACGAAGCGCATTCTGGACGTCCAATTTTGGGCCACTTTTTCGAGCACTGCTGGTTTATCTGCATAAACCAGTGACTTCACGTAGCCCCACAGGAAATAGTCGAGTGGTGTCAAATCGCACGACCTTGGAGGCCAATTGACAGGTCCATTTCTCGAAATCAACTTATCGCCAAATTTTGATTTCAATAAGTCGATGGTTGCGTTCGCTGTATGGCACGTAGCGCCATCCTGTTGAAACCACATCTCGTCCGGATCAATGTCATCCATATTTTCAAACAAAAAATCATTGATCATGGTGCGGTAACGATCTCCATTGACCGTAACGCGAGCTCCGGCCTCATTTTTGAAGAAATAAGGTCCGATGATGACACCAGCGTGAAAACCGCACCAAACGGTACATTTTTCTGGATGTAATGGAGTCTGTAGGGTCTGTTGTGGATTGGTCTCACCCCATATGCGGCAATTTTGCTTACTAACAAACCCGTTAAGCCAATAATGCGCCTCATCGCTGAACACAATTTTGCGATAAAACAGCCAACTGCTCTAGAGCCCAATCGGCGAAAGAACGACGCATATAATGGTCTCGTGGCTTCAATTCCTGCACCAGCTGGATCTTATACGGGTGTAGGCCGAGATCTTTGCGCAAAATTTTCCACGTAGTGGACGGACAGAGCCCCAATTCCTGCGACCGACGACGAATTGATAAATTTGGATCTTCTTCCACACTTTCGTTTACAGCGGCGATATTCTCTTCAGTACGCACATTCCTTCGACGTGTTGGTGTTATTGCATCCTCTAGAGAGCAGGTGGTATGAAATCTATCGACAGTTCGACGAATGGCTGCTTGTTCAGATGCACGATTATGTACGCCATAAAAATGACGAAGTCGTCTATAAGTTGCGCGAATCGACGACTGATTTTCAAAGTAAATTTGGATAATTTCGTAGCGTTGTTCAAGCGAGAGTCTATTCATGATGATTTGTCAGAGTATACTGAAACAAATAAAAAAAAATGTTTCATCAAAATTTCATTTTTTGTGTTACTTTTTACAATTTAAAGTTCTATGTAGCTTAAAAAAACACCTTTTATAAGAAAAAGGTTTAGGAAAGATCAGGTTTCAAGTCCTTAATGACATCCATAGTTTCCCAATTAGCTGAGACTATGTTTAAGCTAATTCTAGTGTGGCAAAAGAGATTTTCTATCGATGCCACCTTATGTAACCAGCATGTATGATGCACAGCACAGGGAATGCCAATATGTTCTCCAAACTAACTAAACAAAAATTATTAATAGCCAGATTCTGTATCAAATTATTTCTGAAAAAGTTTGACGACAGTTCTTAGAATGCGCTCGAGTTGATCCTTAAGTATTAACCTGCTATCTCATTTCAAGAAATGGCTCCAAATCTTGAAACTAAATATTCTAAAGTAATATCGCTCAAGACATTGGCATAGAAAGGACTATCTAGGGACACATTAAGTATTCTCTATATGATACATTTTGTCTCTTCTCTTACGGTCTATTGCCAGCCCCTCACAAAAATTTTCTAGTTACAAGCGGCAAGATTGTCATCACCGTCCTTATATCTCTTTCAATTATGAAATAAAACAAGTACTTACTTAAAAAAACATTTGTTAGGCTTAATGCCACCTTCCACGGATACCTAAATATATAGCTGAAACATTAAAAAGGTTCGTAATTCCTTTAAAAAAAATCTCTTCATTATTAACATGAAGCGATGTTAGTGTTCTTTAGTGAAATTAATTCCAGCACAATCCATACATAAATGCAAATTTTTCAATTAAAACAAATTCTGTGCACTACTACTACTACTGCGCTTACAAGTAGTGCACGCACTGGAACAAATTCGAGTAAATCAATCAACAGAAAAACACACACACACACACAAATAATAAAAGTAAACGCAAGTTCAAATAAAAATTGATGTAAATTATCAAATTTTCTGTAGATATTTTGAGGGCTTTTCTCTATAGTTGCTGGTTAAAGATTTTACTCCAATATGAGCGCTAATGATGTTCGTATTTAAACATATTTTTCTGTTAATATTTTATATCCACATAAAGTTTTATGGCCGTTTTACAGAAATTTCTCGTACCAGTAGTCAAGATAAAACTGAAAAAATTAAGCTTTTTTCGTAACTTTGCAAAGCTTGAAATAACAAAAAAAAATTTTTTATAGATTCAAGATTTCAAGATTTCAGAGGTTAATTTATTTTCCAAAAAGTTTAACAAAATATTCTTTACATTAACAAATTATTTTTCAAAGACTTCCTTATTCTAAATACAATTGACACATTTTCTTGGTCATCTCTCGCAAAAAATTAATTAAAATTGTGAAATAATTTCCCAAAAAAGGAATAAAAAAAGGAACGCTCTTAGAATCTACTTAAAAATAAGAAACACTTAAAACTAAAAACTTATAACTAAACAAAAACAAACAAAACAAGAACAATAGAAACACAAAAAATAATAAAAAAAAACAATAACAACAAATTCAAAGTAAAGAAAAATAATGAATTCACAATTAACAAAATTATAACTATTGGGCGGTATTATACACGGTGTCCTGAATGCTCAGAGAACGTAGCCTTCTATGATAAAATAAGAGGTCTGCTAATAAGTCCATTGGACAGAGATACCGGGACATCCGAACAGTCTCCAAATCACGCGACGCAGAAAAGCACCCCGCAACCAGGGAGTTACCTAAAGAATGTGCGCCCTCCAGGAACTTTACAGCCATTTCCATCATATAGACATCCACCCGCGCAAAATTAATTGCGTTGTAGATTGAACTACATGATGACCTGCGGAACTCGCCACTTGGTCCTCTATAAGGCCTCAGTCCAAGACAAGCAACCAAACCCGTGGTGAGAAGAAATACCAAACCAAGCCGGAAAGGCGTAGGAGATGACAGGGCGGCTAATTTGGCGATACACAAGAAGACGCACCCTCTTATCAAGACCCCCTCTACGTTTAAGGGCTCCCTGGAACGCGGAGTAAATTCTCTTGCTTCGCAGCAAAATATCGTCAATGTGCCGATAACTTTCAAAGTTTTCATGAAGGGTGACACCCAGGTATTTAAGCCTGTCCGAAGTCGCAATCTGTTCTCGTCCGAGAGTCAAACAAGGTCTGTACGATCTACAATTTGAGTAATGCCTTGTTTCCACGGCACCTGCTTCGCTCTCTATTCTTGCTTCACACCCCAATCATAAGCGAATCAACCTGCTTCGCCATACAAAACTTTGAGAGCGAAGCTGGTAGATTCATATTGAATCTAGCTGCGAATCAAGGAAAAATCCTCTCTTCTCTAATTTTTATCGTAAGTTTATCTGCACTAGTTATCAAAATTAAACGTTTTTGTAAACAAAGAAAAATTACAAACAAAACAAAGTTAAAAGTGAAAACTTAAAAAATATAATTGTTTTGTGGGTGTGTTAATGAATTTTAATTTTATAAAATTAAAAAAAAATGGATAGGAAACAAATTATACTTAATGCTATCGCGGCAAGAAGGATATCTTCTGTTGTTTTTCAACTTATGTTTTTTTGTTTAATAACAACTGCCAAATCGAAGCAGATAAATGAGTCGTGTAAACAGCATGATTCACAAACTTGCTTCAGAGAGCGAAACACGAGATTCAAATTGTCGTGGAAACAGGCTATAAATATATTTCCGCCTTCCCTTAAACATTACGGCCACGGTCTTCGCAATGTTTAAAGTTAGACCCCATTTTGTAAAATAGTCCGTCTCCATGGTATCGTCAAATAGTAATTTAGTTGGTCATTAGTGGTTCTTGCTCTAGCACCTGAAGAGGCAATGAGGATATCATCGGCATATACAATTAAAAGATTCTCCCGTGGCAGTTGTGGTATGTCAGAGACAAAGATATTGTAAAGCACAGGCCCCAGTAACGAGCCGTGTGGCACTCCAGCAGAAATCGAACCCTCGTCTGGCCGAACATCACCCACGCGTACTCGAAATGATCGGTTTCCTAAAAAGTTGTCCACTATGCGGCAAAGGCCCACACCCAATCCCATATCCATCATCTTGAATATAAGCCCGTCATGCCAAACCGTGTCGAACACCTTGGCAAAGTCCAGACTTACAGCTATTGTTGGGCATTTTCTATTCAGTCCCCTGGCAATGAAGTCCGTTAGCACCGTCAGCGCATGCGTTGTCGAAAGTCCAGTTCTAAATCCAAATTGGAAGTCTTTTAAAATGTCCTTGTCAATTATAACGTCATTTATCTTTGCCAGAAGAATGAATTCAAACAACTTTCTAAAAGCAGATAGAAGAGAAATGGGTCTATAGCTTTCACATACCACAGGATCCGATCTGGGTTTCAGCACCGAAACGACGAGGGCGGATTTCCACGATTTTGGAAAATAGCCAATATTATAGCAATGATGCAATGATTGAAAACTATTGCTAGAAATCTCCATGCCATAACATTGGTTCTTTTCAAAACAACATCAGAAATCCCGTCCATACCACAGGATGTTTTATTTGGTCTACGCCTCAACGCATTGCCCACAGATGTAGAGTTAATGAACCCTATACTGTCTTCGCTTGTGCTTGCACCAATTAGGCTACCGTCCGCCATTTTTATAGATTCAAATATTTTGAATTTAAAAATAATTTTTAGTCTAATAATGAGCTTTGATAATAACGTAAAATAAAGCGACAACTTTTTGTGAAATTTAGACACCAAATAAAACATGAGCTATAGCAATAAACGAATTTTTATGTAAACAAGTGAAAGGATAAAGTGTCACCAATATAAAATTTATGTATTTGCAAATACCATGCCACTATTAAAGCATCCGTTTGAGCGATTATACGTCTATTATATTTATAACTCTATTTACTAATAGCAAATTTTGTAGCTGTTTAAATAAGGAACGAGGAGAAGGAAATATGGTTAAGTTTTATCAAATGGCACAATGTTAAACAACTTTTAATATCTCTTCTCCAACTTTTTATGCCCCATAAACATCTTAACTAACTGATTTCATCTTAAAAATATTTTTACTATTTTTACATTATCCTTTGCGTTGAAAATTGTCTGCCATCATCATTATCATCATCTTCTTTTAAGTAGCAGTTCGAGATTTAAATTTTTTTTTATAGTCATTAAGCATAAAGTTTTGCAATAACCAGCTGGCAGATACTGGATTTAATCGCTGACATAGAGCATAGAGATATTTTGGAAAAAATTATTAGACTGGAAATTATATCATTTACATAATAAATTGCACTCGCACGCTATCATTCTGTCTGCCATAAATGCCTTATGTCCTTAAAGTTAAAATGTATTGTAGTAAGTACAATCAGTTGTATATAGTACATGGCATGAATTTGCTTAATTAGAAGAAAATTATTAAGTTTAAAAGGGACTACAGAAAGTCAATAAAAATACAATTGATGAAGATTGTAGAAGTACAGGAATACAAAATAAAATTACTAAGCCATCAGCTACTTGACTTGAATAATGCAAATATTAAATAAATAGAAGTTTAAAAGAGAAGCAGTAGCTATTAAAAGTACTATTAATGATTTCTTTCTGTTGGCACTACGATCAGTTTAACAGTTAATTAAAGGACTATAGAAAAATATAACAATTAAATTGAAAATGCTTAAACAAAAATAAATCTTTATTTTTTTTAGAACTAAGACCGAAGTATTCTTTGTGACACTTTTTCTTAGATCTGAATTACAGATATCTGAACAAAGCTTAACATGTAAGTAAACTGGCTGAATAACTGGCTGAATTTATATAAAACAAAAATTTTATAGGTTTCAAAAATAGTAATTAAAGATAAAAATATTTCCTATCACTACGCTTTTCTTATAAATTAAAAAATGCTAATGCTGAATTAGCTGAATTTGGAAGGATAAAAAATTATTTTAAACTCTCCAAAGTGTAGATACTGTCGGAAAAAAATTTATTAAAACCAAGACTTCTTTCTTACAGAATTTAGCTAATAAGTTTAAAAAAAAAAAAAAAACTCATCATAATAAACAACCAGCATCTTAAACGAGACAGATAAAAATTCTTTATTTAAATAAACTCAGCCAGCTGAATAATAAAACTTCATCATCAAAATTGCTTTTGTTTTTGACATTTTCCTTGTGAATAGGCCTGCAGGTTCATTGTTTTTCTCGTTTAAACTTTTTCCTCACTTTTTCTTGTCGTCTAACATTTGTTTCCCTTAATCTTTTTATGCTCAACTTGATTGCATTATTTATTACCAATTCCATTTTTTGTGAGGCTTGTTTTTAACTTTCCTTATTGAAAATTTAAATTACATGCCCGGGGATACATGACAAATTTGTTTTGATGGGACCGCAACATTATGCTGCAGGCGCTTTAAAGAAATTTCTTGTGCTTTTTCCGCTCCAGCGCAGTTTTGTCATTTTTTTCCCCCATCAACAAGGCCGAACAAAGCTAAATTGGTAAAAGTAGAACTAAAGATTTTAATTTTTAGTTTTGTATTTTTAATGCTCCTTACGAAAGCAAAGTAATTAAGCAATAACTTAACTAGATTAATAAAATCATTAAGTTCTTTAATAGCGTTAAGCGTTAAAAATATTTTAAGATAAAGTGTATAACTGGAAAATTTGAGAACATAGAAAATCATATCATTAATATGTCAATATGAAAAGTCATTACTTTTTCAAATGCATTTTTCCAAGTTTTCATTGTATTTTCAGTAGTCTTTTGGAGGCTACTTCATTTAACGATATCTTTATATTTCGTTCCTTTTCACATGATTTACAGCTTAATCATAAACAGGTCTCGTCCTATAAAAGCTTGAGAGCGAGTCATGTTATTTTAAGATTATAAGATTCAATTTGAATCTGCTTGCCAATAGAAAATAGAATAGAAAATATCCTTCTTTTCTAATTTTAATCGCAAAAAAGAAAAAGGAAAATCGTGAAAAGTATATTTTGCGAATTCCTTTAAAGTTTTTGTACAGAAATTCAAAAAAAGCTTTAAGTAGGTTTCGTGTAAACATGAGATTAGTAAACATGATACAAAAAATGAAAGACATGTTTCACTTTGTCGGGTAGACTTAACCGAAAATTTACTTTGATAAATATCTTTTTTCTTTTATTTAAAATATAAAAAAAAATTTTCCTGAAGAAGCTTTCCAAAGGAAAGCGAAATATTGAGAAAAAAAAATATATAAAAAAGATCCTAAAAAAGAAAAAAGATTTTTTAGTAATTAATTTTAAGCACAAGGTCTTATTTAATAAAAAGTTTTTTAAAAAATTTTTTATTAAATAAAACCTTGTGCTTAAAATTAATTACTAAAAAATATTAAAAAAAGGTCAAAAAAATTATAACTATTATAACGAAAACAGATATTTATTAAAGATAAAAAAGACCGTTTAAAAAAATTATTTTGTTTAAAAATTGATTTTTAATAAAGTATTTTAAAGTTATAATTTTTTTAATGATACTAACGCGATGTTTTTGAGGTACTTTTAACTATTAAATAACAGCCGTATGCATAAAAACTTAAAGTAGGTTTAACTGCCGTTGTTAAGCACACTTTCCTAAAGTTGTATTCATAAAACACTTTTACCTTAACATACCTTTTTTAACTTTAAAGTAGAAAAAACCTACGTTAAACCTACAATAAATTGACAGTTCAATATTGTTATTGAAAGTTCAAAAACAAAACAAAATGTGTTTACAATAAACTGAGCCGTTTATTTTAAAAGTGGCATAAGTTACTTTGTTATTGTCATCTTTTTTATTTTAAATTAGTTTATAATAGTTATAATTTTTTGACCTTTTTTAATATTTTTTAGTAATTAATTTTAAGCACTAGGTCTTATTTAATAAAATTTTTTTTTAAAATTAATTACTAAAAAATATTAAAAAAGGTCAAAAAATTATAACTATTATATACAATATAAGTTAGCTCGATACAAATAAAAATATAAAAATAAAAACAAGAAAAGAAAATGAGTGTGAACAAATTCAAAAAGAATCTGGAGGTTGCAGGTTTGGTCAACAGATTCAAGTCTGCAGGAGGCAAAATCATAAAAACGAAAGCGGCAATAACTTTTCTAACCAGGTGTAGAAATAAAGGAATTATACCAAAATTTATTTCTAACTTTGTATGTATGTAAAACAAAATATTTTTTTCAATTTGTCGTTTTTTATTGTTTTTGTTTGTTTTGTTTTTTTTTGAAAAAATTTTTTGATTATTTTGAATTTGTTAATCAAAAATTTTTTTCAATTGATTTGTTCATTATTATTTTTGTTTTTCCTGATGATGCTGGCAAAATATCGAAAATATAATAAAAAATAAAGTTTTTTAAAAAAAAATTTTATTAAATAAGACCTAGTGCTTAAAATTAATTATTAAATTAGTTTATAAAACATTTTAATTTTGAGCCATTTCAACTAGTCTGTATTTAGTTTTCTTTCTGAAACGTATTTTGCTAATGATTGTGTTGAAATAAAATCTTTTTTCTACATGTTGTGTAGTCTGCGAAGGATTTCTTTCGACAGAGGGCTATTACTACTATTACTATTTTTTCCTTTAAATAAGTCACTATGTGCAATAATATGCTTTTGAGTTGTGACATTCTTAGATATTTTATACAACACGAAGCAACTTCCTGAGAATAATAAAAATAACAAAATAATGCTAATTATGTGTAGTATATTAGATATCACTATAATAGAGTTCAGTAAACTGCACTATTCTTTCGTACTAATAAAAAAAGTCCAATTATCACAACAATACTTCACACACACTTATTACATGTTTCCATTTCTTTCACACGAAGCTCCGTAATTAATTTCCTGAGTACAGCGACTTACGCCGCTTTCAAAATAAACATTTTTGTTATACCGTTAATTATCAAAACTCATTTCAAACAAATCTCAACACTTCTTAACTTATTAATATCAAATTTATTAAAAATGAAAAAAAAACTGTACAGTTTTGACTTATGCCACTTTCAATGTAAACGGCTTAATTGACAGTTTTAATTTGTTATTGCAAAAATTTTTAAAAATGCTTCTTAAAAACAAATTGTAGTATACAAATAATAATAAAAAATTAAATTTTACCTTCCCTTCAATATAAAACATTTTAAATCATTATTTTTTATTTTACAAAAATGTAATTATAATTAATTATTTTAAACAAAAGTTTTATTGATGCACATATAATCAAAACAAAGCTCGTTATCCGAATAATTATTTTTTTAATATGAATAAATTCTTTGGAAGTTCTTCGTAAGTCTTGCAAATTAATCTTTTTTGGGTGCTTTGCTTTTTATTAAAAAGATTAATAAAAAAACAAAAAAAAAATATGTTAATTTTGCTGAAAACAATAAAAACATTTTTTATTGATCTAACTACCCGGATAAATAATATTTATTTTTATACCTAGTTAACTGCAACGTGACAACTGAAAATAGTGGCATTGCCAGAATCAAAATACTAATTTTACTAAAGCATACATTAGCTAAAGTACTATTTATGAATACCATATTTTAACAAACGTCTGTTAGCCTTAAAGTGTTTGTTAGCTAACGTGTACTTTAAAGCCCAAGTAAGCGTTTTTTTATGTATACAGCCGTAAATATTTTTCGAAAAGTAGAGTACCAGCACTTACTTTACAATTTTTTTTTTCTTCAAAATTTTAGAAAACATTTTTCTTACAAAAGTACGATAATTTTTTAACTTATTTTTTATAAAAAAAAAATCCTTTTTGGTTAAAAACTACTCCTTAAAACCTTACTTTTTTATTTGCTTAAAAAACTTTTTTTGCTTATTTTTGTAGCGTAGCATTTTAAAGAAACTTGTCGAATATAAAAAAATCCGTTTGCTATAGAAACCAATATTTTGAAAAATATTTTTTTTAAATTATCCTTTTACCAGAGTCTGGTTTCTGATTTATTTTTTATTCAAAAGAAAATTGTTTGCAAAATATTTTTATTATTTTTCTTAAGTCTTTTCTCCTATAACTTGCTAAAATTAACTGCTTTTTCTCTCTCTCTCACTCTCTCTCTCTCTCACTCTCTCTTCATTTAAAATTGCAATTTATAACTTATTCTTAAGTTAGATTTTCTTTAAATTTCTGTTTTAAGTGTAATAACCCACAAATATTTTCTATTTGTTATGCTAGATGTGGTGTGCGTTGTATCACAGAAAGAAATGGTTTTTGTATGTTTGTAAATTTTGATATAAAAGTTCGTTCGACTGATACGATTTTTATTTACAATGTGTTAGCAGTTCACAAGTTCTGCGTTTTCCCTTATTGGCAATTTTTCTTTATCTCCTTTTTGTTGTCATCATAAATGTTCTCTAGGGGATCCTTATTGTATAGTAAAACTATATAAAAAGACTATAAGTTTAAATGTCCTTAATACAATTGTGCGTATTTTTATGATGTTAGACAGACTAACTTCATTGACAATAGCAATGACCCAATGAGAAGTGGTTGACTTTAACAAAACTAAAATAATTTCTCGCTATTCCAAACATGACATTTTATTTATTTAGTGTTTGTGTGATTTTAAGGGTTAATAAAAGAACACTATGACAATTGTTTTGCAGCTTCAGCATGCCTATTGTAATAAAGAAAAAAATATATATTATGATAAATTTTTGTTTTCTTTCTTTCTTTCTTTATTCGTTTAATCAACTATTTACTTGAGTTTAATATTTTTAATCTAAAAGACGTTTTATTAAAAACAATTATTTTAAAAATATATTTCGAGAAAAATATATTGGGAAATAAAATAATATTTTTTATAGTTTTTTTTATTAAACGATCTTTTTTATTTATCTTTAATAAATATCTTTTTTTCTTTTTAACGATCTTTTTATATATATATTTTTTTTCTTTTCGATATTTCGCTTTCCTTTGGAAAAAAAATTATTTTTGAAAACAAAAAATTATTAACATATTGAAAATAATTTTTTTTTCCTAAAGAAGCTTTCCAAAGGAAAGCGAAATATCGAAAAGAAAAAAAAATATTGTATATAATAGTTATAATTTTTTGACCTTTTTTAATATTTTTTAGTAATTAATTTTAAGCACTAGGTCAATTTTAATAAAAAATGTTAAAACACTTTTATTTTTTTATTATTTTTTCCTTGAATAAATATCTTTTTTCTTTTTTAAGATCTTTTTTTATATATTTTTTCTTTTCAATATTTCGCTTTCCTTTGGAAAGCTTCTTCAGGAAAAAATTTTTTATAATATTTTGAAAACAAAAAAATTATTATTATTATTTGTTAATAATTTTTTTGTTTTCAAAAATATAAAAAATTTTTTCCTTGTAACGACACGTTTTCGCGTTATGCTGGGATAAAACTCGCGGCGTCCAGGGTTCGTTACAAAAAAAAAATGTTTTTCAATTAATCACAAGAGACACTTTTGTTTTTATAAAAAAATTCTTTTATTTATAATTCACTCTTAAAATACGTTATAATTAAACTGCACCACAACGGAGTACGCCAACGATGATCATCCGCGTCGTGGCCTTCAAGAGCTTTCGTCTCCACTTTCCGTCGGCTAGCCTACTGCTTCTCACACTGGAGCGAATAAAATTCTGGTCCAGTCTGAGCAGAACAGTTGGCCTGTCCACCAATCTTTGACCTGTCGCGGTTGTCTCG
Organism: Trichopoda pennipes; assembly: GCA_030448955.1. Taxonomy (NCBI): domain Eukaryota; kingdom Metazoa; phylum Arthropoda; class Insecta; order Diptera; family Tachinidae; genus Trichopoda; species Trichopoda pennipes. The sequence goes on from JASKUP010000175.1 coordinate 5,499,648, forward strand.
AATAAGATTCTGAGACAACCTTTCCACGTCGAAATTGGTGTTAGCCTCTTGACGATCTTGTCCGTCTTGTTCAGCTAGGGCGAATAAAATTCTGGCCTTGCTGACCAAAACGCGGCCTGGCTCTGGGCTCCGTCACCTGGGCGAATAAAATTCTGGCCAGGTGAAGTAGCGACAGCACTTACTGGGCCTGCCGATGACGATCAACCTCTACGTGGCCTATTGACGATCTCGTCCGTCTTGTTCAGCTAGGGCGAATAAAATTCTGGCCTTGCTGAACAAAGCGCGGCCTGGTTCTGAGCTCCGTCACCTGGGCGAATAAAATTCTGTTCCAGGTGAAGTAGCGACAGCACTTACTGAGCCGGAGACCTTAGCGAGTCTCGCTCAATTCAAAGTCGAATAAGATTCTGGCTTTGATTGAACGAGAGAAACCTATTTGCAAGACTATTTTAATTAAGTTGAATAAAATTCTAACTCACTTAAAAGAAGTCTTGCCCGGTTGCTTGCCCGTGGCCAACTCCACTTCAAAACGTAATTATCTCGCTTTTATATGTTTCTGCCAGGCACACATACACACCCATACCACTAAACTACAGCTGATTGCTACTGTTTAGGGTTGTGTTTAATGGTATGTTCTTCTCACGGATGTATCCTCGTGTTAATAGGTGGCGCTTCTTAACGGCTATTATAATTTCAAATATTTCATTAACAAATAATAAATGTAATTATAAAATATAATTATGACTTATATAAAATAAAAAGTGTATAATAATAATGTTTTTTTTTAAAAGAAATTATGAAATTAATTAAACAATAAATATTCAGAAATGTAAAAAGTGTAAAAATTTGTGAAATTCAAAGAAAAATTACCAAATTTGAAAAACATATATATAGAGTCTAATTGCTTGTGATTGAATTGCTATGTGATCCAAAAACGAGCCTGCCGACTTTTGGTCGTCACATCCTGAAGAAGCTTTCCAAAGGAAAGCGAAATATTGAAAAGAAAAAATATATAAAAAAAGATCTTAAAAAAAAAGATATTTATTCAAGATAAAAAAAAAGATCGTTTAAAAAACTATAAAAATATTATTTTTTCCGATATTTCGTTCATTATTTTTTGTTTTTCCTGATGCTGCCAACCAACGTGTGGCGAAATATCGGAAAAAATAATAAAAAAATAAAAGTGTTTTAACATTTTTTATTAAAATTGACCTGGTGCTTAAAATTAATTACTAAAAACGAAAAAGAAAATATATAAAAAAGATCGTTAAAAAGAAAAAAAGTTATTTAATAATATTTTTTATTTTGTATTTTTTTCTTTTTCAGTTTCCTCGCGGATAAATACTTTATTCGTTTGCTTGTCCCATTTGCTTGTTTGCGAGTCAAACCATTTCATTTTTTTTAACGAACGAAGATTCGCTAAATAAATTTGTTTTTCATTCTTCAAATATTTCATTATTTCGCGAATTTTTGAAATTTCATACATGTGTAAACGAAATGGATGTAAGAGTTCGATGTGTCCCAATTGACATGTTATTGAATTTAATTTAATTTAATTTTTTTAATTGTTGTGAGATGACATTTAAAATTGTTACGATCGGTATAGCAGCAAATAAAACCAATGAAGGCGATGTCAGATAAAACTTTGTTGCTTTGCGTGACATTTGAAACTTTAAAGCAAAAGCGTAAATCAAGTGGTGTATGTCACAATAAACTTTCACAACACTCATGAATTTTTTATTTACGCCCACACACAAATACACAAACACAAATAATAAAAGCCAGGTGTTTGTCAAAGCGCGCAAAAAGTTGAATGTTGGTTAACTTTTCACTTTGCGCTGCGTCAAAAGTGCTTTATGTGGCAACTTTCATACATTTACGTACATTTTAACTCAAATGTCAAAGCGAAACTCTGACGCAACGCAAAGCAAAAGTTTTATCTGAAACCACGGCCTTCATTGATGTTGACATAAAAACTGCGTTCGTTTAAGTAGGACTTCAACAAAAGGTAAAACGGTGCGGGTAGTAGTTGTTTTAATTTGTATAGCAGGCCATTGTGCCAAACTCTGTCAAGAAATACAGAAGAGCAGTATTGCCGATTCTCCAACGCATCTCTTATTGTTTTAACAATTCTATGACACTGTTCAGGGGTCCCATGATTACGACGAAAGCCAAACTGATGATCGGGTAAAATTTCTAAAGATTCTAAAATTGGAGACATTCGTTTCTTAATAAGTTTTTCAAGTAATTTTGAAAGAATTGGCAGCAGACTAATAGGTCTATATGAATCAATAGAATGTTCTGGTTTCATTGGTTTTAGTATCATTATTACCTTTGCATGCTTCCATTGGAAAGGAAAATGAGATAGCCTTAAAACAGAAATACTAAAGCTTTCTGTGGCAAGTATTTAAGCACATTTGGGTCTATGTTGTCATATCCAGATGACTTATTAAAATTGAGTTTCTTAATTTCTAAAACTACTTCATTAAATTTAAAAGGTTTTATAGGACGACTCATTCGGCACGGAATATCAATGAACTCATTTATTTTTGTTGTTTCTTGTACTGTGCTGAATGAGAAAGGAGTAAAAATGTCTTCGAGAAAAGTTTTAAATGCCTCAGCTTGGCTTAAAGCCGATCTACACCAAACATTATTAACCCTTATCGGTCGTAAGTCACCTCTGACGTGACAACAGTACTTTTCTGCAACGGGCGTATGGCACGTGTGAAGTGACAAGGCGGATTATGTCGAAACATACTGTCTATCGATGAGATTTGTTTTTAAAATGCATTCTTTTTTCAATTTACCGTTACCATTTGAAAATACGTATTTACTTTCAATTTACCGGACCGGGCAGATCTATGTATTGTTTTCTGAGAAAATCATTAAAATGGTGGCGGAAGATTTTTTTCTGGGGAATTGAAATGTCTTCCCTAAATTCTTACATTTTGTATAAAGCCACTTGTAAAAATAACAACACTAAACCAATGCCGCATAAGCAATTTATTCGACAAATAGTTATGTCACTAGTTGGTGATTTTCGTGAAGGGGAAACTGTACGATATGGAAAGCCTTCAACATTAGACAATGAGGAGAGATTGGATGGCAAACTGCATATCTTGCAACCTGATAGTAAAGGAAAGCATAACGACTGTTTAGTATGATCTAATCGCAAGTTACCTGGAGGGAGGAAAACAACAGTATACTTTTGCGAAACATGCCAGAGAAAACCATTTCTTCATGTTGGAGATTGCTTCAAAAAATACCATACCTTACAAGTATATAAATAATTATCAGAAACTCAGACATGTAGTAGTTGTACAAAAAATAAATAATTTGTAACAAAACTGAAAAGAAATGAATATAAATGTATAATAACATACTATTGTTTTTTTTTCATATTAGTTAAAAATAACTACAACCTGGTGAGAATCAAACGTGTGAAAAGTCGCGTCCGATAAGGGTTAATATCTTTTATTGGAGTATTACGTGATTGAGAACATTTGAGATATTTGGTTGCCCTCCAACAACTCATTTGTTAGTACCATACTCTACATCTAACTACGGTTTTTCTTATATGTGCGGATTTTAATTTACTTCGTTCGTTTACCTCTAAATGTTCTTTCATTTCTTAGCAAGTTTCAAGGAACCCAAGGAACCCAAATTTTCGGTTTTAGTAGTACAAATTAATTAATAATCATTTTTTTTTTTAAAGGTCTACAATTTTATCTCAACAACAAATATTATGGAGAAGGCTACACATATAAAATTAAAAGACTGTAGATACTGAGATTTTTCCACTGAAAATGTTTAATATTCTCTTTGTGAGAAAAATACCTTGGCCACTTGAAATGGCTTTAGGATATTTTTGAAAAAGAAATTTTGTGTAGCCTTCTGCAGTCTTTAAATAGACAAACAGACTACGTTAGTTGACATAAATGGATTTAATTTCAATATAAAAAGAAGAAACGTGCAGTTTACATTTAATTTGTCTCTCTTATCATTTTCATCGTTACTTTTTTTATAATCCTCAATCAGCTTTTAACGTATTATTATTATTGTTATTTTTATTACTATTATTATTGCTCTTACAAACAACAAAAAACAAAAAGAAAAAAATACAAATAACAAAAACAAATAGTCATATATAAATTGTCTAAAAATAACATTATTGTTATAGTGACAACAATAATCACAGTTTGTGGTTGTTTCTCTCAACTTTTTATTACAGGCAATTTGCCAATGGGAAAAATGAACTATGACAATACAGTAGACTCGCGGTAACGTGAACTATTAAAACCTGAGCGTGTTCACGTTTGCGAAGTTGTTCATGTTTACGAAGGTGTTATTTTTTACATCTTAAAAATAAAATCACATATGCACTTAACTCAAATTCATATATTTTTTTTTATTAATTCATTTTCATTAATTCATATTCATATTTGCTTTGTTAAGAAAAACAATTTATATTAAAATTATTAAAAAAAATGGGTTATCTTATTTTTGGATTTTCTTTTTTTGCAAAGAGCTGAACACCACCTTTTCTCGGAGACGTTGAAAATGTTGATTGCTTCACTAGGTTCTTCTTTGGTCCGTGTTGTTTGCAGAATACTATAATCGCTTTCAATTTCAACACTGCTCAAGATTTCGTTCGTTTCAGTTACGTTTTGAAGATCTGCAGTTGATTCACTGAACAGAAAATGAAAAACTAACCTGCGAAGACACAATTTAAGTTAAGCGAATTACTAGACATGTGAAAATGTTAAAACATCTGGATTAATTGCATTAAAAAGTTCTATTGCGGGTTCTTGTTGGGTGTTAATTGGTGCACAAATTCTTTCTCTCAAAATAGCTAATACAATATCCTCTTCAACGTCTTTTTCATCTCCTATAGAGACTAAAATGATCGTCCAGCAATTCCATTCCAATTCAACAGCGTCCCTTAACGTTAATTTTTTTAGAGCTTCAATAACTTCATTTCCTGTATCTACAATTGATGCGAAGAAACTGTTTCTATAGAAAAGCTTTGTAAGTCTTATGGCTTTCTGATCCATTGGCTGTATGAGTGGCGTGACGTTGGGTGGCATGAACATTACATTTATAAGATGGAGCGTTATCTATCTGTTTTTAAAAAAGTAGTGATTGCTTAAAAATGTTCAAAAGTAAACAACGTTCTCTATGTTGCATGAAATATACATTTGTTCACCTTATAGGGCTTTCTTACTGTGTTCACGCTACAGAGTCGTCAGTGTAAAAAAATTATGTTTATGCTAGCCGGTGTTCACGTAAGGCGGTGTTTTTGTCATCGCGAGTCTACTGTAATAACAATTTAGTTAGCAATTTTTGCTATAAAATTAACTTTGTTTTCGGCCAACTTTTGTGTTACAAATAGCAATAAAAATATATTTTCTGATATTTTTTTTTTTCTTTTTGATGATTAAAGCAAAATTTTATAATTTGCTATAAAAGATAGACATAATTAAAACTTTTTGTTCATAAGGCGTACGTACATACATCATCAGATGTTTATTTTCAAGTATAGAAGATTTGTGTTAAGAATAAGAAAAGAAAAGAAAAGTCCTTTATAATGAATAAAATCTTGAGAAGAAAAAATTATCTAGCTAATAATTAAGTCAATTAAGCAGAACATTTAATAAATCTGATATTTCTGAAAACACTTACATATCAGATATTCAAAGGTTTAAAAAATAATATAATCCTTTTGAGTTTTTTTTTGTTTTTTTTTTTTTTAACTCTCAATAATTATTTATTGTATCTTCACGAAAAGAACTAACAATAAGTATTAAAATCTTAAATTCTAAAAAAAGTTGCATTAGTCCAGACCATGTCAGGCCTAACCTTTTGGGTAAAAAAAAAAACAAAGCAAATATTTCTAAGATGTATCGTCTGTAGCATTGAAGATTAAAGCTGCGGTATCCCTCTTTTTTAATCGGCTATGTCCACTATAATCCCAGATATTGCGAGCAAGGGGGTTAGGATGGTCTTCAAGCTTCATCAAGTATTTGCCTGCGTATTTAATGATTTCTGTAGTCACCAGCGGTATGTCTAAATCACAATGTATGTTTGAATTGCTGATGTACCATGGGGCGGCAGTTATCAACCGTCAAATTTTATTCTGCATACGTTGGATTCTATCCACATTTGAAGCTGAGGCAGTGCCCCAAAGTTGGATTCCGTAAGACCATATTGCTTTCAAAATACTCTTGTAAATAAGAAGGCTAAGTTAATCTAGGCTAAGTTTTGAGTTCCTGCCAATGAGCCAATGTAGTTGTGTTAGCTTAAGTTTCATTTGTGTTAGCTTTGAGTCAATATGATGTTTCCATGTAAGGCGACGATCAAGATGTATACCAAGATATCTCACATAACTATGGTGAGGAACAATGTGGTTATTGATTCGAACGGGTGAACAATTATCTTTTCGCTGGGTGAAGGTCACATGAATGCACTTTTGAACGTTCACTTTAATTCTCCATAATTTTAACCACAACTCTAACTGAGTTATATGTTGCTGAAGATTTATGGATGCTTAATGGGAGTTTTCGTGCGAACTTAGACACGCTGTATCATCAGCAAACGTAAAAGTGTGGACAGTTTCACTTACAGGCATATCGCAGGTATATATCAAGTATAAAACTGGTCCAAGAATGCTACCTTGTGGTACGTCTAAGGAAATTGGTTTGGATACACTAACGAAATCTCCTTCAACAACAGAAAATTTTCGTCCCATTATGTAGCTTTTCAGTAGGTTGCTTATATTACAAGGCAAGTGAGGGGTCAGTTTCAGAAATAGACCTTTATGCCAAACTTTGTCAAAAGCCTGAGATGCATTAATAAAAATAGCTGAACAATACTTCTTCTCTTCAAAAATTCTTCTTATCACCTGAACCAATCTACGGGTTTGCTCAATTGTGCTATGTCTACTTCTAAAACCAAATTGATGGTTTGGGATACACCCACTATCCCTTAGCATTGGAGACAATTTATCCATAAGCAACTTTTCAAAGACCTCTGAAATAGTTGGTAATAGACTTATGGGCCTATATGACTCGGTTTTCGTTAGGTCTTTACCCGGTTTTGGAATCATTTTAACTTTAGAAATCTTCCAGTGGTCAGAATAGTATTCACGCCGTAAAATGGCATTAAAAATTAATAGCATGATTCGGACTGCAATACTGGGGAGCTCCTTCAACATTTTGTTACTTATGCCGTCCATACCAGGAGCTTTTTTCGGATTTAATTCAGAGATTAACTTTTAAACCTCACGCAACCTAAACTTTAAGGGTCGAGGGGGTAATCCAACTACGCTCGGCAAATTAACGTCATCAGTACATATGTGTGGGGTGAATACATCTTTCAAGGAATCGGCAAATAAGTCGCCTTTTTCAGTGTCCCTTTTTGCCCGGGTGGCTTGTACTCAACGGGCCTTTTAAGGTTTTTTGTAGCATGCCATAAAGAATAATTGGAGTTTGGTGTAGCATCAAGACCCTCCAAATATTTCTCAAAAGATGCAGTTTTTTCAAATGCTAGCAAGTCTCTAAGCCGCTTTGTGCAGTCTCTAAGTCTCTGCCTCTGCAGGGGCGATCTATGTTGTTGCCAATCTCTTTTAGCTCTTCGTTTTTCCGCTACGAGACGTTCAATGTCTGAAGAATAGATGTGACCTAAAGTAGTCTGCGGATGTTTAGTTGTTGCAAGCTGTGCTGCTTGTTTAATATTTTCACTAAAAGTTGCAAGGATATACTCCACGTCCTCCTGTGTTTCTAGCAAAATATTCTCCGAACAATGGCTGCTGAGATATTTTTTAAAACTCAACCAGTTGATGCGACTGATCATATTTGTATCAGGAAAAAACAAATGTCTTCTAATCGGGCTGCAAATAGTTACAATGGTTGGAGAATGATCCGAAGATAAATCCATGGAAGATTCTACTGTGACTAAATTTCTTGAAATATTTTTTGTGACAGCAAAATCTATTACATCCAGAATTTTTTGTCTCTCAGTAGGCCAGTATGAAGGCTGACCACTCGAAGCAACATCTAAATCATTACTGCTAATAGCGTTGTACAATGCTCGGCCCCTAGGTATAATTAAGTGCGAACCCCAGTAAGTGTGTTTCGCATTATAATCGCCAGCTGCCAGAAAACATGGTCCAGTCTTGACTTTATTAAAATTGCTGAGCCGCCGCATGCTCTTCCTCTCGGATCCTTTGTATCATAAAATGTGAATCCATTAATTTTAAAAATACCTCTTGTAGTCAAATGCGTTTCAGAGACCAGCATGATGTCAATGTTATTTTCCGTGAGGAAGTGTTCGAGTTCGTTTTTATGTTGGCGAATGCCATTTGCATTCCAGAAACATACTTTTAACGAATTCATTTTTTATTTAAGATTGCTTGAAGCAAAGTAGTCTGCATTTGCAGAATTTGTTGCATCGTGCTAGTCATACTAGATGTGAAATTGTTTATTGTTTGCACAAGGTTGTCAATAGTAGCTTCAAGACGAGTAAAATTGAAGTTTGAGTTAGCGTCTGCATTGGTATTTGGTGATGGAACATTTTTTGGTGGAACAGTGTTGATTTTTACGACGTCGGCATACGATACATGAGTATTGATTGGTCGGACCATTTGGGGATACGAAGTAGATAAAATATATTGTTTTTGGACTGATGTAACTTTAGGTGCCGGGGTTGCACCCTGTCTTACGAAAGAATAAACGGGGCAACCTCTGTAGTTTGCAGTGTGATTACCGCCACAATTACTGCATTTTTTAAGGTTTGTTTCCCCTTTAGGTTTATTGCAACTAGCAGTAGCATGCAATTCTCCGCATATAACGCAAACAAATGGCAGTTTGCAGTATGTTTTTGTGTGCCCAAACGCTTGACAGTTGTGACACTATACGGGCCCTGAACGTTTGCGTGGTTCTTCTACCGTGATTTTTCTATGCAGAAGATATTGCAAATCGTAAATTGGAGGCGTTTCATTTTTCTTTAGTTTTACGTCGTTGGGCTCCAATTCTACTGGGACATTTTTAATTTTGAAACCTTGATCAATGAGGGCACCTTTGATTTCGTCTGGTTCAACACTTGGATCTACACCCTTTACTACAACTTGCAAACCTTTTGCACTTTTAAGCTGATATGTGTAAAAGCTTAATTTACTCTTTTCAAGTTCATTAACCACTTTACGGAAATTCTAAACCACGGAGTTGTTAAGTTCATCATGCCGTGGCATTAATCAACCTAACTGTGCAATAGAACAAGAGCGGCGATGAAAAAGCTAATGAAGAATGTCATTAAGACAACAATCATAAAGGAAAAATACAAAGCAGAGAATGCTTCCACTCATATCGAGCGCTTTGTTTTTATAATTAAAAGGTGTTTTTTTAAGCTAGATAGAACTTTAAATTGTAAAAAGTAACACAAAAAATGAAATTTTGTTTCAGTATACGCTGACAAATCATCATGAATAGACTCTCGCTTGAACAACGCTACGAATTTATCCAAATTTACTTTGAAAATCAGTCGTCGATTCGCGCAACTTATAGACGACTTCGTCATTTGTATGGCGTACATAATCGTGCATCTGAACAAGCCATTCGTTGAACTGTCGATAGATTTCGTACCACATACTCTCTAGAGGATGCAATAACACCAACACGTCGAAGGAATGTGCGTACTGAAGAGAATATCGCCGCTGTAAACGAAAGTGTGGAAGAAGATCCAAATTTATTAATTCGTCGTCGGTCGCAGGAATTGGGGCTCTGTCCGTCCACTACGTGGAAAATTTTGCGCAAAGATCTCGGCCTACACCCGTATAAGATCCAGCTGGTGCAGGAATTGAAGCCACGAGACCATTATATGCGTCGTTCTTTCGCCGATTGGGCTCTAGAGCAGTTGGCAACTGACCCGTTGTTTTATCGCAAAATTGTGTTTAGCGATGAGGCGCATTTTTGGCTTAAGGGGTTTGTTAATAAGCAAAATTGCCGCATATGGAGTGAGACCAATCCACAACAGACCCTACAGACTCCATTACATCCAGAAAAATGAACCGTTTGGTGGGGTTTTCACGCTGGTGGCATCATCGGACCTTATTTCTTCGAAAATGAGGCCGGAGCTCGCGTTACGGTCAATGGAGATCGTTACCGCACCATGATCAATGATTTTTTGTTTAAAAATATGGATGACACTGATCCGGACGAGATGTGGTTTCAATAGGATGGCGCTACGTGCCATACAGCGAACGCAACCATCGACTTATTGAAATCAAAATTTGGCGATACGTTGATTTCGAGAAATGGACCTGTCAATTGGCCTCCAAGGTCGTGCGATTGGACACCACTCGACTATTTCCTGTAGGGCTACGTGAAGTCACTGGTTTATGCTGATAATCCAGCAACAATTGACGCCTTGGAGGATAGCATTGTTCGTGTTATTCGTGACATACGCCCAGCAGTGCTCGAAAAAGTGGCCCAAAATTGGACGTCCAGAATGCGCTTCGTCAAGAACAGCCGCGGTGCCCATATGCCCGAAATCATTTTCAAATGTTAATGTCACGTATTTATCCTTCGAATAAAAAAGAAATTATGATTACAATTTAATTTTTTTGTGTTATTTTTTACAATTTCAAGTTCTATCGGGCTTAAAAAAACACCCTTTACAAAGTTTTTTGTTTGTTTTATGTTAATGTCACTCAAAAGTTTGGCTGTTTACCTTTTTATGTTACCGTTTTTGCATACACATACATTTTGCATACATAAATATTTGTTGTTTTTTTTTCTTTTGTTTTTAATTTTTTGTAGTGTTATTTTATATCTATTATATTTGAATTTCACTTTTTATTTTGCTGCAAATGTACTAATAATGATATTAGCGTTTAAAAGCTTACAATTATTTTCTGCGTCATCGTAACGCAACAATTAATTGCCACATAGTCTTCGTTTTTTATTTGTGGTTTCTTAAATAAATAAATATGTGGGTGTGTATGTAAGCATGCGTAGGTATATAATATAATAACAATTAATATAAAAAATTTAAATTTGCAAATTAGCTTCTTTTTGGGCTCTTTGGCTTTTGTTGACTTTTCGGTTTTATTTACATAATTAAAACACATTCTTAAAAGCACCCAAGTGATGCCTCTTTCCCCCTTGATTTTCCATTAAACTTTGACATCATGGCATTCTTTACAAAATGCCATCATTTTTGCTTAATTTGCAAAATTTTGTTTTTCTTATTCGGCATCAACTTTATCTCGTTGCTCATTTAATATTTTTTATTATACCGTTTTCTTATTTTGCTTCTCATTCTCTTTTATTAATGGCTTTAATGTTTGTAGTTATTGTTTAAATGTCTTTGCGCTCTTAGGATGAGAGGAGTAAAAAACAAATGGTTTTTCGTCTTTCTAAACCATGACAAATTAAGTAGTTTGTAGTTTGTTGAAATATGCTGTCGTTCACTTAATACACAGGGTGGTCAATAAATTTTGCTTTCTTGCTTGATGTTCTAAAGCGAAAAAGAAAACCCATACATTTTGTAGGTTCGTGAATAAATATTAAGTTACAGTAATAAAACAAAAGATCCAAAATGTTCTTGAAAATTTATATCGACACGAATTTGTAATGAGATGTTGATTAAATTAAAATAAATTGTATGACTTTTTTAAAGTTAGAGGGAAGGGTTGTTACACTGTTTTATAATGAAAAATATTAAAGGTTTTAGACATGTTTGAATATTAAAAAAACATGTTTTTAAATTACATTCAACGATCACTTAAATCATTGAAAACAGTGGACTTCAATTTTTATTATTGTGACCTTATCTCAATTTTAAAACCTCCAAAAGACACATCGTTAATTAAACAGTCTTTTACTTTTTTATTTTAATTATATGAATGGTTACCGTCGCACACTAGTGTCCTTTGAAGGTGCTTTCTAATGAAATGGCCTTTGTAAAATATAGGGTTGCATCGGTCAATAATTAAACATACCAAAAGTTGTTAAAACTGCTTCCAAATTTGTTGATCGCTGAGAAAGAAAATAAACTATTAATAAAATAAGAAAAGAATAGAAAAAATTGAATAAAAACTTTTTTAAACGAAACAAAGATAACTTTTTTTATATGCTGCAGTTAATAAACATGCTTAAATCAAAGCAGGGTTCAGAATTTTTCATTTATGAACATTCAAATCTCAACATTCATTATATTTTTCATAAATGAGAAATCTAAAATTTTATATTTAATTTTCACACCCATAAACGAACAACAAAAAATGTTCCGGTTATTTTCATACATGAATGCGAACAACAAGAATTATTAGTCTTATTCATATGTGATAAATGATAAATTAGCTACTTCTCATTAATGTTATTTTTCATAAATGTACATGTTCATTTATGAACGTTGAAATTTTATAAAATTTCTCATAAATGAACGTGAAAAAATGTTCTACCTACGATCGCTGTTAACCCTAAAATGTAGTAAAAACACTCAAAAAACTCGAAATACAATATTGCAATATATTCTAAAAGAAATAAAAAAAAACATTTTTTTTTCTGCATACGCCGACAATTGCGCACATATTTTTACGACCTTTTCATTTATAAAAAATTATCAAAATTGTAAATATTCAAAAATGAACACTTGTGTGTTTCTCATTTTTTCACTTATGAATAGAAAAAAAAAATAAATCGCCGCATTCACAAATGAGACAACACAAAATAATTTGTAGTCTCTCACACATGTATGAGAAGAAGCGGCTAAAAAATAAAATGTACATATTCATACATGTATGAACAGTGAGTGAATACTTCGCTACTCTGATAATTTAGCAGTGGCAGAAGAATGTGTGGCAGTGCAACATCTTTATAGAACTATAATCTTTGCTTAAATGTAATAAAACATTTATAGACACAGTCATATGTATAAGTGTGCATGTTTAAATACACGACACCACATGCATAAACATACGCACGCATACATAATTTTTTTCTATGTATATGATAGATTAACCACATTTTTTTGTTGCAATGGGCCACATTAGTAATTTATTCAATATTTATTTTTGTTATTTTCGCCTGAGAGAATGCTTTAAATTAAAGACTTTTTTTATCTCTTATTTATTTATTTGCAGCATTTTGCTAGCTAATGCTTAATTAATTCGAAAGAAGTGCAACAGTGAACAAGAGGAAACAAAATAAAAATAATAAAACACATTAGAAACAGCGATCCAATCAACGCTGCTGAAAACAAAAATAAATAAAAAATCACAAAAATAAAAGCATTTAAAGAAAAAAAAAAGAAACCAAGTGCCAACAAAATATCAACTACACTCACACATACTTAAATTTGAATGAATGTGTAAAAATAAAACAGCCAAATCCACATGATAAACGAATACCCACATACACATGAATACACAAGTAAATAAATAAAATAGAGTATTTATTTGTTTTAACATTTCAAATAAATTACTAAAGCATACAAAATCATGTTCAAGTTTTGTATACAATTTTTTACTGTTGTTATTGCCGCTGATGGTATTTTTGATGCTGATATTGCTGCTGACATGCTCATCATATTAACAAAATGAAAACAAAACATAAAAGTTGTGTTAATGCTGCTGTCGTTGCTGCTGGTGCTGGTGAAAAAATGAAATCTGTAATTTTATATCCGTATGGACCGTTGACGGCCACCGGATGTTGTCGGATGTTGCATGCTAAAAATTTAGCCATCACAAGTGCGATTTACACAATTGTAAGTATATAAAATACATTTATAAAGAGATAGACCTATAAGAAATGGAAAACCAAAAAATGTTTGCATTAACAAAAATAAACAAAAAACGCGAGAAAAATCCAACTCTTTTTAGATTTTTTTTCAGATCTTTTTACAATATCTTAGTTGAAAACATTTTAATGTGAAAAACTCTGAAACACTTCCTTTTTATACAGCCAAATTAAGATTTAGGCGTCTGTAGTTTTACGGCTGTATGCATAAAAAACGCTTACTTAAGCTTTAAAGTACACGTTAGTTAACAAACACTTTAAGGCTAATAGACGTTTGTTAAAAAATGGTATTCATAAACAGCTAATGTATGCTTTAGTAAAATTAGTATTTTGATTCTGGCAATGCCACTATTTTCAGTTGTCACGTTATAAAACTTTTGTTTAAAATAATTGATTATAATTATATTTTTGTAAAATATAAAAAAAAATGTTAAGATGTTTTATATTGAATGGCATGTTATATTTAAGTTTTTATTATTATTTGTATACTACAATTTGTTTTAATAAACATTTTTAAAAATTTTTGGAATAACAAAGTATAATTGTCAGTTGAGCCGTTTACATTGAAAGTGGCACAAGTCACAACTGAACAGTTTTTTTTCATTCTTAATAAATTTGAAATTAATAAGTTAAGAAGTATTGAGATTATTTTAAAAGGAGTGTTGATAATTAACGGTGTAACAAAAATGCTTAGGAAATTAATTACGGATTTGAGTGTGAAAGAAATGGAAACATGTAATAAGTGTGTGTGAAGTATTGTTGTGATTATTGGACTTATTTTTATTAGTTCGAAAGAATAGTGCCGTTTACTGAACTATATTATAGTGATATCTAATATACTACACATAATTAGCACTATTTTGTTATTTTTTTATTCTCAGAAGCAAAAGCATATTATTGCACATAGTGACTTATGTAAAGGACAAAATAGTAATAGTAGTAATAGCCTCCTGTCGAAAAAATCTTTCACAGTACACAATATGGAGAAAAAAGATTTTATTTCAACACAATCATTAGAAAAATCCGTTTCAGAAAGAAAACTAAATACAGACTAGTTGAAATGGCTAAAAATTAAAATGTTTTATAAACTAATTTAAAATAAAAAAGATGACAATAACAAAGTAACTTATGCCACTTTTAAAATAAACGGCTAGGTTTATTGTGAACACAATTTGTTTTGTTTTTGAACTTTCAATAATAAAATTGAACTGTCAATTTGTTGTAGGTTTAACGTAGGTTTTTCATAATTTAAAGTTAACAAAGGTATGTTAAGGTAAAAACGTTTTTTGAATTCAACTTTAGGAAATTGTGCTTAACAACGGCGCAGTTAAACCTACTTTAAGTTTTTATGCATACAGCCGTTAGTATACAGTTCTAAAAACTTGAAAAAAAATATAATTTGTTTTCTTTAAAAATAATAATTCAATTTAAATCAGCAAATATATTTAACAGGGGAGTGACAAAACAGAGTGCATAAATTATAACTAAGTTTTACATGCTAGTAGCAGAAGAGTATTTATACTGAAGCTCTGAGCTTGAGCTTTTCAGACATTTTGGGAGTGGCAAAACCCGGTTATTAAGTAAAGCACTTTTAATGACACTGAAAATTTTTTCCATTTTTTCTTTCCAAAGTTTTATTACAATTTTAAAGCAGCTCATAATGAAATTCTTCAAAATATTGGACATCATTTCAAAACATTCTATTAACGAATTCTTTTTCTGTTCGGTTTCCAAACTCACTGTGCAGAAGGCTTTAAACACATTGGTATTGAGAACAGATATATTAAAATTTTGTACGGGTACTAAATCAGTTGGCTTATGTCAGGGATATTTAATGTTGTGTCTTTCTTAAAAGTATCGCCATCAAATAATAGAAGCCTATTGTGGCGAAATATGGAAAATAGTTCCTTTTTTATATGTATGTGTACAAGGAACGACATATTTCATCTAAAATATCTATATATGAATATTGCATTCATTCTATCTTCTGTCTATAAATGACTCAACCTTCATATTTGTTCGTTCATATAATCATTATTCAGAGTAGTTTATTTCTGTAAAAAGCTTTTTATTACGGTGTATTTTTAATTTATTATTTTTTAGTAATTAATTTTAAGCACTAGGTCTTATTTAATAAAACAATTTTTAAAAAACTTTATTTTTTATTATATTTTCGATATTTCGCCATACCGTTGGTTGGCATCATCAGGAAAAACAAAAATAATGAACAAACAAATTGAAAAAATTTTATGATTAATCAAACCGAAATATCGAAAATATAATAAAAAATAAAGTTTTTTAAAAAATTTTTTATTAAATAATTAAATAAGTGCTTAAAATTAATTACTAAAAAATATTAAAAAAGGTCAAAAAGTTATAACTATTATATATAATTTTTTACTTTTATTTTTGAAATTGTTAGTTAAATTATCTGATTATAAAGCAAATTAATTATTCAATTCTGCTTAAGTTCTTTTTTAGTTTTTTTTTTTTAATTATTTTTTATTATAATTATAGTTTAATGAACATTTTTATCACATTGTTACGAATATGTCTTGCTTAAGATTTAAAATAAAACAATTAAGCAATAAAGAAACTACTGGTTACAAGCTGCATAGAAGTTTATACACACACATAGCAACAATTTGATAGGCTGTTTACTTACTGCCTGGCATGCTGCTTATCATTTAAACGCGAGTTATGTTGTCTTCTTTATAATTTAAAGAAAACACACTTTTTAAGTTTAAATTATTTATTTTTATTTTTTCCAACCTTTTCTTTCTAGTGCCAATTTTATATTGATCCTTATTCTTTATGTTCGTCTGCTTAAATACTATTTCCTTATCTCTTATTTTCTATGTTAGTATCCTATTTTGTATCTTACTAATTATTTTATTGTTTTATTACTTTATTGCTTTATATCTTATTCTCTATAATATTATCTATATTACTTTATTACTATATTACTAATATCTTATTTACTAATTATTTTATTGTTTTATTACTTTATTACTATATTACTATATTACTTATATCTTATTTGTGTATGTTAGTTGTTGTTGTTGTTGTTGGTATTTGGTATTGTAACTCGCGCAAGACAAAAACTAATTTTACAACAACAAATATACTATGTTGTTTATCATCTGCGTAGTTTTCTAAGAAACCCTTTTTTACAAAAGCAACAACAAATGTATTGAAATAAATCCCAAGCAGAAACCTTATCAGCATAAAAACAAAAACAACTATATACACAGGCTAGCAGGCACCTATAAAATGAATAAACAACCTACAACAACAAAATACACACAAAGAGAGTAGAAGATTCTTACATCTTCTAGATTCTTATTGGACAAGTATAAAGTAAAAAAAATTGTTATAAATTTAAAAGCTCTAAAAACTGGTGTTAATTATTTTGCAATAAAGAACTCACAACAAAACGTTTATAAAAGATATAAACGTAACAATATAATTATTAATGTTTTATTATATTTTTATTCTAAGTATTCCGCCAACCCATTAGGCGGCATCCTAAGAACGCAAAATGAAAAAATAGAAACAGTAACAAATAAGAAGCAAAAAAAAAAATTCTTACACATTTTGATTTCCTTCTCCATATGATGTGGCAAAACATTGAAAATAAAAGTAATATACATATTAAATTTTATATAAGACAAAAATGAAAAAAAAATAAAGAAAAAAGAAATTGCTGCATTACATTCTGCTGGTTTTTAAGTTTTTCCATTTTCTGTAGAATATGTTTGGAATAAATTTTAAATAATTTTTCTTTCTTATATTTCTTCTCATACATTTGTTCATAAAACCACCACAAGTGATACAAAAGCCACATAAACAAGCTTTTGCTGTTTGCATGAAAAGAAATTATTATGCATTTAAAATAAGCTATTCAAACCCAAAATTTCACACTAAAACAACCGCTTGTATATATACACATACACATACATCTCACCCATAAACATACATACAAATTTGTTAGTGATTTATAACTGTTAAAGATGATCACTCCATTTAATGTCATTGAGCTAGTTCACATTGGATTAGTTGTGCTGGTCTAACATGGCAGTTTGTGGGCATTTTCGGTGAGGGGGGTAGTTTTTGGTTGGCACAATTTTTCTACCAGGTTCAACCACGCACAACGAGAACGAAACTAATACACATGCATTTAAGAAAACACAGGTCTGTGTGTTTTTTTTTGCAGAGCGATTTTTAGTCTTCAGTTGGCTATCGTCATGTTAATATGAATATGAATTCAAAAGTAGAAAAATAGATTTTATGATATTAATTTTTATCTTTTTTACCTTTAAACATAATCTTTGAAACAGTCTTTTTAATTAAATTTTAACGATATATTTTTTCAATATTTCGCTTTCCTATGGAAAGCTTCTTCAGGAAAAATTAATTTTTAATAACAAAAATTAATAACAAATTGAAAAAAAAAAATTTATTTAATTAAAATAAAAAAGATCAAATAAGAATAAAAATAATTTTACAGAAAATAAAATTAGAAAGAAACTTTTCATCATCACTTAATCCAGTCATATTTATTTTATAATGCGTATACTATGGTGTATACCGAACGAAAAACAAACGTGAAATGAATAAAAAACACTAACACACACAAAGCTGTGTATACGTATACAATTTAGTGCTAGAATAATTAGTCTAGTGTATTTTGGAAAGAACTATAGTTGTGCGGAACAAATATTAATCCAATGTGAACTGGTTTGCACAAAACTCTCTCTCTCTCTCTTTCCTCTCAAAAAATTATTATTTGCCATTACGCCGCCAACAACACGTCATGAACTTTGTAATGGATAGTTTTATAACATTTTCATACTTTACTAAATATTTTTTAACATTAAACAAACAAGAAACTATAAAAAACCACAGAGAAAAAAGCACATAATTAATGTTGATTATGAAAACGTGTTGTGAATTTATTTATTATTTAGATTTCTTCTCTTTTCTTTACGACCATTTAATGGGGTAAAATTTATTTTAGTTTTTTTTTATAACGAAAGCAGTTTAAAAGAAAATGCACTAACAAATTATACTTTATAACTTCATTAAGAATTTTTTATGGCGAGTTTAATTGTTGCAAGAAAAGCAGAAAACAAAAAATACACAGCTCGTAAGCCAATTAAGTAAATAGAAACATGCGTAAAACTTTTCAGATTAATAGAATTAAATTTTTGGTTGCATAAAATCCGAGTGACATAACATTTGCATATTCATTAAAATATGTTCGGCTTATCTTAGAGACTAAGAGAATACCATAAATTTTATAAAAACCAACATTCTCCATTAGAATTCTTTTTATTCTCTTTGTGCATGAGATAATCATTTATTTTACTAATTAATTCAGTTCAAGTGGAATTAGTTGAAGTGGCGACAGTTCTTATTTAAATAAAACAAAAAGTTCTTAGAGAATTATCTGAATATTTTTTTGTTATGAGAGAAGGATCTCTATAAAATATAACGAATTCGATTGCATACCACTGTCCGATGTATTTTCAATGAACTTAAGACATAATTGATCTTTAATGCCGATTATTGCTTTTCAATTTATTTATTATTTCTTTAAAGTTAGAGAAAATGTCTTAAATATATCTTAATACGTCGGCTGGTTACCATGTACTGTGTCTCTTCTCCCATAAAACAATGTATTATATATTATCTATTATGTAAAAGCTGCCATATGTAACACATGGCTTATTAACGAACTGTAATGTGATGGCAGGATTTTACATGTAATGTGATGTTTTAGGGTGCAGGATAAATTTGGTGACTGTGTAGAATAAGAGAATGCCCTATAGCCCATATATTAATCTTTAAGCAGCTTTCTGGGGATTCAGCTTAAAAACAGGCGTTTTATGAACAGCCCAATTTGAAGGTTTAAGATATTAAAACAAAGGCAGTTGTTGCCGTTTTGAGTTTTCTAAATTAAATCTTATTTTATTAATGGCATGCAGCCCTTTTTATATTTAATTTACATTTTTTACTTAGCCTTTCTAACTTATTGTAACTTATTGCTAATACACATTTGTCTCACTTCAATATCATGCATTATCGATTCATTGGTTCATGTGACGAATGAAATGCATGATAAAATAAAATATTCAAATGAATATGACACCTAAAAGTGTGTCACTTATTTGTGTCATAGATCGAATGCATTTGAGTCGACACATGTTGTACTTTGGTAAATGGTTGTCTGCTGTGTTTATGTGTTACAGTGCAGTACACATATTGTGGTACACTACAGAACGCTTTCTCTTTAAAATATCCCTAGGGAAAGAAATCAAATCACAATTAATATTGCCACAACGTAAGAAAACAATGCTATTAAATTATCATCTCGCGATATTGAACACCATTCTTGTAGCTGCTGTGAAGAGGTCATTGTTGCAGATCCGCTGCCACACCACTGCAACAAACAGTCACTTTATCGATGCATCCATCAGTTCTTCAGCAATCAATCGTAGATTCTCATAGCAAATAATTCTTTCATTCAATCAAACAACATATAACTCAGTAAGAGTTGTGGGTAAAATTATGGAGAATTAAAGTGAACGTTCAAAAGTGCATACATGTGACCTTCACCCTGCGAAGAGATAATTGTTCACCCGTTCAAATCAATAATCAGATTGTTCCACACCATACTTATGTGATATATCTTGGTACACATCTTGACCGTCGCCTTACATGGAAACATCATATTGACTCAAAGCTAACACAAATGAAACTTAAGCTAATACAACTACATTGGCTTATTGGCAGGAACTCAAAACTTAGCCTAGATTGTAAGCTTCTAATTTACAAGAATATTTTAAAACCAATATGGTCTTACGGAATCCAACTTTGCGGCACTGCCTCAGCTTCAAATGTGGATAGAATCCAACGTATGTAAAATAAAATTTTACGGTTGATAACTTCATCAGAAATTTAAACATACATTGTGATTTAGACATACCGCTGGTGACTACAGAAATCATCAAATACGCAGGCAAATACTTAATGAAGCTTGAAGACCATCCTAATCCCCTTGCTCGCAATATCTTGAATTATAGTGGACATGGCCGATTAAAAACGAGGGATACCGCAGCTTTAATCCTCAATGCTACAGATGACACATCTTAGAATTACCCAAAAGTCTGACATGGTCGGGACTAATGTAACTTTTTGTTTAGAATTTAAGATTTTAAAACTTATTGTTAGTTCAGTTTCTTGAAGATACATAAAATAATTATTGAAAAAAAAAAAACAAAAAAATTCAATCAAATATTCGGTGTATTGAAGACTTTTAACTCTTTTAACACAACTGAACCTTGTGAGCATGTAAACTAAAAATTGGCACGTGAGGTGTTTAATTGTTGGGTACAACAACCAGTCGATACTTGACGGCTCCTCTGCCACAATAGCAAGAATATTAATAATGTTTTCCGCAAACATTTACATTTTCTAAAGATTCGGTTTGCTAAAATTTCCACACAATTTTAACAATTCTATACTCATTAAAATAACCCCTGCCTGCATTTACCTTAATGCAACACACAGACACAGAAAATGTGTATTTAAGTGTTGAATTATATCATTATGATTATCAATGTACATTTTGCACAGTGATTGCTAATTGTCTCCTTATTATTCCCTTAAGAAATAAACTTCACACATTTTGACAATTAATTTTTCTCCATAAACACTATAGCCTGTGGCTATAGTGTTTATTAATTTCAAAATGATTGATATCAATTCAACTAAATGTGCGCGTTAGTGGCGGAAATAGAAATGAACTTAATTACATCATAACTCCACAAAAAGAGTTTCAGTAGTGATAAAGATTTTTTTGAATTATAATTTTTTTAATTAAAGGTTTCAGCCATTTTAGAGGCACTGCCTTTGAATGTAAAAATACACTATTAAATGACGATTTATCCAGTCAAGTCATCGGTATGTATTTATCCACGTACATTAATACAACAAGTTCCGATCATTTTCGAAATCGAACGCTCAAAAAGAAACTAATCCACTTATTGTTTCAGTTTACAGGCGCTATATGTCGCAAAGTACCACTTCTTCACTAACACTTAACCTCTAAACTGTGTATTGAAGAGTGAAAGAATTTATTAGTTTCAAATATTAAGTTGCAAAAAAGCAGCTTAAACTTCAGGTTTGTCACTCATCTTCTTCCAGACTTCAATGAAATTTTCATTTACACCTTAATTCAAATTCTGAATTACATCAACAAAATGAGCAAAATTTGGTAAAAGCCAAATTCGTATTTTTATTTAATTCTTAGATTTTAAAGTGGGCAAGAATAGTAAGCTTCGAAACACTTCATCAGAATTCTCTTTATGTGTGCACTTGAGATAGTGTAATGATATAAGCATCATGTATTTAATTTACCATTCAATTAAGTGAAAAAAAAGGAGAATGTTCACATTACGTTTTCCCTCTCTCTTTCTCCCTCTTAAAGGAAATTAACTTACCATCTAAAGTTCTTTCCTTCATGATCACATATACATACATATATATTTGATTTTGCTACTCCCATCAGCCAAATATCAATAACGTATTAAAAATAAAATAATTAAAAAAATTATTTATAATTACTCGGAATCATTTTTAATTATATAAGCAATTTCATTTCGTGCTTGGTTCCTTTAAATAAATATTTCATGATATGCTCACGAAATATTTATTACAAAAATTTTTATTAAAAAATAAACATATGATGATATTCTCATAAAACATTTACAGTCGTATGCATAAAAACGTAGGTTTAACTGCCGTTGTTAAGCACAATTTCTTAAAGTTGTATTCATAAAACGTTTTTACCTTAACATACCTTTGTTAACTTTAAAGTAGGAAAAACCTACGTTAAACCTACAACAAATTGACAGTTCAATTTTATTATTGAAAGTTCAAAAACAAAACAAATTTTGTTTACAATAAACTGAGCCGTTTATTTTAATAGTGGCATAAGTTACTTTGTTATTGTCATCTTTTTTATTTTTAATTAGTTTATAAAACATTTTAATTTTTAGTTATTTCAACTAGTCTGTATTTAGTTTTCTTTCTGAAACGGATTTTTCTAATGATTGTGTTGCAATAAAATCTTTTTTCTCCATGTTGTGTACTGTGAAGGATATTTTCGATAGGGGTTTATTACTACTATTACTATTTTGTCCTTTACATAAGTCACTATATGCAGTAATATGCTTTTGAGTTTGGACAATCTTAGATATTTTATAAAACACGAAAAAACCTCCTGAGAATAAAAAAATAACAAAATAATGCTAATTATGTGTAGTATATTAGATATCACTATAATATTGTTCCATAAACTGCAGTATTCTTTAGAACCAATAAAAATAAGTCCAATAATCACAACAATACTTCACACACACTTATTACATGTTTCCATTTCTTTCACACTAAGCTCCGTAATTAATTTCCTAAGTACAGCGACTAACGGCACTTTCAAAATAAGCATTTTTGTTCCACCGTTAATTATCAACACTCCTCTCGAACAAATCTCAATACTTCTTAACTTATTAATTTCAAATTTATTAAAAATGAAAAAAAAAACTGTTCAGTTGTGACTTATGCCACTTTTAATGTAAACGGCTCAACTGACACTTTTACTTTGTTATTCCAAAAATGTTAAAAAATATTTATTTAAACAAATTGTAGTATACAAATAATAATAAAAACTAAAACATAACACGCCATTCAATATAAAACATTTTTACATCTTCATTTTATATTTTACAAAAATATAATTATAATTAATTATTTTAAACAAAAGTTTTATTGATGCACATATAATCAAAACAAAGCTCGTTATACGAATAATTATTTTTTTAATATGAACAAATTCTTTGTAAGTTCTTCGTAAGTCTTGCAAATTTACCTTTTTTGGGTGCTTGGCTTTTTATTAAAAAGATTAATAAAAAAAACAAAAAAAAAATATGTTGATTTTGCTGAAAAAAATGAAAAACAATAAAAACATTTTTTGTGGATCTAAATACCCGGATAAATATAGTCATTTTTATACATCGTTAACTAAAACGTGACAACTGAAAATAGTGGCATTGCCAGAATCGAAATACTAATTTTACTAAAGCATACATTAGCTAAAGTACTGTTTATGAATAACATTTTTTAACAAACGTCTGTTAGCCTTAAAGTGTTTGTTAACTAACGTGTACTTTAAAGCTCAAGTAAGCGTTTTTTATGCATACAGCCGTTAAAATTTAAAGTGCATATTGACTATATGTGTAAAAAAATCGGCAAAAAAAATAGGATTTTTGAAAAGAATACGAAGGAAAATATCAATTTTAACGGCAATAAATGTATTTAATACGATTATAAAACCGCATTTTGAATATGGGTCCACTATTATATATACATAATGCACAAAAACTCAAATAGAGAGACTTCAAAAACTGCAAAATTAAGCAAGAGGCTCAATTCTTAAATGTAATCGGTATACATCAATACAATACATGCTAGATTCGCTAAAATGGTTGAATATTCAGCAAAGAATTAAGTTAAACACGCTTTTTTTTATCCAAAAAATTAAAATGGGAAATGCACCACAGAATATGATAGACCAAATACAATATGTTGGAGACACGCTACCATATCAACTTAGGAATGCTCAAGATTTTAGATTAAGTAGTAGCAACGAGTAGCAACAAGTGCTATGCAGAGATCACTGTACTATAAGGGGCTTCAGCTTTACAATGGGATGCCAAATGAAATTAGAAATGAATTTAATATTATTGTTTATAAAAGAAAAGTTTGTAAATTATATTAGAAATATTAATGAAAATTTATTAAAACTAATTGTAAAAGATTTGATTTGTGGAAATAAAAGTATTTAATAATACTACTAAAAAAAATAATAAAAAATAAAAAATCAATACGACATTACTTTACCAACAGTTAAATTTTTAAATCAAATATTGAATTTAATTGTTTTTTTTTCTATTTACAGAACATATCCTTGCTCATCGTACTAATTTATTCGTGGCGAATAAATGTAAATATTCATAAATCTAGTGACCTAGAAGATGTTTACTACGGTAAGTTTTGTTTATTTATTTATTTTTTTTTTGAGGTTTAACAGAAGTACAAAAAGTACTGCACTAAGCCGTTGCCACTTGTTGCATACATTTTTTTTTTTGATATTTTAATAATTTCTTTTTCATACAGCCCTAAAGGCATTTTGAAACATATTTTGATTCAGCTAAATAACAGGTAATACTTTTTTCACATTTAGGCTTTTAGTGTTTTAAGTTACTGCAACCTCCGTTATCCTTTTGTTCGCCAAGCATTTTCGTGTTTTCCACCCGTGCTCCAGACAGAGTTTGTTGATCAGCTTATCTTGCCTTAATTTTTTCGCAGTATTCGTTCCGATCTTTCTTAAGCACTACAGTTTGTTTTTTAAGATCAGTAAAATCAAAATTTTTCGTTTAGCTTTCGTCTAACGACAGTGAACAAATAAGAGTAAATTTAAATCGTATGCACAACAAACAAAACATCAATTTTACTCAAACAAAATAAAAACCAAATTGTAATTTTTATATCCCATGTTTATGAAACATTAAAATTATCAAAAAAGATGATCATTCATTTTATTTTACTATTTCATTGTATTTAAAAATTCACGACACGTTTGGAAGTCAACACAACACGTTGTGTGTGACTTTTATCTTTAGGCCCTTGGGGATGTAAAAAATAAACATTTTACTTTTTATCAATTTTTTGCCAAATTTATTTAAACAAAGTTGTATTGTGCATATTGTGCACATAAAAGGTCATTGGGCCATGTGTTCAAAGGCTGCAAGTTACATACACACAATTAGAAACCACTCGGCTATATTTAAATGCAATAACTTTTGGAAACAAGCTTCGCCTTCATTTAACAAAAAAAAAATTCAAAATAATTTATTTATTTATTGTCGTGTGCACAAATAAAAAGAAAAATGAAAATTCCTATTTTGGTTTAATTTAATTAGCAAACAATTCGAGCTCTTGCTAAGCAAAAAAAAAAAAACAAAAAACAAAAAAAACATCATCATTCTAAAGAGAGATTTAAGAGATTTTACAACTTTTGCATTCTTTATGGGCAGTAAAAATATTTTTATTTTTAATATATTTGCTGAAACAAATATAATTCCCTAATCAAATTACACAATACTGTGAGTGACAAATTCAACACACAATATAAACAAAATTAAAAATAAAAGTTTTAAAACAATTTTTTCCTTAATATTTCTAATTTCAAAAAAAAAGTAAATTAAATACAATTTTCATTCAATTTAGTGGGACAAACTGTTTTCCTGGTTTTAAGGTTGGGTGATTGTACAATGTGATTTAAGACAAACTTTTATCTCGAAATCCCTTACGAAGTGGCACATTATATTCTATATACCAGGGTTCAGAATTTTTCATTTATGAACATTCAAAAATCAACATTCATGATATTTTTCATAAATGAGAAATCTAAAATTTTATATTTATTTTTCACACTCATAAACGAACAACAAAAAATGTTCTGGTTATTTTCATACATGAATGCGAACAACAAGAATTATTAGTCTTATTCATATGTGATAAATGATAAATTAGCTACTTCTCATTAATGTTATTTTTCATAAATATGCACATGTTCATTTATGAACGTTGAAATTTTATAAAATTTCTCATAAATGAACGTGAAAAAATTTTCTACCTATGATCGCAGTTTACCGTAAAATGTAGTAAAAACACATGGGTACTACATATTAACTCAAAACACAATATTGCAATATATTCTAAAAGAAATAAAAAAAAAAAACATTTTTTTTTCTGCATACGCCGACAATTGCGCATTATCAAATATGTGCGTTTATGTACGCGAATGCTTAACGCACATATTTTTACGCCTTTTCATTTATGAAAAATTATCAATTTTGTAAATATTCAAAAATGAACACTTGTGTGTTTCTCATTTTTTCACTTATGAATAGAAAGAAAAAAAATAAATCGTCGCATTCACAAATGAGAAAACACAAAATAATTTGTAGTCTCTCACACATGTATGAGAAGAAGCGGCTAAAAAGTGAAATGTACATATTCATACATGTATGAACAGTGAGTGAATACTTCGCTACTCTGGCAAAAACTTTAATTCTCTTTTATTTATTTTGGATTAAATTCTTAAAGCATCTTCTTTAATTCCTTGAATTTTTTTGTTTGTTTTTTTTTTTCAAGTGACCCTTGTGAACTAAAAAAATGCTTAAAATTGACACAAATTTCAAATTAAATTATAATAAAATTGAGATATTGTTGATTTCTTTATTTCTTTCTGTACTTCGTTGCACTATTTCTAGCAAAAAGTTTAAAAGTAGTAATTTTGAGAAATAAAATTCATTGGTTCCTCTCAAAGAAATCTACTCAATAATTAATTAATGTTCAATCAAGAATCAAGAAGAGAGATACAATTATATTTTTTGGCGAAAGAGCAAAGAAAATTATAAAGGATTTTTACGGCAAGTGGGCATGACCTCTATACTGTGAAAATTTAAAATTTTTAGTTCACTCCCTTTAGAGAAACCAGAACATTATTTTGAAAAGTAAAGTACTTTAAAAAGAACTTTCATAAGTTAGTTTTAAGTCTATGTACTGAAAACACACACTTTTAGATTAATAATTTTTGAGACAAATATTTTTGTACAATTGCAGCTTTTGTTTTGTGACATTAACGAAATTGAACTTTTAATTTTAACTAAGAATTACAAAAAATGAACTTTTGCATAAAAAATGTTTCTATAAAAAGTGCAAAAAGTACTTAGGCCAAAATTGTAATATATGTAATGTAATGTAAGGTCTTTTTTACGTGTAAAGTAAAGAACCTACCTAATGTAAGCTTAACGAAACTCTCTTTTGTTAGTGTTGCCGCTTAAGAGTGTTACTTTTTGTTACTACATTTTTATATTTTTATATATCCCGTAAAGGCACAGGCGTGTTTAATTAAGTGCTCTAATAATTTAATTTCTTAAATTATCTTGTGTTGGAATCTATTATGGAATAATAATAAAATCCAAATCATTTTTAAATTCTACATTTATAATTGAACTATAAACAAAAGAAACACTATAACAAAAAAAAATTTTTTTTTTTGTTTGTATATTTTATTTGCAATCTGTTTGTTGACGGCAAATTGGCCTAGCTAGCGATTTCTACAATCTTGAATAAAAATACCACCTTGTTTCAAAAAACAATTAATTTATTCACAAAGCGTATTTAAATTAAAATTCCTAAGGAAAACAAAATGATTAGGAATATAAGAAAAAATTATAAAAAGGTAACATACTTTTTGGTATGAAAACCACTAGCACAAGTTTTAATTATTGTGTAATTGTCTTCTAAACACCGCGTGTGAGCCAACTCGAAAAAGTACAAATTCAGAATAAAAAATGGCGAAGGCTCAGGGACGCTACTTGACATTTAATAGGTTTTGTTAAATTCATTTAAAATATTATTAATTCACAATGACGCTACTTGACATTTAATAGGTTTCGTTAAATTTATTTAAAATATTATTAATTCACAATGAGAAAATTATTCTAGCCTAACAGAGTCCAGAGCTGGTTCACCAATCAGGGAGATTTTGGGAGTCGCGTTAACATTCCCCCCGCAGTATGGTCAGAAGCTTCTTCACAGCCAGACTTCCTTTGAGGAGCGACGTACGCTAATGGTCTAGAATTTATTGTGTTCTCAACCTCAGTTAACATACTCATAAGAAGTTCATCACTGGGAAACCTTGTAGGCATTATTTTGTATAAAATAGTTTTTACAGAGCGCACTAAACGTTCCCACGCACCTCCCATATGTGGGGAAGCGGGTGGATTGAACTTCCATTTGGTTACGGTTGTGGTGAACTCTTTAACAAATTTATTCTGATCTACTTCTGCCAATGCTTCACGGAGTTCTCTTTCGGCACCGATAAAGTTGGTGCCGTTATCGCTATAAAATTCGCGTGGAGTACCTCGACGAGCCATAAAATTGCGAATGGCTAAGATACAGGAACTTGTCGTTAAGGAATGCGCAACCTCAATATGGACAGCCCTGATTGTCAGACAAGTAAATAGACAACCATACCGCTTCTCTTTATGACGATTTACAACAACCGAAATTGGGCCAAAAAAATCCAACCCAGTAAATGTAAATGGTTTTTCAAAGGTAGCAAGTCGGGCTGGAGGTAATTGTCCCATTAGAGGAAAATTAGGAAGCGATTTGTATACTTTGCACCACTGACAGTTCTTTATTGTCGATCGGAATGTGACTCGCAATTTAGAAATCGAAAATTTCTGCCGAATTTCGTTGATTGCTGTTTCGTGATTAGCGTGGTGATACTTTTCATGATAATAGTGTAAAATTAATTTTGTAATCTGGCTACATTTATGTAATATAATAGGGTGTTTATATTCAAGGGGAACGCTTGCATTGTCTATTCTGCCATAAACTCTAAGAATTCCCTGTTCATCCAGATTTGGTGATTTGGTGTAAATATCACTTGATTTTAAAATTGGTGTCTGTGACCTTAGGCACAAGATCTCGTTTTTATAATTTTCAGTTTGGGACTGTTGATACAGCAAATTTTCTGCTTTTATTAACTCATCTTGAGTGAGTTCTCCCGTTTTTATGATTTTCATTCTGATGTTTTCAATAAATCGGAAACAATATGCAGTAGCCCTTACCATTCGATTCCACTTTGAAAAGCGATGCTCATTTATGAGTGGTTCCACATGAGTCGTTGTATATGTATGATGTACTAACTCTTCTGAAGTCGCAGCTTCAAAGGTTTCATCCCCGGACCAAGTATTTTCAGGCTGATAAAGAAAGTCCGGGCCTTTAAACCATCTACTGTTACTGGAAGTTTGAGGAATGCGAGCCCACTTTGTGGCTTCATCAGCTACATTAAGTTTTGTTGAAGTCCATCTCCAATCCTTTATTGAACTCAGCTCTAAAATTTCAGTAACACGAAAGGCTACAAATTGAGTATATTTGCGATGGTCTGAATTGATCCAACTTAGTACCGTTTTAGAGTCGGACCAATAGCATAATTTATTAATTTTAATATCATGGTTGTCAATTATATATTTTGAAAACCTAACACCAATTAGAGCTGCCATTAGCTCGAGACGCGGCACTGAAATTATTTTTATGGGTGATACTCTTGTTTTTGACCCAACCAGAGATGTAGAAATCGTACCATTTTTCTCAAGGCGAAAGTAACAAACAGCAGCGTACCCATCCTTGCTTGCATCAACAAATGTATGTAGTTGTACATTAACGCCATTATAATTTCCAAAAATTTTTACATAACAGCGAGGAATTTTTATATTTTTAATATTTGGCAAGATTTTAACCCACTGAACCCACTTGGTCATTATTTCAGTGGAGATTTCCTCATCCCAACCAATTTTTGATCGCCATATTTCCTGCATTAAAATTTTTACATACATGATGATGTGTGCAATTAGGCCTAGAGGGTCATATATGGACATTACTAAACGCAGAACTTCACGTTTAGTGGGGACTTTTCGGCAACAAAATATGTCACTATCTGCAAGCCAATCTGCAACTTTAAATGTAATAACATCTGCACGATGCTCCCAAAAAACGCCTAAAACCTTTTCGATTTGCCGTTCGGTATTTTGATTTAAACATTTTAACATCTTGACATCAGAGCGATCAAGTGAATCAAAAATTGATTGGTCATTTGAAATCCAATTTCGCATATTGAAACCGCCTTGTTGATGAATATATATAATGTCAGAAACTAATTTTGCTGCCTCATGTGGAGTGTCAACAGAGTCAAGCAGATCATCTACATAGTGGTTTTCTTTTATTGATTTAGCAGCCACTGGAAATTCAGATTCATATTTGGTAGCGTTTAAATTTTTTATGTATTGAGAAATACTAGGAGCACAAGAGGCACCGAAAATCATAACGTCCATAACATATACGTCAGGACTTTTATTTTGACAGCAATCTCGCCACAAAAATCGTTGAACGTCTCTATCCTCCTGCCTTATATAAATTTGATGAAACATTTCCTCAATGTCACCGCATATTGCTACTGCTTTTTGCCTAAACGTAAATAAAATTGATGGTAAAGAAGCCAAAAGGTCCGGGCCTTTTAAAAGAAAAGAGTTAAGTGACACTTTCTGAGATTTGGCTGCTGCATCCCAAACTACCCTGGATTTGCCGGGTTTATTCTTATTGAATACAGCAAATATCGGTAAATACCAAACCTTTTTGTCTGGCTGCCAAATTTCATTTTGTTTTAATTTTCTTATATAGCCTTTGTCTAAATATGTGGAGATTGTATTCCGAAAAATATTTAAAAGCTGCGAATTTTGCAATAATTTGCGCTCTAAACATATTAGCCGTTTGATTGCCATATCATAGCTATCAGGTAAATTCAGAAAGTCACATTTCCATAGTAGTGGAACTTCATAATGCTTATCATCCCTTTGCTGGGAAAGTTCATTTAGCATAGTTAAAGCACGTTGATCATATTTGCCCACTAGCGGGTCTTTTACTGAAATTCCAATACTTTCCAGGGAATAAAAACCTTTTACCAGCTCATCCAAACGGTCGTCATTGCCTTTTGTGCAGTCACAAATATGGAAATTATAATGCTGCCTTTCAATTTGTTTTACAGCTGTAGCTCCATACACAATCCATCCGAGTTTTGTGCGTACTGCTATGGGCTCATGTGGAGACCCTTCGCGTGTCTTGTTTGACATACCCACATTTAGTGCGTTGAGTCCTATCAGAACTTTTGGTGCCGCATTGTTATATGAGCTTATTGGCAGGTTTCTTAAATGCCGGTAACGTTGAGAGACACTTTTATAGTCCAATGACTGAGTTGGTAAACTGAGATTTGTTACTGTGTTCACCTCCATCACCATTCTCTTCCTGTTTTCACCTGAAATTTCAATTGTTAATTTTTTTGAATTAGTTTCGTTCCTTTTTATACCACCAGTCCATTGTAAGCACAGGGGGTTTGGTTCTCCATTTAATTGTAAATCATTTAAAATGGACTCTTCCATTAAACTTATTGATGAGCCGTCATCAATAAAAGCAAAGGTGCTAATTACTTTATTATTTCCATAAATTTTGATTGGAATAATTTTAAAAAATATTTCATTTATTTTTGCACCATGTGTATTTACTATTTCTGTATCAATATTGCTTAACTTCTTTGACGTTCCATTCGAATTGTCTTCTTTTGACACAGAATATCGGTGTAATGAAGGATGGTGATAATATTCACACTTCTCCTCTCCACACTTTGCTCTCTTTTTGCATTCGCCTTGATGTTTGCCTAAGCAGCATTTGCAAAGATTATTTTTTCTAATAATATTCCACTTTTTATTCCTATCCAACAACAAATATTTTTGGCACACTGCAAGCGATAAACATTTACTGCTGTTACAAACATAACATATGCGATCATTGCTGTGGGCATGTAAGTATGCCTTCTTGTTTTGCATGTAGTTGTTGTTCATAGTGGGCACGGGCTTTTTATTATTATTATTATTATTGTTGCAGTTTCGTGTCTCTTTTTTATCGCTGTGTATTGTGACACTGCTTGCAATGAGACCCAAATTAAAAATCCAATTTGTAAATTCTAACAAATTTGCTTTTTTGTTTTGATTCTGTAAATTTACTCGTTGTGAAGCCCATTGCATTTGATATGAAGATGGCAACTTTTGCAATAACTCATTTAAAAGTGAAGAATTGTTTAGCTCATCTGACATTTTACATGCTTCTATTGTTGATAATAAACTGCGAACATTTATGGCAAAAGAGGTAAGTGAACTTAAATTATTTTCATCTACAGGTGAGGTTATTTTTATTCTATTTTGAATAGAGTACAAAATTTTTTCTGGTTGGCCGTACAACATTTGAAGTATATTTATTACCCAAGTAACATTTGAGGGGTGAATAAGTAAATGTTGTACACTTTTTAACGCATTCCCCTTTAATGATCTTTGTAATCTTATTAGATTTTCAGCTTCGGTAAAGGCACATAGATTTGTAGACCACTCAAAGGTTGAGAAAAATACGGGCCATTCTTCAGGTAGACCAGTAAATATTGGGAGTTCCTTTGGCAATGATTGGCGAGACAACAGGTGAGTTTGTGGTAAATTATTTGTTGCATTTATATTGGACGCTAAAGTGTCTTGTGTACTAGGTACGCCTTGATAAAAATCCAGTGGATTTTCGGCAGGATTGTTTAACACTGTACTGCTTTTCAGAAAACCCTGTGGATTTCTTGTTGATGACAGTGGGTGATTTGCCTTAGATGATGGCATATTTAAATTTAAATTTGGGGGCTGATTTAAGTTTGAAGTAACGTAAGTTACAAGCGGTGGCTGATGTGAGCGGAAGTCATTTGTCGGAAACATTCGGTGTGGTTGATTATTTGTTGTAACAAATGTTGGCCCAAAACTTGAAACGTTTGGCGTTAAGCTCTGAACTTGTGGTGCAGCATAGGAACTCGTTGCCGTGGCTGTTACTATTGGTAAGGTGCACTGTGCTGATGTCAATGGTAAATTTCGGCCCTCAGTAAAATTTGAATTTAAATTATATTTAACGCCAGTTTTATCATTTGTATTGGCCATGAGTGACGGCAAATCTGGATAAAGAGTTTCAGAAAAAACTTGTGCCGACTTTGATTTTTTATTAATGTTTTCCGATTGGTCAGCGATTTTCAGAGCACTAGGTACCCTTGACATACCTTGAGGATTTGGTAGTTTGTCGACCCAATGTTGTACAGATTTAGAACTCATGGAGGAGGCACCACTTAAAGCAGCACTTTGCCCAAGCAAATGGTACTTTTTATCTAAGTACTCTTGTTGTAATTTTCTTTCCTCCTCTAGTTTTTGGAGCTGGAGCTGAATTTGACTTGATTGCGATGTGCGAGAAATAGATGACACGCGGCTTCTTGCAGGGGAAGCTAATCTAGCGGCAGAACACGTTGCACATTTGAAGGTTATGTCAGATGTGGCATTTGAACAGTTCTTATGAAAAGTTTTGTGGCAATCGGAGCAAGAAATCATATCTTCGTTTGGGGGACTTGGACATAATGCACACTTAGCATTTTGTTGACCCTGTGAAGTAGATGAATTCATGTTGTACTCACCTTGATTGGCAAATTTATTGAGACGCTACAAGTGTCCAGGGGTTGATTTGCATTAAGCAAAAAGAATTTTAAAATGTTGACGGCAAATTGGCCTAGCTAGCGATTTCCACAATCTTGAATAAAAATACCACCTTGTTTCAAAAAACAATTAATTTATTCACAAAGCGTATTTAAATTAAAATTCCTAAGGAAAACAAAATGATTAGGAATATAAGAAAAAATTATAAAAAGGTAACATACTTTTTGGTATGAAAACCACTAGCACAAGTTTTAATTATTGTGTAATTGTCTTCTAAACACCGCGTGTGAGCCAACTCGAAAAAGTACAAATTCAGAATAAAAAATGGCGAAGGCTCAGGGACGCTACTTGACATTTAATAGGTTTTGTTAAATTCATTTAAAATATTATTAATTCACAATGACGCTACTTGACATTTAATAGGTTTCGTTAAATTTATTTAAAATATTATTAATTCACAATGAGAAAATTATTCTAGCCTAACAGAGTCCAGAGCTGGTTCACCAATCAGGGAGATTTTGGGAGTCGCGTTAACACTGTTTACAATCAAACAATAAACAAATATATTAACTACACTTAGAATAATGTAACAGTAGCGTTAAATTCCATTAAATTTAACAATCCAAAATTTAAAAACAATTTTTCAATAGTATAACAATAGCGTTTTCAACAAAATATATACAACTTAAAAACTAAACGGGAGATCAAGTATATGAAGTCTTTTTAATCGTCTTACTTCGTCACCGTCATCCAAAAGAGTTATGGCAAGAATGTTCTCGTGATTACTAACTCGTTCCAAGTAATTACTGCTATACTTTCTGATTTCATCCCTAATACCCGGGATATTGAGATCATTATGAATTGTGTTATTTCTTATGTACCATGGAGCGCCAATTATAAGCCTGAGAGTTTTGGACTGATACTTTTGAATTATGTCAATATTAGAGTAAGAAGCCGTTCCCCATAATTGTATTCCATAAGTCCATACGGGCTTTAAAACAGTTTTATACAATAGTAATTTGTTACTGGCACTTAACTTCGACCTTGGCCCGAGAAGCCAGAACATTTTTTTTGTTTTAATATTTAGTTGTTTCCTATTTATTTTTAAATGCGTTTTCCAATTTAAACGCCGATCGATGTAAAGGCCTAAGTACTTAACTTCATTTGAGTGAGGTATTACAACTCCATTCAAGTATACAGGCGGACAATCACCTTTATTGAGCGTAAATGTGACGTGGGTAGATTTTTCCGCATTTACTTTTATGTTCCATTTTTTTAACCAATTACTTATTAAGTCGAGCTGGAGTTGTATGGTGTTAGATGCAATAGCAGCGGACTCATTAATTGAAAGCAGAGCTGTGTCATCAGCGTAGGTTGCGACTACTACATCATTTCTTGTTGGCATGTCGGAAGTGAATAACGTATACAACGTTGGGCCCAGAACGCTCCCTTGTGGGACAGCGGCTTTAACATCACCAATTTCCGAGTTCCCGTCGTTAATGTTAACATAAAAAGTACGTTCGGACAGATATGACTTCAACAGAAGATAGAATGGAGTTGGGAGCAAGTGTTTTAGCTTAAATAAAAGACCGTTATGCCACACTCTGTCAAATGCTTGTTTAACATCTAAAAACGCTGAAGAACAGTACTGTTTGTTTTCAAGGCATTCTCTTATTGATTTTACAACTCTATGACATTGCTCCGGAGTTCCATGTTTGGTTCGAAAACCGAATTGATGATCAGGTATAATATGTTGCGATTCTAGTACCGGCATTAATCTTTTTTGAAAAAGTCATTCAAATAGTTTCGACAATACTGGAAACAAGCTGATGGGTCTGTATGACTCAACGGAGTTCTCAGGCTTATTAGGTTTGTGAATCATAATGATTTTGGCATGCTTCCACTGTGTTGGAAAATGTGACAATCGCAAAATAGAATTAAAAGAAAAAAAATAAACAAAAAATTGTGAAATAAATTAAACATAAAATATACGAACAAAACAGATCTCTTTTTGTATGCTGTAGCAGTAGTACTTCTTCTTGGTCAAGTTTATATTTATGTACGTTTATTTTATTTATTTTTTTTTTTTTCTGAACAAAATAAAAAACCAAATGAAGTTGAAATTAGTTGGCTTTGTCTTTTGCGTACAAAATTTAAAATCTATTTAATCTAGAATGCTTGTGTTCGAGTACATGAACGACTGACCTAATGAACGAATAAACAAACGAGTAGCTGAATGCGAGCACTAACAATTTTGACAAAAAATGTACTGTTTTTTGTTGTTGTTTTTGTTTTTGAAATGCAACTTAACGATGGGTGCGTACATTTATAAGCAAACTGCAAAGCAGAAAGGCATTCAGGAATAGTAAATATGTGATTGTATGTGTGTTTATACGTTGTATAAAACAAAAACCTTTATTTAGCTTTCCATTGAAACTCTCACAAACAATAGTGTTTTTTTTTTGTTACAAAATTTCAACTCAAACAAAAATATTCATGTTAATGTGTGTGTGTTCTATTGTTTAAACTCCCCGTTCCGTATTAATTTAGCTCTAGTCATTGTATTGTTTGTATGTATGCGTGTATATACGAGCGTGTAATTTAAATGCAAAAACAAATATGTTTGCACATGCAAACTACTCAATTTTTATTATGTGTTTTATTTGGAGATTTGCCCATGAGTGTCAACCATTATTTGCACATTGCAGTTATTTCTGCAGTTGTGGCATCTGACTACCAAACAAATTACAGGCGACGCCCGATTTAACGAACACTCGATTTAACGAATTCGCGATTTAACGAACAGGCAAAATATTTACTCTAGGTATGGTGTATAACGAACAAGACAATTTTTTGCTACTCGATTTAACGACCAAACAAAATGTTCGTAGAAATAAGAAAATGTTTGTACAAATATGCATGTAAACTCCGATTTTCTTGCATATTTAAGTACATTTGCCTTTAAATATCAAATATGCGCTTTAGTTTTTTAATAAGTAATGCTCCCATTACAATTTCACTATTCCATAACGGTACTGCTTGTGCGCAGAAGATAACTTGTTGCAAAATACAGCCACCATGTAGTCATTGTTGTTTGGAATTTTGCTCTGTGCACTGGTATAACTTAAGTGAAAAGTGAATTTTGTGCTGCTGCAAATATGAATAAAAGAACGAGATTAACGTTAAAAGACAAACTGAAAATTTTGGACGAATATAGAAACGGAAAAGGTGTTACGGCATTAGCTGTAAAATATAGCTTACACAAATCGACAGTATCGACAATTCTTAAGAGTAGACAAAAAACTATTAAAGCATTAGACAGTGCAAATTTTGGGAATAAGAATAAAAAAGCTTTGAAAGATGGCGTCTTTTCAAAAATGGAAAATAGATTATTCAAATAGTTTCAAAATCAAAGTATAAAACATGTGCCTGTAAGTGGTCAAATAATGAAAATGAAAGCGAGAGAGTTTCATAAGGAATATTACAATGGTCAATTCAATGCCAGCGATGGATGGTTGACACGTTTTAAAAAAAGGTTTGGCATAAGGTTACTGAAACAATGTGGGGAGAAATTATCTGCAAGGGCTGATCTTGTGGAACCTTTTAAAAGAGAGCTGCAACAAATTATTGACGAAAATAACTTGTGTGAGGAAGCACTGTTCAACGCCGATGAGACTGGGCTATTTTGGAAAATGCTTCCAGACAAAACGTATGTACACGCCGATGAAAGGAGTGCCCCAGGTCGTAAATTAGCAAAAGAAAGAATTACACTGCTGCTCTGTGCAAACGCAAGTGGCTCAAAAATAATTCGTCCATTATTAATTGGAAAAGCTCAAAATCCTCGTTCGTTTAGAAACAAAGTTTTACCTTTAAATTATGCCCATTCTAAAAACGCGTGGATGACATGTACAATTTTCAAAAATTGGTTCTACGAAAAGTTTGTATCAGAGGTCAAGTTTCAAAATACGCTAAAATTGTATGTTAAAAATTAATTTAGTTTTATTTTTTGGTAGAGTCTTATTTGAAACAAAGCAATTTACCTCTTAAAGCCTTGTTGATATTAGACAACGCTCCATGTCATCCACCTGCTGATGAGTTGGTTAAGGAAACATGCGATGGGAAAATTTGGGTATATTTCATGCCACCAAATGTAACTCCCTTAATCCAATCCATGGACCAGAATACGATACGTCTAGTAAAGCTAAATTATAAAAACAGCCTTTTATCTAAAATCATATCTTCTGAAAATAATGACGTTATAAGCGTTTTAAAACAATTAAACCTGTATGAAGCAGCAACAATGATCACAATGTCATTAAAAAATATTACAAAAACATCATTGTCTAATTGCTGGAATAAAATACTTAATAGAAATGATAATGATTTTGACGATGAAGATAATATACCATTGGGAAGGCTTATGCAGCAAGATGAAGAAATTCTTTCACTAACTAATGGTGTAAATTTAATCAATTCAATTTTTCCAGATGTAAGTTTCTAGCCACTCTTAAGACTTTTTATAATTAACTTTAAATGCAGAATGGTTTAACCGTAGATGATTTCAACGAATGGATACAACATGATATTCTTTAAATAGAGTCAGATGAATGCGATAACACTTATGAAGATGAAGAATGTGAAATACCCTGCGACGGACCACCAAAAGTTAAAGACCTTAAAGAACTCAAACGTTTTGAAATATGTATTCGATGGAGCCAAGAATATAATATAGATATGTCAAAGCAATTGGTTTTAAGAGAAGTCCAAGAGGAAGTAATACTAAAAAGTTTGA
Source organism: Trichopoda pennipes (assembly GCA_030448955.1). Taxonomy (NCBI): domain Eukaryota; kingdom Metazoa; phylum Arthropoda; class Insecta; order Diptera; family Tachinidae; genus Trichopoda; species Trichopoda pennipes. The sequence goes on from JASKUP010000175.1 coordinate 5,538,488, forward strand.
AGAAAAATCAAAAACAAACATTAATAAAACAATTTTTTAAATAGCTTTCTTGCCCCAAATATTATAAAAAATAATTTTTTTTTTTTTTAGTTTTGTGATGAATGTACACACCCATATGTTATGTTTTTAATAAATGAATTGTTGAGTTTTAAATTGAAAACATGTTTTTTTTAATACTCGATATAACGAACTTTTCGATTTAACGAACAGGCCTGACAATCAATTGTTCGTTAAATCGGGCGTCGCCTGTATTTGAGAACTGTAAATTAGTTTGTTCGATTGAAATGCCGCTTGTTCCTAAAAACAAAAGCTTTTGTATAACGTTGTTTTCAATAAATTACCACGACTCGCAAGCATGAAAAAAGTCGAAATAATTACACAAACATTTTACACAACGACAGTGAAGTTTAGTTTTCGTGAAAAGAGTTTGAAGTGAACTAAATTTATATGAGCACGCCCAACTAACATTTCTAGCATTAAAAAGCATTGCACACAGTAATGTGCAGAATGCAAGCAGACGAAAATCATGTTCAATTGTCGCCGTATGACAATAATCAAAATTGCCGCATTTGGTATTCTAAAAATCCTAAAGCGATTATTGACAATCATTTGCATACTTAACGTGTCACTGTATGGTGCGCTATGTGGTCTGGAGGCGGGATTGCGCCGCTTTTTTTTTTTTTTTTGAAGATGAGGCTGGAAATGCGGTAACAGTCAATGAATCACGCCATCGCAAAATGCTAACGACTCAATATGTTAATAACAGAGTCTATACGGAGCCAATCGAATAGATTTCAGCATTAAAACTCAAAATCCGTGATATGATTAAGGAATTAAAAATGATTAATAAGGATTAAGGATTAAAAACTTTGATGAAAGAATCGACATCTGTCAACATGATTCTGGTGGACATTTCTCATTACCATTTTTCATTCATAATTTCCAAATTTTGCTCTTAGTTATACAATAAAAATTTTAATAATCTTAATCTGAAGAGCAATGAACCGTTTAAAACATCTGCAGTTCTCTAATAATAAATGTTCTTTTTGAGCCCTTTCACACAGGCAAATTTTACTTTGACAAAGTTTTGTTAATTTTCTTTTAAACTTTCTTTGATGTTCAAACACAAAAAGTTTTCTTTTACAAATTTTGTTTTAGTCACTTGGTGCTTTATGCAATCTGTGTATAAGTACAACTGTGTATAAGCGACGAAAGAAAAACAAAGCAACTTTGCGATTACACCAAAGTCTGTACTCTCAATCATGCTTTCTCCCTCGCTCTCACATAAAATCAAAACTTTGCAAAGAAAAGTTTGCCTGTGTGAAAGGGGCCTTTCAAAGCTGTGAGTATAATTATTTTTAATAAGCTTCAGTATCAATGACATACGTATGTTTTCATTTTTTTTCTTATTGCCAATGCTGTAAATAAATGTTAATTTGGTCAAAATCATATGGCAGCTGCACAGTGTGTTTTTAACATGCGTAACGTGTTTATTTTAACCGCAACCTGTTTAATAACAACAATGCGAAATACTAACTTCTCTCCCGACTGAGAAATTTAATTCAGATTAATAGAATAATAGAATATAGAATATATATAGTATATAGCAGAGTAGCGAAGTATTCACTCACTGTTCATACATGTATGAATATGTACAATTCATTTTTTAGCCGCTTCTTCTCATACATGTGTGAGAGACTACAAATTATTTTGTGTTTTCTCATTTGTGAATGCGACGATTTATTTTTTTTCTTTCTATCCATAAGTGAAAAAATGAGAAACACACAAGTGTTCATTTTTGAATATTTACAATTTTGATAATTTTTCGTAAATGAAAACGTCGTAAAAATATGTGCGTTAAGCATTCGCGTACATAAACGCACATATTTGATAATGCGCAATTGTCGGCGTATGCAGGAAAAAATGTTTTTTTTATTTTTTTTTAAGAATATATTGCAATTTTGTATTTTGAGTTAATATGTACCCATGTGTTTTTACTACATTTTAGGGTAAACAGCGATCGTAGGTAGGAAATTTTTTTTACGTTCATTTATGAGAAATTTTATAAAATTTCAACGTTCATAAATGAACATGTACATGTATGAAAAATAACATTAATGAAAAGTAGCTAATTTACCATTTATCACATATGAATAAGACTAATAATTCTTGTTGTTCGCATTCATGTATGAAAATAACCAGAACATTTTTTGTTGTTCGTTTATGAGTGTGAAAAATAAATATAAAATTTTAGATTTCTCATTTATGAAAAAATATCATGAATGTTGATTTTTGAATGTTGATAAATGAAAAATTCTGAACCCTGGTTTTTGCTGACGAACTCTTAAAAGAAAAATTTATCAAAAAAAAAAAAGATAAATATAAAAAAAAAACTTTAAAAAACGCAGAACCCTTTTAGTATCATGTGTTACCATCTCCATTCGAGTGTCTTTATTAGTTGTTTACTCAATATTAAACAGTAAAATTTATACACTTCAAATGTAAAGAAAAACGATGTAGAAAAGGAAAGATTTTTATTAATCCTTATAATGTAACGTAACGATTCTATTAAAAATTTACGTCATGAAATACAATTTTGTGTGCATTTACTGAAGTGATACTAATTGATCTTAAGTCTCATTTACTGTGTAAAAATTTTTTTTCTCTGAAAATTTCTTAAAATAATTTGTTTTTTCTTTTCTTGGATTCTTTACAGGTGTACAAATAGCTTATTTCGCTATAATTGGCACGCAAATGTCAATGATTGTCTTAAGCATCATGTTATTATTTGGCATTATCAAGGTAAGTGAAATATTTAATATTTTTCAAAAAGTGCAACAACTGAATTGAAATTATCTTTAAAATACCTTAAAGCTTTATTGTATAGAATATTTAAAAAATCTTATTTAATTTTTTATATTTTCCACCTCCTGTCCCCACACATAAAATCACAAAAATACCTTGAAAAAATTTTAAAGAAATTCTAGTGGTGTTACATTAGAAAATTAGTAAAGATTTTCCTGTTTGTTTGTTTGTTTCCTTTTTTGCATTCTAAATATCAAGCACAAAGAAATTTCAAGGAGTTTTTTTTATAACTGTGCAAAATAATTGTAAATATAAAAAATCTTGCACACAAACATCAAATCGACGAAAAATATCACTATGAACGAACATGTGTTGACAGTGTAATTTTATGTCACATAACATACACATTTTACCACGAACATATAAAAAAGCACCATATTTTTATTTGAAAGATAGGGTGTCCAGTACCTTTTCCAAAATAAGTGTATTTAGATCAGAGTAGCGAAGTATTCACTCACTGTTCATACATGTATGAATATGTACATTTCATTTTTTTGCCGCTTCTTCTCATACATGTGTGAGAGACTACAAATTATTTTGTGTTTTCTCATTTGTGAATGCGACGATTTATTTTTTTTCTTTCTATTCAAAAGTGAAAAAATGAGAAACACACAAGTGTTCATTTTTGAATATTTACAATTTTGATAATTTTTCATAAATGAAAAGGTCGTAAAAATATGGGCGGCGTTAAGCATTCGCGTACATAAACGCACATATTTGATAATGCGCAATTGTCGGCGTATGCAGGAAAAAAAATGTTTTTTTTTTAAATTTTTTTAGAATATATTGCAATATTGTATTTTGAGTTAATATGTACGCATGTGTTTTTACTACATTTTACGGTAAACTGCGATCGTAGGTAGAAATTTTTTCACATTAATTTATGAGAAATTTTATAAAATTTCAATGTTCATAAATGAACATGTGCATATTTATGAAAAAGAACATTAATGAGAAGTAGCTAATTTATCATTTATCACATATGAATAAGACTAATAATTCTTGTTGTTCGCATTTGTGTATGAAAATCACCAGAACATTTTTTGTTGTTCGTTTATGAGTGTGAAAAATAAATATAAAATTTTAGATTTCTCATTTATGAAAAATATCATGAATGTTGATTTTTGAATGTTCATAAATGAAAAATTCTGAACCCTGATTTAGATTAATACAAATGCACACATATGTACGGTCAATTCAGTCACTTTTGCATCGTACATCGTCTACTTCCTTAACAATTTGTCCAGAGTAAATTAAAAAAGAAATAGAAGAATAGCAAATACGATTGTTACTGTTTTAGAGAAAAATAATTCTTAAAAGAAATATTTGCTTACATCCGGTAAGGAAAAGATTTTCTATATTGAAAAAGAAAAAAAAATAAATACTGAAACGTCATTTAGAAATTTTGTTTCATTAATACTCAATTCAAATTTAATTAAATATGGAAAGAAAAATGTTTGCGACGTTTTAACATTTCCTTATTAATTTTTTATACATTTCCTTACTCCTCTCGGAGCATTTTTTATTTATTATTTGAGTTGCATTTCTCTTGCAGTACAGGGATTCAGAGAAGGAAATATGTTGTAAAGAGGTATAAGCAATACTTAATTGACTCTTCAATATTTGAACAAGTTATAGTGACGACAGCGCTATTATTGTTAGCTTCTTACCCAGTGTTTAAATTATTTGCCAGCTAAGGCATTTTTTTTATTTCACGGATCACCCTCAATTAATCTTTCTATAATATCCTCAGTGCCCTCAACCTCAATGTCGTTTTTGTAATAAAATGAAAATGAAAGCAAAAAAGACAAAAAACATACACAAATAAAGAAATAAAATGATGATTGAAAAATCGCTGCGCAACAAATTTCTTTATTACAAAAACGTACACCAAAAAAAGTATGTAACACGAAAATTAAATAAAATGAAATAAAATAAAATAAATGAAAAAAATCTTCTTTTGAAAAAGTAATCAAATACGAAGAAACATTCTTGGGATAGATATTGTTATTATAAAATATATATTTTTGTCATCTGGGTAAAGATGGCAGATAGAACAGCAACCGAATGTTTTTTGTCAAGGCTAACAAGAACAGAACAGGATGGATGGTATTGAATTGTTTGTTAAATGTGAAAAAAGATTTTTGGCCATAGACGTGATGATTTCATATTGTTATCTGCCCTAGCGGCTTTTAAAACACACACTTGAGTTAATTTAAGTTTAAGATATTTTTAGAAAAGTGTTATCTCAACCCTCATTTAAATCGCTTCTAAAAATTGCTTCTAGTAATCCAAAAATATAACCAGTATGAAGTGGTCTGTCTGTCTGTTTAGCTGCTGTGATATACTTACTAAACCTGTAGAGTTTGTTTAAGGGGATAAATTATTTTACAACTTAAATCCAATTAATATGAATCTTGAGTTGAATTAATGAATTCGATACATATTGGACACTTTAACTTGCACCCTTTTAGTGTTCTCCGTGTCTCCACTGCAAAATGTTAATGTTTGACGGTTACGTGAGATGGATGGATGAGAAGCACAGGTTTTCATGAAATTGGCGGTCTTTTAAATATTAAAGTTTTTTGTATTATGTTGTTTGGTTGTCCTCCGCCAGTAGATGAAATAATATTGCCATTTTCCATCCTAACTGGCTGATTTGTATTAAATTGGAATCGCAGTTGGACACTCTGAATTAAGACAAAGGCAACTGTGGAAATTAGTAAGTTCAATATTATCTCATCATGGTGGATATAATTTACATGCTTTTTTCTAAAGAACCGCAGCAGCACTTTTTGGGAGTGGGACGTGCTTATGATGGACGACAATGTATTTAAAGAACACTTTCGTGTAAACAAAAGTGCTTTCCAGCAGTTATGTGGAAAAGTTCGAAATCGCGAGAAAGTAGACACAAATATGAGGCTTTGTATTTCAATCGAGAAGAGGGTGGCAATACCATTGCTCGCATTGGGATCAGCAGCTGAATATAGGACTGTTGGTAGTTTATTTGGTGTGGGACGTAGTACCGTTGGCGAAATTGTTATAGATTTCCACAAGAAATAAAACGCATTGTTGTTGTAAACAATTTATCAACAGCTGACTGATTGTTGACAGTGCTACCAAATTGAAATAGCTAAATCCAGTATAAATTCTGTTTGATTTTGAGGATTAACTTAACTGGATTAGGGGAGATAATCCACGAGTTAATTCGAATTAAGGCTGTTAATCCGGATTAACGCTGTCGTCTGTCTACGCTATTAGCATTGTTATTTTATATCTTTAAAAACTACATTAAACGGCTCCTGATATAAGTCGTGGTCGAAATAATATCGTGACATAAATATCTACTATAGTGAAAGTTTTTAAAATGATATTAATTGATAGGAAATAAACCGATTTCTTTTTTCGCACGCACCAGTACTCAGGGGATGACCCCTACTCATGCAGTACATTGTACCAAAACTAGGAAAATAGGTTATGGGGAGGAGAAACAAGGGATGGCGATGGCGAGCGCTTTCGATGCGAATGCATCATTCTCAAGCCGCGGTTTAGTTTGCACTGGTGAGTCAGTGTTGGCGTTCAGGTAGTTCTGTTATTAGGTACGTATATATACAGGTAAGCAGAATAGTTCTCTGTTTTATTATCGTTTTTGCAATATCTTTAATATCAGCGATGTATTGGCTTGTACGAAAGCCATCGAATACAAATCAGCCAGTTAGGACGGAAAATGGCAGTATTATTAAAGTTTTTGTTGATTTAGTATCCAACACTTTCAAAAAAAAAAAAATATAACCCAACAAACTGGATTAAAAATCCTCTTTTCTAAAAGTATCAAAAATATATATATTTTTTTACCTTATCTTCAGTTTAGTTTCTACCGATAAAAATGCTTTTTCTATTAATAAAATCTTTTTTTCTATTAGACACAAGTTGAACGATAAATATTTAGAAAATTTAAAAAGGTTTGAAATTCGCCTAAAGATTGAAGACGTTTGCCTTGAAATATGAAAATTTTATATTTGAAAATATCTCTTCTACTCCATTTTAAACACACTTTGTTTTCTCTGTTTTTAGTTCCTTTAGCATTTTATTTGTTTGGCGTGTCAGTCTGCTACCCAAAATATGCAAAGTAATATTTACAACAGTTGTGATTTTTTAATCACAACCAACCTTTCTCTATGGAGTATTTTTCTCTAACAAATTATTAAATATTTAAAAATTATTCATCTGTCGTGTTTTCGTTTTTGCCTATTGTTCTTTTACTTTAATTTCAACTACTATCTATTATTACGGCACAAAGGTTTTCTTTAGTCTAAAGTGAGAAATAGAATTTACAAAATATTTTGATTAAAATATTTTCAGCAGACACACGAGGGCATCTTGTCACATTGAAATTAAAAACCGTTTTTTATGTGAATTCGTTTTAATGAACAATTTAGTGCAACAAAACATTTAATATTGTTGTTATTGCTTTTATGTTTGCCTGCGACTTACCTTATAAATAAATAAGCAAAGGCCAGAGATAAGAAAGGAAATAATTTTTATTATAAAAAAAACAAAATGACATTGACAAACAGAAATAGATTTATTTTAGATAAAGTTAAAAAAACTGAAAGGTTCTTGAAGAATAATAAAGATTTATTAATTTTAAAAGCAGATAAAGGTAACACTACTGTAGCTTTAAATAAAACCGACTATAACGTACGGATTAACAATATTGTGGGCGATATAACTAAATACACCCAAGTAAATAAGGACCCTACTACCAAATTGCAAAAGATTAATAATGATATAGTAGAAGAACTTTTTAAACTTAAAATTATCAATATTACAGAAAGAAATAATCTTAAAACTAATATTGCTATAGCACCTAGGTTATACGGACTGCCAAAAATTCACAAAGAGGAATTTCCTTTAAGACAAATTTGTTCATTTGTTAATTCACCATCTTACGAATGGTGTAAATATGTTACTAACATATTGAAGAAGATCACTGAGGCTTCTAACTTTAATATAAAAGATTCAATTGAATTTAAAGGAAAAATTAAAAGCCTTCATGTGCAGGATCATGAAAAGCTAATTTCTTTTGATGTAGTATCATTATTTTAAGTATTCCTGTTGATTTGGCGATCAACACAATAGCACAGAAATGGGATGTTTTGGAAAATTTTACAATGTTTTGTATAGAAGGTAATAGATATTTTCAGTATAATGAAAAGATATATATCCAGCAAATAGGACTTCCGATGGGCTCTCCAGCTTCTCCAATTGTGGCAGATATTGTTATGGAAAAATTGTTAGATAATGTTATTGAAAAATTAAATGTTAAACCAAAAATTATGACAAAATATGTAGATGATTTGTTTTGTTTATATCTGAATCTGCCATTAACGAAATGTTAGAAAAATTAAATAAATTTGATCCTTCAATAAAATTTACAACTGAAAGGGAATGTGATGCTAAACTTCCATATTTAGACACTTTAGTAATAAGAAGAAATAAAGAATTAGTTATAGATTGGTACCAAAAACCAACTGCTTCAGGTAGAATTATTAATTATTATTGTAAACAAAATAAAAGAATTATTACTTTTATTTTTATTCGACCTTTTTTAATTTAATTAAATATGAACTAATCTTTTAACGGTCTTTTATTATATAATATGGAAGGACATTTGACATTAGATGAGATAACAGAATTATTACAATATATAGATAGACTAACTCATACTTTTGAAAAAAAGATTAGGGAAACACATAGTAGGAAATTTAAGAATCTTTCTGATATTCAAAGAAAGGAATTAGGAATTAAGGTTAATGAAGATTGGTTTGTTAACAAGACTGACATAGATGTAAAGTGGATCCTTTCTCTAGGACAAAAATTTGCATTACCACTTGAAAAGAAAAATTTTCCTATAATGAAGGTAATTTCAGAAGGAGATGATTTGATTCAGACTATAAAAGAAAAAAAAGGACCAGGAAGTAGCGTGGACAAAACTAACAATGATGATTGATAGGCACATTAGCAACATTAGAGCTACGGCAAGGGATATTTTTATTTTAGATAAAGTAAAAACCACTAAAAAATTTTTGAATACTAATAGGAACATATTAATTTTTAATGCTGATAAGGGTAATGTTACTGTTGCTATGAGCAGAGACGATTATAATTCGAGAATAAATGACATTCTTAACGATTCTGCTAAATACTTAATATTGAATAAGGATCCGACTACTAAACTGCAAAAAACAAACAATTTTTTAGTTGATGAACTTTTTAAAAAAGAAATCATTTCAGTAATGGAGAGAAATAGACTTAAGACTAATGTATCAAATTCTCCAAAGTTGTATGGAGTACCTAAGATCCATAAATAGAATTTTCCTTTAAGGTATATTTGCTCATGCATTAATTCCCCGGCCTATGGACTGTGCAAGTATATAACGAGTATTCTTAAGGTGATAACAGGACAATCAATATATAATATTAGAAATTCATTGGAATTTAAGGATAAAACCAAGAGAATAAATATACAAGATAATGATAGATTGTTTTCATTTGATGTAGTTTCACTTTTTCCAAGTATTCCTGTAGGTACAGCTTTAAGTATTATAGAGGAAAAATGGCAGATAATAGAACAAAATACGAATATTGAGAAGGAATTATTTTTACGTATTCTTAAGTTTTGCATTGAAGACAATAGGTATTTTCAATTTGATAATAGGATATATCAACAGAAGGAGGGCCTCCCTATGGGCTCTCCAGCATCTCCAATTATAGCTGATATTGTGATGGAGGAATTACTAAATTCATGTATTAGTAAAATGCATATTAAACCAAAGATAATAACAAAATATGTAGATGATTTATTTTGTATAACATCAGAAGATGCATTGGATGATATTTTGTCAGAATTGAATAGTTTCCATCCGGATATTAAATTTACGATTGAAAGAGAATTAGAATCTAAACTTCCATATTTAGATATATTGATAATAAGGAAGAAAAATAAGTTAGTATTTGATTGGTGTAAGAAGAATTATTAATTTTTATTCAAAACATCCGAGGAAAATGATAATAAACACAGCGAAAAATATGATAGACAGAATATTGACTATAAGTGATAGAGAATTTCATTTGAAGAATAGGGATATAATAAGAGATATACTTAATGACAATGATTTTCCAGTAGAATTAACTAACAGATTAATTAGACAATAGGGTAGTTATAGGCATAATTCTACGGCAGAGCCAAGAAATTATAAATCATTAACTTATGTTCCTGGAATATCAGAGAGATTAAGAAATTGTAAAATATATGACACAGATAAATATATAATTGCACACAAAACACATAACACATGTAATAAATTATTTAGCAGTATGAAGGATAAAATAGGAAAAATGGAAATATCTGATGTAGTATACAGGATACCATGTGGAGGAAATGACCAGGTGAACTGTGACAAAGTTTATATTGGGACAACAAAAAATAAACTTAAAACAAGATTAGCTGGTCACAGGTGTGACCAAAAGTATAGAAATATTTCAACACATAAGACATCCTTATCTTCACATTGTAAGAAATATAACCACTATCCAAAGTTAGATGAAACATCAGTATTAGATATAGAAAAAAACTACAAGAGACGTTATATGTTGGAAATGTTAGAAATTGTTAATGTACCAAATACAAGGAGAATAAATTTCAAGACAGACACAGACAATTTAGCTCAGAATTATAGGTACTTAATTAAAAAGACACATAATTTGTTATAATCATTTCATAAGAGAGAATTTGTTATTTAGTTTCCGTTTCTTTGTTTTTGTATGTTTAAATATTTTAAATTTTAATTTTTGTATGTATGAAGAAAATTATTTTATACATATGTTTTGTCAAATGTTTTTCAAGAAATTTTTCTTTTCAAATTGTTATAATTTTTTGGTTTTTGTAAAATATAAAAAATAATTTCCTGAAGAAGCTTTCCACAGGAAAGCGAAATATCGAGAGAAAAAAATAAAATCGGTAAAAATATTTAAAAGACCGTTAAAATATTAGTTTATATTTAATTAAAAGAATTATTATTAACACGGCCATTAATTTAATAGAGAGAATTTTAACAATTAGTGACAAAGAATTCCATAGAAAGAACAAAGAAAAGTTTAGAAATATTTTAACTGAGAACAATTTCCCAATATGATTAACTAATAGGTTATTTAGTCAATTTAATAATAGGAGGAAAAGAGTTGTAAGAAGTGGAATGGAACCAAAAATATATAAATCGATAACTTATATACCAGTCTTGTCTGAAAGAATAGAGAGTTCAAAAATTTATGATACAAATAAATACAAAATGGCCTATAAGAATACAAACACATTAAATAGGTTGTTTAGTAAAACTAAGGATAAAATTCAAAAATTAAATATGTCCAATGTAGTGTATAAAATTCCTTGTAACGGTAATGATAAGGAGGATTGTAATAAGGTCTATGCAGGCACAACAAAAAATAAATTGAAAACTAGAATCGCAGGACATAGGCCAGACCAGAAATACAGGAATATTATTAGTTTACAAGAAACAGCATTATCTTCGCATTGCTCTAAAGTTAATCACTATCCTAATTTTGAAAATGTTTGAGTTTTAAATTTAGAAAATAATTATAAACGTCATTATATGTTAGAAATGCTACAAATATTTAAAGTACCATTAACCAAAAGAATAAATTTAAAAGCAGATACGGAGAATGTTGCACAAAATTATAGACATTTACAGCCGTATGCATAAAAACTTAAAGTAGGTTTAACTGCCGTTGTTAAGCACAATTTCCTAAAGTTGTTTTTATCTTAACATACCTTTGTTAACTTTAAATTATGAAAAACCTACGTTAAACCTACAACAAATTGACAGTTCAATTTTATTATTGAAAGTTCAAAAACCAAACAAATTGTGTTCACAATAAACTGAGCCGTTTATTTTAAAACTGGCATAAGTTACTTTGTTATTGTCATCTTTTTTATTTTAAATTAGTTTATATAACATTTTAATTTTTAGCCATTTCAACTAGTCTGTATTTAGTTTTCTTTCTGAAACGGATTTTTCTAATGATTGTGTTGAAATAAAATCTTTTTTCTCCATGTCATGTACTGTGAAGGATATTTTCGACAAGGGGCTATTACTACTATTACTATTTTGTCCTTTACATAAGTCACTATGTGCAGTAATACGCTTTTGAGTTGTGACATTCTTAGATATTTTATACAACACTAAGCAACCTCCTGAGAATAAAAAAATAACAAAATAATGTTAATTATGTGTAGTATATTAGATATCACTATAATATAGTTCAGTAAACTGCACTATTCTTTCGTACTAATAAAAATAAGTCCAATAATCACAACAATACTTCACAAACACTTATTACATGTTTTCATTTCTTTCACACTAAGCTCCGTAATTAATTTCCTGAGTACAGCGACTAACGCCATTTTCAAAATACGCATTTTTGTTACACCGTTAATTATCAATACTCCTCTCAAACAAATCTCAATACTTCTCAACTTATTAATTTCAAATTTATTAAAAATGAAAAAAAAGAAACTGTTCAGTTGTGACTTATGCCACTTTCAATGAAAACGGCTCAATTGACAATTATACTTTATTATTCCAAAAATTTTTAAAAATGTTTATTAAAACAAATTGTAGTATACAAATAATAATAAAAACTAAATAGAACATGCCATTCAATATAAAACATCTTAACATTTTTATTTTATATTTTACAAAAATATAATTATAATTAATTATTTAAAACAAAAGTTTTATTGATGCACATATAATCAAAACAAAGCTCGTTATCCGAAAAATTGCTTTTTTAATATGAACAAATTCTTTGGAAGTTCTTCGTAAGTCTTGCAAATTTACCTTTTTTGGGTGCTTGGCTTTTTATTAAAAAGATTAATAAAAAAAAAAAAACAAAAATGTGTTGATTTTGCTGAAAAAAATAAAAAACAATAAAAAACATTTTTTATGGATCTAAATACCCGGATAAATATATTCATTTTTATACATCGTTAACTGCAACGTGACAACGGAAAATAGTGGCATTGCCAGAATCAAAATACTAATTTTGCTAAAGCATACATTAGCTAAAGTACTGTTTATGAATACCATTTTTTAACAAACGTCTGTTAGCCTCAAAGTGTTTGTTAACTAACGTGTACTTTAAAGCTCAAGTAAGCGTTTTTTATGCATACAGCCGTTAGTGCATAAAATTATAAAACAAAACTCTCTATCTGCATAATATTAATAATTAATACTTTAATTTTTTTGTAACGTTTGGTCATTAAATTTATGTTTTTGAAATATATGTGTAAAATACTATTGTTTTGTAAATTTGTTATGTATTTTCAAAATTGTTTTTCATTTAAAAATTTTTTAATATTGAAAATTTGTTTGCATGTATGTAAAACAAAAAATTTTTCAATTTGTCGTTTTTTATTGTTTTCGTTTGTTTTGTTTTGTTTTTTTGAAAAAATTTTTTGATTATTTTAAATTTGTTAAACCAATTTTTTTTTGTTTGTTCATTATATTTTTGTTTTCCTGACGATGCCAACCAACGACGTGGCGAAAGATCGAAAAAATAATAAAAAATAAAAGTTTTTTAAAAATTTTTTTATTAAATAGTGACCTAGTGGTTTATAATTAACAACTAAAATATTATAAAAAAAACTAAAATTTATTTATGATCTCGCACGTTTTAAAAGCCAAGAAAAATATTACAAAATTTTTTATGTGGAAATAAGAATAATTTATAATTAGAAAAGATATTTGTAATTAAAATACATAACGTTTCCACCTCGAGAATCTTTTTTAAAGCTTTTTTCAATCAGGATCTTTTATTCACTTATATATCTCTGCATATACTTTCTACAGCAGTTCTGCGAAATAACTTATTTTTGGTATCCCGTACCATTAAAAATGGAAAATATTTGTCGTTTGAACAGAAAGTTAATATAGCCCAAATCGCATTAAATTTAATTAAAAATAAGAGAGAAAATTATCAAAAGTCTTTAGAGATTTAATGTCATTGATTTACTGATCCTAGCGAATTTATTAAATTTTTGTCGGTTTTAATAAAATTGCTATTTGGCGCTGTATGGCAATAAGTATAAAAAAAATTTAACTGCTTTTAATTGCTTGTGAGGAGGTTCAATAACTCCGATTCGTATCTTACTTATTTTCGCAGTTTTTTACCCCCGGGGGCACATTTATCGGTCTTTATAGAATGCTTGACTATCTAGACCTGTGCAACTGAGGGAAAAAGGGAGTCCAGTCCCCTGAAGGCAGCAGGGGTCAACTGGGAACCCCATGTTATTTCCACGGGAATCAGTAGCCCGCAGAGTTTCCGCTATTTGTCTCCTTAGGCATTTAGCTGTTTCTCTGACTGATTATTGAGGTTAGCCCTTCGGGAGTATCGTGGTGGTTATGGTTTCGCGGCCCCATACAAGACAGGTCAGTTTTATATGGTGGCCAAGTTCATTTCACCTTTAATAACACCTACCTGGTGGAATGTTCCTAGATCCAGTGAGCATGCTAGACATGTGTTCTGGACAAGAGCTGGATGGTCTCCAACTCTTCAGCAAGGAGTGGTGGTTTGCAGCCCTGCTCTGGAATCACTAATGTTGAAACTAGGAAAGACCTGTTGCTAGAATTAGTCTTCGGCTTTCTAGGGCACGAATGACGTTTGTCTTAAAATAATTCAAAGTGGTTTGACCACGATCTGGTTAAGGCTAACTGCCAGGTACAGATGTTAATCAAATTACGCAATTTTCGCAGTTTTATAAAAAAAAAAGATTTATTCAAGAAGAATATATTTCTCCTCTATCTCTCTCTCTCTCTCTCTATTTCTACCGTACTCTTACTCTTTCTCTCGCTTCCATGAACTTCAACGTTTTTTTAATTTTTTTGCCAGTTTGACAAATGCAAATGTAATAAAGGTTCTACCGGTTGCTAGTTTCACGATGCAAGAATGTTTTCAAGGAAATTTTTAATAGATAAAAAATAAAAAACATTAAGATCCACATTAAATCCAAGCTCACAACATAAAGCTTAACACTAAGCAAGCTTTGTGGAATTAAAGAAAACTTGCAAAGAATAATGAACGAGGTGCCAGAAAAAAATACCAAAAATTATTTAATGAAGAATATCGCAAGAACAGAAAAGTTTTAATTCTTAAGCAATTTTCAAGTTGTTTTGCTACCGATTTAAGAAATCAAATCATAAAAGAACTCAATAATTAAAGCTGGCATGGCATCCAATAAAAATTTTATTGCTGTTGTGGTACATTTAAAAATATCCATAACAAAGTTTTTTGTAAAAATTGTTTTTAGTTTTTATAAAAATATTTTTTTTTATTTGTTGCAACTGAAGAATAGTTATGGTTTCATTTAATTATTAGCAGTTTTCTTTTATTGTGATTTAAAACAACAAAGGGTAGCGAAGCTTACCGGGCTTTGACTGAAGTGATTATCTTTATCAAATCTTAAAGAAATTAAATAAAAATATTAAAATATAAAAGTTGTGTGAGTAATACGTTTTACTTAAAGGCTGATAACTAAAGATTAAATACAATAAATTTTATTATTTGTTTAATACAAAAGTAATTCAAGGTCATCTCTATAACTTTTGGTTTATGTATTTTTTTTTTATTATTATTCGTATCTTATATTAAAAAGTTTTAAAAAGTCTAATTTAATGAAAATTGATTGCTTTAAAAACAGAGTTGCGAACAAAGCAAAAATATAATGCAAATAATCTATAATAACGCTGTATTTAATGTTGAAAGTAGAAGATAAAGTAAATATATAAATTACATTTTTTAAGTTAAAAATAAAAGATATTATTTAGGAAACCTTAATATATTTTTAAAAAATACTTTCTTACTTTAAGCAGAAAAAATTTTATTAATTAAAAAAATTTTGTTTTTTGAAAATTTATTTTAGGAAAATCCTGGCTTAATAGTTCCGTGGATTATTGGTTATATAACTTTCATGTCCTTAGAAGCAGTGGCTATGGTTTATTCAAATGTTCTGCGTGACCATGTTAACAAGGTGAGTGTTATGAAATAAAAAAGAAAATTCTTTTTTAGTTGCTCGCATGATTCAAATTTTGTTTTGTATTTTTTTTTTGTCTTTTTTTTGGGAAACTCAATTCTTATAATTTAATTTATGTTATTCTTTCGTTACTTACTTATTTCGAACAAAAAAGTTAATACATCTAAGCCGACCAGTGATAAATTTCATTTAAAATAACAATTTTAAAAAATACATAAATAATATACATTAAAGAGAGTTTAGCCGGTCAGAAACTTCGTTCAATACATTTGTTATAAAATTCATTTTCAACAAAATATTGTTTCAATTAAGAAGGTCTTTCTATAAAAATTTATTAAATTTTATTTTATTTTGTGTTTTCTTTTTCTTTTCTTAAAAAAATTTTTTTTTTTTTTGGTTTTTTTTTTAATTTTTTTATTTTCATTTCCTGCTCCTGAAGACGCCACCTAATAGAGACGAGATATTGAAAATCAAACTTAAATTATTTAAAAAAATAATTACAAAATAACAGTGTAACTTGTATTTTTAAGCCATTTTTTTTTTTTTTCAAAAAAATTAAAATAATCAGCACTGCTTTCTGGGCCGCGATTAATTGTTGGAGCTACTTTTCTTTTTTTTTTCGTTTATTATTTTCAGTTTATTTTAGTATTTTTCCAAAATTTTTTTATTTCATAGAAAGTCAATCTGCTTAATGGCCCACTGTATTTTGCTTTACTTGGTTCAAATTGTAACAGTTGTATATTTAAACATTTAGAAAATTTTTAAAATAATCGAAAAAAGATATTTTCATTTCATAACTAAAATTCAAAATGTAATAAAAATTAAAAGCAGAGTTACAATTTTTGCAGAAATACAAAATTATTTATCTGCGCTGGAAAAAAAAGACAAATAGTTCACACTTTTATATTGTTCCAGTTCAAAATGTTAAAATACAAAATTTAGAACAAATATTGATTTCCTAAAAATTTTCTAAAGTCGTCTTTGTTTCAAACATTTCAAGTATTTAATTTCTGGGCAGCAAATGCACAGTTTAACAATACTTCTTTTTTACCTTTCGGTAAAATTTATTTTTCAATATTATTTAAGAGGAAATTATTTAAAATTATTCCAACAACAGAAAAATTTTTATTTAACATTTTGAAAGCTTTGAAAGCTTAGCTTCTTTCGATGTCCTTAATATTTCAATGAAAAAGGTTGCAAAACAAATGCACCACAAGTCATAGAACAGCAATTAACACCTTGTAGAAAAGGGCGTACAAATTTGGAGGAATAAAAATTGAGCTATGAAAGTGAAGCTGAAAGCTAAAAGTTAAAAGTTAAGAAAGTTAGCTGATGCCAAGTGAAATAACAATAAGTTTTCAGTTTTCCCATATTTTATTTTAAGCTCATCTGGCTTGACCGTGCCTGAATTAAAAGCAGACAAATATTCTATTATTTTATTTTAAAAATCTAAAAGTAATTTTTTTTTCTACATAAATTTACATTTTGTTGCCCATTAATTGTGCCACCACCTAGTTGCAGTCAGAAGAAGGAAAACAGGAGAAAGTTAAAAAAAAAGGTTTTTTTTCAATTCCATTTCATTTTGTATTTTATTTACTTTTTTTTAATTCATTTTATTTTAATTGTATTATTTTCATGCTGGTTAAACCAGAAAACTTTTTTAAAGTTTTTATTGACCCACCAAAAAGCCACACAAGGTAAAAGTAGAAATTGTATTTAAATAAAAAATGAGAGTATTTAATTATTTTGATCCCATTGTTAATGATTCTGTTTGCTGGCTCGTCTCCAGATGCTACAAAGCAATATAACAAAATATAACAAAAAATACCAAACCAAATTAAATTAAATTTTTTATAAGCAATTTTATTTCGTGCTTGATTCCTTTAAATAAATATTTCATGATATTCTCACAAAATATTTATTACAAAAATTTTTATTAAAAACTAAACATCTTATTATATTCTCATAAAACATTTATTCAAATAAAAATTAAAATAAAAATAGTTGAAATGTATTGTAATGGGGTAGAGCACATCCATATTGCAATTTCACTATTGCTCAAGTAGCTCATCAGTGAATTTTACCCAAATATTGTATAGAAAAACCTAAGAGTCTTATATCCAAAGCCAAACTGATTCTATGAGAATTTTTCATAAAATCAACATAGCATAGACAGCAAGACTCAAAGACACTTCCACACAAACACTACAAAACATTTAAAAACAACATAAAAAACATTGTTTATTTTCAATCATTTCTACATAAGGATTGCCATTAGCAACCATTCATATGTAATGTGAAAATTCCAGAAAATAAAAAATATTTGTAATTAATTTTACAAAATTCTAAAAAAGCAACGGGCACATGCAATGGAAATAAGTTATTTATAATTATTTCGTGCTTGATTCCTTTAAATATTTATTTAAAGGAATCAAGCACGAAATAAAATTGCTTATACTAAAAATTAATTTTTTTAAAAATTTAATTTTTTCTCGCTCACTTTGTCTCCGACTATTTATTTAAATATAAAATTTTACGAAAATCGCTACTTTTACAAATTTTTTTAAGTTTCTTAATTAAGACTTCGTTCTTACAAAAGTACTATAGATATTTCATTTTCTTAATCTAAATTTCCATTCTAAAAAAATACTAAATAAATTTCATTTTTTCGTTAAAGTATCCGCTCTAAAATAGAACTAAAATTTTGGAGCAGTTTAGTTGCAAATATTTGGTTTCAAATAAAGATTTTCTTAATCCAAATTTTCCTTCTTACAATTTAACGGCTGTATGCATAAAAACTTAAAGTAGGTTTAACTGCCGTTGTTAAGCACAATTTCCTAAAGTTGTATTCATAAAACACTTTTACCTTAAAATACCTTTGTTAACTTTAAAGTACGAAAAACCTACGTTAAACCTACAATAAATTGACAGTTTAATTTTATTATTGAAAGTTCAAAAACCAAACAAATTGTGTTTACAATAAACTGAGCCGTTTTTTTTAAAGTGGCATAAGTTACTTTGTTATAGTCAACTTTTTATTTTAAATTAGTTTATAAAACATTTTCATTTTTAGCCATTTCAACTAGTCTGTATTTAGTTTTCTTTCTGAAACGGATTTTTCTAATGATTGTGTTGAAATAAAATCTTTTTTCTCCATGATATGTACTGTGAATGATTTTTTCGACAGGTGGCTATTACTACTATTACTATTTTGTCCTTTACATAAGTCACTCTGTGCAGTAATATGCTTTTGAGTTGTGACATTCTTAGATATTTTATACAACACGAAGCAACCTCCTGAGAATAAAAAAATAACAAAATAATGCTAATTATGTGTAGTATATTAGATATCACTATAATATAGTTCAGTAAACTGCACTATTCTTTCGTACTAATAAAAATAAGTCCAATAATCACAACAATACGGCAGTTAATTTCCGACTATCCTTCTACTTTCACCACCTGTTTCATCTGTTCTCTATCCCTTTCCTAAAGAAGGTAGCACGGTACTTGACTAAATAGGCATTGTTGCCTGAAGTGCTTTCCATTTCTTTCACAATAAGCTCCGTAATTAATTTCTTGAGTACAGCGACTTACGCCACTTTCAAAATAAACATTTTTGTTATACCGTTAATTATCAACACTCCTCTCAAACAAATCTCAATACTTCTTAACTTATTAATTTCAAATTTATTAAAAATGAAAAAAACAAAACTGTTCAGTTGTGACTTATGCCACTTTCAATGTAAACGGCTCAATTGACACCTTTACTTTGTTGTTCCAAAAATTTTTAAAAATGTTTATGAAAAACAAATTGTAGTATACAAATAATAATAAAAAGTAAAACATAACATATCATTCAATATAAAACATTTTTACATCTTTTTTTTATATTTTACAAACATATAAAAATAATTAATTATTTAAAACAAAAGTTTTAGTAATGTACATATAATCAAAACAAAGCTCGTTATCCGAATAATTATTTTTTTAATATGAACAAATCCTTTGGAAGTTCTTCGTAAGCCTACCAAATTGACCTTTTTTGGGTTCTTTTCTTTTATTATTTATTATTTATTTTTATTATTTATTATTTATTTTTTGTTTTTTCAAAAGAAAAAAAATGTTGATTTTGCTAAAAACAATAAAAACATTTTTTATGGATCTGACTACCCGGATAAATAATATTCATTTTTATACATCGTTAACTGCAACGTGACAACGGAAAATAGTGGCATTGCCAGAATCAAAATACTAATTTTACTAAAGCATACATTAGCTAAAGTACTGTTTATGAATACCATTTTTTAACAAACGTCTGTTAGCCTTAAAGTGTTTGATAACTAACGTGCACTTTAAAGCTCAAGTAAGAGTTTTTTATGCATACGGCCGTGTATGTTTAAAGGAATCCATCACAAATTAAAGTAGATTAACTTAAAAATTATTTAAATTTTATTTAAATTTAATCAATAAAATCGACAAAAATTTAAAGTACCAAAACTGGAGTTTTCTATTTTTCAATTCACTAATTCAAAAGTAAAATGCTTGCAAAAATTTGTTTGTGATGAGGTCCATAGTGAAACTCTGTTGATAAAAATCAACTCTCCTCAGTTCGGAAATTAAAAATTTTCTGCATTTAATGTTTTCCCTCTCAGTTTTACATACAAAAATTTTGGTTTTGTTGCGGTTTTTATTTTTTATTATTACAAAATTATTGCAACTAATATTTTTTTTTTAAATATAAAAAATTGTTTAGGTTTTGGTTTTTTTGGAAATTATTTTTTATATTTTGAAAAACAAAAATAAAAAAAATAATTTCCTGAAGAAGCTTTCCAAAGGAAAGCGAAATATTAAGAGAAAAAAAGAAAAATAAAGCATTATAATTTAAAGCACCGAGTAAAAAGATTAAAATTTAATAGAAATTTAAAAAAAAGGTCGAATAAAACTGAAAATAATTTTTTCTTTTTCTGAAAATTCCACCCAAAGATGTGGTGTATTTCTTTTCTGGCAATACCACCCAATGGTATGGTCAAATGACAAGAAAACACAAAAAGTAAGTTTTTTTCTCTTCCTGAAGATGTTACCCAATGGTATAATATTTGTAAAATCTTTTTATAAACAACTTTTGTTTAAATAAAATACATAATTATAAAATTTTTAATTGAATAAGTATTAAATAATAAAGCCTGAGTAAATATTAATTAGATTAATTGAGCAAATATTAATTATAAAAAATTGTTGCAATTTGCAACAGGTGTTTTTTAATTATTAAAAGAGATGCACACGGAACTTAAAATTCCCTCTCTTATCATTAACTGCTGACGAGTAGATTTTATTGTTGTTGTTTTTTTTTATCAAAAACTTTCCGCATGCATTTTATTTTATCTTTCTCACTTAAAAATCGTTTTGAACAGACAACAAATCAAATTATAATTTATAGTTTTTTATTAACTTTAGCTTTTTCTTTTGATAGTTTTTCTTTAAGAGTAAAAAGAAACTTTTTTTCTTTACATTTCTTTTTTGCTGTCCTTTTCGCCCACAGCAATTCGATGCCATGTGCAAAGCGGAAGTGGCCTTTTTTATAGCACGAGCATTCATAAACGTAAGTTCTAATGGAATAGACAAAAACCACAACTACCGTTATAACAGTTAAAAATTTTAAAAATAAAAAAAAAATATATATGTCTAGTGGAGAAGTAAGTAACGTGGGTTAAACTTTAATAAAAATAATTAAATATAAAATGCACTAGAAAAAATATATTTTCAATTGTTCTCTTTTTTTTGGCAAAAAACAAATAACAACCACAATTTAAATAGTCGAAAATATATATTTTTTTGCACTTACTACAACATAAAATATATTAAATGAAATAGAATGTGAAGAATATCTGTTAAGAACTTTTCCACAATCTTATATCGTCCGCTTCATTCGTTTCAATGGCGGCAAAAAAGACACCCTGTACACAGCGCACAAAGAAATAATTGAGCATAGCCAGGGTAAAAGAGATCAGGGTACACAATTCCAATTTGCCAGCCCCTGATAGCACTTCCGTAAAGAAGATAATTAAGTCAGCGAGCAGAACAAACGTGTTTATAGTCAGCCAAGGTGTCATGTGATCGGGGAACACCTATAAAAATTAAATACAACAAAAATAAAAAGTTTATAAAATACAAAAAAAAGAAAAAACAACAAAAACCTTTTTTAAAGAACAAAATACACATTAGTATACCTTAACGACAGCGTACGATAATAACAGCCAAGCATTCAATGTGATAAATGAGCCTACCAAACGACATTTACGGAGGACAGAGGGTGGCAGCACATAATAAGTACGTTGACGCCATACAGTGACTTGTTTACGATATCCCCAAAATAAAGAAATAAATTCACACAAACTATAAACCTGTAAAAGAGCATCTTAAATTATTAGCTGCGGAAAGAGTTTTTGGTAGAAAAGGGAAAAAGAAAACACTTGCTTACTTACACTACCCATGATACTTATTATTAGCACCCACCAATAAATTATGGGAAAAAGTTCAGCACGACATGCAAATCTACCTGAATAGATATTTTTTATTGTATTCCAACGGGTTCGAGGTGAAAAATTCCATATAGAATAGATATCACACATCGTTTCATCCGCCAAATAATGTCGCAGCAGATGGCATAGTTTCTTATTGAAGTGGGTTATTTTATACATTTTACAATTTTTAAAAATTATTATCCAAAATATTTTTAATAAATTTGTTTTTTTTTAAATTTGATTTTTAGTAAGAAGACTTAAATTTTGAAAAATTTTCAAATTTCAAAATGAAATTTAAATACACAATCTGACGTTATACGAAACAAAATGCATAACGAAAATCTTATGGGAAAGAAACCTATAAAAAAATGAAAAAGAAATATTCCTAAAGCTCCTCTGGCAGTCGCTGCGAGCTTCGCAGTAGCTGATAACATGCGTCTAAGTTTCCAATATTTTTTTAAGCTTTTCTGCTCCTATCTCAGGACTATTTGCCTCATAAGGTTAAAAATCACTTAGCACTATAAACTTGTCATTACGGATAGCAAAATAACCCAATATAATGCTCAAATGATTGATTGTCCATTGAACAGAGAGTGTGATTTGCTTTACATCCGCGCCTGACTATATAGTCTTAATCAGATGGTGGACAAACCACTTTGTATAATTTGGAACGTTATACATACGTCCTAGATAGCCGAAGACATAATTCTAAGCAACAGATACCACCTAATTGCAACATGAATAATTCCAGGGCAGGTCTGCAAACTATCACACCTTACTAAAGAGTTGGAGACTTTCTAACTCCTTGTCCACAACACATGTCAAGCATGCTCACTGGACTGGATCATTCACCATGCGTGTCATTATCAGCGAAATGATCCTGGCCACCATAGAAAACCATGGGATATGGGGCCGCAAAACCACAACCACAACGATGCTCCCATATAGGGGCCAACACCAATGATCAGCCAGAGAACTATTATAAGTCTAAAGAGACAAATAATGAAATCTGCGAGCTCACCGATCCCCGTGGAAATAAAGTGGAGTTTCCAGTTGACCACCTGCCTGTCTTCAGGGGACTGGGCTCCCTTTATACCCCAGTTGCACTGACTCTAGATAGTGGAATATTCTATAAAGACCATATTTATATGCCCCTGGGGGGTGTCCATTGAACAGTAAATTGTGTGCCCCTTCCCAAATTCTTTAGAGACTGTGCATAAAAGTGTCCATTATCCATTATCAGGGCTCGTTATTAATCGCCGTTAACAATTATAAAGTCAAAAGTGGGAGTAACTACTAAATTAGGTGAGCGAAAAATCTAAAAAGTCAGGTTGTCATCCGTGCTGTATAACGTACGACAGCGAGGACGATGAAAACCCTCCAGTAGTAGATCATGCTTGTTAGTATTTTGCACAGACAGCACTTACGATGGTGGTGTAATTTTCCCAAGCTTCAAATTTTGGGCAATACGTACTCAATTTGTAAGCGAATTCGCAGTATTTCCCATCACTGTTTAAAAAGTTTTAACCAACTCAGTTTTCTTTGAGGTTACATTATACTAACACACCTTCCAGACTTAACAAAAATCTATCACTGTTTTTTGAAGCCAGTGACAAATTTCTTTATTCGTTTATAATTTCTATTAAAATTTTAATTCCATTTTTATTTGAATTCTTTTAAGGTTCTGTCAATGTGGGGTGTATTACGTTTCTACAATTTAGTACGTTCTGGCATCACTTGGCGAGGTCCTCAGGTAATACAACTTTTATATAATAACTTTTATATATTAAAATATGTGTGATTAGGACTAAATCAATACAAAATTATAAATCCATGATTTATTCGTCTATTTAATTTAGGCAAAATCCGCATTGGCAACAGTAACTAATAATTCTTTGGTTAGATGCTACAATGAATGTCTACATCATCATCAACACCAACATGAACATCCACACCCACATCTATATCAGTATCAGTATCAACGTAATCGTCGACAGAGTGTTACGTCAACATCACACAATAAAACGACTACAGGTTGTTGTGCCTTTTTCGATATTGATGACTATGATTGCGACTACGATAATGATGAGGATTTTGAATATAAAGGCGATGATTATGACTGTGATGGTTATGATGAAAATGAAGATGAATACTATGAAGATGAAGGTGATGAGAGCAGTGATTGTTCCATGTTGGGTGCCTCACCCAAACACTGTGCCCGAAGTCAGCGTGTACGCAATAATAATATAAGTTCGGTCCTTGTTAATAAACGTCACAACAAATACAAAATTGTCCATCCCCAAACTAAGTTGGAGGTTATAAATGAGTCGGAGCGTAGTGCTGGCAGTGGCAGTGATGAAAATGATTCTTTGCTGGTTGCCTACAATAGTTCATCGTCGTCGTCGTTGGCGTCCGTTTGACATTGGCCCGGTTGCATTGGAAATGCAAGATTTAAAACGCAATCAAATTTCGTCAACGACGCTGGTCACTTTGATAAGCGGCGATGCCAACAATATTTGCCACACACGCTTAATTCCTATACAGAGTCACAACGTCAACGTCAACGCCGACGTCCATTACGACGCCTCTACTGCTGTGTAAATGCCTTAATAATGGCTGTTTTAATTATTGTGGAAATTTATGCACAAATTGTCATTTTTTTGTAAAAACAACATGTAAAATAAATTCAAATATAAATCAACACCAACAACAACAACAACAGCAAAACTAGATTTTAAAACTCCTGAATAGATCTTCCGCTTGTTAACAGCTGAATTACAAAAAGGAAACATTTTAAGTTTCCTACAAAAAAACAAAAACAAAAAAAAACAAATAACTAAAAAGCAGGTATAAACAGCACAAATTGTGACAAGGAAAATTTTATTGTGTATTTCAGAGTTGACAGCACAATTATAATTTCTTCCTTCCATACCGCTTACAAAATTCACGCAGTGTTTAGTTTTATATTTATTTCTCTTTGTTTTATGTTTAAACTTCTACCTATTTTTTTTTTGTTTTATTCATTTCGCCTCATAGAAAAAAGCTTTAATGTAGCTTAATAGACATTTTACGCATTTTAAGTGTCTGAAGAACATTTCAGGCATTAGCTTTTGGCGTATGAATTTAGGCGATGCTTAAACATTTTTTATTATTAAAAAAGTGACATCTTTAAGTTTATTTTTTTTTTAATTCTAACAAATACCGAATTTATTTTTACTTAACTTTTTTTTTTTAAATGTGTACTAATCTTTTAAACGGTCTTTTAAATTAAATATTAACGATTTATTTTTTCCTGTGGAAAGCTTCTTCAGGAAATTATTTTTTATATTTTACAAAAACAAAGAATTATAACAATTTGAAATAACAAATTTTTCTTTTCAAATTGTTATAATTTTTTGTTTTCGTAAAATATAAAAAATAATTTCCTGAAGAAGCTTTCCACAGGAAAGCGAAATATTGAAAAAATAAATCGTTAATATTTAATTTACAAGACCGTTTAAAAAAAAGGTCGAATAAAACTGAACTTAATTTTTTTCGTTTTATTTTCCATAAATAAACCTGAAATTAGTTTCCTCAACTTGCTTTAGATGAACTTACTTACCTTCCTTTCTGCCTTTCTTCTTTTTTTGTAATAAAAAATTTCATAAATACATATTTACGTTTTCCTATTTATTATTTCAAAGATGTGAGAACAGAAATGTGGAAAAATAATTAACAAAGTAACTTCAAAATGAAATAAATTAACAACAAAAGCTTGAAAAGTTAGAGAAAAGCACAGATGTTTAATAAAGTTGAAATAATTATTAAAAGCATATTATTCCCTTTTTCATTTAGGCTAAACTTTAGAAAGTTTTTTGTTGTGCGAGAATGATTAAACACATTCCCACACTAACTTTGTGCCAGCACAGTGTGTACATTTGCCTACAAATATTAATAAAAGAGTTCTGGCTTTTAAAATATTGTGCAACAAAAAATAAGTAACTAAAAATAATAAAAAAAATGAATAAATTTTAATTTTGCATTTTTTTAGGCCACGACCCCACGACCCCATCCTACAGAATCGAACGATTTATTAAAATAGAAAATTCTACTAAGAAAAATCGCCAAACACATTTTGTATTTCGACGCCACAGTGGTACACAAGCCTAATGCTAATTTAAATTTTAACTTTGATTTAATTAGTAAATCGGACAATGCTTTCTTTTTCTTGTTTTTTTTTTAGCTTACACAATTTTTGGGCGTTTCTAAATTCACATTGAAGTCTTGTTATGATTCATCTGAAATAGATAATTTTTACGTTTTCCTTTTCCCGAAAGGTATCATATCCGAATAATAATTAACATATTCATGCAATCTATCTGCTATATGTGGATATAGAAGTAAAATATTATTCGATATGTGCTTGTACGAAAAGAACACTGAAGATGGCAAACAGCCGAAACCGGTTTGTTCACAAACCAAATTTGACGAGGGTCGACGGAAAACCGTACCCAAACAAAATAAAATATTATTACTATTTAATATTTGCCGACAATAATTAATTCTGAAGAGTCCAACTGAAAATTACATATTTCGCTAAAGAGTTTTTATTATTTTATTGCGATTTTTTCTTATCGGCTTAATATGCAGTTCAGCAGTACGTGGAAAGGGGCCTAAACACTTTGTTTTAAATTGGTTTTTCATTGATGATATCGTAAGATTTGCATTTAATAAATTTATGTTAAAATCAATGTGGTGTAAGTAAAATAACTGATAAACTTATTTTTGAAAAATTTTGACTTAGACCACTTTTATAATGATGGGCATATTTGACTTTTGTTTTATTTTAATTTGTTATAGTCAAATACTAACGGCTGTATGCATAAAAACTTAAAGCAGGTTTAACTGCCGTTGTTAAGCACACTTTCCTAAAGTTGTATTCAAAAAACGCTTTTACCTTAAAATACCTTTGTTAACTATAAATTATGAAAAACCTACGTTAAACCTACAACAAATTGACAGTTCAATTTTATTATTGAAAGTTCAAAAACAAAACAAATTGTGTTTACAATAAACTGAGCCGTTTATTTTGAAAGTGGCATAAGTTACTTTGTTATTGTCATCTTTTTTATTTTAAATTAGTTTTTAAAACATTTTCATTTTTAGCCATTTCAACTAGTCTGTATTTAGTTTTCTTTCTGAAACGCATTTTTGTAATGATTGTGTTGAAATAAAATCTTCTTTCTCCATGTTGTGTAGTCTGCGAAGGATTTTTTTCGACAGGGGGCTATTACTACTATTACTATTTTGTTCTTTACATAAGTCACTATGTGCAATAATATGCTTTTGAGTTGTGACATTCTTAGATATTTTATACAATACGAAGCAACTGCCTGAGAATAAAAAAATAACAAAATAATGCTAATTATGTGTAGTATATTAGATATCACTATAATATAGTTAAGTAAACTGCACTATTCTTTCGTACTAATAAAAATAAGTCCAATAATCACAACAATACTTCACACACACTTATTACATGTTTTCATTTCTTTCACACTAAGCTCCGTAATTAATTTCCTAAGTACAGCGACTAACGCCATTTGCAAAATAAACATTTTTGTTACACCGTTAATTATCAACACTGCTCTCAAACAAATCTCAATACTTCTTAACTTATTAATTTCAAATATATTAAAAATGAAAAAAAAAGAAACTGTTCAGTTGTGACTTATGCCACTTTCAATGTAAACGGCTCAATTGACAATTATACTTTGTTATTTCAAAAATTTTTAAAAATGTTTATTAAAACAAATTGTAGTATACAAATAATAATAAAAACTAAAATTTAACATGCCATTCAATATAAAACATTTTTACATCTTTATTTTATATTTTACAAAAATATAATTATAATTAATTATTTTAAACAAAAGTTTTATTGATGTACATATAATCAAAACAAAGCTCGTTATCCGAATAATTATTTTTTTAATATGAACAAATTCTTTGTAAGTTCTTAAAGAAGCTAAACTATTAATGCCGCTTAAGCCACAATTATCCGTTGTTACAAAGCATAAACTGAAGGTCGACGTAAGCTTATCCCACTTCAACAAAAACACTACTGATCCTTCGGTTTTCCTAAAACTGATGTCAGAAAAAATAGCGGGGTTTTCTCCGGAATTGCTGCTCTTCACGGACGGCTCGTTCAGTAATGGCACATCAGCTTTTTCATTGGTAGAAAGTTCTGACAATTTAAACTTCAGTATTATTTTGGAAAAACGTCTGCCAGATTTTGTTGGGGTATTTGTTGCTGAGTTGTTTGCAATTAAAAAAGCCGTTGACTATGCATGTCTAAAAGGGAGTAAAACAATTATTTTCACTGATAGCCTAAGTGCTGTTAAAGCCATTATAGCGAATCACAACGGTTTATATGATGCCATTTTGCACATCCCAGTGCAATGTAGCGCGTTAATGCTTATCACATATTGGGATTCATGGCAACGACCTGGCAGTTGACGCTGCAAAAAATGCTTTAAAGGTGAATGAAATATATGACGTACCGTGCTTCCCTAAAGCTTTGTCAAACCCCTTCAAGAATTTTCAAAGGCAACAGAATCAAGTGGTTAAAAGGCCAAAGTACAGCAATATTCTCACACGTACGCAGTGCATCACGCTTGGTCATTTAAGGGTAGGGAAAACTCTGTTTACGACGCAGCATTACTACAACAGATGCAACCCAGCTCTATGCAGTTTCTGTAATGTGACTCTCACGGTTGTGCATATCCTTTCGGAATGTCCAAACTCAAAGGCTGATTTGACAATCGAGAAACTTCTTGACTGCTCAACCGAATAAAACCTTCCCAAAATATGGAATTCCCTGGGACATCATGGCATTCGGAATGTTTGAAACCACTGTCTTGAAACATTTCTATTATACACATTTTGAATACATATAATTTTTTTTTTGTTATTCTTACATCATTATTTATTTATAGCATAATTTTTTCTTTTTTCTGTTTTTATTGAATTTATTCTGGGCCTACTGGTTGATCAGTTTTATAATATCTAATTTGTTTTTTGTTATATTTATGTTTTATAATCGTGCGCAAATGGTCCTGTCACCCGGCGCCTGTAAATAATATTCTATAAATTTACTTTTTAGAATATTTAGAAATAAATAAATAAAAATAATTAATTATTTTAAACAAAAGTTTTATTGAGGCACATATAATCAAAACAAAGCTCGTTATCCGAATAATTATTTTTTTAATATGAACAAATTCTTTGTAAGTTCTTCGTAGGCCTTGCAAATTAAACTTTTTTGGGTGCATTGCTTTTTATTAAAAAATTAATAAAAAAACAAAAAAAAATATGTTGATTTTGCTGAAAACAATAAAAACATTTTTTATAGATCTGACTAACCGGATAAATAAAATTCATTTTTATACATCGTTAACTACAACGTGACAACTGAAAATATTGGCATTGCCAGAATCAAAATACTAATTTTACTAAAGCATACATTAGCTAAAGTACTGTTTATGAATACCATTTTTTAACAAACGTCTGTTAGCCTTAAAGTGTTTGTTAACTAACGTGCACTTTAAAGCTCAAGTAAGCGTTTTTTATGCATACAGCCGTTATATATGTTATTTTTCTGTTTGCTATAAATACTATAATTTTACAAGTGTTAGAACTTTTATTTGATTTTTTATTAAAACACTCCTTTTAAAAACTGCAAGAATTATTTATTGTTATTAAATACGAACACCATGTAGTACTTTTGTTAATTAAAAAAAAAATTAAAACTTTTGTCATTTTCTATTTTAGCTATTTAACGTTTTAGCTTGTGCTGCTCTTTTCCCCACTAAACATTTTTTAAGCATTTTTATACTGAACATAATGCCTAATGTCCTTAAATAGCATAAGTTAAAAGAAAAAATACCAAAATAATACCTTAAGCTTTAATTTATAAAAGAAAGGAAAAAATATATACACAAAATAATAAATAATTGTAATTTGCTGTAGTCTATATAAATGTAAATAAATTAATCGTACTGGTTGTTCGAAAGAGAGTCAAGTCAAAATTTAAAAATTTACAGTAGAAGCAAAAACCTGATTTTTATATCCTCTTTAATATTAAAGCATAAAGAGTATAGAAAACGATAGTAGATTTTTTCAAAAGAGTGTGTATGACCACTGTATATTGATTTCTTGGAAAAAGTGAAAATTGAAAATATGTATGTAAGTTGACTGTCGCTTCAGAAGAATCAGTGCGAAATGTATATAAAAAAAAGTCAAATAAATATATAGTGGTATTAAAAACAAAAAAAAACTAATATAAATACGCAGTGATAATTCAAGTCCAAGTAATTAATTTTGTATATAAAAATTGTAGAAAATAAAAGAAACAGAATATTATGTTTTACTAGACTCTTCTTACTTGCCTTCCTTTTTCCTTCTTTCCCTATAAACTACCTTAAGGCTTAAGATATTTTTTTTAAAGTAGTGTCTGTCTACACAAATACTATCGCTTAGCCAATAACTATCATATCTATGAAGCACAACCACTAAGAAAAAAACGTTAAAAATACAATTTCAAACATTCTGTTAAGTTAAATATTTAAGTGTTCAAATAAATGCCTATCACTAAATAAGAAGCTTAGAAATAAAACCCACAAAAACAAAGCAAAAATATAACTTTTATTAAAATATATACGTGTATATATATACACACATACATATATATATATACAACAATAAACATATAATTGTTTTTTCCATAAGCTTAGTAAATAATAAAATAAAATGGTTATGGGATTTTATGCAATCCATAAAACAATTTATTACATTTGTTTTCTTTTATTCTTTAAATACTTACGGTCACATTCAGCAAAAATATAAAAAAGAAGAAACTACCAAAATCTATACCGAGATTTGCTTAATTAAAGGCGTATTGAGACCAACGTAAACTACATTTTTTTTAAATTTACATTTACGATTTACGTTTTTACATTACAAAATATAATTTCTACAATATTTAGCAGTTTTTTTTTTTTAATTTTATTTCACTCATTTTTACAATGGATAATTCAGTCATTATCAAGTTGCATTTATACATGAAGTTTTGCATTCAAGGCAACTGCAAAAATAAATGAATTGTTCATTACAATCATCTGTTTATCAAGTCGACTTGCCTAATAAAGCCTGCTACTCTGTTCATAATTTCGTGCGAAATGCTGTCAAAGCCCATATAAAAATAATTGGTACGAAATAAATAAGAAATAATGTTGCTGAACTAGTACTCTGTTTATTTTTGAAAAAGTCACGAAATGTTTCTGGCCGCATGTTTTTCTAAATGAAAAACGTTTCAGGCAACATTTTTTTTTTTTCAACTACGAAACAATATGAGCAGCACTTTTTTCGCACGGAATTGTGAGCAACAGCTGATCAGTTAAGTATTTGTATTTTTAAATTTGTTGTGCCAAAATGTTTTGTTTTATTTATTTATACAATCATCACAGCACTTAAAAATATAATAAAATTTTTACAAATGTTATATTTGAGATTTTACTAAAAGTATTTCAGCAAATAAGTTCACTTAATTTTAATTAAAATTTACTTATTTATATATACATTATTTACATTTTCAAGGAGAAAGATAGTGAAAACACTATTTCTACATTAAAAAAATTTTAAGAAAATCTAAGGTCAGCACTTTTGAAATCTTCAAGAATGAAGAATGCAAAGTACTAACTCTGCAACTCCCTTATTATGTAATAATTTGAAAATCTGTTGCGATTTTCGAAGCTTTGTGTAAGTTTACTGGTTACTGTTGAAAATAAATCTTCTTTAAATTGTGAGTGAAGGCGTATCGTTCGATAACGTTTTGGTAGATTGTATATTATTTTCAGATTCTTGTTTTGAATAATTTGAAGCTTTTGAAAATATTTTTTAGCGCATTTTGTTGCCCATATTTGACATCCATATGTCATTATTGGTCTTATGCACATTCTGAATAGCAAAATCTTGTTTTTGTTATTTAGTGTTGATTTGCGGTTTAGAAGTGGAAACAGCGCTCTACCACATCTTATTGCTTTTGCGCATGTTTGAAAAACATGATCTTTAAATGTTTGCTTTTTATCTAAAGTGTGCCAAAATGTACAAGTATGGAGAAAGGCGTAAATTTATTAAAAAGTGAAAAAGAAAAAATTAAATTTAGTAACGTAGAAAAGCGTATCCTTATTTCTGCAGTAAAAAAAAAGAAAACTTATTTGGGATAAGTCCCAAACCACAGTGCCCCGAAATCATCGTGGATAGATATTGCTGAAGAGATTGGAAAACCTGATCAGGTTTGTATGATCTGTTTTGATTATTATTAGATGAAGCTTGTAAGGAAAACTGGAGAAGTATTTTGAGTAGTTAACGGTATTACAACCACAAACGAAAAGCATCAAAAAAATCTGATAGTGGATGGGACTTGCAGTTCTCTTTAGACGAATCTCAGGATCCGTGGGAGTTTTCTGAGGACTTCACTGAGACGTCGAAATTGAGAACGTAAGTGTTATTATTGTAAAGGCCCGGTTAGCCGAACGTTAACGTTACCTAATGTAATGTAATGTAAGAAACGTTTGTTTATAGCATATGAAAACAATGCAAATGCTTATGCAAATGAAATGTCACGTTGACGGAACGGCTGAACCTGAATAAAATATAATTTGCTAACGTTTTTATGTGACATTTGTATAGCAGTGATGGGACTACTATTTTGTTGAGTTGTATTCTGTCCGAAATTCTCTTTCAGGTACTTTTATTGATAATGTATATTATTAAAGAATTTTCGAATTTTCAAAGTCTAAAAACGTAATGTTTTGATAGTAATGACTTTTTAAAAAACAATCATATACCATTGAATGCAAATAAAATCTTAAATTGAATTATATATCCAATTAGATGTAACAGTTAATTATTTTGAATACAAAATTTAGCATGACAGTTTAAACATACAAATTTATTATTTTGGCACTAACATAGTACATACTTTTAAAAATATTGCAAATTTGCACGTCAAAAGCTTTGTTACGTTTACATTGCGAAATACGTACAAATTTATATTCGCATAAAATATATATATATATATGGACATACGTACGTATATTTATTTCAAACTTCAATTTTTACACGAATTTTTGAAAATATAAAATTTTTTGCTTCAAAAAGTACTTAATATGAGTTTGGTACATTTTGTGTATAAGCATAAATTTTTAAATACCATCTCTCTTTATAAACAGGTGATTGGGTTGTGTGTACAAAAATTAAAAAATTATTACAAGTGAAATGTTGTGTTTTGAATTTGAAAAACTTTTTTGGGAAATGGATAACGAAAAACTGTAATTTATATATCTTATTTTAACTATAAATAAATAAAATTTCACCAACAAAACGCGAATCACAATATCGTTGTACAATATTCTATTTATATTTTTTTTATTGACGTTTGACACGTTTTCAACGTTTCTATACCTACACTAACGTCCGTACGTTACAGTACGGTACGTTTTTCATGTACAAACGTTCGGCTAACCGGGCCTTAACTGATTGTTGCTTATTGTAACTTTCGTAAGTGATGAAAATTTTGATTGTAAAACCAGTTGCTCATAGCTTTTAAGCACGCCAGATCGGCAGCCCACGCAAGATATTTGACCTGATTCTGAGATGCTGTCTATTATGCCACCGGAGAAAAAAACAACTTATTTATATGTAAGTAGACACCAACGGCTGTATGCATAAAAACTTAAAGTAGGTTTAACAGCCGTTGTTAAGCACAATTTCCTAAAGTTGTATTCATAAAACAGTTTTACCCTCAAATACCTTTGTTAACTTGAAAGTAGGAAAAACCTACGTTAAACCTACAATAAATTGACAGTTCAATTTTACTATTGAAAGTTCAAAAACAAAACAAATTGTGTTTACAATAAACTGAGCCGTTTATTTTAAAAGTGGCATAAGTTACTTTGTTATTGTCATCTTTTTTATTTTAAATTAGTTTATAAAACATTTTCATTTTTAGCTATTTTAACTAGTCTGTATTTAGTTTTCTTTCTGAAACGGATTTTTCTAATGATTGTGTTGAAATAAAATCTTTCTTCTCCATGTTGTGTACTGTGAAGGATATTTTCGACAGGGGGCTATTACTACTATTACTATTTTGTCCTTTACATAAGTCACTATGTGCAGTAATATGCTTTTGAGTTGTGACATTCTTAGATATTTTATACAACACGAAACAACCTCCTGAGAATAAAAAAATAAAATAATGGTAATTATGTGTAGTATATTAGATATCAGTATAATATTGTTCCGTAAACTGCACTATTCTTTCGAACTAATAAAAATAAGTCAAATAATCACAACAATACTTCACACACACTTATTACATGTTTCCATTTCTTGCACACTAAGCTCCGTAATTAATTTCCTAAGTACAACGACTAACGCCACTTTCAAAATAAGCATTTTTGTTGCACCGTTAATTATCAACACTCCTCTCAAGCAAATCTCAATACTTCTTAACTCTTAACAAATCTCAATACTTCTTAATTTCAAATTTATTAAAAATGAAAAAGAAAACTGTTCAGTTGTGACTTATGCCACTTTTAATGTAAACGGCTCAATTGACAATTATACTTTGTTATTCCAAAAATATTAAAAAATATTTATTTAAACAAATTGTAGTATAAAAATAATAATAAAAACTAATATATAACATGCTATTCAATATAAAACAATTTTACATCTTTATTTTATATTTTATAAAAAAATATAATTATAATTAATTATTTTAAACAAAAGTTTTATTGATGTACATATAATCAAAACAAAGCTCGTTATCCGAATAATTATTTTTTTAATATGAACAAATTCTTTGTAAGTTCTTCGTAAGCCTTGCAAATTAACCTTTGTTGGGTGCTTCCCTTTTATTAAAAAGATTAATATAAAAAAAAACAAAAATATGTTGATTTTGCTGAAAAAAATGAAAAACAAAAAAAAACATTTTTTATGGATCTGACTACCCGGATAAATAATATTCATTTTTATACATCGTTAATTACAACGCGATAACTGAAAATAGTGGCATTGCCAGAATCAAAATACTAATTTTACTAAAGCATACATTAGCTAAAGTACTGTTTGTGAATACCATTTTTTAACAAACGTCTGTTAGCCTTAAAGTGTTTGTTAACTAACGTGCACTTTAAAGCTCAAGTAAGCGTTTTTTATGCATACAGCCGCAAGTCTTTATTACTCTAATTTAAAACGTGACTTTAATTTGAGTTTTACAGATTTTTATTTTGTTTTGTTTTAGAAAAACACAGCAGTTTCATCGAAAAACGTATATCGAAATGAAATGTGAGCAGGTGTCTCAAAGATGGCGGATATGGCAAAACAACAAAACCAAAATAATGTCAACGCGCCTTTCCTCAATTATATTAATTCCAGAGTAGCGAAGTGTTCACTCACTGTTCATACATGTATGAATATGTACATTTCATTTTTTAGCCGCTTCTTCTCATACATGTGTGAGAGACTGAAAATTATTTTGCGTTTTCTCATTTATGAATGCGACGATTTATTTTTTTCTTTCTATTCATAAGTGAAAAAATGAGAAACACACAAGTGTTCATTTTTGAATATGTACAATTTTGATAATTTTTCATAAATGAAAAGATCGTAAAAATATGTGCGTTAAGCATTCACGTACATAAACGCACATATTTGATAATGCGCAATTGTCGGCGTATGTAGGAAAAAAAATGTTGTTTTTTTATTTCTTTTAGAATATATTGCAATATTGTATTTTGAGTTAATATGTACCCATGTGTTTTTACTACATTTTACGGTAAACTGGGATCGTAGGTAGAAAATTTTTTCACATTCATTTATGAGAAATTTTATAAAATTTCAACGTTCATAAATGAACATGTACATTTATGAAAAATAACATTAATGAGAAGTAGCTGATTTATCATTTATCACATATGAATAAGACTAATAATTCTTGTTGTGCGCATTCATGTATGAACATAAGTAGAACATTTTTTCTTGTTCGTTTATGCGCGTGAAAAATAAATATAAAATTTTAGATTTCTCATTTATGAAAAATATCATGAATGTTGATTTTTGAATGTTCATAAATGAAAAATTCTGAACCCTGATTAATTCCTTGTAGTTAAAATTGCGAAAATGTACTATGAAAAATTATTGTTATGCTTTACGATGAGATCTCTGCTCAAAGACTAAATAGCAACTAAGCAACTTAATTTTAATATTAATGCATAATAGTAATTTTTACATAGTAAAATAAGAGTTTTCAAATTTTTTAAAGACTGGCCAGACAAAACAAAAGGCTGAAATAAATATATGAATTTTTTTATAATAGCCAAAGTTTTTCTTTTAATAATAGTATATGTTTATATTATTCTCTACATATCCAACTTCTTAAAAGTTATTTATTAAAAAAAAGAGTTTTTATTAAAGCATTTTGATAATTTTAATTATTTTTAAATCCACTTTAGTGAAAATATAAATTTTTTATTACGTAAAATAAATTTAATTAGGAATCTCCTCCAAAAAAGCGAATTTTTGCTGCCAAGTAACAGATGTTGGAATTAAAATAAGTCATAATTTTATTGCGAACAACACGGTCTGAATCATCTTGTCTGCCGTAGTGCGCAACATTCATATTAGATAAAAAGAGAGAATCAGCTGGCAACATATTGTCTAAATTTTCAAGCGAAATATCATATGTTGCTCAACACTTTTCGCAAATTAGAACAGAGTACTAAGCTTTATTATTATTGTTAATAATTTTTTTGTTTTCAAAAATTTAAAAAATTTTTTCCTGAAGAAGCTTTCCAAAGGAAAGCGAAATATCGAAAAGAAAAAATATATAAAAAAAGATCTTAAAAAAGAAAAAAGATATTTATTAAAGATAAAAAAGATCGTTTAAAAAATTATAAAAATTATCAAAATAAAAATCTGTAAAACTGTAATTAAAGTTACGTTTTAAATTAGAATAATAAAGACTTGATGTCTGGCGTAATAGACAGCATCTCAGAATCAGATAAAATATCTTGCGTGGGCTGCCGATCTGGCGTGCTTAAAAGCTGTGGGCAACTGGTTCTACAATCAACATTTACATCACTTACGAAAGTTACAATAAGCAACAATAAGTTAGAATAATAACACTTACGTTCTCAATTTCGACGTCTTAGTGAAGTCCTCAGAAAACTCCCAGAGATCCTGAAATTCGTCTGAAGAGAACTGCAAGTCCCATCCACTATCAGATTTTTTTGATGCTTTTCGTTTGTGGTTGTTATACCGTTAACTACTCAAAATACTTCTCCAGTTTTGCTTAGAAGCTTCATCTAAAAATAATCAAAACAGATCATACAAACCTTACCAGGTTTTCCAATCTCTTCAGCAATATCTATCCACGATGATTTCACGGCACTGTGGTTTGGGACTTATCCCAAATAAGTTTTCTTTTTTTTTACTGCAGAAATAAGGATACGCTTTTCTACGTTACTAAATTTAATTTTTTCTTTTTCACTTTTTAATAAATTTACGCTTTTCTCCATACTTTTATTACTTTTTGATACAACAAATTTAAAATTAAAAATACAAATACTTAACTGATCAGCTGTTGCTCACAATTCCGTGCGAAAAAAGTGCTGCTTATATTGTTTCGTAGTTGAAAAAAAAATGTTGCCTAAAACGTTTTTCATTTAGAAAACATGCGGCCAGAAACATTTCGTGACTTTTTCAAAAATAAACAGAGTACTAGTTCAGCAACATTATTTCCTATTTAATTCGTATGAATTATTTTTATATGGGCTTTGACAGCATTTCACACGAAATTATGAACAGAGTATCAGGCTTAAGGCGAAAAACTTCACTATTATAAATAAAATAAGGCAACAGAAAAGACTTTCTTCAGTTAACTATAATTGTAGCGCTTATTTCGTTAAATATTTGTTTAATCTGACGTAACTTGCGTCTAGATTTTGGTCTAATCGTTACATTTTTAATTTGACAATGACGTTTCATGGTCATCGGTAGACCGACAACAGTCAATTATCAGAACTAAAGGTTATGAAGTTACAAATGGAATTCAATATTTAATTATGGACTATAAGTAAAATGATTAATTTTGAACATAATACAGTGGCGACTATGCAGCGAAACAGGTTTAAAAAAAATGTTAAATCACCAAATGATTAAAAACAAACAAAAAAAAACTCATACGTTCTACAAATGCAACTAAAAGAAAATACGAAATAGCAGCCAAGTTCGAAAAATATACAAAACCTGATAAAGAGAAAAAAATTCATATTGTAAAATAATCCCTCGTATTCCATGTTTCTAATCATATATGTTTATTATACAGATAATAAATGTATATATTTTTAATATTTGATTTTACTCTCTGCCGCATTGGTAATTTTTACAACGTATTTTTTCTTCTTTCTTCAACAAAGAAACTAAATTATTATAATCTCTCTTTAGCTTTTAGTACATGTATAAATAGAAGTAGAAAAAAAAAAAAGAAACGTCAGCCATAAACAAATAAAGATAATAAATATTTATTAAAGCAGTAATATATTTTCTTTTAATACAAAATACAAATTACACTATAAATTAAATTTTAAAAACTTCCTGAGTAAAATTTAAAAATAAACAAAAAATTAAAATCACGTGTTCTGGTTTGTTCGCACAAGCCTTGCTTTTCAGATATCCCCACAAAAAGAAAGGGAAAGAGGTCTCCCAGTAATTCTATTGTAATGCATGTTAATCAAGCCCAAAGCGTGCAGTTGTGGCGTTGAAAAGATTTCAATCATATCTCGATATCGCTCCCCATTCATAATTACCATTACGCCGTTTTCATTTTCAAAGAAGTGACGTCCAATGATTCCTCCTGATCAAATTAGGTGCCCCTGTAGGCTAGTAAGTTGCCCCTGTAAGCTAGTAGGCAGTGTACTAGCTTGTAAATATGGGGGTTGTGGGTTCGATTCCCAACGAAGACCTTGGTTTTTTCACTACAAAAATTAAAAATTGACTGTCGGTGGGGCTGCTCAGCGATGAAGTCATAGTCACTGGTCGCTGTGCTGTCCTTTATACGGCAGTTAATTTCCGACTATCCTTCTACTTTCACCACCTGTTTCATCTATTCTCTATCCCTTTCCTAAAGAAGGTAGCACGGTACTTGACTAAATAGGCATTGTTGCCTGAAGTGCTACTTCTCTTTAAAAAAAAAAAATTGCACACCAGACTGTCACTTTTAATTTAAGCGTTTCCCATTCCCATTCCCCATGACCGACTATTCTGTTTATTCACATATCCATTCAAATGAAATTGTGCCTCGTCACCCATTATGATTTTTTCATGAAAATCGGGGTTGTCATGGGCGAGCTGTCACATCCTATTGGTATGTGTGCGACGGCTTAAATGGTCTTGTGAAAGAAGCTCTTGTGTCAACTGAATCTTTTATGGAAACAAATGCAAATCCTTGTGCAAAATTGTTGCCAAAGTTGCGCTTTGAAGACCAAGCTCAAGTCGAATTGAGGTTGATGGATAATTTTGAACACTTTCTTAAGCAGCAGTAATGTTTTCAAACGATCTTGCATTACGTTGTGGTCCATGCTCGGCCCTATCACCCTCTATAAACCCTCTTTGTTCGAAACCAATCACTGCACGATAAATAGTACGTTTTGTTGGCACATTGTTTCTGCCAAAAATTTCACGTAACTTTCTCATCGTCACAATAATCTAGGATTGATTTTGATAAAATATTTTAGCGATTAAAACACGATAGTTTATTTGACACGTGTCTATTTCACGACTGCCAAATATGAAATGTCAAGACTGATGTTTACTAAAATGGCGGCCAAACAAAGTAGAATACTTTTGTTTGGGTACGGTTTTCCGTCGACCCTCGTCAAATTTGGTTTGTGAACAAACCGGTTTCGGCTGTTTGCCATCTTCAGTGTTCTTTTCGTACTAGTTGCGTTCTATTGTCAGTTGTGTTTATATAGTTCGTGTCTCCCTTCATGTTATTGCGTTCGTCCCTTTCTGTCTTGTTTGCCTACATCTCTCTCTCCTTTTTTTGTTTGTCTCTTTTTACCTAAGTTGTCGCTCCCTTTTTCATTCGTCTTCTTTCCTACCTAAATCCTCCTACGATCATGCTTGTTGTCCATGTGTGAACCCATTGGGTTTTTTCTTCTTTCCCCTTCCATGTGACATAATAATCCGTAATTGTACGTTTATGATGTTCTCTACTGCCTTGGTCTTGCGCACCTGCGTAACGTTTCTGTGCTGGTGTAGTGTTTGTTTTCCTGTAAAAATGTTTCAACGGTTCAAATATTATGTCCGAAGCAGTGTTTATTTGTTCATTTATTATTCGTCCGTCAAACGTTCTTTGTCTGTATATTCCCATGTTCCCCAATACATTTAGTCCCCTTCCCTTGTGCTGTGTGTGAAGCAGTTCAACCGTTGTCTTAATATGTCCTGGTGTACATTTGTTGTCAAATATATGGTTCGCGAAGAGAATACCTTCTCGGCGGACACCTTGTACACATATACATGCTATGTATACATAGCAAAATGGAGTACCGTCGCCTTTAGGGTACCGTTGTGTTGTGTATTTAATTAGTGAGCTCCCAATCTCTAAGTTATCTCCTGTTTCTTAATATTTCACACACTAACTACGCAATTTTTTTTTTTTTTTTAAGAGAAGTAGCACTTCAGGCAACAATGCCTATTTAGTCAAGTACCGTGCTACATTCTTTAGGAAAGGGATAGAGAAGAGATGAAACAGGTGGTGAAAGTAGAAGGATAGTCGGAAATTAACTGCCGTATATATAAGACATAGCACAGCGACCAGTGACTATGCCTTCATCGCTGAGCAGCCCCACCGACAATTAATTTTTATTTTTGTAGTGAAGAAAACCAAGGTCTTTGTTGGGAATCGAACCCACAACCCCCGTATTTACAAGCTAGTACACTACCTACTAGCCTGCAGGGACACCAATTACTTCCATGTTGTATTTTATAGAAAAATAGATAGGAGGTCTGCATCATCGTAAATAATGCCAGTCTCGTCAGTCAGTCAGTCAGTCAGTAAATCTTCCGGAGAGAAATACCTCTATACATCGGAACAGCCTCGATTATTACGTGACGCAGAAAGCACTAGCTCGCCTTAGAAACAAATCTGCAAATGAAAACTATATTGTAAAATACAAACAGAATAAAAGTAAAATGAATTATTTTCAAAAAAAAAAATGCGGTCGGAGTTATACATCATTTTGAAAGCTCAATAGACAAAGTATCAAAAACCGTTGTATTGCTATGGTAAATGGTGCTGATAATGGTACAGCTACTCCAGATACTTAATTATGTTTGTATGTCTAAAGAAGAACTGAC
This sequence comes from Trichopoda pennipes, assembly GCA_030448955.1. NCBI lineage: Eukaryota > Metazoa > Arthropoda > Insecta > Diptera > Tachinidae > Trichopoda > Trichopoda pennipes. Next base: position 5,580,452 of record JASKUP010000175.1, read on the forward strand.
TAAATGGAAAATATATTCAATTAATGATTTTAAAATAAAAACAACAAAAAATTAATAAATCTGGTATTTGCTTGTTGAACTCACACATGAAAGCCGCTGGCCCTAATTATGCATAACTAGCGTGCCCGTGACTGCTTTGCAAGTCATATATAACACGTCTTATTCTATTGCAATGCTTTTACGTATACGACATTCTTCGATCGATTTTGGTTCGCCGTATAGCGTACAAAGCAGTTGGTTTATTAACACGTGAATATGATACGTATAATTGACCGTGCGAAAAACAGGGATCATTGCAAAAGCAACACGTATGGGGAACTGAACCCATTTTAAATCAAACGCAAAATCTGGAGGAATCATAGGAATGCGTGGTATCAACACATTCTCGCCCTTATGTTTTTCTTTTAAAATTTTTGCTTTAAAACTTTTGCTTCAATCCCATTTTTCACGTTTTTGACTACTAAACGTGTCCCAAAGTCATTGGTACACCAACTTACACTTGGCGGTGGGGCGGCAGTCCAGGTAACTCAAGCGAATTTTCTTGATTGCTAACAGAGTCAACCGATTTGTAGGTAAAAATTACACCGGGAATGTCACATTGGTATCCGAAACATCTGCATTTTTCGCAGCTAAGATAGCTCTTTCCCCCAACCAATCATGGTTTCTAAAATGTTGTGCAATATCGGGAAATATGTTTGTCACCAAGTCTTGTTTTGATTATCTGGAAGCGTATCCATGTTTCTGGTGGGGTCAATTGGAATTGCACCATTCCCCATATCTAACAATTGCTTTGAAAAACGTTCGGCTGATGGATCATTTTGCAATTGAACAGACAAATTACACACACACACACAACAGAACATGGAACAGAATGTGGAAATCAAAATTCTCTATTTGTTTGCACATCGACTTGCTGTGAACATGAGCATATTTCAATTTCTATTGTCGTCGCATTCTGAGCAAGCGCACACACACACACACAGCAACGTACAAACGAAAACTCACATTTCATTTGATATAAAACATTGAGTTGAAGTATGCAGTGGAAAAAATATTTTGCGTAAACGCATAAAACAAAGATACATACCAGCGAACGACCATTACGAAGGTACTAAGAAAATTTGGTGGAAATCCGACGAACCGTTATTTTTTACCAGCGTAGCGGGGAATATGTTGTATTATATAGTAATGTAAATATTTTGTAAATATAAATAAACCGAAAACTCGGATTTTTGAATGCAACATTTCGGAAGTTTTAAAATTTTGATATTTTATTATATATTAGTGAGTTTTTTTTTTGTAAATATCTTCGGAACTGCATAACCGATTTAAGAGATTGATATCTCGTTTTGAAAAGCATAACAATGGCTTTAAAAAATAAAATAAAAAAGAAAAAAAAATAATAAATATGTATATGTATATGTATATGTCATTGGTGGGTTTTGCCACGCCCCTCCGCCCACAGACCGAAAATCAAAAATCGGACTTCACAGTGTCACCCGCCTGAATATTCTGAAGATTCTCTGAAAATTTCATCAAAATCGGCCCAGCCGTTTTCGAGTCCATTTCTTACATACATACACACATCCTCTTTTATATATATAGATTTAAGTAAATTTAAATAGAACGGTACTATTAAGACATAAACTCTGCATAAATTAAAGCGCTCAGCTTGTTACGGTTAAAGAAAGATTCGGATACGAGGCCATAACGTAGCTACCGGATCATCCTTTATTTAATTCCACAATCCTTTCAATTTTTAATATTATTTTCTATAGAGAAAAATTTGTATAACACCCTGTGTAACTTCTAAATGTTTGGGTTGAGAAACTAAAACCGTATACGTTAATATCAAGTTACTATGGGGGGGGATACTCTTTTTAATTTTGTTTGCTTCTTTAGTTTTGTTTTTTACTTGTTAACCTCAAAGCCACCCCATCTATATTTTAACATGATCGAATTTGCACAATCACGCCTAACTGCTTAAAACGACTGTAAATCACTAATAAATCAATAATTAAAAAAAGAGAACTAGGAGTAAAACAAAAAGAGCTAATAAATTGTCCATTGATAAAATCATAAATACGAAGAGAGAAATTACAAGTACAAATGCAATATGGCAAATTGACGTAAAACCACTACATGCGGTCAATAGATTAGCTTCTCGCTGTGCAAGATAATGGTGAAAAAAATGTTTTATCAAATCAAGCGGCATTTTCTGATATTGTGATAACAAATTTAATCAAATTTATACGATTAAGAATAAAAAAGCCAAGTGTTTTTGCTCGCAATTGAAACACTTGAATATGAAATGTATAAGTCCGCTATTGAAGATATGGATAGACTTTTGTTATCAACTGTGTATTTAAGTTTCAGACCCTATGAATTCTGGGCTAAATACATTTGCTGCGGCATGAGGTTAATAACATTTCTGTTACTGTTGGCTGCAAGCTTTGATGTCTTTAAGGAGGCATCGGCTGGAGTTTTCGATATTTCTTTGGATTTATTAGAAAAACTTAAAATTTCTAATGATTTGGCAGAATTCCCTTTAGAGGTGGAGAAGAGTGAAAGCTTTACTAATACTTCACAAACAGCGAGTGTTACTGAAAAACCTACAAATCTGACCGAATATAAACATGACCATGACTACGACTACGACCTGGCTGATGATTATAATTCTGGTAGGTTTAATATTTTATCTTTAATACGAATAAAAAATATCATTTAATTTGTAATAACCGCCAGGCTGCACTATCAGCGTACGCTCTGGTTTAACAGATCCTCAACCAGTATTTTTGGAAACTGATACTGCTGCCTTCTATCCCTTCTCGGAAAAAGGTTCTATGCAAATAAATTCGGATGGCACCATACAAATGTTTTGTCCGCGTCAATTTAAACATTTCGACACAACGCTAATTACTGCAACCTGTGTGAGTGGAGACATTTTTAGGGTCGATGGCACCAGCTATAAATTTTCTGAATTCATTTGCAAATCCTGGCCTGGCTTTATAATCAAAAAAACTGATGAATCTTGCAATGGTGGCCAATTGTTGAGAGTAGGCTTTCAGGTCTCTCTAAATCGCTTTGTGGAACAAATGCAAGTTTGTTTTAATGCAGAAGAAGAAGTTACCCGTTATGTTTATCATGTCCTGCAACCTGGCAGTAATTACTTTCAGACCGGCGTAGACCGTATAAATTTTCAAACTGCTGGCTTCTTTGGTGGCAAAAATGTAGACAAACTGTATACGCAACAGGCTCAACAAGAAGTTATAAATGCCGATTTAGGTGGCGTAGGTCACCAATATTTCGATAGTTCAAAAAATGTTTATTTGGCCCGTGGTCATATGGGTGCCAAGGCTGATTTCGTATACGGCAGCCAACAGCGTGCAACTTTTCTATTTATTAACACCGCTCCTCAATGGCAGGTTTTCAATGCTGGCAATTGGGCTCGTATTGAGGATGGTTTACGTGCCTGGGTTTCCAAACACAAAATCTATGTTGAGTGTTATACAGGTGTTTATGGTGTCACCACCCTGCCTAATAATGAGGGCCATGAGACACCTCTCTACTTATCGCGCGATGTCAACAATAATGGTTTGATTCCGGTACCAAAATTATATTTTCGTGTGGTAATTGAGCCTGATACCCAACGAGGTATTGTTTTTGTGGGTGTCAATAATCCCCACTTGTCTCTCGAACGAATTAGGAAAGAGTACATCTTGTGCAAGGATGTCAGTGCCAAGGTCAATTATATTAATTGGAAAAAGACTGATATAAGAGCTGGCTATTCATATGCCTGCGAAGTTTCGGATTTTCTAAGAAGAGTCAAACATTTACCACGTCTTTCAGCCCCTGGCGGATTATTGATTTGAGACCGATGCAAATATTTACTGTTTTCCTTTAATGTTATTCCTTTAATGAAATATTATTATCCGATTTTCCTTTATCAAATTAAAAGTATTAATTTTGCTTAATCTTTTTATTAAATTATTATTAAATCAATATTTTTATTTGCATTCAAATGAAATAAATAACTAATACAGAATGTATATTTAATTCTTAAGTGTAAAGGATACGGAAAATAAAAAGCCACGTCGTTTTTTCAAACACAATGAGGAGGACTTTATGTAGTAAAATGAATGAAATTTCATACTGTCCAACAATTTATAGCATAGAAGAACAGGGCAAAGAAGAGATAAGCCCAAAAAAGTAGACTGACTAGAGGTCTAGAGATCAGAGCTTTCTTTTTTTTTATTCGAACCGTAAATCAAACACGTTTATCCTCAAAAATCCCCCCAAGTCTGTAAATATTTGCAAAACTTTTTATTCTAAACTTTCGCATTCGTCATTCAAATTTTTTTCTTAATTTGTTGCTGAGTTCATTACCAACAAATTCTTTCTAGGTAAGCATAGCGCATAGTTTCACATGGCAAATTCAACATTAGTTTAATTTTTAGTTAATTTAATCGAACATATTCACCCTGATAGAAAAATAAAATTCGACGAGAAATATTTTGAGCTTTTTATCACAATCATGTTATAAATCAAATAAATATTTTTTTATTGCAAAACTTTTTATTTATAATTTTTTTTTACCTAAATAATATTATCGTATCTCTACTGGAACAATTAAATAAAAATAAAAATTATTATTAAGTTTCAGCATTATTTAAAATAATGCAAAATACCATTTACCGAACAAGGTCTAAAATCTCTTTAAAATTTCCCTTAAAAAAATCCAAAATCCCGAAACAATATCTTTTATCTCCATTTTCACATAAAAATTACCTAGAAAAGTGAAGCATAACGATAAGATCAGAGTGAGCAAAAAAGCAAAAGAGAATAAATAGAGAAGATTAAAGTAGAATTGATAAGAATAGAGTAGTACAGCAGACTAGAGTTGAGAAAAGACAAGTGAAATATAGTAGTGTTTTTTTTTCTTAGTGCGGGTTTACACACTTCAACTTTTGTTGCTCAACTGCTGTTTTTTCCATTAGAAAGAAAGAGAAAGCTTTATACCCCTTCTCTTTCTTTCTAATGGAAAAAACAACAGTTGAGCAACAAAAGTTGAAGTGTATAAAACCGCACTTATTGATAAAGAGTGCATAGCCCTTATTTAAAGTTTTTACCAGAGTAGCGAAGTGTTCACTCACTGTTCATACATGTATGAATCTGTACATTTCATTTTTTAGCCGCTTCTTCTCATACATGTGTGAGAGACTACAAAATATTTTGCGTTTTCTCATTTATGAATGCGACGATTTATTTTTTTTTCTTTCTATTCAAAAGTGAAAAAATGAGAAACACACAAGTGTTCATTTTTGAATATTTACAATTTTGATAATTTTTCATAAATGAAAAGGTCGTAAAAATATGTGCGTTAAGCATTCGCGTACATAAACGCACATATTAAATAATGCGCAATTGTCGGCGTATGCAGGAACAAAAATGTTTTTTTTTTTATTTCTTTTAGAATATATTGCAATATTGTAGTTTGAGTTAATATGTACCCATGTGTTTTTACTACATTTTACGGTAAACTACGATCGTAGGTAGAAAATTTTTTCACGTTCATTTATGAGAAATTTTATAAAATTTCAACATTCATAAATGAACATGTACATTTATAAAAAAGAACATTAATGAGAAGTAGCTGATTTATCATTTATCACATATGAATAAGACTAATAATTCTTGTTGTACGCATTCATGTATGAACATAAGCAGAACATTTTTTCTTGTTCGTTTATGCGCGTGAAAAATAAATATAAATTTTTAGATTTTTCATTTATGAAAAATATCATGAATGTTGATTTTTGAATGTTCATAAATGAAAAATTCTGAACCCTGGTTTTTACTACATTTTACGGTAAACTGCGATCGTAGGTAGAAAATTTTTTCACGTTCATTTATGAGAAATTTTATAAAATTTCAACGTTCATAAATGGGCATGTACATTTATGAAAAACAACATTAATGAGAAGTAGCTAATTTATCATTTATCACATATGAATAAGACTAATAATTCTTGTTGCTCGCATTCATGTATGAAAATAACCAGAACATTTTTTGTTGTTCGTTTATGAGTGTGAAAAATAAATATAATATTTTAGATTTCTCATTTATGAAAAATATCATGAATGTTGATTTTTGAATGTTCATAAATGAAAAATTCTGAACCCTGGTTTTTACTTTATTTTTTCTTATTTGATATTAAGAATTTAAGACAGCTGCCTATAATGGTTAAAAGTTCAACACCATATTTATTCAAATAATGGCCTCTATGGAAACACCTTTTAATTTGTTAAATTTATTGTTAAGATTTTTTTTTAATCCTTACATAGATTGTAAATGTCTACCAACAATGGAAGAAAATTACACCAAAATTAGTTGATATCACGTCCCTATAGGATCACTCTTTATATTTATTTTGTTATTGTTATATCGGACCTAAAAATGCTAAAATTTAAGCATCTGGCTATGACAGTTTATAAACAGGGCCACAAATGTGAATATCATGTCACTGTTGGGATACCCTTTTTATTTACTTGCACAAATTTGATAAACCTGCCTATCACAGATAAAAAAAAATAACAATATTTCATTGATTATCACGCGCTTTTGGAACACTCTTTAATTTTTAATAGTTTTGGTTATAGCAGTTTATTAATATGTGAAAATGTATGTATTACGGACTAAGGGACAGGGGGAGAGGAGGGTCTTATTTTTACCCTTTTAGTAGGAAACTCTAGAAAAAAATTAAGAGAAAACAAAAAATCGCTAAAACAATAGGAAAATATGTAAATTAATTTATTTAATATTCAACAGTAAAGTTATTTTTTGTTATCTATGTCAGCAAAAAAAATTATGGAAAATATAATTTTATGCTTAAATGTCTCTACGGTTCATTATTCATGCATCTGGTTAAGTGAAAAGGGATCGATTCTTCTCACAATGTTGATTGGAGACAATTTCTTTGTTTCTATTGTAACATGTTTATCTTCTTTGCACTTTTCATCATTTTGTAAATTGATACGATGCTTATTTTACTGTCTGCTATTATTCCTTTGGGAGGAACAACACAAACAACAAGACTCTTGAAGCCAACCAGAAACAAAAAAGTTTTAGAAATAGTTGTAGCCAGCAAAAGATCAAAGGACTTGGCTTAGAGTTATGTAAAATAACATTCAACTATTTGTCATATTAGCTTTTTTCTTCGATTCTGTTTTGTTTATTTTATTAATTTTTGTTTTTTTTTTCTTTCAAATAAAATTTAAGGAATTTATAGAGAAGTTTACAAATAAGTAACAGATTTTATTTTTCGGTGATAACAATCTTTCTTTTTAAAAAAAAAAAGGTTGAAATATTTTTTCTGTTTTATATTTTTACATCAACATTTACTTTAAATCCTGTATATTTTTGTTTATTTTTTCCTTGAAACGGAGTTTAAGTTCACATGTTGCACACGTATATTAGAACTAATATTCTGTTTCCACGACAATTTGAATCTCGTGTTTCGCTCTCTGAAGCAAGTTTGTGAATCATGCTGTTTACACGACTCATTTATCTGCTTCGATTTGACACTTGTTATTAAACAGAAAAACATAAATTGAAAAACAACAACAACAGTTGAAAAACAACAGCAGATATCCTTCTTGCCGCGATAGCATTAAGTATAATTTTTTTTCATTTTATAAAATTAAAATTAATTAACACACCCACAAAACAATTATATTTTTTAATTCTCGTTGTATTGTCCTATTAATGGTCGATCATTAGACTAAGATTGAAAAAATTTTAATCTTTTTTCCTCCTACGTTTCGCCGGTATTTCCCGGCTTCTTCAGGGAGTATGTACTTTTGTTTACTCTAAAAACATCATTAATCAATAATAATATTCAATTAATATTTAATTAAATATCTAATAAAATAAATTAAAACACAAACCTTAGTACTATAAAATTAAATTTTAACTATTGCTGATCTTGTCCATGTCCTCCTTAGTGTTCATTGTTCTGTTATCTTTCTGTCGTATTCTCAAACTTTCTAATATTAAGCGTCTGTTTTGTTTACTCTCTATGTCTGTTATTCGTTTTCTTTCAAAATCTGGTGTGTGTGTGTGTGTGTGTGTTCTAACATATGTTGTGCAATGCCCGTAGTGGTCTTCTTCTTTTTTATGTCTGTTTCGTGTTCATTTATTCTTGTCTGAAGTGATCGTTTCGTCTGTCCGATGTAAACTTGGTAACATTGTTGGTCAGCTGTGCTTTTACACGGAATTTCGTATACAACGTTACACATGTCCCTCTTTTTAATTCTGTCCTTGGCGTTTTTGAAGAAGTGTTATAGTGTATTATTAGATTTGTGTGTAAAGGTAACGTTGTTGTCTGAAATTATTTTCCTAAGGAATTTGTTATCGGTAATGTTTTCAACGTAAGTTACGGTAATGTATTTTTTGTCAATGTTGTCTTATTGTTGTCTTATTCATGTTTTTTATGGATCTGATGGAGTCAATTTTCTTATTTATAAGTGTTCTTATTGTTTTTAGAGGGTAGTTGTTTTGTTGTAATATTTCTTCTAATTTGTTAATGTTATTGTCCAAGAAATCTTTATCGCTAAGTTCTATTATTTTGTTGATTAGGCTATATGCCGTGTTAATTTTAGTTTTATATGGTTGGAATGAATTGTAATTGAGTATTCGGCCTGAAGATGTTGGTTTTGTGTACCAGTCAAAAAGGAGTTTGTTCTCTGATTTCTGTATTCTTAATTCTAAGAAAGGAATATTATTATATGTTTCTGTTTCTACAGTAAACTGTAGTTTGTTGTGTTGGTTGTTCAGTTCACTCAAAATAGTGTCCACGTCCTGTTTTTTAACAATTGCAAAAATGTCATCAACGTATTTTGTCAAGAATTTGATTTGTATATCTCTAATCTTCAGATTGTCAATAGTCTGTTGTATTATGTTGTCTAATACAATGTCTGCCATGGAGGGAGCTAATGGGTTCCCCATTGGCATGCCAAATGTTTGTGTGTAAATATTGTTATTGTAAGTGAAGTAATTATTGTCCTTTAAACAAAATTGTAGCATTTTGAGGAATTGGGTTTTGGGTATGTTGGTATGTTGTGCAACTTTGTCCCACTGTGTCATGATTATTTTAATGGCTAAGTATGTAGGTATGTTGGTGAACAGTGAAATTGCGTCAAATGAGACTAGTATGTCGTTGTCTTCCAGTGTGATGTGTTTTAATTTATTCTTCAGTTCAAAGGAATTCTTTATGTTTAGGTCTGGTGAGATTAAATGTCGAATAATGTTAAGTTTTCACTTTTAACTTTGTTTTGTTTGCAATTTTTCTTTGTTTACAAAAATGTTTAATTTTGATAACTAGAGCAGATAAACTTATGATAAAAATTAGAGAAGAGAGGATTTTTCCTTGATTCGCAGCTAGATTCGATATGAATCTACCAGCTTCGTTCTCAAAGTTTTGTATGGCGAAGCAGGTTGATTCGCTTATGATTGGGGTGTGAAGCAAGAATAGAGAGCGAAGCAGGTGCCGTGGAAACAGGCTATAAACATGTCACTCCTCTCTCTCTCTTTCACTCTCCCTCTCTTTCTCATTTTTTTACCATGCTTTTTAAAGAAGTTAACTGATTTAAGGCCGTGTCAGTTAAAACTTTTGCTTTGCGTTGCGTCAGAGTTTCGCTTTGACATTTGAGTTAAAATGTACGTAAATGTATGAAAGTTGCCACATAAAGCACTTTTGACGCAGCGCAAAGCGAAAAGTTAACCAACATTCAACTTTTTGCGCGCTTTGACAAACACCTGACTTTTATTATTTGTGTTTGTGTATTTGTGTGTGGGCGTAAACAAAAAATTCATGAGTGTTGTCAAAGTTTATTGTGACATACACCACTTGATTTACGCTTTTGCTTTAAAGTTTCAAATGTCACGCAAAGCAACAAAGTTTTATCTGACACGGCCTTTATGCATTTTGCTATGGTTCCTGCTCTACCAAAGCTAAACAAAATCTATTTGTTTTGATTTCAACAAAAGAATTAAATTATTTCTCCTCTTGCCTTCTACTGCCAACATATTTCCTCAATGAAGCATGATAGTTCTTAAACTTTTTCAATATTTCTCAATAAGGATTTTAGCCTTTGTGAGTTCGTTTTGTTCATTTTTAAGTCCCCATTCAAAAAGTACAAAAGACGCTAAATGTTACCAAATAAATAAACATGTGATTTAAGGTACGAAAGAGAAAATATATTAAAGAGTATTAAGTAAATTCTTTTTTTTTTTTAATATTTATTATGATTTCCATTTGTAAAGATGAAAAAGTTAAACACATTTCTATTCATAGAAGATTTGTTTCAGATCACTTTCGTTAAAGAAAATTTTATAAAATGAAACGTTCTGCGGACTTTTCAGGTTCCTTTTTAATCATCTTCTTGCAATTAAAAGAAAAAAATTTTAGGCAGATCACCAGCTTTAAAGATAACAAAATTAAGTTTTATGCACATCAACCAACAAAAAAACTGAATTTGTATTTAATTCTTGTTTTCGTCAAGAAAAAGTGCGCTTTTATAAAAAAAAAAAGCTTTTATTTAATAAATAAATTTATTTAAAAAGACCATTATTAATATTAATACTTATTTTATTTTATATTATTTACATTAAGAAAAAAAGGTCGAATAAAAATAATAATCAAATAATAATAAAAACGCTTTTATTTTATTTTCGTTTTTTTTTTAACCCTGCAAGGTTACTCTTCGTTTTAGTCCATTAAGGTTACTCTTCGTCGAATCAACGAACTATTTAAAAAACCACTTCTAACGGAACGATTTTTAAATTAAAAACTAAACAAATATTTTTTGAGGTATAATTTTATTTAAAAATAAAGAAAAAATTAAACATAAAAGTAAAAATTCTGCTTTTCACTTAAAATTCGATACGAATTCGAACTCTTTTTTTTTGTTTTTTCAAACTCACTCATTTTATAAAACAACAAAAACTTAAAAAATAAAAATGACTAATTTCATACACAGCCTTTAAATAAAATCAGTTCAGTAAGGACGAAGGCCACTGTAGCCAGTTCCTAGAATTATAATTATTAATTTGTAAATTTATTTACTGTTAATAAATAAATAAATAAATAATCAGTTCAATAAAATAAAAAAAAATTTTTTGGTTATTTTACACATGAAACACAAAGTTCTACTTTATGTTCACCACAGATATTTTTTTTTCATATATTGCATGCAGTTTTCGTCATTCTGCGTTTACTATATGGACAGAGGTGACAAATTTTACGTTTTTTTTTTCCTCGACACCCTCTTCCGGATTAGGTATTATATTTCGAATTTTTTCATTAACTAAGGTCTGTAAAGTAGGTGTCTCGAGTCTGCCTTTCAAATATGGAGCTACAAGAGATTCATGAAGGTCTTTCAGGCACTGTCGTCGGTTTTTTGGTTTTTGACCTTTTAAAAACATGTTGTGGGTATATATTACATAGCTGTTCACAAAAGTAATATTTATAATTCCAAAAAACAGACACATTGGCCATCTATTGGTTTTTCGGGAGCAAGAGACAGCACTGCACATTTGGTCCAAAGTGTCGACACCGCCTTTTATCTGATTATAAAATTCCACCATGTGAGGTTTTCCCGTTTTCGGATTTACGGTTCAACTTGTTGCAACTTGTTAAAAGGTATACAACTTTATTTGGTTTTGGCTTGTAGGATAATAAAGTAAGTTCATTATCGTAGCAAAAGACAGATGTTCCAGCTCTACGGCCTTTTACATTTCCCATTTACTTTGGAATCTCTCTCCTGTTTAATCGCAAGGTGCCAACAATAGTCATTTTGTAGGGTTCCATAAGCAATAACTTCGCTCGGTAAACTGATGTGAACCAATTATCCATTGTTATGTTGCGATTGTTGCATGAACAGTTCTTGACAGCTCTTTCACGTAGTGTTCTCCCAACGAAGTTGTTGTTGGATTACTGCCTTTTCCCAGATATGGACTAGCATCTACCATGTATTTTGTACCACTATCACAAACCATTACCAACTTTAACCCATATTTAGCCGGTTTATTTGGGATGTACATACGAAATGAGCATTTCCCTTTAAACGCCAGAAGTTGCTCATCAATGGTTAAATACAAACCGGGCACGTAATTTTGGCTACATTTTGCGATAAAAAGTTCCCAAACTTTTCTTAAAGGAGCAAATTTATCATTAATTATTGTCATTCTTAAACTTTTGTCGTCAAAGCGAAGGCACGACATCAAAAATTTGAACCGCATTTTACCCATGGCAGACACGTAACGCGACCCACAATAATTAGGATCAAAAAGTTCGTCTGTTGTAAGGTGGTTATCTTTCTTAATGGCTGTGAGAACTAGGAGTCCTAGAAGGGCATATAGTTCAGATGCATCAGTTGTACTCATTTGCGAATTAATTTTCGAACGGCTCTGTATCTCAACGTTTGTCCATTTCACAATCTCATCAATAATTTCAGGAGTGATGAACAATTTAAAGCAATTTAGAGGTTCATCGACTCCTTTACATTCTCGTGATGGACCCCTAGCCTTGTGGACATAGGACATAGCCCGGCGATGTGACTTTCCTTTTTTAGTTGACCATTCATAAAAATTCTTCCCTCGCAAATTTCTTTTTGAAAACTCGATAATATTAGTTTTTGAGCGAAGCACATTGAGTGGTATATCATCTTTATCTGAAAATTCCTCATCGGAAACCTCCGATGTCGGAAATATGTCGAAATAAAGCATCAAACTTATTACTCCATAAATACAAGAAATCGCACTAAAGTTAGTCTTCGTCTTTACGACGAGTACTCACCGGATTTTACGTGTGAATGTGAACTTAAAAAAAAAACTACGCTAGCATACTAACGTTGTTGATAGAAAGAGCGAAGTTAGATCACTCATAAAAAAGTTATAGAATAAAGAGTGTGTGGTGTTCGTCGATTCGACGTGCAGAGTTAATAAGCATTAAAATCGCTCAAAACAGCAAAGAAATTGGAAAAGTTTATAGAAAAAAATCGCCAAATTTATAAAAAGAAAATGTTCTGGCACTTAAATGCCAGCCCAAGCGGAGCATTCGTAGAATATTAGCTCTTTCATCTAAAGCATTTGTCGACACAATTCACAAATATTAATTTTGCGATTTTCTCTCTATCATATTTTGCTTAATATTATTTTGTCCGGCAATAATTTCAATTATTCAGCTGTATTCGTTCTGCCCACCATTAGCAGAAAACAGCCAGCTCAGACCCATATTAAAGATCATTTCATGCTTTATTTCTTAAACTAATCCACTTCTAAGTTCTTAGACACTATTATCTGGTTATAAAACTGTAGTCCATTGTAGACTTGAGGCTCTTCAGCCTTTTAAAATGCTTTTTAGAATTATATTATATTATTATATCTCACTCACAATTTTTAGTGAGAAAGAGGTTTCTTGTTTAAAAAATAAAGTTTCCCTCTACTGAGCTCTACATCAAACAGGTGTATTTTAGCAAAACCAGAGGCCAAGCTATCTTAGGTTACTTCTACGAATGCTTCTCTTAGCAGCCATTAAGAAATTATTAAAATTTGTTAAAAAAGCAAAAATTTTTTATTTTGTACTTAATTTTTAACTGTTGGAGTTTGTTATTTTATAATTTTTGTTATTGTAAAGGGCAAAATTACGGGACAATGACCTAATAATTACAAAGGCTGACAAAGGAAATACGACAGTAATAATGCTCAAAAAAGATTATATAGATAAAACACAACAATTTATACAGCAGACCAACTGCACTAAATTCAGGAATGACCCAACTGAGTCCTTCCAAAAGGAAATACGCAACCTATTAAAACGCTGCAAAACTTTTACTGACGGAAAAGTATACATGTACATGAACATGAATCCAGGACCACCGACGCTCAAAGCACAACCAAAAATACACAAGGAAAACATACCAATGAGACCCATTATAAACTACAGACCTGCACCAGCATACCACCTAGCTAAACACCTGACCAGCGTACTTAAGGAAAGGATAAATTTACAAAACACATATACTATACGTAATACACAAGACCTCGTTGATAAACTTAAGGACATAAAAATAACCGAAAAAACGCGACTCGTTTCCCTTGATATCAAGGATCTATATACTTCAATACCAACACATGAAACCTTAGATATTCTACACAACACACTAGACAATTTGTACGAAATGCAATACATCGCTGATATTATAGATATTGCAAAAACGATAATAAAACAGAGAACTACTTTAGATTCAATAACAACTTTTACAAATTACCTGACGGACTCGGTATGGGAAGCCCAACTTCCGCAATCTTCATGAAAAGTTTCATGCAACATCTCGAATCACTACACGTAAAAACTTTCATGGAAAAATACAAAATAACTCATTACTATAGATACGTAGATGACATTATATGCATCCTCGAGCAAGATAACGGCGAACAAATTCTAGAAAACTTAAACACAATTCATGACAAGATTACAAACACAATGGAAAAAGAACAAGACAGAAATTTACATTATCTTGACATCACTATAACGCGAGGAACTGACTATTTAACATTCGACATCTATAGAAAACCAACAACAACGGACACTACCATCCACAATACCTCAAACCACCCTACCCAACACAAACTAGCAACGCTTAGAGATATGATACACAGGCTTGGGATAATTCCTTTTACTCCAGATAAGTACAGGAGGGAACTTGACACAATCTACGCCATAGCTATGAATAACGGCTACAAAACCACTACCATCGATAAACTACTTAGACAATACAACACTAAGAACAGAAATAGAGAAGAGAAGGAGGCAGCCGATACAACACGACGGCACACCTTTACTTACACAGGACCAGAAATATGCAGACTAACTAAACTTTTTCACAAAGAAGGAATACTCACAGCATTAAAAAGTGGAAACACCCTCAGACACTATCTCAGAACAACGACAGAAACAACTGACAAATTTAATTCCAGCGGGGTATACAGACTTTTACCTGTACCTGCAAACGAATCTATATAGGGCAAACTGGACGAACACTAAAAACAAGGTTTGCAGAACACATACGCTCATACAAACGGAAAAGAGAAGATTCAAACTTTGCATTACACCTTGACACTCACGGACACACACCAAGGGAAATAGATGAATGTATGACATTATTACATCCTAGCAAAAACGGACGAAGACTAGACATTCTTGAAAATATGGAAATCTACAAGACAAAAACATTCAACAACGACACATTATAAACGAACAGGTAAACACGACCTCAGACACAATTTTCACACCATTAAAACTACTCATGCAAACGGGCAAACGAAAAACACCCTCAGACGGACACACGTACCTATGTAATAGTAAAAGACGGAGGTATCGGTAAGTTTACTTTGCATACAAATGCCAGGTGGCCGGTATTCTGCTTACCTGAATATATACGGACCTAATAACAGAACCACCTGAACGCCAACACTGACTCACCAGTACAAACTAAACCGCGGCTTGAGAATGATGCATTCGCATCGAAAGCGCTCGCCATCGAATACAAATCAGCCAGTTAGGACGGAAAATGGCAATATTATTTCATCTACTGGCGGAGGACAACCAAACAACATAATACCAAAAACTTTAATATTTAAAAGACCGCCAATTTCATGAAAACCTGTGCTTCTCATCCATCTATCTCACGTAACAGTCAAACATTAACATTTTGCAGTAGAGACACGGAGAACACTAAAAGGGTGCAAGTTAAAGTTTCGCATCGAAAGCGCTCGCCATCGAATACAAATCAGCCAGTTAGGACGGAAAATGACAATATTAATTGTTGAAGGGCTTATGTATTTTTTTGTTTATTGTAATTAATGATTTTGTTTTTTCATCTGCAATGAAGCAACAGATATCTTCATTTAGCAGAAAGAGCATAACAAAAGGCCATTAATTACACAAACAGATACAAAAACAGGTATAAAAAAAACACATAACTTCAAAATTGTTAATTCAATTCTTTCCCAATTTTCCTGCATTACTTAACTTGAAATTCCATTACACCGTGAAATATATATACAAAAGCAAACACACTTACACAGCCAAATATACCAACACCTACACCCTCAAAACATACTTTAATGATTAATAACATTTTTAAAGGTCCATTAAGTACTTTTTGTTTTTCCTCCAAGCAAAACAAAAAGGGTTTGTGTTGCTAAAACGAATGCAATAAAATAATTATGTTGGAAACTCTTTTAATGTATTTAAAAAATAATTTATCACACACTCACGCACGCACACGCATTCATCAAAATTATTATTTATTTATTTGAAGATATATTTTACAAATTTAATTTATAAAATATAATAAAAGGCGCGGGTGACTAGACCATAAGCGCTCGAAAAAGAAAAATTAGATATATACTCATATATGAGTTGATTAAATGTTCAAAGAGAAATTAAAGTAAGTAAAGTAACTGAGAGTAAAATAGATTTAAGTAATAATATTATGATTTAGTATCAAACGTCTCGAATATTGTGCTTTAGTAAACAACTTTGTGTTTTTGACCAATTTTTTCCAATAGAGCAATCAATTATATTCTGCAGGGGTTCATCTAATTTAGAAACAGGACAATCCATAAGTATGTGTTGAACGCTCAAGAAAATATTACAGTGAGAACAAGTCGGGGGATCTGATCTCTCATAATAATGTTTGACCATAAAAAGGGGTTTTCCAACTCTTATGCGAGCCATTGTAATGCATTGACTTCTTGTAAAATTAGTATTGTATTTAGGTCTTCGTTGTAAGGGTTCAAGTCGTAATTGAAGAAATCTAAAAGGGTTTATTATGCCTCTAGGTGAACAAGGTGTTTCAGTGATGTTTGGCATATTCAAAGCGTTTTTGGCAGTTAGATCCGCAAATTCGTTGCCCTGTATTCCAATATGAGAAGGGATCCAAAGCACTAAGATTTCATTATTCAGTCTGGCAGGAAAGATTATAGCATCGTACGAGCCATTGTAATTTTTCATTAGCGCCCTGATTGCGCTAAGACAGTCCGTGCAGATAAGTGTTTTAACTCCATGCTGAATAGAATAAGAAACTGCTGACTTGATCGCCATAATTTCAGCGGTAAATGTTTCAGTATGATCCGGCAAACGCCCTTTTGTTAAAACTTCAAAGTTGACTGCTGATAACTGCCTAATTACCGAATAAGTAGTTATACCATTAAAAAAATGAACCATCAGTAAAAAGGATAAGTTCAGGTGAGAAATCAAATTTTTTTGGCATCATAAGTTGTTTAAAAACATTTTGCTCTGTACTGTAGAAAAAGTTGACAGATCAAATGAAAGAATTGCTGTTTAATTTTTCAATTTTTACCTGAGCTCCTCACTTAGAGCTCGAAGGTATTTATTGTTTATTTATTAATTGTTTTATAATTAATGATTGTTTTATTCTTAATTTCTACAGCTTATATACTAACAATGAAAATAATCTAGATTCTAGGTTTGAGTGACGTCACTCCATTCTTACTTCATATACTTATACTTAACTACATACATTAATATAAATATTACTAGGTTATCATAAAATACTGTACAATGTGAATGTATTTAGTGTAATTACCAACAAAACTGACCTATAGATATAGAGAAATTCAACGTCATCAAAAATACTTCCGCATGCAGTGTTCCCATTAATGCCCATGCATAATATAGTAACAACAACAATACAGTACAATTAAACTATGCTGATGATCAATAAATTGGTTACAATAAGTGATTCGATAATATTTATTAATACAAATGTATTGGCAATTAAGGTCTCTTTGTTTCTCTACTTATGTGTCAATTATGCCAATTGGTTAATCACACTACAGTACTTCTTTTCTCAAACAATGTTAGACTGTCGTCGACTGAAACTAGTTCCTTAGATCTGTCGGGGATGTCTGGTTTATTAGGAATGGAGATATTATGTTCCTTTATCAGTGAAATAATCTTGCTAGTTGAAGAGGATATTAAAGATGTAGGTGCGTAAAGATGATTCCAAAAAGTCTCATGCAAACCTTCAGAAGATACTGTGATTGATCTCGCAGCCAACGAAACAGAGCTATTCTCGCGTAATAATTGAAAATTTGGAGCATGTGTTTCCCTTCTCAAGAGCTGTAAGGGTGTTGACCGTAACAAACCTGAAGCTGTCCGAAAGCAGTTTTTTTTTTTGTTTAAAGAGAAGTAGCACTTCAGGCAACAATGCCTATTTAGTCAAGTACCGTGCTACATTCTTTAGGAAAGTGATAGAGAATAAATGCAACAGGTGGTGAAAGTAGAAGGATAGTCGGAAATTAACTGCCGTATAAAGACAGCACACAGCGACCAGTGACTATGCCTTCATCGCTGAGCAGCCCCACCGACAGTCAATTTTTATTTTTGTAGTGAAAAAACCAAGGTCCTCGTTGGGAATCGAACCCACAACCCCCATATTTACAAGATAGTACACTACCTACTAGCCTACAGGGGCACCCTGTAGTAGAAGTATTAAGTTGCATGATGTTATTTTTAGACGTCCATCCGTAGATCGTAATACCATGCAAAAGAACACCTGTGGTCACGGAACGACAAATATTCAAAGCTGTTTCAATATGTGGTCCTTTGGTCCGAGAACAGATGAGTTTTAATAGATTATTTATTTTATTTAATTTTTTGACCAAAAACTGTATATGTGAGTTCCAAAGAAGATTTTTAGTAAATAATAACCCTAATAATCCTCATTTCATGCTTTAAGGAAAGGTTAACGTTTCTTACACACATGGTATTACAGTTTCAATCCTTTCTTCTGCAAACGTGAAGAAGTTCGGTTTTATCAGCCGGAATAACAGCACCCCTTTTTGTTGCCCATTGATTAATTTTAGTGTCCAAATAGTTTAAGTAAAATTCTGTCTCAGATCCGGATGCAACAGCAAAAATATTATCGGCGTATATACCCACGTAATCGATGCCAGGAAGGTTTTTTAATGCATTGGCTAAGGAATTGGCATATATGCTGTACAAAACTACTGACAAGGGGAATCCCTGTGGGACACCATTATCAAGCGGATAATGTACTGAAAAATGACCAATCAAAATCATATATTAACTGCAACATATTTCATTTTATTGCCAGACAAACAACTTACAATTGTAGTTTGGCGATTAAAAATCTGTAAAATAAATGTAAAAATTTTTTAAAAAGAAATAAAGCGGAAAAAGTGATGTAAAAAAAGACTGCTTTAAATTAATAAACAATAAAAAATAGTACCTTTTATTAAAACAAAATGAACTGTTTAAAAAGTGTTAATAAATTATAAAAACAATTTTATAACACTAACTAACGAAACGAAACGAAACACTTTGAACCGCATAATTTATAGTTCATTTTAAAATAAACATTTTTAAAAAGCATTTCTTTTATAAACGGTTTTTGCGAAGGTACTTTTGGGAAAGGTACTTAAATACTTCTTAAAAAATGTTCTTTTTTAAAAAGTATCTTAAAAAAATAGTGTCATATATATAAAAAACAACTTGAACAACAATTTTATTAAAAGGTTAATTGAAACTAATGTCATTTAACAAGGCAGCTGGTGCCGACGGCTTGCCGGCAGAGCTATTTAAGGCCGGAGGCAATGAGTTGGTTAGGAGCATGCATCGACTCATTAAAGCCATTTGGTTGGAGGAACGCATGCCCGATGATTGAAGCCTCAGTGTGCTATGCCCTGTCCACAAAAAAGGAGATAAATTAGTTTGTTCTAACTATAGAGGCATAAGTCTCCTGCCTATTGCATATAAGATTCTGGCGACAATTTTGTGTGAACGACTGAAACCAAAGGTCAATGAAATAATTGGCCCTTACCAATGTGGTTTCAGACCTGGTAAATCCACATCTGACCAGATATTCACGCTGCGCCAAATCCTGGAAAAGACCCATGAAAAGCAAATCGACACCTACCACCTGTTTGTTGATTATAAAGCCGCTTTTGACAGTCCGATCCGCGCAAATGTTTATCAGGCCATGTCTGAATTTGGAATACCGGCGTAGTTGATAAGACTTTGCCAAATGACCTTGCAGGGCACAAAGTCTTCGGTGAAAATAGGAGACGATCTTTCGGACCCGTTTACCACCACGCGAGGATTCAGACAGAAAGACTGTTTATCGTGTGACCTTTTTAACATCCTCTTGGATAAGGTTATACGAGACGCAGCGGTTAATAGGAATGGCACTATCTTCGACAAGAGCCATATACTTCTCGCATATGCGGATGACATTGACATCATAGGCCGAACATTGCGAGATGCAACTGCTGCCTTTGCGTGTATTGAGAAGCAGTCACGGAAAATGGCTTTGGCGGTTAATGAAGGCAAAACCAAGGTTATGGTTTCAACGAACAGAAAATTTACAAGATTAGGTGAAACTGTGAGCGTTGGCAACTATAACTTTGAGGTTGTTAGGGAATTTGTATATCTCGGTACATCCATCAATACAACGAACACCATCGGCCTGGAAATACGAAGAAGAGTAGTGCTTGCAAACAGATGCTACTTTGGGCTAATCAGGCAATTCAAAAGTAAAGCCCTTTCTCCAAAGACGAAAACAAAATACTCTACAAGACGCTCATACTACCTGTGCTTCTGTATGGTGCAGAATCATGGGTGCTCGCGCAAGCAGATGAATCCGTGCTTGGAGTATTTGAGAGAAAGATTCTTCGAAAAATATATGGACCTGTTTGCGTTAGCGGAGACTTTCGGCGTCGCAAGAACCATGAGCTGTATGAACTGTATGCCGATATTGATATTGTGAAGCGCATTAAGGTACAAAGACTGCGCTGGCTGGGACATACAGAGTGTGATTTGTTTTACATCTGCACCGACCGCGAGGTCATAATCAGATGGTGGTCAAACCACTTAGTTGATTGGACACCAACTACGCCCTAGAAGGCCTTCGGATACGTATATCCTCCAGTCACTCCTAGTAGCAATTTAGAAAGTCCGGAGTAGGCCGTGCCCTTACTCCTTGCTGAGGAGTTGGAGACTTTCCAACTCCTGGTCCAGAACGCATGAAGCTCTTATTTATCAAGAACACGCCAGCATTCATACTCACTGGACCTGAACCATTCATTGTGTTAATTTGAATGGTCCGATCGACAAACTCTCACGAGGGTCCGAAACCACAACCACCACGATACTCCCATATAGGGGCCAACCTCAATAACCAGTCAGAGCACATTTTTTGTCTAAAGAGAGCAAATATTGTACTCTGGAGCAACTGATTTCCCGTGGAAATATGTGGATTGTCCAGGTGACTCCTACTAGCCTTTGAGGGGCCTGGGCTCCCTTTTACCCCGCAAGACACAAATCTAAATGGAATAGTAGGTTCCAAAAAGACTATAATGTGCCCCCGTGGGAAAGCTGGGACATACAGAGGTGATTTGTTTTACATCAGCGCCTGACTGTAAGTCTTAATCGGATGGTGGACAAACCACTTTGTATAATTTGGAACGTCATACATGCGTCCTAGATAGCCGAAGCCATAATTCTATGCAACAGAACCACTTAGTTGCAACTTTAATGATTCCAGTACAGGTCTGCAAATCATTACACCTTGCTAAAGAGTTGGAGACTTTCCAACTCCTGTCCAGAACACATGTCTAGCATGCTCACTGGACTGGATCATTCAATTAGCGTGTCATTAACAGTGAGATGATCCTGGCCACCATAATAACCAATATACTGTTATGGGGCCGCAAAACCACAACCACCACGATGCTCCCATATAGGGGCCAACCTCAATAATCAGCCAGAGAACTATTAAATGTCTAAAGAGACAAATAATGAACTCTGCGGGCATTACTGATTCCCGTGGGAGTTTCCAGTTGTACCCCTGCTGACTTCAGGGGACTGGGCTCCCTTTTTCCCCCAGTTGCACAGGTCCAGATAGTTGAGTACTCTATAAGAACCGATAAATGTGCCCCCGGGGGGTAGGCTGGGACATACAATGCGTGATTTGATTTACATCTGCACCGACTATATAGTCATAATCAGATGGTGGTCAAACCACTTAGTTGATTGGACACCAACTACGCCCTAGAAGGCCTTCAGATACGTATATCCTCCAGTCACTTCTAGTAGCAATTTAGAAAGTCCGGAGTAGGCCGTGCCCTCACTTCTTGCTGAGGAGTTGGAGACTTTCCAACTCCTGGTCCAGAACGCATGAAGCTCTTATTTCTCAAGAACACGACAGCATTCATACTCACTGAACCTGAATCATTCATTGTGTTAATTTGAATGGTCCGACCCACAAACTCTCACGAGGGTCCGAAACCACAACCATTACGATACTCCCATATAGGGGCCAATCTCAATAACCAGTCAGAGCACATTTTTTGTCTAAAGAGAGCAAATATTGTACTCTGGGGCAACTGATTTCCCGTGAAAATATGTGGATTGTCCAGGTGACTCATACTAGCCTTTGAGGGGCCTGGGCTCCCTTTTACCCCGCAAGACACAAATCTAAATGGAATAGTAGGTTCCAAAAAGACTATAATGTGCCCCCGTGGGAAAGCTGGGACATTCGAATGGATGAAAACGCTCCAGCAAGGAAAGTTTTTGAATACGGCTCTGAAGGTGCGCATAGAAGGGGGCGACCAAAGCTCCGCTGAAAAGATCAGGTCTAGGAAAATATCGCCGATCTGAAAATTAAAAACTGGCGAAGAAGCGCAGAAGATCGAAACGCTTGGAACTCTATACTAATCTCGCCCCAGGACCCAGCAGGGTTGTGAAGAGCCATTTATGGATGGATGGATGGAATGTCATTTAACTGAAAAAGTTTCTTCTTAACAACCTTCCGCAAAACTTTAATAGAAATTTAAAAATTTAATATAAAATATTATTAAATCAAATACAGGAATTTAGCAAACAAAATATTATTTATTTTATAAAAATTAATTAATAATGATTTTATTCAACTTCAAAAACGAGCAATCGATTCGAAGTAAAAGCTGTGCCTGTCAAAAATTAATCAGTAGTAAAAAGATGTTTTAACGATGCATTAATTGTCGCGTTCGTAGACATTTTTCTTAAATTACAATAAAATACTGTTTGCAGCACGAAATAAAATTGTATGAATTCAGAATAAATAAGCGTTGAAACGATTAATGATATTTTTTTTTGAAAAACTATACAACAAATCAATAGGATTTTAATAATTAAATTTTATTTTATAAAATCTAAATAAGAATGAGAGATAAGTTGGGAAAGGCTTTCGGCTGGATTTGCCTACCTGCTTTCTAAAAAAACAATTAAACTCAAAACAACAATAAAATAGAATTCAAGAACTTTTTTCTATTTTGTTAAGCGACTTTTGCTAACAGCATGTTTGTTTAACTAACGGTAAACTAAATTTTATATAAGTTTCGGTTGCAATCCTGAATTTGCTTTTATGGCTTTTGTTTTCTTAATTTTTTGTTTTTGTTTTGCATTCATTCAAACTCTCTGACATTTGTAATTTTAATTTGATTTATTTACCCACTCACACAATTTTTTATGGGCAGTTGTTAGTTATTCATGTTATACGTATGTCTGGTTGAGTTCTATTTTAAAATAATTTATTGTTTAAAAACCCAAAACCAATAGAGGATTTAAATTTTAAACTTGATTAATATTTCGGCAAAAATAAAATAAAACGAACATATTTAAAGACTCTATTATAGGGCACAGGTGCAGAAGAAATGATTGAAAAGCTTTTTATAAAAAAAAAAAAAAGTTTGCGCATCTTTTTGTTTTGTATAATTTTAAATATAACAGTTTAACAGTTTTCGTGATTATTTCCTAATGAAAAAAAATTTTTTTTCAGAGAATATTTTTGTGGAAAAAATTATTTACTTGTTTCAAAATGTTTCTTAATTTTAAATTTTTGGTGCAGCAAGTTTTTAAACGGAAATATTTTCACTCGTGATTTTAAAAAATAAAACATCTGATCAGAACCAATATTTTTATGTAAAACTTACGAGCAAAAATGCTGCTTTAGAAAAAATATGTATGTTGTTCATTCAATGTATAGGCGCCTGTACGTTTTTGTATATTTTTTATACTTATTTTTTTTTTGAAATTTTTTTTTTATTCAATTCAATTTTATTCAATTTTCAACATTAGTAACATTTCATGTTTACATTACATTTATTTAAAACATTATTACACAAAAAGGACCTTGCGAAGCCGCTTGGGCTTTTCTGCAGGTACACAATGTTATAATAAAGGTTTGAAACAACATAAGTTCATTCGTTGCATACTAAATATACTATTAACATTATTCAACTTTAAAATCCAATACATATTACTGCGTGTCCATGAAAAATTTTTTAATAACTCTCTTGGTTTTGTGTTGATTTGTTGCAGTATTTAAGATGTCCGGTGGCATCATATTATATATTGTGGGTAGTACAACAGCTAGTGAGTTCCTTCCGTAATTGTTTTTATATTGCGGGACTTTGAATCTACCTCCTGTTTTTCGGCGTGTTTGATAATTATGAATGATTTCCGTAAAGAAACGGGTGTCCTTGTTAAATTCAATTGCCAAAGTAATGTAGTAGATACTTTTTATATTTAACATTTGTATGTCCCTCAGGGTTATGTTTACTTCAGCGTTATATGTGTTACTGTAGTTATTCACTGTTATATTTGCTGTCACATTTGTAGCGGTTGATGGATCGATTATTGTTGAATTAGAAACAGTATCGGTATTTGCAATATTTTCTGTTTCCCTATTGTTTCCTATATCATCATAGTTTTGCCTATAGTTTCTATATCGTACGGTTGTATCCAGTATTTTGATTAATGCATTTTGCGATGATTGGAGTTTTCTACAATAGTTGGAACTTCCCCAGGCTGTAATACCATGTCGAATAATTGATTCTACTAGCGCGAAGTAAGCTTGCCTTAGTACCACTATATTCGAACGGAATCTTAGATAATTTAGCATATAAGAGGCTTTCCTTAATTTTTTTCTTAGGTATTCTATGTGTTCATGCCAGTTGAATTTATTGTCCACAATTACACCAAGGTATTTGTAAGAATTTACCAATTCCACAATTTTATTGCATTCTTTAAAATTGCAGTGGATTGTTGACCTTTTCGTTTCGTGTAGACATTCTGTACAATGCAATCTCAGTTTTAAGTCCTCGTATCGGATGTGTGGTGGCTTGCTATGCATTAGTTTTGTTTTTGTCGAATTTATTATTATTCCTTGGTCATGACACCATCTCTGAGCCTTTTCCATTTCGATTTGCATAAATTCTAATGCACATTTAGCTTTTTTGTGTGCCACAACTATAGTAGTGTCATCTGCATAAGCATATATTTTGCTGTTTTTGAGAGTATTAATGAGATCATTTGAATATATAATAAATAGAATTGGACCTAATTTAGATCCTTGCGGGACACCATAATCCATCGCCATTTCCTTGCTAATATGTTCGGCTATTTTTACGAAAAATTTTCTACATTTTAAGTAGTTTTCAAAAAGTTTCAGACAACTTCCACGTATTCCCATCCTTTCCAATGTTGACAAAAGTTTGCCATGTGGTAGTGTGTCAAAAGCTTTGCTGAAATCAATGAACAAGGCTAGGCAGTGGTTATTCTTACTTAACTGTTGATTTATATAATTTGCAAAGTTTCCCAGCAGTTTATTTATGTTTTTATTCTTTTGGAACCCAAACTGATTTTGATTGATGACTTTATATTTTTCTATAAAAGCACTTAGGCGTTTGACTATGATAATGGTTGTCGTTGTCGTTGGTAGACAAGTTTTCTTAGAAAACTACACAGTTAGTAAACAGCATACCGATTTGATAAAATTTCTACGTAGTTAGTAAACAGTAATTTTTTGTTGTTTTGCGTACATAAGTTTTCTTAGCAAGCTATGCAGTTAGTAAAAACATACCCAGTAGTTTACTTTATTGTTTACATTATTATTTTAATTATTTTCTTTTAAAATTGAAGCAAGACACATTCGTATCAATATCAATAATAAAAAATTAAATTATTATATTTCGTCCAAAAATGTATATGTGGCTTCCGAAACTTTTATAGCTTGCCTAATTCATTCAGATAATAAGAAGGCCATAACACAAAATTTGTAATAAAAACACCCATACTAATATCAATTTAATTAAGTTTGATTCATTTATACTCAATCAAAATATTATTGTCAGTATTTTCGGTGAAAGCCGTTATTACTGGCTGTTTGCTTGATGGGTTCGGAGAACGCTTTTGATGCCATGCGTGTAAGCCATAATCTGACTGTAGATCATACCACTGTGGATGAATTGTAGCGTAACCCACGCCTCAGGAAACCTTTAGATATATCTATCCTCCAGTCATTCCTGTTTGACACGCCGAGAGTTCGGAGCAGGCCGCTGCCCTCACTCCTTGCTAAAGAGTTGAAGACTGGATAGTCTTCCCACAAGCATTCTCATTCATTTATTGTGAATGATCCGAATCACACAACTCAAACGAGGAACCACAACCACCATGATGCTCCCGAAGGGCCAACCTTAATAATCAGTTGTAGAAAAGCTAAAGGACTAAAAAGCCAAAAATCTGAACTCTGGGGCTTACTGATTCCCGCGGAAATAAAGTGGTGTTGTCCAGTTGGCTCCTGCTAGCCTTTTAGGGTACTGGGGCTCCCTCCAGGTTTTTTCTAGTTGAAATTTCGGAGGTTTCGATGCAGGGTGGCAAACTTCCACTCCTTGCTGAAGAGCTGGAGACTATCCAACTCCTGGTCCAGAACACATGAGAAGCATACTCACTGGATCCGGGACATATTCCTAGGCAGAATACTACGGTATAGGACGACCGGGGCGGATGTACTGGACAGACGAGGAGTGTACAAATTAACTTGTACATGCCATTATAGCTACATCGGACAAACAGGACGAAAAATTAAGACCAGATTTAGGGAACACATTAGATACTATAACAAAAGACTACGAGAGCCAAGATCAACTCCAGGATCGGACTTTGCGAACCATATATTTAACAACAAATGTACACCAGGACATATTAAGACAACGGTTAAACTGCTTCACACACAGCACAAAGGAAGGAGACTAAATGTATTGGAAAACATGGGAATATACAAACAAAAAACATTTGACGGACGAATAATAAATGAACAAATAAACACTGCTTCGAACACAATATTTGAACCGTTGAAACATTTTTACAGGAAAACAAACACTACACCAACACAAAAACGTTACGCAGGTGCGCAAGACCAAGGCAATAAAGAACATCATAAACGTACAATTACAGATTATTACGTCACATGAAAGGGGAAAGGGAAGAGAGAAAACCCAATAGGTTCACACATAAACAAAAACGGACAACAAGCATGATCGTAAAAGGATTTAGTTAGGAAAGAAGACGAATGAAAAAGGGACGACATATTAGGTAAAAAGAGACAAATGAAAAAGGAGAGAGAGATGCAGGCAAAAAAGACAGTAAGTGACGAACGCAATAACACGAAGGGAGACACGAACTATATAAACACAACTAACAATAGAACGCAACTAGTACGAAAAGAACACTGAAGATGGCAAACAGCCGAAACCGGTTTGTTCACAAACCAAATTTGACGAGGGTCGACGGAAAACCGTACCCAAACAAACGACATATTTTTCTATTGAAATCCTACTTAGTTTATGATAAATTCTTCTTTTAAAAAACTTTTGTTATAATAACTTCTTCTAATCAAATATTTTATTGTAAAAAATGTTTTCCATATTTATTTGTCACTAAATTCTCTTCAGCATTGTTTGAATGTGACTAATTTTTCTGTGGAAAACATTGTTTGACACAAAATTTTTTGTGCACAAAAGCTGTTCTGTTTTATAAAAGAAAATCTTGGGAGATAAAGTTTTATAGTGAACTACTTGTTTCTAATAAATATTCCTGTGGGAGAGATTTTTCTATGGAAACCACTGTTTAGGAAAATTGTCCTTTTTATTTATTTATTTTTTTTTAGATAAACCAAACAAATTCGGTAAATTTGAAAAATAAATTTCTTACAGTAAGACTTTTTGGCATTCAGTTTTCAACTGGGTGTATGACCAATTTATATGAAAAACACTATTATAAACCCACTTTTCCTTGAAAGAATACTCAAAAAGTAAATTTTCCTGCTTAAAAATATTTTAGGTGAATTTTTTTCTAACAACTATTTCCATGGCTAAAGCTATTTCACGCATCGGAAAGTAGTTTAATTGCAACATTTTGTTCTCTGTAAAAGTGTAAAAATATTTTTAAGGACAAATGTTTTATCCCCGTTTCAAAATATATTTTCTTGCATAAAAATTGATTTTTATTTAGCCAAATAAAATTATACATGCATCATATACATTCAACCTAATATATTCTTTTGCAGATGACAGCGCCATTTGTCACTCATATTCATTTGATAATAGACCACAGGCCATTTGGAGGTTACTTCCAAAAGGCAAAACATGAATGATACGCTTAATCACGATCTTGTGACAATCTTGGAATGGGGTCGTGTGAATAGAGTAGAATTCAATGCTCGTAAGACACAATGTTGCATGCTTACGCATAGATCTTCGTTTGGTACTGGTGCTGCATCTGTTACTATGGGTGATATAGGTATTACGGAATCGGAAGCTCTTGATGTTCTCGGTATGAAAATTCAGTGTGATGTTCGTTGGACTAAACACATTTTTCAGGTTTCTAAAGAAGCTTTCAAGTGCCTCGGTTTTCTAAAGCGGTGTAGAAGATACTTTACCCCATCCGATCTCCCTACTATCTATACCACCTACATCCGTCCGAATATGGAATACAACTCTCATGTATGGGCCGGTGCTCCCAAGTCTATTTTGGGGTTACTCGACCGCGTACAGGAGAGGGCCAAGAGGCTCATTGCTGACAGTGGGGTATCCAACTCTATTGATTCTCTAGAGCATCGACGCAATGTGGGATGCATTTCATTGTTCTATCGTTACTACAATGGTAAGTGCTCTAATGAGATTAGGGAACTTGTTCCTGATACTCGCACGTTTTCACGTTTAACTCGATTTTCGATGAGAGCACATCATTTTGTGGTTGATTGGCCAACGAATGGGAAAATTCGTTTTTCAGCAGAACAGTCCGTATGTGGAATAAGATCCCTCCGGAGGTCTTTACTGTCACTTTCAATCTGAGAAAGTTCAAATCGAATGTCCACAGACACTACTCCCTCTTTCCTTCTTCCCGTAACATAATTTCCTAGTTCTGGCACAGTGCATTGCGTACGTAGGGGTCATCCCCTGAGTGCTGGTCCTATTAAAAAAATATGTGAAGCAAGACACGTGAAAGTTGTTTTATTGAAAATCTTCTCCCAAACAGATAAATTCTGTGTAAAAATATTTTTAGGATAAAATATGTTTGCTCATTTTAAAACACATTTTTTTTACCCGATATAAATGATTTTTTGTTAAACCTATTGGAAATTCTGCAATTTACTTTATTGTTTCTATTAATTTTTTTCAATTTATTTAATTGCAATTTTATAATTTATTTTCACCCACTGTCATATTTTATAAAAAAAATCGTTTAAATAAAGAGGCTTCACTTGTTGCTGTCGAGTTAATATTATTTCTACTTGTTGAGAATTGTCATAAACTGGTAAAACTGCTCTATTTAATACGAAATAATAACATTAACAGAAATTTCTATTGTTGTATCATAAATCACTAACAACACAAGACCTAAACCGAAAAAAAATAAACAAAAAATTGCTCTTTTGTTGCATATTAATTTGGTGTCACCAGTTCAGTTTTTTTCCCGCTTATGTCCTTTGTTTATTTTGTTCTGCTCATGCAGTTAGTTTGTTTTTAACTTGTTGTTGTTGTGATTAAGTATCTTGTCTATGATGTCGTACATTAATATTTTGTTTTGCCTTTTTGGCAGTGAGTTAATGGTGAATGCTCTAAATAATGGTTACGTTGAGTTAAACATGACAGTTAAAAAATTAATGTTACGAAAGGATACGATTATTTGTTATTGTTGTTGTTTTTTTTTTGTATATTTTACTGTTGACACTTAGTAGAAATCAAACATTTGTCAATCAAAGACATGATACGAATAATGAAGAAAAGTGAAAGTGTACAGCAGTGCTCATAATTTTTATGCTTTAAGCCAGCCATTCTCTAAGTGTGTTCCGCGGAACCCTAGGGTTCCGCGATATCCCTGTAGGGGTTCCGCAAGAATTTAGAAAAAATTCCAAACACCTCTCTCTGGTCGACCGTTATGACGCGGCGTATCACGATTCACGAGGCGCAGCCGAACACATACATACACACATACATATATACAATTCATACACATACATACAATTCATACACATACATACACACATACATATATACACATACATATGTGAACCCCCTGAATTTATTTTTTAATATTTATACTCCGGTGAATACCCAGATTTTACTTTTAATATTCGTATTTTAATACAACAACTGAATTACTTTTCTTTCTATTAATTTCTTAATATGTATTTTTGTGTTTTGAATAAAGTCAGTTGCGTTTGAGCTGTCAGTCAATAAAGTTTGTTTAAAATAAAATCGCTTTCGTGTGTTTAAGTATTTTATGGGTTTTTCACATATATACAATTCGCCTCGTACAATTTTACTATGCCGCCAATATGGAACGTTGGCTTAAAGGCGTTAAACGTGTTGCAACAACATCTTCTAACGAAGCCGAATGTTCAAAAGTAGTTCGCTCGGAGTATACAGCAATTACCGATCCAGACGATTATGCAACGACGTCAAGTTCCACGGTTTCAAAGGCGAAAAAAAGGAAGTATGATGAATCATATATCAGTTTCGGATTTGTTGATTCCAACTGCTCACCTCTCTGCATGTTATGTAGTAAACTGCTTCCTAATAGTTCCATGGCACCTGCCAAGTTGCGCCGACATTTAGAAACTGTACACCCTGAGTCTAAAGACAAGAATAAAGAATTTTTTGTACGTAAAAAAGAACAGTTATTGGAAAGTCAAAAAACTATGATGCATGTAACCCAAACTATGAATGAAAAGGCCACAGAGGCATCATATTTAGTTAGCTATCGCATTGCACAAGCAGGTGAAGCGCACACTATCGCTGAGAATTTAATAAAACCATGTGTGTTAGACATAACAAAATGTATGCTCGATGAAAAATCTCCAAAGCATCTTTCTACTGTGCCGCTATCAAACGATACTGTTTCACGGCGAATTCATGAACTGGGAAGCTACGTCAAACAAGAACTAGTTACACGTCTACAAGAAACACGTTTCGTCTTGCAAATAGATGAGTCTACTGATGTCGCTGGTCTGGCTA
Source organism: Trichopoda pennipes (assembly GCA_030448955.1). NCBI lineage: Eukaryota > Metazoa > Arthropoda > Insecta > Diptera > Tachinidae > Trichopoda > Trichopoda pennipes. The sequence goes on from JASKUP010000175.1 coordinate 5,611,904, forward strand.
TCTTGCTGGTTATCGTGAGATATCCATATGAAAGTTCTTTGGAAGAAGATAAGCTTATGTGTTCACCGCTGCCCACAAAAACTACCGGAGAAGAAATGTTTAATAAAATAAATAGATTTTTTTAAGGAAAATAATCTCAGTTGGAACAATTGCATTGACATTTGTACAGATGGGGCCAAGGCAATGACGGGTAATACAGCAGGACTAGTGTCACGAATAAAAAATAAAGCGCCTAATTGTAGTTCCAGCCATTGCATCCTGCATAGACAAGCACTTGCGATGAAGCAAATGCCGTCAAATCTAAAATTAGTTATGGATGAAGCGGTAAAAATAATTAATTTTATCAAAACACGACCACTACAATCCCGATTGTTCTCATCATTGTGTGAAGATTATGGCAGCAAACATAAAACATGCGCGCATCTTTTGAGAAGTATTTTCCCGAAGAACAAAATACAAAAATGAAACTGAATTCATCGATTCATAATCCTTTTTTACCCAACTTACAAAAGCCCGAAAGTATGCCAAACGAGATATATGAATCTCTTTTAGAAATGTCATCAGACCCAAGTTTGGAGGCACTGTTCAAAACGACGCCTCTCAACGATTTTTGTTGCAGAATTCGTGATGAATATCCAATGCTTGAAAAAATGGCACTGAATATTCTTCTCCCGTTCCCAACAACATATTTGTGCGAAACAGGATTCTCAACCTATGCAGCTACGAAAACAAAATACCGCAATAGACTGGACGTCGAACCTGATATGAGACTTCAACTATCCTCTATCAAACCTGATATCAACCAATTGATGAAAAATAAGAAACAGTTTCATACCTCCCATTGGTTAGATTTTTTTTCTTTTTTAATAATTTCTATTATTATACTTGTTATGTAAGTAAGTAATAACTAACTGTTACATTGTACTTTTATTATGCTTATTAATAAAGAATACACTTTTAAAAACTATTGTTTTATTGTAGGGTTCCGTCAAGTATTTCGCTTTCCAAAAGGGTTCCGTCACCAAAAAAGATTGAGAACCGCTGCTTTAAGCAAATGTTCAATAAGTAATTTGGTAATTAATTTATGTAAAGAACTTAAACTCCAGATTTTTACTGTGTCGCTGTTTACCTTAATAAAATAAAATATTAATCATTGCCTTAAAAAAAAAACATTTATTTAAGCGATATGTGTTTGGATTCTCCGCTGGGGTAAAAATTTCTTTTGTTTGGGTACGGTTTTCCGTCGACCCTCGTCAAATTTGAAGAACAAGAGCAAGCCAGGCACATCTACAAACAAATAATAGAGAAGGAGGCCAAGTCTACAAAACACTTAAACGGAGAGCACAATACAATTAGGAAACTAAAACGTAAACTGGAAGCGAACAACATCTTAGTCACAAAAGCAGACAAAGGAAACACAACAGTGCTCATCGGTAAACATGACTACATCGAAAAGACAGAACAGTTAATAAGAGACTCTAAGTGCAAGAGAATTGGTAAAGATCCTACGGAAGAATACCAAACGAAAATTAAGGAGATTATAAAAAAGGCAACAAGGATAATAAAACCCGACATATCGCACACATTAACAATGATGAATCCATCCGCACCATCTATGATAGCACTACCAAAAATACACAAACCAAACATACCAATGAGACCCATAATTAATTACAAATCCGCACCAGGCTACAAACTTTCGAAATATCTAAAAACAATATTAAAAGACACCTTAGACCTGGAATATAGGCATACAATAGCCAACACTACAGAACTGATCGATAAACTGGAGAATGTGAAAATAACGGAGAAGACAAAACTGGTCTCTTTTGACGTAAAGGACTTGTATCCATCAATTCCGGTAACGGATACATTGAACATTGTTCATAGGACAGTAAATAACAAAACGGAAAAGAAGGAACTGGCACACTAAAAGCGACACTAGAACAGAATTATTTTAAAATTAACAATAATATATATAGACAGATAAACAGGACTAGGGATGGGAAATCCAACATCTGCCACCCTCATGGAAGTATTTATGCAGAATTTAGAAGAGGAATACGTAAAGGAACTAAAAACCAACTTCGGAGTAATATTCTACGCAAGATATGTCGACGACATCATATGTATACTAGAAGGAAATAACGATGAGCAAATTCTGGATTACTTGAATGGAAGACACAAGGACATAAAAGTTACAATGGAAAAGGAAGAGGAGGGGAGAATTAATTATCTGGACCTAACGATCAAGAGGAACATAATCTCGAACAGAATCGAATATGAAATATACAGGAAACCAACAGCAACGGACACAATAATACACAACTCATCAAATCATCCCCAGCAACACAAAAACGCAGCAATCAGGCAGTTAATAACAAGACTCGAGAGAACGCCACTAACACGGCAAATGTATATGAAGGAAATGGAAACAATATACACCATAGCGGAAAACAACGGATACAAAAAGCGGCTCGTAGATAACATCAAGAAACAAATTGGAACAAACAAAGAACAGGAGAAGGAAGGAAAAAAATGGGCTACATTAACATATATGGGAAAATCAACGTACAAACTGGCGAAATTCTTTGGAAAACACAACATCAATACCTCATGCAGAACAGGAAACAACCTAGGCAGAATACTACGGAATAAAACAACCGAGGCGAATATACTAGACAAACAAGGAGTGTACAAATTAACTTGTACATGCCATTATAGCTACATCGGACAAACAGGACGAAAAATTAAGACCAGATTTAGGGAACACATTAGATACTATAACAAAAGACTACGAGAGCCAAGATCAACTCCAGGATCGGACTTTGCGAACCATATATTTAACAACAAATGTACACCAGGACATATTAAGACAACGGTTAAACTGCTTCACACACAGCACAAAGGAAGGAGACTAAATGTATTGGAAAACATGAAAATATACAAACACAAAACATTTGACGGACGAATAATAAATGAACAAATAAGCACTGCTTCGGACACAATATTTAAACCGTTGAAACATTTTTACAGGAAAACAAACACTACACCAGCACAAAAACGTTACGCAGGTGCGCAAGACCAGGGCAATAAGGAACATCATAAACGTACAATTACGGATTATTATGTCACATGAAAGGGGAAAGAAGAAAAAATCCAATAGGTTCACACATAAACAAAAACGGACAACAGGCATGATCGTAAAAGGATTTAGTTAGGAAAGAAGACGAATGAAAAAGGGACGACATATTAGGTAAAAAGAGACAAATGAAAAAGGAGAGAGAGATGCAGGCAAAAAAGACAGTAAGTGACGAACGCAATAACACGAATGGAGACACGAACTATGTAAACACAACTAACAATAGAACGCAACTAGTACGAAAAGAACACTGAAGATGGCAAACAGCCGAAACCGGTTTGTTCACAAACCAAATTTGACGAGGGTCGACGGAAAACCGTACCCAAACAAACGACATATTTTTCTATTGAAATCCTACTTAGTTTATGATAAATTCTTCTTTTAAAAAACTTTTGTTATAATAACTTTTTCTAATCAAATACTTTTTTTTAAAAAAGGTTTTCCATATTTATTTGTCACTAAATTCTTTTCAGCATTGTTTGAATGTGACTAATTTTTCTGTGGAAAAAATTGTTTGACACAAAATTTTGACACAAAAAAAAAAGCTGTTTTGTTTTATAAAAGAAAATCTTGGGAGATAAAGTTTTATAGTGAACTACTTATTTCTAATAAATATTCCTGTGGGAAAGATTTTTCTATGGAAACCACTGTTTAGGAAAATTGTTCTTTTTATTTATTTATTTTTTTTTTTAGATAAACCAAAAAAATGTAAAAGTGTAAAAATATTTTTAAGGACAAATGTTTTTCCCCGTTTCAAAATATATTTTCTTGCATAAAAATTGATTTTTATTTAGCCAAATAAAATTATACATGCATCATATACATTCAACCTAATATATTCTTTTGCAGATGACAGCGCCATTTGTCACTCATATTCATTTGATAATAGACCACAGGCCATTTGGAGGTTACTTCCAAAAGGCAAAACATGAATGATACGCTTAATCACGATCTTGTGACAATCTTGGAATGGGGTCGTGTGAATAGAGTAGAATTCAATGCTCGTAAGACACAATGTTGCATGCTTACGCATAGATCTTCGTTTGGTACTGGTGCTGCATCTGTTACTATGGGTGATATAGGTATTACGGAATCGGAAGCTCTTGATGTTCTCGGTATGAAAATTCAGTGTGATGTTCGTTGGACTAAACACATTTTTCAGGTTTCTAAAGAAGCTTTCAAGTGCCTCGGTTTTCTAAAGCGGTGTAGAAGATACTTTACCCCATCTGATCTCCGTCATATCTATACCACCTACATCCGTCCGAAAATGGAATACAACTCTCATGTATGGGCCGGTGCTCCAAAGTCTATTTTGGGGTTACTCGACCGCGTACAGGAGAGGGCCAAGAGGCTCATTGCTGACAGTAGGGTATCCAACTCTATTGATTCTCTAGAGCATCGACGCAATGTAGGATGCATTTCACTGTTCTATCGTTACTACAATGGTAAGTGCTCTAATGAGATTAGGGAACTTGTTCCTGATACTCGCACGTTTTCACGTTTAACTCGATTTTCGATGAGAGCACATCCTTTTGTGGTTGATTGGCCAATGAATCGCACTACGCATTACAGGAAAAATTCGTTTTTCAGCAGAACAGTCCATATGTGGAATAAGATCCCTCCGGAGGTCTTTACTGTCACTTTCAATCTGAGAAAGTTCAAATCGAATGTCCACAGACACTACTCCCTCTTTCCCTCTTCCCGTAACCTAATTTCCTAGTTCTGGCACAGTGCATTGCATACGTAGGGGTCATCCCCTGAGTGCTGGTCCTATTAAAAAAAAAAAAATATGTGAAGCAAGAAACGTGAAAGTTGTTTTATTGAAAATCTTCTCCCAAACAGATAAATTCTGTGTAAAAATATTTTTAGGATAAAATATGTTTGCTCATTTTAAAACACATTTTTTTACCCGATATAAATGATTTTTTGTTAAACCTATTGGAAATTCTGCAATTTACTTTATTGTTTCTATTAATTTTTTTCAATTTATTTAATTGCAATTTTATAATTTATTTTCACCCACTGTCATATTTTATAAAAAAAATCGTTTAAATAAAGAGGCTTCACTTGTTGCTGTCGAGTTAATATTATTTCTACTTGTTGAGAATTGTCTTAAACTGGTAAAACTGCTCTATTTAATACGAAATAATAACATTAACAGAAATTTCTATTGTTGTATCATAAATCACTAACAACACAAGACCTAAACCAAAAAAAAAAAAAACAAAAAATTGCTTTTTTGTTGCATATTAATTTGGTGTCGCCAGTTCAGATTTTTTTCCCGCTTATGTCCTTTGTTTATTTTGTTCTGCTCATGCAGTTAGTTTGTTTTTAACTTGTTGTTGTTGTGATTAAGTATCTTGTCTATGATGTCGTACATTAATATTTTGTTTTGCCTTTTTGGCAGTGAGTTAATGGCGAATGCTCTAAATAATGGTTACGTTGAGTTAAACATGACAGTTAAAAAATTAATGTTACGAAAGGATACGATTATTTGTTATTATTGTTGTTGTTGTTTTTTTTTTGTATATTTTACTGCTGACACTTAGTAGAAATCAAACATTTGTCAATCAAAGACATGATATGAATAATGAAGAAAAGTGAAAGTGTACAGCAGTGCTCATAATTTTTATGCTTTAAGCAAATGTTCAATAAGTAATTTAGTAAAGCTCCAGATTTTTACTGTGTCGCTGTTTACCTTAATAAAATAAAATATTAATCATTGCCTTAAAACAAAAAAAACATTTATTTAATCAACTTTTACAGCTTGTAACGGACATTTACGGCTGTATGCATAAAAAACGCTTATTTGAGCTTTAAAGTGCACATTAGTTAACAAACACTGTAAGGCTAACAGACGTTTGTTAAAAAATGGTATTCATAAACAGTACTTTAGCTAATGTATGCTTTAGTAACATTAGTATTTTGATTCTGGCAATGCCACTATTTTCAGTTGTTACGTTGCAGTTAACGAGGTATTAAAATGAATATTATTTATCCGGGTAGTTAGATCAATAAAAAATGTTTTTATTGTTTTCAGCAAAATCAACATATTTTTTTTTTTTTGTTTTTTTATTAATCTTTTTAATAAAAAGCAAAGCACCCAAAAAAGGTTAATTTGCAAGGCCTACGAAGAGCTTACAAAGAATTTGTTCATATTAAAAAAATAATTATTCGGATAACGAGCTTTGTTTTGATTATATGTACATCAATAAAACTTTTGTTTAAAATAATTAATTATAATTATATTTTTGTAAAATATAAAATGAAGATGTAAAAATGTTTAATATTGAATGGCGTGTTATATTTTAGTTTTTATTATTATTTGTATACTACAATTTGTTTAAATAAATATTTTTAAACATTTTTGAAATAACAAAGTATAATTGTCAATTGAGCCGTTTACATTAAAAGTGGCATAAGTCACAACTGAACAGTTTTTTTTTTTTTTTTTTCATTTTTAATAAGCTTGAAATTAAGAAGTATTGAGATTTGCTTGAGAGGAGTTTTGATAATTAACGGTGTAACAAAAATGTTTATTTTGAAAGTGGAGTTAGTCGCTGTACTTAGGAAATTAATTACGTAGCTTAGTGTGAAAGAAATGGAAACATGTAATAAGTGTGTGTGAAGTATTGTTGTGATTATTAGACTTATTTTTATAGTTCGAAAAAATAGTGCAGTTTACTGAACTATATTATAGTGATATCTAATATACTACACATAATTAGCATTATTTTGTTATTTTTTTATTCTCAGGCGGTTGCTTCGTGTTGTATAAAATATCTAAGAATGTTACAACTCAAAAGCATATTATTGCACATAGTGACTTATGTAAAGGACAAAATAGTAATAGTATTAATAGCCCACTGTCGAAAAAATCCTTCACAGTACACAATATGGAGAAAAAAGATTTTATTTCAACACAATCATTAGAAAAATCCGTTTCAGAAAGAAAACTAAATAGACTAGTTGAAATGGCTAAAAATGAAAATGTTTTATAAACTATTTTAAAATAAAAAAGATGACAATAACAAAGTAACTTATGCCACTATTAAAATAAACGGCTCAGTTTATTGTAAACACAATTTGTTTGGTTTTTGAACTTTCAATAATAAAATTGAACTGTCAATTTATTGTAGGTTTAACGTAGGTTTCTCCTACTTTAAAGTTAACAAAGGTATGTTAAGGTAAAAGCGTTTTTTGAATACAACTTTAGGAAATTGTGCTTAACAACGGCAGTTAAACCTACTTTAAGTTTTTATGCATACAGCCGTTAATATTTAGTTAAGAAAAGTTCATTCGAGTAACATATATTTTGTTCCATAACAAACAAAACAAAATAAAATACAAAAAATAATAAATAACAAAAAACGAAAAAACATCTATTTAATTTTAAATAAGAAAATTAAATATTTTATATGGTCTTAATTAACCACACGTTTTTTTATTTCGCATCATCATATTTTCTATATTTTTTTTGCTTTTTTTATATGATTTTAAACTATAACTAAAATATAAAAAATAAATCAACAACATGCAACATTATTTTTACCGTTAATTACCGTTAATTTTGTTTTTTATTGATTTTTTTAATTTTATATTTTTTGTGAAACAAAAAGTAAATGAAAAGAACTCTTTTTCATCTGATAAAGAATCTCGTCTTACGTGATATAGACAGAAATCAAATTTGGGCTAAAATAATCTTTGTTTAAAAATTACTTCATTTCTTCTCGATATTTCCTGTTTATAACTTTCTTGGTTAACAGCTTTAATAGAACGTTGGAACAGAAACATTTGAAAGCTATAAAATGAAGTTCGTTAACAATTTGGCCAAAAAGCAAATTGAAATTAATTGTAAAAAATCAGCCACATTTAAAAAAAAAAAATAATTCAGCTTTGAAATATTCCAGGATCGAACTTGCGGCAAAAAAAATAAATAAATAATTATATAAAAAGAGAAATTTTTGTAGTGTTTTGTGATATTTCAATGACTTTTTCATAAAATTGAAAATGAAAATGTAATATTTCAAAAAAAAATAATAATATGGTTCGTTAGTGAAATTTCGATTTTCTTTTTATTTAAATTTTTTATTTTCAATACAACAAAATAAAATGCATTGAATTAACACTGCTTCTCTCTCTCTTTTGAAACTATGTGTGGCAGCCTGATGAGCTCAGTTTTACTGTAGGTCTTCTAAGGCCTTGTGGCCAACCAGTTTTGAAGGTATAAATGGACAGACGGATAAACAATAGTATATCGGCTTGTACAAGGATCCAGAATTGTTGGGTGGAAAAATGAGAAATGACATATATGTGTATTTCCGAATGTGCTTAAGGGTATAAAAGTGTTGAACTTTTTAAAATCAATTCATAACAACATTATGTCATTAGTCTTTTCCCTTTTATGTAGAATATAATGTTATGGAATATTGAAACAAAATTATGAGAAATTTATCTCGTTCCTGCTGTCACGACATTTACTTCCACCGGCATCTCACTTGCATTTATTTTATCCACCACTGTATAAAACAGTTAATACGAGTATTAGAAACAAAAAAAAATAGAAAATATTCTCATGAGGTTGACATGCTACCAAAAAGTATTGATTTTGCGACACATTCCAAGACAAAAGTTGTTAACTTAGAAAACCTATTTCTATTGTTTTTTTGTTTTGTTTTTTTTTTTGTCTTCTGTGTTCCCTAAAAAATTCTAGTCACGTCTAAATCACAGACATTTACACTAATAAAAACAAAAGAGTGAACATGTCACAAAGGTTCTACTCCCTCAAATATGTTTGGGGAATTGAACTAATATGAGTATTTCTGTGTTCGTTTGTTAATTGAAAATAATAGACTTGGAGGCGATTTAAAACAGGCAGTTTGAAAGAAAAATGTTAAACCCTGGTATTATAAGTATAAACAACTGATTTTTTTTTTTAATGAAATCCTATTTCTCTTGAGGTGATGTTCACGTTCAAAATGTTCGTTTTTTGTAAGACTTACATTTTGTTAATAAATTTTAATTTTGTTTTATTAATGAACTTTCTGATTTTTATTTCGTTTTTTTTCTTAACTTTATTATGCATAATCAATGAAAATACTTTTAATCAGAAATATCTTATGGGTGAAGATTAAGAGTTTTCCTGCAGAATTTTAATTTGTGAAATTTCAAGTAGATTTGCAGGAGTGTATAAAATGAGAAACATATTTATGCTTAATACTTAATACTACCCAGCTGGAAATGAAACAAAGTACTTAGACAATAACCGATGACGTACATATGACTTCGTAAGCGAAGCAGCTAAGTACTGACTATGTAATGCAGCTGTAATCGATGTATAAAATTAGTATACAAAAAATATTTCCTTTTCTTGGATGTTCGTCTAAAAGTTTGCGCTGCATTTCGGTTTGTAATGTGGGCAATTTTGTGGTAAGTATTATTGCACTTTAAGAAATTAAATGCACCCTAAATGCATTAACAATAAAATAAATAACAAATGTTATTAGGTCACATACATTCTACATTTATACATATAGACTTCAAAGCGAACCATGCATTATTATTTTAATTGCAAAATCATTGCAATAGTGGCACCAGACGTTAACCCTACCTTACATGCGCAAGTAAATTTGTAATCAACATTGCCTATTACTCCACTTACGATGTAAACTGAATTGTAGTGGCACTTGATGACGTCGTCGCTTACTTTGTAAGCGAGAGCGCACCGATTAAACAGCCTATGACACTTCTATGTTAAATGCAATTGGCGAAGTAAGCGAACGCGTCACCACTGACTACCACTTAGTATGGCTTATGTAAGCGCTTATGTAATGTATATTTTTACAGCTGGGTATCTCTGCCGTACTCTTTAAGTTCATTTCATTTCTGTTGTACTCAGGCTTTAAATCAAAGAATGAAGTTATTTCATGCCGTCATTTTTTTTTAACACGCACTCCTCGTAATACAAACGAAATTAATCTATTAATCGGCTATGGCCGTGTTTATTAGTTTAAAATTAATTAATCTGTTCAAAAAACTAAAATTAAATTCAATTAAAATAATTTTTTATTTTTTTAAACTTTTCGCTCTGAACAACAGCAACAAGTTTATTTGTTTAAATTTTTAAGCAATTTTACGATATAACTAAGTTTGATGCAAATAGTTTTCTAAAAAATAATTTATTTAAATAATTTTAAGCCCTCATAACATGCTCTTGTTTGGATAATTTTGTTTAATTAACTCCTAACAATAATAAATTTGATAAATATTTGAACAAATAATTAAAATAAAACAGAAAAAAGAACGTGGGACCATTTAACACCTTAAGCTCTTCAAAAATTTTAACCCATCAAAACCTGCAAATTTTTGCGTTTATTTGTAACATTCAAATGTTTTGTAACTGTTATTTTTTAAAGTTTTACGGCTGTATGCATAAAAACTTAAAGTTGGTTTAACTGCCGTTGTTAAGCACAATTTCCTAAAGTTGTATTCATAAAACGTTTTTATCTTAACATACCTTTGTTAACTTTAAATTATGAAAAACCTACGTTAAACCTACAACAAATTGACAGTTCAATTTTATTATTGAAAGTTCAAAAACAAAACAAATTTTGTTTACAATAAACTGAGCCATTTATTTTAAAAGTGGCATAAGTTACTTTGTTATTGTCATCTTTTTTATTTTAAATTAGTTTTTAAAACATTTTAATTTTTAGCCATTTCAACTAGTCTGTTTTTAGTTTTCTTTCTGAAACGGATTTTTCTAATGATTGTGTTGAAATAAAATCTTTTTTCCCCATGTTGTGTACTGTGAAGGATTTTTTTGACAGGGGGCTATTACTGCTATTACTATTTTGTCCTTTACATAAGTCACTATGTGCAATAATATGCTTTTGAGTTGTAACATTCTTAGATATTTTATACAACACGAAGCAACTTCCTGAGAATAAAAAAATAACAAAATAATGCTAATTATGTGTAGTATATTAGATATCACTATAATATAGTTCAGTAAACTGCACTATTCTTTCGTACAAATAAAAATAAGTCCAATAATCACAACAATACTTCATACACATTTATTACATGTTTCCATTTCTTTCACACGAAGCTCCGTAATTAATTTCCTGAGTACAGCGACTTACGCCGCTTTCAAAATAAACATTTTTGTTATACCGTTAATTATCAATACTCCTCTCAAACAAGTCTCAATACTTCTCAACTTATTAATTTCAAATTTATTAAAAATGAAAAAAAAGAAACTGTTCAGTTGTGACTTATGCCACTTTCAATGTAAACGGCTCAATTGACAATTATACTTTGTTATTCCAAAAATGTTTAAAAATGTTTATTAAAACAAATTGTAGTATACAAATAATAATAAAAACTAAAATATAACATGCCATTCAATATAAAACATCTTAACATCTTTATTTTATATTTTACAAAAATATAATTAGAATTAATTATTTTAAACAAAAGTTTTATTGATGTACATATAATCAAAATAAAGCTCGTTATCCGAATAATTATTTTTTTAATATGAACAAATTCTTTGTAAGTTCTTTAAGAAGCTTAACTATTAATGCCGCTTAAGCCACAATTATCCGTTGTTACAAAGCATAAACTGAAGGTCGACGTAAGCTTATCCCACTTCAACAAAAACACTACTGATCCTTCGGTTTTCCTAAAACTGATGTCAGAAAAAATAGCGGGGTTTTCTTCAGAATTGCTGCTCTTCACGGACGGCTCGTTCAGTAATGGCACATCAGCTTTTTCATTGGTAGAAAGTTCTGACAATTTAAACTTCACTATTATTTTGGAAAAACGTCTGCCAGATTTCGTTGGGGTATTTGTTGCTGAGTTGTTTGCAATTAAAAAAGCCGTTGACTATGCATGTCTAAAAGGGAGTAAAACAATTATTTTCACTGATAGCCTAAGTGCTGTTAAAGCCATTATAGCGAATCACAACGGTTTATATGATGCCATTTTGCACATCTCAGTGCAATGTAGCGCGTTAATGCTTATCACATATTGGGATTCATGGCAACGAACTGGCAGATGACGCTGCAAAAAATGCTTTAAAGGTGAATGAAATATATGACGTACCGTGCTTCCCTAAAGCTTTGTCAAACCCCTTCAAGAATTTTCAAAGGCAACAGAATCAAGTGGTTAAAAGGCCAAAGTACAGCAATATTCTCACACGTACGCAGTGCATCACGCTTGGTCGTTTAAGGGTAGGGAAAACTCTGTTTACGACGCAGCATTACTACAACAGATGCAACCCAGCTCTGTGCAGTTTCTGTAATGTGACTCTCACGGTTGTGCAAATCCTTTCAGAATGTCCAAACTCAAAGGCTGATTTGACAATCGAGAAACTTCTTGAGTGCTCAACCGAAAAAAACCTTCCCAAAATATGGAATTCCCTGGGACATCATGGTATTCGGAATGTTTGAAACCACTGTCTTGAAACATTTTTATTATACACATTTTGAATACATATAATTTTTTTTTGTTATTCTTACATCATTATTTATTTATAGCATAATTTTTTCTTTTTTCTGTTTTTATTGAATTTATTCTGGGCCTACTGGTTGATCAGTTTTATAATATCTAATTTGTTTTTTGTTATATTTATGTTTTATAATCGTGCGCAAATGGTCCTGTCACCCGGCGCCTGTAAATAATATTCTTTAAATTTACTTTTTAGAATATTTAGAAATAAATAAATAAAAATAATTAATTATTTTAAACAAAAGTTTTATTGATGCACATATAATCAAAACAAAGCTCGTTATCCGAATAATTATTTTTTTAATATGAACAAATTCTTTGTAAGTTCTTCGTAAGCCTTGCAAATTAAACTTTTTTGGGTGATTTGCTTTTTATTAAAAAGATTGAAAACAATAAAAAGATTTTTTATTGATCTAACCACCCGGATAAATAATATTCTTTTTTATACATCGTTAACTACAACGTGACAACTGAAAATAGTGGCATTGCCAGAATCGAAATACTAATTTTGCTAAAGCATACATTAGCTAAAATACTGTTTCTGAATACCATTTTTTAACAAACGTCTGTTAGCCTTAAAGTGTTTGTTAACTCATGTGTACTTTAAAGCTCAAGTAAGCGGTTTTTATGCATACAGCCGTTAGAATTTAAACAAATAAAATTAAAATAAACATAATTAAATTCGATGAAGTAAATAAAGAAAAAGAAATTAAAAATTAAACAGAGTGTTTTCATTATTTTTTAAATAAAATTGTCAATAAATATATTATTTATTACATAATGTAAATGTCATTTGTCATTTCATTACATAATGCAACTTTACATTGAATAATTATAATAATAATTTCAGGATTTTATTTCAAAATAAAATTAAAGCTATTAGCAGGCTGTAAAGGAAATTATTTTAATGTAAATATTGCGTAACATGTTTTTATTTACATCATGTAAATAAGTAGTTCGTGAAAATGTTTTAAAACAAATTACAATAACATTTATATATTAGACATGTCTTAAATCTTGTACCAAATTAATTAAACGAAAAGTCTTTTTATTTTATTTTATTTCTCATTAGTAACGTAAGTAATGAAAGTTTTAATTTTTAATTCTATTTTAGTTGTATTCTGCTTTTAATATTTTACATCGCACCGATTCTTACTATAATGAAATGGATATCGTAACAATCCTTTTATGCTCTCTTATATTTTCTCTCTTAGGCTCTTAAGTTTTTGAAATACAATGTACTTAATAGTAACAACGAAAGTTACTACTACGATAACAACAATAAAATTAACAACAACTAAAAAAAAAAAACATAGCTAACATTAAAGTCTTATAAAGTTGTTATCAGATGTTAATGAATAGAAAATGTCTTAAGCTAAAGCCAACATTCATTTCAACCAAACCAAAAACCCTGACTGGAAAAACATGCTGGTTATATTTCTAAGCATAAACGTGTTTAAATTTCAAGAATTGATACGAAGTCAAGTCAGGGCCCATTATTCTTAAGTTCTTACAGTTTCTTTTCTATATTTCTTTTTTTTAATATCATTTGTTGTAATTTCTACTTTTAAAATAAAAAGTCACTGTCATTTCCTTTTTGTGTTTTGTGTTTTTTTTTCTGTAACTACTAAGGCACGTCTTTAGTTGCCCACCTCCTACACTTTGCTTGTTTGCCCTTAATTTTTGTTTGTACTTTTGCCAGATTTGTAAAATATTTCTTTTATTTATTATTTTTTTTTCTTTAAGTGACTTGATTATGAATATGGCTGGCTTGTTCAAGATTCTAACAATATTACGATGATTTGATTTAGGATTTTGAAGCGCAATTTCATTCGTTTAACAAAGTTAGCAGCAATTTGTACAAGACTTCATTATAGCGGTATACATTCGTACAAGTAGGAAAGAAGGAAATTTTGTTAGGAAAACAATTTATAAGAAACATAAAAATAAGAAGGTTTTCATAACCGCCTTAAAATTAAAACTTAATTGAAAAAAATAATTGAATTAAAAAATAAAACAAATAACGTCAGAATATAAGTATGAGTAATTCACTCTTTTTTAAATCAATATAACTCATACCTACGGAGAAGTACTCTTATGGGCACTGTGGCAGCCCGCAGAATAACAAGTTGATCAAGTTGGCAATGGAATATAAATTAAAAAAACAAAATAAAAAAAATGTTTTTTAGTTTTTCTGAGGCAATCGTTATAATTAGATGCTTTAAAATAATAAAATAAAATTATTACAATAAATAATTTAATTGAGTTAATTTGTTTATTTAGAAGAGTTCATAGACTTTTACAGGCACTTTGAAGGCGTTTTTCTTAAATGAAAAAAAAAATGACAAAATTTGTTATTCATTCAAAGCTGCAGCAAATATAAGCTAATCAAATATCAAACCTCAAATTCATTTAATTTATTTATTCAATTACTCTTATGCGATGTAAAACAAGGCTCTTGAGTTGTATGTAAAAATAGTTGGAATTTTCCAATACCTCCTGAGTATTGGAAAATAACTTTATGCATTAATATTCTCTCATTTAAAAGCAACATTTGAACCCAAAAACATATCTAAACACGACAACTTTTATTTACGTAAAACACACATTTCAATAACTGATTTTAATGACTTTATCTGCCTTAAAAGCATTTTACAATTAATCCAAGGGTTTTATTAATAGACAAAACAAAAACAAAAGAAAGAATAAATTTTCTAATATTTCAAAAACTTGGCTGTCAGTCTTTATATTTGACGTATGTATAATCAGAAATTAAACACACGTATGAAAACTCCTGCATTGTCTTAAGTATTGTGGGTGTGCATTCACATACAAAGAAGGGAGGACTGATAAACGTGCGCTGTTTTTAGTTTATTTCATTTTTATAAGTCAGTTATATGCCACTAAATATGTTTTGTACACTAAAAAACTTTTATAATTTATTCAATAGTTTTCTTCTTTTATTGTATACTAGCGTGCCCGTGACTGCTTTGCAAGTCATTTCTTCGACATTTTTTGATCGATTTTGGTTCGCGGTATTGAAAAACAAAGCACGTGAACATGATACATATAACTGACCGTGCAAAAAACAGGGATCATTGAAAAGCCACGCCCCTCCGCCCACAGACCGAAAATCAAAAGTCGGAGTTCACAGTGTCACCCGCCTGAATATTCTGAATCGGCCCAGCCGTTTTCGAGTCCATTTCTTACATACACACATCCTCTTTTATATATATAGATTTATTAAAGAGAGCTTTTGTTAAAATTTAAAATATTTTTCAATTGATTCTTAAAAAAGTTACATAATAAAAAAATAAAAGAATACTTTAATAAAAGTTGCGTTTTACGAAAATTTATTTCGAAAAAAGCACTGCATAATCTGTACGATATGACTTTTGAAAAAAGTACTTTTTTTAATAAGGTGTCTTTGAAGAGTTTCTTCAATCTTTGAAAAGGCACCTCTTAAAAAGTATATTTTAGATTTTGTAGTCTTTAAAAAAATAGTTTTGAATATAACTAAAAAACTGCTTGTAAGCATTTCAAAGAAAAGTACTTCAATGGAAGGTGTCATTTAATAAAAGTTTCTTTTGATAAAAGCTTTTTCTAACAACAGTATCGTTTGGCAAAAATACCTTTTGCAAAAATCTTATGTTAATGAACCACTTTTTATATGGTTTGAAAAATTGCTTTTAAGGTATTCAGTACCTTTTTCATAATATACTATATATCAAAGAATATAACCTTTTAACTAAATAACTATCGCCATTAAAAGGAAAACTCTTAAAAAAGTACTTTTTTTTTTAAAGAAGAATTACAATTAAAAAATTGTTCTTTTTAAAAATGTTTGTGCTCAACCATAATCGTGATGTTACACCAAGTTTTGGTAATGTACTTATATATAAATTCTTTCTAACAATACTGTTTTATATGGAGGTTTTTCTTCTAAAAAAAGTACTTTTTTTACAGACCTTAATAAAAACTTAGTATAAAAGGTCCTTATATAAAAATTGCAGGGCTTTTTTATTTTTTTTGTTGTTTTTACTTTTTTCAAGTTTTTGAGGATTTTTAATGGTCCTTAATTATAATCTTTAAGGGCATATACAATTTTTTTTTCAGAAAGTACTTTTTACTACTATTCTATTTTGAAAAGAAATTTTGGTAGTAAATTTTTTAATCTTTTTTTACTGATATTATCTTTACGAGATATGCTGACTTTTAAGAAAGTCTTTGAAGAGTACTTTTTACTTAAGTACTTAAGAGTATTTTTTAAAAAGTATTTTTACGATATTTTGTACTGTAAAAAATTCTTTCAGAAAATTTTGGATAATTTTGTGGGCGCTTCTTTTTAAAATCATTTATATACATCTATTTTGAAGTATATTTTTCTTTTATTAACTATTGCATAGGTTCAGTACGGCAGTTTAAATTGGGCCAGAATTTAAAATTTTATTTTAACTTAGTTTGCTTTTTTCATTTGTTGTGTTTTTGAGAAAAAAAGGAAAAGCAAAATCAAAATCAGGAGTATACCTTTAGATATTAGTTTTATTTATACTTTAGACGCACTGTTGACCACATACGATACTTCATGTATATGAGTATTTACTTCAGGCATTCATAAGCATGCAGATCCTTGCAAATACCGTTTTCATTTTGTAAAATTTTCATCTTTTTTTACACTTTCAAATTCAAAAACAAAAATTGTTTCTTGTGTTTTCCAGTGCCACTGTAAAAAGTAAAAGCTGTACTTGGAAAGTATTTTAATTATTTATTTATAATTAAGAGTTTTCATAACATGGAAATACAATTTCGAGCTTTATTGCAAAGTACATAAATAGTAAAAACCTGATGCATAAACGCCAAGCGTGTATTAAGAAAGAGTGTCTTAATGAAGCGCACGAATTTAATTTTATACTATCAGATGAATGAAAAAAATATATTTTCCATTCGATTTCCATTTTATTTCTTAATTTTATATTTTTATTCAAAATAACACGACGTCTTATGCGTCTATCTACTTATTTTCAACTCTACTCATTTACAAAAATGTTTCTCTTATACACTAATACAATAATGCATTTTTCTATCTATTCTCTTATTCTCTAATGGCAGTTTAATGTATTTAGTAAGGGTGGGTTGCCTATGAATGTTTGTGGTAATTGTCACTAATTACCCTGTAATTATATGCGGGTATTTCCTAAAGAATATTAGAGGAATAACACACATATGTCTATTACCAAATAAAGGATGCCTATTGTATGAGCGAAGCTAATTTGCGCTAAAGCTCATATTAAACACTAACGGTTGTATGCATAAAAAACGCTTACTTGAGCTTTAAAGTACACATTAGTTAACAAACACTTTAAGGCTAACAGACGTTTGTTAAAAAATGGTATTCAGAAACAGTACTTTAGCTAATGTATGCTTTAGTATAATTAGTATTTTAATTCTGGCAATGCCACTATTTTCAGTTGTCACGTTGTAGTTAAAGATGTATAAAAATGAATAAATTTATCAGGGTAGTTAGATCCATAAAAAATGTTTTTATTGTTTTCAACAAAATCAACATATTTTTTCTTTTGTTTTTTTATTAATTTTTTTAATAAAAAGCAAAGCACCAAAAAAAGTTTAATTTGCAAGGCTTACGAATAACTTCCAAAGAATTTGTTCATATTAAAAAAATAATTATTCGGATAACGAGCTTTGTTTTGATTATATGTACATCAATAAAACTTTTGTTTAAAATAATTAATTATAATTATATTTTTGTAAAATATAAAATAAAGATGTTAAGATGTTTTATAGTGAATGGCATGTTATATTTTAGTTTTTATTATTATTTGTATACTACAATTTGTTTTAATAAACATTTTTAAAAATTTTTAGAATAACAAAGTATAATTGTCAATTGAGCCGTTTACATTGAAAGTGGCATAAGTCGCAACTGAATAGTTTCTTTTTTTTTATTTTTAATAAATTTGAAATAAATAAGTTAAGAAGTATTAAGATTTGTTTGAGAGCAGTGTTGATAATTAACGGTGTAACAAAAATGCTTATTTTGAAAATGGCGTTAGTCGCTGTACTTAGGAAATTAATTACGGAGCTTAGTGTGCAAGAACTGAAAACATGTAATAAGTGTGTGTGAAGTATTGTTGTGATTATTAGACTTATTTTTATTAGTTCGAAAGAATAGTGCAGTTTACTGAACTATATTAAAGTGATATCTAATATACTACACATAATTAGCATTATTTTGTTATTTTTTTATTCTCAGGAGGTTGCTTCGTGTTGTATAAAATATTTAAGAATGTCACAACTCAAAAGCATATTATTGCACATAGTGACTTATGTAAAGGACAAAATAGTAATAGTAGTAATAGCCCACTGTCGAAAAAATCCTTCAGAGTACACAACATGGAGAAAAAAGATTTTATTTCAACTCAATCATTAGAAAAATCCGTTTCAGAAAGAAAACTAAATACAGACTAGTTGAAATGGCTAAAAATTAAAATGTTTTATAAACTAATTTAAAATAAAAAAGATGACAATAACAAAGTAACTTATGCCACTTTTAAAATAAACGGCTCAGTTTATTGTAAACACAATTTGTTTTGTTTTTGAACTTTCAATAATAAAATTGAACTGTCAATTTATTGTAGGTTTAACGTAGGTATTTCCTACTTTAAAGTTAACAACTTTAGTACATTGTGCTTAACAACGGCAGTTAAACCTACTTTAAGTTTTTATGCATACGGCTGTAAAATAGTTTACTTCACTTAATTACATTATGTATATGTATATTTATTATATTGACACAAATTTTTAAATGATCATAAAATTAAATATTTTAATTTTTAATTCGAATTTTAGAATTTTTAATTAATTATTTTAATCCAGAAAAATAATTTTGGTTAAACGATTGTGGCTGCCAAAATGTGACTCTTACTTCTTTTCGCCGCTCTACCTTTTATAATTTCCAAAAAACTTGCGGTTTTCTTCCATTGGAAAAAACCCGCCAGTTTTCCAATTCAGCGACAGTGTTGCCATCGTGGCTTTAGGCAAGACGACTTCCCGGTGTTGCATAGTACTTGGTCCAGAGAGCGAATTGCCTCAGCAAGTATTCTCGAATCGGGAGTTGCATTTATTGTAGAGGGATTGTTCTCTTGTCGAACTGGTTGATGCTGTTCTGATTGTATCGCGACCTGTTTACGTCTCCGCAATGGTTTCCGTTTAATACGGTTTTCCTGTTGAGAACGCTGATGCTTAGAATGGAGCAGCGTATGGTGATACTTGTTACACTTCCTACATGTGTCTATGGAAGAATAACCCCGTAAATTATGACTTTTTGCCAAGCAATTCTCACAGTAGGTGTATCTTTCAACCACTTCCTCCCTCTGCTCTACCGTCATTTTGATGAACTTACGACAAAATCGCAAGGCATGAAATGTTCTGCACAAAACGCATTTATAGATGTCCGAGTCTTGCTTCTTTTTACGATTTTGTGGCTGTTTAACACGCACTTTATCTTGGCGAGTCACGACTAATCTTCTGTTAGGCCTAATGTAGAGAGATAGGAAAAAAAACCAATTTAGTAAATTTGAGCATTTTAAAGTATCTTTATATCGATATATCCGTCGAAATTTAGTACATGGTATAGATAAGTAATACTATAGAAATATGTGAGAGTAATTCTAAATTTTAATAATATCTGAGTTCAAATAAGACGTTCAATTGTAATCTTCTTTATTCATAAAAGGGAGATAACACAGTTTAACGATGGGTCGCCTTATAAGCCCTGAAGCTGTGCGCACCTTTTCGGTGTCTTATCTAGCCTTCCCAATCGCCAGTCATGAAGAGGCTGCAGGTCATCCATCACCACTACTAGATCCCCGACCTGCATTTTGCGATCGGCGACCTTCCATTTATAGCGTTTTTGCATAGATCTTAGGAGTGAAGGCTGCGGCCTACTTGGGGCTTTCGAAATTGCTACTAGAAGTGACCGGAGGATATACGTATTCGATGGCCTTCCAGGGCGTAGTTGGTGTCCAATCAACTAAGTGGTTTGACCACTATCTGATTATGACTATATAGTCGGTGCAGATGTAAATCAAATCACGCTTTCCCTTCTATTGATCAGAGACATATCCTGGTGATCTTGCTCTGAAAAAGCGAGCAAGGGTGCCCCTCTTAAAAAATGGCCAGGTGTTAGCGCTTTCAAGTCGCTAGGGTCTTCGGAAAGTGCAGAGATCGGCCTTGAATTAAGCACACCTTCGATTCGTGCTAATATGGTTGAAAATTCTTCGAAATCGAATTTTTTTTCACCTACACTCCTTTCGAAATGAAATTTAAAGCTTTTAACAGCAGCTTCCCACAAGCCGCCCATGTGTGGTGCGTGTGGGGGAATAAACTTCCTCTCGAACCCGTGCTGTATATATTTTCGAGATACGGCCTGAGCTGATGTTTTTACAAATGTTGTAAACTCGCGTTGGAGGGTTCTACTAGCACCAAGAAAGTTTCTTCTATTGTCAGATTCTATCCTTTGGGGGAGGCCCCGTCTCCCAAAACGAACCTTGCGAATGTCGCTTGGAACACAGCTGATGATAGATCGGAGCAAAACTCTAAGTGTATTGCTTTCGTGCTGAAGCAGACAAACACGGCAACGTAGGCTTTCGTGTAGGAGGATTTACGTGTGGGCGAGACTTTAAGGTCAAAGAGACTAGCCAAGTCAATGCCAGTAATTTGGAATGGGACAGATAAACTGCATCTTTCTGGCGGAAGTGGTGCCATTATTTGAGTGCACGGCTGTTGTTTATGAATAATACATATCTTACATTGTCGTATTACACATTTCACCCGGGGCTTTAGTCTGGAGACGTAAAATTCTGTTTGTACCATTCGGCACCTTCGAGTACACTCAGCATGATACAAAAATGTATGCAAATATGTCAAATATATTGTGCAAAATGCTGAGTTACCTGGTAAAATGATAGGATAACGCTCATTGTAGGGAAGACTCGACTGAGATAATCTTCCATTTGCTCATAGAATTGCGTTAGCAGCAAGAAATGGATTTAAGGTTTTTAGAGAGCTCTTATCAGGAATATCGTGGGATTCAAGTAAGCATCGATATTATTCTTTATAGAAAATCTTCTGGGATACAGCGATAAGTCTGGATTTGTACAATTCATTTCAGGTTGAGTCAGATGCTCTGAACCTTAAATTTGTGGTGTTGGCCTTAACTTTTTGCCGCATTTATTAAAAAATCGAAAAATATAACATACAACTCGCAGGGCTCTGCTGTATGATGAAAAACTGTTCAGTATATCACTGTCTTGAACTTCAGCGTGTTCAGCGTGTAATGCTTGTGTGGTACTAGATTTTTCGGCAAATTTTAGTGGATTCGTTTTGGGCCATTCAAAAGGGGGTTTGTTTAACCACCGTGGCCCGTGCCACTATAGATCGTTATGTCCCAGATCTTGAGGCTTGCAGCCGCCTGTTCCAATATCTGCTGGGTTCTCGTGAGTGGGGACATATCTCGATGATAAATTTGGCATCAAATAATGAATCTGAGCAGTTCTGTTTGCCACATACGTTTCCCATATGGAAGGTGGTTTGGACAACCAGCCTAAGACAATGGATGAGTCGGACCACATATATGATTCGCTATTATGAAAGTTCAAAGATTTTGTTACATAATTCATGACGTTAGCTAGTAATAGCGCACCACTAAGCTCTAAGCGCGGAAGGCAAACTGTTTGTATAGGTGCTACTTTACTTTTCACCGATAACAGCTTTGAGAACGTGTTATATGTGTCAGATTGACACCGAATGTACACTGTGGCACAATAGGCGGCTTTAGATGCATCGCAAAAGCCAGGAATTTGTATCGAGTTATCTGGTGTGCATTGAAGCCATCGGGGAATTGAGATTGTTTCTACTAGCGATAAATCGTGAACAAGATTGTTCCATTTTTGAAGCGATTCTGATGAAACATTTTCGTCCCATTCCAATCCTTTAAGCCATAGCTGCTACATGAGTAGCTTTGCTCTTATCACAATTGGCGCCAGCCATCCCGCAGGATCAAAGAGTTTAGCTACTGAATAGAGAACTTGGCATTTTGTGATTTCCGTAGTCTGTTCCATGGGTGAGAAACTATAAGTGAATGTATCAGTTAGAGCATTCCACTTAATACCCAATGTTTTGGCTGAACTCGCTTTGTAAAAGCGAAGGAAATCTAAATCGTATAGGTCTTGCTTAGGTAAAGTAGCGAGCAATTGGGAATCATTGGCCGTAATTTTTTTAAAGCGAATCCTGCAGACGTCAAGAGTATCAATTATTTGATTTTGTGCAGAGATAGTTTCCTCAATGGAGTGTCCACCAGAAAGTATATCATCAACACACTCATTAACTACAATATTTTCCCACAAAATGAAAAATTTGTAAATTTTCCTTCAAATATTTTACATACTGTCAACCATTTTTGAAGCAGAAATATTTTTTTAACATGGGAAACTCTTTAAAAAAATAGTTGTTGTTGGTATTAAACACGTTAAATCTTTATGACACATTTACCTACTTGCTAGCATTAAGTTTTAATTTAGGTAAAAGAAAAAAACAACAAATTATTTATGTGCATGTTAAAAATATTAAGTTGCACAAAACGAGAACAAAATAGAAAATTTCAAATACAATTTTTGTTATTTAGCACGTCAAGCCAACACGTCATACAATATGAGATGGCATTAAAAACATTATTCCTTTCTATCAAAAACATTCTTTTCATCTTGGTTTTTTTTAAATATAAAAAAATAAATTAAAATTATAAAAAAAAATCGTAAAGAAAATATAACGGAAAAAAAATGTTTTAAGCCCAAACCGAAATATAATTTTAACGTTTTAGGTAAAATAAATCAAGAGTTGATTAATTTTTAACCCAGATGATATTCAGTTACTAGAAAATCCATCAATGTTTTTACTGATTCGCAAGGACTATTCGTTAGGACTGATTATTGTGTATATCTATCTTGTTCCTTAAATAATAATTCATATTTTTTACACATTCCTTATTATTATAGTTTTTTAAACGATCTTTTTTATCTTTAATAAATATCTTTTTTCTTTTTTTAGATCTTTTTTTTATATATTTTTTCTTTTCAATATTTCGCTTTCCTTTGGAAAGCTTCTTCAGGAAAAAAAAATTGTTAAAATTTTTGAAAACAAAAAAAAAACATTATTAACAAATTGAAAAAATGTTTCAAAACATTTGACAAAAACATAAAATATTTTTTCATACATACAAACATACATACAAAAATTTTAAATTTTCAGATATTCAAACATACAAAAACAAACAAACGGAAACTAAATAACAAATTCTTTCTTATGAAATGATTATAACAAATTATGTGTCTTTTTTATTAAGTACCTATAATTCTGAGCTAAATTGTCTGTGTCTGTCTTGAAATTTATTCTCCTTACATTTGGTACATTAACAATTTCTAACATTTCCAACATATAACGTCTCTTGTAGTTTTTTTTTATCTATTAAAAAATGAAATATTCCTATATTTTTGGTCCCACCTGTGACCAGCTAATCTTGTTTTAAGTTTATTTTTTGTTGTCCCAATATAAACTTTGTCACAGTTCACCTGGTCATTTCCTCCACATGGTATCCTGTATACTACATCAGATATTTCCATTTTTCCTATTTTATCCTTCATACTGCTAAATAATTTATTTAATGTGTTATGTATTTTGTGTGCAATTATATATTTATCTGTGTCATATTTTTTACACTTTCTTAATCTTTCTGATATTCCAGGAACAAAAGTTAATGATTTATAATTTCTTGGCTCTGCCGTAGAATTTCCTAAATTATGCCTATAACTACCATATTGTCTAATTAATCTGTTAGTTAATTCTACTGGAAAATCATTGTCATTAAGTATATCTCTTATTGTATCCTTATTCTTTAAATGAAATTCTCTATCACTTATAGTCAATATTCTGTCTATCATATTTTATAAGTTTTTGTCAAATGTTTTGAAAATTTTTTCAATATGTTAATAATTTTTGTTTTCAAAAATAAAAAAAATTTTTCCTGAAGAAGCTTTCCATAGGAAAGCGATATATCGAATAGAAAAAAATATAAATTGTTAATTTAATTAAAAAAGACCTTAAAAAAGAATAAGAGATATTTATTAATCAACACATTTTGAAAATTTAAAGTGTCTTCTAAAGAATTTACATTCCATTGAATATTTAAAAGAGGATATTGTTGAAAAAACAAAATTTGACGAACTACATTTTGGAAATATTTTTTAAGAGAAGGAAGCTAAAAAAACAGAACAAGTTTTGGGAAAAATTCATTAAAACATCAATTAAGAAACTATATATATATAACCAAGCAAGAGTTTATTTATTTATTTATTTATTTATCATCAACTGTCTACGGAATTTAACATCCTTGCAGACATTTTAATTAAAATACAATATAAATTATCTTAAATTAATTAATAATAAATACTAGCTTTACATACAACATAAAAATTTGCTCAAATTTAACATACATACAATAAAAACAAATTCTGTAAAAAAAAAAAAATATACATAAATGCAAACACCTAGTTGTTCAGGTAAACTAATAAGTTATTCCTTATTGCGCTTACTGACAAATTGTAATCTACGAAATTATAATATTTATTAAAATCTGCACAAATTCTCCTAAAAGGGTCTGCGTTAGCATAATTGGCTCGAAAGAATTCCACTGCTAAAGGTATAAAATGTCGTGTAGGGCGATGCGGTACATTTAGAGTAATCCTGTTAATAAGTGAATGAGTAGAAACATCGCCAATTATCACACCAAAAATGAACGAAATATTAAGTGCTGTTCTACGACTCCTTAAAGTTGGTAGCTTAATAAGAGAAAGTCTAGCTGAATAGGCAGGTAAGTCCAATGGGTTAAAGTTCAAACCACGGAGGCAAAAAAGCAGGAACTGTTTTTGAACAGATTCGAGAACATCTGAGTATTTTCTATATATAGGGTCCCAAATGACGGATCCATACTCTAGAATAGGCCTGACAAGGGACATATAAAGGCTTTTGGTAACGTATGGATCATCAAACTCTTTAGCCCAACGTTTCACAAATCCAAGTACACCTCTAGCTTTGTTTGCTGTCAGATTGATATGTGCAATAAAATTGAGTTTGGAGTCAAGTAGCAATCCAAGATCAAGTATTTTGTCAACTTCCTCCAAATGATGGTCATCGATATAGTAGCATGCAGTTATCGGTTTCTTTCTAGCAAAGCACATATATTTACATTTCTTGAGATTTAGCTCCATACGATTTATTCTACACCAGTTGTGAAAAGAGTTAAGGTCACTTTGGAGGCGTTGCTGGTCAGTTACTTGACAATAACTAAGAAAAACTTTTACATCGTCAGCATACATCAAAATATTGGATGATTGAATGACATCAGGCAAGTCATTAATAAATAGCAAAAAAAGAAGCGGCCCAAGGTGGCTTCCCTGTGGTACTCCAGATAGAACCTTTATGCATCTAGAGGAGGCGTTATTAAAACGGACCATTTGTTTCCTATTCGTTAGGTAAGAGTAAATCCATTTGACAGTTAAATCGGCAAAACCTATTAATTCCAATTTTTTCTTTAGGAGGATATGATTTATTTTATCAAATGCCTTGCTGAAATCAGTATATATAACGTCTGTTTGTTGTTTTTTTAAAAATCCACGATGAATAATTGTTGAAAAGTGTAAAAGATTTGTTATGCCAGAGCATCCCTTCCGAAATCCATGTTGATTATTGGTTATCAAACTTGATGTATGAAAGCATAAATGTTCAGTGATAATTTTTTCAAATAATTTGGGTATAGTACTTAATTTTGCAATACCACGGTAATTTGAAATATCAGACCTGTTACCTGATTTAAATAAAGGAATAATATAAGAATCCTTCCAGCTTTCAGGAAAAGTACCATATTTTATTGACATGTTGAATAAAATTTCCAAAGGGATGGAAATACTTTCAGCACAATTTATCAAGATATTACTGGGGATGTTGTCAGGTCCACAATTATATGAAAATTTAATCCTTTTCAATTCCTTGGAGATTGTCAAAATATCGATAAGTGGTATATTAATCGTTTGAGATTTTGCAATATTAAATGGGTACTTAAAACATTCATCATAATCTGCAACTGAGTAATTTGTCGAGAAAAAGTCAGCGAATAAATTGCATATAACAGTTTCATCACTAGATTCGGTTTGTTGGAACTTTAAAGTAGAAGGGAATCCATCTATTTTCCTTTTTTGATTAACAAATCTGTGAAATGCTTTTGGATTGCGTTTTAAATTGACTTTCAATTTGTGCATATAAATACTATAAGATAGTTTGTTAAGCGAAGAGTATGTAGCGCGACTAATAGAATACCTTAAATAATCAGTAGAATCACCAGACTGTTTGAATTTTTTATATAGTCTGTTCTTCCTATTTTTAGTGTACGATAATTGTTTATTGTTCCAAGGAGGTCCAACCTTTTGCTTGGTTATTTTTTTCGGAATACAAAGATCCATAAAGGAATACAACTTATTGTAGAATGCTTTAGTCATTTGATCCATATCAGTGCAAGATAATATGTTATTCCAGTTAGTATCCATTAAGAGTTTATTTAATAAACTGTAATTTGTATTCTTAAAACAGAATGTCTTTGTATATGAAGGCACAACAGATTTGTTTGGAATTGAACCCAATATTTCGATGGTAGGATGGTAGATATCCTCGGGTGTTATTATAGGTAAGGAGCGCCTAATATAAAAATTGGTAACATCATTTACGAAAATTAAGTCCAGTAACCTTGAGGAACTATTTGTAATGCCATTTAGTTGGTATAAACCCAAATCGTATAAAGTATTAAAAAATTCTGCACTATTAGAACCGAACGTAGTTTGAACATAATATTTCTCTTCCGGTAAATAGTTCCACGATATTGAAGGTAAATTGAAATCTCCAAAAACTAAAATTGAATCATCAGTAAATGCTGACCGAGCAATAGATTTAATAGATTCGGCGTGTAGATTATATATTTGCATTGGAGAAGATGGTGGTAAATAAGAACATGTTATAAACATTCGTTTATCACTGTTTTTTATCAATACAGATATAAATTCAATGTCAGAAACTGAGTCAATTGCAACAAGTTCAGATGACAAACTGCTAGAAACTGCAATAAGGACTCCACCTCCAGTAGTTTTACTGCCACGATCACGTCGAAAGATATTGAATTTATTGCAAAGTATTTCAGAATTTAAAAAGTTGTCGCTAAGCCATGTTTCAGTAAACACCAAGATTTGTTGTTCCAAGTTAAAACTTTCCATATATAACGACGAAAGTTTTGTTCTCAGGCCACGAACGTTTTGGTATACGATAGATATACAATCAGATATACTATTTAGTTTTTTGGAGGATCAATTTTCTGTTGAGGAAGGATAGCAATGTTATCTGCTCTGTTTCTCGGTGTAAACTCGCGAACAAGTGTATTGTCTGGCCAGAAGTTCGGGTCCAACATAACATCATAGAATAAAGGTGGAATCGATATTCTAAAAGATGATATGGATCTTGGTTGAGAAAATCTGTACTTGTATACTGATATATCCACGTCTCTTCCAATTTTATTCCTCAAATAGTATTGAACTGCTTCAACAGTAGTATCACTAGCCAGACGAGATACAAAAATGGATCTCCTCGGAGGAACAGCTCGTAAAGGACTGTGAACTACCACATTACTATCAGATGTTGTTGTTGTATTGACATTATTTGGAGAAATTGCATTCATATCCTGTGCGGCAATTACATTCGATGGAGTTGCCGACATAGGGCTCTCATCAATGATTTCTACAGAATTTTGGGTAGTAGGTGCTGAAGAATATGTAATTATAGGAACAGTAGGCGATTTATTTGTAGCTCTCTTTTTCTTCGGTGAAGATTGAGTTTGCATACTTGTAAACTTATCTAAATTCGGATAGTTCGTAAATAATTCACCAAATTTAGAAAGTTTATCTTGCATGGCTACAAACTCTTTATTAATCTGATCAAACTCTCCCTTTAGGCTTTTGACAAATTTGTAGAACTCAATATTTACTTGTTTACAGTTAACACAAGTCCAATGAAGTGATTTTATGGGATCAGCAAGGGCGTCTGCATCACGTGGCTTCAGTCCAGAACATTTCAAATGAAAATTTCCTAAACATAACCAACAGGATACAAATCGATCATTTCCAGTAACGTTGCAGTTAGAGTTTAAGCAATCCATTACGAAAAATAGTATTGATGGTATATTTGATTAGAATTGTTCACTGGGTAATTGTTTTTAAATTTGATAACAGATGGTGCACCAGCTTATTTTATCAAATTCTCAAACCAGTAGGGTTGTAATTTATGCAATTGGTTATATTGTTGTATTTCTTTTTACTTAGAGTTATAGAAATTTCCACAGTAGTTATTAATGGTTAATAATTAAAATTGTAGTTTTATTGAATTCATAAAGAGAAAATGCCAGAAAGCCAAACAAAAAAACACGTAATTATTATATTATGAAAAGCACACGATGAAAAACAATACCACGGCGTTACGAACAACAGGCAAGTAGACAAAATAAAACAGTATTTGGGCTTTTAGCTACAGTAAAAACAATTAAAATACTTTTAAAAAGTAACATTTTTAAAAGTATATTTTATAAAATGCATAAAGTACTTAAAAAAATTTCTTATACGATAATACAAAAGAAGTAATAAAAAATCTTAAAAAAGTTTTCGTTTTTAAAATATGTCCTTAATAGAGGAGATTACTCTAAAAAAACATTAAAAATAACTTTCTAAAAATCCATTTTATACTTACATTTAGAAAAATTACTTTTGAAAATGTACTTTTGACAAAGTACTTTTAGCAAAATACTTTTCAAAAAATACTGTAGTGTGATTAACCAATTGGCATAATTGACACATAAGTAGAGAAACAAAGAGACCTTAATTGTCAATACATTTGTATTAATAAATATTATCGAATCACTTATTGTAACCAATTTATTGATCATCAGCATAATTTAATTGTACTGTATTGTTGCTGTGACTATATTATGCATAGGCATTAATGGGAACACTGCATGCGGAAGTATTTTTGATGACGTTGAGTTTCTCTATATTTATAGGTCAGTTTTGTTGGTAATTACACTAAATACATTCATGTCATTGTACAGTATTTTATGATAACCTAGTAATATTTATATTAATGTATGTAGTTAAGTATAAGTATATGAAGTAAGAATGGAGTGACGTCACTCAAACCTAGAATCTAGATTATTTTCATTGTTAGTATATAAGCTGTAGAAATTAAGAATAAAGCAATCATAATCATCATTATTATTAATTACTAAACATACCTTCGAGCTCTAATTGAGGAGCTCAGGAATAAACATTAAAATTAAAGACAACTAAACAATTCTTCTCCTTTTTGATTTATCCTCGCTACAATACTATTAACAATGGGTAATACCCTTATAAAAGTACAGTTTTTTAAAAATAGTTTTGATAGCCGTACTGCCGTAGAATTTCCTAAATTATGCCTATAACTACTATATTGTCTAATTAATCTGTTAGTTAATTCTACTGGAAAATCATTGTCATTAAGTATATCTCTTATTGTATTCCTATTCTTCAAATGAAATTCTCTATCACTTATAGTCAATATTCTGTCTATCATATTTTTCGCTGTGTTTATTATCATTTTCCTTGGATGTTTTGAATAAAAATTAATGATTCTTCCAGAAGATGTTGGTTTCTTATACCAATCAAACACTAACTTATTTTTCTTCCTTATTATCAATATATCTAAATATGGAAGTTTAGATTCTAATTCTCTTTTAATCGTAAATTTAATATCCGGATGGAAACTATTCAATTCTGACAAAATATCATCCACAGCATCTTCTGAAGTTATACAAAATAAATCATCCACATATTTTGTGATTATCTTAGGTTTAATATGCATTTTACTAATACATGAATTAAGTAATTCCTCCATCACAATATCAGCTATAATTGGAGATGCCATAGGGAGGCCCTCCTTCTGTTGATATATCCTATTATCACAGACAATTTAGCTCAGAATTATAGGTACTTAATTAAAAAGACACATAATTTGTTATAATCATTTCATAAGAGAGAATTTGTTATTTATTGTTTGTTATTTATTTGTTGTTTCCGTTTCCTTGTTTTTGTATGTTTGAATACTTGAAAATTTAAAATTTTTGTATGTATGTATGAAAAAATATTTTATGTTTTTGTCAAATGTTTTGAAACATTTTTTCAATTTGTTAATATTTTTTTTTTTGTTTTCAAAAATTTTAACAATTTTTTTTTCCTGAAGAAGCTTTCCAAAGGAAAGCGAAATATTGAAAAGAAAAAATATATAAAAAAAGATCTAAAAAAAGAAAAAAGATATTTATTACATTCCTTATTATTAATATTTTTTTACTCAACCGTCAATGTGGTTCTTGGATAAAATTTTTTTGGCCAGCATAAAAAAATGTAGTCGTCCATGCACGCCACAAGCAGAGCACATGAAAGTATCGAAGAACGAGAATGAAATAGAAAGAAAAGCAGCAGTGATTTCCGTTTCCACTTTTTATCGTTGTTATCAACGACGACAACAAAAACCTTGTAAAAGTTGAGAACGTGTACACCACACACGAGCACATGAACAGCGTTTTACATTATTTACGTGTCTAGTGTAATATAAATGATGACACTTGCTAGACAACTTCGTATTGTTACAAATTATCACAGCAGCATAACAAAGTAGTACATATTACAATACAACATTTGCAACATGATACTAAAATTGCAACAACAATAACAATAATAAAAATAGTATAGTTGAATTATATGCAAATCGCATTAAAGCACAACCGCATTTCAATTACAAAATAGTCAAAGAATTTCAATATTTTATTAAAAATTTTAATTAACGACTACAAAAGTAAAACCGAAACTTTTATTTATTATTAATTTTTCTCAAGCTCTGCCAACTCTGCCAACTGACAATGATTACGAAAATAAAAAAACACCTTTTTATCTCATGTTTTTTTTCTATCGCTCAGCTGAATGATTTCACTTTAATAAATCTCCTTTAGAGGAAACGTCATTCTATTTTATTCAGAACAAATTAATCGAATTCATATATTTTCTACATTCAAAACCTTTTTTTTTTATTATTAATTTGTTCATAAGAATCCTTGCTGCATCACTCACATCATTGCTGCACACTTTATTCTTCACAGTAGCAATTGTCAGCAACATTTGTTTAACAAATAACGAATGATCATTTGAACGCTTTTGCAAATGTTTAAAAGGAAGACTTAAAAGATTTGCACGTAATAATTCATTTTGATTTCCGGTACCCAAAAAAATGCTACAAAACGTTTAATCCAAAACGGATTTAATAAGTTTAAAAAAAAAACTTTCTTTCTACTAAGTCTGTCTTTATTTCCATATATCCTTTTTACTCATAAAACTAATAACTAAGAAAAAGTATCACAAAACAGAAATAATATGAACAAAAATTTCACAAAAGCTCTCATAAGTCGAAAATGTTACAAGAGAAAATAAGGAAAAAAGCAATGTCGTTCACCAAACCTAAAGGCACAACTGAGGGAGTGCCAAAAAAATTTGCGTAATGCGCTGAAGGAGGATAAGGAACGCAATCTGGAGAAGTACTTGCAAAGCTTAGACTCCACTGAGCAGTCTGACTACAGTTTATGGAAGGCTGTTAGAAGAATGAAACATCCTACTGCACACGAGTCTCCTGTGCGACTACACAACGGTGAATGGGCAAAGACCGCTGAGGAAAAAGTTGAAGCATTTGCCAACCATTTAGAGAAGGTATTTGTTTCAAATATTACTAACTCCTATGTTGATATGTGCTTGGATTCTCCGACGGGGTAAAAATTTCTTTTGTTTGGGTACGGTTTTCCGTCGACCCTCGTCAAATTTGGTTTGTGAACAAACCGGTTTCGGCTGTTTGCCATCTTCAGTGTTCTTTTCGTACTAGTTGCGTTCTATTGTCGAAAAATAATAACGTACTTTATTTTAAATTAAATAAAAGATAAAAAGAGACTAAAACGTGAACAAAATCAAAAACGTGAACACCCTCGGTAAAAATTAGTTCACGTTTCTGCGAGATCACTGTACTTTCATAATGTACATTTTAAAAACAGAAATTGCTGAATATTCATTTTTACCATTCTGTAAAAAAGCTTCTTTATTTTGGAAAGCACTTATTTAAAAGTAAAAAAAAATTGCTTTATAAACAGTATGGCTATCAAAACTATTTTTAAAAAACTGTAATTTTATAAGGGTATTACCCATTGTTAATAGTATTTTATGAAAAGTATTTTGTTAAAAGTACTTTGTCAAAAGTACATTTTCAAAAGTAATTTTTCTAAATGTAAGTATAAAATGGATTTTTAGAGAGTTATTTTTAATGTTTTTTTGAATAATCTCCTCTATTAAGGACATATTTTAAAAACGATAACTTTTTTAAGATATTTTAGTACTTCTTTTGTATTATCGTATGAGAAATTTTTTTAAGTACTTTATGCAGTTTATAAAATATACTTTTAAAAATGTTATTTTTTAACTCTTGCGTGGCTATATATATAAATTCTTAATTGATGTTTTAATGAATTTTTCCCAAAACTTGTTCTGTTTTTTTAGCTTCCTTCTCTTAAAAAATATTTCCAAAAAGTAGTTCGTCAAATTTTGTTTTTTCAACAATATCCTCTTTTAAATATTCAATGGAATGTAAATTCTTTAAAAGACACTTTAAATTTTCAAAATGTGTTGATTAATAAATATCTCTTATTCTTTTTTAAGGTCTTTTTAAATTAAATTAACAATTTATATTTTTTTCTATTCGATATATCGCTTTCCTATGGAAAGCTTCTTCAGGAAAAATTTTTTTTATTTTTGAAAACAAAAATTATTAACATATTGAAAAAATTTTCAAAACATTTGTCAAAAACAGAAAAAAGAAAAGAAAAAAGATATTTATTCAAGATAGAAAAGATCGTTTAAAAAACTATAAAAATTACAAATATTTATTTAAATCAGTTGTTATTGCTAATTTTTAAAATTGTAAACTCTTTTTCAACTTAATTTTAAAAAAGTATATTTCAAATATTTTTTAATTCGCAGTTTTTAAGTTATCTAGGAAGCGCTCTTTTAAAATTTCGAAGTTTCTTTAAAAACACTTTATTCGATAGAGTTTTGTTTAGCAAAATTAAATTTCGATGCAAGTTACTTAAGGGAATACAGTTTTTATAATTTATTCACTTTATCATTTTCTTAATTTTCTTTGGAATAAAAATGAAAACATAAACAAAGAAGGAGAATAATTGATTTGAAAATATTTATGTTCTTTAACTTGCAGTTGAAAAACTTTATTAGTTGAAGTAATACGAATGAACTTTAAAAAAAAATATAGAATTCATTTCAAATTTTATAGCTGGAGTCAATTATTTTTCACGGTGTGCGTTAAAAGAGGGATGGACATTTAGTGAAAATGAGTTCTTTTTTACTTTTTGCAGGAGAAAAATAATCCAACACTCTTTTTCATCAAAATAATGATAATACTGGAAAATACTTCTTAAAGACACTATTTTTAAGCAGAAACATAACGGACCAAAGTACCAAATCGTTAAAAGTCTCAAAATTTCTTTTTGTAAGATCTTTAATTTGTAGCTTGAAAAATTTGGGATTTTATTTGTTAATTAGGTTTTTAATTCACTGATATACTTTAATTTCTGTAATGCAGATAATTATATAAATATATAATTTTAAATATCTACGGCTGTATGCATAAAAAACGCTTACTTGAGCTTTAAAGTGCACGTTAGTTAACAAACACTTTAAGGCTAACAGACGTTTGTTAAAAAATGGTATTCATAAACAGTACTTTAGCTAACGTATGCTTTAGTAAAATTAGTATTTTCATTCTGGCAATGCCACTATTTTCAGTTGCCACGTTGTAGTTAACGAGGTATAAAAATGAATATTATTTATCCGGGTAGTTAGATCCATAAAAAATATTTTTATTGTTTTCAGCAAAATCAACATATTTTTTTGTTTTAAAAAAACAAAAAATAAATAATAAATAATAAAAGCAAAGAACCCAAAAAAGGTTAATTTGCAAGGCTTACGAAGAACTTACAAAGAATTTGTTCATATTAAAAAAATAATTATTCGGATAACGAGCTTTGTTTTGATTATATGTACATCAATAAAACTTTGGTTTAAAATAATTAATTATAATTATATTTTTGTAAAATATAAAATAATGATGTAAAAATGTTTAATATTGAATGGCGTGTTATAATTTAGTTTTTAATATTATTTGTATACTACAATTTGTTTTTCATAAACATTTTTAAACATTTTTGGAATAACAAAGTAAAAGTGTCAATTGAGCCGTTTACATTGAAAGTGGCGTAAGTCACAACTGAACAGTTTTTTTTCATTTTTAATAAATTTGAAATTAATAAGTTGAGAAGTATTGAGATTTGTTTGAGAGGAGTATTGATAATTATTGGTATAACAAAAATGTTAATTTTGAAAGCGGCGTAAGTCGCTGTACTCAGGAAATTAATTACGGAGCTTAGTGTGAAAGAACTGAAAACATGTAATAAGTGTGTGTGAAGTATTGTTGTGATTATTGGGCTTATTTTTTTTTAGTACGAAAGAATAGTACAGTTTACTGAACTATATTATAGTGATATCTAATATACTACACATAATTAGCATTATTTTTATTATTCTCAGGAAGTTGCTTCGTGTTGTATAAAATATCTAAGAATGTCACAACTCAAAAGCATATTATTGCACATAGCGACTTATGTAAAGGACAAAATAGTAATAGTAGTAATAGCCTCCTGTCGAAAAAATCCTTCGCAGACTACACAACATGAAGAAAAAAGATTTTATTTCAACACAATCATTAGAAAAATACGTTTCAGAAAGAAAACTAAATACAGACTAGTTGAAATGGCTAAAAATTAAAATGTTTTAAAAACTAATTTAAAATAAAAAAGATGACAATAACAAAGTAACTTATGCCACTTTTAAAATAAACGGCTCAGTTTATTGTAAACACAATTTGTTTTGTTTTTGAACTTTCAATAATAAAATTGAACTGTCAATTTGTTGTAGATTTAACGTAGGTTTTTCCTACTTTAAAGTTAACAAAGGTATGTTAAGGTAAAAGCGTTTTTTGAATACAACTTTAGGAAATTGTGCTTAACAACGGCAGTTAAACCTACTTAAATTTTTATGCATACGGCTGCTAGTCTTTAGCTTAAATTAGTAACTTTTTTTAGAGTTTTTGATAAAAATGTATTTTTGGGTGGCTGAAACTTGTAGGACTCTTCAAATTTTCGAACATTTTGAAAAATTATTTTTTTAAAGCTCACTATAGAGAAAACTATAAGTATTCTATTTAAGGCAAATTTTATATAAAATACTTTATTTCCCTTAAAACAATGTGCCACTTTAAGATATTATTTCAAAGGTTTTCTTTGAAGAAAGAATCGTGTAAAAGAAATATGAAAAAATTTTGTATACAGTCTGTTTTCATTTATTATATTGTTAACATTAATAAAAAGCCTGTTAAGATGGTCACTTAAGTGGAAAACTTGTGGTAGGAGACGCACAAGAGACAACAAGGGACAATTTAACATTTCAGCCAACCTCTGTGTAAGTTTATATTGAATAATTTTTATTTATTTTTTTTTTTCTAATTTACAAAATGAAACGCTCAAGAGTTTTATTAAGAGCAATGAAAAAACACTTGAAAATAAAAAAAAAAAACTTTATATACGTACTTTCATTTTTAGTGTGTTTTTATTATAACTCTATGACCATGAACTCTTGAACAGTAAAGACAGTTCTAAAAGTACTACATTCCCTACATAAACAATAATAAAGTTTCAAAGAGTTGTCTGAGAAAATCATCAGTTTATTTATCGATCCTAAAAATGCAGAAGGAGAATACATGCATTGAGTCTGCGTTAAAGATTCAAGGAAAGTGGAGTTTCAGTTTATCTAAATAAAAAAATCATTTTACTTATTTCTTAAAGAAGGAAAGAAGGAAATCAAAATTAAAAATGTTTCCTTTCAAAAGTTAAATCAATTAACCGTTTATGAGTGAAATTTTACAAACATTTCGCTATTGCATTAAATTATTTATGAACACCGATGCTAGTAAATGAACTCTTAATGTACTTTATTTCCTTAAGCTCTTAACTGAAACTTTTCACACAAACCACTTGTTCACCCTTTGGCTATAATTTACAGCAGTGTCAGCAGCATAACAAATACAATAAAAGATTAAAACTTGACAAATTGATAAATATTAATGAATACAATAGCACATTAAAATTATTAAGTTCACAAAAAATAAACAAGCAATTACACTGAAAAGAAAATAGTCTATTTCCTTTATTTCGAGTAAAAAAAATAAATTGGAAGTTTAATGAAGATGCAGCACTATGAACTATTGATTCAAATAACATTATGTAAATTCAACGATTTAAACTGTATTAAAACAACAAAATTATTGATAAACTAATTTAAATTAATTTTTTGATATGTGCCAATTAATAGAGTGACCAGATTTTTATTTAAAAAAAAAAACAGACACAAGCCACTGTTTATGCATTCATTCACAAAATGTGTTTAATTTCTGAAAATGCATATTTGCATTAAGCAATTAGTCGTTCTTGGCAAGTTTGTTATACTCCAAAAAATAAATTAATAATAATTAAAATTTAACTTAGCGGCACAGATATTTTTTTATTTTTTATTTTGTGTTTTTTTTTTTTTTTGTTTTTTCTTGACGTCAATTATTTGAATTTCACTACTCACAATAATTACGTTCACTTGATTGCCTGCTTTGAAGGCACAATAATCTCTTACTCATTATCTGGCTTTTAATTTCTTTAAATACGTCCTTAAATTATTTCTTTTAACATATTGATGCACGCGCACAAACTTATGGAAGTAATGAAACCATACGAAATATACAAAAATAAATTCTACAATAGAAGAATTAAAAAAATTGACAAAAAGAACGCAAAGGGCTTCATTTTTCTGGAGCGAATTTGGGTTTCAATTTAACGAAAATGTGAGTTTGTATGGATTCCATTTCTTTTTTTTTTTTTTTAAATACAACTCAACTGTGATTGACTTTGTTGGAGATGAGTAAATTCCATTGGGGATTTCAAGAATCACCAAAA
This sequence comes from Trichopoda pennipes, assembly GCA_030448955.1. Taxonomy (NCBI): domain Eukaryota; kingdom Metazoa; phylum Arthropoda; class Insecta; order Diptera; family Tachinidae; genus Trichopoda; species Trichopoda pennipes. The sequence goes on from JASKUP010000175.1 coordinate 5,649,916, forward strand.
ATATTAGCAGCCATTCAGCATAAAACAGCAACTGTAAAATAAAAAATCTCTTTAATGCAAAATTTTTTAAGCCACCATATAAAATTTTTAAAATTTTTATAATTCTCATTAAGTTGTGTTTGACACACAGAAGTACAAGTGAAATGAAAGAAATGTAAGCAACGTTAACAGAGCATAAATTATATATTTTTCTTAAACACTTAAGTGATCTAAAGTTACTGAACTAACATACCAATCTTAATCAGTGCACTGTCTAACGTAAATGCTGTGCCTTGAACAGTAAAAACAATTTTAATTATAATTTTGTGTCATAAAAACTACCTAATAGAAATAAAAATATAAGAGAAAAAAATAACATCGCTAGACTGAGGTGTACAACAACCATCTCTAACTGCCAAAATCGGGTTTTAGAATTGCATAGCTTGTGAGATCATGTGAATATTTATCAATAGAGAATAGATGGAAGGCGCTGATTTAAGTTTAGTTATAATCCTTTGTTTTCAAACAAGTCTTAATTTCTAAGCGAGAATGGAGGCATTGAAATCACTGGCTTGCAGCTACCAGTGGCTAACTAAACAGATATCAATATTGAATCAAGCAAAAACTCCAGAAAAAAGTTTGACGCTTTTTTGACGCTTGCAAAAGTGAACGATTTGGCAACATCATCCTTCGAAGCAAAATTTTTTGTTGGTTTGCGTTTTAAAACAAAATATCCAGAGTTTAACTGCAATCAGGAACATCGAGGCCCAAACATGAATAGCAAGTAAGAAAAGTCAAAGCATAACAACAGTCTCAGACAAGACTAAGTTCGTTAGTAAAAGATAATAGTTCGAAACTCGCAGGTGACAGTAAATTGCTGCTTAAGTTTGTAAAAGCTCAATTTCTCTCAAAATTAGACAGAAGCAATAAATTTAGTGACTGCAAAATTTAATACGAAGTAGAGAAAAATAGAGAAGAGCTATAAATAAAATTAAGTTCGAAAGTTTGAGAAAAGAAAAACGTTACACTATAATTAAGCCAAGAAATAAAAAGTCTAAGGAAAATTATAAGGGTACCATAATCCAAATGCTAGAAGCCTGCAAAGGCTCTAGAGTGTGCACTAAAATTATTATCAACGGGTATAATAATACTTTTTTAAAATTAATTCCAAATCGTTTATATAATAAAACAATGAATCAAAATTGCCACAAATAAAATGAATATTATTTAACGATCAAAATTTTTAACAAAACTTGATTAATTTTTTATGTCCATCACTAACAATTGTACTTTTTAAAAAGACGTCATAAAAGAAAATCTCAGCCATTGTTATCCCAGCATCCACTCAAACTAAAAGAAAATGACCAGCCAGAGGCTTCATTGGGCATTTAAAAGTTTTCCTTTGAATCCTCCTCAACTGCAAAACAAAACAAAACAAAACAAAATAAACAATCAAAGAGGTATAGAATAAGGAAAAACAACAACTAACACAAATAAATGACACATACGTATATTTCGTGAAATAAATGATGATGATGATGATGATGATGACGACTTTTGCAACTCTTTCAAAAGAGTTTTAAGTTTCTTCCTTGTAATAACACTTTGAAAAATTGGTATATAAGCCATTAGCCCAAATGCTGTTAACATCACTTAGTCGTCAACAATCACAGCAAAAACATTAAAAAAAAAACTAATTCAACCAACCAACCAAAGAATCTGTTTATGAACGAAAACACAAAATTCTCATTATTAGAAAGGTAACGGAAAGTTGGCATTAAAACACACACACACACATATTCTTACATGATTACACAAACAACACCAGACTAAACAAAAATACTCAGAGTGCGTAGAGAAGTGAAGAAGTTTATTTAAAAAAAAAAAAAAAAAAAAGAAACATTTATTCAGTATCATTGGGATATCTTCACGCCTTAATTGTCTGTACAACAAAATGTTATTGTTTCCTTTAGAAAATATGTTCTGCACACTAAGATTCATCTTTGCATTAGTTCAGTTTTATACGTCATTGGGTAAATTGAATGGTATGGAGATGCCTTCGGAATTATTGCACGCAGATGTTAACGATGAGAAATCTATTGATTATGCACGTCGCATGGCTTTTCCTTTGGCAACATCCGACAATGGTGTCGAAATGCCACCCAATGTTCCAAACAATATGGCATTAAATGTACCCAACGAATTTGGCACAAAAATTACAGAGGATAACGATGATTTAGAATATGATTTGCCGATAAAAACTGAAATGCCCAAATGGCTGCAGATGCAAATGCAACTACAACCGGAAAGCCAACAACACAATAAATATTTGCACTCAGCCATGTTGCCAAAACACATAACATCAGACAAACATCATCATCATCATCATCATGAAAGTCGTCAACTTCACAACTCTGTTAGTTCCTCGGCTACTGCTGCTGCTGCTGCTGCTGCTGCTTCACCCCTTAAACGTTGTTCTATTGAAATTTCTAGCAAAATTCCTGGCATTTGTCAAGAGATGGGCTCTATCGGTAATGCCTGTGTGTCAGGTGACTACATTGATGTTTTTAATTCGGAATGTTTGTAAATCCAAATACAAAAATTCATTAACAACATTTTTACATTGTGAGGGCAGCTTTAACCAGTCAGTCACTTCACACTGTGACTTTTAAATTTATTTGTATCTATTTACAACATTTTATTATCATGTTCTTCTATTTAATTATTTGCCTTTCAGGGAAATAATGTTCTTTTAATTTCAAAATTCTATTCTGTGTAAAAATGTACGTAATTAAAATTTTTTGTGATTGCAATGATGCCACCACCAATAGAATGATGTAAATGAAATAAATCAATTCCACGCCATTGAAAATTAATCTCTTTGTTTCTTTTTCTTTTCTTTTCTTTTCTGTTGTTGTTGTTTTATTTTTTCAAAATAAATTGCAAATAAGTTGACAATTCGTCTGAGAGTGTGTTTAACGGTCGTCATTATTAACGCTAAAGGTGGCGTTAAGTTGATGGGATTTGTTCGCTAATGAAAAATTCTGTTGTCATTCATACTTTTTGATGAAGGCCATCTCCAACCGAAAGGAGCAGTCATTCCTTCAGTGTTATTGTTAGTTACCAAACAGAAACTTAAACAGAATCAGAGATTAAAAATAAAAATAATAATTATGAAATTTCTTTTTCAAACAATTGTAGAACCTTTAAAATAAGAGAAAAGAACTTTTGAAAACGAATTTTGTACAAAAACTAACATTTAGAAAAAGTGTCTTTGTGAAAAAGTACCTTTTAAAAAAAAAGTATCTTTTGCAAAAAGCAAAAGATGAAGTGTAGTGGAAAAAGCACTTTTTGGAAAAAGTTCCTTTTGGAAAAAGTAGCTTTCGCAAAAGGCAAAAAGTTGAAGAGAAGCTTTCCATTAAATAAACCCTTTTAGTACAACAAATTAAAAGAAAGAAGGCAGCTGGATTTTAAGCACAAAATACATGTGGGCAAAAAAGTCACTTTTGTGAAATTCAAATCTTTGCAAAGTACTTCTTTCACCAAATAATTCTTGTAAGAAGTGACTTTGGTGAAAAGCAAAGAAAGGCATATTTACAAAAAAGTACCCTTTTGAACAAAAATAAAGTTGAACGATTTTTTTTAATAAAAAATATTTTATTATTTTCAGTTTTATTCGACCTTTTTTTTAATTTCTATTAAATTTTAATCTTTTTACACGGTCCTTTAAATTATAACGATTTATTTTTCTTCAGGAAATTATTTTTTTATTTTTTGATAAAAAATAATTTCCTGAAGAAAAATATTGAGAAAAAAAAAATAAAATAAATCGTTATAATTTAAAGGACCGTGTAAAAAGATTAAAATTTAATAGAAATTAAAAAATATTTTCAAATATTTTATTTCATAATATTTTTTAAAAATGTTTTTGAAACTTTTCTCTAAAAAGACACTTAGTTTTGTTAAGTATCGCGGTTAAATGGTTTAAAAAGCTAAAATAATCCGGAATGAGAATGACTGAATGCAAAGTTCACTGTGAAGTTAGAAACGTGTCCTTTTTTAGTATTTTTCTTTTAATCTTAATATTTCTTACATGAGTAAAATGGCGTTTTTCGTCAGAACAAACATTTTAGTTTCCTTAAATGTACTAAAAACAATTTTAAAAATTAACTTGTTACTGGCATTCACGCAAGTAAATAGCAGCAATAATTAGCAGCACTTGAAGCTTTTAGCACAATTAAATTGTACTCGTACAGCCAGTCAGTGTAAACTTAAGTGAGAGTAAGAAGCCCTAAAACAAACACTCTGTCTATTTCAAGAATATGCTTAATGTATTAAAATCTTAACATTGCGATTATCTGAGTATTTTTGTGTGTATGTGTGCATGAAATTTTAAGGTCCTGAGGCGTGAAACATTAATGAAGCAAGCAAAAAAAAAAATTAGAATGGTTTCCTCTCATATCACCTCATTTTAGTTTGCCTGTCGCCATAAAGTGTGCATCGAGAATTTTTGGAGGTGGTGACGGATAAATAAATGTAAACTTTACTTCCTTCCTCCTTCCTGTAACATACAATTTTTAGTTGACTGTTTGAAATGAAACGCAATTTTCAAATTATTTCTAAATTTGTTTAATTTAATTGCAACGTAGATTAAATAGAGTTAATGTAAACTGCGAAAACGTGGCCAAAAAGGTGAGTGTGTATCGGGTGAACCTTCTTTGATAGTCACATTACCAGCCGCTATACACTGACGTAAAAATATGCGCTGTAATTCTGGAGCCTGAAAAAAACTGAAGCGTTTTCTATTCTTTTTGAGGTTGTATTGTGATAAAAGAACATCAATACGGTCGTATATAAGGCCGGACATTTCTTGTTCTCTTAAGTAAACAAATAAAGATGCATCATTCAATATGTCAGCCCATACAAAAATTGCTTGTTGCAATTCAAATGCCGTATTTATATGTTTCTTAGGAGCAGGAATAATTTCTTTAACGTAAACTGCGGTGCCTAAAATGTCACTGGCTTGGGCAAATTGTAAGGCTTTTGTAAGTGAATGAGTTCTTAAATCCGCATAAGACTCCCAAGGCCTATGTTTGCCATGTGTTAAGAAAACAACAGGATACATGTGCTGCTTATAACGCAATAAACTGCATATATCTGCATCAAAGCTGGTCATTATTAATGGACGGCCGCAACCAAATTCCATGGTTGTTTGCAACAGCTCGTCCACATAACGATTTTTATCCAAAGACTGTAAGGATTCTAGATTGCCACTACCTAAAAGTTGAGGCCATTTTATATTCATCATTATACCCAAAGTAACAGATAGTTGTTGATAAACCTGTGCCAATCGTGGAAAGATTCTCTGCTTGTCTGCCACAAATAATGTATTCAAATGCGTCACCTCTACCAGCAGACCTTTAACAAATAAAAAAACTTTCTTCTTAAGTAATTCCTGATAAGTCAAGTCATGTATGTAGGCATAAGCTAAATGGTTTTCCTTTGCCTTTTTACCGTTGCCAGAGTTAAGCGTTAAAAATCCAAAATCCTTCCATACAACCGGTACATAATCCTTGGTCAATTGCACATCAAACTGAATCATGTCAGCATTTACCTCTTGAGCCTTCAGAAAACTTTCAATTGTATTTTCCGTGCTATCGTAATCACTATAGTAAAAGCTTTTGCCCAAACCTCGATGACCAATGTCCAAAGTAGGCCAATTGTGGGGCCAGTAGTGATGAAAGCTGGCACGCATGTTCAACTTTAAAGCTTGTGGCAGAGCCAATATTTTAAGAAAAGGCAAGGTTAGCAACCCAACCCGTTTATTTTCTTTATTATCAAATATTGGCAGCTCTAATATGCCTTCACTGTGTTTAAGTAGCTCAGATGGTATAATAATTTCTCCTAAAAGCTCCCGACGTAAAGTGTAAATAACTAAGACATACAAGTTTTCTTGAAAATCAGCTGATGTTATATGGAAAACTAATACATCTCCCGATTTATAAAACTCTCCTTGCTCCTTAATACTTCTTAAATTTGATGCCTTGGTAACAAACCGGTTAACTTTTATATCTATATTATCTCCTTGTTTAAAATTTTTATAACTGTACTTTCCACCATCTTCTGGAAAGACTTTAAGTTTCAGAATGTATTTGGGTTTTCTTATAAAATGTGCAAATTCGGTAAAACGTATATGCTGAGGCCAAATAAATTTGAATTGTATAATGTACTCCTTTCGTAGCCATCCTCTTTCCCGCTGTACACCACCACCCACAGCTAAAGCATGAGCATGGCCAAATTTTTGCGATCTTTTATTGCGAAACATTTCATAGGCTTCCATAACACGAGCATGCTGTTGCCCCTCCCAATATCGTATGCGCTTAAACCCGTTCGCATCTTTGTGATAAACGAAAAACCGATAATAAACCCTGAGGGCAGAACACATGGCTATTTTAAGATACCATTTATAGGGATTGTACATTTTTCTTTTCATTTCTAAACTTTTAGCTATCTGCCATTCTCCTAATTTTTTATGGTCACCAGTGAGACCTACTCCTTCGCCAGCATTTAAGGACTCCGTTAGAAGCACCTCGAAATGTTTTATCATGGGCACACATTTCAAATTTCGTGCTCTGCTCGCAGTAACATTTTTTAATACAAAAACACTGTATTCATCTTCTTCCTCGAATTCGCCGTAATTATTCGATTCATATGCATCTTCTGTCAAACTATGATGTGAGGTGTTTGTAATTGCTAAAGTATATAAAGCAACCTGCTGGCCAAGATATAGTGAAAACAACCACCAGATGAAGAACGTTCGGAGTATTAATGCCATCTGGAGAAAATAAAAATGAGAATAAGAACTCAGAGTTAGTATGAATTAAATTCTTACACCTATTTATTTTACAGTTATATTTTATACCGCAACCAACATAGATTTCAATTTTGTTGGTGGCTAATAGCTATTCTATTCTACGCGTACAAAAAGTGATACTTTATATTAAAAACGACATTTCAAGAGGAATTAAAATTTTGTTTTTAATGCAAATGTACAGTTTTAGAAAGGAGAGAGCCCTGCGCTACCTTTGACACTATTAAAACAAATTTATACATGGAGAAAGTCACATATTTCATCAAAACAAATTCACAAGTCAATGAAAAGAAATTGCTCCTAGAAATACTTCACTTTACGTCGTTACCTCCAGATCTTTCATTCAATTAATATTGGCTCCTATAAATTCTCCTGGTAAGCAGTGATGCCAAAATTAAAGCTCATTAAAAAAGATACGAAAAGGAAGTAAATAAAAATTGCAGGCTTCTCGTTGGAGGAAGTGTATCAATTCAATACGGCCACAAGTATCGTTCCAATAATGATTGATGCAGTTATTATTATTATGAGTTAAGTTTACCTTTCTCAACTTCATGAAGTTGGAAAAGACCTATACCGGGCTATGCCAAGGTATTAGGCTCTGTTGGGGCGTAGACCATGTTCTAGCCCGTTCGCATCTAGTTGCTGGAGGAATCGGCGCACTATATTACACGTATTCAGGATCACAGATTTTTGCATAGCCTGCAGAACATCTTGTAGAATGTGTTTTTCCAGCTGCATGATAAGGCTTTTTGGTATCAATCCTGTGGCGGACAGTGCATGATTTGATTTACATCTGCACCGACTATATAGTCATAATCAGATGGTGGTCAAACCACTTGGTTGATTGGACATCAACCACGCCCTAGAGGGCCATCGAATACGTATATCCTCTGGTCACTTCTAGTAGCAATTTCGAAAGCCCGAAGTAGGCCGCAGCCTTCACTCCTTGCTAAAGAGTTGGAGACTTTCCAACCCCTGGTCCAGAACGCATGAAGCTCTTTTTTATCAGCATTTATACTCACTGGACCTGAACCATTCATTGTGTTAATTTGAATGATCCGACCCACAAACTCTCACGTGGGTCCGAAACCACAACCACCACGATACTCCCATATAGGGGCCAACCTCAATAACCAGTCAGAGCACATCATTGCCTAAAGAGAACAAATAGTGTACTCTGCGAGCGTACTGATTCCCGTGGAAATATGTGGATTGTCCAGGTGACTCCTACTAGCCTTTGAGGGGCCTGGGCTCCCTTTTACCCCGCAAGACACCAGTCTAAATGGAATAGTAGGTTCCAAAAAGACTATCATGTGCCCCCGGGGAGAGAAGACGGCCACAGAGTGTGATTTGTTTTACATCCGCGCCTGACTGTTAGTCTTAATCAGATGGTGGACAAACCACTATTGTATAATTTGGAACGTCATACATGCGTCCTAGATAGCCGAAGCCATAATTCTATGCAACAGAACCACCTAGTTGCAACTTCAATGATTTCAGTACAGGTCTGCAAATCATCACACCTTGCTAGAGAGTCGGAGACTTTCTAACTCCTTGTCCAGAACACATGTCAAGCATGCTCACTGGACTGGATCATTCACCATGCGTGTCATTATCAGCGAAATGATCCTGGCCACCATAATAAACAAACCTGTTATGGGGCCGCAAAACCACAACCACCACGATGCTCCCATATAGGGGCCAACCTCAATGATCAGCCAGAGAACTATTAAATGTCTAAAGAGACAAATAATGAACTCTGCAGGCCACTGATCCCCGTGGAAATAAAGTGGAGTTTCCAGTTGACTCCCTGTCTGCCTTCAGGGGACTGGGCTCCCTTTTTCCCCCAGTTGCACAGGTCCAGATAGTCGAGTAGTCTATAAGAACCGATAAATGTGCCCCCGGGGGGTAAGAAGACGGCCACAGTGGGCTAGGCTAGGAAATGCCTGAGACTATAAGAAAAGGATCTTCGAAGTCCGAGCCGTAACTTGAGTACTGTTAAAACGGGAGCCGGTAGTCTGCAGGGACTATGACCCTGTACCGATTATCGGTGAAAACCTTCGTGGAGTAAAAGGGTGGGGTGCTGTAGTTTAGTTTCAAAGCGCAGAATTTGTTTATTGCAATAATGTGTGCTGTTGCAACCTCATTAGAACGTTATTAATAGTACGGTGGGAATTTAGATAGTCTCCGGCTGTAAAGTAACAAGCAAGGCACGCCCTACTCGCGGTGTTTTTGAAGTTGCAACTCGGATTGCCGCCATGGGAGCTGGTAGGTGTATTGCATTTCACCCTGTGTGGTTGGGCTATAATAGGAGGTATCTACGTATCATAAACACACACTGTTTAAAAAGCCCCGTGAATATAAATAAATAAAATAGAGATAAAATGAGTATGTCGAGCAGAAAACAATTAAATCGTCATTACTTTTCAACAATAACAAAATCTGTTTTAAAAACAAACAACCAGCAGCGAATTTTTCAACCACTACGAATTCATTTAAATTAAACTAAAAGGATAAAAAAAAAAACACACAAAATAAAGTAAATTCTCTGGAAATTAACAATTATTCAAACGGCCAATAAAAAATGAGCGTTTGAATATTTCATTTATTTTATTAATTAAATTCAATAAAATCAAACAAAAAAAAGCATTAATTTATTCTGAATAACTTTTAACTTACCACAATCTACTCGTACGCAGGCAACTTACAACCTCAACTAATACACACGTCACATTTAAAAGAACAACAAAACTAAAATGCGATTGTTTTCTAGTTTTAGTTTTAGAGAATTCCATTAACTATCACTCGCATACCAAGTGCTGCCTGTTTTGCTCATTTTTTATTGCTGCTCTTGTTGTATCATTCATTAGCATACGATTTCACATGCCAATAACATTTTTGTACGAACATTTTTAAATACAACTGTAGCCGACAATTTGTTTGTTTGCTACAATTGTTTACTTAAGATTTTTGTTAAAACAATGGGTTTGTTGTTTTGCTTAATTTTTTATTAATTATTTAGCGGTGAGAAATAGAAAGCTAAATTTTGATTTTTACTCTCGTAGTTTTTGAAAAGTTCAAAAACTGTTTGTAGGTTTGTTAAAAATAGATGTCAACTCTGACTAAACAAAACTCTTTTAGATGCTTTTGATTTGTTGTTTATTTTTTTTTTTTTTATTAAGTTTATTGACTTTGTGTTTTCGTAGTTTTCGTTTGCGCATATAATTATAGAAAAAAAACATTTTAAAGAAGATAAGAAACGAGATAATTTCGTCATCAATAACGATTACTATTCATACAGAGATGAGCCAACGTAATGGGAATCTGTAGATTTATTTTGTTTCGTCTGATTTCATTCACAAAAAAAAAACCTTTTTATGGTTTTGTTTAATTCTCATTTAGTTTTATTTCAAACGGTTCAGTATTTTACTTGTCTGGAACCTTCATATTTAATTGGATTATCACATGTGATATTTTATGTTCGAAAAGTGACTTCTGTTATAGCTATCACTGTAAAGAGGTGGTATCAAAAACTAATCTTGTCATTGTTCGACTCTTTATTTATCTATTTCTCTGCCTTTAATGAAATGAAAAGTTATTCGGGCTTCCTTTATAGGGATTTTTCTTCAATCTCACCGTAAAGTAAGATTCGTTAAAGTCCTCAAAATAGTATTTTGCAGAGATGATTCTTTTTTAAACTTAAAAACAGAAATTAACCATATGCAGGCAACAACGATTCTTTAGAACTTTTAAAGAAAGTTAAGCCAACAAGTGAATAAACAAAAATTTTAAATAAACCAAATCATTTAGTTCAATCTAATTCTCATACTGTTCATATAAATCATCAGTGCAATTACCCCAACATTTTAAATAATAAATATTTTATGAGAATATCAAAAAATATTTATTAAAGGAATGCAGCACAAATTAACGTAGATTAAAATAAAAAAACTATTCCAAAAAATAAATATCTTTTTTCTTTTTTAAGATATTTTTTTATATATTTTTTCTTTTCAATATTTCGCTTTCCTTTGGAAAGCTTCTTCAGGAAAAAATTTTTATATTTTTGAAAACAAAAAAAAAATATAAAAATTTTTTTCCTGAAGAAGCTTTCCAAAGGAAAGCGAAATATTGAAAAGAAAAAATATATAAAAAAAGATCTTAAAAAAGAAAAAAGATATTTATTAAAGATAAAAAAAACATATAAAAAACTATTAAAATATTCCAAAAAATAAAATTGTTTATTTCTATTGCATGTTTCCGTCAAATTTTTTTTAAATATTTTTTGTTTTCTTTATTTTTCAACAAATTACATATGAATGGCTTCCAAAGGAAACCCAAATGTAAGCGGATTGAAAATAAAATGTTTTTTGTATAGAAGTGTTTTTGAGTTTTATTATTTGCTGTCCCAGCTGTAAAAATATACATTACATAAGCTATACTAAGTGGTAGTCAGTGGTGACGCGTTCGCTTACTTCGCCACTTACATTTAACATAAGTAGAAGTGTCATAGGCTGTTTAATCGGTGCGCTCTCGCTTACAAAGTAAGCGACGACGTCATCAAGTGCCACTACAATTCAGTTTACATCGTAAGTGGAGTAATAGGCAATGTTGATTACAAATTTACTTGCGCATGTAAGGTAGGGTTAACGTCTGCTGCCACTATTGCAATGATTTTGCAATTAAAATAATAATGCATGGTTCGCTTTGAAGTCTATATGTATAAATGTAGAATGTATGTGACCTAATAACATTTGTTATTTATTTTATTGTTAATGCATTTAGGGTGCATTTAATTTCTTAAAGTGCAATAATACTTACCACAAAATTGCCCACATTACAAACCGAAATGCAGCGCCAACTTTTAGACGAACATCCAAGAAAAGCAAATATTTTTTGTATACTAATTTTATACATCGATTACAGCTGCATTACATAGTCAGTAATTAGCTGCTTCGCTTACGAAGTCATATGTACGTCATCGGTTAGTGTCTAAGTACTTCGTTTCATATTCAGCTGGTGTGTTGTTTAAATGAGAACTCTCTCTCTCTCTCTCATTTAATCAATTTGGCTTAGGATATAAGACTCTTGAATTTTCTTTATAAAATTTGGGGTAAAATCCACTGATGATCTATATGAGAAGTAGTGAAATGGTCATATGGATATGCTTTCCCCGCAATGATACATTTTCAATATATATTTTTTTTTTTTCAATAATAAATATTTTATCAGAATATCATAAAATTGTTGTTATAGGAATACACCACAAATTAAAGTGGATAAAATTAAAAACTGATATGAAAAAATAAAATTGTTTATTTCCAAAACACTCAATCTGTTTTTAATGGAATGAAAGCTTATTCGAGCTTCCTGTGCTACTTGCCCTCTAGAATGAATACCAGGCATTATTTTCGAAAATAAATGCACGAATAGTTTTTAATAATTTCAAATTTATATAATAGTTATAATTTTTTGGCCTTTTTTTAATATATTTTAGTAATTAATTTTAAGCACTAGGTCTTATTTAATAAAAAATTTTTTAAAAAACTTTATTTTTTATTATATTTTCGATATTTCGCCACACCGTTGGTTGGCATCATCAGGAAAAACAAAAATAATAATGAACAAACAAATTGAAAAAATTTTTTGATTAACAAATTCAAAATAATCAAAAATTTTTTTCAAAAAAACAAAACAAACAAAAACATTAAAAAACGACAAATTGAAAAAATTTTTTGTTTTACATACATACAAACAAATTTTCAATATTAACGGTAATGATAAGGAGGATTGTAATAAGGTTTATGTAGGCACAACAAAAAATAAATTGAAAACTAGAATCGCAAGACATAGGTCAGACTAGAAATACAGGAATAATATTAGTTTACAAAAAACAGCATTATCTTCGCATTGCTCTAAAGTTAATCACTATTCTAATTTTGAAAATGTTTCAATTTTAAATTTAGAAAATAATTATAAACGTCGTTATATGTTGGAAATGTTACAAATAATTAAAGTACCATTAACCAAAAGAATAAATTTTAAAGCAGATACGGAGAATGTTGCACAAAATTACAGACATTTAGTGCATAAAATTATAAAACAAAAGTCTGTATCTGCATAATATTAATAATTAATACTTTAATTTTTGTAACGTTTGGTCATTAAATTTATGTTTTAGAATATATATGTAAAATACTATTGTTTTGTAAATGTGTTATGTATTTTCAAAATTGTTTTTCATTTAAAAAATTTGTTAATATTGAAAATTTTGTTTGTGTGTATGTAAAACAAAAATTGTTTTCAATTTGTCATTGAACAGTTTAGAAGATATTTTTCGGATGTTTACCAGTTTAATGTTCCTGCTAATTCATTTATCTTACATGTCCCTAGTAGTGTAAATTCTTACCTAATGGATTGTCCGGATCATATTTGTCAATTTTCTGTTAGTTCGAGTGCTTTAAATATGATTGATCGCAATCATTTCACCTGTTTTAATGAAGTCAGGGGTATTATAAGAACTTTAAACGCAAAGAAATCCACTGGGGTAGACAAAATTTCTAATTATATAATTAAAAAGTTGCCAACCTTCGCTGTAGAGTTTTTAGTAGTGATTTATAACAATTGCCTTAATAATGGTTATTTTCCAAAGATTTGGAAATCAGCAAAAATTTATCCACTTATGAAAATTCCAAAAAATTTTCAAATTGACAATTCTCGACCCATTTCAATGCTTTCTAACGTTGGTAAGTTATTTGAAAGGGTTGTAAAATTAAAGCTTGAAAATTCAAACGTGTTAAATTCATTGCCACTTTACCAATTCGGTTTTAAAAAGGGTCATTCTTCGGTTGACGCGCTAACCTATTTTCAGAATGATGTTATTTGTAATTTAAGAAGGAAGGAGTGTACCGTTGCAGTGTCATTGGATATTGAAAAAGCTTTTGACAGGGCATATCAGTTATTAGGTATTATTTTTAAACTTATGAGGATAGGCTGTGAAGCTTTTGTTGTCAAAATTCTTTTTAACTTTTTTAAGGAACGAAATTTTTTTGTTGAAATTAATAATACTAGATCAGATTTAGGCAGCATTTTTTGTGGTGTGCCACAGGGTTCAATTTTGGCCCCATTTTTATATAACATCCTTGTTTATGACTTTCCACACATCTTTAATGAATCAAAAAGCTTATTATATGCAAATGACTCTTTAATTTATGCGCATGATAAAAATCCGGAAGTCGCTTTAAGGAAAGTTCATGATCATCTCATAGTAATTGACAATTATTATGATAATTGGGGTATTAAAATTAACTCTCTTAAATCGGAGGCGATTTGTATCCGTAATGCCTCGGGTAAAGGTCCCCGTAATGCAGTTAAATTAAGTAAAGGGTTGAATCTCTCTTTACGCAATACGGTTATTTCCTTTAAAGATTATATAAAATATCTTGGGGTCACAATAAACAAGCTATTTAAGTTTAATCAACATGCAAGAATTGTTAAGATTAGGTGTCAGCGTATTAAGGGTATATTTTCCAGACTATTAGTTAACAGACACCTTGATTAGAGGACAAAAGTTTTGCTTTATAAAGTTTGTATCCGTTCAGCAATGCTGTATGGGTTTCCCATTTGGTTCTCCATCTCCCCGTCGGTTATAAAGGAATTAGAGATCTTTGAACGCAATTGCTTAAGGCTTGCGTTAATGCTAATTTTGAAAACTACGTCAAAAGATACTCAAATAATATAATTTACCAAAAGGCAAAAGTGCAGCCACTTTCCTCATACGTTTTAGCTTTACTTAGGAAGTTTATAAACCGCCTTGAAATTCATGAAAACATTCTGTTGAGGGAAGTATTTAATTTCCAATCTGCTTTTAATTGGTCAAACACTTTATATTTATCTCCAGTTGGACTTTTGCTAGATGAATCTAACTCATCCGATAGTGTCTTTGAGTACCGTCTACCGGAGTTTTACTCGCACTCAACTTCTGGCTCTAACAGAGGCTAATGTCTGTATATATACTCGTATATGTGTGTGCATTTATATGCATATGTGTGTGTTTAAATACTCATATATGGGTGTATATATATAAATTTTGTATAGGTATTAGTATTTAGGTTTTGTTTATTGTTTTAGTTTTAAGCTTAGTTTTAGGTAGGTTTAAGCTCCTAACTTGAGATGTTAACGATCTCTATTATCTTTTAATATATGTTTGAGCATTATAATTCTATTGTTACCTTTTTGATTTAAGACTTTTCACCATACCAATTTGCATTAGCATGTAGCGTTTACTTTTACTATGTTTACTAAAATAATACTTTACAGTTTTAAGTTATTTCTTTTATTATCTTACCATAAATTTTGTTTCTATTTTTAAAAGTCTCAATAAAAATTAAATTAAATTAAATTATTGTTTTTGTATGTTTTGTTTTTTTAAATGAATTTTTTGATTACTTTGAATTTGTTAATCAAAAAATTTTTTCAATTTGTTTGTTCATTATTATTTTTGTTTTTCCTGATGATGCCAACCAACGGTGTGGCGAAATATCGAAAATATAATAAAAAATAAAGTTTTTTAAAAAATGTTTTATTAAATTAGACCTAGCGCTTAAAATTAATTACTAAAAAATTTCAAATTTATATTTATGTATGTATAATTTATTGCATTTGTGATACTTAATGTGAAATAAAGTATTTAACCTTTAAAAGTTAATAACAATTTTTAATAATTCCGTTTGAACTTGCTTAAATAATTAAGTTTAATACGAAAAACTAAAAGAATTAATATTTTAATGAGCTAGTTGTTTTGCATTTATAAAAATTTAATCAAGCGTAAAAAATTTAATGTGTTTTTAAATTTATTTATTACAATTTTTTTCTTATTTATTGTCTTTAGTTAAGAATTTCAATGGAATAGTAATACATAGTATTTGCAATTTTAATAATAATAATAATAATAATAAAATATTAATTAATCTTAATAACAATTTTCTAAACTGATGATGTTAACGAATCTAAGTTAATTGTAAAATTTGCAATATTTTGAAATGTTCGCCTGCGAACGATAACAGTTTTCAAGGAAAATATTTTCAAATAAAAATAAAAATATTTTTTTAAATATTAATAAACTTATAAATTAGTTAATAATGATTATTTGTTTATATAACAAAATTTATTATCAAATATAAAAAGGACTTGAGAAAAAAAGAGTTTAAGAGAGGCATTGATCTTTAAATTCTTCCATTAGTTCGTTAGAATTAAAAAATGATTGTGATTTTGTGGGAGGCATATATAAATCTGATCTGTCATAGCAAGTAGCTGTTGCACCTATATCATGGAAATATTTAACGGCCTGTTGAGAATTACAATCATCACCCCACACTAAGGAAATTTGTCCCAAATCCTGGGCTTTTTTAATTAAGGCAGCACCCTCTTCACCCTTAAAATCTTCAGCATGCGGTGCAGTGCCAGCCAATTCAAAAGCTTGTGCATTATTAATAGCCTGTTCAAAACTTCTAGTTCTTAGGTCGAGAAAAGCCTCCCATTTTGTTGTTTTGCCTTGAGTTAAATACATGACAGGTAATAAATTCTGTTTGAACCTCAACATGGTACATATGTCAGCATCAAAACTTGAAAATACCAATGGACGGCCACAACCTTTTTTCAAAATTATTTGCAAAACTCGATCAATAAAAAAGTTTTTGTCTATAGTTTGTTCAGCTTCGATGCCTCCCTTAATTTTACGCTGAGGCCATTTAATTTCAACATCAATGCCCAGGGTCTTGGGTAAAGCTTCCAACACCTCTTCTAGTGTGGGAAATATACGTTTCTCAAAAATGATCTCCTTATCATGAGCTGAATATTCCTTAATTTCATTGTTGATTATGGAAAATATACGTAGTTTTTTGATGCCTGCATAGGTCAAATCTTTTAACAAAACATACTCCAGTTGAGAAACATCGTTCACCACTTTTCCTTCAGGTGCTGTACGTACGCCAAAGTCATGATATACCACAGGTATGCCATCGGCCGTTACATGAACATCCAATTCTATCATATCGGCAAATACTTTATAGGCTTTTAGAAAAGAGGAAATCGTATTTTCTATTTCTTCAGGAGGATCCGCTATAAAACTTTTTCCATTGCCACGATGGCCGACATTTAAGCTTGGCCAACTCTTGGGCCAATTATGGGCATATGTGGTACGAAAATCTAACAAGTCTACATCGCTAAAAGGCTTAACTAATAAATAGGGTAACGTTAAGCGAGCTATCACAGTTTCATCAGCATCTTTGATCGGCAGCATTAGTTCACCTTGACTATCTTTTAACTGTTTAGGTTCGATTACCGCTCTACCCAGCAGTTGTTGATTTTTAGAATTAAATAACAAGACATAGCCAGCTTCCAAATCTAAAGGAGCAGTTATATGGAATATAATAATATCATTACGTTTATGTGCCACGCCTTCAGCCTGTTGCGGTCTCAATTTGCTTTCACCATATTGTAATTTTGCCACCTCTATATTTACACCGCACTTAATGGCATCCAAAGGGCTTGTCAAATCCTTTGTCATGGCTACAAGTTTTAGATGCACGTTTTCAGGATCGAATTTATTTATATCATGAACTTGAAACATTTTTTCGCGCTCAAATTTAAGTTGCAATATCACATCATGCGTAAGCCAGCCACGATTTAATTTTACTTCACCCGCAGTCACTTGACCAAAAATATCCACACCGGTATGAGAGTTCAATGATCTCGGTTTTACATGAGTCTCCCAACGTTTTATCTGTTTACGACCTAAATGATCTTTGCCATAAATGAAATAACGGTAGCTGAGATTGCGACAAGCTTGCAACTTGACACTAGCAGACCATTCCAAACTTCCATTATTCCTAGACAATGTGATACAACGATCCAATTGCCATTCACCCAAATCTTTGGAGTCGCCTGTTAAGCCCACATATTCATTATCTGTCAACTCTTGGGGCAATATCACAGTGAATGACCTTATGGAAGCGATACACAATTCGGCATCAATTTGCGGTTCCTTACTGGCGACATTCGTTGCTGCTGTAAAATTTGCTGCCACTACACCAGCAGCAGAAGCGGCATCAACAAAAGAAGCGCACTGTTGAAAAAATAAAAAACACGCGATTAAGAAATTATTAAAACGTGCCATTTTAAAAATAATTAAATAAATTAAAACTATTTTTCTAGTCGATGGCGTTCGTCTTTTAAAATGCTTTGTATGAGAATGACTGAATACTTAAATATAGTTTCAAGCTATTTATTGCACCCATTTAAGCATTTACAATTAAAGTTTAGAACAAACTTATATCAAACACTTGAAAAGCTTAATGCTGAATAGAGACTCAGTAACTCGTAGTTATTTAGAAAAAAAATGAAAATGAAAATGAAAAATGTCTTCAGTACAAAATTTTTCTGCTTGAGAAAGCAACTATAGCATAGTGAGAGAGGGGGGGAAGGACAATTTTGTATGAACAAGTATGTACGTCAGAATACTTTTAAAAAAAGCTTTGTTTTTTTTTCTATTAAATATGTTATTGCAAATCTATAATTATGGAGATTTTATTATTTAAAAACTATAATTTTTTGTACTAAAATTTAGTCAAGTTGACTGATAATAATCAGTGAAATGTATGTATAAACGGGCTTTTGAACAATCAACTTGAAACAATTTAAATAAAACAAAAATATCGAATCATAAAATGTATTTAACTGCTGACATATAGTCGTACAGTGGACGAATGATATGTTCGTAGAAGCTTTAAGAAAATTATAAAATTTTTCAAATTGCTGCATTCAAAAGCATTCATTCAAAAACAAATTAAACAATTCCAACGTTGTATTCAATCACAGCTTAATTATTAATCTAGGAAAAGATGGCCTTAAAACAGGTAATAAAAATCTTATAAAATTTTTTGTTAAGTCTCCAAATTACTGGAATATTCCGAAAAATCACCACAGAAAAAGTGAATTCAACTGAACAAACTCTGACAAAAATTGTTAATTCAATTAATAAAATAATAATAGAAAAATAAAGAGGTTTTCTTTGCCCACTGTAAATAAACGTCATATATTTTTATTATTAAAACTTATTAAAGCATGTGACAAAAACAAACAAATGCTATTTAATCAGAAAGTGCTTAAGAAAAACCGAAAAAAAAAATATTATTAACACTAAACCTACCAACACCGGTCAAATTGACCGTTTTCAAACTTTTTGTAAAACTTACACATTTTTAAACGTTATAATACCGTTATCAAACTATATGACAATTCTTAGAATATGCATATAATATGTTGGTCACTCTTTACTTTTAGTTATTTTTCTATTTTCCCAAAAAAATTTGTTATGTAGCCTAACTACCGCGGTCGGTCAATATGACCGGTGGGAAAAAATGTTCTACAGTTATCTCAGAGAAAAATTTTTTACAGTTATCTCAGAGTCGCTTTCAAGTGAAAAGAGTAAATAACAATAGTATTGATTACAGTCTCAAGTAGTGCACTTCTAAAGAGTTTTTTATGCAATTTTTTTTACAATTGTTTAGTTGAAGGAGATGAGGTAAAGTATCAAAACATGGATGTAAATTTGTTATTCCTTACATAGTGTAATAATCTGTTGTAGATATTTACCCTAAAAATGTCAAAGCATTTGAAAATTACAAATTACCTAAGAAATATAACGGACATGGAAGAAGAATTTTCAGAATATGATGAACAAGAAACTTCTGAAATTGAAAAAAACATGGAAATAGATCAAGAGCTATTTACAAATGAATTGGAATCAGAAAGCGATAGTGAAGAGGAGAATATTATAAATAAGCGTTCAGGGCAGAAAAGAAAAAGGGTTTTATTGACATCCGAAAGTGAGACAGATTTAGAGGATCAACGCATCGAAACTGCTGCTGATGGAACAGTTTGGGAATAATCTTTTTAATTACCGGTCAATTAGACCGCGCGCGGTAGGAATAGGTATACAAGAATTGTCGGTAGGTTTAGTGTTAATTACGCACATGCAGTTATAACGCAAGACTTTGGCAAACAGCACACGTGATGGAAAACAGAAACCCACCAAAAATAATTTAAAAATGCAAACTAAACATTAAGGAACAAAAAAATTGTGTAACTTTCAAGTTTATAAAAATAAAGTATGTTTTCATAATAAAAAAAAAAATTGTACATAAAAATAATTCTATAATATTCTATCCTTTTTCTACCTGCAGCTGCCTTGGTGGTGACAACTTTTAAATTAAGATATGCAAATTTTTTGGAATGTATAGAAATCTACTCTAAAATTATTCGAAATATTTTAACTTTATGCTTTTGAATCCTAAACGAACAGTTCTTTTTGATGCAAATAAAATATTTTAAAATAACGGCTGTTTTTATGGAGGTGTAAAATTAAAATGGAAGAAAACAAAAATGAGTTTTTTAAATTGTCATAAAATTTACTTTATTCGATATTATAATTGAATATGACTTTTTGTAAAATTTGTGGCCGTATATTGGCAATTTGGCACAGGTAATTTGTTCTCCAAATTCTACAAGTCTACCCCAATAAGCCCAAAGAGTTTTGGGCTTATTGGGGTAGACTTGGTAGCGACTTCACATGTCCTGATCCTGGGGGCAATTTCATATGTCAGTCTTGTTTATTATCATAAAAAAAAATCTTCTGAAACTTTTTTATGAACGGCAATTTTGCTTTGGGGCCATTTTGCACACTTTGGAAGCGTCTTCCTATTCAAGTTGGCATCCACAAAGTTAAAAAGTGTTACCAACTTAAAGTACTATACCTCTATAAAAACACCCAATAGAAAATCGAAATAAAGGCCGTGTCAGCTAAAACTTTTGCTTTGCGTTGCGTCCGAGTTTCGCTTTGACATTTGAGTTAAAATGTACGTAAATGTATGAAAGTTGCCACATAAAGCACTTTTGATGCAGCGCAAAGCGAAAAGTTAACCAACATTCAACTGTTTGCGCGCTTTGACAAACACCTGGCTTTTATTATTTGTGTTTGTGGATTTGTGTGTGGGCGTAAAAATTAACATTTTTAACTTGTATTTTTTTAAACAAAACAAATAGCACTAGAATTGAAAATATGTAGCTTTTTTCTGTAAACAAAAAATTCATAAGTGTTGTCAAAGTTTATTGTGACATACACCACTTGATTTACGATTTTGTTTTAAAGTTTCAAATGTCACGCAAAGCAACAAAGTTTTATCTGACATCGCCTTAAGTGGAAAATTTCGAAGTTTATATTAAAATTAAAAATTGTTTAATAAAATGGGGAAAAACAATTTTTGTGGCGCTTGTTTAATAGAGAGCCATGTGTTTAAAAATTATTACTTACATAATTATTATTTTCAGTTTTATTCGACCTTTTTTTAAATTTCTATTAAATTTTAATCTTTTTACTCGGTCCTTTAAATTATAACGCTTTATTTTTCTTTTTTTCTCTCAATATTTCGCTTTCCTTTGGAAATATAAAAAATAATTTCCTGAAGAAGCTTTCCAAAGGAAAGCGAAATATTGAGAGAAAAAAAGAAAAATAAAGCGTTATAATTTAAAGGACCGAGTAAAAAGATTAAAATTTAATAGAATTATTATTTACATAATTTTTATAGTTTTTTAAACGATCTTTTTTATCTTGAATAAATATCTTTTTTCTTTTTTAAGATCTTTTTTATATATTTTTTCTTTTTTTTCAATATTTCGCTTTCCTTTGGAAAGCTTCTTCAGGAAAAATTTTTTTTATATTAAAAATATAAGAAAAATTTTTTTTATATTAAAAATATAAAAAAAATTTTTCCTGAAGAAGCTTTCCAAATGAAAGCGAAATATTGAAAAAAAAAGAAAAAATATAAAAAAAAGATCTTAAGAAAGAAAAAAGATATTTATTCAATTATTACTTACCTTAAACTTTTTAAACAAACATTTGTGAACGCATATTTCTTTTCAATAAACCGTATTTGGTAAAATGTACTAAATCCGTTAAACATTTAAAGCATTTAAAATCGTAAAAACAAGCCGTAAACATATTACTGGCAGCCAATATATGACATATCTTACAAAAATATTTATTTTTAATTACATAATTATAACATAATTTTTTTTTATAGTTGTACAATATATTCAAAATTATGCTTTCGTCAGGTATCGATAGAGAATTAATAAACAAAAAATTACAGTAGACTCGCGGTAACGTGAACTATTAAAACCTGAGCGTGTTCACGTTTGCGAAGTTGTTCATGTTTACGAAGGTGTAATTTTTTACATTTTAAAAATAAAATGACATATGCATTTAACTCAAATTCATATATTTTTTTATTAATTCATTTTTATTAATTCATATTAATATTTGCTTTGTTAAGAAAAACAATTTATATTAAAATTATTAAAAAAAAATGGGTTATCTTATTTTTGGATTTTCTTTTTTTGCAAAGAGCTGAACACCACCTTTTCTCGGAGACGTTGAAAATGTTGATTGCATTACTAGGTTCTACTTTGGTCCGTGCTGTTTGCAGAATACTATAATCGCTTTCAATTTCATCAGTGTTCAAGATTTCGTTCGTTTCAGTTACGTTTTGAAGATCTGCAGTCCATTCACTGATATCAGAAAATGAAAAACTAACCTGCGAAGACACAATTTAAGTTAAGCGAATTACTAGACATGTGAAAATGTTCAAACATCTGGATTTATTGCATTAAAAAGTTCTATTGTGGGTTCTTGTTGGGTTTTAATTGGTGCACAAATTCTTTCTCTCAAAATAGCTAATGGAAATATCCTCTTCAACGTCTTCTTCATCTCCTATAGAGGCTAACGTTAATGTTTTTAGAGCTTCAATAACTTCGTTTCCTGTATCCACAATTGATGCCAAGAAACTGTTTCTATAGAAAAGCTTTGTAAGTGTTATGGCTTTTTGATCCATTGGCTATATGAGTGGCGTGACGTTGGGTGGCATGAACATTACATTTATGAACACGTCATCTGATCTCAATTCATTTTCCGGAGGATGAGATGGAGCGTTAACTATTAAGAGTAAAGCTTTATTGGCTAACCCTTGCTCTTTAAAATTTTATCTTGTTTTTTGTTTATAGCGCAAATTGTTGACTTTGCAACATTGTATTGCTTAAAGTTAACAAATTTTTTAGTTTTTGCGACATTTTTACGACACTCTTTATACGCGATACACAAAATGCCAGAATATATTCATAAGCATTTATTTACGGGAATTCTCAGTTTTTAAAAAAGTAGTGATTGCTTAAAAATGTTCAAAAGAAAACAACGTTCTCTATGTTGCATGAATTATACATTTGTTCACCTTATAGGGCTTTCTTACTGTGTTCACGCTACAGAGTCGTCAGTGTAAAAAAAATTATGTTCATGCTAGCCGGTGTTCACGCAAGGCGGTGTTTTTGTTATCGCGAGTCTACTGTATATGTATTTGTTTTAATAACTTTAATAAATTTTTTATTAAAATCGTTTTTTTTTCTTAATTTTATTATTCAATTTATTTTGGTGCGGTTTTTAATATTTCTTAAATTTAGTTTATTTTTCCTTTTTTAGTTATTAATTTTATTTTCTGTATTTTTTAAAACAAACAAACAAATGTAAGGAAATAGATTTCGTTTAAAAATACTGGCGTTTTTTGGCTCTTTTCCAAATGAGAAACAAAAGTGTTTTGTAGAAATCAAACTTGTGAAAATCTGGCACATTTTTATTAAGTGTTCGTGGTTGAACAACCCCAGTGTCTATGAAAATTTGTCGTTAATATTGTAAAATTGTGTAACTGTTTAGTAAAATCGTATATTTTTTATTATTTCAAAACAAAGTCATTTAATGATTGTTTATTTCACAATTGTATAACAAAATGTTTACTTATTTAAATGGTCATTATTGTCACATGGCTTTTTTATGTTTTTTTTTTTTTTAACACAGAACCACACGTTTGTTGTCGCAACTTAATTATTTAAACAAGTGTTATTTAAATTTTATTGCACCGCCCAACAAAGGATGCCGTCTATTTTTGTATGTTTGTTAAGAAATATTTATGTAAGGTTAAAGAAAATGTAGTGTATTATAAAAAATACATATTTTTTTTTGTGTTTTATTTTATAAAATTAAAAAACTTTAAAAGGAAAAACGGAAGTCGTTGTAGGGATGCCGTTATCAAGCTTAAAAAGTCTACATAAACACTCTAGTAAATGCCAGAAATAACAGACATACCTATAAAAATCTAAAAAAGCTTGTGAATATTTTCAAGCATAACATGTGTATGTACATATAGACATATGTTATATTTTAATTTGACAGCTATTCTCGAAATCATGTACATAAACATTTGAAAGCTACAATTATAGAATGTCTTGACATAGGTACAAGCAGAGTAGCGAAGTATTCACTCACTGTTCATAAATGTATGAATATGTACATTTTATTTTTTAGCCGCTTCTTCTCATACATGTGTGAGAGACTACAAATTATTTTGTGTTTTCTCATTTGTGAATGCGACGATTTGTTTTTTTTTCTTTCTATTCAAAAGTGAAAAAATGAGAAACACACAAGTGTTCATTTTTGAATGTTTACAATTTTGATAATTTTTCATAAATGAAAAGATCGTAAAAATATGTGCGAAAACGCACATATTTGATAATGCGCAATTGTCGGCGTATGCAAGAAAAAAAATGTTTTATTTTATTTCTTTTAGAATATATTGCAATATTGCATTTTGAGTTCTTACTACATTTTACGGTAAACTGCGATCGTAGGTAGAAAATTTTTTCACGTTCATTTATGAGAAATTTTATAAAATTTCAACGTTCATAAATGAACTTGTACATTTATGAAAAATAACATTAATGAGAAGTAGCTAATTTATCATTTATCACATATGAATAAGACTAATAATTCTTGTTGTTCGCATTCATGTATGAAAATAACCAGAACATTTTTTGTTGTTCGTTTATGAGTGTGAAAAATAAATATAAAATTTTAGATTTCTCATTTATGAAAAATATAATGAATGTTGATTTTTGAATGTTCATAAATGAAAAATTCTGAACCCTGGGCACAAGTCAAATGAAATATTGTTCCTGAATTCACAAGTCAAATCAAAAACAAATATCGTGTAAGATAATATTTTTTCACACAAGCAAGTCTTCGTTTTAGCAAAAACAAATAAAGCAAATATTTATTAAAATTATTTAAAGATTAGAATGAACTCTTTGTTTTAATTAATTTAAGTTATCTTAGAATAGGCTCTTCACTCTTCTATTTTGTTTTATTATTTTTTTCATCATTTTTATTTTATATAAATTTCTTTATTGTTCACATGTTTACATGCCATTTGTTGTGTAAACATGTGAAGTAAATAACTATGTACACATGTACAAATTATAGGAAATGTTCAAATACGCATGCGCCAGAGTAACAGACTTTTAACATTTTAGTGAAAGAAAACAGATTTGCCCGAATAATGGTCAAGCAAGCTTAGCGTTTTTTTTTTGTTTTTTTTTGTTGTTTATCGCTGCGGTAGAGGGCAATTGCCATAGTGGCATTAGGCATTCTAACTTCCTTTATTTTGTATTTTTTTCAAATACATATTAATTTTATAATTTATTATAAATAATGCATGTGATTTTGGTTTGTTCAAGATACTTTACCATTTTAACAATAAATTATATTAAACATATTTTATATAATAGTTATAATTTTTTGACCTTTTTTTAATATTCTTTAGTAATTAATTTTAAGCACTAGGTCATTATTTAATAAAAAATTTTTAAAAAACTTTATTTTTTATTATTTTTCCGATATTTCGCCACACCGTTGGTTGGCATCATCAGGAAAAACAAAAATAATAATGAACAAACAAATTGAAAAAATTTTTTGATTAACAAATTCAAAATAATCAAAAAATTTTTTCAAAAAACAAAACAAACAAAAACAATAAAAAACGACAAATTGAACAATTTTTTTTTGGTTTTACATACATACAAACAAATTTTCAACATTGGGTGTGGCGAAATATCGAAAATATAATAAAAAATAAAGTTTTTTAAAAATTTGTTATTAAATAATGACCTAGTGCCTAAAATTAATTACTAAAAAATACATATTTCATTTTAACGTTTTAACTATTTTATTCATTTGACGTCGTTTTATTTAGCTTTCATATTTATAATTATGATTCTTAACTAAAACACAATGTGTTTAGAAGTGCCAACTACTTTTTGCTTCTCTCTAATATCGCTTACAATTTTTCTCTCTTTGGAAATAAAAGTACCGTTAGTTTGATTTGTAAATGAAAAAAAAAAACAAAAAAAAGCTTTTTTAAGCAGGGGTGGAAAATTCGCTACCAATTAACCTTTTTCACTAAAATTACGTTGATTTTCTTAAAATTTTATTTTTAAGCTTATTGTTTCTTCGCTTTGCCTTTTTTTAATTTTGCTGAAAACCTACTCTGGTTACGACACTAAAGTGGTTTATGTTACATAAACGTATATCTTTAAAACGAATTATCACGAAAACGTGCAATTGATGTATTAGTTTTGTCATTATCTATATATCTTCTCTTCTTCTATCTTTTATATATATATAAAAATGAAATGGTCCACGTATGTAATGAGTTGGGGTGAGAACGGCTGGAGCGATTTGGCTGATTTTTGTTTAATTCGATTCGAAATTTTCAGGAGATGGTTTGTATGACAAAAAAAATTCTAAAATTTTCCGGAAAACTTAGAAAATTCATTTATTAATTTTCTTCTGTTGTTGTTGTAAACACAAATAAGTTATTTACGACTCGACATGTTCGTTCGAACTGGTTTGATGAAGCTATGTGGTTGTTTGTATGCTAATGAGTTTGCATACGTGCGAACACACGTATGCATTCTTAGCATACGCTAAAAAAAAACCCGTAGATCAAATTAAAAAAAAAAACAAAAACAAAAAGAAAACAAAATAAAAGACCAAATAAAGAGAGGCAACATCTTTAACTTCTGAGAAACCAAACATTGTTCTAACATGTCAACAGTTAAAAATGTATTTTACATTTACATACATAGCTGCGAGATCTTTTAGAGATAATACCGTCACAATTTCGGGGAAAAACTCTTACTTGATTTAAAATTCACAATAAAATCACATGTAAATAAGATTGTAAAGAGATTGCATGTTTTTCAACACTTTGAAATATGCATATTGTGTGGAAAAAATAAAAAGTTCAATCCTTTGGTGAATTTATTTTGAATTTAGAAAAATAAGCATTTTAAGATTAATTTTTAAAGTTCTTTTCCTAAAAGTATATAAATTTATACCATAAAAATATATTTATATAATAAATTAACTTACATATGTACATATATATACATACGTTTTAATAAACATCAGCAAGCTTTACTTATGTTACAAACTTTGCCAGGAGAGCCCAACGAACATGATACGTTTTCAATAACAAGACTTTATTTGGAAGTAATTTTTCTTCGCATGAGAAAATTGAAAGAGCAGCTCGAAGAACTAAAGTTTTTAACACATTACATGAGTTTTTAAGAAAAAGTATTATTTTTTTATACATGTTTTTTATACACGTTTAAACTTTATAAAATTCCTAAACAATGCTCAGTGTTGGATAATACTAAAAGTGAAAATTTGAATATATATATTCTACATACATACATGGGGACATATGTATGTATGCACATTATTCGTGCTTTAAAATTTTTCGTGCGATTTGATTCACATAATTTTAAAATAAATAGTTTTTATAAGAGAATAAAAACCTTGGTATATTAATATTATAATATTAAGTCACCGGCAATTACACTTCACTTTAAAGTTAAAAAAAAATTTTCTACTCGATGCTTATTTGCTGAAAATCCAATATCAAAATTCTTTTGTTCTAAAATTTTATTGCTAAACATTTCTTAAAATTTGAATGATTATCTACGTCTAGGTTTATCTATCTATTCTTATATATTGCTAGACATTGGCAGTGTAAAAAACCGACTGAATCTACAACAGGCCAGATTTCTTTTCCAATGGGCTCTTGCCTATTCACAACGTCTAAAGATGAACTAATTGCAAAACTGTTCACATACATTGCTCATAATTATAGCAATTAACTTTGGTTAAGTGAAAGAACTATTTTGGCTCCAAAAAACAAATACGTTGATTAAATAAATTCAAAAATCGAAAGCTTAATTAATGGCGAACGGTATTCGTATAAATCGATTGGTTCCATTACCGCTCCCGAAAATATTGTTAACTACCCCGTAGAGTTTCTGAATTCATTAAACTTACCGAGAATGCCATCACATAACTTCCAACTGAACGTTGGAGAGGTAATAGTCATGTTACGTAACCTGAATCAGCCAATACTATGCGATGGTACTAGATTGGTTATTAAAACTCTGATGGCAAAAACTTAGCAATAAAAATTATAGGAAAGTTTGTAGGTGAAGAGCTGCTTACTCCAAGGATATCTATCCTACCAAGTGATTTAGCATTTAAGTTTAAACGTATCCAATTTCTCGTTCGCCTTGCATTCGCAATGATGATTAATATATCCCAAGGACAATCGCTAAAAGTGTGTGGGTTAAATCTAGAATCCCAATGTTTATTCCACGAGCAATTGCATGTTGCATGCTCAAGAGTTGGGACACCGTCAACACTGTTTATTTTCTCTCCCAACAGAAAAACAAAAAATATTGTTTACTATCAAGCTTTAAAATAAACTATATGCTATCCTTTTTTGTTTGTTTATTTTTTAATGAATTATCTTAAGAACTATTAAAACAATAAATTGAAAAAAATTTGTGCCGTTTCTTCTTTGTACTGAACACTTTTTTCTAACTCCATATGTAATATTAATCATTAGCAAATAGTTTCCGAGCGAAGCCGAGTCGTACAGCTAGTAAGTAATATTTTATATAAATCATTGACGTTACAATATCCCCCTGAATTTGCTATATCACGGATAACATGGCATCATAAATTCATTGTCGTACAAAGAACCCGTTTTAACCCGTTTTAATCAGTAGTTAAAATACGACCTTATGTAATCTAACGAACACAGCGTCAAACTATTTTTCTTTCGAAGAACTTTTGCGCCGTGCTATTCTTAAATCATTTTATTTAACATCTATTACAGAAATTTGAAATTTGTTTCAAAAAAAGTATATTCCGCTTTCTTAGACTTTCTTTTTAATGGTTTTGATTTTGCTTTGAAATGAGTGAGCTTCAGTTGCTAAATCGATAAACTTTTCATTTTTCTTTCTGTTTAAAAGTTTTTAATAAAATTTTAAAAATATAATGTAAATGATTTCAAATTTTAATTCATTCGCCTATTCATGAGTGGATTCTTCAGATGAATAGGTACTTTCTCACTTTCATCGACGACATATTTATGTATATATCAACAGCATTTTAAAGATCAATATTTTTTAGTTTCTGCCAGGTCGTACATCTATCTATATATATAAAAATGAATGTCTGTCTGTCTGTTTGTTTGTTGTGCTTTATATAGGAGGCCAAACCCTTGGGCCGATTTTCCTGAAATTTTCACAGCATGTTACTTAGGTTTTTCTATACAATATTGGGGTAAAATTCACTGATGAGCAACTTGAGCAATAGTGAAATTGCAATATGGATGTGCTCTCCCCCATTACAATACATTTCAAATATTTTTTTTTTTATCTGAATAAATGTTTTATGAGAATATCATAAGATGTTTATTTTTTAATAAAAATTTTTGTAATAAATATTTTGTGAGAACATCATGAAATAAGTATTTATTTAAAGGAATCAAGCACGAAATAAAAAGGATAAGTTCCAATATATTTATATATTTCGAAATGGGTTTGCTTCATTGTAAGATTTTATAACTTCAGTCTTATTAAGAAATATACTTGTATATATAAACACATACTTTTTTAGCTATTTTGCGGGCAAACGATAGGCCAAAAATTTTATTGCAATCTGATAAAATTGTCCTTTAAGATACCATAAGCAAAACAATGTTAACGAGTAGTTCATCGCCTGAATTAAAATTTTTTTAACATATTTCGTCACGTACAATGATTAAAAAACAATTTTATAGCACAATATGTTTTTCCACAATCGATTCGTTAGTGATAAACAGACAATAAAGGGAGAGCATATGCAAGAAAAAAGCCTAGAGTCCATCCGAAAATCATAATATCTGAGAGTTTGCAAAGCACTAACTGATTTGGATCAAGCAGTGGTAAAAATAGAAATGACTTTCCTATAAATTCCTTTTTACTTAACATGCAAAATATTAAAAAATTCTATTTATTTTAGCAAATGAACAGCAACCAACCAGACAACCCTGGAGGCAATGTAAAACTATGCAATAAGGATCTTTATTACCCCCTCAGTACAAAACACAAAACGTTAATGACCTTGAAAAAAGTGAGTGGTGTGTTGCAGCAAATTTATAAATAGATTTTTTTATAATAAATAAGTACGTAAATAAAAATAAAATAATGTAATAAATCCGTAATTACAGTTTTCTTGTTGTCATCCAAATTGAGAGATCCAGCAGCATCAGTTACGGTTAAAACAGCTGGTACAGACATGTTGAATTTTTTGCTAAACGTAGTTGATTATAAATTTATTTATTTTTTTTTTTAATTTTTTACCACAATTTTTTCAAATTTTTTAACAACAAACATGTTTCTCAAGAAAAAATTTGAATTTTTAAACGTTTTTGTCACAAACCGGAAATATGTAGATAATTGATTTTTCAATTGTCGATTTGTTTTTGTTTAAATGTTAATTGTTGCCTTGCTTCTAACAAATAGTCATTTTCAAAAGGGTTTACTCATGTAACCAAGAATGTGCATTTGTGGTTAATTGTTAATTATAAATTTAATAAATACACAGGTGCTTTGTTTACTTTTGCCACTCTCTTTTTTAGTTTCAAAAAAGTACAGTTGCTGAAGAAAACTGTCTGAAAGCAATCTCAACAGCTGCACACAGCACAAAAATGTTGAATATCTTTAAGCTGGTTCCTGCTTTTGCAAATAATCTCTCTAGACTTTATTATTATTATTGTATTTCGTTGTTCAAAAAGTTTTTGTTTTTAATTTATCAACAACACAAAATGTAATTGCTTTAACTAAAATTAAGCAAAATAAATACTTTTTTTGTCACCACTACGATTTTCTGTTATTTAGTTGAAAAAAAACAATTCTCCTCGGTTTTTATACCCACCCTGCATTTAGTATAAAATACAACAGCACCAACAAAGAGACAACAATACAGCTTTTTGAAAGCTTTTTTCTTCTTTATATTGTATTGTTTATAGTTATTGTTGTTGGAAATTGTTGAACAAAAACACAATAAAAATACTACAATAATATCATTAATACTATTATAGTACTATAGTGCTATAGAAAATTAATGCCAAAATATGATATGCTACCAGATAGGCTCTTTATAAAAGCATACATACTGACGCACATATTGTAAACAGCACATTCTCTCAATTAACCACTTAGTAACTGGTTGATACGTTCTAAAGTTTTAAAATCTGTGTTACCAGGTAATTTTTTCTCTTCCAGGAATTTTTCACCTGAAATTATAAGTTAAAAAAAAAACAAAGAAAGAGCCAGTTCATATTGGATTAGTTGTGCTGGTCTAACATGGCAGTTTGTAGGCATTTTCGGTGAGGGGGGTAGTTTTTGGTTGTCACAATTTTTCTACCAGCTTCTACCCCCCACAACGAGAACAAAACTAAACACATGCATTTATGAAAACACAGGTCTTGTGTGTTTTTTTTTGCAGAGCGATTTTCAATCTTCAGTTGGCTATCGTCGTGTTAATGTGAATATAAATTCAAAAGTAGATAAATAGATTTTATGATATTTATTTTTAACTTTTTTACCTAAATATGTTTTAATCTTTGAAACAGTCTTTTTAATTAAATTTTAACGATATATTTTTTCAATATTTCGGTTTCCTATGAAAAGCTTCTTCAGGAAAAATTAATTTTTATAACAAATTGGAAAAAAATTTTTATTTAATTAAAATAAAAAATCTCAAATAAGAATAAAAATAATTTTACAGGAAATAAAATTAGAAAGAAACTTTTCATCATCACTTAATCCAGCCATATTTATTTTGTAATGCGTATACTGTGGTGTATACCGAACGAAAAACTAACGTGAAATGAATAAAAAACACTAACACACACAAAGCTGTGTATACGTATACAATTTTGTGCTAGAATAATTTGTCTAGTGTGTTTTGGAAAGAACTAAAGTTGTGCGGAACAAATATTAATCCAATGTGAACTGGCTCAAATAAGGATATTGTTCAGCCCATTTTAGGATAAACAAACTTAGAAGAGATGTGAAATTTCAAAAACACTTATCAAAAAACTTAGACTTTTCCTATATCCACATATGGCCCAAAAAACGCCCCACTCATGTGTTTATAGGGACGTAAGTTGTCGAATAAATGTAATCCTGTGATTTAATTTAGTATGAAGAGCAAATCTCACACCTTTATCAAGTCAAGGCAAAGGTTTTAATATTAATATATAGATTTACCGATGTTAATTTGAGAAAAGTATCTTTTTTTAATGATGTTGACAATTTATTCATGCCATTGAATTCTGAAAACAAGGCAGAATTGATAAGAAATTATTTTAAAAATTATATTTCTATTTTATCTCTTTAGCATGGTGCTCTGTTCGTGATTTCGGAGAAAATTGTGTCAGTTGTTTGTTAAAAGTTACGAAATATATCAGGCAACATATTTTTCAACTGAAAAATGTTTCTGGCAATATTTGTTCTCAACTTCGAAATAATAAAATTGACACTTTCGTAGGGACATGTAGCCAATAACTGTTCAATACATTATTTGTAATTCTGTGTTTTGAATCAAAATATTAAGAAAAACTTAAAAAAACTGCAATCCCGAATCCTCTAAAACACAATTTCTTCCATATGTGAATGTATGTATGTGCATATGTAAGTATGTATCAATAATACACATATATTTTTTGTTTGCACAATTGGAGCAACGTTGCATACCTAAAGGGAATAATATGGTCAAACCGCCGTATTGTCACCGCTAGCAAATTGTCAAAATTTTTAAGCGAAGTAATAAATGTTGCTCAATGGTTTTTGCAAATTTATTGATCAATCTTGAAAACTGGCTCTAAAGTTCATTTGAGGGCTTTCTTACTGACAAGTTGCTTTTATAAAAATTTCTTTATAAAATAATAATAAAATGTAGGTATGAACTCAACTAAATCAAGTAAAAATTTCTTATTTAATAATGACGCAAAAGTAATTAGTTTTATAATGAAAAAATTAAAAATTAGGATGTATGTACATCTTAACCCCTTGCCTTACGATTTAATTTCGACGAAACATGCGTGCTCAGACTATTTATTTGTTATCTTTAGTTATATAAACTTTATAAAACAACCTCCCAAAAATAGCAAAATATATTGCTAAAAAAAATTACAGCACTCTACAAAACTCACTGAAAACCTGAATAAGGAAAAATTACAATTGTTTTCTTTTACAAAACGCCCAGTACCGTTATCTACAATGAGAGAATTCTAGAGAACAAGGAAGCCAAGATAATGCATAAATATCATAACGGTTGTTTTTAAGTTTATTAAATTTACTACTACTGCTTTTGAAACATTTGTCAATGTCGAATTTGGCACCGAAAATGTTTGCGGGCGACACTCGTCATTTCCACTTAAAGCATGATACTCTGTTCATAATTTCGTGCGAAATGCTGTCAAATCCCATATAAAAATAATTCATACGAAATAAATAAGAAATAATGTTGCTAAACTAGTACTCTGTTTATTTCTGAAAATGTCGCGAAATGTTTCTAGCAGCGTGTTTTTCCAACTGAAAAATGTTTCTGGCAACATTTTTTTGGAACTGCGAAACAATATGAGCAGCATTTTTTTCGCACGGAATTGTAACCAACAGCTGAACACTTTATTATTTGTGCTTTTAATTTTAAACGTATTGTGAAATTTAAAACTTATTAATTTTAAACTTATTCAAAGAAAATGGAGAAAAGCCTAAATTTAATAAAAAATGAAAAAGAAAAATTTAAATTTAGTGACGCAGAAAAGCGTACACTTATTTGTGCTAAAAAAAACACCACATTTGGGATAAATCCCATAAGTTACACTGCAACCGCAATGCCATAAAAACGACGTGGAGAGAAATTGGAAAACTCGGTAAGAAATGAGATATATGTACGTATGTATATATTATTTAACTTCTACAATATTATTTATATACTTCATAGATGAAGCATGTAAACAGAACTGGAAAAGTATTCTGGACAGCAGCACAAGCTGCTAAAATTATTGTGTTTTCCATTATTTTTAAATCTTTGCTTGCTTTTTGTCACAAATCTTGTAAATAATATTTTTTTCACAAATCAAATATAAACATATGTTTCTTGTTTACATAATTGAAACAATGTTGCATACTGAAAGACAATAAAATCGGCAGTTTTCTTATAAATCGCAATATTGTCACCAGTTGCTTATTGTCAAATTTTTCAAGCGAAATAATAAATGTTGCTCAACACTTTTCGCAAATTCAAACAGAGTACTAGGCTTAAGGGGTTAATAAGTATGTGTATGTATGTAATAATAAATAATAACCACAACAATATTAAATAGTAATAACTAATTTTCCCAACAAAGCTTAAAGTTCTTAAAATCTGTATTTGTATGCCAATATCAATTATCAATTGAGAAATGAATCATTTTGAATTCATTATCTATTTAACGTCGTGCACACTATGTGTTTGAAAACAACACCAGTAAAAATGTAAACAAACTTTAGTCTTAATGATGCACGCAAAAGAGAAAAAAATATATGTACCAACAGAAGAGAGAAAAAATGTACGCTATGCTTTTATTAAGTTTA
This sequence comes from Trichopoda pennipes, assembly GCA_030448955.1. Classification (NCBI taxonomy): domain Eukaryota; kingdom Metazoa; phylum Arthropoda; class Insecta; order Diptera; family Tachinidae; genus Trichopoda; species Trichopoda pennipes. The sequence goes on from JASKUP010000175.1 coordinate 5,684,729, forward strand.
TAGTTAGGAACAATTATTTTAAATGTTCCAGGTATATTAAACACAAAAATAATTTAGGGATCTTAATAAATCTGACATTAACTTTGCATTTTTTTGTTTTAAATGAAAAAATTAAAAAAAAAAATTATGAAAAAGAGCATATGGCTTTTAAAAGTAAGTTAAAACGCCAGTAGGTTTTACCTTGAGAGACCCTTAAATTTGTAAACATGATGCCAAAGCGTTAAGCTGAAAGTCCATACCACGCGTTCTACGCGCACACACTTTGTATGCGTTTGATGCTTTTTACGCGTTCTACGCTTTTCAAACTTAAAGTTAAGTACATGCAACGCTTTTTATGCGCCAAGTTTTTTGTTATGATCAGCTGTGGTGTAAATAATTTTATCTAATAATTTTTCAAGAATTTATTAAATTTGTGCATATGATATATTGTGTAATGAGGACCTATGGAAAACTTCAAGAGAAAAGAAGACGCTTTTGGGTGCGTCCCTTGTTTTTGGAAAGGGAAGTGAGTGGTTTTTTTACACCAACGTTTAAAAAATCAAAATAACAGAAATAATACGACGTCAAAAACAGCTGAAATTTTTTCATTGCGCTTGCGACGCGTAGAAAACTAGAAAGTAAACCTACTTCATGCGTTCTATGCGTCATAAGCATTCTATGCGATGTGCTGTGTAACTTGTCACATACAATTACACTAATTCTACTTTTTTGACAGACGCGTATAAAACGTGTACGCGTAGAACGCGTGGTATGGACTTTCAGCTTTATGAGCATGAAAATGAAAATTTCAAAGAAAATCGCTATTCAATTTTTAAATAAAAGCACTGTTATTGACCTTTTAGTTTATTTATATACTTTCATACAAAAAAAAAAAAAAACGTAACATTAATGAAAATTCGTTAACTTCAACGAGAAGACAGAAGTAAGGGCTCACCAGTGCATACAAAGAAGATGGGGTGTATTTTCGAGAATCTGCTTTATAAACATCTAAAAATAACTAAACTATGTTTCACTGGAAACTGTAACCGCCTTATGATAAACGTACGCTTAATTAAATTTTAAATAATAATATCCTTACCTTTTCTGCTCTCTTCTGTAGTGTGGAGCATTTTTTTTTTGTGTGTAAATATTGAAGCTTATCGCTTCAAGCCAGATTTTTATAATAAAGTAAACAAAACAATAAACATTCAATAACAAAAACATTAAACGCCAGACCATCACGTGAACGTGTTTCTTATATTTAAATACGCATAAAAGCATGTGTAGGTCCACACGTCTCTTTATGTTGAAAAAAAAAAACAAAAAATAGAACACGTAGGCAGGCATGCCAACAAAAATAAACAAAAAATAAGAAGCTTTTTTTTCTACATCAAACGATGGAAGTTCTCTTGACATTTTGTTATTGTTTAACGATAATAAATATTATTAATTACATAGATATGTACATATGTATGTAAGCTGGTTTGATTGCTTAAGGTTACGCTTTTGAGGAAGTACCTATTTCTAATTTTTAAAAAGTTTACAATTTATGAATGCTCTTTCTGTATAAAGATATTTAATGTTAATCGTCCGATTAACAATTCTGGACTTATGAATAGTAAGCCAGTTTAGGCGACCGGATTAGCCATAAATGAAAGTACAAAATGTCAACTTTTAAATTCCATGACATGGGTCGAAAAGTGAAATTTTGTTCCTCTAGCATTGAGAACGTGATTAATATTGATGTTAATTTTTAATGTTGATGTTCATTTTTATTATACATATTTATAATTATAACATTTTGATCACTGTTTAAGCACCTCCAGAACAAAGTAGGATCCCTAAAATGATTCCTTATGGCAGTTTTAATAATCGCCATAAGTTTTTTCTTCATTAAGATCCGCTCTCTCGCTCCGGATACGCTTATGGTTTCTAATTACAAACATTTTTGTAGCCTTTTATTTTTTTTTTAAGAATTGCTTTTTTATTTTAAACTTGCTGAACCCGGTGTGCTTCGCTACCCCCCACGTTATAAAATAAAATTAAAAGTAATTATATATTAACAAAAATTTATTTATGTAATTTTAATTTAATTATTGCAATGCTTTAGGATATACAATATTTTTAGTTTGCCCATCAGGACCATACACATATAATTCGGTGGGTTTTCCTACACGCGAGCATGCAACATAAAGCTGTCCATGCGAGAAACATGGATTTGCTAAATTTAAGCCGCAAACTTGCAGAGATTGACCTTGAGTTTTGTTAACAGTCATCGCAAACGCTAACCGAACAGGAAACTGCAATCGTTTAAAATCGAATGGTAAATCTTTTGGTATCATTGGAATGTGTGGCAAAAGTACATCTGTCCCTTTATATTTGCCTGTTATAATGGTCGCTTCTATTAAATTATTTCTCAGTTTTTTTACTGCAAGTCGAGTGCCATTGAAAAGCCGTGGTGGATCCATATTACGCAGTAAAATAATGGGCAGTGTTTCGCGCTGAACAGCAGTCTCGGAAGCCCTTGATGTTGAGCCCACGTTGCTGTAAATTCTCTGCAGTTAGAGGTTGAGGCTCGAGACCGTTCAATTGCAAGGCGTGCTTCACGTTCTTCATGAGTTTCGCTTGCTCTATTGGATTTCATTTTCATTGATTTTGGAGTACGTGCTGAAAGGAATGATTTTTTTGGAGGCATTTTTTATTTATAACTAAGTTTTTAACACAATCGTTTCTCACTTAATTTAAACTTTGATTATATTAACTTCTTAAAGTTTTTTTTAAATTTTTTCGTTATAAATTTAATAAAAATTTAGTTAAAAAAATAATTTAAAAAGAAAACTGCAACTTCTGTCTAATTCACTATTGGAAATGCGTTAAGGCAAAAGTAAATATGCAGTAAGCTAAGTGCTCCCATTTTTTGTTTTAAACCAATTAGAATTCAGTACTTTACCGCATGTAATTTGCTTCATGCTCCCCTTTTTTTTATTTTTAGACGAATCAAAAAGCAGCAATTACACAATCAGCTGTTTTCGCAGTCACTTGTAGGAGAATGAGAATGGGGTTACCCCACTCTCTGTTTTAATTAACATATATTACAAAATCAGCTGTTTTGCAGACAGTTGTGGGAGAACATTCTCTTTCTCCCACAACTAGCCCACTATTTTAATTAATATGTATTTCAAATTTTAGGTAAAGCCGTTAATAAACGTAGTAACAGTAGGTGCAGAAGTGTGCATGGTCGAAAAATATTATCATGTAATAAGTATTCCTGAGTCAAAGAATTTATTGTTTCGTAAGAATATCCTATTGTGAAAATTTAATGACGATCGGTCAAGTAGTTAAGACTATATTACGATTTTTAATTGTCCTAAAAAGGGGCGTGGTCCCACCCACTTTTATCCTGGTACGTATTCCTTATTATGCCAATACCATATGTACCAAACATCATCGACGCAGGTCAAAAAATGCCCAAAATATGGCGATTTATATTTTTGAGTTATATGGTCGGCGCCACGCCCCTTTGTCCAATCAAAGCTTCATATAGCCTACTATTCCTTCCAGAGTCACAGTAACATGCTGTGAAAATTTCAGGAAAATCGGCCCAAGGGTTTGGCCTCCTATAAAGCACAAACAAACAAACAAGCAAACAGACAGACAGACATTCATTTATATATATATATATTTTCTTTGCTTCCATTCCTTAATAAAATTATAAAAATAAATGAATACATATATTTTGAACAATTATCGGGGGTGTGTACTATTCTCTGTTAGTGTTCAGTGTTACTCTTTTTATGACTTTTTTATTTTAAATATTTTTATCTTAACGTATCATTTTAAACGTGTTGCTAAGTTAAATGAAGTTCATTATTTGAGGTAATATTTTAAAAGATAAGAGCAAAAAAGCTTTTTCATAACAAACAACATTTGCTTGAGGGCATAAGTTAAATATCAGTACAAAGTTCACTCAGTTTGTAGATAGACACGTATAAAAATTCTAACTGGTTATAACGGGCGCTGTCCTGCTTATCGTCATTTCGTAGAAAAATTTTAAACTTTATTCGCCCAGCCAATAGCACGTTTCAAGTGTTTTCAGAATATCCTCCTTCATTATTCGTTGTAGGGGTAAACATTATTCTTGTAGCTTCTTACAAAGTTTGTTGCTCTGCTAGTGTCTGCAATATAATATACTTAGAAAGCTTTACGCAGAGCTCCACTATTTTTGTGATGCGAGGCAATTTAATATTTGGGTTGAAATAAATTTGTCTTGAACAGACCATCGGCGTTAATATCATACTCGTGTTAGAATAACACATTTATCCCAGATATTAAATTTAGTTTTTCATTTTCAAAGAACTTTATCTATTGCTGAACCGAAACGGATATTTTTTAACAAACATCAAACAGACTGGAAAGAGGATGGATTTCAAATGTAATTCAAGCTTGAATTCACACTGGAAATCCAACATTGGAATTCACAAGAAATTTGTGCTTATTGGAATATTTGCAAGAAAACAAACATTACATTAACACAAACACGTTACGCAGGTGCACAAGGCCAAAGCAATAAGGAACCTCAGAAACGTACAATTAATCCCGAAATACATTGTACGATCGTATAATGTAAATTGGGACATATTAATACTGACAATAGCTGACAATAAAATGCAACTGGTATAGAGAGGATACTGAAGATGGCATATAGCCGAAACCAGTATGTTCACAAACCAAACTTGACGCGGATTGACGTAAAATCATACCCAAATAAATCTAACCCCGTCGGACAATATACGCACATATCAAAATTTTGTTCCATTATTTGGTATATTTTTTATTGCGTTCAAAATTGTTCTATACATATGGACAATTCCGTGAATAGGACAATCACGCCTGAAAAAACTTAAAAACACTAAAATTCTAATTTAGCACCTAAAATCGAGTGTTTTTACATTTGCTTTAGTTGTTACATACACACATCGTGGAGAGCAAAACTTGTCTACATCATTTGCATTTGATAGGTCGAAATTAAAGGCGATGTCAGATAAAACTTTTTTGCTTTGCGTGACATTTGAAACTTTAAAGCAAAAGCGTAAATCAAGTGGTGTATGTCACAATAAACTTTGAAAACACTCATGAATTTTTTGTTTACGCCCACACACAAATACACAAACACAAATAATAAAAGCCAGGTGTTTGTCAAAGCGCGCAAAAAGTTGAATGTTGGTTAACTTTTCGCTTTGCGCTGCGTCAAAAGTGCTTTATGTGGCAACTTTCATACATTTACGTACATTTTAACTCAAATCTCAAAGCGAAACTCTGACGCAACGCAAAGTAAAAGTTTTATCTGACACAGCCTTAAAGGTCGCGACATGATATATAAGAGAAAGTAAGGTAAAAAAATAAAGTTAACAATAAGAATATCAAAATTTGTAGCATACGGATATGCCACGAACGATATTAAATTTTGTTCTGTAAAAATTTATCTAAGGGCTGTTTATGTTTCTATATGACGATTATATGAAGGAAGACTATAATCAGCAATCACCTGTTCTAACGTATATTTCTCATAATGCAGAATTAATTTCAAAGTTTAAAAGTTGTAGTCCACATCTGACATGGATTAATAATTATAATCAGATGATTGATAGATTTTTGATAACAGAAGTTAATGCTGTTAAACACTTGGGAGTGGATCTCCAAAGTTACCTTGCTTGGCAGTCTCACATACAAAATACCATAGATAAAAAGATTAATTATCTATGCAAAATACAATGTCAAAAAAATATCTCTAGTTGCTGGCATGTGATTTTTTGACAACTTTAGTTGTAGTGATGCCAATGTAAAGAAGAGATATGGGAATTAATAATGAAATAAGATGTCGAGTAATTCTCCAGCGGCAGCACGTCGACGGGCGTCCGCTCTTTTCACAAATTTTTCACCAAATGGAGAAATTACGTGAGCGAGAAATTGGGCGCCGTCTTGCTGAAACCAAAGGTCACCGATGTTGTTTGCATCACTTCAGCCACTGCAAGTGTAGTGTCATAGAAATTATCTATGGTAGTGTTTTGGTCTATTATCAGCAACAATACCGTGAGCCCCGAACTTAGCGATTAAATTATGCACAGCGATCTCAGCAGGTGCCTGATTACGACGAAACCTGTTCGAATTTTTTGGTGATACCGTTAACGTAAAATGTTCACCATTTTGATAATAAATTTTCACAATTAAAATTCTTTGCCCAAAAGTGTAACAATGTTTTTGTTTATTAATTATGCCATTTTCTATAGCCTTTCCTAAAACAATGTCATGTCGTTTTTCGGTTCAACGGAAAACCTGTACCCACGTTTTTTTGTTTTTTTTTTTGAAAAATTTGCAAAAACAATAAAAATTCTATTAGAATTCTAAATCAGAATATTAAAGCTTTAAAAAAGCACCATGAGGCAAATAACATTTTTGAATGCTGCTTACATATCATCCATCCATCTTAATCCAAGTAGGTAAATCGCATGATAATAAGGCAAACGACATTATGCTCTCATGTGGGTAAGAGTATGCGAAACCAATGCCTGTTAATGTACAGCGTTAACTGTAAAGAGTGATACATTATTATCAGTACTCAGAAAATGATAAGTTTTACGAAATCCTGCACGATGGATTTCACTGTAACTTGATGCAGACCATCCTTGGAGTTTATTCAGATGTTAGAGAAATGATATGGGCATAGCCAATAAACGTTTTTTGTAAACGTTCAACAATGTGAAGAGGCAGGAATGGTTTTGCTGTCTTCTATTTTGCTGACGTTCATACAGGTAATAGAATATTACTGGCATGCGAATTAATGCTCTCAGAATATTAACTACGAGTGTGTAAAAACTGTGCATTCTCTCTACATATGCACACCCGTATATTCCTTATCGTTGTTTGTACAAAACAGAATACTTACTGTTGTTGCTGGACTAGCAGTTGCATTGGTTGTTAATGTTGACATTGTTGTAATTTTTGCAATGCCTTCTGACATAGACAGACACTGAGCTTTTAAACTCAATTTATTTTTCAACTTCAATGAGCTCGTTTTACCCCTTTTGATTGATTTTAAATTTACTCTGCAACAAAAGAAAAGCTTTATTTGGATGGGGGGGGAATGCCAACACCACTTTATCAATTGTTTATTTTTGCTTGCTTTTGTAATTTAATTACTTTGTTTCGGATTTTTTTTAATAAAAAATTATAATTAAAATTTTATTTTTTTTATAACTTGACTTGCATATAAAAGTTTGTTTAAGATTTGCACGTGACATTTACATCATTAGCACTGACACTTTAATATTTTGCAATGACATCACCGAAATATAAGAAGAATTTATATTTTATGGAAATGGATTTTATTTGATTTAAATTTATTTCTTCTAAATTTCCTAAGAGTTTCTTCTTTATGTATAGTTTTTATAACGACTACTAAGTCAAATAACCGGCAGATTTCTTTATATTTTATATTTTCCAATGGTTTTACTAAATCAATTTAAGTAAATTGGTTTAAATTAAATAATGAGATAACGTACCATATTGTAGCAGCAAAACCCTAAATACAGTTTATGTATATGCATACATACATACACATACACATGCAAACATATATATAATGTATATAGTAATTTTGTCTTCCTCTGTAGAAGAAGTGGGAACAGTTTTGTTTTATGCAAAAAAATATTGTCAATAATATTATTATTAACATTATATAAGAGTTTGTTTTAATTCTTTGAATTAAAAATTTGAAATTATTTTTATTATCTACAGAACTTTTTATTATATACAAAACTTTTTCAATCTTCCACTTTTTCTACGCCTTCATTACTCGTAGATTCGTTTTGACATCCCTCTAATTTTTCCTGCGATTCCTCTTCAGGTCGTCGAATTATTTCCTGATTTTTATTATCTTTTTTATTATCATCACTATTATCTTCTTTTTTAGAAGTCGTTCTTTCAAAAAGTATAATTAATTCTGTGTGATTCGTGTGCGGAAACATATCAATTGCTACCGCTGTAACAGGATAAAAAGGCTCTCCTTTATATTGTTTCGATTCAGGGCGGCCTAATTCAATCCAGTTGCGTTGCGCATTTTGGGGATTGCATGATATGTAGACTAAACGTTTGATAGCTGAGGCAGCACGTATTGCAAGAATTGAGCGATTGTCTACAATAAAGGGCATTTAAAGATGCGAGTTATTAAATTTAAAAATAGACTTAATTCATATAAAAATTTAAATTATGTTACAGATTTTAAAAATAATTTATATAAATAAAATTTGCCACAAAACAAGCAGTTGAGGTAGTTTTCTTAATTCATATAGAAAAATCCGTACAGCAAATTATAAAATTAGATTAAATACTTTTGAATTAAAAGACCGGGAGAGGACTTTTAACCGCATGTCCTTTTCTATTTTCATATAATTTATCTTATAATTTTTGCAAGAAAATAAACTTACGTAATCCTGCTCTTGGTGGGTTAACTACAGCTATTAGATCCAAAGGTTCTTCTGGTGCTGTACCATATATCACTTCCTTTACCATTGACTGTATATAATTGTCAGCATTTCCAGTGAAAAATTTACAGTTCTTAATTCCATTCAGTTCTGCATTGCATTCAGCATCCTTTATGGCATCTGGTATAATTTCAACACCCAAAACCTGCTTACAATGTTTAGCAAAAGCCAATGCTATAGTGCCTGTGCCGCAGCAAATGTCCAAAACAGTTGAATGTGGCTTCGGATTAGCCAATTCAATGGCATTTTTATACAGAACATTAGCACTGGCGGTGTTGATTTGAAAGAAAGCTAAAGGACTAATACGAAATTGCAAATCGTAAATGGTGTCTTTTATATGGGTCGTGCCAAATAAGTGCTCTACTGGTGATACCATTTGGCCAACTTCGCGATGTTTTACATCCTGATAGTATAGAGAGGTACATTTAAATTCCTTAACTCCTTCTGCCTTTAAAGAAATTTTTCCATAGTATTCGATCAAATCGTTTTTCACTTGTATTAACTCCTCTTCACTCATATTAGAAGTATAAATACCAGGAACCAACATAATTTCATTTGTTAGTTTTGCAGTACGCACCATTATTTGTCTAAAATGGCCAGTGTTTCCTTCAGGATTAAAAGGTTCAAACTTCGACCGTTTGACAAAATCTTGAAAGGTTTTTGCCGCCCATTTGGCTGCTTTAGGAATATGTGGCAATGATTCAACTTCAGCTACTTCTACTGAGCCATCGGCATAACTGCCTAATCTAAAACCAACCACAATATCTCCATCGCTATTTTTACCCACAGTAAATTCGTTCTTATTACGATAACCATATATTTCTGGAGAAGCTAAGGCACCTTCATATTTGAAATTTTGTAAATAAAGGGTAGCTTCTTTGTTACATTTTTTTAAATCTTGAGTAAACTTTTTTATAAGCTTTTCCATTTGATAATACTTGTTTCTTAGCTGGTCTTCATAGCTTAAATGTGCCAAAGGACAAGTAGCATCGGCAGAAGTACGTTGTTTTTTGGCATCGTTACATCGTTTTTCTTCAGTTTCGTTATTTGTTCTTTTCCTTTGCAAGGGATCAGCGGAAGCTTTCGCTACCTTAAATCACAAAAAATTTATATTTTCAATAAAAGTTTAAGATGCATCTTAAACTTACCATGGCCTGTAAAACTTTGCCTTTCCATTTATATCCGTTTAATATTTCTATTGCTTTCTCCTGGTCCTCCTGGCTACGGAAACAAACATAAGCAAATTCTTTACGTAGCGGAGATTTCACTTTGGCCATATCCAATTTGAGCTTATTCTTTAACAGCTTTTTAAATTCCTGTTAAAACAAGTAACAAAATATCTTTGAGATTCGCTAAAATAATTAACCTCAAACTCCAAAAAATTACACCAGGTGTGAATAATTCAATGAAAGGTATTTGATTTTCATAAATCACTAATAAAAATAAGACGTACTCCAATGCCAAAATAGCCCAAATTTCGCACTTCGATTTTGTATATTTCGGAAGTAAATTCAGTTCGCTTCAGATATGCAAACTCTTCGCCGGTCTTATCTATTTCTCTTACTTCTTCTGCAGTTTCTGTAATTTTTTCATCTTTTTCGCCGTCTGGTATTTTAATTTTGTTTATTTCTTGCGCTGCTGTATCCATTATCTGTTTAAATAATTTATAAAAATTTTGCAAATATTAAAAACTCCTTAAGCAGAACCAACACGTGTTAAAATCACAAACTTAGACTGTGGTTAAAATAATACAACAAACCACAAACTATACAGACTGTGATAAAACGCCTAATATTTAGAATGACGGTCAGAAAACAAAATAAAAAAAACAGTGTTACCAGTATGATTGACATAAAAAGGCGCTTGAAGTAGAGTTTCTTATTAAAACTTTAAGGCCCAACTGTAATATGCATATACTGGCTTAAGGCAACCTTAGCAACTGTGCAAATACCTAATAATCATATGCGGTAAACTATAATGTACTTAGCAAAACTTTTCGTCAAATGTCATTTGCTTAAGCAAAGTACGAAACTAATAGCACATTCCGTACGGAAACAGTTGTTTTGCATTACGTTATAGATACATTAGCTAAAAAATTCCAAAAATATTTTATCTGAATTGAATAGAAAGAAAAAATAGCTTATATGACACAAGAGGCGCGTTTTATTATAACGGCAATTCAAAGGAACGAGGGCCTTTAAACATTTTATTTTCTTTTCCATTTTTTAACACAAAATTTGCAATAAAATTTAATTTTGTATTGTTTATTAAATCAATGATGCACACAGTTGCATTTTTTAGTATCTTGGCCCAAATAATACATACAGCGATTTATGTGTAATTTTTCTTTCGTAATTTTCTTAAAACCATTAACAAAAAAATTATAAATTTGTATAAGGATAGTATTAAGCATACAAAATATAATTACCAAACGCCATTTTGCTAATAAATTTAAATTATTTTATTTTTTTTTTGCAAAAGTACGAATAAAACAAATGTACAACTATTCACAATAATTTCTATATTCATGCAAGTACAATATAGCCACGTGAAAGTCTTCAATGATTCGCTCTAGCATTTGACAAACTTTTCGTTCAATTTTTTAAATTAGCTTAAGCCAGTTTATGCATATTATAGTTGGGCCTTTAGCTAATATAAATTTATAGTGTGCATCCACTGGTATGTTTTTTAGAAAACATGTTATAAGAAAAATCCTATTGCATTGTTGTATATAATTTTGATGTTGCAAAAACAATTTATTTAAATATTTTATTTAAAAATGTGAACTGGTCTTGTCCTTGTAACTCTGAGTTCTGTATGGAATACTGAATTTCAGCTGTGTGATATTATTCATATTGGATGTCCTTAATGAAAAATTGATATTCGATTTTAAATTTTTGAAAAAAATAAACTTTATAAATCGTTTTGTTATAAAGTTGATTTTAAAACATAATTAAAATTTATTATCAAAAATCAAATGTGATATAAAAACGATTTTTTTAGCTTAATAACAAAAATTCCTATACTGCACAAAGTTTTAATGAGTCGTCATAAATATATCTTAGATTATACACATTAATTGCAATTTGTAATACAAAAATTACAATATTTCGCGAAAACAAAATTTATAATATTTAATTTTTTGCAGAAGCTTGGCAATCACCATTTTTTTTGTGGGCAACGTTTGTTAGAAAATCCTACTCAATCCTTAACAATGTCATCGGTCTGGCAACGTACTAGCGATTAATTGTCAAAACCGGCTGAGAACTGTGAGAACTGAACGCAAAGCAGAGAAAAAATTATTTAAAATTTTTGGAAATTCTTTGGCAGACGTAAGGAAAACTTTAAATACAATTTATAAATAAATAAAATAAAGACATGCCTCAAATGCCCCTACCTCCCTTGGCCCAGGTAAGTTACAGAAAATACAAGTACAAGAAATTTGTTAAGGTGTAAAATTTCTTTGTTGTCTTTCCACAATTTGTTTACCGGGGTGTAATTGTTGTTTGTAAAATTCATAGAATGCGATCGAACCGATGCAAGTTGATGTCCCAATGGAGGATAACGACAACAACGAGGAACATCAGTTAATTGTTGAAAATCCCACATTGGATTTGGAAGTGTATGCCAATTCTTATGTGGGCTTGGCCCGTTTGTACAGATTGATTTTTGTGGCTGATGTGTGTCCCTCCTTACGTTTGGAAGCCTTAAAAATGGCTATAAATTATGTCATGACTACTTATAATGTGACCATGTATCAAGTGTTACATAAAAAGATGAATGATGTGTATGTTAATAGTTCAGGAGGTGGTGCCGGAGGTGGCAATGGTGGAGGTGGTGCAGCAGGTGGTTTACCTGATATAGCTGCGCAGCCCATTTTGTCCACCCAGGCTCAAGACTTACCTGTGTTTGATCAAAACTGGGTGGAAACAAAAAGCAAAAAAGCTGCACTTAAATTAGAAAAACTTGACTCAGACCTTAAGAACTTTAAATCAAGTTCTATCAAGGAAAGCATACGCCGGGGTCACGATGATTTGGGTGATCATTATTTAAGTTGTGGTGACTTGTCTAATGCTCTTAAATGTTATTCCCGTGCTAGAGATTATTGCACCAGTGGTAAAGATGTGGTGAATATGTGTTTAAATGTCATTAAAGTATCGCTGTATTTACAAAACTGGTCGCATGTACTGAGCTACGTATCTAAGGCAGAGAGTACACCAGATTTTAACGAATGTTCTAAGGATGCAAACCAGGTAAGAAGCAATATAGTAAGAAGATAAGTGTTATAACATTTTTGTTTTAGGCTGTTTTGACGCGTCTGAAATGTGCAGCTGGTTTGGCTGAACTGCAAACCAAAAAATATAAGTCGGCTGCTAAGCATTTCTTGCTCGCCAATTTTGATCATTGTGATTTTCCCGAAATGATTTCTCCAAACAATGTTGCTATGTATGGTGGGCTTTGCGCTCTGGCTACATTCGATCGTCAAGAACTGCAAAAAAATGTTATTTCTTCTAGCTCATTTAAACTCTTCCTAGAACTTGAGCCACAGTTAAGGGATATTGTTTTTAAATTTTACGAGTCGAAATATGCTTCATGTCTTAAATTGCTTGACGAAATACGGGATAATTTGCTGCTAGATATGTATATTGCACCACACGTTAATACATTATATACAAAGATCAGAAATCGTGCTCTGATTCAATACTTTAGCCCCTACCTATCAGCCGATATGCGTAAAATGGCAACTGCCTTTAATCGCACTGTTGAGGCTTTGGAGAACGAAGTTATGCAATTGATTTTAGAAGGACAAATTCAAGCTCGCATAGACTCGCACAACAAAATATTATATGCGAAGGAGACTGATCAACGTAGTAGCACTTTTGAACGCGCTATTTCCATGGGCAAGAAATATCAAAGACGCTCTCGAATGTTGGTTTTAAGAGCAGCCATACTCAAAAGTAATATACACGTAAAGGTTAGCAGCAATGGTTCAATTCTAAATAAAATACTTTTTTATTTAAAAGGCTTTTTTTAATTTCAGAGTATTCCTCGTGACTCGGGCAATCATGTTACTGATTTGTGTGTTGCTGCTGGTTCAAGTACTCCTGCAACAGCTAGAATTTAAAGTTAATTATATGTTCGCCGTTCGCTACTATTTACAGATCCTGAGGATATTGTTTAATAAGAAGTTCATTATGTGTTTGCATAACAATTTTTTTTATTGTGAATTAAAATTCTTTTGCGACTTAAAATATTTCTCCAATTTTCCAAAAACAAAAAAATGTTTGTTGTATATTAACTCACTAATAAGCGTTAGAGGTGATTTGCACTATGTAAATGTTTCTACTGATTTCTTACCGCACTGGTAATATTTTTTCTTTATGAAGTAGTAATCCATTTTCGCTATGCAAACAAAATTTTAAAGATAATTTCGCAACGAATTTACTTTTTAGTCATTAAAAACAAAAGTTAATTAGCATATAATTCTTTATTAAAATTTTTTAAATAACAATATATACGTTGAAGTCACAAGATAGCAATTTCCATATTAAAATTAACGCCTATTATTATGGTTACTATAACGAGGAGACCGTCTCTGCTTTTCGTCGCTTCTTCGAACATTTTTATCTTTAGAAGAGTGGCTTTTAAGTTTGTGATCCCTCGGTTTTGGAATTGAAATGTCATGTTTTTCAACTTTATCATTTTTGGATTTTTTAGTACTTTCCATACACGATGAATTATCTGTTGATGATTCATCTGAGGATGATGATTTTTCTGTCTTACTTTGTGATTTTCTGTTTTTCCTTTTCATTTTTCGATGCCTTTTCCGTTTATCATCATCTAAATTGTGACCATCATCAGCCTGTTTGGATTTTTTTTTTGCCTTTTTTTGTTTTTTAATCTTTCTGTCATTGCTTTTCTTCAGTTTTTCGATTTTTTCTAATTTTTTCAATAGTTTTATTTTCTGATCTCTGCTCAAAGATTTTAAAAATGCCTTTTCCGCACTTCCTTCTTCATCTATTTGATCTTCAGCATCGCTAGGCACCAAAGCATGTTTTTGATAAGCACTATTTTGCAATTCCATAGCAGATCTTTTCATCATAAGACCATCACCTTTCATTTGTTCTTCCAGCACATTTTTTGCCATTATATCGGCCGCATCTGACTCTGAATGTAGTTTTCGCGCTTCGCTCATCGATATGCTGTACATTGTACATTCTTTGTCTGTGTTAATATGGCCCCATTTGTGACACTTTATGCAACGTACATTCCGTACCTGAATACCAAAAGGTTGATCTCTAATTTCAGTATCTCCCTTGCAATAAGATTCACGTGGTGCATTATATTTTCGCTGCCACTCAAATTTATACTCTGTTTCATTGTCGTCCTTTTCACGATCCTTTCTAACACCCGGCGGAGGTTCATACATAAAGTTAACGCTCAATTTGTCTTTACTCTCTTTACTTAGCATAGCTTTGTTCTCATGTAAATTCTGTTCCTTTTCATATTGGTTGCGCAATTCTTCCTGTTTCTTTTTATATGCTTCAGCCTGCTGTTCGGCCATCCATACCTGTGCATTTTGAAGGATACAACTTGTTAATCCCATTACAGTTGAGTTGAAGAAAACACTACTTACCCTCTTCAAATTATCTCTGGAGGCAGGGTGAAAAAATTTTTTACACATATAATTGTTGAAACCTTTTCCCATTTTTGTTTTTAGATCTTAAATGCTGAAACCAATTACGAAAAATATAAAAACCACAAGTATAACAAAAAAATACTAAGTAAGCGTCACAGTGACTCAGCTGTCACAAATTTAGGTTGGCAATGTAGTTGTTGGCCAGTGTATATTATAATAGAAATACGCTTTATTGGCATTACTATATTTTTAATTTTTTTCTGATTTTTTTGTTCGAAGACAATTGGCAGTAAAGAATGTACTGTATGATACAAAAGTGTTTTTAAATATTAAAATGGAAGAACCTTCTTATTGTCCTAAAGACATGGTCCGGGAGGATATCAATCAACTATCACCAGAATATTTGCAAAGAAAATTATATTTCCTAGTAGATCAACTCAAATCTATGCATGCTAACTTACCTGAGTACGTTGAAAATAGAAGTACATATTTAAAAATTTGTAATATTTAAATTGTTTAGAATTTACCAGTCACGAATTTCGTATGAACTTCTGACCGAATTGGCCAATTCTCTGCTTAACGATACTATATTTGAAATCGTCAAAGGTCTCATGGAAATTCAACATGTTACCGAAAAACATTTGCATCAATTACGAGAACAGGTCGAGAATGAATATCAAATTGAAGTACAGGAATGGATAGCAAAGATTAATGATCAGGAGGAATTGCAGCATATATTGCAATTGATGAAAATTAAACATAATCGCAAACTTAAAGAGACGGATACGAAATTAATTGCCTTGCTAGACCAAAAGGTGCGTGACCAGCAGTCCACCTTGCATAAAGCCGGCGTGGCTGGTTTCTATGTCACAGATAATCCCAAAGAAATCAAAATACAAATGTTTCTATTAGATTTTATTTTGCGCCTATCGAGGATAAAATTTGAACCCAACAAGTAATGATTAGCGTAAACAGTTTAAATTGCTAAAATTGTTTACTAAAAGTCCAAAAATAACTTGTTTCGCTCCGGTCAAAAATGGCTTGTTTGTTATAAATTGCATTAGTGTGTATTAATAATGCATATTAAAATAAAAAAAGTCTCAGTTCAAATACATAAAATTTTGTTTGGCTAACAAGGTTAAAACTGTGGAAGCAAAACCTTGCAGCGAGTTTATTAAGTTAAATAGTTACAAATATTATATACCTAGTTTTTTTAGTATTTTGCTTTTAGGATGTGTAATCAAATAATACAATCATCACATTGGTATTATTATAATTTATAGATAGAATATATTATGATATAGATTATCTACTAAAATAACACTTAACCAACTAAAGAAAAATGAAATATAAAAAAAGAAGGAAAAGGGCAAATAATACATTTAACGCTCTTCTAGTTAGGAATTACAGTATTTCTTCTGTTTAACGTCTATAACTAATTTACAGTGTCAGCAGTACAGGCCTTGACCTTCGTTCTTTTCTATATGGTAGGTGCAGTATTCAGTTTGGGTGGGTGTTAATCCCATTTTTTCGACTTCTGATTTAAACTGTTCTAAACCTCCTACACCAGCCAAATACCCATTTAGTTTAGTGGCGACATAAGAGTTCTGCAATAATTTGGTATCAAAAGAAAACGTTTCACACAAATCACGATGGCCTTGCAAACGATATTTTTGATGATAGCTGCGAAAAATGTGAATTAAATATTAGCTTATGTCTAATAGGTTTATAAAATAATGTAAATATCTTACTCTTCAGCCGGAAAGAAATCACCTTTAGGTAAAATTTCTGTAATTATTACTTCGGGAGCTCTTTTGCTTGTTTCTTCTTCACGGGACTGTTCTGCGATTTTTTTCTGTTCCTCGTCATGATACAAAATCAATGACATGTATTGTCTTTTGATAACAGTACTCAACCCGTATTCATGATTATTCCAGAATAAATCTAGCAATTCTTTATAGTTTATAACCTTAGGATCATAATCGATTTCTAAAACTTCAGTGTGGTCGCCTCTATAGTTTATGTATGTAGTGAGTTTAGGTTAAATGAAAAAATTATTTAAAGAAAGAAAGAAGTTAGTAAGACAGCAAGGACAGCGAGAAAAGAGAGCAAGTAAATTGAAGTGTAAGAAATGTAGTCGAGTATAGAATAAATAAAAATAGAAAGAGAAAAGTTAAAAATTATTTTTTATCATAAAACTTACAAGTTACGGTACGTTGGCTGATTCTTAGTGCCACCAGAATAACCTACAGTTGTGCGCAAGATGCCTAAAGTACCGCCATATAAAGTTTCAGCACCCCAGAAGCATCCCATCCCAAATGTTGCAGTTTTAAAGGGAATATCCAGTTTGTGAACTGGATTTATTTTTAATTCCTTTTGTTCATTACGCACAATACTCTTAAATTAAATAAAAATACTTTCATTAAATATAAATAGGTACATCAATTATAATCTAATTATTTAAATTGTGTTTTTTTTTTGTTTTTAATTTACATAAAATTGAAAATATTTATTTAGTGTAGAACCATTGCAGTTTTGCCAATCATCAAAAATTATTGCATCGCAATAAAAAATTAAACTCATTAGAGACACCGATAAATTCAACAAGTACTTATTCATTTTGAAGTTGTTTTCTACATCTCAAGTTAAATCTGATTAAGTGGAAGTAGCAACATGTCAGTTTACTGTGAATAAATTCTTATTTGATTGATGTCATCAACAAAGGAATTTTAGAATGAAAAGTTGGGAGGATATATGTGACCAATCGAAACGAAATTTATAAGTGAAATTTTTTTAATACTATTTTTGGTTAATAAAAAAAGTTGTTGAATTGAATTTTATAATTTTCAAACGAATTTTTCCAACTACATTTTGTGCCCGCTACTTTGCTTATTTTAAATAGTTGGCCACATCGTTATTCAAAAATCCGGCATAAGAAAGTAAACAAAAATAACATATTTAAGAGAATATTGGCGAAATTAAAATAAAAGAGTAGAATTGCATTAAAAATACTATTCGAAAATTAGTGTAAATGTCAAGGTCATTGCAAATTTTTAAGAGAGGTCTTATTTATTACGCTATTTTTTGTATTCCTTAGAATGACACATTTTCAAATGATACAACAATTTTAATTTAATTAACTTTTTTTTTTGTAAGACTTATAAAAATGAAACGCATATTACCTTCATGCCACTGGGTTGGTTCGTATTTGATAAAAATTTTTTAAACATTGCAGAATATTCCTTTAAACAATATTAAAATTTTAACTATTAAATTTTTTTCAAATAATATTTTTAGAAATATCACTGTTAAGCGGTCAACTACAAAAACTTAAGTGAATTAATTTTATAGTTTTTGCAGTTTTTAAACTAAAATAAAAAGCTTTTTCCAAACCTTAAATTTAGCCATGTCCGTAAACAAACCTCTTGTTTGGACTATTATTACCATTGCACGTTTAAACATGTTTGTTTTATCTTGTTTTATTTCTTAATGCAATAAATAACAACAAAGAAAACACAGCAGTAAATAATTTAGAAATTCACGTGTCGTGTCTAACAAAAACTGTTTTCCGAAAGATGAATGATTTGAAATTTTTCTAAGAAAAAGAATATAAACAAACTAATCGAAAAAAGCTTTTTTCAATTGTCAGAGACAATAAGACTATGCAATGATTGCTGCTCTTGAATTTTAAAAGGGTTTAATAAACTTATAGAAGGCAAAATTGAATTAGACAAAAATGTCATCACTTTTGTGGGTACAAAATAGTTTTTTTTTTATTAAGATATGATTTTTTAAATTTTAAATAAAATTAGATTTGTTAAATATTGATAGTTTTTGAGGATTATTTCTATAAAACCATCACCCATGTAGGTATAGTTCGTTTTCTAAAAAGTCTCAGATTATTGATTTTTCTTAATATTCTAATAAATCTGTTAGATCTATAAATTCTTGGTTCTACAACATCTCTCTTATTAACGAGAAAGTATTCTCGTGAATAAAACTGAATTTTTAGTGCATTTAAAATTTTTTATTTTAAATAATTATTTGTAATTTTTATTGTTTTTTTAACCGATCTTTTTTATTTATCTTTAATAAGTATCGTGAAGAAAAAAAAATATATAAAAAAAGATCTTAAAAAGAAAAAAGATACTTATTAAAGATAATTATTTGTATTTAAAATATAAAATTTTTATGTAGTTAATACTAGGTTCACTCTTGTGTTTTTGAACGCGTTTAAGCAAAATGTTTTAAAATTTAAACACAGCCGTTCACACTATAATTAAGATGTTTAAATCTAACGTTTTATCTACTTTTTTTACCTTAAAAATGATTTTTGTAGTGAAAACAGCCTTTTTAGTTGGGAACCGAACCCAAACCTCAGAAAAATTAGCTAATTACACTACCTACTAGCATACAGGGGCAAAAAACGCACTTAGCACATCCCAAAATTAAATAAAATTCAGAGTTGTATTTGGAATTTAAGTATTTAATGACGTGTT
This sequence comes from Trichopoda pennipes, assembly GCA_030448955.1. Lineage (NCBI taxonomy): Eukaryota > Metazoa > Arthropoda > Insecta > Diptera > Tachinidae > Trichopoda > Trichopoda pennipes. Next base: position 5,704,387 of record JASKUP010000175.1, read on the forward strand.
TAAATCATTAAAACACGTCAATGTTTGGTAAAACATATCAAAATCGACGTGTTTAATGCTTAAACGCGATCGAGTGTCCTAAAAAAAACAAATTTAGTTGATTGTAAAACCTATATATTTAATTGGTAATAAGCATATTTTGCTTTTATTACTTTTAAAAGTTCTTCATGATTCGCTTATTATGTTTTCCGTAGCAGATACTGGTAGAAGTAGCAATTATTAAATAAAAGAAATTACAATAATTGGTATGTAATTTTTAAAGATGAAAGAATAAAAATCGTTTATTTCACATAATTCGATTCCGGAATAAAAAATGTTTTTGATATTTAAAATCATATAAAATTTAAGATAAATGGAATCCATATCAGGGTCAGCAAAAAAAAATACCTTTCTTCTTTTAATTACCTTTCTGCAATTCAAAAAAAAAAAATATTAAAATAAACAAATTATTTGATTAAAGCCTGTACTTTTTGTCTTTGAAAAAACAGATAATCTAGAATTTTAGAATTTGTTTCATTAGCTTTCTCAACAACAAAATTGAAATTTTTCTTAATCGCTCGAAAATTTAATTGGTAATTATCATAATATAATAGATTAAAATAAATTTGATGATGTTAAGTATTCTTTGTTTTAAATTAAAAAGCTTAAAAAGAATAATAAAAATGAAAATATTAAACCATAATAAGGCAAAAAAATTTTTTAAATAAAATACTTTAATTAAAAATGGACAATAAAAACATTTCAGTATAAATCATTAGCAAAAAAAAATTTTATAACGTTATGAATATCGCAAAGCCCATAAAATTAAATAAAAAATTTACTTTTTTTTAAACGAAGTGGTGAATGCCCTTAATCCCAAACTTAATGTGGGATTTTAAATTACGTTTTATATTTATCTTTGTGTTTTCATTTACAAACATATAATAATAGAATAAAATTGACTTACCAAATCCTTAATTTGTGGAGCATTAATATCTTCAGGATTAATTGAAATCGAAGTCATTTTCCTTTTTAACTTTCTTTGACACTTACAGAAAATATATTTTCACCGTGCGCGTAAGGTTTAAACTTCACCAAATTCTACTCACTACCAGATGTATTCAAATAAACTGTAAATGAATTTTTTTGTTGGGCCTTTTTATACCTCACGATTCTGCTGTTGCCACTGCTCTCATGCTGCTTTCAAATAATATCAAAAGCTTAATTAATTATCTCACACTCTTTCACTTTAATCAAACATAAAAGGCGAATAAAATTAAAAAAGATTAAGAGAGAAATGACGACTGAAAACAAAAGCCATACATGTGACGGCTCACCTTATTTTTGAAACTACGATCAATAACGTCAAATATTCCTAATTAATAAAAAATAAAATAAAAAGTGGGAAAAGGCAAAATTCGTTATAATTTCCTCATATTTTCCCTCGGTAAAATTTCATGTTGACGTTTTTTAATCAAATTTCTTTTATTTGTACTATTCTTTCTTGTTAAATTTTATTTTGTAGAAACTATAAAATTTCATGTTTTATATTTAACTTCATAGAAAAATATTTTTGTTTTTTTTTTTCAACAGAATAAAGTTTTGATTAACACAATATAAGTACTTAACTTCAAACAAAATTTTAGGGAAACTAAATACTTCTTAAAAAGATTGATTGAAATATCTCAATTAGCAAGTAAAGTTATTGTAGCTTTTGCAGGTTTGGCAGTGAAACCATTTTACGTTACAACAAGCAGAAAAACAAGCACTGATTAGGGATGGTAAACGAAATTTTATGTTTGCACCTATGGGTTCTTAAATTGTACCTATGATTACATTTAGTTACGTATCATATTCTGTGCCTGCCTAATATCATAAAAAAGCAATAAACGTAAAAAGCAAGACCTTATAGCTACACACTTCAATAACTAACTTTATTTTATTGGGTATTGTAATAACGGTTATAGAGGTAGAAGGTTATGACTGAAGGACAAGCTGTCAAATATTCAAACGATAAATATCTGGTACATTTTTAGTCATTTTAGATCTTACAAAGATCTAAAACGTCACAGTTGTGCCAACCTTGCCATCCACGTTTCTGCAACAGAGCACACACTCAGAAGAGAGAGAGAGAGAGATTTGACGTCACAGAAAAATTCAAGAGCATGTGTTGTTTTTTTCGTCCAAGATAAACGATAATCACAGCTCATATTTTCAAAAATTGTTTACATGGAACTAAATATTTAAAAAATTTTTGCAAATTCATTTTCTTAATGAAAAAATTCTTAATTTTAAAAATCATAAAGCTGACAAAAGTCGTGGTTTCTTCTAGTATCAGATTTCGTTTGAATCATAAAAAATGATGGTCAAATAAATGATCTGCAGAAAATGTTATTTTACTCCTGAATCGCTAAAGAGATTTTTACCAAAGTTTGTCTACATATAGTTTATCATAAGTTTGTTGATTGTGCCAAATTTAATCAAATTCTGGTTATTAGTTTGGACGCTAGATTTTTTTGAAAAATTTTCGTTATACACCAACAAGAAACAATAACAACGTGTGGTGTTTGTTATAAGTAAAACGTGAGCAAGTCGATCAGCTGTTGGGGAAACAAAACTGTTTTTGACTTACTTATCGCTTACTCAACTGTATGTGCGAATCTTTGTGCGTTAGTTGAAAATTAAAATAACGTCGAAGAGATAATCTTTATTTCGTTTTTAGTTTGTTTTTTTAGTTTATAAAGGATTTGAAACACTCGCCTGATCTCAAATTTGTTTCAAATTTGTTTGTCAGATTCAGATTTCAGATTCAAATTTGTTTGTTTGGTGTTGCAGTATTTAAAGAAACAAATTTAGTTAGCAACGAGTCCAATATTGAATTGCTCCTCAGTCCCAATGCTGATTTGAAGTTTATTCGAGCACCAATTATTAGGTTTTCGAAATCGTAGCACTTACCTTTATTGAAAGTGTCAAATATATGCCTTTCGAGGTTTCCAAATTTTGAATTCCCTAATTAAAAGTTTTTCTCCCCCAAAGATCTCCAAAGCGTGTTTACTTGTTTTCTAAATATTTTCCGGGAAAATTCATTTTAAAGAAATAGTCAAAAAAGGTTAACACAAATTATGACTGATGAAAATTTCCTACAGAAAATTATGACAGATTTAACATTTTTATAAAAGAATTATTACATGAAATTTCTTAACAGATAAATTATAACTGATTAAGTTAATATATACCAAAATTATGAGTGACGACATTTTTATATAGAATTTTTATATAAAAATTAGGACATGATTTATTTTAATAGAAAAAGTATCTCTATGAGTGATGAAATTTTTTATGGAAAAACTATAACCGGTAAATTATTTTTTATGTAGATAAATTATAATATTAAAATTTTAAATCGCTAAATATGACTTAGAATTTTTTTATTGATAAATTATGACTGATGGAAATTTTTTACAGAAAAATTATGTGTAATTAAAAAAAAAAAAAAACAAAATATTAGTACGGCCTACGGTTTATATGTTGTTTTAATGAAATTATTCTAGAAAAATGAAATACCAAAAATGAAATATTTTCTTATCAATATTTCAACGTCTGATATTTAATTCATTAATTAAATTCTCTACTTTTTACGAGGGTTCGATTTTTGCGGGAGTGCCACAGGGATCATTGTTGGGATCGGTTTTATATAATATTTTCATGTCAGATATACCTCCGCCCCCACAGGGAGATCTCTTGTTGATCTATGCTGATGACATCCTTATTGCTTCTTCAGCAGCTAGGGCAAGAACTGTTAACGACCGAGTCAATCAATACATGACAACACTAACGGACTACTTTAAAAGGTGGGGCCTCATCCTAAATATTCATAAGACTGTCGCTATGATGTTTAAAGGAAAGTGTAAATATTTACACCCGAATTGCAGATCTTTTAGACCGTGCTTGAGCATTGGAGCATACACTATTCGGACATCTAACAGGCTAAAGTACCTTAGCGTCACTTTTCATGAAAATTTTGAGTCGTATGGGCACATCGACAATGTGCTTGAGAGCACCAAGAGGGCTTATTGCGCGTATCAAGGCGTGTTAAGACGCAGAGGTGGACTCGATAAAAAAGTACGCCTTTTGGTGTACCGTCAGATCGTACGTCCTCTTATCTCCTATGCTTTTCCGGCTTGGTTTGGAATTTCTTCTGCCCAGACCATATATAGGGCGCAACGGAGAGTTCCGTAGGCCCTCTTGTAGCTCTATATACCGCGCTATTGATTTTGAACGGCTAGATGCTTTTATGGTCGGAAGGGCTATTAAGTTTCTGGAAGGTGCACGTTCCGTGGAAAACGCCTTGGTAAGAGATTGTTTTTCAAGGTCTATAAGTCTGGAGGCCATTCAAATAGTAAAGTACCTTTCTCCGGTGGACTTGTTGACTCTAGGTGGAGCTGGACTTCTTTATGAGGGTGCAGACCTTCTATTTTATCATAGGAGAATTAACACTTTGAATATTGTTGACACTGTTTACAATACTGCTCAATAACTAATTTTATTTTTAATTATTTGTTCTGTTTTGTGTTCTTTCGTTTTGTTTTTTAGTTCGTAGTTAGTTTTAAGTTTAACATCCTTTTTATTTAATTTAGTTGCCTCCCTTTTTTCCATTTTTTGGGGAATTTCTTTTTAATTGTTTTTATCCGTTTAATTATTCTAAAGCGCTGTATAAACAAATGTACCAAATTTAATTATTTGATAGAGAGATGTAGTTCTTGGAAAATACTTTAGTATGTAAGAAATTTTTTTTTTTGAGTATATTGTTAGTTTAAGTTACTGTTTTTTTCTATATGAATGTTTTGGAAAATAAATGAATTGAAATGAATTCTCTACTTTTAACTTAAAAAAAATCGCCAATTTTTGTAAAGAAAATAAAATTTTTAAATAATTTGTTGTCATAGTAATTATTGAGAACACATTGCGAATTTCATCGACGATTATGAGTTCCGGATTTTTTTTTCGATGTAAAATATTTATTTCTAATACGTACATACATATGTAAGTATATTATAAGTGCATTACAGGCATACCTCGCTTAACGCTACCTCGTTTGGCGCTGTTTCGTTATAACGCTCTTCAAAAAACAATTTTTTTGTCGTAATTTTTCAAAATTTGTTGTCATTTTTCGAAACATAGTCGTCATAAAAAGCAGCAGAAAATATACATAATTTGAATTTTTTTCCATACGTTTTTTTTTTAAATAAAAGTAGGCTAAAAAAAACTAATTAGAACAGCTGTTGGAGCTGAAATAATTACTAATGAACTACCACAAGTTAATACCGAAATAACTACAATAGCAAATGAAATTGGGTTTGAAGAAGTTGATGAGGGAAACGTACAAGAACTAATAGATAGTGATGATCATGGTATCTCCAATGAGGATCTAATCGCTAGTTTATCGCAAATACCGGCAGAAAGTGCGAAGTCTGCGCTAGAATCGGAAGAACCGCCGAATCCGAATTTTGAAAGGTCCTGCGCGATAAAACGAAAAATAACGAACACTTTATCACCCTACACGGATTTATTAAATGAAAAAAGGAAACACTCAAAGCAAACAACCTTAGACTTGTATTTAACAAAAAATAATTAAATATAAAATTTAATATATATCTTTTTTCTTTTTTAAGATCTTTTTTTAAATATTTTTTCTTCTCAATATTTCGCTTTCCTTTAGAAAGCTTCTTCAGGAAAAAGTTTTTATTTTTTTGATTTCAAAATTTTAATGCAAATAGTGCCTTTTTTAACGCTATTTCGGTTAACGCTCAATCTTCAGGAACGCAACCTGAGCGTTAAACGAGGTATGCCTGTACTAACATTTTAAGAAATCTTGTGTTTCACCTGCGATTTCTTTATAAGTTTTAGCGATTTTTATACAATTTTATATTTTTCTGCCTTTTGATCTTGAAAGCTTTCAATTTGAAAATATGTATCTTTAATTAAAGATTTGCATTTTTCTTTTCTTTTCGAAAAAACATGTTTCAATTTTTTATTTTTTTAAAAATTTGAAAAAATGTACGCACATATGTATTCATACATATTAAGATGTGTGCATGAATATATGTATGTATAAAGCTTTTTTGAACCGGCTTTGCCCTCACGTACTGCTTATCTGATTTTATAATAAAAACATTATACTTTAGCTGTTGCTAAAAAAATGAGAGCGAAAGACGACGGCATACAAAAGTTGCTTGTCTAGCATGTGTTGCTCTTTTTTGTTCGCCTAAAACAAACAATAATCACAACTCATTTTTAAAAACTGTTTATATTCAAATGCATATTTAAAAAAGTTTTATGAAATTGTTTTCTTTATGAAAATATCTTTAATTTTTATCAATTTGCACATCGTGCAATTGATTTCTTTATCAAGAATCAGATTTTCTTTGAATCATAAAAATGGGTAACCAAATAATGCATCTGCAGAAAATGCCATTTTTCTAGTGAATGGCTTAAGGGATTTAAGTCAAATTTCTCCTATTTATAGTTAATTATGCGTTTTTTAATTGTGCCAAATTTGATCAAAATCTGGTTATTAGTTTGGACGCTAGATTTTTTGGAAAAAATTTCGTTATACACTAACAAAAAACAACAAAATTTTTTCTGCGTCTCTTGTGCGTAAAGCGTCACATAATAAATACAATCAGCTGTTAAGGCAACAAACACAAACAAAAAATAAATATTTGCTTCACTTATCATTTACTCTTTCAATCGTTTGTTAGTTACTTTGTATACAGGTCTTGTTGTTGTATTTGTTTATTTAAATATTTTTTTTTGTTCAAATGAAAATTCAAGAATAAAAATGACATCTAAAATCATCATGATGTCTTGCAAAACTTCTATGCTGAATGGAATATGCATACATATGTACATATTCTATGTGATATTCAATTTAATCAATATTTTTGATAAAAATTTTTACCGCTAAGAGATTTAGGAAGATTTACTTCTTGTTGTCGTAAACATTTTCAAAGGTCATTTTGCTAAAATTTCAATTTCTAGTTGGCAGCTTTGAATTTCCTCCTTTAATTCTCTTACGCCTGCTGATAAGTACAGGTATGTACATATTTGTTTTCAAATGACAGCATAAAGGAGTAAAGGCGCAAAAAATTATCCAATTAAAGTTGTTATCATGTCGAAACTTCTTGAATAGATTGACATACGAAAAACAAAACCGTCATAAAGGAGATTTTTCCTTTTTTGATATTTTATGGTTTGGAGAACAAGCAGAAATGCTCCAAACACAACCTGGGTTCACAAAAGCTTTTACTCTTCTTTGTTGGAATTTCTTTAAAGAAGACGTCAATACAAAATTCAACAATGAGAGCAACAATTTAGATTTGTAACATTTCAGTTACGAAGATTTATTAGTTTTTATTAAACAAATTTTTGGTATTTACGTTATCTATATATGTATATAAAAATGAATGTCTGTCTGTCTGTCTGTTTGTTTGTTTGTTTGTGCTTTATAGGAGGCCAAACCCTTGGGCCGATTTTCCTGAAATTTTCACAGCATGTTACTGTGACTCTGGAAGGAATAGTAGGCTATATGAAGCTTTGATAGGACAAAGGGGCGTGGCACCGACCATATAACCCAAAAATTTAAATCGCCCTATTTTGGGCATTTTTTGACCTACGTCGATGATATTTGGTACATATGGTATTGGCATAATAAGGAATACGTACCAGGAGAAAAGTGGGTGGGACCACGCCCTTTTTTAGGACAATTAAAAATCGTAATATAGTCTTAACTACTGGACCGATCGTCATTAAATTTGCACAATAGGATATTCTTACGAAACAATAAATTCTTTGACTCAGGAATACTTATTACATGATAATATTTTTCGACCATGCACACTTTTGCACCTACTGTTACTACATTTATTAACGGCTTTACCTCAAATTTGAAATACATATTAATTAAAATAGTGGGGTAGCCCCACTCTCTTTCGCCCACAACTGTCTGCAAAACAGCTGATTTTGTAAAATATATTAATTAAAACAGAGAGTGGGGTAACCCCATTCTCATTCTCCTACAAGTGACTGCGAAAACAGCTGATTGTGTAATTGCTGCTTTTTGATTCGTCTAAAAATAAAAAAGGGGAGCATGAAGCAAATTACATGCGGTTCAGTACTGAATTCTAATTGGCTTAAAACAAAAAAGGGGAGCACTAAGCTTACTGCATATTTAATTTTGCCTTAACGCATTTGCAATAGTGAATTAGACAGAAGTTGCAGTTTTCTTTTTAAATTATTTTCTTAACTAAATTTTTATTAAATTTATAACCAAAAAATTTAAAAAAAAACTTTAAAAAGTTAATATAATCAAAGTTTAAATTAAGTGAGAAACGATTGTGTTAAAAACTTAGTTAGCGATCTCGAACCTCAACATCAAGGGCTTCCGAGACTGCAGTTCAGCGTGAAACACGGTTACGAATCGACCGATCTTTATGTTGCATGCTGGCGTGTAGGAAAACCCACCGATTTATATGTGTATGCTCCTGATGGGCAAACTAAAAATATTGTGTATCCTAAAGCATTGCAATAATTAAATTAAAATTAAATAAATAAATTTTTAAGTAATATTGGGGTAAAATTCACTGATGAACTTTGTGAGCGAAAGTGAAATTGCAATATGAATGTGCTCTCCCCCATTACAAAACATTTCAAATATTTTTATTTGAAAGAATGTTTTATGAAAATATCATAAGATGTTCTTTTTTAATGAAAATTGTTTTGTAATAAATATTTTGTGAGAATATCACTTAATATTTATTTGAAAAGGAATCTAGCACGAATAAAATTGCTGCTTATGTATATAAATAAATTTTTGTTAAAATATAATTACTTTTAATTTTATTTTATAACGTGGGGGGTAGCGAAGCATACCGGTTTCAGGTAGTTAAAAATATAAAAATAAACAATTAAAGGTAGATAAAAAATTTATTTATTATATTTATAAATGTTTTTTTTTTTTTTGTTTTTGCTGATCATATTAAATATCGTTTAGAATAAAATAATAACAGTTGAAGGGATTGCTAATCGACGTAATTCCCTGTTACTAGAATTTTGTTTATTTATTTATTATTTTACTAGCTGTACGACCCGGCTTCGCTCGGAAACTATTTGCTAATGATTAATATTTCATATGGAGTTGGAAAAAAATGTTAAGTACAAAGAAGAAATGCCACAAATTTTTTTTTAATTTATTGTTTTAAAAGTTCTTAAGATAATTCATTAAAAAATAAACAAACAAAAAAGGATAGCATATAGTTTATTTTAAAGCTTGATAGTAAACAAAATTTTCTGTTTTTCTGTTGGTAGAGAAAGTAAACAGTGCTGACGGTGTCCCAACTCTTGAGCATGCAACATACAATTGCTAGTGGGAAAAACATTGGGATTCTAAGTTTAACCCATACACTTTTAGCGATTGTCCTTGGGATGTATTAATCATCATTGCGAATGCAAGGCGAACGGAGAATTGGATACGTTTAAACTTATATGGTAAATCACTTGGTAAGCAGCTCTTCACCTACAAACTTTCCTATAATTTTTATTGCTAAGTTTTTGCCATCAGCGTTTTAATAACCAATCTAGTACCATCGCATAGTATTGGCTGATTCAGGTTACGCAACATGACTATTAGCGCTCCAACGTTAAGCTGGAAGTTATGTGATGGCATTCTCGGTAAGTTTAATGAATTCAGCAACTCTACGGGGTAGTTAACAATATTTTCGGGATCGGTAATGGAACCAATTGTTTTATACGAATACCGTTCGCCATTAATTAAGCTTTCGATTTTTGAATTTATTTAATCAACGTATTTGTTTTTTGCAGCCAAAATGGCTCTTTCACTTAACCAAAGTTAATTACTATAATTATGAGCAGTGTATGTGAACAGTTTTGCAATTAGTTCTTCTTTAGACGTTGTGAATTGGTAAGAGCCCATTGGAAAGGAAATCTGGCCTGTTGTAGATTCAATCGGTTTTTTACACTGCCAATGTCTAACAATATAGAAGAATAGATAGATAAACCTAGACGTAGATAATCATTCAAATTTTAAGAAATGTTGCGTGCTAACAAAATCGTTCGAAGTTTAGCTTTTATTTTTTACTTTAGCAATAAAATTTTCGAACAAAAGAATTTTGGTATTGGATTTTTCAGCACATAAGCGATATACATATGTATGTATCGTGAAGTGTAATTGTCGGTGACTTAATATTTTTAAGCCCTCACTATCCAATATATCAAGGTTTTTCTTCTCTTATAAAAACTATTTATTTTAAAATTATGTGAATCAAATCGCACGAAAAATTTTAAAGCACGGATAATGTGCATACATACATATATCCCCATGTATGTAGAATATATTCAAATTTCCACTTTTAGTATTATCCAACACGTCTAAATTAAATCACTGAGCATTATTTAGGAATTTTATAAAGTTTAAACGTAGGCTAAGTTTTCACTAACATGATTTAATACATAGGATATTGAAAAGTGAAAATAAAAACAGGTATAAAAAAAATAACAATTTTTCTTAACAACTCATGTAATGTGTTAAAAACTTTAGTTCTTCGAGTTGCTCTTTAAATTTTTTCATGCGAAGAGAAAATACTTCCAAATAAAGTCTAGTTATTGAAAACGTATCATGTTGGTTGGGCTCTTCTGGGAAAGTTTGTAACATAAGCAAAGCTTGCTAATGTTTATTAAAACGTATGTATGTATATGTACATATGTAAGTTAATTTATTATATAAATATGTTTTTATGGTATAAACTTATAAACTTTTGGGAAAAGAACTTTAAAAATTAAACTTAAAATGCTTATTTTTCTAAATTCAAAACAAATTCACCAAAGGAGTTGAACTTTTTATTTTTTCCACACAATATGCATATTTCAAAGTGTTGAAAAACATGCAGTCTATTTACATACTTATGTACATGTGATTTTATTGTGAATTTTAAATAAAGTAAGATTTTTTCCCCGAAATTGTGACGGTATTATCTCTAAAAGCTCTGGCAGCTATGTATGGTAATGAATTAAATTAAATCTTCAAACATAAAAATACATTTTTGACTGTTGACATGTTAGAACAATGTTTCGCCGAAGTTGAAGATGTTGCCTCTCTTTATTTGGTCTTTTATTTTGTTTCTTTTTGTTTTGTGTTTTTTTCTTTTTTTATTTTATCTACGGGTTTTTTTAGCCTATGCTAAGAAGGCATACGTGTGTTTGCACGTATGCAAACTCATTAGCAAACAAACAATCACATAGCTTCATCAAACCAGTTCGAACGAACATGTCGAGTCGCGAATAAATTATTTGTGGTTACAACAACAACAGAAGAAAATTAATAAATGAATTTTCTAAGTTTTCCGGAAAATTTTATAATTTTTTTTTCATACAAACCATCTTCTGAAAATTTCAAATCGAATAAAACAAAAATCAGCCAAATCGCTCCAGCCGTTCTCACGCCAACTCATTACATCGTGGACCATTTCATTTATATATGTATATATAGATTTTTTTTTGCAAAAGTGCTAATAATGTCCTTCCTATAAACTTGTTTTAAATTTTTCACAATGACTGAGCCAGTTCACATTGGATTAATATTTGTTCCGAACAACTTTTGTTCTTTCCAAAACACACTAGACTATTTATTCTAGCACAAAATTGTATATGTACATATAAACAGCTTTGTTTGTTAGTGTTTTTTATTCATTTCACGTTAGTTTTTCGTTCGGTATATACCACAGTATACGCATTACAAAATAAATATGGCTGGATTAAGTGATGATGAAAAGTTTCTTTCTAATTTTATTTTCTGTAAAATTATTTTTATTCTTATTCGACCTTTTTTTATTTTAATTAAATAAAAATTTTTTTTTCAATTTGTTATTAAAAATTAATTTTTCCTGAAGAAGCTTTCCATAGGAAAGCGAAATATTGAAAAAATATATCGTTAAAATTTAATTAAAAAGACTGTTTCAAAGATTAAAACATATTTAGGTAAAAAAGATAAAAATAAATATCATAAAATCTATTCATCTACTTTTGAATTCATATTCATATTAACACGACGATAGTCAACTGAAGACTAAAAATCGCTCTGCAAAAAAAAACACACAAGACCTGTGTTTTCATAAATGCATGTGCATTAGTTTCGTTCTCGTTGTGCGGAGTTGAAGCTGGTAGAAAAATTGTGCCAACTAAAAACTACCCCCTCACCGAAAATGCCAACAAACTGCCATATTAAAACAGCACAACTAATCCAATGTGAACTGGCTCACTGAGTATAAAATTTGTTATGTTCAATAAAACGATCTTTCGAATTATGAAACGACTAACTTTAGAACCTTATTTGTCCTTACATTTTCAAATAACTGAACTTGACGTCTAATAATCGGGGGCAAACGTCAAGAATACTTCTCAAAACTAAAACTTAAAATTATATATATTTCCAAATTCATTGTCTAAAGCTCTTTTGAATCTGCACTAAACAAATTGTTTGTATAAAATTCCCTCTATTACAGCTTATTATGTGTTAGCACAGACAGCAACCTTGACAGAATGGGAAAGCTTTTTCTAAGAGTGTTATAAAGAAGAGACAGGGCAAGGGTTTAAACTGTTTGCTTAACAAAACAAAGCACTTAAATCTTTGCTTTGCGTACATCTTTTTCAGCAAATTAAAAAACTAAATTTCTCAGCATTTACAAAATATTTCATTATAAACGAAGCAACAGCAAATGCATAAAAAGAGAAAGAAACGCATTTGCTAAAGCTGAATGTGTCTTTCTGTAGCAAAGCAATTACAGCGATCTCGCAGAAACGTGAACTAATTTTTACCGAGGGTGTTCACGTTTTCGATTTAGTTTACGTTTTAGATTGCATTTTTTCTGTAACATATTTTAGTCTCTTTTTATCTTTTATATAATTTAAAATAAAGTACGTTATTTTTCACCTATGAGACATGTTTTGATTCTACTTTTTGTAAGTTCCTGCCATATTTTAATATATGTACTATGCTACTATGAGTTGCAAAAGGGTTTCTAAGCTACTAATGTCTAAATTAGTACAGAGATCTTTCCATTTTTGGAAGCTCCGAAGAATGCAGTGTTTTCCGTTTTCCACGATCCGAAAATGTATTATTAACACATTTCGAAATTGCATCTTTTTTGTTTCTTATTAAACAAATCGTTGATTTGACGACATTATACTTTTTTGACAAACCAGTTACAGGTGAACCTTTCCATTAAAGCTCTAAAATATCTGATTTTTCTTGGTTTTTTATTAGACATATTTTCAATAAAAATATTTTTAGAGATCACTTGTTTATATTATTTATATGCATGGTCAGCACAGAGAGATGCTTCCTGTTAAACTGCCGCGGTAATACCAAAAAACTACTTATCCTGCAACAGAAGTTGTTTACAATAAACAAACTATGAGATTCTTCTGCGGGGAATCCCAAAATGTGTAAATAGGCTTACAAAATTGAATTTTTACGTTCGATAAAAAGTTCACGTTTTAAAGCCTTCAACCTTTGTTCACGTTTTAGAGTAGTCAATGTAAGAAAAAAATGTTCATGTTTTTGGATGTTCATGTTATTGGGTGTTCACGTTTCTGCGAGTTCACTGTACTTTAAAAACGTTTGCTGTTGCTTAAGCAATAAGTTGATGTTTGTCTCTTCTTGTGCTGTTGCTTTTTATAGGAAAAAAACACTATTTATAGTGTAATAAATAAAAGCAACATTGTTCTTACGTATTGTAAGTAATAAATACATGCTAAAAAGAATGGAAAAATTTAATTTTTTTAACCTACAGACTGAAGAAGCGAATTACAGCAAGAAAAAGCAGTCGTTGTACCACAAATAGTTTAGCAAAAGCAAAAAAAAAACTGATTGCTTAAGCAACGGCAAACGTTTTCAAAGTAATTGCTTTGCTACAGAAAGAAACAGTCAGCTTAAGCAAATGCTTTTCTAATCAACAGTTAAGTACATAATTACATATGCATTGAAAATAGTCAAGCATTTTTAATCACTGGTTTCAATGTCATTTTTAACTCTGATCTAACAATAAGATTTCTAAAAAAAATATTGATAAATCGATTCGTAAATAATTGATGTAATACAAATCACTCAACATTTTATGTACAATAATTTCGAATTTTTGAAAAAAAAAATTCATTCACGTAAATCTGATAAGATAATTTAAGTTAAGTCAACAAAATCTTCAAAATATTTGAACATAAAATCCATATTTCACCGTAAACCCATTATTCCAACACAAAACAAAAAATAATTAATTATAAAAGTACAAAGTTCCACAAATCGCAGAAAAAACATAAATTATCAAATAAATTGAAACATACTTATGAGGGTTGTTGGTGGAGTATAAACGGTATTCGACATGACAAAATGTCATGTGTTCCTCTTAAATAAATAGACATTTTTTAATTAATGTAAATTTTATTTTTCTTAAATTTTATCAATAAGGAATACTTAAACATGAATAAAGCACAATTTTTAAAGAAGATGAATCATCTTATTATTAAAGCAAAAAAATTTTCACATTAAGATGCTCACTAACCCGAATATACCCGCAAAATTATGACGCGTAAGTAGATTCTTTTAAAATTGCACAGTAGGAAAATGAAAAAATAAAAAAATTGCATAGTAAAACTAAATTTGGAAATTCTTCATTAAACTTAAAATAATTTGTTAAATGCGTAAGGATGTACGCATTGGTTTCTTACTCAACGCCATTCTCTCCTGCCTACGTTGCATACACTCGAGTTGTGTAATTGCTTTTTTTAACAACAAACTTTGAGGTGACAACTCCTTAGATTTTAAAGAACTGCGCGAAATCGGCTTAAATATTGCACCTTCTGTTGATGCGAATAATTTTTGTTTTCTGGTTGCGGTCACTAATCGCTTTGGGGTTTCTATTACATTTGGTGTAACACTTTTATTATCAGCATCATCATTTTGCTTTTTGACACTTTCGCGTTTTATGGTACTGCAAAACGAAAAGAATTTACTATCATCGATCGAGTGGAAGTGTTTCTCAATACTATTATTCCATCGGGAAGATTCCAAAGTGGCTGTAGAATTTATGTTCAAATTATGCATTAAAGTATCTAAAGCCGAATGATAAAATTCACTTTTATCCAAAGACTTTTCCTTTGCTGCCATTTTAAAAAAAAAATTATTAATCCCTTCCACTTTTTAAAGAAGGATACACAACCAACACGTACGAATTTAGAAAATAAAATAATAATTTCTCAGAGTTTAGAGTCTTGAAAGCGAAAAATTAAAAAGGAAAGAGCGTGAATACAGAGAGTGAGTATATTTAGGTAGAAAACCAGCATTAAAACAACAGTGATTGAAAGTACATTTTCAAAATAAGCTGAATTGTGGTACTATATTTGAAAAAGGTAATTAACTATGCAATTAACTAAGCAATTTTAATAATACCCCTTTCAGACAGGCAAATTTTACTTTGCAAAGTTTTGATTTTATGTGAGAGCGAGGGAGAAAGCATGATTGAGAGTACAGACTTTGATATACTCGCAAAGTTGCTTTGTTTTTCTTTCGTCGCTCATACACAGTTGTACTTATACACAGATTACATTACAGATTACATTGACTAAAACAAAATTTGTAAAAGAAAACTTTTTGTGTTTGAACACCAAAGAAAGTTTAAAAGAAAATTAAAAAAACTTTGTCAAAGTAAAATTTGCCTGTGTGAAAGCGGTCTAATTAAATATCTATAGCAAATATTTTTGTATAATAAATTATTTAATGGTGATGAATGGAAATAAAAAGAATAATTTAATCAAGTTAAGGGTCTTAGAACTGCATTTATGCACTACATTTCTGAACATGTCAAGCCAATATTAGAATCACATAAAATGTTTTAGAGATACATTTCAAATGGTGATAAAATTGTTATCAATTTGACCACCCATTATGAGTCGAAACATTAACAAAGAAATATTTACACATATTGACGAACACCATTTTTACTTATTTGCTTCCTTCTTTTCGAGTCTCTATCAGCCTGGGCTCCAATTTATTTATTGGAGTAGCATCGCATAAAATGTCAAAATTTCTATATTACAAATTTAGTCTAGTACATAAATCATCCCTGATTTGTAAATTATTTCTTGAGAGGGAAAAAATAATACTCATATTTTGATAATAAACTTCTTTAAGCTAGCAATAAAGTGTTATTTGACTTGTGTATAAAGTGGAGTACCGTTTTCATTTTTAATTTAGTTTTATAATTTTTTTCTTAAAAATGTTGATTTAAACAATATGAGTAAAATCATGACAAATTTGTTATTTTATTATTATACGGTTTTACACGATGAAGACACTAATTCGCTACGATGACACCCTTTAATTTTATTTTGTATACTTGCATACTTTTAGCAGACAGAGTGCTTTATAATATGTGTGATATTCAAGTGTCTACCTATAAGATTTAAAAATACATACAATAACCATATGTGCGAAAATATTGTAACATCCAATATATATTCATTCTCATTTAATTATTTGTTGTTGTTGTAATATAACCTCTGTGAAAATTTCCAGCGTCTAGTTATTATGGTTTCCGTAATAAATTTTTAAGTTTGCGTACCAAAACTCTTAAAAGTACAAACCACTTATTTGGTACCATTTTGAGATGTTGGAGATTAAATCAACATTTTTATTTGTTAACAGGCTGATTTTTTTGTCCATGTTAAGAAGGTAAATATTTAAAAGAGCGGTTGCAGAGAGAAATGCTCAAATTATGTATATATGACCCCTTTCAGACAGGCAAATTTTACTTTGCAAAGTTTTGATTTTATGTGAGAGCGAGGGAGAAAGCATGATTGAGAGTACAGACTTTGATATACTCGCAAAGTTGCTTTGTTTTTCTTTCGTCGCTTATACACAGTTGTACTTATACACAGATTACATTACAGATTACATTGACTAAAACAAAATTTGTAAAAGAAAACTTTTTGTGTTTGAACACCAAAGAAAGTTTAAAAGAAAATTAAAAAAACTTTGTCAAAGTAAAATTTGTCTGTCTGAAAGGGGTCTATGCATATTCTAGAAAGTTTGTGTGTGTTTTTCAATGATTTTTTTAACAATAAACTGAAGCAAAGTGATGCTGCTTGCTGAAAAATCACATGTTAACCTAGCATTGCTTAGACCGCTTTCACACAGGCAAATTTTACTTTGACAAAGTTTTTTTTAATTTTCTTTTAAACTTTCTTTGGTGTTCAAACACAAAAAGTTTTCTTTTACAAATTTTGTTTTAGTCAATGTAATCTGTAATGTAATCTGTGTATAAGTACAACTGTGTATAAGCGACGAAAGAAAAACAAAGCAACTTTGCGAGTATATCAAAGTCTGTACTCTCAATCATGCTTTCTCCCTCGCTCTCACATAAAATCAAAACTTTGCAAAATAAAATTTGTCTGTGTGAAAGGGGTCTAACCTAGCATTGCTTATATTATATTCGACTCCATTTAAAACTTCAAAATAAATATGAAGATGTATTCCAAATATTGTGAATCTGAAAATGATTTTTTTCGTGTGCATTGCAGTGATGTTTAGTTTTTAATTATTTCAGTTGTAGTTTCATCGATTAAAATCAAATAACAAATAGAATCTTAATTTTGTGACTTTGTTTTTTACCTCTTTTTAATTTTGCGAATATTTTATTTATTGTTCTAATATTTTAATATAAAATAATTAATAAATAAATAGTGTAGATTTTGTAAGTTTAGTTTTTGAATAGCACACATCACCATATCAAGCTACGGCGTAGAGAAATTCAATATTTTTTTGTGCCACTGTATCGACAATATGTGGTGTCCAAATTCGTGTCGATTGGTTAACTGAGCATTCAGCCAACAATCAAGTATTGTATCGTGATGACAGAAGGGTCTTATTAACATCTGCCGGTTATATGTATTTACAAAATTCTTTATTCATCATAAAAAATTTTTTAAGTATGAACTGTTTTGTTTGCAGCAAAAGACTACCTGTACATTTCTTAAATCTCATACAAGTCCATTACAATGGCAGGTATAAGAAAATAATTTCTATACAAAAAGGTTTTTAATTTCCAAAAATTCTTTACAATTGAAATAATTTTAAGACATTAGAAAGCAAGAGATAAACAATTATTGTTAAACACGTCAAATATTTTGCGTTTATATTGCGATAAGATTGTCGAAATAAAGTGCAAAAGCAAAATATGTATTTAATATCTGTCACAAAAATATACCAAGTTCTATCTGATTATGTTTTATTATCTCAATTTTTATAGGTGCTACTGTTTTTTGTAACTTTTTTTAAATTAATTTGTTGCACTAAATAAATTACAGAGAGAATCTTCAGTGCACACTTCTCTTTCACAAATAATAAAATATCTTAGAAATAAATGTGAATAAGAGTAGCTAAGGAATGTTGAAGTTGAACTGGTAGAAACTTTCAAATATTTTTTTATTTGTTTATCGATGTAAATTTATTGAAAAACCATTTTACATTTCTGTTGCGTTTTCCCAAGGGCGTTTTGTTTTTGGAATTTTTTGATCTGATTACCTAATTCGTGCAAAACGTAAAAGCGGTACTTATATTACATAGACTGATTAATGAAAAGATCAGGAGACGACAACCCGACAGCTCGTATTTAGTAGATTGATACAAAATTTTATTATTTCCTAGTTTAATTTTGAACAATTTAAGTTGCTAAAAAAATATAGGAAATATACTCCGTCGAAATGGGTGAATAAATTTGGATATTTTGTACATCAGTCGAAAGGTGTTTTTAGTCAAATAAGGTCATACTCATAATGAACAGATTTCTATTGAAAATTATGAACTCTGTGACGTTTTCGTAAATCTGTGAATATGTATTATAAAAAGAAGAAAAAAATATAGACGACCTTATTCTCTATAGTATTTTTGTGAAGAACATTAAAAAGTTATACAATTCGATCTAATGTGGTAAACGGTCACCATTTTGTATTCATTTTATTAAACTAAGAAAATATGACAACATGCACATTTTTTGAACGTTGATTGCGTCAGTAATGTGTAAAACGCCAAAAATATTTCAAACCCAAAATTTCAAAGAAGAATTTAAATACAAAATGAAAATTTACTCCAATAACGATATAATAAATTTCTAGTTAAATTCACTTTTAAAATAATTAACCCTTTGACGACCAAACATTTTTGGCTGAAGCGATTTACTTTTGTGTTATATTTTTGCGATCTATGGTCTAATAGTAGCTATGAAAAAAAAATTGCCCTCCTTGGAACCCTCTAAGTCCCCCATTTTGCTTGGCAAATATAGTTGCCTATGGGTTGATACAAAATTTTTCATCCCAAATTATATTTCATCCCAAATTTAAAAATCAGTTTTTATTCAAAACGTAAAGAAAAATACAAGAGATCACAAACATTTATTATAATTATTGTTGTTCGTGATAGATTCTAAAGCAATCACGGGACGTAGTGAAGCAAAGGAACACATTACATTGAACGCAAAAAAACATTTGTGCGACTATACTTATTATTGGAAGCACAATGAGAACACCGTTTCCAACCTTCACGTTTTTCCATTTTATGGAGAGATTTAGGTTTGCTTATAAAATGGGTTCCGCATTTGGTTGCGGCTGAAAAGGCACGCTCCTTGAATTGAAGCTACTTATCAACTCTTTGGCTAAAGCTGCCCGAAATTCAAGGGAGGTCAAATTGATTGAGGAACTGTTGGCCAATATGAGTTTTTTATATATTATATTGCTATTGTGAACACATAACTCGAAAAGGTCGAAGAACAAACGTAAATAAAAACGCCATTTACTTCTACGATCGTACTCATAATATACTTTTTTGTGATCTATTAGATCGACACCTCCCATTCCTTTGTTATAGTGCTGTATAATCAGGGGGCAATCAATATCTATTTTACCAGCTTGTCTAGCTACACGTTGCTTGACCTTGAATACCGTTGTTGGGTCAATAAAATTTGAGGCGAGGTAGACACCACGATTATCCATCCATTTGACTACAGAAATGCTATCCGACATGAAGTAACTTATGTCCCCTCTTTTCATATATTTATCCGCTGGAAAATTCTTCGGTATGTGCTTTCTATTACATCGAATGGTTGCGCATGCCATTATATCATTTTGCTGGAGAATGTGCATTAAGTTCAGGCTTGTAAAAAAATTGTCGAAGTAAACTTCAACCCCTTTTTTTTGCCAGTGGCTTGCATAACTGCAAAACAACAGCCTCGCCAAACCGTGCTCAACAAATGGTTTTTTTCCGGTGTAAATGTCAATATTATATAAGTACCCGGTTTCTGCCTCACATAAACACCAAAGTTTGAATCCCCACGAAATAGGTTTGTCCTTCATGTACTGTTTCATAGCATTATGTCCCTTAAACTTTACCATATGTTCAGCGATTGACAGCTTTTTTGAATAAGTTTACGCATCCGGCATAGCCTTGTTAATATGATCTAAAATTGGCCGAATTTTATGCCCACGGTCACTAACATCAGCTTTATTGTTGTCGCAAAAGTGAAGATTAGCTGTAATTTCCTCAAATCGGAGCCGTGGCATGACACCCGCGATCTGAGGTTGGTAAAACGTTGGATCAGTAGACCAGTACAGACGTATTGAGGGGAATTTCACTAAGCTCATACGTATGATAATACCCATATAAGCCTTAAATTTAGCCACGGTCAAAGTAAATACACGCCCTTTTTGTTAAGCATATAGGTTGGACTGCCCCACTATCATTAAGCACAGCTCTAAGATATATGTATGTATAATAACAGCAAGTCAATATTTTCTCAAAATAGCAGAAAATTTACTATTGATAAAAACTTACCTTCAAAATTACAAACGCTGTTGAACACACCGTACACTGAAGGGATTTCTTCATGCGTATGCACAAAGGGCTTTAAAATTTGGGAATGTTTGTATGCGCAATCCTCTTTAAATCCGGTAAAAACGGGATTCTTAGAAGCAAGAGTCTGTCTAAAGCGGAAGATCTTTTCGGGTGGTATGAATAACGTTGGTATTATTGGCGCTTGTACAACATTTAAATTCGATGTAATTAGCTCATCTACTGCGCCAGCTGGGTTATGGTCAACGTGCATACTACCCTCAATGATAACTTCTATGGGCTCATCATCTTGCATTCCCAAAGCGTCATTTTCAAGAAATAAAACATCTTCTGTGTCCAAGTTTGTAACAGCTTCTTCGCCGTCATCACTAAAATCGCAAAGTAAAAGTTGTTCGATTTGCTCTGGTCGAAGGAAAAAGAAACGATCTCGGGCTGCTCCACTCATTTTCAACTCATTTTAAATTTCAAATAAAGACTGTCAAAATACTTACATGTGCTCATATGTGTGTATTGCAATTTGGTGATTCCCCTTTTTCGTTTCAATATATTAATGCAAAATACTAAACAGAGGCATGTTGTTTCAGTGTTTAACATTAGCTAAGAAAAAGCGCTCAAAAGTTCGAATTTAGAGGTTATAATTGTAAAGTTTTTTAGAAACGTTTATTTTCGTTTTAACCCATAGGCAAACATAACATAACATAATTTGATTAGTTGTAGACAGCTTGGAATTTACGCAAACTTATCCATTATATTTTTTGATAGATTAAGGTTGAATCCAAAACATAATTGACTCTTATCCCCTTGCGCCCTATTTTCACCCCTTGGCAGCCCTCGTCATAAATACTTTTTTTGGTCAAATTTGGAGCCTCGTAGGGAACAAGTGGGGCCCGATGGGGACTCGTACTCAACCACATTCTTGTTGCCCCAATCCTCTTCTATAAAACAGTCTTTGACAAATTTGCTGTATCTGTTACCTGGATAAATATATAATCTAAGGAACCCCGGGCAAGCATATTTGCCTATGGTCGTCAAAGGGTTAAGGGCCAAAAAAGTATTTTCCTTTTGTAGAAAAAAGATCTGGAAATATCTTTTATTACCTTTAAAGTATTTGCGATTGCAAAAGTTTTATAAAACTTTTTTCCAAGTAACTCCCAGCCATAATAATAAGAGCGTTAGTCATTAGAAAACAAAAGATAAGAAACTGCTGTTAAATATGAACACCTCGAAAATTTATCGTTTTCATTTAGATTTAATCAAATATTTATTGAATTTTTTTTAATAGCTGCCATAAAGATATGTAAGTATATGAAATTTAATTGGTAACAAAATAATAAATTGTCTTATTAAGTTTTATTTATTAATTAAAATAAAATTTATTACTATCATTTCTGTTGAAACTAATTCATTGTCTTAAAGAAGTCACGAAAATTTTGTGGTGCAGCTTCTCGTAAGACTCTCTGAGCTATCTTTTCTACTTCGTTAGTACTGTTGTTATCCTTGTGATAAAAGATCACAAAGTAAACAATTAAACCGATTAACACCAATAGAATTACAGCGGAACAAATTAAATTAATTAGCATTTTGCATGCGCAGTCACAGCAGCTGTAAAAAAAAGAAAATAAAAAATAAATTAAAAATATTATTTGCTGCTCGTTAATTGCTACGAGTACTTTAAAGGAAAGGTATTGTATATTAATATTTATTAATAACAACAAAAAAACTTTTCATGAGACTTTATAGGTGAAAGTAAAGCATAATGGAAGCTGTGATTATCAAAATGTATTATGTAAAATGTAAATGCTGTGTAGGATTTTGCATATCTTTAGGTCAAATGTATTATACTAACTTTTCTGAAAAGAGCCGTCGGGCTAAATGTAGACATTTGCGCAACATCATATTCCATTATTAATAACCCTATTTTTAATTTAAAATGTGTGTGTTTTAAGTCACTTTACTTTATAACCTCAAATTCTTGGGCGTAGGTAATAAATTGATAGGCTTTTCTGTTATTTTATATTATGTCTTCTAGAAACGATAGAAGAAAGCAGAGTAGCGAAGTGTTCACTCACTGTTCATACATGTATGAATATGTACATTTCATTTTTTAGCCGCTTCTTCTCATACATGTGTGAGAGACTACAAATTAGTTTGTGTTTTCTCATTTGTGAATGCGACGATTTATTTTTTTCTTTCTATTCATAAGTGAAAAAATGAGAAACACACAAGTGTTCCTTTTTGAATATTTACAAAATTGATAATTTTTCATAAATGAAAAGGTCGTAAAAATATGTGCGTTAAGCACTCGCGTACATAAACGCACATATTTGATAATGCGCAATTGTCGGCGTATGTAGGAAAAAAAATGTTTTTTTTTATTTCTTTTAGAATATATTGCAATATTGTATTTTGAGTTAATATGTAGTACCCATGTGTTTTTACTACATTTTACGGTAAACTGCCATCGTAGGTAGAAAATTTTTTCACGTTCATTTATGAGAAATTTTATAAAATTTCAACGTTCATAAATGAACATGTACATTTATGAAAAAGAAACATTAATGAGAAGTAGCTGATTTATCATTTATCACATATGAATAAGACTAATAATTCTTGTTGTGCGCATTCATGTATGCAAATAAGCAGAACATTTTTTCTTGTTCGTTTATGCGCGTGAAAAATAAATATAAAATTTTAGATTTCTCATTTATGAAAAATATCATGAATGTTGATTTTTGAATGTTCATAAATGAAAAATTCTGAACCCTGGAAAAAAGAAGTTTTGCAATTATTTTTTAATGCTCTCACTGCAGAAATACTGCTTTGCTCTTGACCTTAAAGATTTTTGTTTTTAAAGGGATTTTTCTTTTTAAAGTATCTCACCATCACAAATGAAAATCTTTTGTGAATCAAATAATCAAATAAATACTTATATAAAGAAATAAATATTTTTAGCATTTGAATTACTTAAAAATAATCTCTTGTTAGATATTTAAGCCTCTACTGGTAAGACTCTGCAACACAGAGTAAAGTATTTGTCGCCTGGTTGCCTAAGTTATCAGGAAACAAAATGAACATTTTAGCAATATAATATAAAATCTATTTAATACTAGAAAAATTATTTTATGTTTAGTTTGGTTTGGTATTTCAATATAAATAGAGTGCCAACGCAACGCTGAATAACGTTTTTAAATTGCGCAAATCGCGCAAATTTATTTTTAAGATCGTGGTTCTATTTAAAATACCCGAACTCGATTTTATAAGTGATTTTTTTTTTAACAGTAAAAGTCGCTGTTCCGGGAATATCTCTGGTCGCTATGCTCACGGGATTGTAAACAGGATTCAGAATTTTTCATTTATGAACATTCAAAAATCAACATTCATGATATTTTTCATAAATGAGAAATCTAAAATTTTATATTTATTTTTCACACTCATAAACGAACAACAAAAAATGTTCTGGTTATTTTCATACATGAATGCGAACAACAAGAATTATTAGTCTTATTCATATGTGATAAATGATAAATTAGCTACTTCTCATTAATGTTATTTTTCATAAATGTACATGTTCATTTATGAACGTTGAAATTTTATAAAATTTCTCATAAATGAACGTGAAAAAATTTTCTACCTACGATCGCAGTTTACCGTAAAATGTAGTAAAAACACATGGGTACTACATATTAACACAAAATACAATATTGCAATATATTCTAAAAGAAATAAAAAAAAAACATTTTTTCCTGTATACGCCGACAATTGCGCATTATCAAATACGTGCGTTTATGTACGCGAGTGCTTACCGCACATATTTTTACGAACTTTTCATTTATGAAAAATTATCAATTTTGTAAATATTCATAAATGAGCACTTGCGTGTTTCTCATTTTTTCACTTATGGATAGAAAGAAAAAAAATAAATCGTCGCATTCACAAATGAGAAAACACAAAATAATTTGTAGTCTCTCACACATGTATGAGAAGAAGCGGCTAAAAAATGACATGTAAATATTCGTACATGTATGAACAGTGAGTGAATACTTCGCTACTCTAATTGTAAACACCAAATAAAAAAAAAACGCAAATTGGATATTTTAACGCTATTTATTTGTGTGTTATAATTCTTCTTTGTGTAAGATAGCGAATTTTTCCGGTCCCAATTGCTTACCGGAACATAAGTATTTTAAGAAATTATTGTAATAATATTTAAACTAATTAATGCAAAAATCGTAAAAAAAAGGAAATGCTGTCTATCAAAAGAGTTAGAATTCTGTGCATCTACTCGTTACTAGTGACATTAGATATCGGGTGTTTTATGAAGGTGTTTGTTAAAAAGAATTGGCAGCGTTTACACCTGATGGTCTCGGTTGTGGCGATAAAAGTCGCTTTTGTCAGAATGAACAAAACTGCAGTATTTAGAGTGATGATAATCCTCAAGTGTATGTTGGATTCAGAAAAATTGACTGTTTGGTGTACTTTGTGGATTGGTAGAATCCTTGGTCCGCAATTATTTAACGACGAAACTAGTCTGACCGTTACAGTAAATATCGACTACTATATAGCCATGATTACTGACTTTTTCATTCATCAATTAAACAGTCGTGATGTGTGGGTTGGGAGTTGTGGGTTCAAAAAGAAGACATTTGATTTATTTATTAATGGAACATTTGGTAACTGCATAGTTTCACGGCTCGGACCTGTGAATTGGTCTCCCAGATCGTACCATTTAACCCCGCTAGAGTATTTTCTGTGTGTGTAAAGTCGCTAAAATACGCCGATAAGTCCGAAACGATTGACTATTTCGAGAACAAGATTCGCCGCGGTCACTACTGTTGGAAAATTTGACTTCCAGACTAGACCATGTCCGAGCCAGTCGTTGCGGTTATATATCAAAAGTCATGTTTAGTTATAATGCTAGAAGATTATATTTCGAATATGAATTTTATGTCAGTTTACAAAATTTATCTTTCAAAGTTCTATGCCTCTATAAGAAATTAAAGGCCGTGTCAGATAAAACTTTTGCTTTGCGTTGCGTCAGAGTTTCGCTTTGACATTTGAGTTAAAATGTACGTAAATGTATGAATGTTGCCACATAAAGCACTTTTGACGCAGCGCAAAGCGAAAAGTTAACCAACATTCAACTGTTTGCGCGCTTTGACAAACACCTGGCTTTTATTATTTGTGTTTGTGTATTTGTGTGTGGGCGTAAACAAAAAATGCATGAGTGTTTTCAAAGTTTATTGCGACATACACCACTTGATTTACGCTTTTGCTTTAAAGTTTCAAATGTCACGCAAAACAACAAAGTTTTCTCTGACAACGCCTTAAGTTATGCATAACAACTATTGTGTAATGCGAGATGCAGGTGTATAATATAAAGAAAGCAAATAAAGAACCTTCTACTTCTGTGCTTACGGTTAATAAACAAAACAGTTGAATAAATAAATCTCCAATATATTGGTGAAATGTATTGAAAACTTTAAATTCAATTTCAGTTGGTCAGTGAATATTATCGATACAAATCGATTTACTATCGATTTCATTTCAAAGTGTTATTGTTTTGCTTTGAATTGATTTTCTTAAACAATTAACATGCAATTAAGATCATATTTGTTCAAGTCACAACATTTTGTATGTGTGATAAGTCGCAGAATTTCACAATAGTTTTACGTGTTGTTAGTTTTTATGTTAACATTTAAAATTGGGTTTTGAAAAATTTTTAAAGTTATAAAAAACTATTTGGAAAATTTAAATAGAATTTTATGCTGGCACCAACCAAACTCTTCTACTTGAGCGGCAAAAAGGATTTCAAAAACGAAGATGAGCTGGACAAAAATTCATGAAGCGGTTGTCGTTGAAACATTTGTACTAGAAATCATTATTAAAATTCAAAATTTACTTTAAAGTGAGCGACGTGTAAAATTCCATAAAGCATCTATGAGAGTGTCTTGCTCGTCTACCGCTGAGAATTGTTTTGCTGCTCAAAACCTGAGTCAAAGCTAAACATTTTTTCTTTTCTCGCTTTAAAATTTTTCAGCAGGAATGGATTTTTTTGACTATAGGATTCACTTAATTTCTTACCAGCACAAAACTCTGGCTGGACACTTAAGAGTTTCCAGTAAACAATCGCACATTTTAAGTTTAAATTTAAAATCGAAATATATATCTATAATATAATAATATGCTTTTGGAGGAAACGCGTCACTTAACGCTTAAAGTAAATATAAAACTGAGGCTTTCTTTCTTGCGAACATACACTAAAATGTAGAGGTGTTACAGTCATTTTGCTAATTGTTTTTGTTACATTATTATTTCATTTTTGTTTGTTTGCTAAAAATCAATAGCGATAATTTAATACTATTTCATTTCTTTGGCAGAGTCATATTTTTGCTTATCAGAAGAGTAAAAGTAAACAATATAAACAAAAGTTTGTGTGAAGTATCTATTGAATTTATCGATATTCCTGCAAAGTTTTGCAGTGACTATGAATTATTTATATTCTTACACTCTTATATTTTTATATTTAGTAGTCGTATATTTATTATTAATTATTTCAATTCTAGGGCTAAAAGTTCATACTGGCATATATTCAAATATATAATTCAGATAACATTTCGTTAGCGTATTTGGCAGACATAATCCATATTTGCACTGCATTTTTTTTACAGGTTGAAAATTTTTGGGATTCACCGTTATATACAAAATGAAGAAAATTTCATTTTATATAAAGGGTGTTTTTTTAAGCCCGATAGAACTTGAAATTGTAAAAAATAACACAAAAAATTAAATTGTAATCAAAATTTCTTTTTTATTCGAAGGATCAATACGTGACATTAACATTTGAAAATGATTTCGGGCATATGGGCACCGCGGCTGTTCTTGACGAAGCGCATTCTGGACGTCCAATTTTGGGCCACTTTTTCGAGCACTGCTGGGCGTATGTCACGAATAACACGAACAATGCTGTCCTCTAAGGCGTCAATTGTTGCTGGTTTATCAGCATAAACCAGTGACTTCACGTAGCCCCACAGGAAATAGTCGAGTGGTGTCAAATCGCATGACCTTGGAGGCCAATTGACAGGTCCATTTCTCGAAATCAACTTATCGCCAAATTTTGATTTTAATAAGTCGATGGTTGCGTTCGCTGTATGGCACGTAGCGCCATCCTGTTGAAACCACATCTCGTCCCGATTAATGTCATCCATATTTTCAAACAAAAAATCATTGATCATGGTGCGGTAACGATCTCCATTGACCGTAACGCGAGCTCGGGCCTCATTTTTGAAGAAATAAGGTCCGATGATGACACCAGCGTGAAAACCGCACCAAACGGTGCATTTTTCTGGATGTAATGGAGTCTGTAGGGTCTGTTGTGGATTGGTCTCACTCCATGTGCGGCAATTTTGCTTATTAACAAACCCGTTAAGCCAAAAATGCGCCTCATCGCTGAACACAATTTTGCGATAAAACAACGGGTCAGTTGCCAACTGCTCTAGAGCCCAATCGGCGAAAGAACGACGCATATAATGGTCTCGTGGCTTCAATTCCTGCACCAGCTGGATCTTATACGGGTGTAGGCCGAGATCTTTGCACAAAATTTTCCACGTAGTGGACGGACAGAGCCCCAATTCCTGCGATCGACGACGAATTGATAAATTTTGATCTTCTTCCACACTTTCGTTTACAGCGGCGATATTCTCTTCAGTACGCACATTCCTTCGACGTCTTGATTTTATTGCATCCTCTAGAGAGTATGTGGTACGAAATCTATCGACAGTTCGACGAATGGCTTGTTCAGATGCACGATTATGTACGCCATAAAAATGACGAAGTCGTCTATAAGTTGCGCGAATCGACGACTGATTTTCAAAGTAAATTTGGATAATTTCGTAGCGTTGTTCAAGCGAGAGTCTATTCATGATGATTTGTCAGAGTATACTGAAACAAATAAAAAAAATGTTTCATCAAAATTTCATTTTTTGTGTTACTTTTTACAATTTAAAGTTCTATCTAGCTTAAAAAAACACCTTTTACAAATAACTCTGAAAGGGTTTGCAGTATTGGATAAAGTGAAAACGGGAGTATAATCTTCTGAACAGAAAAGAAAAAAAAATATTTTTGAAATCGGCTAACATTTTTCGCAAACATCGATGAACATATTCTTTTTGAAGTCTTTTAAAAAAATATTTTGCTACGAAAATTGGACAACAAAAGCTGTTGCCCTTAAACATATTGTTGGCTTGAGTATTTCATAAGAAACACAGGACTGAATCAGCTGTTACTTCATAACCAGACGGTGGATCATACCACTGTTGATGAAATGTAGCTTCATCCTTTTCCTAGAAGGCCTTCAGATACGTATATTCTCCAGTCACTCGTAGTTACAACTTTAAAAGCCCGTAGTAGGCCGCAGTCTTCACTCCTTGTTGAAGAGTTGGAGACTATCCAATTCCGGGTCCAGAATGCATGATGTTTAATAAAATTTAAGGACACAACCGCAATCATGCTAACTGGACCTGGACCATTCATTGCGTTCATTATGAATGGTCCGAGCCACACAACTCAAACGAGGGTCTCGAAACCACAACCACAACGATACTCCCGAAGGGCCGACCTCAATAATCAGTCAGAGAATAGCTAAAAGGTAAAAAAGACAAATGGCTGAACTCTGGGGCTTTACTAATTCCCGTGGAAATATAGTGGATTGCCCAGTTGGCTCCTGCTAGCCTTGAAGGGGACTGGGCTCCCTTTTATCCCCAAAGATACATGTAATGACGGTGGATTTTCTTGAAAATGAAACAAGAAAATAGTGGAGCTAAAACTTAAAAGAAGTCGACTCCCGCCGAAAAATTTGAAGAAAGTGTCAGTAAACATTCAAAAAAATATAGAAATTAATGTTTTGTCTATGGTGTAAGAATTATTATCTATTTTAAAACACACACGAGGTGTTTTTATAGAGGTACATAACTATGAAAGTGTATGAACTTTTTAAATTGCCATGAATTAACTTTATTCGAAAGATAATCTTCTGGCATCATAATCTATAATCTTCTTCTATGTTCTATATATATAAAAATAAAATGGTCCACGTATGTAATGAGTTGGCGTGAGAACGGCTGGAGCGATTTGGCTGATTTTTGTTTTATTCGATTCGAAATTTTCAGCAGATGGTTTGTATGACAAAAAAAATTATAACATTTTCTGGAAAACTTAGAAAATTCATTTATTAATTCTCTTCTGTAACCACAAATAAGTTATTCACGACTCGACATGTTCGTTCGAACTGGTTTGATGAAGCTTACGGTTGTTTTTATGCTAATGAGATTGCATACGTGCAAACACACGTATTAATTCTTAACATACGCTAAAAAAAACCCGTAGAAAAGAAAAGAGAGGCAACATCTTCAACTTCGGCGAAACCAAACAACATGTCAATAGTCAAAAATGTAATTTACATTTACATACATAGCTGCCAGATCTTTTAGATACAATACCGTCACAATTTTGGGGAAAAAATCTTACTTTATTTAAAATTCACAATAAAATCACATGTACATAAGTATGTAAATAGACTGCATAGAAAAAAAAGAAGTTCAAATCCTTTGGTGAATTTGTTTTCAATTTGGTAAAATATAAATTTTAAGTTTCATTTTTAAAATTTTTTTCCTTAAAGTGTATAAATTTATACCAAAAAAAAAAAAAAATTACATATATAAAAATTGACTTACATATGTACGTATACATACATACGTTTAAATAAACATCACCTTTGCTTATGTTACAGAATTTGCCAGGAGAGCCCAACGAACATGCTACGTTTTCAATAACTAGACGTTATTGCGAAGTAATTTTTCTTCGCATGAGAAAATTTAAAGAGCAACTCGAAGAACTAAAGTTTTTAACACATTACATAAGTTGTTAAGAAAAAGTATTATTTTTTTTATACCTGATTTTATTTTCACTTTTCAATATCCTATGTATTAAATCATGTTAGTGAAAACTTAGCCTACGTTTAAACTTTATAAAATTCCTAAACAATGCTCAGTGATTTAATTTAGACGTGTTGGATAATACTAAAAGTAAAAATTTGAATATATATATTCTACATACATACATGGGGACATATGTATGTATGCACATTATCCGTGCTTTAAAATTTTTCGTGCGATTTGATTCACATAATTTTATAATTAATAGTTTTTATAAGAGAAGAAAAACCTTGATATATTGGATAGAGAGGGCTTAAAAATATTAAGTCACCGACAATTACACTTCACGATACATACATATGTATATCGCTTATATGCTGATAAATCCAATACCAAAATTCTTTTGTTCGAAAATTTTATTGCTAAAGTAAAAAATAAAAGCTAAACTTCGAACGATTTTGTTAGCAGTCATCATTTCTTAAAATTTGAATGATTATCTACGTCTAGGTTTATCTATCTATTCTTCTATATTGTTAGACATTGACAGCGGAAAAAACCGGCTGAATCTACAACAGGCCAGATTTCCTTTCCAATGGGCTCTGACCAACTCACAACGTCTAAAGACGAACTAATTGCAAAACTGTTCACATACATTGCTCCAAATTATAGCGATTAACTTTGGTTAAGTGAAAGAGCTATTTTGGCTCCAAAAAACAAATACGTTGATTAAATAAATTAAAAAATCCAAAGCTTAATTAATGGCAGACGGTATTCGTATAAATCGATTGGTTCCATTACCGATCCCGAAAATATTGTTAACTACCCCGTAGAGTTCCTGAATTCATTAAACTTACCTAGAATGCCATCACATAACTTCCAGCTTAACGTTGGAGCGCTAATAGTCATGTTACGTAACCTGAATCAGCCAATACTATGCGATGGTACTAGATTGGTTATTAAAACGCTGATGGCAAAAACTTAGCAATAATAATTATAGGAAAGTTTGTAAGTGAAGAGTTGCTTACTCCAAGGATACCTATTATACCAAGTGATTTACCATTTAAGTTTAAACGTATCCAATTCCCCGTTCGCCTTGCATTCGCAATGATGATTAATACATCCCAAGGACAATCGCTAAAAGTGTATGGGTTAAACTTAGAATCCCAATGTTTTTCCCACGAGCAGCACACGCACATGAAGGCAAATATGCACAAAAAATAAATACGCACATGCACATGCGTAAGTGCCAATTTTTGTATGTGCCTACTAAACGCACATGTGCAAGTTCAACTTGCGTAGGCACATTTCATGTGGCACTCTTAAAATGTGCGGCACATGAGTGCACACGATCTTGCACATTAATATATGTATGTGCAAGACGAAGAAGTACAATAATAACAACAATAAATTGTAGTGTTTTGTTGTTATGGTATGTGTTGAATATTTACCCATTTGAAAATAATTTTAACTGCGTAGTATAATGATGTGCATGAAGATGAGCATTCATGTGCCTGTACTTTGCACTTGGCACATGTGCGTGTGCTTCTATTGTCCATGCACACTCATGTGCCTTCATATTAAGATCAAAAATTGTTGCACATATTCATGTGCATGTACACAAATTTTGGCACATGTGCTGCACATTCATGAATAAATTTCTACTCTGGTTTTTACTACATTTTAGGGTAAACAGCGATCGTAGGTAGAAAATTTTTTCACGTTCATTTATGAGAAATTTTATAAAATTTCAACGTTCATATATGAACATGTACATTTATGAAAAATTACATTAATGAGAAGTAGCTAATTTATCATTTATCACATATGAATAAGACTAATAATTCTTGTTGTTCGCATTTATGTATGAAAATAACCAGAACATTTTTTGTTGTTCGTTTATGAGTGTGAAAAATAAATATAAAATTTTAGATTTCTCATTTATGAATAATATCATGAATGTTGATTTTTGAATGTTCATAAATGAAAAATTCTGAACCCTGACCTAAACACACAAACTTATTGACTTTGTGACACTCTTATTTCTATTAGATTCTCTTGCAAAAACAAATGCGATTTTTCTAAAAAGAAGAAAAAATTATTTAAAAAAAAGAGCGGTTGCACTATTGAATTCAATTTCCTAGCATTAAATTTCACATTCATTCATAAATTGGTATGATATGAAGTGTATATGGTTTTGCAATATGAACGTGAAGATTTTGACTCTACCATGAATAACGTAGTGTCATTGTTTCGTTGGTATTTGTGTGGTGATTTTTCACTGAATTATTTCGCCTAAAATATACAATTGTATTTTGAATATAAATGATGAAAGTTCATAGCCGCCCAGTGGAGGAGGATCTTGTGTGTTCTTTGCATGTTTTCGTAATTGAAAGTTGTTTTATTTTCTTAAATACAAGAAAATATGAAACAAAAACATAACTTAGCACAGGAGCAAATTCTCACTCACTGATGAGCTACTTATATGACCAATAGTGAAATGGCCATACTAACTAATATGCTCTCCGCCGCAGTAATGCATTTCAAATATTTATATTTTAATAAATGTTTTATGAGAATATCGTAAAATGTTAATTTTTGAATAAATATTTTGTGAGATAAATATTTCAATGAATAAATAAAATATAAATAAAATATAAATATTTCATGATATTATTTGAAGGAATCGAGCACAAATTAAAATTGATCAAAAATAAAGATTAACTAATTTCTTTTATTTGGATACGGTTTTCCGTCGACCCTCGTCAAATTTGGTTTGTGAACAAACCGGTTTCGGCTGTTTGTCATCTTCAGTGTTCTTTTCGTACTAGTTGCGTTCTATTGTCAGTTGTGTTTATATAGTTCGTGTCTCCCTTCGTGTTATTGCGTTCGTCACTTTCTGTCTTGTTTGCCCGCATCTCTCTCCCCTTTTCTGTCTGTCTCTTTCCACTCAATTTGTCGCTCCCTTTTTCATTCGTCCCCTCCCCAAATAAATCCCTTTACGATCATGCTTGTTGTCCGTTTTCGTCGATGTGTGAACCCATTGGGTTTTCCCTTCCCCATGTGACATAATAATCTGTAATTGTACGTTTATGATGTTCTTCATTGCCTTCGTCTTGTGCACCTGCGTAACGTTTTCGTGCTGGTGTAGTGTTTGTTTTCCTGTAAAAATCTTTCGACGGTTCAAATATTGTGTCCGAAGCAGTGTTTATTTGTTCATTTATTATTCGTCCGTCAAATGTTTTCTGTCCGTATATTCCCATGTTCTCCAATACATTTAGCCTCCTTCCTTTGTGCTGTGTGTGAAGCAGTTTAACCATTGTCTTTATATGTCCTGGTGTATATTTGTTGTTAAATATATGGTTCGCAAAGTTCGATCCTGGAGTTGATCCTGGTCCTCGTAGTTCCCTGTTAT
Source organism: Trichopoda pennipes (assembly GCA_030448955.1). Lineage (NCBI taxonomy): Eukaryota > Metazoa > Arthropoda > Insecta > Diptera > Tachinidae > Trichopoda > Trichopoda pennipes. Next base: position 5,738,675 of record JASKUP010000175.1, read on the forward strand.
AGTCTCTAATGTGTTCCCTAAATCTGGTCCTAATTTTTCGTCCTGTTTGCCCGATGTAGCCATAATGGCATGTACAAGTTAATTTGTACACTCCTTGTCCGTCCAGCATACCCACCCCAGTCGTCCCATTCCGTAGTATTCTGCCTAATTTTATAAAAAAAAAAAAATCTACAGCTTAAATAATAAATTACTAATTAAATTATAAATTGAAAAATGTGCAAATGTGTATGTTTGAGGAAGTTGAAGCAAACTTTTCACATTTGAAACGTTTCGAAGAATAAAATTAGCAGCACTTTACATAAGTGGATGTAATAACAGAAGCTAGTGTTTTCCCCGTCCGCTAACAATGTTTGGCTGCATCTTTGATAATTAAGACAACAGCTGAATAATTTGTTAACTTCTGCATCAAGTAACAAGTGTGGAGTGTGTGATTCTAATAAATAAGTTTGTTTTCATACTACCCGCGAAAGATCGAGGAGATATATTTCTGTTGTAGAGGTTTAAGTAAAAAATGTATATTTCGTCATTCTAGACGGTCTTATCTAAGACAAAGCACAAAATTAATTGTATAATATTTCTAATAACAAAATGGCAAATTAAAAAAAAAACCCTTTAATTATTTTGTTTTAATAACTGAAAACCTTAAACAATTTGAAAATCGCCGACGTGCTCCTGATTTAAATTTCTTTCCGAAAAATGTCGTTAAAAAGAAATAAAATAAACAAATGTTTTCGTATATTTATTTTTTTTTTTGTTACTTTATTGCAAAACATGACTAAAAGAGGAAGAACAAAAACAAAAAAAAAAAAACAAAAAAAAAAGAAGGAAACAACAAAAAATAAATTTAACAATTTTCACCATTAATTGCTTTAACATAATTTTAAAAAATATTTTGCTAAGCTCAACGCAAAAGCATTATGAAATGTAATTATTTTTTTTAACTTCCATTTCTTTTCTTTTTGTTAATTTATTTATTCAATTTAAACTCGTACTCTTTAAAAAAAAACGTAGAGTGTTTGCCGGTAAAGAAAATGTTTCTTAAAATCAGACTTAATTCGCCGTTTGAACTATTCACACGTGATGATGTTAAAGTGTTATTATTTATTGTGGTTTTTAATAACAAATAAATTCGTTTTATATAGAACGTGGTTGTTGGCACAAAGTGGCCTAAATGAATCATATCGAGTTCTCCATTTGTCTACACATTTTACACGTGTCTTTCTGAGTATAACAGTGCAAAGTCACAGCTTTCCTACTTTAATCGAAACACAGTGGCCGACAGCTTTTTTTCCCAGCATAAGGCCCAAAATATATCCTCGTCGTTTGTTGCATGCCAATGGTGATCATACAAACTGTAATCTAATACAGCAGGCCCGTTGGTCTCAAGTCGATTCCCTGTCTCGTTTATGGGTCATGGATGTGGGTTGGCTGGCCTCTAATCAGACACTTGATTCCAATTGTAATCCCAAACTACTGGTATTTGATTTGCTGAGAAATAATATGGAGGTAAATATTTTAGAATAGAATTTGTTATTCCATAGAAATTGTGGAATATTTTAGCGTAAAAATACTTTAATTTTTGCTTGAACAGCAAAATAATAATGGATTTTTTTAAATATTAGATATTGCATATCGACTGTGGCAAATACATACGGCCAAATGCCTCAGAATTACTAGACATTAAAATGGGTCCACGCATAACATCCTACGGCAATGAGAAATTCATTTATTTCATATTGGAAAATAATTCCCTTCTTTTTGCTTACGATATCTTAGAACAAAAGTGGCAGCGCCGTCAAATGAGGAGTAAAAAATATTCAACTGTAAATGAATTATTGGCTCTTAAGCCGCGGGGTATAGCATTCAGTCGTAAAGATGAAATTCTTGTTTCTGATGATGATGGTTATTTGTACTCTGCGCGAAATGAGTTAAATTGTGTTTCGAAAGACTACTATGATTCGAATAATGATTATTCGGCTATTAACATGACTAGGTTAGGCTGTTTGTTGGGGCCCACTCGAGACATGATGGTTGATCCACATGGTGCTTTATTCTATGTGGTGGCTAAATTTGGTGCTGTCGTACGTTGCGTTTATAAGCAAAATATAACAGCTGAGAATAGCGAAATAATACACATGACTTCGAAAAATATACAACAAATATTCTTTGGTAGTGAAGGTTCAGTGTGGCTATTGTCAGATAAATGGTTGAAACCACATGATATATGCTTTTCCGGTTATTAGCTATTCTTCTATTTATTATTATTTTTTGTACACTTTTATATTTACAACAAGGCCAAATTATTAAAAAAATGCTTGAAAGTAAAATATTTATTAAATTTATTTAATTAAATAACTATGTTCTGTAAATCCTCAAGTTATAAACTTTTAATTTAACTTTAGTCAGGACATTTTTCTATGTTCTCAACATACGCAACTCTCATTTGCTATTGTTGACATTGTCGAAATCGGTATCGATTAGAATTTCCACTGAATAACACAACATACGAACCAATAGCGAGCATACCGAAATGAATGCTTGATTTGGATTTTCTTTTATTTCTGCAGTAAAGTGTTTGCAACTCTATAGGGATCACGTAGAATGCATAGTATTGTAGAATAGTTTTCCACAAGTTGTAAAAGTTTGACCGTCGTTAAATTTAAAATTTTTATTCGAAAAACAAATCAATTTACAATACATCACTCCTTCAACGAAAATTAGACGTGGTCAAACCTTGGCTGTTACTGGCGCTTTATGTTGCGAAATGGCATTTTCTTGGCAAAATTATTATTTATTCATGTAGAAAACGTTTAGGTGAAATAAAATGGTGGTGCAAAATTTTAAATTACTAGACGTGTATTTATTGAAGATCAGATTTAGCCGCTACTTCTTTGTGGTCGAAATCGAAGTATTTAACGAATTTTAGTTCTGTTGGAAATCGATCGATTTAAAAAATATATTGTTTTAATATTAAATAATTTATATTTAGTACACCCTTTAAAAACAATCGTATTAATTCGTTTGATGTCTATCATATACCTAAGTGCTTTGAAAATTGCGAAGGTTTTAATTTAATTAGATTTATATTAGAAATATAGAACAGAGAACTCAACTTTATCCGATTTTAATTATGGCAAAATTATGTTTTTGAAGGAAAGTGTTACTCTGTTAACTAAAAGAATAAAGAACGATTGGTATCCTATTGCACAGGTAACTTCCCACTTGCGTGTCTTGCAACCTAAACAGCTTGATTCGAAATAAAAATTTAATTTTTTATTAAACTAAAACATTTCCTGAGACAAACAGTGTTCATTTCTGCTCCGCTGGCGAAGGCTTGACTTCTTAAAACATGAAGAAGAACTTATCACTTTGAAATGAAATAAAATCTTAATATAATCACCCCTATTCTGCGTTTCGATTAAGTCTCCGCATTCAGTTCCGTTGCGATCGAAAATTGGTATTCTGAAGAAAAACGGAATCGAAAGAAAAAGAAGAAGACAACAATGTTTACAAAATTAATAGCATCACTGTGGAAAGTGGAAATGACATAGCAAAATAAGCAGGTTGTTATTATTTTCATAAACAAATGTAAAATTTAATACAAAAAGTTGTATGTATACATAATTAAAAATAAGCTTTTTTTGTTGGAGGACCTAGTGCATTGAGGACTCCAGCAACTTCCTCCCAGACAGTGCCACTTCTTCCTTTGATCGCTGGCGCTATCCACTTAGATGGCGCTATCTGCTTTAGATGCCATTAAATTTGCCAACTTTTCATACTGGTGCGGTGTTGTTGTTTTTAACCTGTAACACATAAAAAACACATCATATTCGGGTACAAATTTTAACAATTTAAAACAAAAAAAAAAAAATAATTTAATTCAATAAATTAATTAAAAATAATTTTAAGTGTTTTTTATCGTTTCTAAACATTTTATCTCATTTTCTGCTTACATTTTTTTCAATTTTAAACTTTTTAACTAAAAAACACAGATAAAGAAAACCCCTCCGTTAACAAAAAAACAACTGAGAAAAACGGAGCTCCGATCGTAATGCAGAATACATACAATCGAAAGAAACTGAGCGGAATCGAAACGCAGAATACCAAAGCTGCTAGACGGAGAAAATTTCGATTCGAATCGAAACGCAGAATAGCCCCTAATATGTCAAACAAAAACGTCACATCCGACTCAAATTTTGAAATAATTTAATTTTCCGCCATTTAGTAATCTCTCCGTTGTGTTGGTTCCATTTAACGAAAACACATTTTGGACAGTTTTCGTTTTTTCTTGATTGTTTATTTATCTTCTGTTTATCTTCAATTACAATTTAATAATTAATTTATATTTAACTATTTATTTAATTCATAGAGATATTTTATAGTGTTTAGTATTTTATATAAAAAAAAATAATACGGTACTATTACATAATACGGAAAATTACAAACAAAAATACTATACACAAAACCTTGCTGAATCTTAACTCTTAACGATTTCCAATTTTAGTTCAAAAATAATTCACAATAAATTTTAATCGCAAGAAGCAAGCGACAAAGGCCTTAGAGTGAAGGTCGCTGGTAACAAACTTTGCGGTTACTGAGAACAAAAATTTGTGAAAATAGACAAACTAACATTAAGTGTATTTAAGGAAATCGAAATTGGCAACATTAAAAAAGTATTCACTTTAAATTTTGAATCTTTATAAATATATTTTGCTTTCATTTTAGTTTGTTTAACACTCTCTGATTTTTAGTGCAGCCTTTTATTTTCAGTTTATTCTATTAAATGTATAAAATTTTACCTTAAAAACATGCAAACAAACTGACGACGTTGAAACAAAAAAAATAAGAATAATATTAATAATATTTTAATGTAAATAAATTTATTATTGACTAAAAATGAAAAAAGTAAACTGTTTCGTTTTTTAGATGCTATTTGTTTTGTGTTTCTTTGTTGGTTTGTTGATTGGTTGCCTGTATCTACTTATTGTTTTTGTTTTCGCCATTCAAAATATTAAAGCTCACTGGTGAATAATTTGTTTGTTGAGATAACCCATCAAAGCCTGCAGACGTTTTTTAATATTTTTCTGGTCATCTAACGTACAGCCCAGCAGAACACTTTCAAATTTTTTATCAACCGGACCTGCATCCATATCATTGGCTGCCGATTCATTAGATGAGGGTACATTGCCAGACTCTCGTGCACTGCAGCAGGCATTCAAGTACATTTGACAGCGCTGCCGGGATAAAACTGGATCGCCAATTGTAATCATCATGTCAATGAGCTCATTTATTTGACTTAGAGAATCCTCTTGCGATTGATCACGTACCGTGCGAACAAGCAATTCTACCGTAGAGAGGCGAGAATTGACACGTTGTATGTAACAAGTTATTTCCTCACGTTCAGCTGTAAAAAACAGGTTGAGTTTTATCAAAGTTGCGGTAAACTAATTTAATTTAGTATTTATTTATTTATTTCTTTTTGTATTAATTCATATTATCGTAAATTATAATTTAATGAAGTAGAATTTTCTTTACAATTGGAAAAAATACGCAAAAAATAGCTTTTTTCTTTCTACTACTTTCTAACAAATTTTGCGTCTTGGTTTGTAGTGATTTCTATCGTTGGTTTGTGAAACTGATTTTAACGATTTTTAAGCACTGACCCAAAATATTTATTTATAATATTTTTTATATTTTTGTACATTAATAATTTATTTTCAAGGAAGTTGTCATTATTATTCAACAAATTTTAATTTTTATTGCTCTATGTTCGAGAGCGCATTCATTATCTTTAATATGTATATGTGCAGTTGTGTAAAAAGCATTTTAGCTTGTTAACAAATATATGGCAGTTAATTAAAAATTCTGTAAAATTGTGGTAGAGGTTTATATACTTATTTTGTTTATATTCTTCTTATCTGCAAATATCATTATTTTAAATTTAATTTGCAACTGAGAACGACCCGCGTTTCACACGCTACTGTCGACCTTTCTGTAGCAATGTGCCCCACTGTCTCAGTCTCTAAACCAGGTGCAATCTGCAAACATCCTTTTCGATTTTGATTTTGGCTCGATGCTATTGGAAATTTTCATGACCTGCCACCAATACAGTTATACAGCTTAAGGTGCTTCTAATATATCTGAAGGCACACTGCCTTACAAGGCTTAAATGTTTTTTGTAATGCAAACGAAGCAAAAGAAAACAGAATGCAAAGACATATATTCTGGAGTTGTGATGCGACTACCTATCGTTACAGTTCTTTTTTTGACAAACCTTAACGTCTAGCAATGTTAACGTCGTTAGTGCGTCGGTCGTTGGACTGCTTATTGTGGATGGCCATTTCTGATCTTTATTGGCATTTAACTAAATAATACTCACATTCCAATAAGCTTTGCATTAAATCGTTGCTTTTGATAAGGTCAATGGACATAAGCAAGAAATCACGTTTCTCCTGCAAACACAACGCATCTTTACGAAACTTTTCCACACGAGCATCTAGTTGATCCAACACCGTCACAAATCTAAAACAATATATTTGTTCCATGAAATATTAGGTATAAAAACTTTGTATAAAACTTGTTATTGAAAATCTTAATTTATTTTCGTTAAAAATTAAAAAGCAATAGTAATAATTACCTTTCATTTAAATTGAAAGGTCTGCGTACAAGATGTTTATGTTGTCATATGAATAAGTAACATCCAATTAATATTATGTACAGGGGAAAGTGGAGTTTAAAAAATTTTAATATGAAAAGAAAAAAAAGAAAAAGAAAAAAAAATTAAAATAGATGTTTGTTGTTTAACGTTAACTAACTACATGTGATTTAATGTGTATTTAAAATAAGTGAGTGTTTTATTCGACTGTCCCGAATCTTATTAATATACCCTTTACCAAAGGAAGTGAGTTTTCATAAAATAGATGTTTTTTTGCCAGAATAAATCTTTAAAATAATTAAATCTGCCTTTTGCCTACTAGAAGCTGCATGCTTTTCAGTTTCTCTTGTAATGGTACTTAAAAAAAGCACCAAACACATAATAAAACAGAACTTTGCAAAAATTGTTTTAAATCGATTAACGGACAGACACAGATCGATAAATCGACGTCCCTATGCATAAAATTCCTTTGGCTCTGTGGTATAATTATAGCCTGCCTAATTTCACAAAAATCTTGTAAAACTCCGAGTCTTTAAAGACTCTAAAAAAAACATAAAGAATAAAACAACTGGGTGTTTCGAATAAAGTGAATGTGTTTTTCTCTTTTGCCATATCTAATAAAAATAAATTATACACAATTTAATCAGAAATAAAAATGTATGAGGTGTGTGTTGATTTTACGATAAAAAACTAACTTTTTGTGAAACAGCTGAAAACCCCGTATTTTTACGTTTTCGTAACAAGAAAACAAAATTTGAACAAAGAATTTCATTTAAAGTACATACTCACATATACATATCGCGCTTGTTCCTCTAAAGAGAGTCAACTCAAAACTTACAAATTTTCATTAGAGATAAAAAAATCCACTGCAACTACTTTTAAATCAAGAAAACTGTATTTTTTTTGGCGAACGAGTAGAATACACCAATTTTTTACAAAAAGCGAAGCGTGAAAAATTTTGAGTTGACTCTCTTTAGAGGAACCAGTGCGATATCTACTTTTAATAATTAAATAAACTAAAGTATTACTCAACAATAAATAAATCTCACTGAAAGTCAATGAAAATCGAACAAGTAAAAAAATTTTAATGAATAAATGAAAAATTATGCTGATTAATGAAATATTTATCAGACATATGGGTACACTCTGCTCAACTCAAATTAACATAAAGATTATTTTATGAATTACTAATTCAGGCTAAAAGGTTTATATCTCTATTAAAAATTATAACTTAAAAGGGTGAGTTATTTAAGTTAAATGTTTTGAAGTATTTTTTCTTCAAATTATTTTTAATTTTCGGAAAATTTGGGGTTCAAAGTCCAAGCCCAAAACACTTCATAATGAGCGAAAATTCAGTTCAAAAATGTATGCAAACTTTACTAATTTGAATCGAATTTAAATGGAGGCTTTTCTATATCTACCTTCGGCTAACAAACATAAGTTTACTTAAACATTCTTTTTCTATGCCGAACTAAAAACTACTCGAGCTTTAAAAAAAAAATTCAAACTAATCCTGAGGCTGTTGAGCAATTTAAATAAGATATTTTGGTACTACTAGTGTATCATTTGCATAAGCACCTGTCCACCACTCGGCTATCATCAACTTGACCATAATTCTGGGATGTATTTCCACCAACACCGGAAAAATGACGAGGCGAGTTAGAACCTTGCGCTCTATTTCCAGTACCGCTATTGCTGGAATCCATAGCTGAATCGGAATGCAGACCATGCAAATAATCAAAATTCATTGATGATTCGGATTGATATGGAATGATAGGATTATCCGAATATTCTTGAGGTGGTGGTACTGGAGATGGATCAATTTCCATATCTTCTACGTACAACGGCTTAGGCTGCGTTATTTTGCTTAATTCAATTTCAATGTGATTTTCAAATGCAAGGAGAAAAAAGCCTTTGTTAGCAGTTGTAATAAAATGACAAGTTAATTTGCAGTTGCTATAATCACCGCTGTTTCTTACTAGCGTAAAGCACAAACGATTTCCCAGCCGTTGATAATAAACAAATAAATGTTCATTGGATTATGTTTAACGAGGGAAGAAAAATAGTTGTATGTAAGCTGCCTGCCTATAGATCCAGTTGTTTAGCTGAAAGTACAATAGAGAGAAATATTGTTAGTTTAGTATTTACCTATTGATGCTTACAGGCAAATTATTTCTAACAGTGCTGGTGTTGTCAATATTATTTGCTGTTTGATATTGTTGTTCAGTGTGAGTAGAATTTACGGCAGTGTTTGATGCTCCATCGTTAGAACCAAATAAGGAATCCCAAAACATATTCATATTGGAATGCGTGGGCAGACCAGAGGCAAACATGCTGGCAGCAGCAGCACTACCACTAGATGTGCTACGAGCATCGACACCAACATCAGCGTCGGCATCTTCATCTAGACGTCGCCGTTTTCTTAGCATGCTCAAAATATTATCGAACATTTCCTTACAATTCAAAATGAAACTGCACACACACTATACAAAAAGAATTTGTCACGAATTTCCTTAACTATTTTATTTAGATTTTTGTTTAAAAATTTAACGCAAAAGTTTACAACCTGAATTTGTATACAATTTTCAATAACTGCATAAACACGACATTATTTTATTGTTTCTAGAATAAACTTCACGTACTAAACACATCTGTCTGCCTTCAGTTGAAAGCAAAATAATAAAAAAAAAACAATGATGCTAAGAAAAGTTGTTTCAATCAAAACGCTACAATTTATAAAATTTTAATAATTATTACTTTTCAATTATAAAACTTGCCAAACGTGAAAAATTTACAAGTAGTGATGACCAATTACTATGTAGTTGCTTAGTTATAAAGAAAATTTCGCTGAATCAAGTTTTTGGTTAAGATTTTTACGAAGCAATGACTTGCTTCGAGTAGAACTTACTGCTAAAACATTGGATTGGCTTTTAAGGTTTAACTTTTGTGGAATATTCCAGAACGAGGAGATGGATGGCGGTGCCAGATGACAACAGGGCGGATTTCAATTTTTTAAAACTAAAATAGTGAAATTCTATGCATATTACTTTTTTTAGGAGAACTTTAAAATTAATATGTTATCACTTTGTAAACTATTACAACCTATTTGATTTTGAGGGAGTCTTCGCCCCTTGAACTTATTTTCGTATTAGTTTTAAATATATTTTTTTAAACTTTGCCATGATTAAAAGGATAAATGACTGATAAAACTTATTTACCTAACAAGTTTTTTTTAAAAAAATTGAGAAAAAGCACAAGACAAAGAATTATGCGATGCTATTTTTTCAATCTTCTCCACACTTGCTCCGAGTTGCATTGTGGGATTTAAGCTTGCATAGATACAAAAATATGGCGATTTGGTAATATTTTATCGCTGAATTATTTCTTTGTTTTTGTTTTCTTTAAAGTTTCATTGAAATAAAAAAAATTAATATTTATTTCATATATAATTATTGTTTATATGTTTACATATTTTTGGTCATCTCGTAGATATAGTTTCGTGCAACAAACTGAATAATTAAATAGGTTTGGATTTTAAATTGGTATTACAGCACAATGGCATATAAATAAAGGTTTGATTTTAAGTTAGCTTAATTGTCATCACTGTTTTTTTTGTTCAATTGCGTTTTTGCCAATTTTTTTAAGGGAAAGTAATCACAACAATAACAATCAGCAAGAGAAAAACACAAACAAAATGATTCACAAAAATGAAGAAGTTATAGATGTAAGTATGTAAGTACACGTCATTAATTTATTACCTTTTATTTTGCCGTATTTCACTTCCCTTCTGTGTTTATTCTTATATATGTTGGTTTGTATTAATTTTCAAAGGGATTGGCAATTTTTTATTTCAGAAAATTTTAACTATAGATTTTTTTGCAACCACTAACAATTTTAATTTTTTGATTAACCGTTTGTTAAAAAAGTTATATGCTACTTTGTTTTTTCAATACTTTGGAATGGAGAACTAATTCTTTAGCTAAGTAACAATTGATTTTCATTTGCAAAAGTACTGTGGCGCTATTTTTCTAAGAACCCTCGCTTTCGTTTGCCGAAAATCTATTAACTATTTTACTTTTCCTTGTGTTTTCTTGTTCGTTTTATTGTAAATATACATCAAATTGTATGGCCAAGTCGTATTTATAGTTTCAGCGAGGTTACCAGAATCCGCTAGAATGTTGGAGTGAGGATTTTCTGGCAATACTCGAATTTGTAACGGAATTTTCTTTGATATAGTGATGCCAAGTTTACATTCGATCTAAGTGGTGCTAGATTTACTGATCATATGTTTTACGTTCTGCTTTCGTTTTCTCTTTGAGTAAATTGGTAGAGAGAAAGAGTGATAGAGAGAGCAAACTTTTAAATTTATAGGAACAACAACTCAACTTAACTCATATACATACTTATGTATATGCTAACTTTAATTACTAAAATAATCATATAATAGTGTTTACACAATAAAATTGTGGCCTATGTTTTGAAAATATTAAATGAAAACAATATTATTTTTATAAAAGGGCCTTATTAGATGATCTGTAACGTGTGTGTGCACTAAAACCTTATATATAACTCCGTCCATACGTAAAGATATACTTAAAAAATTTGTGCGCTGATTGCTTAGACCTGTTTTATACGATGCAATTGTGTTTCAAAATTCCAAAGAATTTCATCCTGCATTTTTACAATTAAAATTTTTATGCTATCGGCTTAATTTTGCTTTTAGTCTGGTTTTCGTTAGTGTGTTTGTTTGCTGAAATCTTTGATCATCGGGACATGTTCAAAATAATGTTAAAAATGTGTACAAAAAACTCTTTAAAATTTAAGTTATCAGATTTTATTTAGCCTGATTGGTTTTCTCTAAACCTCTTGCCTACAAAGAGAAATTTCATGTAAAGAGAAGTTCCATGAAAAATTTCATGATGTAAGTTGTTTGGAAAATAAAATAAATAAAACATTTTTAGTTTTGCTGTAAAATATATAGTTCTTGAATTGCACTTTATTTTAAAAAAAATGTATATATCATTTGTAAATATAGTAATTTTTGTTGTTGTTGTTGTTATTTTGTAGGTATGTTTTGTGTATATAATTTTTTTTAATTACAAACTATTTTTCAGAAAATATAATTTTTTATATATTTTTATTTTAATTTAAGATTTAATATTTTGCTTTTTTTTATATAAAATTCAAAAATTCATTTCGTTTAATCATTTATTTATACAATATTTTTCTTGTAGGTTTTTGCAATAATAATAATCATAATAATAATGCATAATTATTTATAATTAATAAATATATGAAAGCTACGATTAAATAAAAGATTATTTTATTTGCAAATAGCGGAAATTTATAAATAATTTTTATAAAAAACATTGCGCTTTGTTTTTAGAAAAACAAATAAAAATAAATTTAATTAAACCAATTAAAAATAAATAAGTTTACAAAAATTTTGCTAAGAAAAATTGCACTTAAAATGGATAGTTAACACTTGATTTATTTAAAAATATAATTAATAAAAAATATAAAAAAAGAATTACAATATTAAATTTGTTTAACGGGTGTGACATAACAAGACAAAATCAAAGCAATAATGGACATTAAAAATTCATAGGAAACAAATCATTTTGTTATACATATAATTTTTTTTTGCATAAAGACGTTTGACAATTTAATACTAATTCTTTAAGATTTAAGAGCAAAAATAATAAACTTAAAAAATATGACTCTCTTAATTGCAACTTAACTTTTTTCGACAAGTTACACAAAGAAATAAAGATACATTTTTATGCATTAGGGGGAGAGGAGATTTTAAACCTAATACACAATAAATAATATTATGTATTATTAAAATTGTTTTAATTATCATTATTATAATTAACAGCAAAAAAAAGCGTGATTATTATCATTCTTAATCGTTTAAATTCTAATTAAGTAAATACACTAAAAATTGGACTATTTAACAAAATATATAAATTTATCTTTCATTTATTCATTTATTAATATTTTTGCTTGTTCCGCCTTTTTCTTTTTTCTTTCATATTTCTCTCTCGCTCTCTCTCTCTCTCTCTCTGTGTGTGTGTGTGTTTAAATATAATAAATTCTTTGACTTACAATTTAAATTATATCAACATGCTGTAACTTAAAATTATTCTCTTAAATTGACTTACAAATATGGATCTAGTGGAAAGAAAATTGAACAAATAATTATTTAAATTGGAATATATGTATTTAGTGTTTTGCATTTTGCTGGACCACCGTTTTTGTAGTATCAAGTGTATTTATCGAATGCGAAATTTGAGACTTTATTTTTAAGATACCGTTAGTTTTTCTCCGTGTTGCGAAACAAATTACAATTAAAGCTGTTTGCAATTATTAAAGCCTCTAAGGCTTGACTTAACTCCTCGTCAAGTGAAAATTAAATTGCCTTAAATTAATTTAAGAGTGATAGATAATGTTACAAAATTATGGCAAAAATAAGTTTTTTTAACGATTTTTAAAAAATGATACGATGTTGGAAAAACAATCTGTATATAATCTGTACGTGCATAGTTTGTTTGATTGCAAACGAAAATAGTTCTATAAAATTTTTTATTGATTTTTCGAATTTATTTATTAATAACAGGATAAATCCTCCACAATTTTTACAAATTGACAAAAGTAATCGATCGATAGTTTATTTTCAGTTAAACTTAATTTTCATTTACATTCAAATAATAATTCTTAAATAAATGCTATCGATAAGCATTTGCTTCAATAATGGTTATTGTCAAATTTACAACTTATCGGTAACACATTTACTTATATATTAATAAAAAAATATACACATCGGCTGTTACAAAACAAAATTATAGATCTATTCAAAAAATCAATAATTTTGATTATTTAAAATAACAATTTATCGGTACATTGTACTTTTTTTTATCGGTACTAAGTACTTTTTAACTTATGTTGTGGTGAATGCGTTTTCTTTTTAGAAACAAAAGAATGAACTTTAATCTTGAAATGAGACGTAATGTTCAAAATAAAGATAACATATCGATAACATTTATCGATAATTTTATTAGAATTTGATTTTTTTTGTCAATTTAATATTAATACACATTTTGTTAACTTATATTATTTAAGTGAAATAACTGCTAAATCAATCAATAAACATTTGCGATAAATTTGTTTCTTACACGCCATAGAATAAAATTTATTATGAAGTAAAACTTATCGATAACAAAAAAGAATTACACTCATATATTAATGCTGAATAGACACAGGCACATCGATAACATTTTTTTTTAATTAAAGGTAAATCAATAAATAAATAGACACTTTTTATACATTTTTAATTTATACACAATAGACTAATATTTATTTTAACATAAAACTAATCGATAACAATTAGGATTTATGTTAAAAATTTTAATATTTTTTAAAATAATTTTGTTGTTTTTAGATTGATAAAAACATTTGACTGATTATTAGTTATCAAAAACACCACTATTTTGAATTACCGATAACAGAATTTAAAAAAATTATCGTGCGACTGATGATCTACAAAAGTCATCTTTAATTAAGAGATTCAGAATAAAAGATAGCAGAATTGTACAACGATGACAATTGAACGGATTGTTAATTTTGTTTTTAAAGCAGAATTGCTGTCTTCACTTATAAAGATGCTGCTCCTAAGAAATTCGGTAACTATGTTAACCGTTAACGGCATCTTACGTCCGCATATAAAGAAATGTGCAATCTATTTTTATTTTTAGTAATTGATTTAAATTTTGCTTAATTTCTTCCGACTTGTCGATTTCAATATTCCAACTGATCTTAAATTAACTACAAAAATTGTTTAAAGTAAATAAAATAAACTAAAGGTAAAATTGATTTAAAATACATATTTAAATTGGCTCGGAGAAGATATCTCTGTTTTCTAACTACAAAAAAATCAACAAAACGTTCTATTCTAACTTAAAACCTTGGTTATAAAAAATTGAAAAGTTTAAAATATTTATAAAAGTCTTAAAAATCTATATGTGAATTAAATTGGCTTTCGTTCAGGGAATGTATTTTAAAACTTGTTTTTGTTTTTTGTTTTTTTTTGTTCTAATAAAAGGAGGAGATAGATGGGTGAGGATCATAGAATATCCCTAAGCCGATCATTGGCTCAAAAAATCTTTTTAACAATTAAATTTGCAAACAAAAAAAAAAATAATAAAAAAATAAAAAACACATTACTAAAACATAACGGCATTTTCACGTTCCCTAATTCTTTTCAGTTTTTTTTTTTTCAAGTAACCTCAATTTATTTAAAAATATGTTCTCTAGAGATGACTGTTTTGTGGAACTTAATGTATAGATGAATATAATTGGCATTTAGCGAGGCAGTCAAACAATATGTATCTTAATTATTTTTACTGACTTTCTGTTTTTCCGTTCATTTATTTCTTGTCTTGTTTTCTTTCTTTGAGTAGCAAAACTTGATAACAATTGAAGCAAAACCGTCAGCAAATACTTTTTAAAAGCAGTAAAAACCAACAAAAAGTATTTTTCAAATAATGTCAACTGAATAATAGAACTGCTCCTAAAATATCTCCACATGTTTGGCTGTTTATGTCTAAAGAGAAAAATAATAAAGTGAGCAAAAATAGCGGACGGGCTAATTGCTTTTATTTGTAGCATAACTATACACTACGAAATATTCTTTGTATCAGTTAATATAAATATTTTATTTAGAAATCTATTTAATATTCGCTTTTCCCTTAAAAACAAGTTACGTTTCTCTTTAATCAAGTGGTTTGGAAAATAAATTCTATTTTTAACTCTTAGAAATAATATAATATACTTAAGTGCGATTAGAAGTGGGAATGTAGTGAGAACAATTTTCTTAGTTTGTTGTCTGTTGTTTGTTGTTATTAATTTTAGAAATTTCATGTTAAAATTGTTTGTATAACAGTTTGACGTTATTTTGTTGCTGAAGTTTAAAGTCGTTTAGGACTTCTTGAGATTTTGTTTGTTAACCAAAGTTTGGAGTTTGTGCAATTGACTAAGTAGGCTGGCATTTGAATCTTCTAGATTTTTTACACGGTTCTTATAATCGCTATTTTCGTTGACTAAGATCTCAACTTTTCGTTCCAATTGGTCCATGTATTCTTTTTTCTTACGCCTACTTTCCTGGGCGGAAATCTGAAAATAAATACAAAAACAAAATTTACCATTTTATAAAAATTATAAAAAACCTGCCTGCTCCTCTCTTTTCTCTCCTATCGGTTTCTCTTACACCTCCAACACTACTCACCTTGTTTTTAATTTTTCTTCTAATTTTCTTAAGAGACTTTTCCTCTGCTTTGGTTAAAGGTAACTTTTGTGGTATAGGATAACCCTCTGCTAATAAAGTACGTTTTTCTTCTTCCGTTAGGATTAGAGTACCTGTAGACCCCTTCTGTAAAAGCGAATATTTTTAAAATAATTCATTTTTTCATACAATTTGCGTTTGCGAAACTTACTGGCTGTGTGCTGATCAAAGGTGTGTGTATGGGCTGGCGGCTGGAACCTCCTGCACTACCATTTGCATGTCTTCCTATACTAACGCTGGAACTTGTGCTAGAGGTAGTAGATGAGGCAGAGCTGTTGGTGTTGCGTCTAATGGAGGTAACTGTCAATACACCGCTGGTTGGTTGTGCAGAAGATCTTACGTTGGTGGCGACGGTAACGGATGTGGAAGAGGTAGGCGACTGTGGTGAAAGCATATGTTCCGGAGAAAGATTACCCTCAGAGCCATCACTGGAATGTGAGGAAGGCGGTGTTAAGGGTAAACCATATGCGTTAGCATTTGTTTTTGTAGCTGAGGAAGCTGAGGTCACAAACGCAGCGGCGCTTGTTGCGTTACTCTCGGTCTTTATAGTGATTTTCGGTATTATAACATTGTGGGCGCTTGAGCTTAAGATGAAAGGTTGTGACTTTAGTAAGTTTTGTGAAGAGGGTGTTAGTTGCAGGCAGCCATCCTGAATAAGGGACCCAAAAAAAAAAAAGAAAATTAAATTCTGTAAAAATTTCAAATAATTTTAAATCATATCTACCTTGTGCTCGAAAACAAGATCGGAATTTGTAAATGCAGCCATATTGGCCATAGTAAGACTTAGAGAGCCATTTGTGTTGTGAGAAGTAGCGGTGTCATCCCCCCCTATTTCAGGACTTGAGGGGCAACTAGAGTCGGGAGACATGGGTTCATTTTTAATGCAGGATTCATCGATTTCAATGTCTGAACAAATATCGGGCGACTGACTGCCCTCCCTCGATGAAACACTCGATGCGCAGTCATCCATTATACAACCTAAATCATTATGAGGTAGATATTGTTGTAGTTGTTTTTGCTGCTGCTGCTGCTGCTGCTGCTCTTGAAATTGTTGTGTTTGTAAGGCGGGTTGCTGTTGTTGTTGTGCATGCTTCACCAATAATTTGGCATCTATGGAGCTTTTAACTGTTTGACAACCATCGAATTGTCGCAAATTAAGCGTTATAGGTGCGGTTGTGTTTATTTTACACAGTCCAGCATAAATACTTGAGGAATGGCTGCTGTTCGAAGAGGCCAAAGTTAGATTTGGCTGACTTGTTATGCTGGAAGCTGCCGAAGAAACCAGTGAATTGAAATTCAAGCCGGCTGTGCTTGATGTTGATGTTACCATCGACGTTGTTGAGGCCAAGGATGAAGAACAGGAGGTTATAGTTAAATATCTTGGATCGATAGTGGCAGTGCCGAAAGTTCTTATGTTGCTAGTAGCTGTTTTAAGGGAAATGGCGGGGTAGCATTCATCTTCCATGTCTAAAAGTTTAAAATTTTAAAAATTTAAGAATTTAAGTTTTTCAGTTGCTCAAAAATAAAACGTGTTTACTTTTGTTTTTATTACGCAATTGAATTTTCTAACAAGTTAAATTTTTCTTAACAGAAATAAGAAATACTTTTATTAAGTTTATTAAAAGCACGTCATCGTTATAAAAGGTGTTTTTTTAAGCTAGATAGAACTTTCAATTGTAAAAAGTAACACAAAAAATGAAATTTTGATGAAACATTTTTTTTTTATTTGTTTCAGTGTACTCTGACAAATCATCATGAATAGACTCTCGCTTAAACAACGCTACGAAATTATCCAAATTTACTTTGAAAATCAGTCGTCGATTCGCGCAACTTATAGACGACTTCGTCATTTTTCTGGCGTACAAAATCGTGCATCTGAACAAGCCATTCGTCGAACTGTCGATAGATTTCGTTCCACATACTCTCTAGAGGATGCAATAACACCAACACGTCGAAGGAATGTGCGTACTGAAGAGAATATCGCCGCTGTAAACGAAAGTGTGGAAGAAGATCAAAATTTATCAATTCGTCGTCGGTCGCAGGAATTGGGGCTCTGTCCGTCCACTACGTGGAAAATTTTGCGCAATGATCTCGGCCTACACCCGTATAAGATCCAGCTGGTGCAGGAATTGAAGCCACGAGACCATTATATGCGTCGTTCTTTCGCCGATTGGGCTCTAGAGCAGTTGGCAACTGACCCGTTGTTTTATCGCAAAATTGTGCTCAGCGATGAGGCGCATTTTTGGCTTAACGGGTTTGTTAATAAGCAAAATTGCCGCATATGGAGTGAGACCAATCCACAACAGACCCTACAGACTCCATTACATCCAGAAAAATGCACCGTTTAGTGCGGTTTTCACGCTGGTGGCATCATCGGACCTTATTTCTTCAAAAATGAGGCCGGAGCTCGCGTTACGGTCAATGGAGATCGTTACCGCACCATGATCAATGATTTTTTGTTTGAAAATATGGATGACATTGATCCGGACGAGATGTGGTTTCAACAGGATGGCGCTACATGCCATACAGCGAACGCAACCATCGACTTATTGAAATCAAAATTTGGCGAAATGGCGATTTCGAGAAATGGACCTGTCAATTGTCCTCCAAGGTCGTGCGATTTGACACCACTCGACTATTTCCTGTGGGGCTACGTGAAGTCACTGGCTTATGCTGATAAACCAGCAACAATTGACGCCTTGGAGGACAGCATTGTTCGTGTTATTCGTGACATACGCCCAGCAGTGCTCGAAAAAGTGGCCCAAAATTGGACGTCCAGAAGGCGCTTCGTCAAGAACAGCCGCGGTGCCCATATGCCCGAAATCATTTTCAAATGTTAATGTCACGTATTGATCCTTCGAATAAAAAAGAAACTTTGATTACAATTTAATTTTTTGTGTTATTTTTTACAATTTCAAGTTCTATCGGGCTTAAAAAAACACCCTTTACATCTAAACCATCCAAGTGTACACTTGTGTCAATATTTTTTACCTTTTTATGAAATATTTACTCAAATGTTTATGTTGTTTTTCATATTTTTATTTATTCAATTTTTGTTGTTCTTAAAAAACAATTGAAGAATTTAAAATAAGATATTTTGATACTGTTTAAATGGTTCTTTTAGATACTTTTTGTATTTTAATTAAAATTCTTTTATTGTCTCTTTATTCCATTTTATTTTGCTTTTCGCAAACTGTTATTTGAGACGTTACGTTTTTGAGATTCATAATTCTTATTATTTCTAGAAAATTACCTTAAACTGAAGGTTTATTGTAGTAATAAATCCGCTAGTTTTTGCTTTTTTAATAATGATAAATTTATTTGTTTTAACAAAAAAAAAATTTTTTTTTTAAATATACACATGTTTCTTATTTGTGACTTAAATTACTGTTAAAGACATCATAAAAGAAAGATGTCAATTAAGAAATAAGAAACAACTTTTAAAAACACTTAACTCGAAAAAGTACTTTTATAAAATTGAATTTTGTAAAAAGGTACATTTTGTGGAAAAGGAATCATTATTATTTGAATTTGTATAAAAAATTAAAGCAAATCCAAAGAACGTTTAACATTTTAACAAAAGTATATACATTTTTTGTAATAAGTAACCACATAAATTGTGAAAAATAAATAATTAAGAGATGTATATGGTACTGTTCGTTATGTGATAGCGAAAGTCTTATTAAAGTTCTTTACTCACCATCCATTTTAGTATGGAGACTGTGTGGTGAATCTGGCAGAGAATCTCCATCGCTGTTAAGACTGTAGGAGTGTTCCGATTTAATAGGCAGTGTACCATTCAACAAAGCATCTGATATTAATTTGTCATTGAGTATAACTGCAGCATCTTTGACATCTCGTTCCAAAAACCAATCGTGCATGTCGCTATCAGTTGACAACTTCAAGGAATCAGTCTGTAAATGTAAACAAACGCAAACGAACACATACACACATGAAATTTAAACAAATTATTTTTTGAAATATAAATACATATAAATATTGCAATACAGTGAACTCGCAAAAACGTGAACACCCACAAACATGAACATTTTTTTTCTTACATTGAATAATCTAAAACGTGAAAAAAGGCTGAAGGCTCTAAGACGTGAACTTTTTATCGAACGTTAAAATTCAATTTTGTAAGCCTATTTAAACATTTTGGGATTCCCCGCAGAAGAATCTCGTAGTTTGTTTGTTGTAAACAACTTCTGTTGCAGGATAAGTATTTATGGTATTACCGCGACAGTTCTACTGAAAGCATCTCTCTGTGTTGACTAACAAGTGATTTCTAAAAATATTTTTATTGAAAATATGTCTACTAAAAAACCAAAAGTGTTAACTCTTTAAGAAAAGTCAGATATTTTAGAGCTTTTATGAAAAGGTTCACCTGTAACTGGTTTGCCGAAAAAGTATAATATCGTCAAATCGACGATTTGTTCAATAAGAAACAAAAAAGATACAATTTCGAATATGTTAATAATACATTTTCAAGTCCTGGAAAACGGAAAACACTGCATTCTTCGGAGCTTCCAAAAATGGAAAGATCTCTGTACTAATTTCGAAATTAGTATCTTAGAAAACCTTTTGCAACCCATAGTAGCATAGTACGTATATTAAAATATGGCTGGAACTTACAAAAAGTAGAATCAAAACCTGTCTCATAGGTGAAAAATAACGTACTTTATTTTCAATTAAATAAGAGATAAAAAGAGACTAAAATATTTTATATGAAAAATGCAATCTAAAACGTGAACAAAATCGAAAACGTGAACACCCTCGGTAAAAATTAGTTCACGTTTCTGCGAGATCACTGTAGTTATTTTTGAAACAACAAAAACAAAATTGTATGATAAAACAAAAATACAAAAATACAAAAATAAATGAAAATATGAAAATTGCATTTTCATGTACGACCCACATAAAGGCACTTAAAAAATAAAACGACAAAACTATCTATTTTATCTGCGTATCAGTTTGTAACTTTTTAATTAAACAAAAAAATTTTAATGAAAAACACGTAAAGTTATTCATTTTATATGTATCTGGGGAAGAGCGTTTCTTTTTTGGTTAATTTGATATCTATCTTATCAGTTTATCTATATATATAAAAGATGATGTGTGTATGTATGTAAGAAATGGACTCGAAAACGGCTGGGCCGATTTTGATGAAATTTTCAGAGAATCTTCAGAATATTCAGGCGGGTGACACTGTGACGTCCGATTTTTGTTTTTAGGTCTGTGGGCGGAGGGGCGTGGCAAAACCCACCAATGACTTATACATATACATATTTATTATTTTTTTTCTTTTTTATTTTCTTTTTTAAAGCCATTGTTATGCTTTTCAAAACGAGATAGCAATCTCTTAAATCGGTTATGTAGTTCCGAAGATATTTACAAAAAAAAAAAAAACTCACTAATATAAATAAAATATCAAAATTATAAAACTTCCGAAATGCTGCATTCAAAAATCCGAGTTTTCGGTTTATTTATATTTACAAAATATTTACATTACTATATAATACAACATATTCCCCGCTACGCGGGTAAAAAATAACGGTACAATCCAACAAACTTTGCTGTTTTGTGTTAATAAGTGAGAAACCTATAAGTGAAATCAATTAAGTAAATAACAAGTGTTTTTAAATTTACAATAGTGAAATAACTTCACAAATTATTTTTAATGCCAATTCATCAAATAGGTAATATGATTACTGTCGTTCCAACAACCAATAATAAAATGTTATAAAAGTAAAAAAACAAAACACATCATTGTTCCTTTTGCACTATTCCAGTTTACTAAAATGCCGCCTAAAAAAACAGCTCTTGCTAAAAAAACCCTAAAAAAACCATCGCAACGCGGCAGCAGAGGACAATAAGAGCCGCTGAATCAGCTGAGGAACACGAATCACGTCTTCAGGAAAATCGTGAAAGGGCATCTACGTCTAGAGCCGCAGAAACGGAGAGACAACGCGAATCACGGCTTCAGCAAATGCGTGACAGTACATCTTCATTTAGAGCTGCTGATAGAACGGCTGGGCCGATTTGGCTCAAATTATTTTTCAGTTGTTCGTAATTGCCAGGACAATGTTAGTACGAAAGAAAATGTTGGGAAAACCGTACGGAAAAGCCGGGAAATTGGAAAAATCGAAAATTAATTTTTAGTATGGAATTTTGTGTGCAATTGTTCCGTTGCAGCTTTTCGAATTGCAAAATAGAAAACTCTTAGTGGAAAACTCGGAAAATTCCTGAAAAACATGATTCGGCAGAATTGCATTGAAATTACGATTTTTCCACAAATCAAATCAACAACATTTATGGCATATTTCAATCTGGGAACATTTAACTTCTATTACAAGTCGAACTATAACATAACATAGCACTTTTAAGGTATTCTCTACACGAAAGATTAACTAAAATTAAGTAAATCCAATGTTTTCGTTATTACTATTGCAAAACAACGTTTGCCGGGTCAGCTAGTATTTTATATTTATGGACTTTAAAATTTTATTTTATAATTTTGTATGGGTTTTTAAAGTTATTTTTGTCAATAGTAGTTTTGCGTAAATGAAGTGTAAAAATTAATCTCACATTTTATGGTGGCAAAAGAGCTTAAATAATTTAAGCAAAAATACTATGATACAAAACTGTTCTTAAAACTCTTCTTGCTGTTTCCGCACGTTCATTCCTTTCCAAAATTGCTTCCTCACGAACCACAAATCACTCATCTCCCGGGCAAACCGCTCCTTTTACAGGTGCGAGCTGCTTATTTGTAAATCAGGTACAGGTTATTTGTTTTATTAACGATGTTTACGATTTATCGTTGAGCGTTATCTTCCAAATGGTAAATAACTTTTTTTCGCTCCTTTAAGGTAGACTTTTCGGTTGTACGCGTCATTACAAAAAAAGAAAAACTTTAAAATATTTTCACACTACTAAAGCAAATACCCAACCGCCCGCTCAGAATATAAAAATAATAGGAAATGATCAAATACAAGGTGGCGCAAAAATAACCTTCCGATGTTTTTTTTTTTGCTGTAATTAAAAAAAATAAATGAAAAACTTTGATTCTTCTTGTGGATTATTTTTATTTGGTCTTTTAATTTTTTTACATCAAGTCGCGAATATGATGTCATGTAAATGGCCGCCGCCACAGTTGATTGTCATTTGAGCCCTTTTTATGGCATTTTCCATCACTTTGGCCAAAACTTCCGGCGATAGGTCCTCACATTCTTGACGGATATTGTCTTTAAGAGCTGCAAGAGTCTGAGGCTTGTTGACATAAACCCGCGACTTCAAAAAGCCCCACAAAAAGAAGTCTGCAGCGCTCAAATCAGGCGATCTTGCTGGCCAGTGCAAATCGCCAAAACGGGAGATTAGGCGCCCGGAAAATGCATCCTTCAGCATATCGGTTGTGGCACGTGCAGTGTGTGCCGTTGCACCGTCCTGTTGGAACCACATATTTTCCAATCCCAATCCAATCAAGTTGCGGCAAAAAGAACTCGTTGATCACTGCTCTGTAGCGCTCACCATTCACAGTAACCGTTTGGCCCGCGACGTCTTCGAAGAAGAAAGGTCCGATGACTCCTCCAGCGAAAACAGCACACCATACAGTGAGTTTGAGCGGGTGTAATGGCTCTTCGTGGGTTACACGCGGATTTTCAGTGCCCCAGAAGCGTAAATTTTGCTTATTTACGTACCCGCTAAGATGGAAATGGGCCTCATCACTCATGATTATTTTTGCTGAAAAATCATCTTCCTCTTGGTGGTGATTAAGGATGGCTTAAGCGTATGTTAGACGCGATTGGCGGTCAGCAGCTAACAGCTGATGCACCGTCTAGACTTTGTACGGAAACATCTTCAAATCTTGTACCAAAATTCGCTGTAAAGACCGTCGACTGATACCCATTTGCGTGGCACGTCGTCTGGTCGATGTCGACGGCGCTTCCATGACATCCTCGCCTACAGCAGCAATATTCTCTGCAGAACGGCTACTCCGGCAGCATCTCGTGTTGTGCCAGTCTCTTCGAGGCGAGCGGCTAAACGTCGCAGTGTTTCACCAGTAGGCGTTGGACGGCCAGGAAATCTGCGACGAAATTCACGTTGTGCCAAAGTCACCGAGCGATTATTGGTTAAATAAATAGTCACCAATATTCCGCGTTCTGCAGCAGTGTAGCGTATTATTGTTTATTAACGTGTATTTCGCATGTGTTTACTACACAAATGTCAAAACAGAACTGACATTAGGGGCCAATCGCAAAATTTATAGAGCATTTTCTGATAGGAGGATTTCTTTTGCGCCACCTTGTATAACGGTAATTGAAATGAAATTGTTTGCTTTACCTGCCTGACACAATGTAACCACAATGTAATTTTATATTTATTCGAAATTAGTTTTAAAGCACAGCTTTCGAAAATTCTTTATTGTGTAGCAATAAAGAATTGTGTAGGTGCCCCTGTAGGCTAGTAGGTAGTGTACTAGCTTGTAAATATGGGGGTTGTGGGTTCGATTCCCAACGAAGACCTTGGTTTTTTTCACTACAAAAATAAAAATTGACTGTCGGTGGGGCTGCTAGGCGATGAAGGCGGCATAGTCACTGGTCGCTGTGCTGTCTTATATACGGCAGTTAATTTCCGACTATTCTTCTACTTTCACCACCTGTTTCATCTATTCTCTATCACTTTCCTTAAGAATGTAGCACGGTACTTGACTAAATAGGCATTGTTGCCTGAAGTGCTACTTCTCTTAAAAAAAAAAAAAAAATGCTTAATTTAAAGTATTTAAAACATTTTAAAAAATAAGAATCTCTGACATCTAAAATAGTTGATAAAAATTTGCCAATGACTTGTTCGACTTCCAATGTGAGCCGCTGTACATTTAATTTATGGGTAACCAATCTTTTTAAGATCACTTTAAGCAATTAAGAGAGCCAAGGCTAGATTTAGCGCCCTTTAACTATGCCAAACGTACATTGGTCACCTAAATTAAATTTAAAGACGAATTTTTAGATAGTTATTTAATTTGTATTAATAAATATTAGTTTTTCTCTAACAGATGCACCGTTTCTTTACTCAATGTTGCGATTTAGCGCGTCTTGAGAAGGTGAACAGATCGTTGCGGTTAAAAGAATTTACGTTACTTTTAGTATATGAAAACTGAGCACAGTGAGAAAGAGAAAGATAGAGAGAGAGAGAGAGATACTGAGTTGACTGAAATCCTTGTTGACAAATTCAATATATGTATAGAAATAACTTAAAAGTTTCTGTGGTGTCCTCCAGATCCTTTGACATTTTTTGGCAGGACTTTTACGGCAGACGGTAGCTTAATTGATGCAAGCACAGGCGAAGACAGTATTGGGTTCATTAACTCTACATCTGTGGGCAATGCGTTGAGGCGTAGACCAAATAAAAGATCCTGTGGTATGGACGGGATTTCTGATGTTGTTTTGAAAAGAACCAATGTTATTGCATGGAGATTTCTAGCAATAGTTTTCAATCATTGCTAATATTGGCTATTTTCCAAAATCGTGGAAATCGGCCCTCGTCGTTCCGGTACTGAAACCCAGATCGGATCCTATGGTATGTGGAAGCTATAGACCCATTTCCCTTCTATCTGCTTTTGGAAAGTTGTTTGAATTCATTCTTCTGGCAAAGATAAATGACGTTCTAATTGACAAGGACATTTTAAAAGACTTCCAATTTGGATTTAGAACTGGACTTTCGACAACGCATGCGCTGACGGTGCTAACGGACTTCAATGCCAGGGGACTAAATAGAAGATGCCCAGCAATAGCTGTAAGTCTGGACTTTGCCAAGACGTTCGACACGGTTTGGCATGACGGGCTTATATTCAAGATGATGAATATGGGATTTGGTGTAGGCCTTTGCCGCATAGTGGACAACTTTTTAGGAAACCGATCATTCCGAGTGCGCTTGGGAGATGTTCGGTCGGACGAGGGTTCGATTTCTGCTGGAGTGCCACAGGGCTCGTTGCTGGGGCCGGTGCTTTACAATACCTTTGTCTCTGACATTTCACAACCGCCACGGGAGAATCTTTTAATTGTGTATGCCGATGATATCCTCATTGCCTCTTCAGGTGCTAGAGCAAGAGCCACTAATGACCGACTGAATTACTATTTGACGATACTGGCGGACTATTTTACAAAATGGGGTCTAACTTTAAACATTGCGAAGACCGTGGCCGTAATGTTTAAGAGAAGGCGGAAATATATTTACCCAAATTGTAGATCGTACAGACCTTGTTTGACTCTCGGACGAGAACAGATTGCGACTTCGGACAGGATTAAATACCTCGGTATCACCCTTTATGAAAACTTTGAAAGTTATCGGCACATTGACGATATTTTGCAGCGAAGCAAGAGAATTTACTCAGCGTACCAGGGAGCCCTTAAACGTAGAGGGGGGGTCTTGATAAGAGGGTGCGTCTTCTTGTGTATCGCCAAATTATTCGCCCTGTCATCTCCTACGCCTTTCCGGCTTGGTTTGGGATTTCTTCTCACCCGATGGAGAGACTTAGGAGATGGGAGAGACGGGATTTGGTTGCTTGTCTTGGACTGAGACCTTATAGAGGAGCAAGTGGCGAGTTCCGCAGGCCATCATGTAGATCAATCTACAATGCAATTGATTTTGCGCGGGTGGATGTCTATATGATGGAAATGGCTGTGAAGTTCCTGGAAGGCGCACGTTCTTTAGGAAACTCCCTGGTTGCGGGGTGCTTTTCTGCGTCGCGTGATTTGAAGACTGTTCGGATGTTCCGGTATCTCTGCCCGATGGACTTGTTAACTTTAAAAGAGGCTGGAATTCTTTACGAGGATGCAGACCTCTTATTTTATCATAGAAGGCTGCGTTCTTTAAGCATTCAGAACACGGTGTATAATACCGCCCAATAGTTAATTTTAATATAATTTTCTCAATTGTGAATTCATTCTTGTTTTGTTTACTTTGAATTTGTTATTATTGTTTTTTTTTTGTTATTTCTTGTTTTTTACATTGTTCTTGTTTTGTTTTTTGTTATTTCTTGTTTTCTATTGTTCATGTTTTCTTTTTAGTTATAAGTTATTAGTGTTAAGTGTTTCTTATTTTTAAGTAGATTCTAAGAGCGTTCCTTTTTTTTATTCCTTTTTTTGGGAAATTAATTCATAATTTTTAATAAGTTTTTTGCAAGAGATGACCACAAAAATGTGTGAATTGTATTAAGAATAAGGAAGTCTTTGAAAAATAATTTTTTTTTTATGTAAAGAATAATTTGTAAAATTTTGTAATATTTTTGTTAATTTTTAATACTCTTTTTGTAAAAGTTTTGGAAAATAAATTAACTTTTGAAATCTGAAAATCTGGTGTCCTCCAGATAAAAAAAAATTCTCCTACAGCCGAAAACTAGATCCCATTTTTTTAATTCTTCTTTAAGGTTGCAGTCATGTTTATACGAATTCTCCATATATACAATTTTATACAATTTGATATTCTAAGGGACAGCGAAAATTAATGATTTCGCCATTACTATCAGTTGGTATATGATTTCGTCATGGTTCTTATAGTAAAATTTTTGATATGGTGGGGTAACATTCGTTATTGTAGTTGTTTGTATGTTATTTGAAAAAAGCATATGAACTTGAAATCAAAAATAAAATCTCTGAAAAACCAAATGAACATGAAGTAGAGGTGTCAAAAAATTCTCCTCTAAATTCAAGCTATGACATTTTGCTTACCTTGCTTGCTTCTTTATATCTTTTATGGTAGTAATATGGAAAGTTTCATCCATGTAAGATGACAAAATGTTAGGAATGGTACTATTAAGTCACATCCTACGCATCACCTTTTTCCAAATTGCAGATCTTACAGTTGTCAAAAATAATGTTTTTTACAAAAACAGCCAATTAGCATTTTAAAATACCATATTTTTTACCATCTATTTTTGTTAATCACATCTTTTCATCCTTTTTCGAAGATGGAGCCTATTCTAAAGTAGAATCAGGTTTTATTTTTATCGTTCAAGATTTTGAATGTTTCAAAATTGAATTAGAACTATGACCGTTCTTGAAATCTCAAACTTAAAACTTTGTTTTCATCAAATTATTAGGTTTCTGGAATCGTTTTGAAGCCGATTAATCTTATCTTGTCCATCATATAGTCTGGTTATTTGACTTTTCAAAACAAAAAGAAGACACTTTTTAAATTTTTTTAGTATTTCTAACTTGATTATTTCTAAGAACTCTCTGGATTAATAATGTTTCTCAAGGACGTTGAATTTTAGTTAATAGTGAGTTTGCTAACATTTCATACTTTGTGAATTCTAACTTTTCAAAATAAAAAATATTTCCTCTCAAAATAAAAAAAATTTTTACCTTTTGTTTTTTTAATTTTATAAAAAGCGAGTTGTTTTCTTCAATATTCGTAACAGCGTTTGCTTTTTTGTATCAAACAACACAATTGGCAATTAAGAATGAGATAAGGCAAAGTAAGACCTGTTAAAGATATGATTAGTTCAAATAAAAAGAGAATAATTTCCTTATCAGTTAAAAACACAGAAAAAAAAACAACAAACTTGCTGCTCAAAATTTTTATTTGAATTTAAGTGCGGTTTTACACGCATCAACTTTTGTTGCTCAACTGTTGTTTTTTACATTAGAAAGAAAGAGAAAACTTTATACACCTTCTCTTTCTTTCTAATGGAAAAAACAACAGTTGAGCAACAAAAGTTGATGTGTGTAAAACCGCACTAAGTTATCATTTCGAGAGCAATTAATGTTTGGTTATTTGGTGAATTTATAACAAACAACAAAAAGTTATACACTCAAACCTCGTTTTATGCGATTGATCTGTTCCAGAGAAAATCGCATAAAACCAATGCGCATAAAACGATACACTAGCTCCATACTAAAATACAATACAAACCGGCCAGTTACGACGGGAAATGGCAATATTATTTCATCTACTAGCGGAGGACAACCAAACAGCTTAATGATTCGTCCCTGAATTTTGAAAAAATGCATAAATTCAAAGTAAAGCATTAAAACTCAAACAAAATCGCATAAAAAAAGTCAACAAAAAAGTAATTCATTCCTTAAAAAAACCAAATAAACATCAATTCACTACGTTCTTAACAAAGAAAAAAATATTTACATTGAAGAAATAAATTATAACTCATAATCAGAATCACTAATATGGCGTGTAGCGAGTTTCTGAATTGGCTCTATATCGCTTTCATCACTAGAGGAAACAAACACATCTATGGCTAGATTACTATTTTTATCACCACCACAATTGTTCTCATTTTGGCTGTAAGGAACATCGAAGTTTTCAGTCAGTTCTTTCTCCTTTAGGTACTTGTTGAAAATAATTTGTCATAAGTTTTTGTGATGTCGATTTTTTTAACTCTTTTTATAACTCTTGATATGCCGAAAATGTGTTGTTAAGCCCATGCTGAATTTTTAATGCCCGTTTCGTATTTGGATCCACATTAAGAATTTCGCTCTGTAGGTCTTTAACTGTTTTAAGAATTTTATCAATCTTTTTTTTTAAAGTAAGTTCTTCGCAATCACTTTCGCAATTATTATCTTCCATATTATCAGCAGTTAGACTAACAATGTCGTCATCAGATAACGGAACATCTGCGAGAAGCTCTTCTATATCATTATGGTTCAAAGAATCAAATCCATCGCTTTCAATTTGTCGAGCCAGCATTAAAATTTCTTCAGATAATACAGATATTTCATCAGCAGTATTACCACGAACACAACCTGGCCATACAGCTTTCCAGCACCCATTTAATGTTTTTGGTCATATACTGGATACTGCAGATGCAACCAAAACTATGCAGTCGAAAATATAAAATTTTTTCCACGCCTCGGTCAATGTTAATTCTTCATTTTCAATTTTATTTAAAATAAATTGGTATGTGCTTTTAATATAATAAAAGGTGTTTTTTTAAGCTAGATAGAACTTTAAATTGTAAAAAGTAACACAAAAAATGAAATTTTGATGAAACATTTTTTTTTATTTGTTTCAGTATACTCTGACAAATCATCATGAATAGACTCTCGCTTGAACAACGCTACGAAATTATCCAAATTTACTTTGAAAATCAGTCGTCGATTCGCGCAACTTAAAGACGACTTCGTCATTTTTATGGCGTACATAATGGTGCATCTGAACACGCCATTCGTCGAACTGTCGATAGATTTCGTACCACATACTCTCTAGAGGATGCAATAACACCAACACGTCGAAGGAATGTGCGTACTGAAGAGAATATCGCCGCTGTAAACGAAAGTGTGGAAGAAGATCCAAATTTATCAATTCGTCGTCGGTCGCAGGAATTGGGGCTCTGTCCGTCCACAACGTGGAAAATTTTGCGCAAAGATCTCGGCCTACACCCGTATAAGATCCAGCTGGTGCAGGAATTGAAGCCACGAGACCATTATATGCGTCGTTCTTTCGCCGATTGGGCTCTAGAGCAGTTGGCAACTGACCCGTTGTTTTATCGCAAAATTGTGTTCAGCGATGAGGCGCATTTTTGGCTTAACGGGTTTGTTAATAAGTAAAATTGCCGCATATGGAGTGAGACCAATCCACAACAGACCCTACAGACTCCATTATATCCAGAAAAATGCACCGTTTGGTGCGGTTTTCACGCTGGTGGCATCATCGGACCTTATTTCTTCAAAAATGAGGCCGGAGCTCGCGTTACGGTCAATGGAGATCGTTACCGCACCATGATCAATGATTTTTTGTTTGAAAATATGGATGACATTGATCCGGACGAGATGTGGTTTCAACAGGATGGCGCTACGTGCCATACAGCGAACGCAACCATCGACTTATTGAAATCAAAATTTGGCGATAAGTTGATTTCGAGAAATGGACCTGTCAATTGGCCTCCAAGGTCGTGCGATTTGACACCACTCGACTATTTTTTGCTGTGGGGCTACGTGAAGTCACTGGTTTATGCTGATAAACCAGCAACAATTGACGCCTTGGAGGACAGCATTGTTCGTGTTATTCGTGACATACGCCCAGCAGTGCTCGAAAAAGTGGCCCAAAATTGGACGTCCAGAATGCGCTTCGTCAAGAACAGCCGCGGTGCCCATATGCCCGAAATCATTTTCAAATGTTAATGTCACGTATTGATCCTTCGAATAAAAAAGAAATTTTGATTACAATTTAATTATTTGTGTTATTTTTTACAATTTCAAGTTCTATCGGGCTTAAAAAAACACCCTTTATTTCTTAAAAGTGAAGATTATTCCTTGATCTAGTGGTTGAAGAATACTGGTTGTATTTGGTGGCAAAAATTCAATTTTAATGTTTTAATGTTCCAAATGTGGGTGTCCAGGAGCATCATCTATAACAAGCAAAATTTTAAATTCAAGATTTTTTTCCTTCACATAGGATTCAACTTCTGGTACAAAACATTTGTAAAACCATTCACTAAATAATGCAGAGGTTACCCAAGCTTTAGTGTTTGCGCCATCCAGTGAACTGGCAAACGTTTTAAGTCTTTTCCTTAAACGGCCCGTGGTTTTAGAAACTTATTTACGACTAATGGTTTTAACATTTAATCTCCTGAAGCGTTGTTGCATAGTAAAACCGTTAATCTTTGCTAGGTTTAAATCCACTGGCTCTTTTTTCTGTTTTAGCAATGTAGGTTTTGTTTGGCAATTTTTTTCCAAAATAATCCGGTCTCATCTGCATTAAATATTTGATCTGGGCAATATTGTCCTTCTTCTATTATTTTTTTAAAATTTTTGTGGATAATTTAAAGAAGCATGTTCATCTGCTGGTGCTGACTCACCTCTGATTTGGATGCTGTGAATATTATTTCTTTTTAAAAACCGTGCAAGCCACCCATTGCTAGCTAAAACATCTTTTTCTTTTGGTTCAGAAGTTGATGGCTGATTTTGCTTTATTCTATCATAAAATATTAGGGCTTTTTCTTGTAACATATATCCGCTTATGGGAATCCTTTTTTTAGTTAAATCCTCTATCCACAAATTAAGAGATTTTTCCATTTTTTCAATCAGTATGTCTCTTGTATAAGACGAATACTTTAAACTCATTTCTGTGCCAGAAATTACGGATTTTCTTAATTATTTACAGAGGTATACAACTTTGAAATGAAATAAAATAAATTTTAAATTTACTTTAATCTAAAGATACTTTTCGTTTTTGTAATTTAAATATGATCTCGGGCATATGTGTATCATAGTTGAAATGTAGTCTAATCTGCTGGACCAATTTTCGATGACTTTTTTCCAACATTTGAGGCCCTAAATTAAATTAGCGAGTTCACATATCTTCATGAAAAATTGTCTAGTGACATTATATAGCACGATCATGGAGGCCATTTTACGGGCCCGAAATGAAGCTATGCAGTTATCAAATGTTTTTTTTTCAATAAACCAACTTTTGCACTAGCTGTATGACATGTTAAATCATCTCACTGAAACTACAACTCCTAGTTGTTTAATTGATGAACGAAAAAAAAAACTACATGGTAATCATGGCCCTATAGCGGCCACCATGAACTGTTACGTTCTGATTAGCATCGTTTTAAATCAGTACGAATTAGTGATATCACCAGTCCATAACGCACATTAAACAGTCAGCTTTTCTGGATGTAATGGCGTCTTAACACATACTTGAAGACTATCATCAGTCAAAATAGGACAGGTGTATTTTTTTTTTATAAAAGGGAAGTATTTCAGGGCAACAATGCCTATTTAGTCACGTACCGTGCTACATTCTTTAGGAAAGAGATAGAGAAGAGATAAAACAGGTGGTGCAAGTAGAAGGATAGTCGGAAATTAACAACCGTATAATAAGACAGCACAGTGTCCAGTGACCATGCCTTCATCGCTGAGCAGCCCCACCGACAGTCAATTTTTATTTTTGTAGTTAAAAAAAAAACCAAGGTTTTCGTTGTGAATCGAACCCACAACCCCCATACTCACAAGCTAGTACACTACCTATTGGCCTACAGGGGCACCTTGAAGTGAAGTATTCATTTTCAACAAAAGTGAGCCAGCCCATTTTGCAGAATTTGCCAACTCAAACTAAATATAAATCAAAATGGCCACCAGTTCAGAAAGTTTTGCCATCTTAAAGTTTTCTAAATCTATATAAAAATGTCTAATATAACGAAATAATAGATTTTTAGTTAGGCTTAAGTTTATGTAGTTTATATTTCATATTATTTCTAATTGAAAAGAAAGACTTATTTCTAGATTTGACGAAACCAGGAAAAAATTTTACTCTAATTTAATATAATGTGTTTGATGGTCCGCTGCGTCTATTATAATATTGTTACGGATGCATCTTGCTTAAGTTTTAAAAGAAAATAATTAAGTAATAAAGTAAAAAACTGGGTATGGTATTTAGTAACTGCGTGACTTGCTAAGAAAACGTATGCACGCAAGACCACAATAACTTTCTACTTACAAACTGCGTGGAAATTTTATACACGCAAAACAACAACAATCGGTTAAGCTGCGTAGTTTTCTAAGAAAATTTGTGTACACAATACAACAACAACAAGCTTAAAATAAATTTCAGGAAGAAGATTTATCAGCAGAAAAGCAAAAATACAGACCTACAGGCGCCTATACATTGAATAACAACAACAAAATGTGCTACAAAGGGAGCAGAAGATTCTTCTTCGATTTTTTTAATCGATCGTATTGTTGATTCTCCTAAGTTGAACTCCTTTCCAAGAGATGTATACTTTGCACCATTTTCTAAGCGTTCAAGAATTTTAAATTTTTTTGTCTCTAGGGATATGGTTTGTCGTTTTTTCTTATTTTTATCCATATTGTAATCTGTAAACGTAGGTACATAATATTTTTGAGCATAGAAACTTTAAAATAACAAAACTTTATAAGTTCTTACTTTAATCACTTTTACGATAAATTAATCTCAATTTTTTACACGAGTAATATTCACTAAGACGTGAAAACAAACACCACAATGTTGATTAAAAGGGATTTCGCCTAAGTTGAAAACTAGAATGATATTCACACTAAGTTACAGCGCGCTGCAATAAAAGTCACAAGTACATCATGTGCAGTTCTACAAGCGAAAATATACTTAAGCGTGCAAAAAAATTCAAAATCGCACAAATTTGAATTCGTATAAAAAAAATCGCATAAAACGAGGTTTGAGTGTATATGCAAAGGCACATTTTTCGCGGAAATAAGATTTTATTTCTCATATTATTTATTTATTTTAAAGATATTGTGTTAAAACAATTTTAGATAAACATTTTTTTTAGAAAATGTTCTTCTCCCGTAACCCTTACTTTTAGTAAGGAAGCTACTTTTAGTAAATTTTTTTGCTAAAAAAATGTTTCTTAAGAATATTATATAAAGGGTTACCCGTTAAGTATTTTTTACTACAAAACTATTTTTCAAAACACTCTTTTTGGAAAAGTACTTAAAAAAATATTTTTTCTAAGCGGCCTTTTTTTTGGAAAAAGCAAATAACATATTTTCTAAAAGGTACATTTAGGCAATTTTTTTAAATTTAATTTAAAAGTTGTAAATAAAAGATAATTTTTATACTTCTTTATTTTGTTTCACTTTAAGAACAAAGAACAAAAAAAAAACCAAAAATGTTGTGGTGCAAAATTAGAATAAAAAACTATTTGTTATTATTTTGGATTTCGACTTGCTTGAAAGAAAACACTTTTACATTTCAAATACTTATATTTTTATTATAGTTGTTCCGTTGAGGGTTGAGATCGCTGGAATCAGATGAATGAACAAGAATTCCACTTACAATATCACTGAGCCAAAAACAAAATCTCGATTGATTTTGTTTCTCATGTGAAATAGTAAAAGAGTATTCCAATTAGAACCAGCCACAAGGGGTAATCGAAAAAGAATGACTTAAAAAATTTTGTTTTACCGGAAACAAGTATTTTTTACTTATTTGACGTTTTCGTCAAGCCAGACAGCGATGTATTTCACTGTCCTGAATGAGCAAAAACTATTAGGGCAGTTCAGCATTAACATTACCGCCGGCTTGCGATATATGTGAAGCAAATAAAATTAGTTGGTATGGTTTCCTAGATACTTGGTTCCGGTTAAATACATTTAGTTCATTTTGTTTCTAAGAGTTGGTGATAGTTTACAGATAAATTCAGGTTAAAATTAAAAATATAATGTTTCTTATAATTATAGTAGGTAAATATATCATATAAGTATAATAAATTGATAAATCGTATAGTAATAAATGAAAGTTTCATCCGTTTGTATTTTCTTTTCGCAGTGTTATTGACTTCATATTAATAGTGCATTTTTTTTTTTTTTTTTGTTTTAATAATAAAGGATAAGTATGATAAGTAAGAAAAGTAAGATAAGTTAAACAGAGCAAGTTCCGTAGACCGTCCACCCAAAAAGGGTGCTTTGTGCTGTTGGCAATCCAGGTTTTGTAATAATACCTTCGCAAATTATCTTTGGATATACATCCACACCTAACACTATATCGATGCCTGCTGATTCATTGAATTTTGGGTCCGATAGAAATAAATCCCGATAATTTTTCTTCAATGACTCGGGTAGAAACTGGGTAGGAGTCTTAAAAGATATTCTGCTTTCTACTCTGAAAATTCCTTCAATTTTCGAAGCCGAATCAAATCTCGATTGGAGAATTACAGGGCACATCGTCTCGTTTTCCATAGTAAGAGTGGTCAAATGTAATTTTTCGACGAACCGTTTCGAGATTTTGCTAAACTGAGAACCAGAATCAAGAAGACACCTGGCTTCAGCCGAAGTTGAGGCTATTTTCACTCGTACTGTTGGTAATAGTACCGTACTGTTTTGACGTAGTAAAGCTGATAGAGTGGTTGACTTCGTAGAGGTAGAAGTTGTCGTAGAAGAATGGTTTCGAGTTGTCCGATGTGTGTCAGGCAAATGACTACGGGATGCTCGCGAAGTAGAAGGCCGAGGACTTAAAGATCGAGAACGAGTTTGGGAATGCGATCGTGTCGAAGATGGTACAAATTCCTTTAAGAGGCGTGGATTCACGTGAAGTAGGGTGTGATGATATTTCCCGCAATGTTTACAGCCATATTTTGAAAAGCATCTATCGTGGGAGTGTTCATGAGCTAGGCAGTTAGAGCAATATTTATGCGTTTGAACAGCACGAATGCGATCCGTAATGTTCATGGCAAGAAATTTCCGGCATGTACGGAGTGGATGAGGCCGTTTACATATTCTGCAGACAAAGCTGTGGTAGTTAGTAGGTAGTCCATAGTGACGTTCAGAAGGGCTTGAACGGTTATCGTATTCTTTGAAGGAATTAAGTTTAGGCATTGCAATCTGAAAGAAATGAATAACGGATTAAAAAAAAGGGTGGGAGATATGGAACTACGATTCATTAGGTAAAGGTATCAATTTGCTGATTGGTCGTGTGATAACCCCTCGTTGAGTCAGAACATCTGCGACTCGAACACGTTGGTCTGATCCTGCGTAGGTTCTCTGTACTCTACCAAGCCGCCAAGAATTGGGAGGAAAATTTTCCTCACGAATGACAACTAACGTATTTTCTTGCAGATTGTCTTCAGACCTTTTCCATTTTGTTCTCTTGAGAAGTTCCCTAAGATATTCATTCTTCCAACGAACACAAAAGTCTTTATATATTATTTTTAATCGCTGCCATCGATTGACGATGGAAATAGGTGTTTCACTAATCTGTGGATCAATAGGGACTAGAATTGGAGAACCGATTAGGAAATGACCGGGAGTAAGCGCGGAAAGATCTGACGGATCTTGGGAAATAGGAGATAAAGGCCTAGAGTTAAGGCAAGCTTCAATACGAGAAAGTAAGGTGGAAAATTCTTCGAAAGTAAATTTGAACGAACCCGCGAATCGACGAAAATGAAACTTAAAACTTTTCACGCCAGCCTCCCACAACCCCCCCATATGCGGGGCTCCAGGCGGAATGAAATGCCAGCTTATGGTCTGAAGAGCGTAGTTTGTTAGTAGAGCTTGTCGCGAAGTTTGGATGAATTCCTGGGCTAATATCCTCGAAGCGCCGACAAAGTTTTTACCATTATCTGAATATAAACGAAGTGGACATCCGCGGCGAGATACAAAGCGGCTGAACGCAGCAAGGAAAGCTGCAGTGGATAAATCGGTTGTTGCCTCTAAATGAATAGCCCTTGTAGAAAAACATACGAATACGCAGACATATCCGTGTGTTATCTTGCAAGAGCGGCCATGGTATGTTTTAATGTCGAAAGGTCCTGCAAAATCCATTCCGGTATGGGTGAACGGACGTGAAATTTCTAATCTTTCGGATGGAAGTGAGCCCATTAACTGCTTTTGACATTTCCTTTTAAATATGATACATGGCTTACATTTATTTATGGTTGCCCTTATTAAGTTTTTAACCTTTGGAATCCAATATTGTGTGCGAATTAGCCGCAATACCAATTGATTTCCACCGTGAAGTGTTATGCTATGTATGAAATCTACCAAGAGTCGTGAATACCGACAGCTGTATGGAAGTAAAATCGGGTATCTTTCGTTATAAGGTAGTTCTTTGGATTGTTCTAGCCTTCCGCAGGATCGGATTATTCCGTCTGAGTCAAGAAATGGATTTAAATTTAAAATCGAACTAGAAGTTGCAATTACCTTTTGCAGAGAAAGTGCTTTAAACTCGTTGGGAAAATGAACCTTTTGACATACAGATATCAGTTTGTTTCGAACTATATTTATTTCGGTGCTGGATACAACAATAGATGTTTCAGAAAAATTAGAACGGTGTTTGGGATGAGTATGGAAAAAGAAACGATATATATAAGCAATAACTCGCATCGCCTTCGGAAGTGATGAAAACCGTTCGAGGATATCTTCATGATTTTGGAAATATGAATAATGAACTTTTATTTTTTTTCTTTCTGCATCGGTTTCGAAACGCAACGGATCACTTAACTTCGGCCATTTATCCTGTGAATCCTGAAACCAGGCTGGTCCATGCCACCATAGATCGTTTGCAATTATTTCCTTCGGATATAGACCACGACTGGCCATATCTGCCGGATTAACTTCCGAAGGAACGTAACTCCAACGACTCGGATCAGTTATTTGAGTAATCTTGGAGATTCTATTGGCGACGAAGGTAAGCCAAGAGCAAGGTGGCTTCGCTAACCATGCTAGGACAATTGAAGAGTCAGTCCAGCAGAAGACCGAATAATTCTTCACGTCCAATTTAGGAAGCATAGAATCTATCAATTCCGCTAGTAGCACAGCCCCACATAACTCTAGTCTTGGTATTGACAAAGTTTTTACTGGGGCGACCTTGGTCTTCGAGCATATTAAGAATGTTGAAATGGTAGAATCTTGCACAACTCGGATGTACAAAACAGCCGCATAAGCTCGTTCGGACGCGTCACAAAATCCATGGAATTGAATTTCAGAATTTGGTGAATATTTAACCCATCTGGGAATTCGGATGTCATTGATATGTTGATAGTTTGTTTGGAATTTTTTCCATTGAGAAAGCGAATCGGGAGTTAGGAACTCATCCCATCCGGTACCATCAATCCAAATTCTTTGCATTATTATCTTTGCCAGGACAATGCATGGAGCTAGCCATCCTGCGGGATCGAACAATTTGGCAATTTGTGAAAGTAATTCTCGTTTCGTATAATTTGACCTTTCTGGTATCGGTTGTGCAATAAAATAAAATGAATCCGTTTTAGCATTCCAACGAATGCCCAACGTTTTTGTTCTACTATTATCTTCGAAGTCTAGAAAATCCTGGGAAAGCAAATGATGTGGTGGAATATCTGACAGGATTTCTTTCGAATTCGCTGTCCACTTTCTTAATGAAAACCCTGCAGATTGAAGCGCAAGGATAAGTTCATTTCTACTATCACGTGCTTCAGAAATATTATGAGCGCCAGCCAGAACATCGTCTACATACATCGAATTTCGAAGAATATAGCTGGCCTTTGGATACTGGATCTGAACATCATCGGCTAATTGTAACAAGGTTCTTATAGCTAGGTATGGGGCACAGTTAACTCCGAATGTAACCGTTTTCAACTCGTAATCTTCTACATTGTCAGTTGGACTTTTTCGGAACAGAATTCTTTGAAATGGTGTGTGATTACGGTCGACTAGAATTTGTCTGTACATTTTTTCTATATCTGCATTGAATACATATCGAAAAAATCTCCATTTTGTCACAAGAAGGGTTAAATCCTTTTGAAGTATGGGCCCTGTATACAATATATCATTAAGACTTATCCCGTTTGATGATGATGAGGATGCGTTAAAAACAACACGCACTTTTGTCGTAGTACTATCAGGTTTTATGACAGCGTGATGGGGCATATAGAAATGTCCTGTACACTTAAAATTAGTTGGTGGGGAAACTTTAACCATCTGATCTAATTCTTCATAATCTTGCACTACACGATCATATTCTCCCTTCAGATTTTGATTTTTAAGTAGTCTCGCCTCATTTCTAAAAAACTGAGCCATTGCCCTGGTCCTGGACTGGCCCAGGGACCGCTGATCGGGGTAGCCCTCTTTGAACGGTAGAGAAACGATGTATCTACCACTACTATTTCTTTTAGTAGACTTTACAAATAAATCTTCACAGAATTTATCGGACGATGAAATAAGCTGTTTTCGAGGAAGATCCTCCACCTCCCAAAAGCGCGAAATTTCCTTATCTGCTGAAATCTCACAGAAGTAAGAAACAAGAGAGGAATTAAATCTAGAGAGGTCATTGTTAATAGGTCCAGTCAAAATCCATCCAAAGATAGTTTCCTGCGCCATTAACGAACCACAAACGTCATGCTTTACGCCTTTCAGCATAATCAATGGAAATAGATCCCCACCTAGTAATAAGTCTATTCTAGAACTTTTATGAAATTTAGGATCTGCCAGCGGGGTAACTGAAATATTAGAAAACGACGTGGAAGGAAAACTGGAAGAAGGTAGGTTTCCGGATAAGTTTGGCACCACCAATGCCTTAACATCC
The DNA here is from genome assembly GCA_030448955.1 of Trichopoda pennipes. Taxonomy (NCBI): domain Eukaryota; kingdom Metazoa; phylum Arthropoda; class Insecta; order Diptera; family Tachinidae; genus Trichopoda; species Trichopoda pennipes. Next base: position 5,778,685 of record JASKUP010000175.1, read on the forward strand.
AATTCAATATTACAATCTAAAGGTGAGCTCAAGGTTATTAGGCACTCCTTTTGGACTTGGGCAGTGACAAAATTGTTCAAGCCAGAAACCCTGGCATTTATCTTAGCGTGTGGAAATTTCAGTAAATTAAACAGTCTTTCTGAGATAAATGTGCCCTCAGAGCCTGAGTCTATTAACGCCCGAGCTTTATATTTGATTCCAAAATGGCATATGTCAACCATAGCGGTACCCAACAAAACACCCCTAGAGCCAGTGGCAAAAAATGTTTGAACCGCATCAACTCCTGAACTACTTGTGGACTGTATTGTTTTGGAATGAGAACTAACGGAAAATGGAGCTGAGTGTGGATTCAAATGGGAAATGGTGTTAGAGCTGGGTTTTTGCAAAGACACAGTCTCGGCATTTCTATGAAGTAAGGTGTTGTGTCTTTTATTACACTTATAGCAATTCGTCTTACTGCTGCAATTTTTTACTCCATGGGTTTTTGAAAAGCAATTTAAACAAAGTCCTTGCTTTCTTATCTCATTAAGACGTGAGAAATGAGCCATTTGTAGAAATTTAGGACATTTGCGAATTGGGTGTGATTCTTTAGAGCACAACTGACAGCTTGGCCCTGATACCTGATTCTGAAAGATATTAACCTTGCGTGACTGGTGATTGGTAGTTCTAAATTTCAAATCAACTGACTTCGACGTGTGGCGAATTTCGGAGACCGATTCCAATGTCCTGTAACGATTGCTTAAAAACGAATCAAGGTCAGCCCATTGTGGAATAGAAGCTTTATCCTTTAATCCTTGTTCCCATAAGGTAAGAGTCGACTCAGGAAGTTTGTTCGAACAAAGAAAAACAAAAATCGGATCCCAACTTTGAACATCAATCTTATAAAAATGAAGATTGGCGATACATGAATTGATCTCCCGCTGAAGCTGCTTAACTGCCTTCCCAGTCTCTATATTTATGGTTGGTAAATTGAAAAGAAGTTTGAGCTGACCATTAACTAAGATTCGACGATTTTCAAATCTTTCACAAAGATTGGACCAAGCTAATTCAAACCCCTCGTTAATTAATGGACTTTTCCTTACTATCTCCCTGGCTTCACCCGAAGTCTTTTGATTCAGGTGAAATAGTTTTTCAACTGGACTCAGTCTCGTATTCCGAATATACATGGCCGTGAACATATCACGAAAGGTAGGCCATAACATATAATCTCCGTTAAAAACCTCAATATCACAAGGTTGAAGATGAAAACTATGTGTGTCAATGGAAGCTGAAGCAGATGGTTCACGAACAACAATTGCATCATCCTTTAATACCGAATCCTTTCGCAATGCGTCAGAAATTTCAGAAAGCCTTGTAAGACCTTTACAGTAAGTTATATAAGTGCTCTTATATTTAATCTTAAACGACTCCAGACTATTAGGGTTATCATCGACTCTTTCCTCCTCATTATTTGAATCAAAGAGATATTTTTCATACGCAGCTTTTAGTCTACTCCAAGTGCTCTTCAGCTCCGATCTATGAACTTCCACTGCATGAGAGGAGTCGAGTGGATAACGATTCTCATTCAAGTCTAAATCGAATTCCACTATGCTATCGGCTAAACGTATAAAATGATCCATAGACATGTCGATAGATAAAACAAAAAATACGTCTCCTTGCGAATAGTACCAATCAGAAAAAACTACAATGCTTATGTTGCAAATTAAATTTGTTATAACAAATAATCAGATGTCAATGAAATTACTCTTCCAACTATATGTATAGTAATGATCAGCTGGTAATATTATTAAAGTATCTGCAAGATTTCCGCAAATGGAATATAAAACACTGGATACAGGTACTAAATACGTTCAGTGTCGTTCCAGAGGTTTTGCGTAGTCGTTTAAGAAATTTCCAACGTAACCAAATGTTTTTCAATAAAATTAAAACTAGAAAACTTCGAGTAAACAAAAGACCTAATTGGTAAATAGCTTAACCCTGTAAGCACCCGAAATACCTGACACAAACCCCAAGTAATTGTGTCAATTGTTGAAACAAGACTTAATTTCAATTAAATATTTCGATGGACAGTAGAAATAGAAAATGTATCATAACACGAATAAAAATGTGCAATTATTTAATAGGCTAATTTAATCTCCTATTAATTTTGCCCTCTCTAATATTCCTGCGTTAAAAACTTTCCCCGTGTTCGAAAAAGGGTAACTAAATTATCTGGAAAGCAATACACAGCGACATAAATTTGTTTAAATGGAAGAGAGACTTAGTAATTAGTAAGTGGAGTAACAAATTAAATTCCACTTACATAAAGACAATTTAAATATTCATAAAAAAAAAACTGAGCTGGAAAACTTAGCACTTATCAAAATTATTCTTTTAGTATTCTCTATTTCAAATTTCGTTTTGTATTTATTTCGTAAGAAGAAATAGGTATTTTATAATATTATATCGGAAACATGAATAGGTTGAATTTTATTGTTCCCGATCAATAAATTTAACAAGTTAACTGAACTAAATAATTTTGTAATATTAAAATTAGTTTATATTATAATGATGAAGAATTACTCATCCCTGTATCATACAAATGTCGTATATGAAAAAACAAAGAGTAGCTTGAGCTCAGTTTGTAAGAGCAGAATTGTCTTTCATGTTAAGTCCAACTTGGATATATCACTCAAGAGTAAATGAAGAGAAAATTTGTAAGAGAGTTACAGAACTTATATAAAGTTAGGACTATATGACCGAAATAAAGAGACTGCGTTTTTTAAGGTTAAACAAAGGCACAAACCATTAAGAGTCAAATCAAAGAACAGTATTATATGTAAGTATGTAAAACATTAATTTGTACTTACATACAGATTTACATACGAAAAAAAACCAACGCGCGATCTACCGACAAATATGTAGCCCGATTAAATTAGATTCTTTAGACTTTTATCTCTTTTACACTAAAACTTTTCCTTTATATAACTTCTTTTCCTTTCCCCTGAATAATTTTATTCATGCAACTTTTATGGACAATTATTTTAATATTCTGAATAATTTCATCTATGAATTTCACGCTTTTTTTTTTCTCTTGCACTATTAAATGAATATAACACTAAATGAAAAAAATTAACAAACGAACCTTTTTGTTGAAATTGATGATGTTGATGAGTAGAAATCTCAGTGAGTGTAAGTTCCAATGAAATCCGGTACGATGGATCAAAATGTTCCGTTGAGGGTTGAGATCGCTGGAATCAGATGAATGAACAAGAATTCCACTTACAATATCACTGAGCCAAAAACAAAATCTCGATTGATTTTGTTTCTCATGTGAAATAGTAAAAGAGTATTCCAATTAGAACCAAATAAAGAAAGTAAAAGAAATAAAAAAAACCAAGTAAGATTTGGAACTAATTGTTTATTCTTATTATTCGGTTGAGACGAACGAACTTACCAGCCACAAGGGGTAATCGAAAAAGAATGACTTAAAAAATTTTGTTTTACCGGAAACAAGTATTTTTTACTTATTTGACGTTTTCGTCAAGCCAGACAGCGATGTATTTCACTGTCCTGAATGAGCAAAAACTATTAGGGCAGTTCAGCATTAACAATAGTTTTTACATTTGTTTAAAGGTACATTTTGTTCAAGTTAATTTTTTTGTGTAATTTTTCAAAAGATTTTTAAAATAAAAAGCATTAATAAAAGGTACAAATAACAAGAAAGTAAAAGGCATTAAAAAAGTTTTTTTTTACTATTTTAATTACACAATGCAGTAAGGGTAACTAGTATGGAGAAATTGTAAAGTGCAATTTTTTAAGAAAAACTAATTTATAAAAGTATTTTTTTTAAGTTCTTTTCATGTTCAATTATTTGTTATAGTATTATCGCAATTAAGTACTTTTTTGTATAAGTAGTCCTTTAATTAAAAAGTTGTATTGTTTATTAAATGCACTTCTCTTTCTTCTAGTGTAAATTTATCAATTTTGCCTTTACCTTTAATTTTTTCTATATAAATAATAATACTTTATTAAATAAAACTTCCAAAAAAAAATCTTTTCAAATTTCGAATTTCGTCTTAAAAATTTCGTTTTAACCCTGTTTTTCAACAATTAATTTGCAATAAGAGAACCGGGTCAACTTAAATTTACTCTTTTTTATTTAGTTGTTCAGTGTTGTTTTTAATCTTTATGATTTATCAAGATTTTTTTCTTTAATTTTTTGACAAGCCTTTTTTTGCAACAAAAGCCTGTTTAAAAATATTTCGCACATTTTCTTGCTGTAAACTTCATAAATTTACAGAAGTATTTTTTTGTTTCTGGATTTCATTACAAGCCATAACAAAGAGAGCGACTGATCGCTAAAACGAAATTAATAAACAACTTTGTAGAAATGATTGTGAAATTAATTTTGATACAATTTTCTTGTTATTCTTAAAACCCATTACAAAAGGTACATAAACTTTCAAATGAACTTTAACAATCGTTAAATATTCACAATAATAAAAAAGATCACTACAACTTTCTTTCTTTTACGAAACAGTCACATATGCATAATTTAAAAAGAAAGCTCTCTCTCTCTCTCTCTCTTTTACTATAAACCAAAGTCATTTTCTTGCACAATTTATTGGCTGTGTGACTTTCAAAATTTAATGATGCGTAAAAGCTTTAAACAAAAAAAAAATTTAATATTGATTTATTTTCTTAATGGCTGCATCAATAATGAAATTCTTGGGCAGTGGAGTATCCAACCAATTATTAACTTATTTCTGTCAGGTGTATAGAGATATCAAAGTTGGCTGGTTTTTTAACCGACAATCATTTTGCTAAGTGACTGACGTTTAGTTTGGTTTGGAATGTCAATACATATTAGTAGATTGATGCCTGAACAACTCTTCCAAATTGTCAAAATTGGGCACAAAGCAAGGTAGCGCTGAAGCTTAGTTTTGTTTGAATGGATACGTCAATAAACAAAACCGGCGCATTTTGAGTCATGGTAATCCTTAAGTGTATTTTGAGACATCGTTGCATCCAGAAAAATTTACTGTTTGGTGTGCTTTAGGGGCCGGTAAAATCATTGGTTCGTATTTATTCAAAGAAGATGCTGGTCAAAACGTTACAGTCACGCAGCTCGTGCCACAATTGATTTATTGAAGAAAACCGCATTGTTTCACGTTTTGGGCCCTCTAATATCGTGCTATTTAAAGCCTTTGTGGGGATATGATATGTTGGAAAAAGTCATCAATAATTTAGCCTCTAGAATAGTTACATCTGACCCAGCTGTGGCGGTCATATGCCAGAAATCATATTTGAATTATAATGCCAGAAGATTATTTTTCGAATAAAGAAAATATCATGTCATATTGAAATATTCTTATTGTTTTTTTTTCCATTCCAAAGTTCTATACCTCAATAAGACACCCTTTATATAACAAAAGGGACTATTAAATACGGCAATAATTACATAATAACTTAAATGAGAACCAAGGAAAACGTCTGGTTTCAATAGACGCGAATAGTTTTAAACAATCGTAATACGGAAACTATTCCGGGCCAAGCCATGCATGTCCTTCTTAAATTTGTGCAAAATATGCAAATTTCTACAGTTAGGATACTTGTTGGTATTAACTAATGCAATACCATGTTTGAGCTTCTTTATTTTGCTGTATGCAGTGGCGTACCTAGAACTTTTGCCGCCCGGAGCGATCTCCATTTTGCCGCCCTTTCTATTATAAGTCAATCAAATAGTGGTTTTTATAAATTAATACACATAAATAAATTATTAAGTTATTTAATCAATATTAATTAATACACAGAGTAAATTTTTTTGGACATATTTGTATGCATTCGTAAACATATTTATATAATATCTACTCTTCTAGCTTTCATGCTAGAAAAATCGTGTATAATGCTCTCAAAATTTATATTATTTGTAATTTCTTGTTCTATTGACAATATTGCAAGATTTTGTAGTCTTAATTGACTCATTGTAGAACGAAGATAATTTTTTTTATCAACTTCAATTTTAAGAAGCTTCTTTCGCAACTAGCAACACAGATTGAAATTGTTAAAAAAATTCTTAACAAAATTACAATGTTGGGAACAGAGTTTATCAACCTATCTCGCCCTTCTCTCCGTTTTTCCAATGTTTTGTCTCTTCTTTTAGTGTAGGTACAGCCATAAAAACCTGTATCCTTTTTCGTTCAATATGGAACTGTTCTTTATCAATGTCCATCAAGTCATTTATTTGACATTTAAATTCTTCATTTAGTAGGTTACACGGTATTATACACGAATATTTTCTTACAAGGCCATGCAACTGATCGAACCGTTCTTTAATTTCCTTTATAATTCTGTCCATAAATGAAAACATTTCTCTTCGTACTTCTTCTTCTAAGGATAGCCCCACGTCTCGCGAATTTTCCCCACTTATATTTTTTCTCCTTCTAACTCGACGCTCAGTCGATAACTCCAACTCTTCACAAATTATTTTGGCTGCTATAACAGCGCTTTGTACTAGCGTATCTCTTTGTTCCATGAAATGTGTTTGCAAAGAATTTAGTTTTCTATGGCATTGGTGGACATTTAACCATTTTATTTGCCGGTATTTTTGAGCGTCATTAATTTCCAAAAGGACGGGTAACATAGAAAAGAAAAAGATTGCATAGAATTGAGTAATATTCCAGCATCTGATCTCGTTTTACTATCTTCTTCTCCAGATGTCAATTTTTTCAAAGCGCTTAAAATGTGAAAAAATGTTTTTTTTTAACTATAGTTACCGCGGCAGCTCTAGCGCTCCAGCGAGTTTCTACACTGCGTTTAACACCTTGACCACTCCATCTGTGAGTGGAAGAAGAAAACAACGAAAACAACTGTTCGATAGTTCCAAAAAATGTGATGGAATTGATAGCTGTAGAAGCTGCATGTACACATGCCAGGGTTAAAGAATGATTTGTACATGCTACAAATTCTGCATTTGGATTTATTTCGTTAATACGAGTTTGAACACCGCTGTGCTTTCCTGCCACGGCGGCAGCATTATCGTAAGCCTGTCCTCTGTAATTTTTTATATCTAAACCGTCATTTTCTAATTTCGTTAAAATCATATCTGTGCTTTCAACAGCAGTTTTTCCTTTAGTTTCTACAAAGTCAATAAACGATTCTACAACTTTAACTTCGCAACCATCAATAAGTACATATCTAATAATTTGACTGGTTTGATCTTTGTGTGAAATGTCAGGAGTGCTGTCAAATATAATACAAAAGTATTTAGCCTGCTTTATTTTATTCATAATTGTTTTTCTGACTGCGCCTCCCAATAGCTCTATGAATTCGTTCTGAATCTTCGGCGACAAATAAGAGATACCATATTTGTTACCCATCTTAGTTTTTACTACGTGTTCTCGTAATACAGGATCGTACTTAGCCAATGAGTCAACAAGCTCAAGAAAATTTCCTCTATTTTCCATTGAATCGATGTTTTCCTGATGAACACTTTCACTTTGTCCCCGAAACGCCAAATTTTGTTTTACTAAGAATCTAATTATATCAAGTATTCTTGTTAGAATTTCCTTCCATTTTTAATTTCTTTATCAATATTCTGTTTTTTTTTTTTTTTTTTTTTTTTTTTTTTAAAGAGAAGTAGCACTTCAGGCAACAATGCCTATTTAGTCAAGTACCATGCTACCTTCTTTAGGAAAGGGATAGAGAAAAGATGAAACAGGTGATGAAAGCAGAAGGATAGTCGGAAATTAACTGCCGTATAAAGACAGCAACAGCGACCAGTGACTATGCCTTCATCGCTGAGCAGCTCCACCGATAGTCAATTTTTATCTTTTGTAGTGAAAAAAACCAAGGTCTTCGTTGGGAATCGAACCCACAACCCCCATATTTACAAGCTAGTACACTACCTTCTAGCCAAAAGGAGCACCTAATTTGTTTTAGTTTGTCAATAGTTGCGCCACGTCCAAGTCTTATTTCTTATTTCCATTTAGAATATGATCGAATGTGCAGTGAACTCACCTCATGTTGACTAATTTCGGGATTAAGTTTCCACCATTTGTTAAAGCCATTTTCCGTATTAAAACCTGCTTGACAAAGATTATCAAACAGTTTGAAGCAGAAGCAATAAATACTTTTCTTCGATGGTTAATATACCATCCACGATCTTAAGAGCTTTTCGCCATTAGGCAAAATTTGAAAAAACCACTCCTGACCAATCACCATCTCCTGTGTCAGCAACAAAATTCGTGACGCTCCAATTTTAGTACAGTCTCAAGTTTACCAAAAAGACAGTCAAGAAAGAATTTTGCATAGAGGAGACGAATAATTGCCTGATAATTGTTTTTACAGTTAACGAATCTATTCCAGTCGTTAACTTATACACCGAGGATAATATTCGAAATGATATAGTTAATAATAATTTATATAAATCAAATATTAAACTTATAATAATCATAATGAGCCCAATCACGAATGAAAATTTCGTGGGAGTTTTTTCCCTTCTCCCATTCCTCCTATTATAAATAAAAATTCCTCATGAAATTTCTCACTTTTTCGTTTTCTTAGTTTTTTCCCATTTTTATCAACCGTGTGAAGGGGAATAAAATTAAATGGGGAAAAAAGTAGTTATTCTCAATAACTTTGAATTTAGTTTTTCCCTAAAAATATTTCACTTACAAAACGGAAGGGAGTTACATTAAAAATGTGAGTAATATTTTGATTAAACAAAATTTAAATTTATAAGAAAATATTTTATTGTTAATTTAGGTCGAAGAGCACAAATAAAGTACAATTGCAACATTTGGTAGCTTTAATGGAGGCCAATGCAGACATTGCTTGTGGTTTTCATAGGGGTAGCAAAAAGGCGTTTGCGCGGTTTTGGAGGAACGCTGAAGCTGAGCTCAACGCCATGGGGCCTCCAATGAAGTGTGTTGCTGAGTGGAAAAAAGTTTGTTTACTATATTATGAAAATTCGATAATAACACTAACATATCCATAATTATGTACCTAGGTTTGGGCAGATCAAAAGAAGTATGTTCGGCAAAAGGCAGCTCACAATTTAATAAATAAAAAGTGTACAGGCGGTGGTCCAAACAAGGAGCAAACGTTTTCTTCCACCGAAGAGGCAATCTATACCCTCATAGGAATGAAGTCTTCAGTCGAGGGTGTCTCGGTGAAGCCCGTTGGCCTTAATGACACATTTATGACAGATGAAATGATAGACTGCCCGCAAAATACGATAGACTGCCCGCAAAATATGATAGACTACCCGCAAAATATTTCCTCTATGGACGTGTCGGTGAACATAACGGAGGAGAAAGAAGGATTTATTCAAAATATACGGCCAGCTACTGCGAATGCAGCTGAATGTAGCCGAAAAAAAAACGGGCTTATTCAAAAAGACCCTCTTAAAATTTCCTACGACGCGGTGCAAGCTGAAATTAGTATACAAAAAGAACTTGTAGAAACAATGAAACTAGTAGTGGTGAACCAAAAGGACCAAGACCAAACTACCAAAAAGATTTATCGATCGCTAGATAAATTGAGTGATCAACAACAAAAATATTTTAAGGAAATGGAAAGACTAAAACGGAAGGAAATAGAAGAAACACAGCGGCACAATGCGTTTATGGAAAAGTTACGAGTGAGAGAAATAGAGTACAAGTTAGAAAAAACTAGATTGGAAATACAAGAATACCGACCTGATGTGATGAATGGTGAACTGATTTGTTTTTTTTTATGAATTATTTTTATATTTTAGTCATTTTTTACAAAAGAATTTTTAACTTATGTATAAGTTTGTTTGTTTTTAATACATCTTTAGAAAAAACTTTATTTAAAAATTAATTATTTAATTATAAAAAACTTTGTGCAAGGAAAAATAGATGTAAATAGAGAGAACAGCTGTTTATAAAATTCAATGATGCCACTTTTTAATATATTTTGTTCACGCGGAATTTGTGATTGGAGGAATATTTTCTCGAGAAAAGTATTTTCCGTGGGAAAGAAATTCCTAGGGAATATTCGTGATTGGGCTGAATAATCATTTTTATTCAAGAAAGAAAATAAATATTAAGTGAATAAGTTGCTTTTTACAACTATAAGTAAATATCAAAAATGCCGCCCCAAGGTAAGTGGCGCCCGTCTAGGCACGCCACTGGCTGTATGGATTCAGCGTTAAATAAATTATTGAAAGTGTATTTACTTGCCGTTTGAACATTATTCAATTTATACTTTCGAAAGAATCTCCGTATGAAAGCTGTTTTGTAAATTTGTTCACGTGTTCTTTTTTGAACCGTTAAAATTTATTAAAATGATTTAGAATTTGAATAGGTTTTTTCGATTAATCTTCAAATTAATTAAGGTATTCTCAGGTTAAGTAAGGATAATTTTGGAATATATGCTCCATAAGCCATCTTCTCCACTGCAAATATATAATCTACACGCCGAATCCATTAAATCTATTGCTCGGTCAGCATTTACTGATGATTCAATTTTAGTTTTTGGAGATTTTAATTTACCTTCAATATCGTGGAACTATTTACCGGAAGAGAAATATTATGTTCAGACTACGTTCGGTTCTAATAGTGCAGAATTTTTTAACACTTTATACGATTTGGGTTTATACCAACTAAAAGGCATTACAAATAGTTCCTCAAAGTTATTGGACTTAATTTTCGTAAATGATGAAAACCAATTTTTATATTAGGCGCTCCTTACATATAATAACACCCGAGGATATCTACCATCCTACCATCGAAATATTGGGTACAATTCCAAACAAAACTGTTGTGCCTTTATATACAAAGATATTCTGTTTTAAGAATACAAATTACAGTTTATTAAATAAACTCTTAATGGATACTAACTGGAATAACATATTATCTTGCACCGATCTGGATCAAATGACTAAAGCATTCTACAATAAGGTGTATTCCTTTATGGATCTTTGTATTCCGAAAAAAATAACCAAGCAAAAGGTTGGATCTCCTTGGAACAGAGTGTGATTTGTTTTACATCCGCGCTTGACCATTAGTCTTAATCAGATGGTGGACAAACCACTATTGTATAATTTGGAACGTCGTACATGCGTCCTAGATAGCCGAAGCCATAATTCTATGCAACAGAACCACCTAGTTGCAACTTTAATGATTTCAGTACAGGTCTGCAAATCATCACACCTTGCTAAAGAGTTGAAGACTTTCCAACTCCTGTCCAGAACACATGTCAAGCATGCTCACTGGACTGGATCATTCACTTTGCGTGTCATTATCAGTGAGATGATTCTGGCCACCATAGAAAACCATTGGATATGGGGCCGCAAAACCACAACCACCACGATGCTCCCATATAGGGGCCAACCTCAATGATCAGCCAGAGAACTATTAAATGTCTAAAGAGACAAATAATGAACTCTGCGGGTCACTGATCCCCGTGGAAATAAAGTGGAGTTTCCAGTTGACTCCCTGTCTGCCTTCAGGGGACTGGGCTCCCTTTTCCCCCCAGTTGCACAGGTCCAGATAGTTGAGTACTCTATAAGAACCGATAAATGTGCCCCCGGGGGGTAACCTCCTTGGATCAATAAACAATTATCGTACACTAAAAATAGGAAGAACAGACTATATAAAAAATTCAAACAGTCTGGTGATTCTACTGATTATTAGTCGCGCTACATACTCTTCGCTTAATAAACTATCTTATAGTATTTATATGCACAAATTGAAAGTCAATTTAAAACGCAATCCAAAAGCATTTTACAGATTTGTTAATCAAAAAAGGAAAATAGATGGATTCCCTTCTACTTTAAAGTTCCAACAAACCGAATCTAGTGATGAAACTGTTATATGCAATTTATTCGCCGATTTTTTCTCGACAACTTACTCAGTTGCAGATTATGATGAATGTTTTAAGTACCCATTTAATATTGTAAAATCTCAAACGATTAATATACCATTTATCGATATTGTGACAATCTCCAAGGAATTGAAAAGGATTAAATTCTCATATAATTGTGGACCTGACAGCATCCCCAGTAACATTTTGATAAATTGTGCTGAAAGTATTTCCATCCCTTTGGAAATTTTATTCAACATGTCAATAAAATATGGTACTTTTCCTGAAATCTGGAAGGATTCTTATATTATTCCTTTTTTTAAATCAGGTAACAGGTCTGATATTTCAAATTACCGTGGTATTGCAAAATTAAGTACATTTATGCTTTCATACATCAAGTTTGATAACCAATAATCAACATGAATTTCGGAAGGGATGCTCTGGCATAACAAATCTTTTACACTTTTCAACAATTAAACATCGTGGATTTTTAAAAAAACAACAAACTGACGTTATTTATACTGATTTCAGCAAGGCATTTGATAAAATAAATCATATCCTCCTAAAGGAAAAAATTGGAATTAATAGGTTTTGCCGATTTAACTGTCAAATGAATTTACTCTTACCTAACGAATAGGAAACAAATGGTCCGTTTTAATAACGCCTCCTCTAGATGCATAAAGGTTCTATCTGGAGTACCACAGGGAAGCCGCTTCTTTTTTTGCTATTTATTAATGACTTGCCTGATGTCATTCAATCATTCAATATTTTGATGTATGCCGACGATGTAAAAGTTTTTCTTAGTTATTGTCAAGTAACTGACCAGCAACGCCTCCAAGGTGACCTTAACTCGTTTCACAACTGGTGTAGAATAAATCGTATGGAGCTAAATCTCAAGAAATGTAAATATATGTGCTTTGCTAGAAAGAAACCGATTACTGCGTGCTACTATATCGATGACCATCATTTGGAGGAAGTTGACAAAATACTAGATCTTGGATTGCTGCTTGACTCCAAACTCAATTTTATTGCACATATCAATTTGACAGCAAACAAAGCTAGAGGTGTACTTGGATTTGTGAAACTTTGGGCTAAAGAGTTTAATGAACCATACGTTACCAAAAGCCTTTATATGTCCCTTGTCAGGCCTATTCTAGAGTATGGATCCGTCATTTGCCTCCGTGGTTTGAACTTTAACCCATTGGACTTGCCTGCCTATTCAGCTAGACTTTTTCTTATTAAGCTACCAACTTTAAGGAGTCGTAGAACAGCACTTAATATTCCGTTCATTTTTGGTGTGATAATTGGCGATGTTTCTACTCATTCACTTATTAACAGGATTGCTGCTATGCTAACGCGGACCCTTTTAGGAGAATTTGTGCAGATTTTAATAAATATTATAATTTCGTAGATTACAATTTGTCAGTAAGCGCAATAAGGAATAACTTATTGGTTTACCTGAACAACTAGGTGTTTGCATTTATGTATATTTTTTTTTTTTACAGAATTTGGTTTTATTGTATGTATGTTAAATTTGTATGGGTGTTATTGTATGGGTGTTAATTTAAGATAATTTATATTGTATTTTAATTAAAATGTCTGCAAGGATGTTAAATTCCGTAGACAATTAATGATAAATAAATAAATAAATAAGGTATCTTATTTTCAAAAGCTATATTTCTTACATTCTTATTCTTAAATTTAGTTTTTGTTTTAATTAGTTTAACATTATTCTAAACTCATTTATCAAAAATGATTTTTAATCCTTTTTGCAGCTTTCGAGATGATTTTCTGCTTCTTAAATCTCAAAAGGAACATGAAATGGTTTCTCTTACAAAAGAGGTAGTTTGCTCACCAGACTATCGCATAATTACAAACTACAACACAAAAATCCCACACGCTTGCGAAATACGCTCACTGGAAGGCAGGAGTGAATTAAATGTCCATTTGGTCGCAAATATTTCTTTCTTGGTGCATTTTTTTTTTATTAATTTCTTTACTTTAAATATTTGCTTTTCTTGATTTTGGTTTTTTATTTTATTAATTCTTAACAAAACTGTTTTTGCAAGTGAAAATCATAAAAAAAAACACATAAAAAGAAGCATATAGTTAACACAACGTGAGGGTTATTGAACTCTTAGCGCAATTTCTTCACGCTTGGTTGCTGTTAAAACATAAGAATCAGTGTGACAACAGCGCTGTTAGTGGCCGTTAGACACACATAGTTTAAGCAAATAGTTTTAAGCTTTTGCTTTTTTTAATTTTAGCCATTAAAATGAATAACGATAACGATAATACATAATATATTTAAGAAATTAAAAACAATATGTGCGAGTATGTCAGAGAATTGCTTAATAAACGGTAATGGGTAATATATCTCTGCACGCACATTAACACTGGCAGCAATGTGCAGAGAATTTTTAAACAAAGTCACTTCGTCGTTACTTCTTTAGATTAAAAATTCAAGTTTTCAAAGCCACTTGATTTTTATTGAATTAACATCTTTTAACGTGATGTTTGTTTGTCTCTGCCAGAGTTGATTTTAAATGGTTATCAGTTCGACTTGTGGGTTAACGATTCACGTTAAATGCATGTCATTTATAAAATAAATACAAATTTATATAAATTAAATTTTAACCTGGTATATGCAAATATACTTACGCTAGAATTTTAAACATTTATAAATTTCAACATACATAACAAGCTTATTGTAGGCCTAGATTTTCTTAATTTCTATTTCGTAAATGTATTTTAGTTTAACAATTTTTTTTAAATTTAAAATTTCTATAATTACAATTTTCTGTCATGTCCAAATTATCAGGGTCCATTTAAAAAAAAGCAAATGTTTTAAGGAGACTCTCCATTTACAGTTCTAGCACACATTTACATGCATATACTCAACGCATCAGAATAATCGATTTTCGTACTTCTAAGAAATGCTTAAAATGCTTAAATGCTTAATGCTTAATTTCCCATTGGTAGTGTTATACATAAGTTTGGTTGCCACCAAATATCCACTAGCAAGCAAGTCTTTTATTTTTGTATAGAAAAATTTTATTACCAACAAATTATTTTTTCAGAAAAATTTTTGAATGATGAAATTTGTTTATAGAAAACTTTTTAAAAAAAAATTACCGCTGAAGAAATTTTTCTATAGAAAATTTATGACTAATGTCATTGTTCTATAGAAAATATACGACTGATGTCATTTTTCTATAGAAAATTTATGATTGATGTAATTCTTCCATAGAAAATTTATGATTGATGTAATTTTTCTATAGAAAATTTATGACTGATGTCATTTTTCTATAGAAAATTTATGACTGATGTAATTTTTCTTTAGAGAATTTATGACTGATGTAATTTTTCTATAGAAAATTTATGACTGATGTAATTTTTCTATAGAGAATTTATGACTGATGTAATTTTTCTATAGAGAATTTATGACTGATGTAATTCTTCTATAGAAAATTTATGACTGATGTAATTTTTCTATAGAGAATTTATGACTGATGTAATTTTTCTATAGAAAATTTACGACTGATGTCATTTTTCTATAGAAAATTTATGACTGATGTCATTTTTCTATAGAAAATTTATGACTGATGTAATTTTTCTATAGAAAATTTATGACTGATGTAATTTTTCTATAGAGAATTTATAACTGTTAGACGTTAGACGAAAAAAGACGAATGAATTTCTTTTAGTAAAATTATGTGCTGAAATTTGTTTTTATAGAAATTATTATTTATGAAATTTTTCTATATCAATGTAGCTGCACGCTTCTCTCCTACCGGCGGAGATACTAACTAGATAAGAATTCAAATAACGACAGAAAAGGTTTGGGCCAAACACGACTATGAGTTTGTCCGTGTGTTTAAACCAGGGTTCAGGTTCATTTTTCATTTATGAACATTCAAAAATCAACATTCATGATATTTTTCATAAATGAGAAATCTAAAATTTTATATTTATTTTTCACACTCATAAACGAATAACAAAAAATGTTCTGGTTATTTTCATACATAAATGCGAACAACAAGAATTATTAGTCTTATTCATATGTGATAAATGATAAATTAGCTAGTTCTCATTAATGTTATTTTTCATAAATGTACATGTTCATTTATGAACGTTGAAATTTTATAAAATTTCTCATAAATGATCGTGAAAAAATTTTTTACCAATAATAATGCTTAACGCATATATTTTTACGACCTTTTCATTTATGAAAAATTATCGAAATTGTAAATATTCAAAAATGAACACTTGTGTGTTTCTCATTTTTTTCACTTATGGATGGAAAGAAAAAAAAAATCGTCGCATTCACAAATGAGAAAACACAAAATAATTTGTAGTCTCTCACACATGTATGAGAAGAAGCGGCTAAAAAATGAAATGTACATATTCATACATGTATGAACAGTGAGTGAATACTTCGCTACTCTGGTTTAAACTTTAAGTTTCTTGACCATTATCAGTATACAAATGCATAAGTTTGTTTATCAGTACAAAGCCAGTCGACCAAAACAAACCTTAAAACTCACAAATTAGCACTGCCAGCAGTAGCTATAGGAGTAGCAGCAATATGTATACAAATACCAGAAATATTACGCATTTTGTGTCTTAAAGATATTTACTAACTCTTAAATTATATTTTTACACACATATTTTTTTTACAAATGTAAATATATTCACGTAGTATGTATGTATGTATGTATATATGCATGTGTATATGTATGTATAGATTAATGGATGCATATAAATATTTAAAAAGTATTTAGTATATTGAGTTGCACTCACTACTTACGACTAGTGTTGTTGGCATGTTAACAAAAAACAGATGTTTACAGTTATATTTTTCTTCATTTTGAGAAATGATATGAAAGTGTATGAAAACAATGTTTATATACGAGGAGAGATTAGCAAATTCTCTTTTTTATATCAAAAGGGACAACTTTTTTTATAATACATGGATACAGTAGTATTATTTTTCGTAGCTCTTTACTTAACTGCCGCTAATTTGTATTCAGTGATTTCCCAGCTATTTTATACTCTCTGTAAATTATTGTAGATTGTGACTATATTTTCAATAAAAAAAAGCATAAGCTGAAGAATGACCTCTGCATTTTCTTCATTGTTTGAAAGCAAAAATAGTGAAGATCCAAATCTTTGGAAAATCATGAATTTGGTAACACTTTCAAATTTTAGTTTTCATTTTTAATTTCACTAATCGCACACCTAAACTAGCGAGATACTCTAGACTAGTAGAATTTTTGAATTAAGCTCGTAATTTATAGTACAACCTTGTCAGTTTCATTTAACTGTAACTGTTTGGATCAATAAACAAGCCCCTACAGAGCATTATCCTTTGGATCAGATGAGCTATAAACGTTGTGTAATTTTTCCATAAATCAATCAACTGATTGTAAAAGAAAGAGAGAATTAAAAAATCTACTTAAAATGACTAATAGTCTTTGGGAGTTTCGATATTTTTCTAAAGTTCAAATTATTTCAAACTCGTTATGGTTCATTTTTAATTATTGACACCTTCCTATTCAAATAAAGTTGCTTTTCTTTACATTTTCTTTTTTTACAACTAATAAGTATGTGTTCTAAGTTTATTTTTATTTTTGTTTGCTCAATTGAGTAAATAATTGTCGAACTCAACCATGCAAATAGAAGTAAAACAAACAAGTTACACATGCACACACATGCACTCACTAATCTATATAAGTATGTAGATACAATATACTGTTACTTTATAACAACGACACAACCAACAGGTAGTAAATAGCAGCAGGTATTTATGTCAACATTTCAAATGCATATTTTCGGTGCAGGTTTTGGTTTTTTGCTGCTTATCTAGTTGTTGTTGAAGGATGTTGTTGAAAACAAAAAAAAAAAAAAAACAAAACAAAACATTAACAGCAATTTGCTTGTGTGTGTGTTTGTGCATAGTAACTAATTCATGCCTTAAGTATTGTACTGAAAGAGTTAATAACTTATTTACGCTGCTATCGCTAATTACTAAACCATTGCAATGACTACACCGTATCCATTTAATTTTTGGTAAACAAAAAATATTCAAGAAACGTACAAAATTGAAAAAAAAGTAACTGTATATTTGAAGTGCGGGCTTATGAAAATTTTTGGAAACTTTTGTTTAAAATTATAATTCATATGAATACTTTATACATGAAAAAAACACACATTTGTCCAATAGATACATAGATACATACACATAAACATCGCATAGGAACCTGGTAATATAAAAAAAAAATCATCCAAAAATGTTCAATTTTTCAATTGTACAATGTAACGAATATGTATTAACAATCGAACATTAAGTGTTGTTTTTAAAAATTAAACAACAACATTTACTGCATGTTTAAATTTAATTTCAATTGTTTCTTTCCTTAGCCGCAGAGGTGAGAATGCCCTGTAAAAAATACACGATTTCGGGTCGAACTAAGAAGCAATGCCAAATTCAGTAGTGTTTTGTCTTCAATTGTCGAGTTACTGGTATCGATTATGTTCTTTCAGCAAGCAACTTCCTCGTTAAGTACGCACCATACGGTGAGTGTCGTCCACAGGCAAGCAAGTTTTTTAATTTTTGTATAGAAAAATTATGAGGGATAACATTTTTTTAAAGCAAAAACTAAGTCTGATGAATTTTTTTAATAGAAAAATTATGGCTGATGAAATTATTTTAATAGAAAGATTTTAAAGAGCGATAATAACATTTTACAGAAAAATTGTTATTTATAGAAGAATCATCACCCATTTAAAATTTGTATTTCTTTAGATGTGTTCTTTGGAAATTTGTACTAAAATCTGCTATGGTGTTTAGTGATAAACATCACGGTCACGAATGCATATAAAACATTGTATTTGAAAAGATTATCGTGAAGATAATTTCCGCGTTTGAAGAAAAGCGAGAACACATAAAAGAAGAGAAAATGTTTTTCGTCCGCCAGAATAATTTCTGCATGATTGGGATCGACCTAAAAGAGACTTGAGAGCCAAAATATGCAGTTTTCTATATTTTTGTAAGCACCTGTACACTTGCCTTGTGGGAATGAATTTATATTAAAATAATGACTTTACCCTTTTTTTTTTGTTCATAAGTGAAGTTTATTTATTATTTGTAATTAATTCAACTCGTTAGCTAAATGTGGGTGTTATTGGCTTTTACCAGAAATTAGAATAACATTTAAAATAACAAAAATAAAATGAATTGTCATTAAAAATTAATATTTCAAACAACTTGACAAAAGACAGAATTCTAAAAAACTGTAATTATAAACCTAATATTCCAAATAACTAGTAAATACGGAGGTTGCGACTCAAATTGAATTTGAAATCGAATTTCCTAATTTGTAACCCAAAGAATTACTACTAAAACTGATTAAAAAGATAAGATATTTTTAAGGAAATTTAAGTAAATTTCCAGAAAATAAAATAATTGTTCTAGTGTTAAGACTGGCCTTTACAGATGTATAAATAACTTAAATTTAATTTGGTATTTTATTATTTTAAAATATTTTGAGTTAAATAAAATAAAAGTTAATTTATCGTTATAACCTTAAACTTGATTAGAAATGTTAGAATTTTTCTGAAAAATTTTAACAAGACAATTAAATCTTTTGCAAGCCATTGTGCGTAGTAATAAAATAAACTCAGTTTTTGTTTTTTTTAGCAAATTTATTGTTGTAGTTAACGAGTCTGCAGCGAGACACAAGCTTGCCAAAAAGGCTTTTGACTAGTTCCAGCGTTTAAATGACAAATTTAAATATTAAATTCAGTATGTCGTGTAAAACGTTTGCTGGTATATTTCCGCTAGGAAGAGACAACATTTTTTGTATAATGAAATAGGCTCAAAAAGCTTTTCAGCTTAAAATAACTTTTTTGCTAAGGCTTTCAAAATAACCCTTGTAAAGCTTTTTAAGTAATAACTATAAAAATTTTTATTATTGTTGTTTCTGTAAAAAGGTAACATTATGCCAGTTTTTGATTGTTTTACTAAAATGCAAGGCGCGTGTTTAATTAAAAATTTTTATTTTAAAAAATTAAAAATTATTTCCTATTTCTTTTTTTTGTTTTATTTGTTCATATTAACAAGATTAGCTGGCTATAAAAAAAAAGCAAAAGCTTTAAAACTCTTTATAATTTTTATAATATTTTATTTTTTTTACTTTTTTTTTGCAGAGAAGAAAAAATACTTTTTAACACTCAGCAGACATGCAGTTTACAAACAGACAAAAAAACCTATAATAAAATAAACCGACAATTGTTGTTCAACTTGGTAACAGTTCCTTTCATTTCTTTAATAACAACAAACAACTTTCTTTTCAAGGCACTTAATAAATGAATGAATGAATAAAAAGAAAAGAAAAGCAACAAAAACATATTTGATACAATAATAAAATTGTTGCTTACATGTTGGATACACATTTGCTTGCTGGCTTGGCTTGGCTTGGTTTGGCTAACTGACTGACTAGATGACTGGCTGTATGTTTCACAACGCATACAACTAAACAAAATTTATATGATTTTCTTATTTAAAATTAGTTTTTTTTATATTTTTGTTTGGCTGGCTGGCTGGCTGGAGTGGAGTGGATTAAAATTGGATTGGTAATATGAAACAGCCGACAGCATTATATATGTATGAACTTTGAATTGTGGGAGCGAACACCTTTCACTTTATACCACCAACAATATCAATGTTGGCTGTTTTTTTTTACCAGCTTTGACTGCACGTTGATTGCTCAAGAAATACATCATCAGGTTTATTATTAAGCGCAAAAATTCAAATAATTAAAGAAAACAACAAATTTATGTTAAATATATCCATCCAATGACTACAAAATAATGAAAACTTTAAGAAAAAAAAAAATGAAAAAAAAACTAAAAGTTACAGTAAAAAGTTATAAAAGTGACAAGGTTTTTTTGTTGCTGCTATTTTACAATCAATGCATACAAAATAAGCAGCAGGCAGGGCAGCGTATTTGTCTCTCATTTGTTATTTTTATTTTTTTTTTTTTTTTGCTTCTTACAGAAAAATGTGAAAGGTTTTTTTAATTTGCTTTTTTGTTGTTTTTTATTTTTTATATTTAAAACTTCTATTTTACCATTTCTTTACTTCACCTTTCTCTTTATTATCGTTAAATAACAATTTTGAAGTACTTTTAGTTTTACGCTCAGACAATTTTCACAATTTGGTGCTCTTTTCCGTTTTTAGGAGTAAATTTATAAAATCAAGGTTAGAAAGCAAATTGTCACACAAGCAAATAAAATTTAAAATAAAAAAAAATAAATAACTTTTTTTCTTTTTAACGATCTTTTTTTATATATTTTTTTCTCTTCGATATTTCGCTTTCCTTTGGAAAGCTTCTTCAGGGAAAAAAATAAAAAAAAAAATAAATATCTTTTTTCTTTTTTAAGATCTTTTTTTATATATTTTTTCTTTTCAATATTTTGCTTTCCTTTGGAAAGCTTCTTCAGGAAAAAATTTTTTATATTTTTGAAAACAAAAAAAAATTTTTTTTTCCTGAAGAAGCTTTCCAAAGGAAAGCGAAATATCGAAAAGAAAAAAAAATATATAAAAAAAGATCGTTTAAAAGAAAAAAAGATATTTATTAAAGATAAATAAAAAATATCGTTTAAAACAAATTAAAAAAAAAAAATAAATAAAGCGGAAAAATTTGTATTTTTAAAAAGTACCTTTTAATAAACACAGCGTTTTTAAAAACACAACTAAATGTACTTTTTTGAATAAATTAATAAAATTTTGTTTTCTTCTTCAATTTATTTTAAAAGAAATTAAAAAAAGTACTTTTATTAATTTACTTTTTTTTATTAAGAATTTGTTTTAAAACATTACTTTTATATCTTTACACCAAAGAGGTCCTTTTTCACAAAAATAACTTCTAAATAAGGCTCTTTTTAGTACCCAGACTTTTTTAAATAAAAGGCATTTTTTTTTAAAAAAAGCTTTGAAATGTACTTTTTCTAATTAACATTTTCCTACCGTTTTCAATATTTTTGCTTAATAAGATTTCTCAAATAAAACTGCTTTATGCCATAATGATACATCCGCAATTCTTTTTTATATAAGATTTTGAAAAACATGAAAAACATTTTTTAATGTAAAATTTCAAGAAATTTGAATTATTATTTTTTTTTAAATAGTTTAAAAGTGAAAGGGGTTTTATGGCACTTTTGTTCTTAACATTTTTTTAATATTTTAAGTTAATTACTAATTAATTAGTTAGGCTTCAGTTCAGTAAACATTGTTCGGATTAAACACAATTTTTAAGAATATTTTTTGAGGTAAAGATTTATTTAAAGGATAATTGTGCTTTTTTAGAAGCGAGTGTTGGAAAATGGTGGGATTAATAATTTCAAAAGTAAAAGTATTATCGTTTTTTTTTTGTTTTTAAAGTATGCATATTATTATTATCGCTATTATTAAATTTGTTATTATTATTATTATTATTATTATTCAAATATTTTTTTTTTCCTTAATGTGTGACGTTAAATATGCAGTAGAAATGAATAAGGTTAGCACCCTGAAACTAGTAACGCTACCATAGACACTAAATCAGCAACTTCATTTATATTCTTAAGTATAATTTATGCTGTTTAAGAAAACAGTCAATCAAACTATAATATAACACAGATAAGTTTAGTAACGTAATTTCTTTGGATGGGTGTCGAAACACACTTTTTCATCTTCAGCGAATAACACTTAGTTTTCCTTTTCATTTAACGTCACGATATATAAGATTTCCCTTCCTTTTATAAACTTATTTTATTTATTTAATTTTTTTCATCCCTTTTCTACGTTTAACATGAACAATTGACGTGAACGCTGGTTAATTTTTTCTCTTTTACTCATTGACTTTTTTTATTTTCCTCTAAATCTAAAAATAAAAGAATTGTTGTCGTGCGAAAAAAAAACGCTGTGTAACGCGCGTAGGCGTTATATATTCTTAGCTTTATTTTATTATACAATCATTACAAAACTGTGATAACAAAATATTCATGTTTGTCATATGTACGTTAGTGCATACATCTTTACATCTACGTAAATGAAACATATATATTTGGTAAAAGGTTGGAGAGTTATGTATAGCAACAGGAAGTCTTCATAGCCATAAAAGAATTTTTTGTTAAGAAAAAATCTAACAAACACCTACACCTACACCAATTAACACTTTAAGGATTAAAAGTATTGATTCCAAACGCCCACTAAAGAATTTTAAGTCTAATTATTGCTGATTTTTTTTTTATAATTTATTTATATCTTAACCAAATGTTGACTGAATAAAAGTATAAAAACATAAATTAATGTTATTTCTCATTCCTGAAAATCATTCTTTAAAACAATCAGTAAATAATTAATACATTTTAATGTTTGAGATATTATTTAATAATTAAACTTTAAAAGTTAAAAACATATTTTGAAATATGTGATGCATAAACAACAGCAATTTTAATAAAGTCTAGACTGAAACACCATTTTTTAGACAGCAAGCGTGAAGACTATTTGCAAGCCACAACTATTTGTGCTGAAAATATTTTTAATGATATAGTAATATCATCTGTCTACTCTCCTCCCAGGTTTTCAATAACTTAGGAGCAGTATGAACAATTTTTTACAGGTCTTGGACCACGTTTTTTGGCAGCTGGCGATTATAATGCAAAGCACACCTACTGGGGTTCTCATTTAATTACACCTAGGGGTCGAGCATTGTACAACGCTATTAGCAGCAATGATTTGGATGTTGCTTCGAGTGGTCAGCCTACATACTGGCCTACTGACAGACAAAAAATTCCGGATGTAATAGATTTTGCTGTCACAAAAAATATTTCAAGAGATTTAGTGACAGTAGAAGCTTCCATGGATTTATCTTCGGATCATTCTCCAACCATTTTAACTATTTGTAACCCGCTTAGAAGACATTTGTTTTTTCCTGATACAAATATGATCAGTCGCATCAACTGGTTGAGTTTTAAGAAATATCTCAGCAGCCATTGTTCGGAAAATATTTTGCTAGAAACACAGGAGGACGTGGAGTATAGCCTTGCAACTTTAAGTGAAAATATTAAACAGACAGCTCAGCTTGCAACAACTAAACATCCGCAGACTACTTTAGGTCACATCTATTCTGCAGACATTGAACGTCTCGTAGCGGAAAAACGAAGAGGTAGAAGAGATTGGCAACAACATAGATCGCCCCTGCAGAGGCAGAGACTTAGAGACTGCACAAAGCGGCTTAGAGACTTGCTAGCATTTGAAAAAACTACATCGTTTGAGAAATATCTGGAGGGCCTCGATGCTACACCTAACTCCAATTATTCTTTATGGCGTGCTACAAAAACCCTTAAAAGACCCATTGAGTACAAGCCACCGTTGAAAAAGGCGACTTGTTTGCCGAATACTTGAAAGATGTATTTACCCCACACAAATGTACTGATGATGTTAATTTGCCGAGCGTAGTTGCATTACCCCCTCGACCCTTAAAGTTTAGGTTGCATGAGGTTCAAAAGCTAATTTCTGAGATAAACCCGAAAAAATCTCCTGGTATGGACGGTATAAGTAACAAAATGTTGAAAGAGCTCCCCAGTATTGCAGTTAGAATCATGCTATTCATTTTTAATGCCATTTTACGGCTTGAATACTATCCTGACCACTGGAAGATTTCCAAAGTTAAAATGATTTCAAAACCGGGTAAGGACCTAACCAAAACCGAGTCATATAGGCCCATAAGCCTATTACCGACTATTTCAAAGGTTTTTGAAAAGTTGCTTATGAATAAATTGTCTCCAATGCTAAGGGATAGTGGGTGTATCCCAGACCATCAATTTGGTTTTAGAAGTAGACATAGCACAATTGAGCAAACCCATAGATTGGTTCAGGTGATAAGAAGGACTTTTGAAGAGAAAAAGTATTGTTCAGCTATTTTTATTGATGTTTCTCAGGCTTTTGACAAAGTTTGGCATGAAGGTGTATTTCTGAAACATAATTGGACGAAAATTTTCTGTTGTTGAAGGAGACTTCGTTAGTTTATCTAAACCAATTTCCTCAGGCGTACCACAAGGTAGCATTCTTGGACCAGTTTTGTATTTGATATATACCTGCGATATGCCTGTTAGTGAAACTGTCCACACTTCTACGTTTGCTGATGATACAGCGTGTCTTAGTTCGCACGAAAACTCCTATCAAGCCTCCATAAATCTTCAGCAACATATAACTCAGTTGGAGTTGTGGTTAAAATTATGGAGAATTAAAGTGAACGTTCAAAAGTGCATTCATGTGACCTTCACCCTGCGAAGAGATAATTGTTCACCCGTTCGAATCAATAATCTCATTGTTCCTCACCATAGTTATGTGAGATATCTTGGTATACATCTTGATCGTCGCCTTACATGGAAACATCATATTGACTCAAAGCTAACACAAATGAAACTTAAGCTAACACAATTACATTGGCTCATTGGCAGGAACTCGAAACTTAGCCTAGATTGTAAACTTCTAATTTACAAGAGTATTTTGAAACCAATATGGTCTTACGGAATCCAACTTTGGGGCACTGCCTCAGCTTCAAATGTAGATAGAATTCAATGTGGACAGAATAAAATTTTACGGTTAATAACTTCCGCTCCATGGTACATCAGAAATTCAAACATACATTGTGATTTAGACATACCGCTGGTGACTACAGAAATCATCAAATACGCAGGCAAATACTTAATAAAGCTTGATGACCATCCTAATCCCCTTGCTCGTAATATCTTGAATTATAGTGGACATAGCCGATTAAAAAAGAGGGATACCGCAGCTTTAATCCTCAATGCTACAGATGACACATCTTAGAAATATTTGTTTTGTTTTTTTTAATGTCAATTTTTTTTTACCCAAAAGATTAGTTCTGACATGGTCGGGACTAATGTAACTTTTTTTTTTAGAATTTAAGATTTTAAAACTTATTGTTAGTTCAGTTTCTTGAAGATACTTTGGGGGGTGTTTTTGTTAGGAATGTTTAAATGAAACAAACCCTCAATCAAAAATTCACATTTGTTTATTAAAACGTTAAGCACTAGTTTTGTACAATTTTTAAATGTGTTACAATTAAAGAAACGTCAAGATCGTTTTTATTAAAAAAGAATAAAAGAATTTACGATGCGTGTATGGCGGCGAACAAAAACCAAGAGGCCGGAAACCAAAAAGCACAGTTGCTATATTGTCTGGTTGCTTTTTGCGTATGCAACCAGGGGTGTTTAAATGAGTTGTGGGTTGCCACAATACAATAAATAATTATTGAAAAAAATAAATAAACAACTTTAAGAGAATGGTATACCGCAACAGACAAAATAATAAATCATTTTTAAACAAATTAGAGGATCTGAGGAGTTTTTTAAGCGAACTACATTTTTAAGGAAGAAGTTCTTAAAAACTGTTTCATATAAATGAAAATAACATTTCTGAGGGTTTGTTGTATTTAAAATTTTTTTTTTTAAAACTTCTCTTTAAAAAATTAGTAAATTTTTTTCTTTAAAGCCTTTAAGGCTTTAAAAAAGCGAAATCAAAAAGTAACTTCTGAAGGTATCTGTTTTTTTGAAAGAAATAAACCAGGGTTCAGAATTTTTCATTTATGAATATTTAAAAATCAACATTAATGATATTTTTCATAAATGAGAAATCTAAAATTTTATATTTATTTTTCACACTCATAAACGAACAAGAAAAAATGTTGTGCTTATGTTCATACATAAATGCGCACAACAAGAATTATTAGTCTTATTCATATGTGATAAATGATAAATCAGCTACTTCTCATTAATGTTATTTTTCATAAATGTACATGTTCATTTATGAACGTTGAAATTTTATAAAATTTCTCATAAATGAATGTGAAAAAATTGTCTACCTACGATCGCAGTTTACCGTAAAATGTAGTAAAAACACATGGGTACATATTAACACAAAATACAATATTGCAATATATTCTAAAAGAAATAAAAAAAAACATTTTTTTTTCCTACATACGCCGACAATTGTGCATTATCAAATATGTGCGTTTATGTACGCGAGTGCTTAACGCACATATTTTTACGACCTTTTCATTTATGAAAAATTATCAATTTTGTAAATATTCAAAAATGAACACTTGTGTGTTTCTCATTTTTTCACTTATGAATAGAAAGAAAAAAATAAATCGTCGCATTCATAAATGAGAAAACGCAAAATATTTTTCAGTCTCTCACACATGTATGAGAAGAAGCGGCTAAAAAATGAAATGTACATATTCATACGTGTATGAACAGTGAGTGAACACTTCGCTACTCTGCCCAAAAGATTAGTTCTGACATGGTCGGGACTAATGTAACTTTTCTTTTAGAATTTAAGATTTTAAAACTTATTGTTAGTTCAGTTTCTTGAAGATACAATAAATAATTATTGAAAACAAAAAAAAAAAAATAAACAACTTTAAGAGAATGGTATACCGCAACCGACAAAATAATGAATCATTTTTAAAACTTAGTTAAACAAATTAGAGAATCTGAGGAGTTTTTTAAGCGAACTACATTTTAAGGGAAGAAGTTCTTAGAAAGTATTTCATATAAATGAAAATAACATTTCTGAGGATTCGTTGTAGTTAAAATTTCTTTTTTTAAAACTTCTCTTTAAAAAATTAGTAAATTTTTTTCTTTAAAGGCTTTAAAAAAGCGAAATCAAAAAATAATCTCTGAAGGTATCTGTTTTTTTGAAAGAAATAAACTTTAGATGAGCACCGTTAGATACGTGCTACATTCTTTTAGAAAATTTATTAAAAATTAATCTCTATTTTCGAAAAGGTGTTTTTAAAATAAAAGTATCATAGAGGGACCAAAAACTAAAGGGCTCATTGGAAGCCAAATTTGTTTAGTAAATTTGTATATTTTTACTGCTTACTTTCCACTTACTTTTTTTTACTGCTTACAGCCACTTTAATTTACGACTAGCTAAGAACAATGGCATTACTAAGTTAAGCATATGTGCACAAAAAAAAAAAAAACTTGCACATAAATTTAAAACCACTATTTTTACACTATAAATTCCATTTTATTGACGCATTTGATCAACCCTCCCTCCTCAATAATTTTTTATAAAAAAAAAAAAATCATATTTTAAATATGTGAGTATGTTGCATGTAAGTATGTATCTGTATAAAGGCCTTTGTGAATTTTTAATCATATCTATCATGTTTCCAATAAACCAAAAACAAAAAGAAAAAAAAGAAAAAAACACAAAAAGAAATATATTGTAATGATGCTGGTTTTTTCTTCTTCTTTTCTGTTATTATATGATTTATCAGTTAAAAATGTTCCACAAATATTGCCAAATATATAAGAATTAAATAATTAGATACTTATGTAGTTTTGTTGTGTGACTAAATAAATTTTTACTATTAATTTTTACAAACTATTTTACCTTGTAACCATTAAGGTTTTATTTTTTTTTTTGTTTATTTTTTGCTTTTTAAAATATTTAACCAAAACACATCTATTGAATATTGCAAATTTTTTCATCTTGTTGCTGTTTCTTGTACATTCATTTTTGAAATTGTTGTTTGGTTTCGTTGGTTAGTTTTGAACTTAAAGCTTGTTAAAAAGGCAGCAGTTCTTAATTGTTGATTTGAGGAAGAAGTTTTGAAAAAAATATTTGTTGTTTCTTTCCGAATTTCGACTCGAAAACGTGCATAAATTGCAACGTGTTAGCATTTAGGTTAATCAGCAGCTAACGTCGTGTGTAAAAGTCAAGGCACTTGCAGTTTAACATTTTCAGAATCTCTGAAACCATACACAACAACAATAGACGAGTTTTAAGTTTTTTTTTTTTTTTTTATTATTAGATTTCAATGCTGATTTTTTTCTCTTCTATAAATTTGGTTGCATTTTTTGTGTTTGGTCTTTTCAAGCCAAGAGACGGAACTGTAAACTTGTGCTCTTTTATTTTATTCTTTTTCTTAATTTAGTCCAACGTTGAGGCTTAAAGTTGAAAAACATTAAAAATATAAGGTGGCGGCAATAGTGTGTGTTAAGTCTTTGAAATAAACATTCACATTGACGTCAGCTAGCAACTGAAAATGAAATACTTGTATGGCGGGACCGTAAACTGCAAACAAAAAACTACAACAAACTGGTAGTAAAAAACCATAAAAATATGTAGATATGAAACATTCATGCATAATACTTTGCCAATTTAAAACAAAAAAAAAAAAACAATAAAACAAAAAAAAAAGCACAATACAATCGCTTACTCTATGACTCGTTTCTATAACATACAATACAGTCACTCATATCAATTGCATTATTATTTGTTAGTCAGCCAGCCAGCCAGCAACAGTTTGTAAAATGTACTCTTGTTTGTCTTCATTTCATTTCATTTCATTTTCTTTATGACTGGCAAGCAAAATTTTATATAAATTTCTTTCTACTTGTACTTCTATTAATTTTAAATAATTAATTTATAATAATTTTTGTTTTTATGTAAAAATCTCTTGTTTATAATTTTGTATAAATTAAAAAGGCAACGCTAAATAGAAACAATCACATGCAGAAATTCGCTCTTTAAAAATAGAACAGTAACTTAAGAAATGCCTCTCTCAAAGAAATAATGTTGATAAAAAAAGAAACATTTTCGTTTAACTAACGGTTTTATTTCGATCACAAAACAATTATTGGCTGGTTCAAGCAAAAAGGACGATATTAATTATAAATAAAACAATTTGGTCCATACAATTGGTCAATGACTCTGAGTTATAATTAATGTTCAATTGCGTTGATGTGCCATTGAACGTTGGAACCACTATAGTTCAGGTTTATATCCCGAACTAATTTAAGAAGAAATACTGCTCAATGACGCCGCCAGCCCATAAACCGTTCCAAACAGTCACTCTCTGTGAATGCATTAGCTTTAATACAATCACTCGTGGGTTCGAGCTGGTTAACGAATCTACTGAGATCATTGTGTGCATTGCCGCTGAACATGATTTTCTTTGCAAAGTCATCATTTTTCTTCTGCCGGCGTCAATTGAATTGAGTCAATTGTTACACACTTACATGGTACAATTGACTTAATTCAATTCTTAATCATGAAATCAGTAATAAATTTGATTAGTTAAAAAAAGTGATAATAAAACAACACTCTCTCTATCTCTCTCTCTCTCTCTATTATTTTGTGTACCATCAGTTAACCATCAGGTTACAGGCAAGTGTAACAGTGTGCATTTATTAATGGTGAAACTTTTTAGTTAAAGCTAATATTTATCTCGTTTCCTTTTGGTAATCGGAATGCATAAAAAGGGTAAGTATTTCTATGATTCTGTTGTGTTTTTATTAGATGTTGTGGTTACAAAAATTTATTAAATTTAAATTTCTTTCCTTTGAATTTAACAAACTTAAATGAGAAAAACAATTGGTTTAAGCAACGGTTAGATCGAAAGTGAGTTCTTAATACAAGTCGGTTAAAAAGGAAACTTCATATTCTTATACGTAAAAAAAATGAAAAACTACAGTTTCATTTGTAGCTTATAAATAAGTTCTAAAAAGAGTGTAGTGACTTATACGACTATATTAGCGATAAAAAAAATTGCGATTTTTTTTAATGGTTATCGATAACATTTGAAATTCAATAGTAAATTTAAGATTCAAAATTCAACAAAATATTAATTATTTTTCTTTTTCTCTTTAAGTGTTCAAACGATGTTTGGACAAATGGTAAAACAATAAAATTTTATGGTTATCTGTGTCTGCTTAACAATTGTTGAGAAATTGAAATATTTAAATACCCTTTAATTGTTAAAACTTAATCATAAACACTTTTTCTTATTTCAACATTTTTAATTTAATTTGAAATAAAAAAAATATTAATTTTTGCTTCACCTTTGCTCTCTATTGAAATTATGTTTTCTGTCCGTGGACATGAATGTGAGTTAGCGGTGTAAAAATCAGCTGTAGCCGTAAAAATTGTACAATCAGTTGCACTTATTGCATGTTAATTTTGCGCGATTAGTTGTCTATATGATGGAAATGGCTAAGAAGTACCTGGAGGGCTTGCATTTCTTAGAGAACTCTTTGCTGAGGGAGTGGATTTCTGCTTCGCGTGATTTGGGGTCTGTTCGAATGTCTAGGTATATTTCTCCGACAGATCTGTTGACCTTAAAGGGGGCTGGTCTACTTTACGAGGGTGCAAATTTCTTATTTTACCAAAGAAAACTACGTTAAAACTGAGAATACAGTTTATAATACTGCTCAATAGTTTTGTCTTACAATTTTTTAATTGTTAATTCTAAGTTATTAGTTTGTATGTTATTTTAAGTGTTTTTTATTTTTAAGTAGATTTATAAGAGCTTGTCTTTTTTATTTTATTTTTATTTTATTTATTGGGGGGGGGGTTGAATTAATGCAAAATTTTAATTTTAATATTTTTTTGCGAAAGACTAGCGCAAAAAGCATGTCAAAATTTTTGGATTGAAGAAGTCTTCAAAGACTTCTTCCATCTAATTTTTATATAAAACCTTATAAATCTTTTTTAAAGCCTATTTCTTAACTATGAAACTTTATAAACTCACTTTTTGCTTAAGCGGATTTACTAAATGAAATCTAATGCATTGACTGTAGTTTCGTTTTTCGCTTCTAGTGAATAATTCATTTTATTTACATCAACAACTGTGTTTGAAACGGTAAAGAACTTCGATGGATTAGAGACGAGAAACTTTAAAAGCGCGACTCAAAATTTATTTATTTGCAATGTTTTAATGACAATTTATTAACTAGTTTAAATGTTTTGTCATTAATTAATCAATGATATTGATATTTGTAATTCGTGTACGATTACAGCCGCAAAAGTTTTCTTTACCAATCGAATTGTTTGAGTCTTATTCTCGTTTAAACATTTTCAGTTAGACGCAGGCGGGAATACATAATATGCCAAGAAATTTTTAGAAAAGTCATATATCAAACACAGCCGGTAAAAATATACTTCTTGTATTTTCGCTGGCTGCAAAAGTTGTGACAGTATTTGGTAGCATTACGCATCTTAATCACTATATATGGCAGCATGCTTATCCGCAGAAATTTTAACTCTTCTCATACTCCCCCCAGGGGCATATAAATATGGTCTTTATAGAATATTCCACTATCTAGACTCAGTGCAACTGGGGAAAAATGTAACCCAGTCCCCTAAAGTCAGACAGGGAGATAATTGGAAGCTCCACTTTATTTCCACGGGGATCAGTGAACCCGCAGAGTTCATTATTTGTCTCTTTAGGCTTATAATAGTTCTCTGACTGATCATTGAGATTGGCCCCTATATGGGAGTAACGTGGTGGTTGTGGTTTTGCGGCCCCATAACAGTATAATGGTTATTATGGTGGCCAGGATCATCTCACTGATAATGATACGCAAAGTGAATGATCCAGTCCAGTGAGCATGTTTGACATGTGTTCTGGTCAGGAGTTAGAAAGTCTCCAACTCTTTAGCAAGGTGTGATGGTTTGCAGACCTGTCCTGGAATCATTCAAGTTGCAACTAGGTGGTTCTCTTGCTTAGAATTATGTCTTCGGCTATCTAGGACGAGCATGACGTTCCAAATTATGTATAGTGGTTTGTCCACCATCTGATTAAGGCAACATAGCCAGGCGCGGATGTAAAACAAATCACTATCTTCTCATACTGTTTGTTCTGTTATTAACAAATCTCTAGAATTGTCTGTTTTTCATATAATAATATAATAAACATAATAATAATAAATATAATAAATAATAATAATATAATAAAAGTAAAAAAGTAATATCGCTATCAAATTCTTCTATCAAAACTCTTCTTTCGTAAAGACAAAAATTTAATAATATTATCTTTTTGTTAAATTTATTGCAATTTTGAATGACCCAAATTTTACTAACATTTTTGCACGAGCTTAACCAAATATTTTTCTTTTTTTTTTCTCCTTTGTTTGCAATACGTGTATGATCGATTTGACATACATTTTAATTTTCGCTTCTAAAATATACAAAATAAAGAACAGCATTGTGTTCTAAAGAAAAGTAAACAAAAATCAAAACCAAAAATAAAATTTATCATCATCTATAATACTCAACATACTCTGTTAAAGGCATCAATAGTCTCAGATATTTATCTCACGAATGAACACATGAAATTACTTTATTGCAAATCTAAAGAGAATAAAGCTAAAGTTATTTATAGCAATGGTTGGTGGCTTAATTCATATTATTTTGCGCATCTTACAATGCGCAGCACGTGGGTGACAGAAAATAAATATATTTTTGTTTTCAAATTTATGCAAAGGAAATCATATGACTCTTCTGTTATATTTTTTTTTTAACATTTTTTCATTCCTTCCAAGAAGTTCTTTTGTTTTAATTTTCATCAGTTATTTTATCAAAATTTTGATTCAGA
Source organism: Trichopoda pennipes (assembly GCA_030448955.1). NCBI lineage: Eukaryota > Metazoa > Arthropoda > Insecta > Diptera > Tachinidae > Trichopoda > Trichopoda pennipes. Next base: position 5,811,969 of record JASKUP010000175.1, read on the forward strand.
GAAAGTTAGATAGATATATATATATATATATATATATATATATATATATATATATATATATAGTGAGAGAGATAGAGAGGAAAAGAAAAGTAAAGGTGCAATGCGTTTTTGTAACATATGTTGGCAGAATTTTGATGTATTTTTGCTTTAAAATGCTTTAAAATGCATTTTAAATTTTGTTGCATTGAAATTTTTTAACTTAAATTTAATATTTTTATAAATAACGGCAAACACAAAAAAAATTATCAAGTATTTCATCTGGCATTTAAAATGTGTTCTGTTGTGAAAAACATTAATAAAAAAACTTACTGTTGGCAACAATTTTTTTGCAAGTCCAATAGACAAAAGTAGAGTAAGAAAATAACTGCAGGCGTAGCTAAAAACCATTAAGTATTTTATTAAAATTGGTTTCTTTTTATAAATATGTGTTTATATATTTTTTTTTTTATGAATTAAATTATATTATTTTAAATCGTAGTTCGTTTTTTGTTTTCTTGCATTTATAAATGTCAGAGTTAATAAAAGTAACGCTTGTTATTTAAGTTTCTTATTGAGATTTTTTCTTCCCTAATTTGCTTTTTCTTCATAGCGAAATAAAGAAAGAAAAAACACCAAGGCAATAATAAATAAAAAAATAAAAATAAAACATCTAGCGAAATGATTTAATTGAATAACATGTTTTTCGAAACGTAAAACATGTTTTTAAAAATATTTCAACTTGTTAACTGCTTCTCTGACTCTCTACTTTTTACTATTTTTTTTTTCTCTTTGATTGCCTTTTCCTGATTTCAAGCATGACTTTTAAATTATAAAATTAAAAATAAAATAGCTAGAGAAGCAAGGCAGGGTGGTTAAACAAAGGAAATGTGCTTCTTGTTCCTAAATGTTACTTTAAAAAAAAAAAAAAGATATTAATTTTCAAATGATTTTGAAACACTTGTACTGTTGGTGACAGCCCAACCCATTACATGTGAAGTTTAAAGAAAATACTTTCAAGGTTTCTTTTTATTATAAATTGAAGTGTTGAGTAAAAATTTGAATTCTGTTCTTTTTTTTTCTTTTAAATCTAAATCCGCTTTAAATGTTAAAATATTTAATTATAATCTCTTTTATTATTTTATGCGAACTTTAAAAATGCCACAATTGTTCCTTCACTGGCTACCAATAATCTATATTGCGATATGCAGACGGACATTTTTAAATTCAAATTTTGGTACTTAATTGTGCTGAGTTAGCTTGTGCGTGGTTACTTAAGTTTTGTGTTAGTATTTTCTGATTTTTTCAATGTTTTCAAAATTCAATGTAGATTTTACTTATTTTTTAGCAGTTTTTGGATACATAAGACACAAAAAGCATCTCTCGTTGTATTTTTATTTTTGAAGATTCTCACTAAATGATTCTTAATATTTAAGCCGATTTTGAACTCCATTATACAGCTTAGGTCCAAAGTATTTATTTTTTAACTTGAGCCCGTTTACACTCACTAGTTAGAACTTAATTTTTAAGGTTCATAAAGTTTGGAGATGTCAAGTAAAAATTTGGAGATTTTTTTTTGGAATTAATAAATGGCGAATGGCGAAACCTATTCTATTGTTATAGAATGTGGCACACACGTGGTTAACAGGATGCATGAATAAAACTAAATCGAGGTATACTTTTAGGTGTCATTTTATTTTATTACGTTTAATTTGTTTTTGGTGTATAATTTGACAGTAGAGGATATTGTAATTCATGGATTGGAAGCTATTGATCTTTGTACTTTTTAGTATAGCGCTCACACGCGAAATTACGCCCAAACTTGAGTGACTTATAAATTAAAAGCTTTTTCACCTACTTTAAAAGAGTACAATCACTAGCACATGCTTTTAAGCTCTTGCATCACAGTTCTTCAGATAAACGATATTAATAAGTAACTATCTGTCCTGCCTTGCGTATTTTGAAAAGTCAGTCACTAATACTGAATTAGCATAGTAAGCGAAACGGCCACTTGAAATGTAAAAAACATTTTCAGCGTTTGACTTTTTGCAGAAATACAATTTTTAATATTTTATAAATAATTTTTTCAAGCACAAGTTCTTTATAAAAAAATTAAATATTTTTTTAATGATTGATTGACTGATTGAAATTGTTTACACGCGTTTCATTTCCTGAAGATGTCACCAAATGTTTAATGAAATATATAAAATAAAAACAAAAAAAATATATATATAGCAATTTTCGTTTTTATTTTAAAATGCTTATATTACTCTAATATATTTAAGTTATTTAAATATGCAACCTCTTCTTTAAGTATTTTGTTATTATCTTTAAATTGAATTTCTAATTTAAGCAAATTATCATATTTTGCTTTAACAGTGCAAGAGTGCAGTTGACTGTCATGTGTTTTATGTTTCTTAGATGTTCATAAGAGATGTTTTGCATGGTCTTGCAAACTTCAATTATATTGAGAAAATAATTTTTGTTTTTTGAAATAAAGAAACTGCTTTTAAATAAATGTTCTTCACTGTTAATACTTATTTAAACCATTTAATTGAAATTGCTATTGTTTTGTAAAATAAAGCCAATAAAACTAAAAATAATTTAGAAAAAAAACCTTATCCACTTCTGTTACAGTTTGTGGTCAATTATTATTATAATTTTTTTTTGTTTTGTTGCTGTATAAATTTGCGACTCAAATTTGAAAAAGAATAAAAAATACATAACTTTCGTGTCATAAATAAATAATTATTTACGCTATCAACGAAAATAAGAAATATGTGTAAAATAATAAATAAAAAAAGTTAATAAATAAATAACTAAAGCAGAATTCATATAAGCTTTTTAGCTTTAGCTTTAATTTTTTTTTAATTTTATTATATCATTTTTGTTAACGTTAATAGTTGATAGACAAATGGATTTTTAAATGTCGCTTGACTGTCTGCCTAGTACTGTATGGTATTATTGGTATTATTATCTTATATTATGTGTTATATATTTTTTATTATTTCTTTGATTTGACATATATATATATATATATATATATATATATATATATATATATATATATATATATATATATATATATATATATATATATATATATAATTTAATTTTTTGGTTTAGGAATAGTTAGTATTGTTTTGTTATTGGCTTTTAAACTCCTATACATCTTTGCTTACGATAACATTTTATAGGAAATGATGACATATTTATTATACGTACAGGCATACCTCGCTTAACGCTAACTCGTTTTCGTTATAACGCTCTTCAAAAAACAATTTTTTTGTCGTTATTTTTTATAATTTATTGTCATTTTTCGAAACATAGTCGTCATAAAAAGCAGCAGAATTTTTTTCCAAACGTTTTTTTTTTAAATAAAAGTAGGCTAAAAAAATTCCCTAATTCTGGGAATTCCCCTATAAGGATAAATAATTTGTGAAATTTTGTCTCATATTAGATTAGTCATTGGAAATAGTGATATGGTCCGGTACAGACTTAGTAATTGCAATATTGTTATTTTGAATTATAATTTAATTTCTAATTTTAAAATAAAGTACACATTAAATAAAAGATATATTTTTAAATAAAATACGCATCTTATTTGTCATTTTTTACTTCAAGGCAGCAAAAAAAAAAACGGAACCCCATATTTTAACGCTATTTCGGTTAACGCTCAATCTTCAGGAACGCAACCTGAGCGTTAAACGAGGTATGCCTGTATACTGTTTTTAATAATTGTTTTTTTTTTTTTTACTTCTGCACAATATAATTATGAACATAAGCAGAAATAATTGTTTTTTATTAATTTTGTTTGATTTAATTGGGTCTTTAGATTTTTATTGACTTTTAACTCGTCGAAAGTGAAGTAATAAATGAATTTTTACAATTGCAAGTTTTTTTTGGTCTGTTAATTACTGCAGATAGAGCAAAATGTTAATAAAATGTTGTACATGTAAGTTTCTAAACATATAAAAATAAATAGAAATTTTAGAAAAATCTTAGGTTCAAAAGGGTAGCCTAAGCTAGGCTAGCCTAGGCTGATATTTGAAATTTATAAAAAATTGAAAATTTAAAGTATATGTAGTCGAACACAAGTAATGATGTTCTCAGCAAATTTTGAAGATTGTACTATTGTGAAACAATTTATATTTCCTTCTCCGTGATTTGTGTTTTAAATGCTAAATTTAAGTAGCGCAATTATGATTTTTTGATCTTTAAAACTATAATGACTCGATGTAACTCGATTTAAACCGTTAAGTTAATACACACAGGCAGCCATTTGAAACACAAAAAAGAATATTAAAAACAAAGTTTCTTTAACATGGCATCTTATAAGCTGAATACGATTCATTCAAAGATGTTTCAAACTTCCGTTCAGTCTGATTTCGGAAGACACTTAAAATAAATTTTCTTTTTCGGTTTGTATTTTTTCCGATAAAAAGCAGAAGTTACAAAAATACAAATCAGGAGAATAAGTTGAATACGATATTTGCTTAATTAATGTTGAATCTTTAATTGCTTTTGTATTATGATTTGCCTCTGCCTTTTGCCTTTTCAAGCATCAGGCTCTCTTATTGACCCACAAATAATTAAAAAGACCTTTAAATCGTAATTTCTTCTCAGAGAATTATTTTTCCCTTCAAAAACTTATTTAATGTATAAAACATCCCTTTCTAATAGCAGCCTTCATTAAAGTGGAAGTACAAAAATCTATATTTGATTGTCTCTGATGTGTCTCTTATACTAAAGCAACCGGATTTCCATTAATTAAACTGCATTATTATGGAATATTTTAAATTAAACAGTTTGTTTGATGATATTTTCATTTTTAGATGACACAATTTTAGACACTAAAAAAAAAAAACAAAAAAACAAAAAATAACAATTAAACATTTGCTGTGTTCACCAGTGTATTTTCATTTGACCAAGCATTATAAATAATGAAGATAAGATTCTTATTTTGTTCATTTATTTATTATTTTATATAATCTGCTTTCAAAAAATGCATTCCATTCCATTTCATTTTTAAATAATAAAAAACAAAACAAAAATGGGAAAAATTTTTAAATAAAATGACAGAAACTAAGAGCAAACATTTTTATGTTCACAACATATCAAAAAGAAAATTGACCTCACGATAACATTAAACTTTGTATTAAATAAAATTTTAAATAATAAAGCAAAAAAAAAAGCAATGTTAGCTTAAAGATATTTAATTTAATTTTGCATAATTCCTAAGTGAAGGCCAACAGGGGCAACTATTTTGCGACATAAACGTAACCACTACTTGTGGGTTCTTTCCTAAAGGCCAGTTGAACACATATTTATGATTTAAGGTTTGATTTCTTTGAATTTTAAAACGATTGATTTTAAAGGACTCTTCCTTTGCGCATCAAGGGTTGAAGGTTTTTTCGTAAATTAATAATACGAAAATTAAAAATGTGAAAGTATTTTGCAGAAATTTCACTTCCAGAAAAATTTTTGCACAAAGCTGTTATTCTAAGTGCATTGTGTAAATTGAGAAATTGTACTTTTGAAATAAAATATTAGAAAGTAATTGCGCTCTTAAGTGACGGAAAATTATGCAAAGCAATCAAATATTTAGCGGAGGAAGATGAGAGGCAGTTAATCGCCCTGCGAAAAGTTCATTGGACTAAATGGAATAACTGCATAGAAGGCGTGTACCTGATATAAAAATAATTAATTCATTGCTACAGGGTGTCTCGAAAGAATATACGATTTTGAAATATATTGTTCTATATTTTAAACTATAGCCGACAGACATTTAAAACTTTCAGCACTATTAGAAAGGATAAAATTAAAAATTAAAGGGTGGACAATATCCTTTCTTTACTAGGTGGTATTCATATCGACCTAACTTCGTTCAGGTCGAAACTTCAAGGAGATGGAAATAAGTAAGCAAAGTTCAAGTTTGACTCAAGAGGAAGAAATTCCTTTTTAAGTTTATTTTTAATTTTATTTCTAATTGATAATTTAAAGCATTCAAGTTCAAATAACATACAATCTATGTAAATTTCATCCTGCGCAGCATGTTGCGGTTCAAAGTCACGTATATTCATTTTTATTTCATTTCTATACTTTTTGAATTATCGGTAGAAAAAAAAAACAAATTCAAATGCCTGCCAAAATGTTTTAAAATATATGACACCTCCGTGGAGACACTCCTCATTTTCTATTTATTTTATTTATTTTGTTTTTGTAGCGACCATTATAACATTAATTCTGTGAAATTTTTCAGTATATAGCTAGTATCGCCCCAAAGATATAGGGCTGTAGCGCTTATGTTTCTACCTTTTGCGAAAAAAAAAATACACAGATTCAAGAATAAATTTTAAAATCTGATATCAAATTCGTATTGTGAATTTCAAAGTCAAGTTACATATAATAAATATAAGAATAAGAGATTTATTAAAGATTAAATAGTTTCTTTGTTTTTTTCTTAACAACAGTGGGAATTTTAACTAAAAAAAGTATGTGAATTTATTTAATTCCAAGAATTCATTTAAATCTATAAATTTGATTTTCAATTAAATTGAAAAAAAACCTAGCGTTATCTTTTATGTAGGAATTTATAAGGCTGAGTGAAAAATATATAATAATATTTATAAGATTAAACTAGTACGAGGGCAGGTCAATGTGGTTTTAAGAAAATTATTTATAAGTAAGCAAAATAATATGAAATGAAGTTGGTGTCTGGAAAAATTAAAGTTCTTAAAGGCGACTGCTTAAATTTAAACTAAATCTCTCACAGTTTAGGTTCTTTATTTTTATGGCAATTATATTTTGTTGTTTTCGCCAAAAACTTTTGATAGTATAGAAAAAAATGATTACTTTTATTTATTATTATTATTATTTTCTATTAAATTTTAATCTTTTCACACGGTCATTTAAATTATAACGATTTTATTTTTTTTCTCTTAATATTTCGCTTTCCTGTGGAAAGCTTCTTCAGGAAATTATTTTTTATATTTTCAAAAACAAAAATTATAATGTGACGACCAAAAGTCGGCAGACTCGTTTTTGGATACATAGCAATTCAATCACAAGCAATTAGACTCTATATATATATGTTTTTCAAATTTTGTAAATTTTTTTTTTGAATTTCACAAATTTTTACACTTTTTACATTTCTGAAAATTTATTGTTTAATGAATTTTATAATTTTTTTTAAAAGAGAACATTATTATTATACACTTTTCATTTTATATAATTCATAATTATATTTTGTAATTACATTTATTATTTGTTAATGAAATATTTGAAATTATAATAGCCGTTAAGAAGCGCCACCTATTAACACGAGGATACATCCGTGAGAAGAACATACCATTAAACACAACCCTAAACAGTAGCAATCGGCTGTAGTTTAGTGGTATGGGTGTGTATGTGTGCCTGGCAGGAACATATAAAAGCGAGATAATTATGTTTTTAAGTGGAGTTGGCCACGGGCAAGCAACCGGGCAAGACTTCTTTTAAGTGAGTTAGAATTTTATTCAACTTAATTAAAATAGTCTTGCAAATAGGTTTCGCTCGCTCAATCAAAGCCAGAATCTTATTCGACTTTGAATTAAGCGAGACTCGCTAAGGTCTCCGGCTCAGTAAGTGCTGTCGCTGCTTCACCTGGCCAGAATTTTATTCGCCTAGGTGACGGAGCCCAGAGCCAGGCCGCGTCTTGGTCAGCAAGGCAAGAATTTTATTCGCCCTAGCTGAACAAGACGGACAAGATCGTCAATAGGCTAACACCAATTTCGACGTGGAAAGGTTGTCTCAGAATCTTATTCGTGACAACCGCGACAAGTCAAAAATTGCTGGACAGGCCAACTGTTCTGCTCAGACTGGACCAGAATTTTATTCGCTCCAGTGTGAGAAGCAGTAGGCTAGCCGACGGAGAGTGGAGACGAAAGCTCTTGAGGGCCACGAAGCGGTTGATCATCGTTGGCGTACTCAGTAGTGGTGCAGTTTAATTATAACTTATTTTAAGAGTGAATTATAAAAAAAAGAAATTTTTTTTATAAAAACAAAAGTGTCTCCTGTGATTAATGAAATACATTTTTTTTGTAACGAACCCTGGACGCCGCGAGCTTTACCCCAGCATAACGCGAGAACGTATCGTTACAATAACAATATAATAATAATTTTTGTTTTTGAAAATATAAAAAATAATTTCCTGAAGAAGCTTTCCACAGGAAAGCGAAATATTGAGAGAAAAAAAATAAAATCATTATAATTTAAATGACCGTGTGAAAAGATTAAAATTTAATAGAAATTAAAAAAGAGGTCGAATAAAACTGATAATTATTATTATTATTATTATTATTATTTTTGTTCCTTTGCATTAGCATGTCTACATGAAATAAGGTGGACTCAATACTTTATAGCAAAAATAAAACAAAAGTCATTGTAATAATTATTGAGAGTTTAACTTGCCTTAAGGAAAGCCTCTGTTAACCATAATTCATTTTTTTAATTTCACTTTCTTGATTAAAGCCACCTTCAGATTAAATTATTTGTATTGCCATTTTGAAAAGTTTTCAAAATAAAAATCAAATTATTTTTCTCTTTGTTAAACGAATTTAGCTCTCTACAAAAAATTTGTATGAGAATCTAACATATTGAATGGCCACTGTTTGAAGTGTCTCAGGCTGAGTGGAGTTGTAACGTGGAAATACAAATTCTATGGGAGAAATTCATATTCTTCCACATTACATGCCTAGGTGTACGATTAACGTTAATTCTCTCGGCTCCGACTCCATTTCGTTTGCTGGTTTGACTATAACGCTCACCACAATGCTTGCTGGGGATGCTTGATTAAGTTTTACTGATAAGTGTTGGACTTCGCCCTACTGTCATATATTATGTATGCTGGGAGTGCCCGTATTGCATACCCAGATGTTTGCTGGGGATGCTTGTGTTTCCACATGTAGACGGTGTATCAACTTATAATTCTCATACAGTGTATGAGAATATTTGTATAAGTAATCTAAGTTGATACACCGTCGGCATGTTGCGATTCCCACAACACAGGTTTTTCGTAGCATCAGAGTCTTGACGATAGAAACGATCTATACGACAAACCTTCTGGTTTACTTCGGTAAACTCAAAGGAATTTTGAGTATATACCCGGCAAGGGGCTGGGTATGATAAATAATACACAGCGGCTTCGGCTGACTGTTCCCCACAGCGGTTTTGCCTGACTGTTCCCCACAGCGGCTTCGGCTGACTGTTCTCCACAGCGGCTTCGGCTGACTGTTCCCCTAGCTTAAGACAAATTGTAGTATTGTAGAAACCTAGAGTTAAGTAACATTGTAAATATTTAGTTACTGAAGCTGTTCTACAAGAACCAGAACCTGTTAATAGCCGAACCTGTTGTCTTGCGGCTCATCCAGAACCCGAACCTGTTGTATTTCGGCCCATCAAGAACCCTAACCTGTTAATAGCCGAATCTATCGTATTTCGGCTCGCCTAGCGCACGAACCTGTTACTCACCGAACCGGTTGTATTTCGGCTCATCACCTGCTTATATTTAGTTATCGTGATTATTTTTCGTAGTATAAATATATATAGAACAATAGGATTTGAAATTCAATAAAGAAATTGCTGTAAGCCCTAGATAAGGGAAAATCAAGCATCTTATTACTTAAGGTTTGTGGATCCGTAAGTACGACCTTGGACACGGCTATGCTACCCCAGCCGATGAATAAAACCACGTTACAGAGTCTCCAATAAATTAGAAAATCTTCTTTTGGTATTTTAAAAAAGATATTGAATTCCACTCTTATTTCCTTCTTTCTTTTGAATGTTGCATTAAGTATTTAAAAATTGTAAAAGAAATTTCTATTGCAAATTTTATTTTTTTGAAATAGAAAATTAACTTCTTTTTGTTTTATTTTTTGTCTTGGCCACTTTTTATAAACAAAGTGTTTTTGTGTACTTTTAAATTACTTTGCAAATTGCTAATGACCCAATGAAATAATTTTGATTTAGTCAGTTAAAATATAAAAAAAACTTTTTTGATAATTTTCCTTTATTTATTTATTTTGATTTATTTTCTTTTTTTTTGTTTGTTTAATAAAGTTGGATTTTCCCTTATCAAGATATTTTGTAATAATAAATTGTTTTATTTTAATTTTATTTCTATTTCTACTGATAATACTAAATAAATGCTTAAAGATCTTGAAAAAAAGGAAAAAACAGAACAGACAAAAAAACGATTAGTTGTTCCCTTATAATTTTAAAAACTTTATCGTCAGTCTTTTTTATATTGTTTTGGGCAAGAAACTAATAGCTAAACAAACCGTGAAAAAATTGTTCATGGAAACTAAACAATTTTGAAGTGAAAGTAAAACTAAGTTGTTTTTGTATTTCTTAAATAAAAAAAAATACTTTTTGGTTTTATTTGTTTAAACAAATGCTTTTGATCTATTTGTAATATTAATATTACGAATAATAATAAAATTTAAATGGATTAAAATAAAAGAAAATTGTCGTATTTGCACGTTTTCCTTAATTTCAAATACAGATATTTTTTTTAATTAACAAATTTCTTTTCTCAGTTTACAAGGTCTTTTGAAAGAAACTTTAGCTTAATGTATTATTTTGTTACTGGGGATACTTACTTAATTAAACAATGAAAGAAACGAATACATAAAAGTAAACATCGCAATGTTAGCCATAAAATAAAAAAAAATAATTGAGTTACTGGCAATTAAGTTCTTAGTTCAGATTCTCGTGATAAACTGTTAGATAACTGATTATAAGCTGTATCACATATTTGAGCATTAAACTTATCTACAAAATTGCCACTATTCAAATACAACCATGATATCGTATTAAGATAAAAATATTGACATTTTGCATAAAAATATCTTTATTTAGTAAATTTTAAGTTTTTAAATATTTAAAACTAAATTATTCAAAATGAAAAAATTTAATGAAAGCAATTTAGGTCTCTACAGAGTTAAAAAATATTTAAGTATTTAGTCAAATGTAAATTCTATTTAGCACTCATAGCCTATGCTAACAAAAACTCATATGAGATATTAATTTTTCTAAATAATTTTTTGCAAGAATATCCCAGGCCAGTTGACAGTTAACTTACAGGATATTTCAAAATTAATAGATAAAAATTTGGAGGCAACTGTTCTTAATTATCTCAACGATATTGAAAACATTCTTATTGTCAAAAGAGCACCCATTTGGAGTTCAGATAATTTACAGGAAAATGCAAGACGTCCTTTTCCGATGTGAGTATTTTGCAAAAAAAAAAAAAAATAAAACTACACCACTTAAATAAAATATGCTGCTTCACGCAATTCTTTCTTTTCTATTTAAACAGGATAATCTTAATTTGATAAATTTACAACATAATATCTCTTGCTCATGTACTCATGTTTAATTGGTATTAACAAGACGAGCAGCACACTGCTTTGATTGAAAAAAAAAAATTGACTTTGGACAATTTCCCAAATATCGATTAGTGCGAAAACATGCTAGCAAAGGCAGAGAGACTGTTATCCTTACATCCAAAAAATAAATAAAAAAATTCAAATAAATGATTTAAATATTGTCTAAGAGAATATAAACTGCGATTTCTATTTTGTTGAAAGGGTATAAAGAGCAGAGTAGCGAAGTGTTCACTCACTGATCATACATGTATGAATATGTACATTTCATTTTTTAGCCGCTTCTTCTCATACATGTGTGAGAGACTAAAAAATATTTTGCGTTTTCTCATTTATGAATGCGACGATTTATTTTTTTCTTTCTATTCATAAGTGAAAAAATGAGAAACACGCAAGTGTTCATTTTTGAATATGTACAATTTTGATAATTTTTCATAAATGAAAAGATCGTAAAAATATGTGCGTTAAGCATTCGCGTACATAAACGCACATATTTGATAATGCGCAATTGTCGGCGTATGTAGGAAAAAAATGTTTTATTTCTTTTAGAATATATTGCAATATTGTATTTTGAGTTAATATGTAGTACCCATGTGTTTTTACTACATTTTACGGTAAACTGCGATCGTAGGTGGAAAATTTTTTCACGTTCATTTATGAGAAATTTTATAAAATTTCAACGTTCATAAATGAACATATACATTTATGAAAAAGAACATTAATGAGAAGTAGCTGATTTATCATTTATCACATATGAATAAGACTAATAATTCTTGTTGTGCGCATTCATGTATGAACATAACCAGAACATTTTTTGTTGTTCGTTTATGAGTGTGAAAAATAAATATAAAATTTTAGATTTCTCATTTATGAAAAATATCATGAATGTTGATTTTTGAATGTTCATAAATGAAAAATTCTGAACCCTGATAAAGAGTATAGGGTCTAGCTGTAACCGGTGTCCCGATTTTAATTGTCAATCAAAGCTTAATGTTAAATTTTTTGGCCAATTTAATTTGACATTTTTTTATTTCAGTGTTTGACAAATGCAACCATAGACCGGTATACTATTCCGCAGCTCGTTAAGATTGTTGATGATTTTTACGAAAATGGCCGTTCGTGATATTTTTGCTAAGCATAACAGACCAAATGTGTTCACAATCGGGAGAATTGTGTAAAAATATCAGCAAGGCGAAGCGCTCAATTCGTTCTACGGAAAACAGTGCTCTTACTCGCGTTTGTATTACAGAATAGACAGAAATATCGACTCGACACTTACAAGTCTTTGACTTACCCCCCGGGGGCACATATATGGTCTTAATAGAGAGCTACTATGTAGACCTGTGCAACTGGGGGAAAAAGGGAGCCCAGTCCCCTGAAGTCAGCAGGGGTACAACTGGAAACTCCACTTTATTTCCACGGGAAGCAGTGACCCGCAGAGTTCCGTTATTTGTCTCTTCAGACACTTAACTATTCTCTGACTGATTATTGAGTTTGGCCCTTTATGGTTCTATGGTGGCCGGGTTCATTTCACCTTTAGTAACACCTACCTGGTGCAATGTTCCCAGATCCACTGAGCATGCTAGACATGTGTTCTGGACAGGAGTTGGAAAGTCTCCAACTCTTAAGCAAGGTGTGATGATTTGCAGCCCTGCTCTGGAATCATCAAAGTTACAACTAGAAAGTTCTGTTGCATAGAATTATAGCTTCGGCTTCCTAGGACGAGCATGAGCAGTGGTTTGGTCCACCATCTGATTAAGGCTTCATGGCCAGGTGCAGATGTAAATCTAATCCTTCACAAGTCTTTCACTCAAGTGCTGAAGTCTACTAACCATTTCAAGCGTCGTCAATACGTTGTATGATGGCTGAAATTAATGACGAAGCAAGCTTTCATCTCAATGATCCGTTAACAAGCCAAATTGCCTCATTTGGGAAAATGAGAATCCACTAGTCGATGCATCTACAATGAGTGACTGTTTGTTGCAGCTTATGAGCTGGCGGCGACATCGCCCCGTGTTTCTTCTAATATGAGGTCGGCCAAGTAGTTACCGTGAATGGTGTTCGCTATCGTTAAATGATAATACACTTCTTATAGTAAGAAATTGAGGGCATGGATCTGGTCTCAGCAGAATGGTGCCACTTGACATTAAGCCAACGAAGCAATGCCACTTTTGCGCGAGAAATTCAATAGCCGTATTATTTCACGTAGTGGCGATATCATGTGATTTGACACGGTTGCACTTCTTTCTGTGGGGATGTTTAAAAGAAAAAGTAGGCGTCAATAAGCCAAAAACAATTCAGGAGCTAAAGGACATAATTCGACACATTAACGACATGGAAACTCATTTATGACTCATTCATTGCATGTACGATCGAATAGAGGTATGTCACCAAAGGCGTGGGAGTATTTGGCATGGATCCTTCTGTCAAAATATATTAAAAAGTATGAAAATAATTCTCTAAAAGCTTTTTGTTTTATTTACAATTTACATCAAGCGCTTTGATTGGACAACCCTTAAGAAACAATTAATAACTTTTTACTTTATGTATTTAAAAATTAATTTTATCTTTTAAGCTGCATTAACAGATGTACAAAAAGGAGTTGACAAATAAAATAAGAAAATGTATTTTGCAACCACCGGGTGGTAGAGGCCATCAAATAAAAGAACTCTTCAACTTACGTGAAAATATTTTTTCCACCAGCAATATTTCTTAAGTTTAAAATAAATGAAGTGAAAAAATTGTTTAAATGCCGAGACAGGATTCTAAAGGATGAACTTTGCTGAAATACGAGAATTTATTCAATCAAAAATTACTTTTAAACAAAAAAAGTGTAAAACGTATAAAATTTTGTTTGTGGCTTCAGCTTCTGACGTTTTCCACACATGCATTGAACAGAACAACACTTCTCCATATTGATGGAAATAACTCTTTAAAATACAAAGAATATTAATCTTTAAAATATTTATTGAAAAAACAAAAATAAACCAGATAAAAATCTTGTAATAAATAATGTCAGGGCTGGTTTTTTAAAATTTTTCTTTTATTAATTTTCACATATTTCTAACTAACAACTTGTTAAATAAAGTTAGCAACAAATCAAAGACACACACACACACACACACCCCAACTTTAAAATAAAATGTGTTAAATAAAATTGTTAAAAACAATCTTAGAAAAGAAAAAAAAAACTAAATAATAAAAAAACTCTTAAATAACAACAATAACAAACAGTATTAGAACAACAATCTTTTTGACATTTCCTTTTGTTGATAAGGAAATAGTGTTCTTTCTCTTATTTGAACGAAACATTTGCTGTTACAGTTGTTGTTTTAAATGGAAATGGTTTCAGTAGAACACACTTATCACAAATAATAATTATTATTATTGTTATTGTTGTTTTCTTTAGAATATTAGTATTTTAGCTAAAGTAATAATATTTCATTTTGTGAAAAGAATAATTAAATTTTGTTCACATTTTAGTGTTTTTGTTTTTTTTTTATCAAAAAATAAAAGAAAAACTAATACATTTAAAAAAATGTTAAATAAATTAAAAGTTTTATTAATTTATAAATTTTTTATGATTTCTAGAAAAATCTTTAAATCGCTTAGCAACTTAAATTATTTATTTGTTAAAATGAAATTTATTTTAAAGTTGCAAAAAAAAAACAAAAGGAAAATTTGCTATTTTCTATTTCTGTAGCCACATGAAAAATATTATAATCCTTCTTCTATTTTACACTTTGCAATATTGACTAAAGAAAAATTTAATTCACCGTGCGCAGAACAGAGCGTGATTTGATTTACATCTGCACCGACCATATAGTCATAATCAGATGGTGGTCAAACCACTTGGTTGATTGGACATCAACCACGCCCTAGAAGGCCATCGAATACGTATATCCTCCGGTCACTTCTAGTAGCATTTTCGAAAGCCCGAAGTAGGCCGCAGCCTTCACTCCTTGCTAAAGA
Source organism: Trichopoda pennipes (assembly GCA_030448955.1). NCBI lineage: Eukaryota > Metazoa > Arthropoda > Insecta > Diptera > Tachinidae > Trichopoda > Trichopoda pennipes. The sequence continues at coordinate 5,827,343 of JASKUP010000175.1, forward strand.
GTTGGAGACTTTCCAACTCCTGGTCCAGAACGCATGAAGCTCTTTTTTATCAAGAACACTACAGCATTTATACTCACTGAACCTGAACCATTTATTGTGTTAATTTGAATGATCCGACCCACAAACTCTCACGAGGGTCCGCCACGATACTCCTATATAGGGGCCAACCTCAATAACCAGTCAGACCACATCTTTGCCTAAAGAGAATAAATAGTGTACTCTGGGGCGTACTGATTCCCGTGGAAATATGTGGATTGTCCAGGTGACTCCAACTAGCCTTTGAGGGGCCTGGGCTCCCTTTTACCCCGCAAGACACCAGTCTAAATGGAATAGTAGGTTCCAAAAAGACTATCATGTGCCCCCTTGGGGACCCCCCGTGCGCAGAACAGGATGATTATAATAATTTTCTCTGAAAAAGTGCTCACTAATCAAAAGAGAACAGGGTTTAGCAAAATTCCAAGTTTTAAAAGACGCGAGTTGCTCATCCATCGTTTTGATATTTTTTAGAAATCACAAAACAATCACAGAATTAAATTAGATGAAAACAAATCATAAATGTCGCCAAAAATTAAGAAATGCAGATCTTGTAAAGCACGTTCAGTTTTTGAGATCTACGATAGCGAAGCTCGCAAATCGAATGGAACACGGTTCAATAATTTTAATTTTACTCGTATATTAAAGAAAAATGAGTAAAATGGCAGCTGCAACTGATTATCATCACATAAGACTTTGTCAGTGCAGATCGCAATCAATTTTTGTAAATTCAAAATGTAAATAGCTGCGGGTAAAAAAGGAGTTCAACAATTCATTTGCGCAATAAAGCAACTTAAATTGTGCAACGAGAAAATGGTCACGGATTTTTTTTTTGTTTTTTTTTTTTTTTGTGATGTACACTAAATTATGGACATTCAGCTTTTTCTTTCAAGCAAGAAAAGAAAAGGAAGGAAAATTGTCGTTCCTTATATAAAAATATACTCGTTTATTTAAAAAAATTGAGTGTGGTACTTGTGCAGTTTCGATAACAGAAATGTGTTAGCTTTGTAATTTGACTTTTTCACAAATAATTAATGTTCGCAAAAAAAAAAAACACAAGAATATCTTAAGCGGTTTTTTCATTCTATTGAAATCTAGAAGCATTTCTAATGAAAAAGATTTTATCATTTATTTATTGACAAGTTCCAATTTACTACAATAATTCTTAGAAATGTTTGTTATAAAAAATGCTTTTACTTTTTCATATTTCTGTTGTATTTTTAAATGAAAAAGCTAAAATTCGAATGTATTAATTTTTAACAACTTTTGATTGGACACAAAAACAAAAAAAACAAAATGTTAAGCAAATTTAAGCAAAAAATAAAACTACAAATTATTAATATATTTTAGTAAAGAAAACAACCATAATAATAAAAAAGTGCTTGATAATTAACTGCCAGTGAAAAAAAATTAGATTTTACCAAAAAAAAAAAAACAAAAAAAATTGTTTTTACATCAGCTTAGAAAGAAACATTGTAAGAGACAGTGTAACAATTTTATTATAAACTGGTTCTAAGACCATTTTATCTAGGTTCCTTACTATTTCGAATGAAGGAAATTTTCTTAACTAGTACGGAAAGAACACTGAAGATGGCAAACAGCCGAAACCGGTATGTTCACAAACCAAATTTGACGAGGGTCGACGGAAAACCGTACCCAAATAAAAAAGAAATTTTCTTCTCTATCGCTTTGAATTTATCACTTAAGTTAAAGAAATATTTCTCAGAGCAAAAAATGTGTATTTCTCTTGAGTTTTCTTCCCTTCTGGAAAGTGTTTAAAAACAAAATATTCAGTTTCCTTAAAGATTTTTAATAATGTTTGAATAAAATTTTTAAATTAATGTAATAAAAAAAAACTTACCGGATCTAAATCCGAGTCCCATATATCCTTTAGATCGGCCTCATAAAATGTTTCCATGGTGATGTTTTTATTTAAATTATTAAAAATGCAAAAATGCTTTTAGTCAATTCGCTTTTAATTTTGTTATTTAAAATAATTTACGTAACGTTGTTATAAATATAATTTTTTATTTGTGACACTTTAACAATTTGAATTTTTTAAAACGTTTTTCTAGAAATATGTTTGTAAATGTTTTTAGTTGTTGTTGTTGTAGTAATAGGTTCAACATAAAGATAATTTTATTATTTGATCACTGTTGCAGTTAATTTTTATAACCCAGTTTTAGTTTTATGTTATTAAATATGTTTTTAGATTTTATGATTTTTAAATTATTCTTAAAAAAAACGATTTATAGTTGAAGTCACTTTTTTTTAATTTTTAACAGATTTCTTTTTTTCTAAATATATATTCTAAATATATATTCTAAATATATATATATAAATATATGTATATATATATATATATATATTTTTTTTTTGATTATTTGGGTTAAAATAGATACTTTTTCATACTATTCTATTCTATTGTATTCTGTATTTCTGTTTTATAAATTGTGTTCAGTGTATTTTCATTTTGGTTTGGAATGTCGTTTATGTTACTTTTAAGGCTTTTATTTAATATTCAAAGAGAGAAGCCAATCAACCTGTTGCTTCTTCGTTCGTTGCTTTTTGGTTTGCTTTTTTTTTTTTTTTTGTTTAGTTGTTTCCAATCTGTTGCTTGCTTTTTGTCTAAACGTCTGGTTTTAGTTCTTTTTCTAGTTGTTCTCTAAATACAAGTTTGGCGTCACTGTTTCTTCATTCACTATCTACAGTGTTGAGTCTATAAATTTGATGTCTTGTTGTTGCTGCTGCGTTTGCTGTTATTATTGTTGTTGGTTATAATTTTGCAGCTAACACAAATACTTGACATGGTCTGCTTAAGGTTTTTTAAAGTTCTTCTTCTTTTTCTTATATCTCTTTTTCTTGTTGTTACTTCTTTGATTTTTTAATATCAATTCTGTTTTTCAATGTGAAATTTTATGAGTAACAAAAAGAATGCATGTCACAAAAAATCTTTCTCTCAGCAAGTTGTTGTATTCGTTGATGATTGGATTTGTATGGTCAAACAACAAAAAAGAAAAAGAAAAATAAAAGCACAAAAAAACGATTCACTTGTTGCTAAATAACTGTTCTTTAAAATCAAATTCTTATGCTTCCATAACCACACGTTTTGTGTAAATTCTTTCAAATAATAATTTCAATTCAAAAAAGTTTTATTTTCTTATTTTAATTTTCAATCATCTTTTTTTAATTATTAAAATAATTACAGATACCTAATAACAACTAATTATCTTACAATATTGTAATATTTAAGCGATAACACTTTTTTTTTTTAACAAAAACTGCTGAATCAAACGGGGAACTTTTTTTAATTTCGTTTAACGAAAACGGCGTTTTAATTAAAATTATTTTTATAACGCAGATGATAATTAAACACTTAACTTTTTTATTATTTCATGTTGAATTAAATAGCTTTTATAATTAAAGTAGGTAGGTATATTATAATAAATTTTTTTGTGTATTTACTAGAATGTCCGAAGTACGACTGCCATCAGAAACACCACTAAACTAAATGTCGGTGAAATTCTTTTGAATGCAAACACAAACGTTATGTTGTTGTATTATTTTCATATTTTTAATTTTGACTTCTCTCCTTATCGTAGTATTTCACAAGTAATCTTGTGCAAAGCAGCAGAAAAAAAAACACACAGATACTCAATTACTCACACTAATAAATTCCCACTGAAATTATGCAGCTACTTTTTATTGCTGTTTGGATTGTATTTTACTTTTATGAGAGTTATTTATACTCTGTGCTCTCACATTCTCTGGTCTTTATTATTGTTTCTCTGTCATATTCGAATATGAAGTAAAACTATCTAAAAAGTTGATTATGTACAGGTGGACAAAATAACAGCTCTAGTTTTTAAAATACAATTACTTTAGTATTTTTTTTTTAATAAATTCAGGGCGAATTCATAAAATGTGACGGTAGCTTAACAGAATTTGCTTTGGGGGCTTTTTTGAAACCGACAATGATGCATTTGCAAAACGCTTTAAATAATCCATTATGAATCCGCTCTATATAAAATTTTACTGTTTTCTTAAAATTGCTTTAAAGTTTTTTTTTTTTTAATACATTAGTATTTATCTTTATAAACGTATTTTTAATTTAATTTTGCACATATATTTTCAATATTTCGCTTTCCCTTAAAAAGCTGCTGCAGGAAATTAATGTTTATAAAAAAAAATTATTAACAATTTAAAAAAAAAGTTTTTGACAAAAACATATACATATACAAAAAAATAAAACAAAAAAAAAAAAAAAACAAAAAAACAAACAACATTTAAAAAATATAGAAAACAACAGTTTGAAATAAATCGCTTATGGACTTTTGCATCAAAAGAATCAACACGCAACTCTATTATTATGGCTTCAAGGTCTGTCCGTTTGCCTGTAACTTTGAAATCATTATAGGCACTTTAGGCATCATTATTTAGGCACTTAAGTTATCACAGTGGATGTATTATTGTGGCTAAAACAAAGTTAAATATGAGAAGGATTCTTCATAGAGAGGCGATGTTAAGGTTTATGATCTGATTTTTAAAACCGTTATAGCCAGACATCATCTAAAAATTGCAATAATTACGTTATATACTTAAATACCTTTAAAATATAAACTTCTTCATAAAACTACACACGGAGGTGCTCTTTCTTTTATTGTTGCAGCTTGTATCCATACCTATTTAAATCTAAGTACGTACCTATAAAAGATTATCGCATTTGTGAGCAGTATAGCAGCATAAGACAAAACGCCTAACAAAATTATACCGCACTGAGAAAATGAAGGGAAATCAAAATTGTTATAAATTGTTATGCAATTAAAAGAATCCAAAGAGTAAATAAAACAACAATATTTTAGAAATACAAATTTTCATCCAATGTCAGAATAAGATTTCAGATAATGGTTGCCGATAAGAATTTATTAAAAATTAAATTTGCACAGTTTTAATTCGCATAAAAAAGTCGCTTAAAAATATGGGTGTCTGTTACTTAGTATTTTATAAACTTGTGATCAAATTATTAAATTCTGCTCCAGCCAAATACTGCTTTTTATTCAAGCACAGCTGTTCTTTTTTCTGTTAGCCCGGCACTTTTTCTTTTATTTCTCTTAACGATTCTATCTAAAACCCTCACAGTTTCTATTATAAGCCCAAGAAAATTTCTTTATCTACTTATGTATGCATGTATGTATGTATGAGAATAACAGTGACTATTTTATTTGTTAGTGGCAATAAGGAGGATATTAATAATGACGACGATAATTTATAGTTATTGTTGTTGTACTAAGTTAAAATACCACAGTATTTGATGTCGATAATATACATATAATAAGGTTAACCGGTCCTATAAATTATTATGCCGGTTGCTGTGTTTATTTTCTCTTCTCATTGTGCTTGTGAAATGTTTTTTATTTTGTGTGTATGTATTGAATTTTTAATATTGAGTATTCAAAAATCTCTCTTTCTCTTTTACATTTAATTAATTTTAAGATTTTTGTGGATTTTTTGCACTTTTTTCTCTTGAGGGCACAAAAATATGTTTTTTTTTCTCTATATTTGTACTGTTGTCTCAATCTAGTGTTGCCTATTAATTTGTTGAATACCGTTTACTTGTTGCTTTTGTATTTCTCTACGAAACTGTTTTTTTTGTTTTGTTTTAATTTATTATAGATAATATTTTGGTAGTAATCAAAGATGTATTACGTCTGTAGCTTGTTTTCTGTATGCAGCTAAAATGCGTAAAAATATGCTTCTCTCGTTTTTACCGCAAATTTACGAGTATTTTTCGCTTGCTTTTATTTGTTTAACCTGTTTTTCTCATAAGAAAAAAATTTTAGAGGATAAATTTGGTTAGAAAAATCTGAAAATGGCAAGATCTTATGAATTCTTTTTTTCTTGTTTAGTTCATAGATGTCGATCTAGTTTTTAGTTGTTGTTGCTTAAAGAATTTTTTGGGAGGGGTTTTTTTTTTAAATTTATTGAGAGTAAGCTTCAGAAATTCTTTGAAATTTATTTATGTATTTCTTTCTAACATACATACATACATATTTTTCGACAGGTTTTTTAATGACTGTCGTCATAAAAAGTTATACTCTGTGTTTTGAATTTATTTAAAAACTTATATTCTTCGTGTCGCTAAGTAACTAACGGTTTTTGAAGAGATACAATTAATAATAAATTCGCTGGTCTGCAGCTTCAGAGGAGTGATGATTTTTTTTTAAAAGCTGTACAAAATCTTTTCAAATATTAATGTATATCTTTACTTTCAATTAAATTTAATACATTAAACAGAGTGTCGAAGGAGATGATTTATATTTTCTCACAAAATATTTCTTCTGTTTCATATAAATACAACTTGTAGGATAAACCTTTAGTAATTTTCTAATTTTGTAATTTTATTCAGTCAATCAGACTCTGCAAAAAACTCGTTCTCTTTTACTACTTGTACCATAAATAGCACGTTTTTCATAACCATAAAATCTCATTTGACAAACACCATAGTAAATCTCCCTCAATTGTTGTTGTAGTATTATTATTTTGAATTGCTCTTGTGCAGCCCAAAACCAAGTATATTAGAATCAAATAGAAAAAGTTCGCAGATCATTTCATAGTAGTGTAATATAGGCGTTTTAACTCGTCTATAATAGCAGCAGTATTAAAAAATAACATTAAACACAGAAGTAGTTTATATAGAAATATTCACAACGTTGTCGACTAACGATACATAATGGTGTAAAAAAAATATAGTACTTGGTTTGCAAATAAAAAAATGAAATGAGTAAACAAAATCCCGATATATAGAATGATTATCAAAATTAAAAACGTGCTTGTGTTACCCTAATTCAATTTTGATTTTTAGAATTTAAGGTTAACTTTCAACAGTTTAAGAACTTAAACTTTTAATTTTCTCCAAAAAAAAAAAAAAAACAAAAAAAATCAGGAGGCAAAACTGGCAGTCGAACACATGCGAGATTTACTCGAAGTTGCGATTTTTTTTACTTTTGGGATTCTGCCACTCGTTATCGAGTAAGTTGTATCGATATTTCTGATGATAGCACTCGATAGCGAGCTTGCGTTCGAACGCAACCGTGCGAGTTTAAATTAAATAGCAAATTTGATGTCGAAATTTTATTTTTAAATAGTTCGTTGGATAAAAAGGAAATGTAAGTTAATTTTTTTATATTTTTTCATATTAACTTTTTTTATTAATTATTAGGTCAAATACAACAAAAACCAATTTTAAGCAAAAACAAATTCCTGCTGATTTTATGTCTGAACATAGAAATTTGGCAAAAAGCGTTCTACCAAATACATATCAAGGAAAGGCTACAGCTAATAGACTTTAGGAAACCATGACTAATAAATGAAAAGCCTCTGGTCCACCGTTAAAACGTGTAAAAGCTTGGCGAAAGGTAAATTATTTATTGTTTCCCACCTTAACATGCCGCAAATAAAAAAGTTTATATTTTTCGATAGGTGTATGCTGATCAAAACAAATGGTTAAGAAAAAGCTTTCTTATAAGAAATGTTCACGCAAGAAAACTGGAGGCGGTCCTTTCGAAGAAAAACCATTAAGCGCAACTGATGAACAAGCTTTGAAAACAGCAGGCATTGATGTTGCTGTAACTGGTTTAAAGGAGGACATTCGGATCCCAAAACCAGCAAGCAACACGAACAAATACATGACCACAGCACAGTTACGTCTCAAGAAAGTGATGACTTAATCATACAATTAGTTGAGGAAGAAGAAACACCAAAAAAGAATGTATTAGTTTGCCAAAAAACTCTTCATTTTTTTTTGATACTCTAAACCGTTTTTTAAGCCTATAAAATAAATGTTTACACGTAATATTTACAAATTAAGCGGCTGTAACTTACTCATTGCTCGGCAAGCCCAATAGCTTGCTTGTGTCTTGTCCATATCACCGATTAAACAAAAAGAAAAACACTCAAAATTAAAAATAAAATTGGCACTTCTGTTGACAATATTTTTTTTTGTTTTCTTATTTCTAGTGTTGGTAAGGTCTTTTTTTTAATCTTTTACAACACTTTACTAAAAAATCGATTCGCAATGTATCGAGTCCCATCATTAGAATAACTCGTACAATCGAAATTAATTTAGATACGAATTTATTTGAATCACGAGTCCCGTAATTTGCCCCCAGGTGTCATTTCACACTTGAAATTGGTTTTTGGCTTGTTTTAATTTTATTAAAAGAAACATCAGTTTAAATTCCCTTAAGACTTTTTTTACGATATACACCATCTATTTACAATTTTTATTGGCATTGTTTTGTAATTGAATGTGAATATTATTATTTAATTTTTTCTTTAATAAATAAAGTATTAATAGCAGTATGTGTCTTCAAATTTTATTTCTGCTGTATTGCGTTTTTTTTTGTTTTTAGTTTTGCTGGTATTAAAGTGAATGTACTTTTTTAATTTGAAAGGAAAAATGTTATTTTCAACGATAAAAAATAAACGCAAAGAGATCCGGTTTTCAAGCGGCGTAATAACAATTATACTGACTTGTGTAACTTACTGCCTTAATATGGATACAAAGATATAAAAGTTTTAAAGTCGTGCTTTTTTTCCTATTTTGTTTAAAGTATGGTGGCTTAGTCTTTCATTTTACACGATTGTAAGTGGAAATAAAAAAATTCAATATTTCAAAATTCCAGAGAAAGAGAGTTTATTACTACATCTGCAGACACAAAATCAAATTGAAATGTGTAAAATGCTTTTTGGCCGAGACATTTTATTACCAACAGAGAGGTTCCTCTTATTTTTTCCTCAAGCCAGTGATGTTTTTGTAGAGGTATTTAAAATAAAAAAAAAACATAATTTCAACGGGAAGAGCTTAGTTTTCCAAATTTATATTTAAAAGTGAAACATAGAGTCTCATATTAATAATTTTATTAATAAAAAATATCACTAAACTCGTGACAATACAAAACTATTAGGTTTTAGTTTTGCTTATAAATAACACATTTAATTATATTAATTTGGCTTTTTCATACACTTTTTCCTTTATTCTCATAATTGATTTTGCATTAAAATAAAAATTTCTACACAAACATGATCGGCAGTTAAAACAAAAACAAAACGACACAAAATGCAGATACAGAAATTATTAAAATAGGCAAGAAAAAATAAATCTCTATAAAACAGAGAAAGAAAAAATTTACAAAATTTAACACCTTCTCCCCCAATCATAAACAAAAAAAAAAAAAACATGACATTATTGGAAAAACCATGTGATTACAATTGAATTCTCCGGTAAAAAAGACAGACGGATGCACGAACGTATACACTCAAATTGTCGTAATCACTGGCACACGAAAATAAAAACATGTTATTAATTATTTACTATAAAATGAGAATACACGACGATCTTTAACTTCTCCCGTTATTCAAAAAGCAAATTGTGTGGCTGCTGCTTCTCTTCTTGTTGTTGTTGTTGGTGTGCATAATAAATAATGTTTTTATTTTTTACTTTTATTTCAATGCAGTTGTTTCATTTCAATGGCTCTCTGACATTCACCAATTCACTAAAGCAGCAAAAATGCAAATAAAAAATGAAAAATAAAGACAAAAAAAAGACAAAAAATTGTGTTTTTTTTATGTAACCAACATTTCAACAATCTCTTCACTTGCATAAAACTCACAAAGTTTTTTTTTTTAATTCACTCATATTTCTTCACTGACAACATACAAAAATGACCGGGAGTCAGGTTTGACGTTCATTTCTTTAAAGTGTCCTACATTTTGAAATGTGTTTTTTCGTTTTTCTTAAGTTTAACTTCAGCGGTATTTATTCCTTTTAGATAAAGAAATATAATTAAAAGATGGTTGGCGAACAAGCGTTTTCTATTAATTATCAGCTACTAGTTGCATTCTTTACTAGAGTTTAATACCGCTGTTGTGCTTATTCTTACTTTTTTTTCTATATGGGATCCTTTGCTCCCAAAAAAAAAACTCCTCAATTATTATTTTGTTTGATGCCACTTTGCTTATCCGTCTTCAAATAATTTTAATAATAAAACTGCTCGTGCTTTTGCTGAATACACTTCCACTACTACTACCACATGCTATTTCTATTAGCAGGTAATTAAAAACGCATGAATTGTTCTTATATGGTAAGATCTTACAGCTTGTTCAATTATTCTTTTAAGATTTGTATTTATGTGTGATTGCTTTTGATTGACTTTAATCCATAAATGTATAAAAAAATCATAAAAATATAAAACACTAAAAAATTAGACGTTTTAAAATCGCCTACAAATAGTATTAAAAAAACGAATTTTACGAAAAAATTATTAAAAAAAATGCCGTTATAGAATTGGTTCGTTACGATCTAAAGAATTTTATGTAAATAAAAAAATCAAGTGCTATGAAAATACATTTACCCTTCACCAATATCTTGGAGTTAAAAGCTTATTTCACGTGAATAGATTCCTAATTTACGTTTCACAAATGAAAGTTGATGGTTTAAATGCCCTACATGGTATTTATTTTAAATACGAGAGTAAAAACAACAACAACAAAAGGAGTTTGTCTTAAAAACTTTAAATCAATTGAGAACAGGACAACCTACAAGAAGACACAAAATTTTGTGAATTTTATAAAATTCGAATTTCAAAATATTTAAACATTGCATTTTTTTTAAGGAAGTTGAACAATTTTACATTTACAGTTTGTACACTTAAAGAATTGACAGTGAAAAAGCCTGTACGATTTGTTTTTGTTTTCACCAAAAAAAACAAAAAAAAAATATATTAAACAAGAACAACGACAATAACGAAAAGAAATCAGCAAACTTTTTTCTTATTAGACAATCTCAAATCTAAGAGATTTTTTTAAAATGTAAATTTGCTCTCGTGATTAAAAGCGCCTTTTTTTTTCATAAGAAACGTACTTGAAGTAAATTAAAAATGCAATTGATTTTACATTAACTGCTAGAGGAAATATTCAAATGTATATGTGTGAGTGTGTGAGTGTGTTCGCAACTCGTGACAGCGAAAATGTTATTTTCATTAATTTTTTATAATCTTTTAAACGATTTTGCGAAGTTCATCGTCAGAGTTTTTCAGAGTATTTTTGGAAATGTGTTCTAAATTATTAAAAATAAATGATTTTTCAGAAGTGAACTTTTTGAAATAAAATTGCAGTTGAGCATTTAGAGAAAAAGTTAGTTTTGAAAAAAGCATATATTTTAATTTCACGATTTAATAATAAAAGCACACTGGTTATCTGAACTTAAGTTTTTCCTGTGTATGATTCTCGGATGTAATATATTCTTGCATTTTGCTGAAAAGAAAATAGACTCGAAAACAAAAATAAGAGGAGGGGCATAATATTTGTGCTTTGTCTTAAAGAGCTAAATAACGGCCAAGCAATAAAGATGGATAGGAAAGTCCCAAATTCCAATAAAAAATCACAGAAAATAATCGAAATTAAATCTCCAAAGCAGCAAGTTAAAACGATTTAGAAAAAAATCAGTAGTTTGCTTTAATAGCTTCTATAAGCGTGCCTGCACAATTAAGATGATCTTTCGAAAACTGTTGTAGCGAAAAAGGTAAATGTATTTAAAAATCTGATGTTTAAAAAATTTATTCAATTATCGATTCATTCAATCAAAAACCAATTTTTTTTTACACATGTGCCATGTCAATGTTCGAACAGCGTTTGTCAGCACATGTACTGATTTCTTGAAATCTTTAAATGTTCACTATTTGCAATAAATCCATGTACAGTATTCACATCTTTCCACTATAAAATTCTTGCACCAATTTATCTACTCTTTTGACAAAAAAAAAAAAATAAAAAGCCGCTGTATCCCTCTTCTTGATATAAAAAAAGTTTTCCTTTACAGAAAATATACATAAAAATTTTGAGTTGACTCCCTTTAGAGCAGGGGTGGGCAAATACTTTAAAGCGCGGGCCAAAATGAAATTTTCAAAATGTCTCCCGGGCCGGAGGACTATACCGCATATGCTTTGCACAAGCGGATGTTTTGGATGGAGTTTTTTCCCTGCCAATTTTTTTTTGACAAAAACACTAAGTATCATTTCAATTTGAATAAATTATGTCACGTAATTTTTAAAGAAATATTATTATAAATAAATGGCTATTAGATAAACCAGTCATTGAAACATTTTATTCTGTTACTTATTTATGTCTTAATGATACAAATTATTTTATATTGACACATAGTTATTACAATTTAACATTTATATTGCATTTCGTAAATATAACAGGGTTCAGAATTTTTCATTTATGAACATTCAAAAATCAACATTCATGATATTTTTCATAAATGAGAAATCTAAAATTTTATATTTATTTTTCACGCGCATAAACGAACAAGAAAAAATGTTCTGCTTATGTTCATACATGAATGCGCACAACAAGAATTATTAGTCTTATTCATATGTGATAAATGATAAATCAGTTAATTCTCATTAATGTTCTTTTTCATAAATGTACATGTTCATTTATGAACGTTGAAATTTTATAAAATTTCTCATAAATGAATGTGAAAAAATTTTCTACCTACGAAGGCAGTTTACCGTAAAATGTAGTAAAAACACACGGGTACATATTAACACAAAATACAATATTGCAATATATTTTAAAAGAAATAAAAAAAAAAACATTTTTTCCTAGACCACTTTCACACAGACAAATTTTACTTTGGCAAAGATTTTTTAATTTTCTTTTAAACTTTCTTTGGTGTTCAAACACAAAAAGTTTTCTTTTACAAATTTTGTTTTAGTCACTTGATGCTTTAGCAATCTGTGTATAAGTACAACTGTGTATAAGCGACGAGAGAAAAACAAAGCAACTCTGCGAGTATATCAAAGTCTGTACTCTCAATCATGCTTTCTCCCTCGCTCTCACATAAAATCAAAAATTTGCAAAGAAAAGTTTGCCTGTCTTACATACGCCGACAATTGCGCATTATCAAATATGTGCGTTTATGTACGCGAATGCTTAACGCACATATTTTTACGATCTTTTCATTTATGAAAAATTATCAAAATTGTTCATATTCAAAAATGAACACTTGTGTGTTTCTCATTTTTTCACTTATGAATAGAAAGAAAAAAATAAATCGTCGCATTCATAAATGAGAAAACGCAAAATATTTTTCAGTCTCTCACACATGTATGAGAAGAAGCGGCTAAAAAATGAAATGTACATATTCATACATGTATGAACAGTGAGTGAACACTTCGCTACTCTGAAATATAATAGTAAATAGAATATAAAAAAGAAAAGGAAAACATCAAGCGGTAAAATAAATATTTAAAGTTAATGCGAAACGTGAAATCTCGAATGTTCATCTGACATTATTTCTTCAAAATTGGGTTTCAAATCACTTGTAGCAATCCTTAATACCGAGTGTAGATTTTCGTCAGTAATTTGTGATCGATATTTATTTTTCATGGAAACCATTAAAGAAAAAGTTCTTTCACAAATATATGTCGAACCAAATAAAAGAAGGTATTTTTGAACATAGTTCAAAAAATGTTTAAAATGTTCATCATTCAAAGCGCCATAGAAAGCACTCAATTCATTTGAGTGAAAATTTTCTTTTAATATATTATTTGATTGTAAGTCAACTAGTTCTAGTTGAATTTCAATAGGGGCTTCTTGCACATCGAAATTAAAAGGTTGGCTAATTAATGATAAAGGTTTTTCAATAGCTTTGAAATCTTGAAATCTTCTTTGAAATTCTGAATGCAGGTCTTGTGTTATTGCACTATATTTAAAAAAAAAATCTGTATTTTCCAATGATTCTCGCCGTGCTTGCAATGAGGGGAAATGATTTAATAATTTATTATTAAAGTTTTCAGCAACTAAATTTAGTTTTGTCATAAATGCTTTGACGTTTGAGTGCATATTGAAAGCGAATTGGTTTTTCCCTTGTAGATTTATATTTAGTTCATTCAAATATTTTATGATATCTACTGAAAATGAGAAATCGTTTAGCCAAGCTCTATTTTGCAATTCAGGAAAATCATGTAGTTTTTCTTTTATTTATTTATTTTTATTTATTTATTTATTTATTTTCGATGTCCCAAACACAAGACTTTAAGTATCATATTGCAGTGTGGAACTCAGTACAAGTAAGTACAAGCAAAAATATAATCAAAAGTTTAACATAAAACAACAAAAGTTCAGCAATAAAAAAAAGAACAAAAGGAAAAATAACAAAACGAATAAATACATAATTGTCAAAATAAAAATATATATTAAAAATTAGTTAACACTTGCTTACAAAGTGACAGACTATATTTCTTCTGAAATGATGTGCGTTACTAATGATTTGAGAGCTATGGGGAATTTCGTTCCAGAGTCGTATTGCATAAATAAAGAATTGGAATTGCGATACAAGAGAAAAATTCAATCGCTCATATAAATGCTCGGGTTTTCGCTTGTATATAATCTTCTGCATTAGGATTAAGACTCTTATCTTCAAATAGTCATCAAGACACATGCCATAAAGTTTTTTAACATAAGAAGAAACATGATCAAATCTTCTTAAACCATATACCTAACGAATAATATTATTGAAAGTCACATTTAGTCTGATTTTGCTAATACTATCGCAACTCGAACACCCATATAGTAAAAGTGGCATCAAGTACATCTTAGCAAGAAGTATGCGAATATATAAGGGAGTGCAACGATGGCAAAGTCAGTCAAAGATTTCTTAACATAGCGGATACACGACCACAAGCAAAATTAATATGGTCAGGCCAAGTGAGGGTGCTGTTAAAGTAAATTCCCAGATTTTTAGCAACGTATACAATCCCGATGGGTTGGCTATTTAAGATTAAAACAGGAATATAATCAAGTTTCAATAAATTCTTCTTGCTGATCAAACATTTGGATTTAGTTGGATTTATCTGCAGGCCATTAGCAGTAGCCCATTCATCATTTAAAACTCTTACACAAGCCTCAACTGATCTAATATTACAACTTATATAAAGCTGCACGTTATCAGCATATAATCTAACTTTACAATGTTCAAGTGCTGCTGGTAGATCATTGACATATAGCGCAAACAGTAGGGAACCCAAGATTGAGCCCTTGTGTAACACCTCGACTCAGAGGCAAAGTAGTTGATTTTGAGGCACCTAGTTCAACAAATTGACGTCTGTCAGATAGGTAAGATACAAGAAGGATACTATTTCATCAAGCAAATATTGAAATCTGTCCAAAACTTTACCAATGCTAAGCCATCTCACTTCAGTGTAATAAGGAATTTCATAGAAGTCACTTTCAATTTCTTTTAACAATTCAACAAACTGTCGATGGCTTACAGCACGTCCTCGAATAAAATTTTACAACTTTGGTCACAACAGTAACTACGTGATTCAATTTTAAAACCTTTCTGCATAGCACTTCTTGATGAATAATGCAGTGCAAAAATAATATATCGTGTTTTGGTTGTAACTCTTTTACTTTGTCGCGAATTCGTTTAAGTAAGCCTACATTTTTCACTGTTAAACTGGGACAACCATCCGTAGTGACGCTTACTATTTTATTCCAAGTTAAACTTACTTTAACTAAACACTCTTCAAGAGCGAGAAAGAAGTCTTCACCAGTAGTTGTATCTTTCATTGGATGCACACTAAGACGTTCCTCGCTAATTTCGCATTTCTTGTTAATGCCGCGAATAAATATTAATAATTGACTTGTATCAGTAATATCGCAGGACTCATCTAAAGCCACAGAACAATAGGTAAAATCAGCAATTTTTGTTCTTAGCTGGTCAAGTAAGTTTCCTGAAATATTTTCAATCCGTCGTACTATTGTTCTTCCTGAAAGCCTTACATTTTCAAAAATATGTTTCTTTTCAGGACAACATATCTTCGACACTTGTACCATGCATTGTTTAACAAATTCTGCTTCAGAAAACGGCTTACAAAACTTAGCAATTTTGTGTGCGACAACATAACTTGCTTTTGTGGTAGATTTCTCTATATTACTTTGTTTGGTAAAAATATTTTTTTGCATATTCAAGTTTTTTGCTAAGTTTTCTGCTACAGTTTGAAGTTCTTTTAAAGAATGTGATGCATATTTTGGATGTTTTGTTGTAAAGTGCCTGTTTAAATTGTATTCTTTAAAAACAGCAATTGTTTTCTGACAAACTAAACAAATTGCTTTCTTATTTATGTTTGTTTAAAGATATTTTACCGTCCAAGCTTCATTGAAGTTTCTGCATTCCAAATCAACTTTTCTTTTTTTAGATTGACTCATTTTACAAAGGTCTACAAACCTATAATTTAATTATTACAATAAAATAAAACCAATGTTTTAAAATTTTACTTACAAAAAGTCTACTTTTTCAATTTTATATTTGCAAACTAATATTAGACTCGAACAAAAAAGAGTATGCGATCAGTACTAAATCAAAATTAACAATACACGTGGTGCGTATACGGTGAATTCCCGTATTATTTTGTAGCTGATGCAGCGTTTCCATTGAAAGAAAATATTATGAAGCCGTTTGCAAAAGTAAATGATGCGAATAAAGAGCTTTTCAACAGAAGGATAAGCAGCTCTAGAATACGTATTGAGATTGCTTTTGGTAAGGAATATTTAAAGATATTTATTCTAAAGGAACGTTATAGGATTTCAAATTTACTGTTTGCTTCTGCAACTAACTTCACAAAAACGCGTTGTCAAAATCGGATTTTCCAATTGCAAAAAGTTGCCGCTGCATTGCCGCCGCGTTATTTCGGTATGCTTCATACAAAATGTATGGGCATGAGAAGTTTTGACAGCTAAAAAACGCTTGCCGCTTTTGTTTAGGGATGGCAGTAAGACTATTATATATACAGTACGCACACTAATAATGCTGATGTCAACAAAATCTCATAAAAGAGTTTAAACAAATTTATGTGCGGAATTTTTCAACGGGCCGGATAAAAGTAGCAAAAGGGCCGGCTTTTGCCCACCCCTGCTTTAGATGAACTAATCAATATGATTGCATTTAATGCCCTTTTGAGTTTGGCTTTTCGAGAAAATGCTATACCTCTTGATCAAACACCCTCTGCTTTGCTAAAAATATCCTGGTGCCAAGAAGAAATTACATTTGATCATAACAAACATATCGTAAAAAACAAAATCAAATTTATGACTGTTATACTTTTCTTGTACGAACAAATCCATGGCGTATCTGAACGTAGAGAGTTAAAGTTGATACGAAATATTTCTGGGCCGTTTATGTGGTATTTGATAAAAATAGCATAATTTTTTTGTTTCTTTGTGATAAAATTTGTAAATTTTTTGTGTCTCTTGTTGCGTATAATGAATGCTGTTTGGTTTTTTTCACCAATTAAAACGTGAAAATTGGGAAGTTCTTCAGTTGTTCAATTTCTATATTTTTTGTGATGAAAACTATGCAGTTTTATATTAAGTCACGTAATTTTGCAAACAGTACAAAAATTTATCGTTACAAACAAACGAATATAAGTTGCTAATAATGTCCAATAACTGTTTTAATCTTGTTTGATAGCTCATTGTATCTAGCATTTTATATTGACCCTGAGGTATCATCGAATAAATACAAAAGAAAAATATACATTTTAATTACTTTTTTAAATTATTATATGTATTTTTAAAAAAAAAAAGTTGTAGTTGTTGTTAGTATGACCGATTATTAAAACAAAACGTTTACGAAATTATTTCATTTCACTTTAATAACTTTCTTCTGTCGTCAAGTGTTTAATAAGACAAAAAAACACAACAACATTTCTTTTTTATATGTCGTCTGAAAATAAAAAATTATGTAAAAAAATTTTGTTTAGCTTCTATAGTAAAGGGTATTTTTTTTAAGAGGTATTGAACTTGTCAAGTAATTTATGTTTAGTTCGGCTTTCAAATTGTGCTAATTTATTTTGAATATCGTAGATCTGTTCAAAATACTCGATCCCGATTTTCATAAGCGAATTTAGTTTAGCGGTGAAGAATACTTTTGTTTAAATGGACACGTCAATTAACAACGTTGACATATTTGGAGTGACGATAATCCTTAAGTGTATGTTGAGACACCGTTGGTGGGTTTTATATGCTGGTGGAATTACTGGCCCCTGCTACTTTAAAAACCATGCTGGACAGAACAGAAAGTTAATGGTGACCGCTTTAGCTCCATGATTATTGACTTTTTATTTTAACAATTGAAAAACCATGCACATGCAGGAGCTGTGATTTCAAGCAACTCATGCCACGATTGATTTGTTGAAGAAGCCGCTTGCTAAATGCAATTAAAATTTTATTTAAAATGATACTTTTAATAAAAAAAAATAATAAAAAACAGAAATTGTGAATAAAAAACGTTGTGAAATGTTCTTTAATTTAAAATGAGAAGAAAAAGTCTCCTGTTCTTTCTCTTTCTCTCTCTCTCTCTCTCTCTCTCTCTTCATAAGTAAAAATTTAATTAGGTTGTAGTTATACATTTTAAAAGACTTCCAATTTGGATTTAGAACTGGACTTTCGACAACGCATGCGCTGACCGTTCTAAAGGACTTCATTGCCAGGGGACTGAATAGAAGATGCCCAACAATAGCTGTAAGTTTGGACTTTGCCAAGGCGTTCGACACGGTTTGGCATGACGGGCTTATATTCAAGATGATGAATATGGGATTTGGTGTAGGCCTTTGCCGCATAGTGGACAACTTTTTAGGAAACCGATCATTCCGAGTGCGCGTGGGAGATGTTCGGTCGGACGAGGGTTAGATTTCTGCTGGAGTGCCACAAAGCTCGTTGCTGGGGCCTGTGCTTTACAATATCTGTGTCTCTGACATTCCACAACCCCCACGGGAGAATCTTTTAATTGTGTATGCCGATGATATCCTCATTGCCTCTTCAGGTGCTAGAGCAAGAGCCACTAATGACCGACTGAATTACTATTTGACCATACTGACGGACTATTTTACAAAATGGGGTCTAACTTTAAACATTGCGAAGACCGTGGCCGTAATGTTTAAGGGAATGCGGAAATATGTGTACCCAAATTGTAGATCGTACAGACCTTGTTTGACTCTCGGACGAGAACAGATTGCGACTTCGGCCAGGATTAAATACCTCGGTATCAGCCTTCATGAAAACTTTGAAAGTTATCTGCACATTGACGATATTTTGCAGCGAAGCAAGAGAATTTACTCAGCGTACCAGGGAGCCCTTAAACGTAGAGGGGGTCTCGATAAGAGGGTGCGTCTTTTTGTGTATCGCCAAATTATTCGCCCTGTCATCTCCTACGCCTTTCCGGCTTGGTTTGGGATTTCTTCTCACCCGATGGAGAGACTTAGGAGATGGGAGAGACGGGTTTTGGTTGCTTGTCTTGGACTAAGACCTTATAGAGGACCAAGTGGCGAGTTCCGCAGGCCATCATGTAGATCAATCTACAATGCAATTGATTTTGCGCGGGTGGATGTCTATATGATGGAAATGGCTGTGAAGTTCCTGGAAGGCGCACGTTCTTTAGGAAAGTCCCTGGTTGCGGGGTGCTTTTCTGCGCGGCGTGATTTGGAGACTGTTCGGATGTCCCGGTATCTTTGCCCGATGGACTTGTTAACTTTAAAAGAGGCTGGAATTCTTTACGAGGATGCAGACCTCTTATTTTATCACAGAAGGCTGCGTTCTTTAAGCATTCAGAACACGGTGTATAATACGGCCCAATAGTTAATTTTAGTATAATTTTCTCAATTGTGAATTCATTCTTGTTTTGTTTACTTTAAATTTGTTATTATTGTTTTTTTTTTTTTGTTATTTCTTGTTTTTTACATTGTTCTTGTTTTGTTTTTTGTTTCCTTTTTTTATTCCTTTTTTTGGGAAATTAATTCATAATTTTTAATAAGTTTTTTGCAAGGGATGACCACAAAAATGTGTCAATTGTATTAAGAATATGGAAGTCTTTGAAAAATAAATTTTTTTATGTAAAGAATAATTTTTAAAATTTTGTAATAATTTTGTTAATTTTTAATACTCTTTTTGTAAAAGTTTTGGAAAATAAATTAACTTGTGAAATCTGAAATCTGAATCTAGGTTGTAGTTATTTTTTAAAGGAAAACTTCTTGGAATTTATTTGGGGAAATATGCGGCTGGAATCAAATGTGTAAAAAAAATCTGCAAGGAATGTCTTGTCGCCCGTTTTTACTGTGTGTGTGTGTGTTTTTTTTTTTTTTTGGCTGCTATATTTCTGCTGTGTAAAGGGAAATCAATATTTCGTTTTTAGTTTAAATTTTCATTTAGATGTTATACTTTGTAGGTAATTTGATTGAGGGCGATTTTTGAACTAGTAGCTGCACTATAGGATTTAGTATTGTTCTTCGATCATATTCTTTTCTCCGTAAAAACTTCATTTTATTTATATTTTTTATTATTTTATTCGGAAGTGATTTTAAAATCGAATGACGATCTTAAGATAATGATGGTTATGCAGCACAACCAACAATTGCTTGTGTTTCACCATCAGCTTATTTTTATTTGTAATTTACATTTGTATTTCAAGTTGTATTTGTTTTTAAATTTAAAACGCAATATTTCAGTTGTGCATTTAATGTTTCTAAATGCCATCAATAATTGGCTTTAAACTTATGACTATCAGTTGGTGGTTACCTTCATAGGTTTAAATTTGAACAAGTTTCGAAAACGTTTGTGTGTAACGGGTAGTCCGACCATAATGCACTATGTTAATTGTGAATCATACCTTACCTTAACGTCAAGTTGTTTGGCCAACTTAATTTGAGATTTTTTTGTTTTGCTGTTAGAAAAATGCAGTCATGGGGAGGTACATAATGAAGGTAGCGGGTTTAGATTGTTGAAGCCTTTTACGAAAATGGGCGTTCATATCAAAATGCATATTGGAACAAATGTGCCCTCAATCGGGAGAATTAAGAAATGTTCATTCTTCGGCAAGCACTGCTTTTGACGCAATAGTGTAGGAGAAGAACCGTCAAGAATATCGACTCGTCGCCGTGCCAACAATTAATCATCTTACAAACGTCACTGATACCCTTTGACTTTTTTCTTTGGGAATATAGAAAAGCAAAAAGTGTACGTCAATAAATCAAGAATAATTTAAAGGCTAAAAGAAGAGATAATTCGCTAAATTAACGATATTCAACCTCAATTATACCACCGGAGCTGTGGCAAGAATTTGGTCGATTTTATGTTTCACTCAAAATTGCAATGACTTCTTCTATCATAATACAAAAATAATTAAGATAATTCTCTCTGAAAACGTTTTGTTTTGTTTAGAATTAACATCGTGATCGTGCGTTTTAATTGGACTACCCGTTAAATAACTATTTATCTTTAATGATAGAGATGATAATGTTGTGTCTTAAGAAATAAAAATGATTTGTGCCCTAAACTTTTTTTTATAAATAAAAGCTGAACACACCTGTGACTTTAATTAATACGTTTTATGACGTTTTTATCTGTAAAACATGTCCAAATGTTTGTTAATTGTTTTGTTTTAGTGTTTTTATTAAACAATAAATCACTGAAACTTTTCTCAATTTTATTTATTTTTTTTAAGGTTTCGTTTATAATCTCATCTCTTCTATTTTTCTTTTCCGCAATGGCAATTAATAAATTATTATTTAAATATTTTTATTATTATTTATGAGGTAGTTAAGGGACTATAGTTTTGATATATAAAAATATGAATTTTGAAAAATATTTAAAGATAATTGGTTAAATTTTCCGTAATCCCTTGCTAACAACCAATAGGTAATACAAGTTGTTTTATTTTTTGAAAACATCTATTTGTATGTTGTTGTAGTTATTGTCAGATAACTATTTATTTTTGATAGTTTAAGCGTTCATAAATTTGCGTTATTAAATTTTTCAAATTGTTTTTTTATAAATAGTTTTATGAAACTTTTTTATTGGCTTCATAAAAGCCAGAGCTTAATATGGTTTTATAAATGAGTGTTAAGAATTGTATGCAAGAGAAAACGTTTATGGACATATTGCTTTTGGTTTCTACTTGATTTTGACTGGTGTTTTGATTTAATATATCTATATATATATATATATATATATATATATATATAATTTGTTTTCTGATTCATTCATTTATTTCAATAATTTCTTTGAAATTTTTATTTCAAGACTTTGCGAAATAAATAAGTAGAGTTTACTATTCACTAAGTGATAGACAAGGAGGGTATGATTATATAAAATCAAAGCAAAGTCTATGCCATATGAAAATATTTAAATTACATAAACCACTTTGTAAAGAGTTTAAATTAAATCTTTAAATTGGTTATGACTTCCACGACTGCTAAGGCCCAGTACCTTGATTCTGTAACTAAAGTCAGAAATTCCTCACATATAAATATTATAGTTATACTGTTTCAAATAGGAGAGCCAATATAAAATAACAAAAACTTTTAGAAATCACCTTAGCTTACTTTGTGTAAAACAAGATGACCACAAAATATTGATGTGAGAAATTTCTCACATAATAACAGAAACGAGGCGCCGGAACCATATAGTTATGAAATATTGTGATTTAAAACCTGTTATACATCTGTTACAACAAAGTATAAAACTATGTTGAATTGTGGCTGTGTTTGAAGTACACCTATCCGTGATAAACAGTTATGAATAAGTTGTTAATTCCACCAACAGTAAATGTGCTGCGTGTAAACAGAATAAAAAGCGATAAGCTATTTGAACACACCTTGAGCACCCGCGGTAGCTGGATTAATACAGATGTCTGCTTCTTTTTTCAGCAAACCAAATCCCAACAGCGCTTTAAATATGAGCAAAAATGTTGCGTAGCCCCCTTGGTGGCTCAAAGCTGCTGTTTTTCGCTTATAAAAACGAAAGCAATTCTCATATTGATGCGTTATATAATAACAAAAAACAAAAAAAAGCAACAGAATGACTAGCATATTTGTATAGTGAAATTGGTAAATCGGAAAAGGAAAAGCAATCGTTGTGTAGTTGCGGTAGCTGTAGATGGCTGTAAATTACAATAGTTCTATGAAGCTTTTAAGATCATGTGGCAACAAATTTGTTTGAATGGCTTCGCTGGTAAACAGAGCATATTGTGACTTTGAATTTCGCCGGGGCCAAAGAGTATTATGATCCGAATGACTGTGCTGTGCGGTTTAAGACTCGCACAGAATGGTTAGTTTTTAAAAGTGCATGTTACCTACACAAGACATCGTGGAATTAAATTTAGCAGCATTAAGTAGTTCCAGTCTCGCTAATAAGAAATTCTTATTACAAATCTATCCAGAGTCATAAGGTAAAGAAAGGGGCTTCCTGTAATCAAATGCTTTTAGGTATCGGGAAAATAGTGTTATGTGTGATCTGGTAGGAAGCTTATTACACATAATTACGCGAGTAAAATGTGAACTAGGGTAGCATGCATTGTCAATACGGAATAGAAAATATGATTTTGCGATTCGCTAGTGCTTGTTAATAGCATTGTATAAACTTGTATTGTCAATGGGCTTCTTACGTAAGTAGTAAAATGGTACATATATTGGACGGGTTTCTTCACCTTGTAATTTCAGTTTAAAATTCGTGTATCATTTGTTAATTAAAGAAGGAGCCAGTTTATTTACTTTTTTTCTTTCTGAACATGGAAATAAACTGTGAAATCATTATTTTTTCAAGTGTTTCTTTAAATTTTGTAATAAAACATGACCTCAATTTACAATTCGTAATTGGTTTAAATTAAAATTGTTTATTTTTTTTTAATAAAAGGTCTATTTGAGCAGTTTTTTTCTCAATAAAATTTTATTTAAATTTTTAAAAACATTTTTTTCATATACTCTGTTGAAAAGGCAATTTGTATAAAGACTACTTGTGGTTTCTACTCTTGCACTTCTTTTGTAATTTAGGGAGCACTTTTCCAATGTTTCTGATTATTTTAATTATAGTCGCGGTCTTAACTCTGTGCATTGACATTTAACTCATATCAGTATTTTCTTGTTGTTCTTATTGAGGGTTACAAAACAAATAAAAATATTTCTAGACATCATCCGTCACTGTGCTACATTACAGTTTGACCATTTTCAGTGACAAACTGAATATTAACAAATTGTTTTCCACTAAGAAAAATACTAAGTTCGACTGATTATAATCAAATAATCACATAACCAAATGTCAGGGTTATTCTCAAAGATAAAGAGTATTTCAAACTTTAAATATCTGTCATAAGATAAGTTGAATAGGCATTTTTGAACTATTTTTCCAGGTGGTAGTGTAGATTTTATTGGATTTTTTTTTTTACCTGGATGCTGCTGTCTTGTCTGTCTCAGTCTCATTTTGAGGTTTTTTCTAAAAAATTTAATAACATCGAATCAAGTGGTCTTATGACAAAGTTGTTCTAATTTTCCATTAACTCTAGTAATACATTTTTAAAGAGAAATAATGCAAAGGAGAAAACAATAGATTTTTAACTTTAAAATTCGCTTTGTCAAAAGTTAAACGAAATTATTAAAATAAATTCCAAGCGTTTCTCTCTTCAGGTGACGAGAGCATCTGAATTGTTTGCGACCTTGTAAAACAACCAATATGTGCTCTAAAATTTTTTCATACAATAGAATACTTTTTAAATATTATTTTGTGAACACTTTACTATTTTTAATAAAATTTTTAACTAAAATCTAATTTTTATTTAGGTTTGTTTGCCTAAATAGTGACGACGCACAAAGTCAGAAAATTATCTTAAAAATTTTATTATATAATTTTTTCAGTTTTTATATTTTAAGCAAACAAGGTATTTTAATTGTTTTATTTGTCCAAAGTTATTTAAATAGGAAAGGCAAAAATATGGTAAAAAGGTTAAAAGAAGAAAACATTGAAAATAAATGACGATTAAGTGTTTTATCGCTATGGAAAATTTTATATTTTTATACAATATTTAATTAATTTTTTAATAAAATACAGTCTTAACTTAATAATAATATTTTAATGTATCATTTCTTTTATTATTTATCTTGTGGTTAATACAAATAACAATTTTTTTATTGAAAAAATAAAAAAACAATATAAAAAATTTAGAAAAAATAATTAAACCTTCCGGCCTGTCTTCTCCCACTTTAACATCCATTTCTTTTAAAATTTTGAAATGCAATGTCTTTTTTAAGCCTTGTTGAAAACATTGTTAATTTTATTTAATTTCAAAGAAGAGTAAATAAACTTATTTATTTTACTTATTTTAAACAAATAAAAAAATATATAACTTTTTTCTTAAGAAATGTGTTTCTACACATTAATTTTTTTTCGAAACAGACATAAAATGGAGAACGTACTGATGTCATCTCAAGTGTTTAACAAAAACAAAACAAAAAAATACTTTAACAAAAAATACAAAAAAAAAATGAACACATCGAAATTTTTTTGTTTCCAAATTACTGTGGCTCTTGTCGATTCAACTCTGACGTGTAAAGTTTGTATTAAAATTAATGAAATTGTCCCATGATTTGGAAGAAAGAAAGAAAGAATATTACTTTTCTTAATAACTCAATCGAAGGCGGCAGTTGTTAATACAATTAACTGATTGTCTGTTTTGACTCTGTGTATTTGTGTCTGATTGCCCCCACTGTATTTTTATTGTTTAAGCACATTGATCGAGCACCCATTTTAGCCAAGCTTGTTTTTAACAATAATTGGTTTATTAATAAAGTAATTTCTTCAAGTTGAGCGTAATCAAAATCCGCTCAACGAACGGAAAGTGCTTACACTTTTTTCTGGATATTTCCGTATTTACACAAAACAACTCTACTCTATACTTTTAAATTTATATTTCTTGTAAATATAAAAATCTGCACAAGCCCAAAAAAGTAGGCAAAGAATATGGGAAATTATTTAATGCAAATACACACACTATCGCGCACTGATTTCTTTAAATAAAATCAACTTAAAATTTACAAATTGTCAATAGAGGCAAACAACCGATTTTTTTTTCTCAATAAAACGTAAGATTTTTATGACCACCGTACATCGAATTGAACAATTTTGAATTGACTCTTTTTAGAAAGTACATAATTGCGAAATGTATTTGTATGTATTTCAAAATTTCAATAAAAGTAACAAGAGCAGTACCGATAGGACGTAAATGAAATCTAAATATATTAATTCAATTAAAATAAAATATCGTAATTATATTAACCCGCTCTAGCAAAAAAAAAAAATAAATAGTATTTATTCATTCTAGAGAATTTAATTTTAACGGTTGACTCCAAATATTTTGTAAACGAAATCATATTTGGTTCTTATGTACGTGTGTGTATACGTGTGAGCTCTTCCTAACAGTCGTGTGTTACATGTCAAAGTCAAGAATTGTCTGAAAGTAAAATGAGAGCCATTTACAAAAGCACAGCTTAATTGTGTTTTAGAAAACATAAGAAATTAATTTTACCCTTAGCTAATATTGGGAGAGAAATTTCCTGCTGCTGTTATGCACTAACCAACATACACGTGTGTCTATGTAGGCTAACTATTTTTTCTCTACTAACGAATTCGCTAACAGTTTTTATCAATTTAAATTACAATTTTTATGAAAATTTAAATTAATACTTAAAAAACTATCACGACTCGGTAGTCATTTTTCGTTTCACTATTTCTTAATTTTTACTTTTGTGTTTCGTCAGTCCCACTGGAGACAGTAATCGCAAATTTTTAATTTATATATATATATATATTTTTTTTTTTTTTGGTTTAGTTTTCATTTCTAAAGGTTTTTGTTTGGTTTGTTATTTTTTCGTACTCTTTTGCGTTTAACGATAAAGTTAAAATAATTATTCCACGTCCTACATTTATTGAATCTATTTTCTTTTCAACAAAAAACGTAACACCTTTTGAGTTTTTGCTGCTACACGCTGCACAGTGTTACAATTTAAAAGAAAATTTTTTTAAAGTTCACGACAGACATTTTAATGTTTGCTAAATAAAACAATTTTTATTCAAAAGATTTTACCAGTAATAATTTTATAAAAATAAGTTCATCAATCATCATGTCACCTTAAAAAAATTCTTCAGTCAAAATTTTTCTATTAACAAATTTCGTCAGTTTTAGTTGTTCTATAAAAAAGTTGTATCTCATAATTTTCTATTCTATTCTGTTTCTTTAATTATATTAATCAGATTTCTATAAATTTAACAAGAATACAAATAATGTGTATTTGTAAAGCGACAAGCAAATAGCATGACAAGCATGATGTTTCATATAACTTTTGATGGCGATGCCTCAAATTTTTAACTACGACTGCATATTTTGAACATATTTCTAAGATAGATTTCATTTTGAGGAAACTACACGAACAAACCATAAAGCTGCAACTTAACTTATTATTGTTAGAAAAATTTTGGTTTTTAATCGTAACACTGTGTAATTTTCAATACGTAATTGTTTGAACTAATTTAAAATTTAATTTAAAAAGAAAGTCAAAAGCGCTTACACGTTTTGAAACATTTATGTGAGAAGATAACTACTAACGAAATAGTAAAAAAATAATAAAAAAATAAAAAATATAGTAACAAAAAATACTAAAATTAATAAAAAGAAAAAAATAAAAAACTAGAACATTTCAACACATTTTTCGGTTGCTGTACAAACAAGTGCGATCGATAAATTCGATAATTTTTAGCTTTCCTATTTAAATGTATGAAGGTGGGGAAAATGTTGAGGTTCTTTTTTATTTCTTTTTTTTTCTTTTGTAAAAACTTATAAATAAAAATACAAAAATGTATAATTTGATTTCCATATTTCTTACAACTGACTAATCAAAGAAATTATTTTTAAAAATCTTTATGTTGTTTTTCTACATAAACAGTTACCGCAGTTTTTATTCTTAGAACGCGTCATATGTTTTTGAGTGAGCAAAACCCAGAGAATAAGAAAGTAAGAGAATCGATTTGAGAGTTACATCTTCAAAAGAGTTTACATCTTCAAAATATTAAACTTGGATACTAATAGCAGCTTTCCTAACTCAGGACTAGCTAAACGTAAAAATTCAAGTTCACACAAGTACTTGTATTATGTCCGGGTTAAATTTAATGGGCACGATAAGGGTTGGAGCAGATAATTCTGCACTTAACTTTTAATATTGGATTTATTTATTTCGAGTTGCCATATTTTCAACTCTATAAGGAGAAATTTATTCAAATGATTTAAAATAAAAAGGTGGTAATAATGAAAGGCAAGAGACTGAAAGTTATCGGCACATTGACGATATTTTGCACCAGGGAGCCCTTAAACGTAGAGGGGGTCTTGATAAGAGAGTGCGTCTTCTTGTGTATCGCCAAATTATTCGCCCTGTCATCTCCTACGCCTTTTCGGCTTGGATGGAGAGACTAAGGAGACGGGAGAGACGGGTTTGGGTTGCTTGTCTTGGACTAAGACCTTATAGAGGACCAAGTGGCGAGTTCCGCAGGCCATCATGTAGATTAATCTACAATGCAATTGATTTTGCGCGGGTGGATGTCTATATGATGGAAATGGCTGTGAAGTTCCTGGAAGGCGCACGTTCTTTAGGAAACTCCCTGGTTGCGGGGTGCTTTTTTGCGTCGCGTGATTTGGAGACTGTTCGGATGTCCCGGTATCTCTGCCCGATGGATTTGTTAACTTTAAAAGAGGCTGGAATTCTTTACGAGGATGCAGACCTCTTATTTTATCATAGAAGGCTGCGTTCTTTAAGCATTCAGATCACGGTGTATAATACCGCCCAATAGTTAATTTTAGTATAATTTTCTCAATTGCGAATTCATTCTTGTTTTGTTTACTTTGAATTTGTTATTATTGTTTTTTTTTGTTATTTCTTGTTTTTTACATTGTTCTTGTTTTGTTTTTTGTTATTTCTTGTTTTCTATTGTTCTTGTTTTGTTTTTAGTTATAAGTTATTAGTGTTAAGTGTTTCTTATTTTAAGTAGATTCTAAGAGCGTTCCTTTTATTTATTCCTTTTTTTTGGAAATTAATTCATAATTTTTAATAAGTTTTTTGCAAGAGATGACCACAAAAATGTGTGAATTGTATTAAGAATAAGGAAGTCTTTAAAAAATAATTTTTTTTATGTAAAGAATAATTTGTAAAATTTTGTAATATTTTTGTTAATTTTTAATACTCTTTTTGTAAAAGTTTTGGAAAATATTTTAACCTTTAAAATCTGAAAGGCAAGAGACAGTTCTTTAATAAATGAGCTGAATGATGTTTTTCAATATTTTAAATGATGAAACTAAATTTGTGCAAGATTTCGATGGTCAAGAGACACGTTTTTTCACTTTTACTTCTTGGTTAAAGTCACCACTATGTTTAATCTGAATTCGGCAAAATTTTAAAGACGGTTGTAAAATTTAAAATATAAATGACATTGTAGTTCACTTCACTTAAGCTTAAGTTCGTTGTCAGACTTTGAATTGAGGGCAGAAATATTGTTAATGTAATTTAAAAGAAAATTTCTATTTGCCTTAGTCAGTCATCATATTTTAAAGAATATTTTAATTAACATACTTTTAAAATTTTTATTTATTACTTTTAGCACGATTTGAGTTGACTGACTGAACGGTAGTCAGGATAATAAAATAGGACAATAACAATTCCAAATTCAAATCATGCATTTGTCATGGAAATAAGCGTCAGTAAAATTATTTTTTTTTCTTTTACTTAATATGGGCGTGTCGTCTTAAATTTTTGTGCGGTTCTTCGTTTAATTTTTTTTAGCATTTAATTAAAAAATATAATTAAGGGAATTATCCTAAACTTATCTGAGAAAAATATTATACCAGTCCATTAGCTTGTTAAGAGTCATTTTCCTCTTATCTTTTTGTCGATTTTTCATGTCACAAAACTAAATTCTAGGCCCCTGATACTTTAACTCTTCGTGTGCTTAAACGAATTTTTTTAAACATTTTCGAAGTGCAGCTTTAATTTTATAATTTTTTTTTTAATTTTTTCAGCTATAGATCTTTAAAAGAACTGATGGATCTTCCTCAAAAGCAGTTAAGAAAACAATTTCGATTGCAAACTACTCAACTTCGTTTTTTTTTTGTTGGACAATTAATGAAGTTTAAAACTCATAGGTGTCGTGTGCAGAGCTGATGCTGGTATTGCTGAAAGATAAAAATGAATTGACTTAATAAAACATGATTTTGCTCGTTATTTGACTTTATTATTAACTTCCTCGTGTAGACTCATACTCTAAAAGAAAAACAGACCAGATAAAACAAAAAAAAAAAACATAAAACAACAAAAATTTTTGCGTTATTGTGCCCGTTAAGTTTGTTAAAATTTTATTAGTTGTGCCCTCTCGTCTAGATAAAAAAGCAGCGTATTCACATTTCGTTGCAACCAAAGTTGTATTTCAAAAAGTCGTTAATAAAAACACCACGCACAGGCATATTTTTACACAAGTTCCAAAAAATGAAGAAAAATGATAAAACAAAAACAACAATTGCCAGTAACACTTAATTGTTTAATTCAACAAAAAAAAAACACAAAAAATAAACAGAAAGAAAACAAAAAACAATACGAAAAATTTTTAATACAAGAAACAAAAAAAAAAATTGTTAAAAGAAATGAAAGAATTCATTGACCTTAAACATTCTAGCCAAGTCAGGAAAAAGAAGAGCTTTTTTTAAACGTACCTACTATGTACTTGTAAGCAAACAGAAAACAATTAAGCCGCATTTTGTAAAAAATAAAGTAAAAAAAAACTGTAAATCAAAGTCTGGTATTATGGTAGTGGTAAGTGATAGTGGAAACAACGATGGTGTATAACATATCTTCTTTACACAGCTGTGAATATAAAATATGAGCCAACCTCTGGCGCCTTTTGGTTTTTTTTTTAACTAAAACGAGGCAGTTTTGAGGCAGGTCACCAATTAAATGATGCATTTTTGGAAACACCTACACCCAAAAATAAAGTCTCCAAATTCACCCAATCGAAGCAATTTGTGCGTTTTATTCAAACAATTGAAAAATAGATAAGCACAAGAATTTCTTAAGACATCAAAAATGTCCGTAGACTCACTATGCAGGCAGCTAATGTACTAAGCAAAATACGAGTTTGTGATATTAAATAAAAAGTCGAAAAAAATCATTGAAGTCTCTTCCATTTTTTGCATTTAAAAGATGAGCAAGAATGACTGACGCACGACGGAATTTTATGCGAAGAGGTTTTTTTGTAAAAGTAGGAAGTTGAATTTTTGACTCAATTATATGATAGATGATGTGGTAGAGAGAGAGAGAGCGAGAGAAAGAGAGAGAGAGAGATGGCTATTTCTCCCAAATGTAATAAAATACAAAAGGAATCAATTTTTTGCATGAAAAAATTTCAGTATCAAATGAAGATTATCTATGCAGAAGACGTCGATTTTAAGGGTCATTTAAAGTCTTACTTTGCAAAAGGCCTGAAAATCGCCAGAACGGATAAATGAGGTACGTAAGCTCGAGGGGGCTGTGCCAAGTTTAAAAATAAAACGGTATAATAATGGAAGCCACTATTAATAAAATATAACGTGGTAGCTGTATTAATTGAAAGTGAATGTAAATTAAATTTCTGCAAATTTTTTGTATGCCCTTCCTATATTTAAAAGGATATATTTTTCAGTTTTAATAAATTATATAATTATTATTCAGTACAACTAACTGCTGATATGAATTTTAAATATCCGTTCTTTTTTCTCATTGCAAAATTTAATACTAATTTTGTAAAAAATACTCTTTTCTTATTATTATCGATGAAAATTTTGTTAAGTATAAAAATTTTAATTACAAAAATCTTAGTAGAAAGGACTGTCTAGTTTTTTAATAAATGGTGAGTATGTGTGTGTGTGTGTGTGTGTGTATTTGGGCTGGAGCACCTCAATTTCCATTGTTTTAAATCATTTAATTAATTTAATGGAATTTCCACATATTTAAAAATGTAATGTGCTGCTTCAAAATTTGTATAAATTTCAAAAAGAAAAATTTCGTATGTGATGGAATAGATACATTTAATTATTAAGTATAGCTAGTGTTTGCTTTTAAGCATTAAAGCTTAAAGTCGGTGTAGTTGTGTTTAATCAATATGTGAAATACTCTTGATATCATAGATAGTTGCTGTAAATAATTTATGTATTTTGTTTAATAATAAATTAGAATTTGACTGTGGCCGTTAATTCAGCTTTAATTAGGAAACTTTTTTTTTATCATATTAATGACACAATAGTTATAGCCACAGTTAAAACCACGCGTGATGAATAGACGTCACAACTATTCCTCCAACACTTCATTGAAGAGAACAGTGAGTTTTGCAACTATTTAACCGGTTTTTTAATTTTAATTCAAACAAAACTTGCTTCATTTTCAAAAGTTATCCTAAAATCGTAACATTAAT
This sequence comes from Trichopoda pennipes, assembly GCA_030448955.1. Lineage (NCBI taxonomy): Eukaryota > Metazoa > Arthropoda > Insecta > Diptera > Tachinidae > Trichopoda > Trichopoda pennipes. The sequence continues at coordinate 5,859,746 of JASKUP010000175.1, forward strand.
ATTTAATAAATTTAAAAATTTTAAATTCAAATTAGCAATTTAGTTATAAATTTATACTTGAGTTTCAAAAACCTCGTTTTCTTAGTTTTTGTAATTCTTATTTTTTTAATCATTTTTCGGTGTACAGATGTAAAATTATTTTAAGACATATATAACACTGCTTTGAAAGCAAAAAAACCGGCCGGCAAAATTAAATTCATATTTTTATTTTCATAATTTGACCTTCTCCTTCGCACCATCATCACATATTTCCATGTGTTGTGTAGCTTTCGCTTGCTTACGCATTTAATAAAAATAAAAAACAAAATGTTTTATAATAAAATTTTTAGAAATTGATGACAATAGTTGTCTTGATTTTATAACAAATATTTACAGCCGTATGCATAAAAACTTAAAGTAGGTTTAACTGCCGTTGTTAAGCACAATTTCCTAAAGTTGTATTCATAAAACGTTTTTATCTTAACATACCTTTGTTAACTTTACAGTAGGAAAAACCTACGTTAAACCTACAATAAATTGACAGTTCAATTTTATTATTGAAAGTTTAAAAACAAAACAAATTGTGTTTACAATAAACTGAGCCGTTTGTTTTAAAAGTGGCATAAGTTACTTTGTTATTGTCATCTTTTTTATTTTAAATTAGTTTATATAACATTTTAATTTTTAGCCATTTCAACTAGTCTGTATTTAGTTTTCTTTCTGAAACTAATTTTTCTAATGATTGTGTTGAAATAAAATCTTTTTTCTCCATGTTGTGTACTGTGAAGGATTTTTTCGACAGGGGGCTATTAAAACTATTACTATTTTGTCCTTTACATAAGTCACTATGTGCAGTCATATGCTTTTGAGTTGTGACATTCTTAGATATTTTATACAACACGAAGCAACCTCCTGAGAATAATAAAAATAATGCTAATTATGTGTAGTATATTAGATATCACTATAATATAGTTCAGTTAACTGCACTATTCTTTCGTACTAATAAAAATAAGTCCAATAATCATAACAATATTTCATACACACTTATTACATGTTTCCATTTCTTTCACACGAAGTTCCGTAATTAATTTCCTGAGTACAGCGACTAACGCCATTTTCAAAATTAGCATTTTCGTTACACCGTTAATTATCAACACTCCTCTCAAACAAATCTCAATACTTCTCAACTTATTAATTTCAAATTTATTAAAAATGAAAAAAAGAAACTGTTCAGTTGTGACTTATGCCACTTTCAATGTAAACGGCTCAATTGACACTTTTACTTTGTTATTCCAAAAATGTTTATTAAAAACAAATTGTAGTATACAAATAATATTAAAAACTAAAATATAACACGCCATTCAATATAGCACATTTTTACATCATTATTTTATATTTTACAAAAATATAATTATAATTAATTAAGTAATTTATAATTATTCGGAATCTTTTTCAATATAAGAGCAATTTTATTTCGTGCTTGATTCCTTTAAATAAATATTTCATGATATTCTCATAAAATATAAATATTTTTTATTAAAAATAAACATTTTATGATATTCTCATAAAACATTTATCCAAATAAAAATAAAAAATAATTTGAAATGTATTGTAATGGGGGAGAGCATATCCATATTGCAATTTCACTATTGCTCACATAGCTCATCAGTGAATTTTACCCCAATATTGTATTGAAAAAACCTAAGGGTCTTATATCCAAAGCCAAACTGATTTTATGAGAATTTTTTCATAAAATCAACATAGCATAGACAGCAAGACTCAAAGACACTTCCATACAAACACTACAAAACATTTCAAAAACAACAAAAACATTGTTTATGGATCTAAATACCCGGATAAATATATTCATTTTTATACATCGTTAACTACAACGTGACAACTGAAAATAGTGGCATTGCCAGAATCGATATACTAATGTTACTAAAGCATACATTAGCTAAAGTACTGTTTATGAATACCATTTTTTAACAAACGTCTGTTAGCCTTAAAGTGTTTGTTAACTAACGTGTACTTTAAAGCCCAAGTAAGCGTTTTTTATGCATACAGCCGTTAAAATTTACATTTATTTTATATACAGTTTGTCGACAACGATTTAAAACAGTGAAAAATAATTAAAGATTTTCTTCATTAATTGCAGAATGAAATAAAAGTGTAATGTTATTTATTGATCTTAAATTAAATTGCTGTTTTTCCATCATTGAGTAAATTTTACTGTGAACTTATCACTTCATAAGGTGTTTAAAACATTTTAGCCACATCAAATCGGGCAAAATTAATAATGCCGAATATAGCTTAAAGTTCAACCAATGATTGGAGGTTGTTCTAAGCCTAAAATAGTTACAAGAGTGGAGTGCTTTATTAAAAGGGAGGGAGAATTATACAGAACGCTCATTTGAGAGATGCAATAGTAAAAAAATACTTTGAAAAACACCACGAATAACCATTTTCCTGGCAGCAAAATATATGAAAACGTTTTTCTTTCGCTAGCAGCGCATTGGCGGGACAATGCAATTTTCTGCTATGAGATGAAAATGATGTAATGAATGCATGGAATAGATTATTTAAGTATGGCGTACGAAAAACAAAACATTTAAACATTTGAAAATATTTCTCTTGTTGATTTCGAGTATAGTCTTCTGCCAAGGAAAACGAGAATTAGTTTTAGCATACTAAATAATAATAATGCTCATTCATAATTAAGTCAATCAATCCACAATGCAAGTCGTCTATGATGCGGTACCCCAAAATATAGAATTTAAGTTCATTTAAAAATTTGTGTCTATTTGTGTCTTTGTTTTACTGGAAACCAGAGTAGCGAAGTATTCACTCACTGTTCATACAGGTATGAATATGTACATGTCATTTTTTAGCCGCTTCTTCTCATACATGTGTGAGAGACTGAAAAATATTTTGCGTTTTCTCATTTATGAATGCGACGATTTATTTTTTTCTTTCTATTCATAAGTGAAAAAATGAGAAACACACAAGTGTTCATTTTTGAATATGTACAATTTTGATAATTTTTCATAAATGAAAAGATCGTAAAAATATGTGCGTTAAGCATTCGCGTACATAAAACGCGCATATTTGATAATGCGCAATTGTCGGCGTATGCAGGAAAAAAAATGTTTTTTTTTTATTTCTTTTAGAATATATTGCAATATTGTATTTTGAGTTAATATGTAGTACCCATGTGTTTTTACTACATTTTACGGTAAACTGCGATCGTAGGTAGAAAATTTTTTCACGTTCATTTATGAGAAATTTTATAAAATTTCAACGTTCATAAATGATCATGTACTTTTAGGAAAAACAACATTAATGAGAAGTAGCTGATTTATCATTTATCACATATGAATAAGACTAATAATTCTTGTTGTGCGCATTCATGTATGAACATAGGCAGAACATTTTTTCTTGTTCGTTAATGCGCGTGAAAAATAAATATAAAATTTTAGATTTCTCATTTATGAAAAATATCATGAATGTTGATTTTTGAATGTTCATAAATGAAAAATTCTGAACCCTGCTGGAAACTGTTGGAAACAATAACAAAAAAAAAAATAGTTTAACAAATCTGATTGAAAGATACGAATATAAAATTGCTTATAATCAATTTTGGCATACCATATATAATATATATCTTATTAATTCTAAAAATGTTTAATGGACTTATTTCGTTTTTTTTTTCTTTTTTTTAGAATACAATATTAGCAACATTAATCTAATGGTAACTTAAAACTATAAAGTATTATTTTAATAACATAAATTTGTTTTGAAAATGCTTCTTGCTAATTACATTTTTAAGTACTTACATAAAATGTTTAATGGAATAAATATGATGTATAAATGTCTGATAACTTTTTATTTATGAGCAATTTTCAATACACCTGTTTTGTTGCAAAATAATAAAGCCGTTATAGTACTGAGGTTATTAACTTAAGGTTTAAGCAAGATGAGGTTAAAGTTAATTTTGCTTACTCATCTTGGCCTGGTATTTTTAATACCTAGCCCAAAGAAATTCTCTTTAAAAAAGAATAAATTAATAAAACAAATTAAATAAAACAGTTCTGTTTTTCCATAAAAATTTTTAAAATAAAATTATTCCTTAGAATCAATCTGTGCATATGGATCAGTAATTTCAGGTTTTGATACAACTTGGTTCTTTAGAGTCCCAGTGCTGCAAGCACAAACAGAAAAATCAGTAGTTTAAAGTACAAATAAAAACATTCTAAATATTTAAAAAATTTTGGGTTTTTGTGTGCTTATTTAGTGGTTGCATGTATTTTCGCCTACGATAAAAACAGCAATATGTAGCTTTAATAGAGTTTTTGAAATTGAAGGTAGGAATTAATGATAATCTGATTCAAAAATTTTGTTTCATTTTGCAGGTCCAAAATCTAGCGATTATTCTTAAATTTTCATAATTGAAGATGCGCTTTCGTGGCTATACATAAGAATAATCTGTTCTTTACATTCAATAGTAAAGGTATCGGATAATTGAATATCACGAAAAATCAATAATCTTGTTTCTCTTGCTTTAATATCATTTAATTTTTGTTTTTTTTCTGGAGTAAGAAGTTTATTTAAACATGCAGAAGCCATACGAAATAAACAGATATTTCCTATAGAAAGAATTGTTGTAGCAATTATTTGTCTGCTTTATTTTGAACTAGATGTCAGCGCATGTAGGCCTGTCTGCGGACAGTAAGCCACTCTGAGACAATATTTTCCTCTTCGTTAAAGAAATAAAAATTTTAGACAAAAATGTTTATAAAACATAAATATCAAAAAATATATAATATGTATAAAAAGGGAGTTTTATAAAACCTAAAAATTAAAAAAAAAAACCAATAGTTCCTTTAGCATTATTCTAACAAAATTTCAAGTGTCGGCTTAAATTTCATAACCTTAAAGGCCGTGTCAGATAAAACTTTTGCTTTGCGTTGCGTCAGAGTTTCGCTTTGACATTTGAGTTAAAATGTACGTAAATGTATGAAAGTTGCCACATAAAGCACTTCTCACGCAAATCAAAGCGAAAAGTTAACCAACATTCAACTTTTTGTGTGCTTTGCGCTTCAATTCGAAATCAGTTGAATTTTTTTACACAAAACAAACACTTCTACAATTCCAAATCACTTCAATGTTTTACTTAAACGAAATACTTGTACAATTCCAAATAATTTCAATGTTTTAATTAAAAGAAAAACTTCAATAATTCCACATGTGTACCTTTTTCGTATGTAAACAAACATATTATGAGTGTTGTCAAAGTTTTCATTGTGACATACACGTTTTGCTTTAAAGTTTCAAATGTCACGCAAAGCAACAAAGTTTTATCTGACACGGCCTTAAACGTTTTGTCCCATTGTGAATCATTGTGAGTACAATCATTAAACTATTGTGAATATTTGTGTATATTCTTTATAACATTAGGAAAATTAACCGTTCTTTCGTCCGTTCGACCCCGTATGTATTTTACAAATCCAAGTTTTCTTTTTAACAATTTATACTTCCAAAAACTGAAAAAAAATATATTTAAAAATTTTTTCATTTGTGTCTATTGGTAAAATATTTACTTTAGTATGTCAAAATTTTTTCAATTTTATAATTAACTTTACAGTGCTGCATCTCTATACAATACGTATAATTGTTTCCTGCTGTAGAACATCATTCATTTCAGCATGTTCCTCATACGAGTGTAAATCTTAACATTGTGAATGAAATACCAGTAAGAATTAGTGTTGCCAGTTGCTTTAAGCATTCTCGCCGAATCGCCAAATCTATAACAGTAAAAAAGAGAAAAATAAATTAATAAAATCAAACAAAAAAAAATGGTTTCACAAAAAACAAAAAAAAAAAAAGAATGCATTTACGTAATTTTTGTAATTAAAGGTTAAAAATTAAACATTTACTTAAAAAAAAAACTTTCATTTTTTTTGTTTTTTGTATTCTTACGGGTAACATTTGTGTTTCATTTAATCTATTTAACGTAGCAATTAATGATATTACTGAAGGTAAAGTATTGAAATGTTCGGATTTCATTTTATTTCTTAAGTTCGTTGCATAAAAACATCTTCGTGAAAACATATAAGAACGGCCGTCGAACTCGGTTAGGGTTTTTGGTGATTCATAATCAAAATATTGAATGTATTTTATGATAAACAATGTTTCCAACGGTGTTTCATATACAGCAAGTGTGGCGTTTAGGTCGCTGAGTTTTTTGAAAACATCTTGAACCGTAAATATTTTTACTTAATTTAAGATACCCAGTCAGACCGTTTTAAACTTGACAATAAAGTTAAAAATTGACATGTTTTATGGATAATATATATATTTTTTAAATAGAAAATTGCTTTTGTTTCATATAAAAAATATATTCATAGAAAATATAAATTGATTGTTTTCTATTTTAGCGTGGGAAGTAAAAATTAAAGTTTGGTTGGTTGACGATAACTGCAGCTACATAATCGTATAGGCCCATTAGTCTGTTGCCTAACATGTCAAAACTATTTGAAAAACGAATAGCAGAAAGACTAATTCAGATTCTGAATGAGAAAGAGTGCATCCCGAGTCATCAGTTTGGATTAAGAAGAAAACATAGTACAATTGAACAGGTGCACAGCGTAACAAATGTAATAAAACAAACATTTGAGGAAAAAAAATACTGTTCTGCCCTATTCATTGACGTCCCTCAGGCCTTTGATAAGGTATGGCACGAAGGTTTGAAGTACAAGATGGGACAGAATTTGCCTATAAACCTTAGCAACTTGTTGGACAACTATTTGACCGGTCGAAAGTTTGTCGTACGACAGGGGGATTTTATGAGTTCGCCTCAGCCAATTGGAGCAGGGGTTTCCCAGGGAAGTATTCTTGGACCGCTCCTCTATCTTGTTTTTACATCTGACATGCCAACCGATGGTAGAATCCATACTTCTACATTTGCTGACGATACGGCTTTTCTCAGCATACACAAATGTCCTCAACGGGCATCACAAAACCTTCAGACTCATGTGTTTAAGTTGGAAAAATGGTTAAAGAAATGGAGAATAGCAGTCAATGAACAAAAGTGTGTTCATATAACATTTACCCTGTGTAGGCAAACATGCGCACCAATTACAATTAAGGTATCGGATAATTGAATATCACGAAAAATCAATAATCTTGTTTCTTATGCTTTAATATCATTTAATTTTTTTCTGGAGTAAGAAGTTTATTTAAACATGCAAAAGCTATACGAAATAAACAGATATTTCCTATAGAAAGAAATTTTGTAGCAATTATTTATCTGCTTTATATTGAACTGCGGACAGGCCTACATACGCTGAGACAATATTTTCCTCTTCGTTAAAAAAATAAAAATTTTAGGCAAAAATGTTTATAAAACATAAATATCAAAAAATAAATATACTCAAAACTCGAGGGTTAAATATCTCGGCATTCACCTGGACAGGCGTTTGACTTGGAAAAACCATATAGATGCTAAACTGACTCAATTAAGACTAAAAACAGCTCAAATACATTGGCTGATTGGAAGAAACTCTACACTGAGCTTGGACTGCAAACTTCTAATATATAAAAGACTATTTTGAAACCACTTTGGTGCTATGGTATTCAATTATGGGGCACTGCCTCAGTGACAACTGTAGAAAGAATACAGAGGAGACAAAATAAATTCCTTCGAATGATCACAGCTGCCCCATGGTATATCCAAAATTCCAATATTCATAAGGACCTCCGCGTTCCCTTGGTAAGAGAAGATATTGTTAAACACGCACTAACTTATAGAAACTAGCTTGGATATCATCCGAACCTTCTAGCGCCCGCAATATTCTTAACGAAAGTGGTTACATTCGATTAAAGAGGAGAGACACCTTGGCCCTTGGTCGAATTTGAATAAGATGCCTATAATTTAAGCAAATAAATTATCTTCGCGAAATATATATTTTACTTAATTAGAAAATTCTAGTTTTAAGATCTGAATACTTATTGTTAGTTTGAAATATTTGTGAAGATCCAATAAAAAAAGAGAAAAGTTAAAATAAAAAAAAAATTTGATTTTTAATACCATTTATGGAAATCCGATATAACATGTTTCTTTTAAAGTACTGCCTTTCAATTCCATTTTATATTTAATTTCAAATTTAACATTTATTTGTTTAAATATGCCAACTAATAACGTATGTGTGAATATAGGAGGCGTTTTAAGTGCACCTTATTTTAAATGCAATGCAATAAAAAAAAATTATTAAAATATGATGTAATATATTTATCACCAACTATTTCGCCATTTAACTAATTTCATTGCCAATTTTGGCGAGAAATCGCTACAACCAACAACGCTGATGAAAATTGTTATACGGAAATAAACAAGTCAATATCTTTATTTCAACAGATGGCAGCAAAATACATTTTTGCTAAATGGAAATCATTTTCGTTTATTGTTAGAATGGCTATTTGGTTCAGTTGGGTTGTATATATTTAAGCTTTCGTATTAAAGCTCTGTAATGTAGAATGTAGGTTTTAATTGTAATGCTCTGGTAAAATTTTGTTTACTTCTCTACAAAAGCCGATTAACATTCAAACTTTTTGAAAAAACGCTTCCTTCCCATTTAACAAATAACATCTTATTTTCATCTTGTTTTGTGTTTTGGAATCATTTTTAATTTAATCTATGTTAATATGCGCTAGATTCCTTACTGCGGAGGAGAGTATTTCCATACGGCCTTTTCATGGATTTAAAATATTTATTAAAGGAATCCAGCACATTCTAACGTAGATTAGATTGCAAAAATTAAAATATATAAATTTAAAATTTCAATAGCAAATACAAATCAAATTTAGTAAATAATTATATAGAGAAATGAAAAATTCTACGCCTTAACATACATACATACATACGAGAGTTTGTAATTGAAGCAGTTTATTTCAAACTAAAATTTAAAAATTTTTTATTTGGTTATGATAACAGTTCGACCGATAATTTCATAATTTCAGAAAATTAAAAACATTTAATTATTTAAATTATTATAAAAATCCAAATACTGTGGATTGTATGTAGAAAATGAAAAAAAAAAGTTTTTAAAGGAAAAGTAGCTTTCGCACTTCAGGCTAAAATAAAAATTTTTATATCTAATTAAACATTTTCATATTGACCACTAACAAAAAACTAGTTGGAAAATTATGGAAAAGTCTACTTTGTTAAAATATTCTGGCATCAGTATAATTAAATTTGTAATACCAATAAGCGTTTCCGTGCAATAAGTGCTTTAAGAAGTAAATTATTACTCCACTTTAGAAATATTTCCGTCATAAAAGACAGTTTATGAAATAGTGTAAGCAAACAAAGAAAAAACAAAAAAAAAGGAATACGGAACCGGCACGTAATCTAATTTACATAATTTTCCAAATAACAAAAAAACAAGAATTAAAAATAGTGCGTAAAATAAATCAGGCGAAATGCGTGTTTAAAAAGGAAAAGATTTTTTGTCGTAACAACGTTTTAATACATTTATAAATTCGTGCGAATAAAGAATTATTTTATGATAACGTTGTGAGTACAGGTATGCAGAATAGGAAAACAAAACTCAAATACTAATATTCTATTCCATGCACAATGGAGAGGAAACGAAATTTCTAAATGGCTGCAACCAGAGTAGCGAAGTGTTCACTCACTGTTCATACATGTATGAATATGTACATTTCATTTTTTAGCCGCTTCTTCTCATACATGTGTGAGAGACTGAAAAATATTTTGCGTTTTCTCATTTATGAATGCGACGATTTATTTTTTTCTTTCTATTCATAAGTGAAAAAATGAGAAACACACAAGTGTTCATTTTTGAATATTTACAATTTTGATAATTTTTCATAAATGAAAAGATCGTAAAAATATGTGCGTTAAGCATTCGCGTACATAAACGCACATATTTGATAATGCGCAATTGTCGGCGTATGCAGAAAAAAAAATTGTTTTATTTTTATTTCTTTTAGAATATATTGCAATATTGTATTTTGAGTTAATATGTAGTACCCATGTGTTTTTACTACATTTAACGGTAAACTGCCATCGTAGGTAGAAAATTTTTTCACGTTCATTTATGAGAAATTTTATAAAATTTCAACGTTCATAAATGAACATGTACATTTATGAAAAAGAACATTAATGAGAAGTAGCTGATTTATCATTTATCACATATGAATAAGACTAATAATTCTTGTTGTGCGCATTCATGTATGAACATAAGCAGAACATTTTTTCTTGTTCGTTTATGCGCGTGAAAAATAAATATAAAATTTTAGATTTCTCATTTATGAAAAATATCATGAATGTTGATTTTTGAATGTTCATAAATGAAAAATTCTGAACCCTGGCTGCAACGACAATTTAATTCAAAGTTCTTTTCGGTTTAAGGAATTAACTTCAAAATATGTTTTTAACTCAATTTAAATGAAATTTTGTATTTTTATTTATTTAGTAAACAATTGAGAAAAGAGGTTAAAACAAACAAAATTCCAAAATTCTGCATTAAAAATTTCGCAAGTGGATTTTATATAAAGACTTTTGTACTTCAAATTTACATATGAAACGAACAAATTTGAGAAATTAATACAAATATCTAACAGATATGATTTTTCTGATGATGCCTTTCATAATAATAAAAGATAATATCACGACTAAAAAATCTTTTATGCAGTAATAAAAAAATATATATTTTCTTGTCTAGTTAAGATTTTGACCCGAAATCTTTTTAATGATTTTACAATTTTCTTAACTGATTAAAAACTTATAAAAAAAATTTTGGTGAATCGTGGCTTTGGTGGCTTTTTAAAATTTCAGTGTTATGAATTGTCTTACGGATAATCATTGTTTTCAAAGACTTTGTCAATTGCATAAAATGACAGGCTCCACGAAAATTCATGTGTTCGAGATGCCTGATATTTCCAAAATATATATCTTTTCTGTACTACTGTGAATATTTAATTTTGTTTCTAAATAGTTTTTTTTTTCAATCGTTACAGCTATTTCATTTTTTTTTAAATTATAAAAACTTTTAAAAGCTCTTTTAAAATATACAAACATATTGGAGAAACATGCAAAAAAATTTAATCAGACAATTTTTTAATCCAGGATATCCTGTATATATACATATATATTGTATATATATATTAACATATTTAAACACACATATACATATATATGCACATACATTTTAAGTATTTTATTCTTGTAGGAAATCAAACTAACAACTACGAGTACAATAAAATTTTTCCTACTTTAACAAGGACATTATTTTCACAATTTATTATAAAATTTTTTCTATACTTATTTTACCTTGCACTTGATAATTGAAAAACATTTTTTTTTCTTATTGCAAGCTAACGACAGCAACAACAAGAACAACAAGTATCTTTTGATAAATTCAAAGGCAAACAATTTTACTTATAAGGTCATGAGGAAGAAAACGGAAAAATACAAAATAAACTTTTTTCTGGTTTAAAGCCACAAAAATTGTTTGTGTTTTCGTTTTTCTTCTTGTAAAATTTTTGGGAAGACCAGCTTAAGAAGTGATTTTCAGAAAGGTACTTTTGCTTAAGGATACCACTTTTTATCGAATTCCTTTATTTTTATTTCGATTATTTGAATTAAACATTAAAAAAATAAATAATCAAAGAGGTACTTCTAAGTAGTTGCTTTTATATTTCAAGTTAAAAAATATAATAAAATAAATCGAAAATCGGCTTTAAAAGTTTTTAAAAAATTGTTTTCTTCCCTGTGCAGACGTAGACTTCAAAATCTATAAGTTAAAAATCGTTTTAAAAGAGGAATTATTTTTTAACTAAAGCTTTTTGTAGTATATTTAGCCATTCAACATTTAACATTTTTTTAACCTTATAATTTAAAAAAAAAACTTTACATTTAAGGAGTCACTGTAGAGTAAATTTGCTTTTAAAGTGAATAAGAATATTTTTTTTAAGTACTTTTTTTAAAGGCACTTTTTAAAATGTTTTAAAACCTACTTTCCAAAATTTTCTTCATTCTCCTTAAGCTTGTTTATCTATGTAAGTTAAAACAATTCTAGAAGATATTTTGTAGTCTTTGATTTTCATTTCGCCACTGTGTTGCTTGGATTGTTGTTTTAGTTGTAATAAACTTATTATTATTCACCTTAGGCAGCGAAGATAAAGAACATAAAAAATTATAAAATTGTTATTTAAGTTTTTCTACATTTTCTATAAAGTTTTGGTGCTGAGAATTGAGTCAAAATTTTTAAGGTATCAATTCCTTTAAAACTGGTTTTAGAAGTAGCATTTGAAATAAGCCGATATAGGTTTAAATGGGACTAACGGAAATATAATTTGTAACACTTTGTATGAAAGAGAGAGAGAGAGAGATGGATAGAGAGAGGGGGAGAGAGAGGGAGAGAGATAGGGAGAGAGAGAGGGAGAGAGAGAGAGTATCCTGATTAGACCCCTTTTACACAGGCAAATTTTACTTTGACAAAGTTTTTTTAATTTTCTTTTAAACTTTCTTTGGTGTTCAAACACAAAAAGTTTTCTTTTACAAATTTTGTTTTAGTCACTTGGTGCTTTATGCAATCTGTGTATAAGTACAACTGTGTATAAGCGACGAAAGAAAAACAAAGCAACTTTGCGAGTATATCAAAGTCTGTACACTCAATCATGCTTTCTCCCTCGCTCTCACATAAAATCAAAACTTTGCAAAGAAAAGTTTGCCCGTGTGAAAGGGGTCTTAGTGGAAAGCAATAAAAATGAGCACAATTAAATGTTGACACTTAGACAGCTTAGTGCGGTTTTACACACTTCAACTTTTGTTGCTCAACTGTTGTTTTTTCCATTAGAAAGAAAGAGAAGGGGTATAAAGCTTTCTCTTTCTTTCTAATGGAAAAAACAACAGTTGAGCAACAAAAGTTGATGTGTGTAAAACCGCACTTAGACAACCTATAAATTTTATTTGGATTATTTGTGTTATCACCAGAGTAGCGAAGTATTCACTCACTGTTCATACATGTACGAATATGTACATGTCATTTTTTATCCGCTTCTTCTCATACATGTGTGAGAGACTACAAATTATTTTGTGTTTTCTCATTTGTGAATGCGACGATTTATTTTTTTTCTTTCTATCCATAAGTGAAAAAATGAGAAACACACAAGTGTTCATTTTTGAATATTTACAATTTTGATAATTTTCCATAAATGAAAAGGTCGTAAAAATATGTGCGTTAAGCATTCGCGTACATAAAACGCACATATTTGATAATGCGCAATTGTCGGCGTATGCAGGAAAAAAAATGTTTTTTTTTTATTTCTTTTAGAATATATTGCAATATTATATTTTGTGTTAATATGTACCCATGTGTTTTTACTACATTTTACGGTAAACTGCGATCGTAGGTAGAAAATTTTTTCACGTTCATTTATGAGAAATTTTATAAAATTTCAACGTTCATAAATGAACATGTACATTTATGAAAAATAACATTAATGAGAAGTAGCTAATTTATCATCTATCACATATGAATAAGACTAATAATTCGTGTTGTTCGCATTCATGTATGAAAATAACCAGAACATTTTTTGTTGTTCGTTTATGAGTGTGAAAAATAAATATAAAATTTTAGATTTCTCATTTATGAAAAACTAGCGTGCCCATGACTGCTGTGCAAGTCATTTCTTCGACATTTTTTGATCGATTTTGGTTCGCGGTATTGAAAAACAAAGCACGTGATACATATAACTGACCGTGCAAAAAACAGGGATCATTGAAAAGCAACAGGTATGGGGAACTGAAGCCACTTAAAATCAAACGGCAAATCTGGAGGAATCATAGGAATGCGTGGTTTCAACACATCGCCCTTATATTTTTCTTTTAAAATTTTTGCTTTAATCACATTTTTCATGCCTTTTTTGACTACTAAACGTGTCCCATTGCAAAGTCGTGGCTGGCAGATATTTCTAAGCAAAATAATTGGAGCACCAACTTTCACTTGTAGGCAGTGGGGCGACAGTCCAGATAACTCAAGCGAATTCAACATTTCGGAAGTTTTAAAATTTTGATTTTTTATTATATATTAGAGAGTTTTTTTTTGTAAATATCTTCGGAACTACATAACCGATTTAAGAGATTGATATCTCGTTTTGAAAAGCATAACAATGGCTTTAAAAAATAAAATAAAAAAGAAAAAAAAAATAAATATGTATATGTCATTGGTGGGTTTTGCCACGCCCCTCCGCCCACAGACCGAAAATCAAAAATCGGACTTCACAGTATCACCCGCCTGAATATTCTGAAGATTCTCTGAAAATTTCATCAAAATCGGCCCAGCCGTTTTCGAGTCCATTTCTTACATACATACACACATCCTCTTTTATATATATATATATAGATATCATGAATGTTGATTTTTAAATGTTCATAAATGAAAAATTCTGAACCCTGGTTATCACTCCATAACAAAAATAAATTTAGCCTTATACCCTGCTTATGAATGTTTTTTTTTTCATCTGAAGGATCATTTATTTTATAATATTTATTTTATGAAATCTCTGCTTTTTCATGTAGGCACCGTAATAAAATACTTGCTCATAATAAATTTAGAGAAATATTTTCTATTACTCAGGCACACACAAACATCGCATATGTATTCATTTGTATGCTTCGTGTACCAGAAATTGTACAGTTTGTTTTTAAATGGTAATTGAAATAATATGTTACAAAAACAGCAACAAGCACGAAAGTTGTAATGAATACAAATAAATCTGTTTTAGGAAAACACAAATAAAAAATGTAATTAAGTTTTTGAATAATATTCCTGTATAAATATAATATACTCTTTAAATACATATACACTCACACTTACATATGTACATGCAATAAAACAGAATATTTAAGCGAAACTTACTAACAAAGAAAACTACTTAAATTATGTTTTAATTTTTTAAATGTGAGTGAGCAGACATTTAACGTTTATTTCATTGTGAAATAAAATTTCACTTACGTAATACTTCTTTTGTGCACAATTTTTAGCCTGAATTAAAATTTCGAAACATAAGCAATAATAAATAACACAATGCAAAACATGATTTCGGAACTAAATTCTGAGAATTGTACGTAAAAGCAGACCCAAAAATCAAAACTTTCACATCACGCTGGCTGTTGGCTTAATAATTTAGTGGAAATATGCATTTTTTTGCTCAAGGTGGATTTTTATCAATTTTTGTATATTTTAATAATGTTATATCTTAGTATATTGTGTCTGAAGCAAAGCTGTAGATATTGAATAGGAGAAATAATCGCAAAAGTAACCACTTTTTAACTTTTTCCAATTCATATTCAGCTATTCTTACACAGAAAATATAAAGTTTTTATTTGTTATCGCTACATGAAACAAAATTTAGAACATTTTCAATTTTTATCAATATCCACCCTCGTTAAAGTTGACGCTTGTGGTGCTGATAATCTTATTGTCTTCATAGGTAAATCATATTCATGTTCTGAGTCTGCATCATCATCCAAATTAGACATAATTTTCAAGGCCACATTTTATATTCCTCAGTAAATAATTTTTTTTCGATCCTGTTTGCTGATTTTTGGGACGATATGATCACGAATGTACCAAAAATCATCCAATCTTGGGCTTTTTCATGTTGAAATATTCAATGTTCTTCTGGTTTTAAAATGTAATTCACTCTGAACAACTTTACAAAATTGAATGAAGCAGAAATTTTTATTTTTAACGTGCAATTCTCAGAATTACGTCCTAAACCAATGAGCTGAAAAATGCCCAATATGAATTGACCAGAAATAAAACGCAAACTTTTTAAAAATAAAACAAAATAAAATTAAAGAAAAAGATTTTTTTATTTAAAACCCATAAAAATATTTTACATACAGAAATTTGTAAAACATAAAAACCAAAAATTTAATAAATTTAAATTTATTGACCCTGAAAAGTTTCAGATAAAATAAATTTCAAATACAATTAGTTGAAAGAAATTACAATTTGTAACTTTTTAATTACTTGTCGGAATTTTTTGAAATTTCAAACATGAATAGAAGAGAGTTAAGATAAAGCAGAATGGAGCTCCTCCTCCTTCTAGAAACCTTTTAAATTTTTTCTCTTGTTTCTGTTAGCTTTAAAATATACTTTGTTTTCAACTTTCCTTGGAATTCATATCTTGAAATTGTTTTGGATCATATTTATATTTTCCTAAATAAAATTATATATTTTTCGTTTATTTTAACAAAACAAAATGCTGGAGAAAGACTAGCGAAAAACCTAAAAAAGACTTCGTAATATGCCCGCTATAATTTAGGCTTAAAACAAATTTTTAGTTCTTCTCTACATAGAAAAATCGCTAGAAAAGATTTGTTAAAGTCATACACGATGTAATCAAAATGCAGCTCTGCAACTTTTTTTAAATTTTTTAAAAAGCAGACTAGCAAATTGGACAAACCTACCAAAAAATCTGTCATTTAAATATATACTGTCCTACTTTTTGGACACATAAGCTATTTTTTCTTCTTTCTAACGAATATATTTTTCTTGTTTTTTTAGAATGATCACAAAAAAAAAATAATTTTAAGTTTTTAGAAGGAAATTAAGTATAATGATGAAATTTTAAACTTCCTACAACTTATTTTAAAGGTATTTAAGAAATAGAACTTAAAAAATAGACTTTAAAGGTTATTGTTTGTAAAAGGTACTTTTAGGTGCTCACTTTTGCCAAAAAAATTTAACAATAGTTTTAAAGGTTAAACTTTTTGTTAAAAATACCACTCTTTTAGGTACCCTTTGAAATTATTTTGTCCATAGAATATTTTGTATTATATGTATTTTTTTATAAAGTTTTTTTAAAAAATTAATGCTTCATTCTAGTGCTTTTTTTAAAAAAGGTTCTTTTTAAGTTGTTTCAACAAGTTAATCCCTTTGAGCATTATTTTTAAAATGTATATGATAATGCTACTTTCGATTAAAAAAACTTTCAAGAATTTCTTTCTTTTAACATCATTATATAACTTTTAGTCTCCTAATGCATGAGGCTAATGTTTGCTTAATATATTCAAAGGCAACCGCATGTGGTAAAAAAAAAAATTATATAAAAATTTGTTATTTGTGTAAAACTTATGTTTGTTTGGCTTAAATAAAAGAATACTAAACATAAAGTGCAAAAAAAAAGTACTCAACGACTATATTACTTAGTTTCATTAGAGAAGGGAGCTATTTTAGTACTTGTTTTTCAAAAACAAAAAAAAATTATATTTGTATTAAATATAAAAAAGTAAATGCTTTTTTTTTTTATTTTCATAGAATTTGTTATTAACAAAATTTTATTACACTTAAAAACATTAATTTGTATGTAAAACCATTTCAAGGATGCAGAGCGAAGTCAGTAAGAAAGTTTTATCAAATTAAATTTTATTATTTCGTGCAGAATTAAAAATCTAAAATTAAGGTTTTTAAATTTTTATTTAAAAATAAAATTCGTTTTTAATAAAAAAGACATAAAAATTAAATAGACACCAGTTTGATTCGAAGGTACTCTTCTCCAAAAATGAAGCATAACCTAAGGGGTAAGAAAATACTTCTCTCTCCTAGGTTTGACTAACCCCAATACCCAAGCACAAATTTTTTTAGAATTCCAATGTTGGAATTCCAATGTGAATTCAAGCTTGAATTACATTTGAAAGCCATCCTCTTTCCAGTCTGTTTGAAGTTTGTTAAAAAATAGTCAGCGTCAGCTAAATGCCAATTATAAAATATTATAATATTAATAAAAAATAAATAAATATTAAATATTATCAATTAATAGTGAACAATTTTAAAACGTGAAAGTCGCAAGGTTTGAAAGTGAAAATAAGCAAAACGAAAATAAAGAATAAAGGATCGAAAATAAAACAAAGAAATTTTGAACAAATAAATATAAAGGTAAGTACTCAAAGCCAAAAAGCAGATGCTCGTAAAATTTTTGCACTGCTTACCCAGAATCAGCATATTCTGAAATGAACAACCTATGGGAATGGCATCCAACGATGTCCACATCGCTTTGAACGATGAACCGTCTGTCTGTGAGGGCACAATTATAAACGAAGATGGTATATCTGATACTTAAATTAATTGTGTACAAATCCTTGAGCAGCATCATAAAGATTTGCCATCGGATGTCTGAACTTTAAAGAGCATTCCGAAATGTCAAGATATGGAAGCTATGGGTTCGGGTGAGTTACTGTACTATGGCCTTAAGGATTCCATGTCAGATTTTTTGCTAAAAAACGGAATGGGGACTAAAACCTTGGAGCTGAACTTTAATATAGACGGTTTGCCCTTAGCAAAAAGTTCAAATCGGCAAATATGGCCAATTTTATGTAACGTAAATGGTTACACTGATATATACACAGTGGCTGCGTTTTGTGGAGTGAAAAAACCATCGACTTTTGATATGTTTTTAAAAAGATTTGTCGCAGAGTTGAATGAATTGCTATGCCAGGGACTTGACTTTCAAGAGACACATTTCACAATATCGTGTAGATCATTCATCTGTTTTTATAAATTTTTTTTTTACATTTTCAGGTGAAGAAACTGAAGGAAAAGGTATCGGGCAATGGCTCAAAATGTATAAGAAGCTGCTGGAGACGATTAATGAAGGATGATATAGCATAATTTTTTTGTTGGCAAGGATCGGCTGCAAAACTGCCGTTGAAATCATTATCAATTACACTTGCAATTAAATGTAAGACATTTAAAAGACATTCCTTTTCAGTCTCTCACTTATTTACTTTTCCAAAATATTACAGTAGCCTACAAAGAGAAATTTTCTGACCACAGTGATATGGAGTTTGAAACAAATACCATAGCCCTTTTCCAGCAAGCCAGAAATCGCATTAATAAAAAATATACAAAAAGAAGGAAAAATTAAACAAATTAATGTAAATATGTAAACTAACTTTAACTTTTTCATTAAGCAATTACAATACGTTATCATATAAACTTTTCCATTATTCAAATATTCTTCATATAAATAAATATGTACCTATTTTTATAAAATGCAAGAAGGTTTAGCCAGCCTTGAAAAATTGAGCTCAGACAAAAAGACTAACGAACTTTTATTTATCGTTTATTTTGATTTTTCAATTATAAACTATTAAAGAATAATTTGTACTATTTTTATTAAATAGTACAAATTATATATCTTGACGGAATCTCACCGTCATTACATCTGTTACCGGGGGTAAAAGGGAGTCCAGTTCCCTAAAGGCTAGCAGGAGTCAACTAGACAGACAACTACACGTTATTTCCACGGCAATCAGTAAACCCTAGAAATTAGTTTTTTGGCTTTCTGACTGATTATTGAGGTTGGCTCTTCGGGAGCATCATGGTGGTTTCGCAGGATCATTCACTTTTGACGTTAGCACAGTGTGAATAATCCAACTCCAGTGAGTATGCTCGTCGAGGAAATGGGGTAAAAAATGTGTCAGAAAATGATATGAAAATTATTGTTAAAATAATGTTGTAACACTATTTAAATGCTGTTGTAGCATTGCTTGAATAACACTGAAATTCCATGCTTGAATTCAACGGTAAAAACAGATTTGGTTCGAATTGAATTCCGCTGCAAATCCGTGCTTGAATTCAAGTATAAAAACAGGTTCGGTTCGACTTGAATTACACTGTTATTCAAGGCTGGAATTACACTGTAAAAGTACTGTTTTGTTCGACTGTAATTCAATGGTTAATTTTGCTGGATTCGCTATTGAATTCAACTGTGTTTCAACTGTAATTCAACGCTGGAAATTGGAAATTTTGACTGGACTTCAAGTGTAATTATACTTGAATTTCAGCCAAAATGCTTATTGGGACTGATTGAATGTGCTTTTGTGTTTGTGTGTGTGTGTTTGTGTGTGTGTGTGTGTGTGTGTGTGTGTGTGTGAATGTGTGATATCAGGCATAGGATTATAATATAATTATTTTTATTACTGGCATTAATTATTTATAAATAAAATTTGTGAAGTTATAACACCAGAATATTTTTAAATATTAAAAACAAAACGTAGCACATACCAAGTGTTTGTGGGAACAAACATATTTTAATAAGAATTTAAAACAAGTTTAAATAATTTTTAAACTTATAAAATTATTGTATTTGCATATGTTGGCTTTAATGTGTGAAAAGTTTTTGGAATTGAAAAAATGTCATTATATTTTTTCACTTAAGGAAAAAACAGCATATACTAGGTTTTCTCAGTGTTTCAATCGCTGTTTCTGTTAAACGAACTTTGAACTATCTGCAAAAATATTTTTTTATTGATTCGGTAGTTCTTGAACTGCAGAAGTAACACGCAAATTCTTTAGTTTAAAATTGCTCTTAGTATAGAACATGCAAAGCAAAAAAAGGGTTTCTCATTTACCACAGATTAATTTGAAAATATTTGTATCAGTCATTTCGTTCTGTCAAGTATCTGAAGATCTCTTAAGTTATTAAATAAATGTATATTAATGACTCAAAAAACCATTCAGAAACATGATGTTGACATTGACAGATTTTTGCCATTTGTTTTTGCTTTCATTCATTGTAAAACTTAAATTTTAACCATCGTTCTTTAATGCTGTTCTCCTTTGTTGGTGGATGTCAGTTTAACCTTTAATCAATCGCGTAGGAAAAAATTACATTTACTTTTACTGTAAGTAGAAAATTATTTAAATATCAAGCGTTTTTGAATATTAAAAAAGGGCGAGGAAACACTTTTAAAATTATGAGTATGAAGGCATGTTAATAAACCTGTATAAAATTGTAGAAATCCCTTTTGTTGTAACATTAACTAAATGCATTTGCAGTCTTAACTAATTTAACATTGACGTAAAACATTACAAGAGCTGCTGAACCAGCCCCTTTATATTAAAAAATTTTTATGGGAAATTTTTATGAAATTTTTAAATCGTGTAATATGACCATGACCATCAGGTTAATGTTACGATGTTAAAGAATAAGTTGATGTATTTGTACAGAGTTTACGTATGATTTAAAAAGTATTTAGTTGCACAAATGTAATCAAATTTAGATTTATTTAACTAAATAATTATTGTCTTAAACGGTGCTGCAGATTTTAGAATAACTTTAGCGGTTATGTTTTTGCAATTTGGCATTTTTAAGGTTAACGCTGTTTTTTAAATTCTGAAAATTTTAATATATTTTGTATTAAGGCCACCATAAGAAAATATGTCTTAAAATCGCACACTTTAATTTTGTAAAATTTTTTAAAGGATTAGAAAATCGGGTAGACCTGCTAAAAAAAAATGTGTCGCCTATATGTCGACATACCTTTTCGATACTCATGATATTTTTGACAAACCCAAAGACTAAACCTCAATCTGTATAATGGCATTAAGTCACTTTTAATCTGAGATTTTTATTACACAAAGATTTAAAATTGCTTAACTAATAATGTTTATAGTTTTTCGATTTGCTGTTTCGGTTTTTTTTTTTAATGTTAACTTTTATTGCGGTGCTGTTGGAGAAAGCTTTTACCTCAGTAATCAAATAATTGTTATTTTAAAGAGAATAACGTTTTCTTAGTACGTTTTGTTGCATTATTTTATATTCTCGTTATGTAACGACCATAACACTTTAAACTTCATGATTAATTATATTTAAATTTTAGCAAAGTTAATTGATAACAAATGGCACAGATAACTTTCTTCTTTCTCGTTTTTCAAACGAATAATGACGTTTGTTCAAGTCGATTTATAAAACAAACCAAAAATAAAAATGGTTTTTGTTTTGTTTTTCGAATAAATTTAAAATAACAAATAGCTCATCAACTAGTTTGGCTCTCATTCAATATTCCACATGTTGCATTTGTTAATGAAAAGAATTGCAAAAAACTTTTTATTTATTTTTCCTTTTTTTATACTGAACAAATTATTTTCCAGTTAATTTAGTTGAGTTCTCTAAATACTTTCAAAACTTTTTGTTGCAAAGTTTTTTTTTTTTTTTGCCAATTCTTAGATAAAGTGGCCAACTTTTCGTTTTGTTTTTAATTTTAATTTATTAAAATTGATTTGGAAGTTGAATGAAATAAAAACCCAAAAATAAATCTTTCTTTTTTAGGAAATATCCTAATTTAAGGCGATTATTTTATTTGTTTTATCCATTAAATTTATAGTCAAAGCTTTTGATGCCCTAAGTTTAGTTCACAAATTTGTCTTTTTAGTTCATTTTAATGTAGTTTGGTATCCTTTTTTCCTTAAAAAGCCAGTGCTTTTTTAAAATTTTTTCTTCGAACGAGTTAAACTAAACTGCTATTATTTTCAATATAGCAGTTTAGTTAATAAAATCTCTCGCATCTCTTAAAAATAAAAGTAAAAATAATTTTTAAAACCGCATTAAAAACAAAATGCCAGCGATTATTAATTGAAATTTCATAGTAAAGCTGCGCCAAAAATAAACAAAAACTATATGGTTAAAATTTGTTAAAATTTAAGCGAGTTTTACAAAATTTGTGTCTTCTTTATGTTTTCTTTAGCTCATTTAACAAATTCCTCTTGCTTGCCGTTTTCGGAATGCTTCGTATCCGTTGCCATAAGAAGGCCTGGGTGGGATAGATTAATGAAACTACCAGATATAATTTTGGGATTTCTTAAGTGGGACACAAATCTTCTTGACGTTATATATTTTTAAAAACGTTTAATTTTATAAAATTTAAAAAATTGATAAATATCTCTTATTCTTTTTTAAGGTCTTTTTAAATTAAATTAACAATTTATATTTTTTTCTTTTCGATATTTCGGTTTCCTATAGAAAGCTTCTTCAGGAAAAATTTTTTTTTATTTTTAAAAACAAAAATTATTAACATATTGAAAAAATTTTCGAAACATTTGACCAAAACATATAAAATATTTTTTCATACATACATACATACATACAAAAATTTAAATTTTCAAATATTTAAACATACAAAAACAAGAAAACGGAAATAACAAATAAATAACAAATAACAAAATTCTCTCTTATGAAATAATTATAACAAATTATGTGTCTTTTTAATTAAGTACCTATAATTCTGAGCTAAATTTTCTGTGTCTGTCTTGAAATTTATTCTCCTTACATTTGGTACATTAACAATTTCTAACATTTCCAACATATAACGTCTCTTGTAGTTTTTTTCTATATCAAATACTGATGTTTCATCAAACTTTGGATAATGATTATATTTCTTACAATGTGAAGATAAGGATGTCTTCTGTGTTGAAATATTCCTATATTTTTAGTCACACCTGTGACCAGCTAATCTCGTTTTAAGTTTATTTTTTGTTGTCCCAATATAAACTTTGTCACAGTTCACCTGGTCATTTCCTCCACATGGTATCCTGTATACTACATCAGATATTTCCATTTTTTCTATTTTATCCTTCATACTGCTAAATAATTTATTTAATGTGTTATGTGTTTTGTGTGCAATTATATATTTATCTGTGTCATATATTTTACACTTTCTTAATCTTTCTGATATTCCAGCAACATAAGTTACTTATTTATAATTTCTTGGCTCTGCCGTAGAATTTCCTAAATTATGCCTATAACTACCATATTGTCTAATAAATCTGTTAGTTAATTCTACTGGAAAATCATTGTCATTAAGTATATCTCTTATTGTATCCCTATTCTTCCAATGAAATTCTCTATCACTTATAATCAATATTCTGTCTATCATATTTTTCGCTGTGTTTATTATCATTTTCCTCGGATGCTTTGAATAAAAATTAATAATCCTTCCAAAAGATGTTGGTTTCTTATACCAATCAAATACTAACTTATTTCTCTTCCTTATTATCAATATATCTAAATATGGAAGTCTAGATTCGAATTGTTTTTCCATCGTAAATTTAATATCCGGATGAAAACTATTCAATTCTGACAAAATATCATCCACTGCATCTTCTGAAGTTATACAAAATAAATCATTCCACATATTTTGTGATTATCTTAGGTTTAATATGCATTTTACTAATACATGAATTTAGTAATTCCTCCATCACAATATCAGCTATAATTAGAGATGCTGGAGAGCCCATAGGGAGGCCCTCCTTTTGTTGATATATCCTTTTATCAAATTGAAAACACCTATTGTCTTCAATGCAAAACTTAAGAATATGTAAAAATAATTCATTCTCAATATTCGTATTTTGTTCTATTATCTGCCATTTTTCCTCTATAATACTTAAAGCTAAACCTACACGAATACTTGGAAAAAGTGCAACTACATCAAATGAAAACAATCTATCATTATCTTGTATCTTTATTCTCTTGGTTTTATCCTTAAATTCCAATGAATTTCTAATATTATATATTGATTGTCCTATTATCACCTTAAGAATATTCGTTATATACTTGCACAGTCCGTAGGCCGGGGAATTAATGCAAGAGCAAATAGGCCTTAAAGGAAAATTCTGTTAATGGATCTTAGGTACTCCATATAGCTTTGGAGATTTTGATACATTAGTCTTCAAAAAAATGTTTTTTAAAAAATTGTTGAAAATATAAACGTGCAGATTTTGCGTTTGATCATCAAAGTTCTGGCGTATGATTAATACTTCAAATAAAGGAAATTTTATATGTTAGTAGCTTTCGTGTACATTTACAGTTATATATATATATATATATATATTTTTTTTTTTTTTAAATTTGTGAGTATGCACAAAAAAATCAAATTTTATGTTATCTAATTCGGGTCTCATTTAACGTCAGATAATGTTGCATCATTGACGCTGCTGTTTTTCAAAGAGTTCTGATAACTTGAGGGTCTATATTGTAATGTGATGGATAATGGTTAAAGTGTAAATGCAAAGTGTTTTAAAGAAATAAATATAATATAATAATATTTCGCATATATTAGCTCTTTAGCCAATTTGCCAGTGAAAAAGTGAAAAAATCGTTAACCACATTTCTAGTCATATAAATTCACAAAACCAAAACTAAGTACTGGAAATAAACAATTGAGTACTTCGCGTTTTATTAACAAATACGTTTTTGGAGACATATGAAACAACGTATTTAACGGCAGTATGGCCAACATATATTTTGTTTTTTCTTCTTGTTTAATTAAATTTTTTTATTTTATTTTGCTTTTTTAAAACTTGCCGCTATAAATGTGGTTTTTAAAGAAAACTTAATTTTTCCTAGGCTATAATATTCAAAAAGGACACAAAATCACTTTAATCCTATCAAATTATAAAAAGCAATGTGATTTTAACTATCCTTATGAATTATTTTTGTTTTTGTTTTTAGCTTGACTGAAGTTCTTTAGTAATTGCAGCAGCAAACAGTCCAATAACATCGGTTATACTGACAACCTGTTTCTTCTCAATGGTTTTTGTTTAATTATTTTAATTCTTTAATGTGGGTTAGTGTGTAGGCGTATATGTTTTTAATTTCGATTTGTCTAGTGCTTAATAATACCTGCCATATTTTCTTCTACTAAATAAAAGGCTATTAATAAAAATATAACACATTTTCTAACACGTTCGGGACGTTCGAAGTATAGTTCAGTATATTAATTTGCAATGTAAACTTAAACCTCCTCTTTGCCAGTTTTTAACTCGTTTAGATTTTCGAAAATATTTATTCTTCTTACCAAAATTTTAATTTTTCGTACACTTAAGAAAACAAAATAAGCTCAAGATTAAATGTTTTATATCTGACGGAGCATATTTTTGCATACTTTAAATTTTCTTTGTAATTAATCTTCGTTTTTAAAGGATATGCGTGTCCTTTACCACTACTACTACTACATCTAGCTTTAACTAAAGTAAACAAATTTGTTGTTAGCCGGTGTGTTTATTTAGGATTCTTTTCAACTTAAATGTCTTCTGCTTTCTTTTTGTGGTTTTTATGGATAACAATGAAAAATCGGTTAACTGAGTTGAATTTTCCTTTTATAATATTTTTACCTTCACACTCTCTAAGAAGTCTTGAACAACAACAACAACAACAGCTAGAACAGGCACATTATTGAGAACAACAATTGAGGCAAAGCAACTAATTATTCTCAAGCTAATTATTTTTTATTTATTTTTTTTTTTTGTATTCAAATCGTTCTTTTTGCCTGGAGTACAGTTCTGTAATTTTTCCCAACAACAAATGATGACGCGCCATTCTAACATTCACAACGATATTAAATGAAACTTGAATATACACGCCATCCATCTATACAAACATGCTGTCTGTGTGTGTGTGTGCATAAAAAGAATGTGGAAAAAGTGCACATTATACAGGGTAACGTGAAATGAAATTATGCCTAGAACTATGCTTTCTTTTTTGTGCGAATATCACGTACATACTGCCACGAACATTGGGTAGTTACAGTAATTTATTTACTGAAAAATACTGGAATTGAGTAGTGTCTTACAGAAAATAAAGAAAGAAAGAAATTCAGGGCCGGCTCAATGAACTAATGGAAAATAAGTAAAATAAGAAATGTATTTTCTATTGAATTAAATTCTGGTTTTAAATTTAGAACTCTAATACTAAGTTCGCACTTATGTTTTTTAACGCGTTTAAGCAAAGTGTTTTAATAATTAAACTCAGCCGTTTACACTACAATTGAGATGTTTAAGACAGACGTTTTATCAGCTGTACAAAATTAAAAAATGTTTGAGAAAATTAAATACATAATATATGAAAAATGAAAAAAAAAAATACAATTATGAAAGGCATCGATAACAAAATTGAAAATGTAAATCTAATTATCAACGAAAGAAATGATGCAATAAATTACATTCAAAATTCACAAATTACACAACAATGATTTTATGATTTTTTGTTGTGCCGCCATTCAACGCTATAATAATATGGATTTAGTGACCATAAAAAAGTAACAGATTCATCAAGAAAACACTTAACACATCCTCATTAACGTTCTTAATGAAGTGTTTAAGTCTAAAACAACTCATGGTAAAACTTCTCATGCTCAAACACGCTAGGTGTGAACTTAGTATAAGCTATAACAAATACATTATGTGATTTAGTTTGGTAACTCTGCTTGTCTAAACTTTCAACACCTCATTTGCTGTAAAATCTAAATCAATCTGCATTCGACAGCGAGTGTTTAGTGACAAATTATATTATATTTGTGTTTAATTATTTGCACTCTTGCATGTCTTAGTAGTTAAAAATTTTCAAGAAAAATATTATGTCCCCAAGCCAATAAATTAAATCACAATAAAAATGGAACACAAACCTATTTCGACTACAGCCGATCCGAGCCACCAACAAAACAACAACGTACTTTGTAATGTGGTGATTGTAAAGAAAAGCATTCATTTTACTTATATTTTATGACTATTTGCTATAACGGGATGTTAAAATGAATTTGTGTTACCTTCACTGTTGTTTGTATTGTTGTTGTTATTTTAATTGTCGTCTGATATGTTTTATTTTGTAATTTTGCTGACAATGTCACATGGCTTTTGGGGTTTTGTTTTTGTTTTTACAACAACAGATGGGAACTTTTCTTATCAAATTGTAGCAGTTTGTTTACTGTTTCTTGTAGGTTGTTAATTTTGAATATCAGACTATTTAATTAAAGTTTTTCTCTAGCAAATTTAACTAAAAAACAATAACAAATGAATTTTACTAATATTTAGGTCACGTATCCCGTTTCTAAGTATCAGTTTCAATAGAAACTCTATTCCGCCAAGCACAATTAAGAATAGTGACTTTAGAATAAATTCAAATGATTAAATGATTCAAATTAAAAACAATGTCTACCAAATTTAAATCAACACAAAGAGAAATGTAACAAAAATGTAACAAAACAACAAGAAAAATAATTTTCAGACTGGTCAAAGAAAAAAGACTAGAGCTAACACAAGTAAAATAAACAAGGAGTGAACAAAAAAATTATAAAAAATTAACAAAATCACATTATATTTAATTTTTTCAAAAATATATTTAGCATGTTTTGCATATTTAAGCATTTTTTTAAATATTTAAAATAGCTTTCGATATCGAATTAATATCAAATGTGTAGTTTAGTTTGTGTTTGATGGAAAGGGTTTTTCTATATAAATTGTCATTGCCACCATGTTGCTAAAAATAATAAAACAATTAAAATAATAAAAATACAAGTATAAAAAACCTTCGCCAACAATTTTACCTGGGATATTTCCTGACAAATAGCGAACAAAACGACAACAAAATTCTATAGATTTATGACCATTCAAACCCGGACAAATTATTAGTTCTCGTATGTAAGTGCAGCAGGGAATAAGAGAACTTGTACTTTTACGTTTAAATAGCCTTCAGTAAAGAAATTCTTACAATGAATTGAAATGTCTATGGGATTAAGTTCTTTTATTAAACGATTGTGTTTTTGAATGTAAATTCTACTAAACAAGAACTTGACTTGTAGCTAATTTTGCCTTGAACTAAAAATATTGATTAACAATTTAAAAAAATAAAAAGAAATAAGAAGAAAAACATACAATTTCGTTTTATATTATATTTAAAACCTAAACCACCTTATTTTTGGAAATACTAATCAAAAACAAAACTTAAAAATTAAACACATACACATTCATACACATAGAAAAGGCACAAAACTAGGTGTAACATAACCTGCAACAGCATTTAAAGAAATATAAATATTGAAATTATTTTGCCTTTTCATTTTTTACATGCATGTGCTTGGCGAAGAGTGTGTGTTTGTTTAATTTCAATACTTGTATTGAATGTTTTCATTGCACGAGTGTGTGTGTGTGTGTATTATTTTGTTTGTTTAACTTGCACACTTTTTCGTTTACTTTCAATTTTTAAGTTGTGACAATTTAATAGAAACTACATAAAAAAATGTTTAGCATACATTAAGGCTGTTAGTATTAAAAAACACACACAAATTTAATTGTAGACAACAAGGGAGAAAAAAAGAGTTTAAGTAAAAATTCTGAGCACAACATGTGTTGTTAAATTGTAAAATTAGAAAAAAACTGCACACATTCGGTGCAATTAAACTTTTTTGTTTTTGCGAAAAATCAAATTTACACCAGGAAAAACGATTTTAATGAAAAAAACACACACATATTCACAGTTGGACGGTTTTGTAAGTTAAAATGTGTGAAGTTCACTCCGTATGCCTTACAAAATTATAAAAAATGTTTTTAAATTTGTAATTTAAATATTATATAAATTTTCTTAAGAAAAGGCAGTTCTTTATCTTGAATCTATAACAAGAAGCGGGAAGATAAAGAAACAACTACTAATTAACTATTTAAATACTAAAGATATTGTTTGAAATATTGGAAAATATTTTGGATTCTTGAGAACAGCTATTTGACAGAAATCGATCGATTTGAAAACGTTTGCTTTTAAAAGGTTTGATAGGTTTGATGATATTTAATTGTTTTTAAAACACAAAACAAAAACAACAACTTTTATATGCTCCAGCATGATTTTTAAATGTCTGTTAAATTTTATCAGCCATCCGCGTAAAATTTTAACAAGGTTGGCATCGCTTTTAAATACGTCTGTATTACATACAATAAAATAACACAATTTTGCCGTATTTAATTATATTTTTTTAAGCAAGGGTTTAGTTTAGAAGTATTTTTAAAAATGTTTTTAATTTTTCTCGAAATAGTTTCACGCAAAATATATCATTGAAAAAAAATACGCACTTTTTTAAGGTTTTGAATTTAATCCAAAGATCTCATTTGCAGAATAGTCCATATATGTATCGTATGTGCACATGTAACTGCAAATGTAAATCGAAAGCCTATAATTTCATATTTTGTTGTATTTTTTTTTTTTTTAGTTTCAGTTCAATTGTAGTATTCTTGACATCCGGTGTCTGCCAACATTAGATTTGGTATTTATTTACATGATTAGTTCTCCCCAAGACGAAAAAAAATTATTTGTGGATATTTTTTGTGTACTTTTCATATTGAAACTTACAAGGCTAACAAACCCCAATGTCGGTGTTCAAAAATATTACAATATTAATCTGTACACCTGACCAAGGAGCAAAGTATCTAAATTATACAAAAAAAAAAAAAAAGAAAAAGCAAAAAAAAACAGAGAAGTAAAACACATGGAATGTTTGTCATTTACAAAACATTTCGTCAAACAGCCAGATCAACAAATAGCTAGTCAGTTAACTTGATTGTGAAACAGCAAACTAAACATTTGAATTATACTTCTGGAAACTTAATCAATTGTTTGCAATAGTATTACACTTATATACACATACATATTAAGGGACTCACTTATAATATATAAAACAAGAGTATTAATGTGTCATGAGACGTAGAAATGTGAGAGAATTTGAGTGTATAATTATAATAAACTAAAAAAGCACCAAACAAGGGACATAAAGAAGGTTTATAGCATAATCTACAAGTATTCACGTCTATGTAGTTTGTGTTTGTGTGTGTGTAAGTACGTAGTAAAAATGGAAGGCCATGCAGCAACCTGTTACAAGGCTAAATGAACATTTTCTTTTGACTTCTATTCGGCGTATTAAATTGTTTGTGTAACTGTAAATGTGGGATATTGTATTTTTTTAATTCCTTTTTTTCAGTTGAATTTATTTTAACTGAATATAATTAAATACCAATAATTTTCTGAATTCATTTTTCTTTAAAGCCTGTTCTTTTGTTATTGTTGTGTGTGAACCCAGGATAAATTCATGTACGTGCAGGCAAATAATCACTGTGAAAAGCTTTTATAAACGGGAGAGTTGTTTTGATAAAAAGAGTGTTACAGGAGCGAGAGAGGCTGCTCTCCTAACTCATATTATTTGGAATTGAGTAATTGAGTGTAACTGGAAACTCTTATATTTTTGTACACCTCAAGAAAATATTATCGTATTTTATGGAATAAGAAACATTCAACCACTTTTTTCTTTTGAATAGGCAGCAATTTTTAAAAACGTTTGGTGCTTCATTTATTTGTTCATAATACAAAGCAGGTTATTTTACCCACAGTAAATGTAATAGTTCTCACGGTTGTAAATAATATATGTACGTATATCCACGCCACATTGATTTAATGCAGTCCAAGAGAATTCTTATATATCAGCCACCTCATTTTAAGAACAACAAAAAACTCTTGAACAATTCTGTAAAAAGCATCTTTTGCCTCTCGTTGTAAAAAATAAATGAAAAAAAGTAGTCCCTTTAGGTGATTTTTTTTAAATCCTAATTTAAAAAAGTATATTTTATTGACTTTTGCAGACGTTATTCACAAACTAAATTTAAGCATTGTTTTGCAAAATGTTCGTTATGATAAAAAACATTTAAAAATTACCTTTGGAAAAAGTGCCTTCTTGTTTTCCTTAAAGTACCATTTGTTAAAGGTACATTTTGCAAAAATAACCTTTTTAAAGGTGAATTTTTTTATAAAAACATTTGCATTGAATTAAATATCTTATAAGTAGTTCTAAGTAAAAGTACTTTTTTTGAATAGTATTCACTACTTTAACCATTTTTAATAAAATTTGCTTTATACTTTCTATATCAACATTAATATAAAAATTCAGTACTAAAATTTTTATTTTCCAAACTTGTTTAATGTCATCATTATATTTTTAAAAGATATCGACTATATAACGGCATATTTATCTGATATAAAGAATAAATTAATTATTAATTATTTTTATTGAAGCGTTTGTTTGTTTTTTTTTTTGCGAATATTTTTCTTTTCTATAATTATGTTTAGCTTTTTGTTCAATTAAGTTGGCTAAAACTTTTTTAAATCAAAATATGCTATTAAAATTGCATATTAATTTATAAATTAAAAAATTAAATGAAATTTATGTGATTTAATTTTTTTAGTATCTGTACCTTGAACCTGTTTGTACATAAAACGCTTATACTCAAAGTCCAGCAAGATGAGTTAAGTTATAGTTGTTTGCATGTTCGTTCCATTAAAACTACTACAAGTGACATTTGAAATTAATTTAAATTTAATCATATTCTATTTAATACTATTTTCTGAATTAAATATTTTTTTTCGTATAAAATTTCATATTTTTGTTTGTTTGCTTGAATGCTTGTTTATAAGCAAATACAATTAAAAGTGTTAGGAATTTAAATTGACAAAATGCCAAATAAAAAAAATTAAAAAAAAAAAAAACAAAACGAAAACTTAAAAGCCAATAAATGAATGAATGTGTTTAAACGTATTAATATGCTCAAAAGTGTTAGCAAAACGTGATAAAAAATATTCACTAGAAACCATATCAGTTTTGAAAACTATCAGTTATGGTTGCTCTTCCTAATCATTTAAATTTGATTTAAGCCGTAGCGAACAGAAATAACCAATTTATTAAAGTATGACTATAAATAATGCCAAATCAAACCTAATTAAAATAACAATTATTTGCTATTAAAAATAGTTTAAATAATTATTTTTAAAATGTTAAACATATTTTATTTGTTTTAAAGTTTATACATATTATAAAAAAATAATTAAAACAATAAAAGCACTTGTGTTAAGGCACCTATCAACATCAACCCCTATTTTTGCCCCTTAATTATTCCACTTATTTAAAAAAAAAAGTCTTCTGTTCTTTATTTTTAATATTTAATATTCTGCTATTTGCAGTCAGTCTATCATCTCCTGCTACTTGTTTCCATGTCATAAATTATTTTATATAAAAAAAATGTAGGTATTTGATTACAAGTTACAAGGAAATATTAAAACCGTTTTCTTTTTTTTTTTTGTAATTCTTTTGAAGGATGTATCTATTTTCTGCATGCAATTTTTTTTCTAACTGAAAAGTATACGCTTAAATTTAATGCTTTGTTGTTTTTGCTTGACTAGTTATTTCAATTTGCCGCATTTTTTTTATTTTTTAATAGTCGTTTTTTATTATAGTTTTTTATATAAAAATTAAATAAATAGGTTCTTGTATTAAATGAAAGTTTTATTTTTAATTCGTGCTAATTAAATACTTTTTGAAATGTTCCTTTTTATGGGCTTAGAACATGCAAAGTAAATGTTTGTATTACTCTTTACATTCTATTGTTTTATGTCACAGCAACTAAATGCTTTTAAGAGCAAGAAAAGAAAGTTTATCAGAGAGCAATGAAAAAAATATTAGCAAAAAATCCGTTTAAGATTCCAAAATCTAGCAGTTTTGTTGTGAACCCAATTAATTATTTAAAGATAGTTATTTAATAACAAAAATTTTTTACTAATGTATTTGATTTCCCGCTCGGGTACTTGTTTTTAATAATAAATAATTTGGAATTCTAGAAGACAAGATACAAGATGCAATAAAAATAATTAATTATTATTCGAAAAATAATGGATTAAAGGGGGTTATTAAACAATTGCTCGAATGTTGAGTTAGATTCTAAAGTTTTGGAGCATAGAAAACCTATTTCCATTAAACTGAATTCTGCACTCGCTTAAGACAGGAACATTAAAAAATTTTAATAGCTTTATAGAGGAAACCAATGCTACAACTTGTATTTTCAAATCCTTTCTTTACTTCAATTTAGCTAGTGGAAACAAAAATTTTAACTTTAAAAATTCGAACAATTATATATGAACATTATATATGAATTATTGTTCTATCATCCTTTTTTAAAACATTGAAATTGACTATTATTCCTTTTCGTGCATCGATTACACGAGTTTTACTTCAAGCTAGATTTTACTGCTGTTAAACTTAAGCGTAAATTCCATTAAGTCGAAAACGTATTAGTGACTATCATATCTTGGGCATATTTTTTTTTTTTTTTTAACTTTATTGTAAATGAATATGGAGCCTTGAGTCTTGAAGATAAAACTTAAAAAACGAAATTCATACAACTATTTCCAGCTACAAATCTTGACAACGTCAGCAATTTACGGTATACAAATGATTTGTTTCTTTCTATGTAACACTGTAAGGTTATTAATACACGGCTTAAATACAAAACATCTCTTCAAAATACCACAGCTTTAATCTTCAATAAAAGATGAAAAAAGTTAAGAAAGACAGATAATAAATAATGATGAGCTATAAATAAAAACCAATAAAAAATAAATTAAAGAAATCTAAGGTTACTAAGCGAGAAAAAAAGCAAAAACTAATTAAACAAACAAAAAAAAAAACACTCATGATTAATATTTAAGAAACTTTAAATTGAAGGTGTAAGCAGCCATTTTATTAATATAATAAAACTAAAGAAATATATCTATACATATTCGAATTTAAAAAAAAAAAACAAACAAACACATTTTTAACAGTGTCTTTAATCTAAAGCCATGCTTTAATAAGTGTCAAGAAT
Source organism: Trichopoda pennipes (assembly GCA_030448955.1). Lineage (NCBI taxonomy): Eukaryota > Metazoa > Arthropoda > Insecta > Diptera > Tachinidae > Trichopoda > Trichopoda pennipes. The sequence goes on from JASKUP010000175.1 coordinate 5,894,044, forward strand.
TCAGTTTTATCGGGTGGTGCAACTAAAACCTACGACACGTTAATTATAAATAAAATAAAAAATTGTTTCTATTCTTAACAAAATATTAGCGAAACGTTCGCCGAGAACTCCATCCGATAGTCCTTATTATATGCTTTCTGAGACATTATTTAGATTCAGTATCATTAATGTGCTGAATTGTTTTATTCTTTAGCTCTTGATTTGTTTTTGACCTTTTGGCGTACAATTTTTTTTTTAGATAATCGCAAAGAAAGAAGCCCAACGGGGCCAAACCACATGTTGGTGGTGGTCAATTAACTTCGCCGCAGTTGAATTGCTTGCGCAAAAGAGATATTGCTTCGAGGGCTTTGTGCCAAGTGTTAACATCCTGTTGGAAACACAAGTCCATATCTTTAATCTGGCCCACAAGAAATCCATTATTGTCTCGCGGCTCTTCGCGGCTCTATCTGTTTAGCTAATTCAGCTCCTGAGCCAATTAAACCTTGTAAGAGTGTAAATTTAAATCTTAATACGAAATTCGCATCCTAATATGACGGCTCTTTTGCTACAATACGGCGAATAACAATAATGTATTCCGTATAGCGAGTTGAGCGAGCATGCCCAGGTGTTTTCAAATTTCCTATGGACACAATTCTTCCGGTTGTTGACATATTTGGTCGACTTACTGATCAAAAAACTCATGAAGGCCACGAAGGGCATTTTGTTTTTTTTGGCCATGTTCGAAAAAGGCTTGAGCAATCTTAAGGCGCTTAAAAAAATTTGCTTATAATAAGTTCAGTAATAACGAAAACACCCTGTACCAACAAAAGATATTGCACTTCAACCCCGGAGGATCACTTATCCACGAATACTTTTCTGATAAAACAATATGTAAAATAAAAATTTCATTTCTTTGAAAAATTAATTTTCCGACATTTTCTAATTATCTTCTAAATAATGTATCACAGGAATCAGCAAAATGTATCGCTTAGGTAAATCATACCATGGCTTGTTTTTTTTTAAACAAGACTGATTAAATGAGAATTATATTTAATGAGCAATAAAATTCAAATCTCCCTTAAAGTTAATTAAATAGAAGCTCCATTATTTTTTACGATTGATTGTGAAATAGTGTTTTGTTTTCGAAAATGCAGTTCTTTTGCTACCTTTCAAATTTTTAGCCAAATTCTGAAATTTGTTAAAAGTTCTTTTAATTGAATTATTGATTTATTTTAATAAACTTCGATTATTTTGAAATATCGCTTTAAGTTGGTCACATATTTTATTTCATGTTATATGATCATAGGAAATATGAAACTTAATATGCCTTGACAAAAAACTAAGAAATTGTTGGGAGCTCGCTTAAAACCAAGGTCGTCTTATAAAACCTACTCGTTTTATTTTTTACTTAGCTTTTTTTTTAATGTATTTGCGACATCAATAGTTTGTATAACATCTACAGATACGATTTGCTTAAAAAAGGTATAAATATGTAATTTTTGTACATTCCTGCATGCAAATTTCATAAACAATTAATTATAAAGTACCAACGATGTTCGATATGATGATGAGGATGGTGACGATGATTACGTTCCTAATTAATTTTTTTATTGTTTTAAAATTGTGCTTAAATTTTATTTATTTTATTATAAAAACAAGAAAGAAAGAAAACTGCTAATGTAGCTTAATGCGTCATACAGTGTTACTGTGTTTAGGTAACATTAACTCAATGATAAAGAAACTGCAAAGATTTGTTGTTTGCTGGTTTTCTGTGTTAAGTTTATGGTTGGTGGGATTTCATTATTTGTTTCGCATCTCAACACAAAGAAAAATAAATTGTTAAACAAAAGACTTAAGAAAGAAACTTTATAAGATGTATATTACTAAATCACCTCCACCACTATCGACAACACAGCAACCATATCATACAGTTACTGACTGCTATTTCCTAACACACCACCTCATACCTTACACCAGGCAAATGTATGCTTGTATAACACAATAATAACCTGTTCATTATTTTAATAAATAGAAGAAAAAGCTATTTCTGAGCTTGTTAAGTTATATTTCTCCTTTTCAATAATTTCTTACGAATTCACCACAGCTGATTTAAATGATCAAAAATTACCCCTGATAGTGCAAGGTTTGCATTTGATTATAAAAACCCTGCTGACGTGCGCAAGGCGCTCTCTCGTGTTTTGTGGCACGTCGCGTTATGTACATTTTAAACTAACAAAGAAACAAGTGTCGTTGAATACCCACAGAATAACGAAAAATCCAAAACAAAAAACACTTAACAATTTATTTACCAATTATCGTCAATATATAATTTTTTAAGTTAATTGTACAAAACCCCAAAAGAAGAAAAAATATTGAATGAATAATACAAAAATTTAGCATAAAACAGTATACGTAAATAACTGGTATTCTGCTCTTTAAGTTTATGTACCACGTAATAAATAAAAAGCTTAAGAGCAAATTCATCTTTTCAATGTGAGACAACCGTTTTAGAGTATTTTACCACTTTAATGTGGGCTTTGAATATTTTAATAGTAGTTTTTTTGCATAAGCATTTTTTGTAATATAACAATCATAAGAAGAAGGAGAAGCATCGTTGTTAACTCTTCAACTTTTAAAAGAAGTTCGAGTAATTTTTGTGTGCTTCGTTTGAAAGTGTCAGTGTAAATGAAACATTGATACCGATCGGAAGGGCAAATTGCAACTAGTGCTCTTGTGCTTGAAGATCAATTTTATAAAATTGTTTCGTTTATATTAAATTAAAAAAATAATAAATAAGTGTGTTCATAAAATCAGTTTATAATTATTTAGCAACCAAAAATTAAAAAAAAAATTAGTTCAAGTGTAAATTAATAAAAAAAAAAAAAAACGCATACCAGAACATTTTGAGCCAAAACGAATTTTGAACTCAAACCGAACATCAAATATGGCAAAATTATTTGCAGTGTTTGCCATTTTAGCTGTTACTGTAACAGCAGGTAAGTTTTCCTTAAAATAACAGTTAACATATAAAAATCAAAGCAAACTACTTTAAATATCTAACAATATCTAGTTATTAAAATTTTCAAATATTAAATTATTTTTTTTATCTTTAATAAATATCTTTTTTTCTTTTTAACGATCTTTTTTATATATTTTTTTCTTTTCGATAATTCGCTTTCCTTTGGAAAGCTTCTTCAGGAAAAAATTTTTATTTTTAAAAACAAAAAATTATTAACATATATGTTATGAAATAAAAAAAGATCGTTTAAAAAAACTATAAAAATTATTTTTTTTCAAATAAATTAATTAATTTAAAAAATTATTTATAACATTTTGCATAACGAAAAATTGGAAAATTTAAGTTCAAATAATTAAAAGAAACGCAATTTTTATTTTAGTTGATTTACAAATGTTTACAACAGCTTCATTATAATTTTTAATTGTTTGTCCTTAAAATTGTATCCCATTTAAATAATTAATTAAATTTAGTTTTTTTTAGCAGACATTAGAAAATAAAAATAAAAAATCATAAAAATTTCAGCTCTTTTACAATTTTACAATTTTCTTTAAAAAATCTCATCATTTTGTAATTACAACGATCAATCTATTAAATGTATCCAAGTCTTTTCTTCCTTTTTAATTATTTCTAAAAGATTTGAGTTTAAAGTTACCATCAGAACCGACCAGACTGGCTATAAGAGTAGAAATTTTTACTTCTTTTAAGATTGAAAATACAAAAATATTTTCCAAAGAATTAAAATTTTTTAAAGCCCTTTATTTATTTTAAAGGTTTTTAAAATTTAGTTTTTATTTTAGTAAACGGCTTTTTATCTATATTTTTTTTTGTGACTATAGTTTGAACCGAAGATTAATTTAAAACTTCGATTTTATTCAAAAATCAGCATTTATTTGAAAACTGTAATTGTCTATACTGCGATATCATAAAAGTTTTTCTTGTTCCAAATTACATTGTTTTAAATGACTTGATTTTACGTTTAACATTTAAAATTTGTTAAAATACTTTTTTGAACTGTTGTAGTCACCTTTTTGTAATCTTCAGGTATTAAAAGCATCCACTCTCGAAATATAAAATTATCCATGCATCAAATTGATAACCAATTTTTTCACTATTTTTTGTTTATTCCCTTATTCTACCATATTGTTTCAAATATCTAAACAACAAAGTTATAACAAGTTATACAATTTTTGTTTTTAAACAATTTTTCTTTCTATACACTTTTGCACGATAGTAGTCTAAACTACTTCAATCGATCGTTTGAAAGAAAATTAATTAAATTTTGGCTGATAACTTTAAAATATATTAATTTTTAAATACTTTTACTTTAAAATGCCTTGAGTTATTAAAAAAAAATGTATACTTAAAAATTATAATTTTTGCCTCTTTTGAATATACGCGAAATAACATTGTATCAAAAAAATAAAATTAATAATAATAAATAACTGGGCATTAATGTGTCCCATAAAAATTCCTTAAATGTTCGACAACCTTGATAGCAGTAGCAGCACATTGCAAAAAAAGGACTAGTCGGCTGCAAACAAAAATTAAATGAAATTGAAATTTTATTTTTTTTTAAATAAGCGAAAAACTCATAAAACTGCAATAAAAACAACTTTCATTTTTTTTCGCCAACTCTATTTAGTAGCAAAGAAAAGCAACAAAAACAATAGGCAACAACAGAAAGAACATATTCATTTAAATCAAAACTATAACTCAATACCTAAAGGCTTGAAAATTACATTCAAACATTTGTAAAGACATGTGACTTAATAACATATTCATACATATGCACACATACATATGTAGAACCGTAAGTATTAACTTACACACATTAAGGCAGCTTCGTTTACATAATCTCTCATATACACAGCCACGAACACATAGTGACTTATAGATAATTTGAAATAAAATAAAGAAACATTTGTAATAAAAAAAACAAAAAAAAAAAAAAAGAAACACCTTTGACATTTGAGACAAAACAGCAAGTTGCAGCAGACACTTTTATGCAGCATTCACTCTTGTCAATTCGGTAGCTTCTCGTTTTTGGTATAAAGAAAGAGAAATCTTTTAATGGAAATTAAAAAATTAATACTCATCCAGTCACAACTAAATCTGAATAAATTTCTTTAACGGTTCATCTAAATGTCATTTGCTTACATTTTGTACTTATGCGCTCTAACTTTAAATTAATAAAATTTTTACTAATGCATTTTTATTAATGGACTCAGAATGCGCAACGAATAAACAGCCAAACTTAAAAATGTTTAGTGTTAAATGCTTCAAATTGCAAAAATGACTTATTACTCTAAAATGTTTAGTGTTAAATGTATATAACACTTTTAAAATTTTGTTTTAAACATTTAACTTAAATGATACAATATCGATCATTTCGCAGTTTTTGGACCCATTGTCGGAAAATTTTATTTTAAACAAACATAAAATGCCAAATCCAACTGCAAAAAGTGGCTGAAACTTAAGTGGGCAAAGCTTAGTTTTAATCAATTATTTTACATTTCAAATACACTTTAATAAGGTAATAAAAAAACGTATCTATTAAAATAAGCTAACTGCAAGTTTTTGTATTATAACTTATAAATTCTTTTAGATAATTAATTAAAAAAGAATAATATTTTTGTTTTTACGTTTGTTAGCTGTAGTTTTCCATAAAGTCAGCAGCACGTAAACCCTTCCATTATAAAAATATATTTCAACTGTCTACCATTTTTACATCAAAAGCTTATATTTCGACATATTTGTGTTAAATTTAAAACACAAAAGATTTGAAACTTATAGAAATACCTGCAATCATCTTTTATTTCACAGGCTCTTTGTCTTCCAAGTATTTTTTTTTTAGTGGTGTAATGCTTCATTCGCATAATCATGCAATAATGGTAACTTTTTACCACAGAAAATTAAGCTACTTAGACTATACTGACGAGGAAGTTGAAAATAAATAGAAACAAGCTAGAAAAATAATTTATACAGAAAGAATTTAAATAGAAAAAAAAAAACAATCAGTATTTAAAACAATGAAATTTCTAAGACATTTTTTAATGAACACAAAGAAATGTAGAAAGAGGAACAATCAAGATCCTCAAAAACTCAACTCATGCTTATACAGAGAATGTAATCTCTCCACTTGTCACAATCTCCTCCAACTTGCTTGCTATATTCAATAGAGTTTAAGTTAATAAAAATTAAAACATGCGAGTTGCTTTTCAAAATTTGTTTAACAAAAATCTTTAACAACAAAAATATTAAAATAACATCAAGTACAAGTTGTGTGCATAATAAAACTTTTATGCAAATTATTTCCACTTAACCGGCTGGCTGGCTGGCTGTTGCTAAGTTGTGTCATTTAAGTTAAGAAAATAAAAAAAAAAAATATTAATTCTAAACTCCAAATGTCAAATATAACCACTTTCTTGGCGTTTTATATGAATGTGTGTTTTTTTGAAGTTAAATTTATTTACTAAATTGCTTAACAAGTAATAAAATTCAGCAAAAACCAGTTATTCAGTTATTTATAAAGTGGATGTATCTGTCTGTCCGTCTTTCTATAAAATTGTTGTCTTTTACTATATAAAGCATTAATAACACATTTTCCCTTTTCTAGCAAACGGTGTTTGAACAGGAAGTTTTTTCTTCAAGCCATAATTTCTACTATTTCTTTTTGCTGTTAATGATAATCATTGTTGTCTTTTTGTTTTGATTTAACTGCTAAGGATATTTTTGATTAATTAACATTTTAATTATAAAAAACTAAATCCAAGAAGCACACACTTCCGGTTACAGAACAACATAACAATAGTTAATTGTTTCTTTGGAAATTTAAAAATGTTTTTAATTTAAAAAACAAAAATAGTTGCATTTTTAAATTAACGTTAGCTGTGACCTTGTAAAAAAGTACCCTGGTGTTAACTTTTTGTTTACAAAATTTATAACAACTCAAAAGTTTCACAATGTTTTTCCTCTGTAAAAATCAAATAATTTTTGTTAAAACTTAATTAATTTTTTTTAATTTTAAGCTTCTGCCATAAATTCCCAACGTTTCAAGCGTCAAGCCACCACAGAAGAACCTAAAAAAGAAGAATCTTTCGAAAAGGAATTGTGTAAAGATAAAGATGCAGGTGAATGGTTTCGTTTAGTAGCTGGTGAAGGTGATAATTGTCGTGATGTAATTCAATGTACTTCGTCGGTAAGTTAATATTTAATAAAAACAAACTAAATATTACAAAAAATGTATATAGATTATTATTTTTGTTTTTCCTGATGATGCCAACCAACGGTGTGTCGAAATATCGAAAATATAATAAAAAATAAAGTTTTTTTAAAAAATTTTTATTAAATAAGACCTAGTGCTTAAAATGAATTACTAAAAAATATTAAAAAAAGGTCAAAAAATTATAACTATTATATGTATATAGAAAAAACAAAAATTTAAGAAAATCGCTTCAAATCAATCCGATTCAAACCCGGTTGCTGAAATTGATGATTTAAGTAAAATAAAATATATTTTGAAAAGTTTATACTTAAAGCCATGACATAAAAATTCTTTTATAATTGTTTTCTATAAAATAAATTAAGAAAATTTAAAATTCGTTTACTTTATGTCGCTGGGTGAGTGAACTCCATACAACGTAATATAAAAAAAATCATAATTTTTAAAAATTTCTCAATAGTACGAGTGCATAACTTAATAACAAAATTTTAATCGAAATCTATACTTTATATCAACAACTTTATTGTTTTTAATTACTGCAAGCAGTTGTCAAAGCCCAATTTTTAAAAACTTGAAATCATAAACCTAAAAAATTATAAACAAAAAGCTTTTAATTCGCATAAACTTTTTGTTTAAATATTTTTTCAATTAGGGTCTTCAAGCCATTCGTTGTCCAGCTGGTTTGTATTTCGATATTGAAAAACAAACTTGTGACTGGAAAGAAGCTGTAAAGAATTGTAAATTCAAGAACAAGGAACGTCGTGTTAAACCTCTATTGCATACCGACGAACCATTGTGCCAAGATGGTTTCTTAGCTTGTGGTGATGGCAACTGTATTGAACGTGGTCTTTTCTGCAACGGTGAAAAGGACTGCTCAGATGGGTCTGATGAAAATACTTGCGGTAAGTTTAAATAAAATTTAAAAAAATTCAAAAATCTTTTTTTTTTTCCACAAATAATAATTTTTTTATTTTATTTTATATGTAAATCAAAAATATTTTTAAATAAAAAAAAAAAATCAACACGTTTATTTATGCAAACAACATTTTGTAAATTATGCAATTCACAACTGGTTTTAATAGCAAGAAATAATAATAAAAAAATGAGGCCACTGTACCTTGTATTCAGTTCTATAAATAAAAAAAATAAACAACTTCCTTCGCAAAAATAAATAAACAAAAATGCCTTAAAATACGTACAACATACAAATATTTTTAATATTTGGCCTTTTTTTAAATGCTACTGTAGCTGCTGGTTGGCCTTGCTCTTAAAAAATTAATTAATAAAGTAATTAACAGATATGACAGATTACATTAGAATTAAAATTAATTATATTGAACTAAAACCATCACTTCTACATCAAAACCATGATAATATCTAAGAAAAAGTAAAATAAAAATATGATAAAACAACATAAAATGTTAATAATAATATAATTTAAAAAATAACTATTTCAACTGGCATCAATATCATTTTCGCCTAATTTGAGGCTGCTACTTCATTTTGAGTTGAAAGCAAAAGAAAAATATATTTCAACACTTTTGAAGGCCTTTAAAAATGTTTCAAAATTCAAGTCAAGCGTGCACGAAGGAAGAATAATGATTTACAAAAAAAAAAAAACAAACACACAAAGTGTTAAATTTATAAAGTTTGTTTTAACTTCAAATTCCTTAGCTCGCAACAGCAACAGCAAAAACAAAATTCAATTATATTATATTATGAAAATAAACCCACCGCCATGACGAGAAATGTGCAAAAACTATAAATTATTTAACATAAATGGTCAATTAAGTAAATAGTTCAAATTGCAGCTAAAAAGTATTTTCAACTAAAACAAGATTTTGCACAAAAAATACATTTTTTGATTTTAATGTTTAAAAAACAAAAGGATATAGAGCGAATTTTTAAAAATGAATTTTGTTTGAAGCTTGTGATTGCCTCTGTAGTTTATCAATAGCGTTTATCAATTATGTAAAGATTTAAAGGCATTCCCTCCTTTATTAGCAAAAAAGCAGGAACAATTTAATAAACGATATAACATTTCCTTTTATATTGGCATAAAAGCCAATTCGGTTCGGTTAAAATATTCGCAGGCTTTGGAAAGAGTTTATTTGCTTCATCAAACGTTGCTAAAATTTTAAATAATTTACTGTTTTCAAAAACCATCACACATATTTCGAGTGGAAGTAAATAAATTTCGATCGAACGCACTTTCCTTAATCAAAATTTAAAAATTCCAAACTCCCTGGCTGTTAGCTGTTGGTGTTGCCAACATTATTTTGGCATGTTTAGGGTCATTCATCGAAGTTTATCTTTGGCTTTAGAAGACGGATTTAAAGTTATGTTTTTATTACATTTGTAATAATTTTAATTGAATTGTAAAATTATTAGATATAAAAATAATAAAATAATTGCGAAATTTATTTAACGTAAGTTTGTAATATAGAGATACTAGTAATGGGCCAACCTTTAATTTGTAATTTTAAGTCTTCTTATTGCACCTGTAAAGATAAAATATGTATATATGTGTCAACATCTTGTCTTTCATGGGGAACCTCTTTACATTATAATTTTTAATTTTTTACTTGTATTTATAGCCGGCTATAAAGTTTTAAAATATATACGAAAAATATGTATAAAATAAATCTCTATAGAGACACTCTTCCCTTACTTTTATTAAAAAGTGCATAAATTTCGCTTACAGTGGTTTGAAAGATGAGACCATCTATATTTGTTTTATCTCTTTCTCCCTCTGTGGTTCTTTAATATTTATCTTCATTATACAATTTGTTGTCGTAGTTGCTGTTAAATACAACTTTTTTAATTTTTTAGTGAAGGAATCCTAAGGATAGGAATACTTTTTTCAAAATAACACTAAAAAAAATTGTCACTGTATCTTCGAAATTAACTGATTAGTTAACTTTAGTCTAATTTATTCATATTTTGCTACTATTTTTATTGAATATATTTTTAAGCTTTTACTTTTTTCACTCCTGCATTTTTGTTTAAACCTTAGAAAGCTTTAACATTTACGATGGCATTTTATAATTATTTTTTTATTTGATTATTACTTTTATTTTTATTCGACCTTTTTTTTAAATTTAATTAAAAATGAAATAATCTTTTAACGGTCTTTTAAATAATTTAACGATTTTATTTTTCTCGATATTTCGCTCTCCTGTGGAAAGCTTCTTCAGGAAATTATTTTTTATATTTAACAAAAAAAAAAAAAATATAACAATTTGAAAAGAAAAAATTTTTTGTTTTTGTTAAATATAAAAAATAATTTCCTGAAGAAGCTTTCCACAGGAAAGCGAAATATCGAGAAAAATAAAATCGTTAAATTATTTAAAAGACCGTTAAAAGATTATTTCATATTTAATTAATTATTTTTTTAAAAACCGAGATATTGTTTGGCTATTATTATCTATATGTTACACACATTCTTTAAAAAAATTTACAAAAAAGATTTACGAACAAACAATTATTTTGGCGCATGAAATTAAAAACATTCTTTAGCGCATGTCAGCACATTTTTTCGAGATTTTTTTGATTTATTTTTGGCTTAAGTGTTGATATTATTTTAAATTTTGTTGATGTCATTTAAGCTGTTACAATTTGCAATTGTTGAGATTAAGACAAACACAGCCTAAATATTTAACTTGTTTAAAGTTTAACTATACATTGCCCATCGTAAACTTTAAATTGAATACAAATGGAAAATACATAAAATGGGAATGATACTTTATGACTTAAAAACTGAATGGATATTTTAAACTAAATAAAACCCAATTAAATTAGATGCTAGACAATAAACTACAACTACTCAAACCCTTTTAAACAAAATGGCATTATTAATTTTTTGCTTTTTAAATCTAAAACGGCAAAAATGTGATTTTTGTAACATTTAACTTTCCATTTTTTGTTTTTTATATCACAACATCGCTTTCTCAAAGAAAAAAAAAAGAAAAAAATATAACAATGAAAAATTTGTTGCAATATTTTTTTGTTGTCACGCAAATGAACAAAAAAGAAATTTACAATCGTTTGTAAGTAATTTTATTTTTGCAAGAGTAACAAAACTAAAAATAAACCAAAGAAACTTGAACTTTGGCAAGAATATTCACATACGACTTTTAAATATACTCGTAAATATTAGAGTCATGCAATGTTTGCTTAAACAAAGAAAATAACAACGTATCCTGCATACTTGTATGTCTCATGAATTTGAAGTAAAAGCTTAATATTGAACAACATAAGAGAGACCCCTTTCAAAGCCTACAAAATTTTATTCCATTATGTAAAAGCCGTTATTTGTATAATCAAATGTTAAGTGTGCCTCTCACTATTTTCAAATAACTAAAGTAAACGTGAGAAGAATGTAAAATGCTACAATAAAAAAAATAAGTTTTTTAATTGTGTTTACGTATGTGACGACATCGCTAATAATTTAAAAAATTTTTTTTTTGTTTAAGTTTAAGTGTTAATGTCATTAGCATTCCATAGATGATTGCTTGTTGAACATATTAAAAAATCAAAAAAAAAATATTTTTCTTCTTTTTCTCTTAATTTTCTTATTTTTATTGGTTTTTGGCTCATTGCATTTTAAGGTGTTAAACAAAAACTTCACTAACACAATCAGTATAAAAACATGTTAAAGTTCAATGACATTTACATCGCCCCTTGTAAAAAAGAAGTTGAAAAAGCTCTGTGTTATTATTACGACTTATCCGTTATTGTAAAGTGTTTTGTGTTTAATTTTCAAACAAAACTTTTACACAAATTTTATATCGAATAAAAAATGTTAAAAACGCATTTCAGGGTTCAGTGAACCAAAAGTTGGTTAAACGAAAAATACATAAAAATATATTTTAACGGCAAATGCTTTAAAAATCAGTAAAGTCATAATTTTCTCCCAAATCTCTCTAAAAAAAAAAAGAAAGAATCTTTCTGAAAAGTTTATGAAATATATGCGAGTATTTGTTTTCTTTGTGTTCTCTTTTAGATATTGATAACGATCCCAATCGTGCACCACCTTGTGATCCTTCTGTTTGCGTTTTGCCCGATTGTTTCTGTTCTGAAGATGGTACTGCCATACCCGGAGACTTACCCGCTAAGGATGTGCCCATGATGATCACTATTACTTTTGATGATGCCATTAATAACAACAATATTGAATTATACAAGGAAATTTTCAAGGCTCGCAAGAATCCAAATGGCTGCGATATCAAGGCCACTTACTTTATCTCTCACAAATATACAAATTATTCTGCTGTGCAAGAAACTCATCGCAAAGGTCATGAAGTTGCTGTCCATTCAATCACGTATGTTCAATAATGCAAATAAAATAACATAAAATAAAATAAAAAAAATCAACATTAACTTAATTAACTTGAAAAATAAACTTTCTTTAATGAAAATAGAACTTTTATCCCTCAATAATTTTTGTCTTTTTTTCTTCATCTTCATTTTAGTCACAATGATGATGAACGTTTTTGGTCTAATGCTACAGTCGACGACTGGGCGAAGGAAATGGCAGGCATGCGTATTATTATGGAAAAATACTCCAATATCACCGATAATTCTGTTGTAGGTGTTCGTGCTCCCTACTTGCGTGTCGGTGGTAACAATCAATTTACCATGATGGAAGAGCAAGCATTCTTGTATGACTCCACCATTACTGCCCCCTTGTCTAATCCACCACTATGGCCTTACACTATGTATTTCCGTATGCCCCACCGTTGTCACGGCAACTTACAAAGCTGCCCTACTCGTTCTCATGCCGTTTGGGAAATGGTCATGAATGAATTAGATCGTCGTGAAGATCCAGCCAATGATGAATACTTGCCTGGTTGTGCCATGGTTGATTCATGTTCGAACATTTTAACCGGCGATCAGTTTTATAACTTTTTAAATCACAACTTTGATCGCCATTATGATCAAAATCGCGCTCCGCTTGGTTTATATTTCCATGCTGCTTGGTTAAAAAATAATCCCGAATTCCTGGATGCCTTCTTGTATTGGATCGATGAAATTTTAGCCAATCACAATGATGTCTATTTTGTTACCATGACTCAGGTTATACAATGGATGCAAAATCCAAGAACAATCAGTGAAGTAAAGAACTTTGAACCCTGGAGGGAGAAGTGTAACGTTGAAGGTAAACCTTCTTGTTGGGTTCCCAATACCTGCAAATTAACTTCAAAGGAAATTCCCGGAGAAACTATTAATCTACAGACCTGCGTCAGATGTCCTAATAATTACCCCTGGGTAAATGATCCTACCGGTGATGGTTTCTTCTAAGTCATACAAACAAAAACTACAAACAAACAAAAAAGCCTTAAAATTCAAACTTGAAGATAAAAAAATTTCTTTTTTAAATTTACTTCTCTTATTTTCATGTCATACAATTTCGTTTTTAAATGTCGTATTTAGACCAACCGAATTATTTTATTCAAATTTTTTTACCATTCACTTGTAAATATAATTTTTTTTTATCAAATATTTCCGAATTCTTTCTCTAAAATACTTTTCTATTGTTGAAAGTTTTAAGAGTTTTATTTTTTTCATTATTGCAAGACTTTTTGTTGCTTCTTTTCAACTTTTGTTTTTATTAAAGTTTGAAAGCCATTGCTGTGTTAATTATACATTTAAAAGAGACAAACAAATTAATTATTTTTCGTTGCAAACACTCTTTAAGAAAAAAAAAAAAAAACAAGGAAATACTTTTTTTTTTTGTAATTTGTAGAATATTATGTTATTTGTAACGTACGATATTTAAATATAAACATATTTTTTATATGAAATAAATGCATATTGTACTGTTCAATTTATATAAATTAAGAAAAAATAAAACAGAACAATATAAATTGTAATTATACAACTCATTAATTAAACAAACACAAACAAAAAAAAATTAAATAAAAAATTGAAAAACAAACAAAAAAATCAAACGTTTTTATTAAAATCAATTCGAAAATGTTAAATATTAAATGTGAAATCGTGAATGAGAATGAATGATTAAAAAATGAAACCAAAGTTATGGTAAAATATGTAAAATCATTGTTTAGACATTTTACCATTTGACAAACAGAGAGAAGAGTTGCTTTAAATGGCCAAAGGAAATCTCCAAAGTTCACTTTTGATGCAGAAATGATTTTCCTTTTTTCTTTGTTCGAACTTGCCATTTTATTAAGTTTGAAAACAGAAGGCAGCCAGATTAAAAAAAAAAGTGAATTTGTTTGGCACTAGCATCATACTGATTCATTTCGTACTCTATAGCGAACTTTTTTTGATATGTGCTTGGATTCTCCGACGGGGTAAAAATTTCTTTTGTTTGGGTACGGTTTTCCGTCGACCCTCGTCAAATTTGGTTTGTGAACAAACCGATTTCGGCTGTTTGCCATCTTCAGTGTTCTTTCCGTACTAGTTGCGTTCTAAACACAACTGACGTGTTTATATAGTTCGTGTCTCCCTTCATGTTATTGCGTTCGAGGGTCGACGGAAAACCGTACCCAAACAAAAGAACTTTTTTTGTTTATTCTTCACGTTTGATTAAACCAACAGTAGTAAACTTTATACTCTTCTGTTGTTATATGGCGTCTTTTAAAGAAGTCGATGTAAATGATTCCATCTACTTTCTACACTAACTTCAGTTGTGTTTACGCTCATTGGGGAAAGTTAAATTAATGAATTTATTGCCTCAACTGCTGTTACATCACTGAATAGTAATTGTGTGAATTATTTTGGTCGGGGATTTGATTGACTACGAAATAGAATAATTCATTAGCTCAACTATATATTATTTTAAGCATTTGAGCAGATGTGACGTAAGATTTATCGATTTAAAACCTGCAAAAATTTTTATTATTCAATTTTTAATATTAAAAAAATCTTTTTTCTTTTTCTTCATTTAATTTAATTCTTTTTCATTTAATTTCGTAAAATCACATTGACTCACTGAGACAATCACTTTTTTTTGCTCAATACGAAAAAAATGTTAAAAAAACTAAAAAGAAATTACAATTTTAGGAGTTTTGTAGAAAATGGATGTATAATTTTACTAACAACTCAGTTTTTGTTAGGAAGTCTTTTTAACATGCAAAAAAAATTAAATATGTGACAACTATAATCAATTCTAGTTTTCAAGCTTATCGTCTCACCCACCTGATGTTCCTTTTTTTATAATTTAAAACAACATTCAGTTTTATGTTATAGTTTCAATATAGTATTTTAAAACACGTGTCAAATTTTGAACGGCGCCTATGTTAAAAAAGGTAAAAATAATTTTACTGAAATTTTGTAGATTAAATTTATGATTTTCATCATAATAATTTAAAATATCCACAAAAGTCTACTTTAGGTAACCAGTTTTTCTGTTTTATTCGACAAATTTCAAAATAGTAAAACCGCCACCACAATTTGTAGACTTTAAATTTAACAACCGAATACTTTTTTTTTTAAATCGATTATGAATATTAAATGAGCTACAGATGAGGCTGTACATTTGATTTAATAGGGTGAAAGGGAGAGTGTTATATAGAGAGCTTTCTGATCTAAATTAAAATTTAAAAACACAATCGTAAATTATTAACAATTTGTGATGAACTAAAAGTTCATTCTGTGCACTAAATCCGTTAATTTTTAAAGAGTACTGTACTGACTTTCTATTAGCAAAATAAATTGGATTTAAAAAAATTAACAAATATGGTTTTAACACATTGAGACAAACAATAAACACTTTTTAGTTTGGTAAAAAAATATGTAAATATGTTTTTATCTTAACATTAACATTATTCAACAAATGAAAATAAAATTAACACACAAAAACATAAATCTTAAAAGCGAAAACGGGTCAAAAACAACACTTTGGACATAGAAATTTTAAATTTAAATAATTATGAAAATTAAAAAAGAACAGCCAACTGTATTCTTGAATGAAAACAGTTTCTTGGTTAAATGGGTTTATATTATAATTTTATTATCATTTTTATGTTAATTAAATATTAAAATTTATTGTCTCTAAGGTGCCTTAATTATTTAAAGTCTCTCCTTAAAACCACTAAGATATTGAGTTTTTCATACTCGTATCTAAAAAAAAATAAATTAAACAAGACAAGTTTTATTATATAAAAAGAAGAAAAAAAATATGAAACAAAAACTTGATTTGTTATTTTCTTTTGAATTTTAAACTTAATTTTGTGGTTGGTTTAACCAAAAATAACATAAAATAAAATGAAATATGCATACCAAAAACATATTAGCCAACCGATAATAACAAAATTCGAAAAAAAACAACAAAACAACATCATATTAATTCTTGACATTTTGCGTAAATAAATGTCAAACATTTACTCAGCCTTACGAAAGCAAGGAAATTAAAATGTTAAAATTTTATAAAAAAAAATAATTTTCCTCGGCCAAGCAAAAAAAAAAAAACAAAACAAAATATTTAATTCTTTTCAGTTAGGTTTATTAAGCTAGACAATTTAAAAATATATACCTACATATTGGTATACATATTTTTTAACTAACTTTTTACTAAATAATAAAGTAATTGAATATGACGTATATTACGTATAACGTAATTTCGGTTTACGAATCACTTCATGCACAACTTATTTATTGCTGTCTTAAATAATCTTCGTGAGGGCCCTTGTTATAGACACGACATATGACAATTAAAGGTTTTATTAAAAATCAATTACACAGTGTTACAAAATTGAATGAAATAGAAAAACCTGGGACCGGATAATTTTTTTCTTGTAGGGCTTGTCGAGTAAAACAAGATTCCAATATTGAAATTTGCCGGACACCTCCAAAATCCGGATTTACGGACCTTTGCGCACTTATAAGCCTGTAACTTTGTTGATAATAATCCGATTTCAATTTCTTACTATAGTTGGAAAGAAGAGGCTGAGATCTTTCGAATGATATATATATAATTATCTACGAAAACTTGAGAAATTTGGGTGTTATTGTCCAGCAAACACAAATTTTGTAGATTTTTTAAAAATTTTTCAACTTTGGTGACGTTTTTATACATTACCAGCTGAACCCGGTGTGCTTCGCTACCCCCCACGTTATAAAATAAAATTAAAAGTAATTATATATTAACCAAAATTTATTTATGTAATTTTAATTTAATTATTGCAATTTAGGATATACAATATTTTTAGTTTGCCCATCAGGAGCATACACATATAAATCGGTGGGTTTTCCTACACGCGAACATGCAACATAAAGCTGTCCATGCGAGAAACATGGATTTGCCAAATTTAAGCCGCAAACTTGCAGAGATTGACTTTGAGTTTTGTTAACAGTCATCGCAAACGCTAACCGAACAGGAAACTGCAATCGTTTAAAATCGAATGGTAAATCTGTTGGTATCATTGGAATGCGTGGCAAAAGTACATCTGTCTCTTTATATTTTCCTGTTTCGGGCTGAACAGCAGTCTCGGAAGCCCTTGATGTTGAGGTTCGAGATCGCAGAATTTCTAGGCGTGCTTCACGTTGCTGTAAATTCTCTGCAGCTCTAGAGGTTGAGGCTCGAGACCATTCAATTTCAAGGCGTGCTTTACGTTAGTTAAAAAAATAATTTAAAAAGAAAACTGCAAAAAATAATTTAAAAAGTAAGCTGCAACTTCTGTCTAACTCACTATTGCAAATGCGTTAAGGCAAAAGTAAATATGCAGTAAGGTTAGTGCTCCCCTTTTTTGTTTGAAACCAATAAGAATTCAGTACTGAACCGCATGTTATTTGCTTCATGCTCCCCTTTTTTATTTTTAGACGAATCAAAAAGCAGCAATTACACAATCAGCTGTTATCGCAGTCACTTGTAAGAGAATGAGAATGGGGTTACCCCACTCTCTGTTTTAATTAACATATATTACAAAATCAGCTGTTTTGCAGACAGTTGTGGGCGAAAGAGAATGGGGCTACCCCACTATTTTAATTAATATGTATTTCAAATTTGAGCTAAAGCCGTTAATAAACGTAGTAAACAGTAGGTGCGGAAGTGTGCATGGTCGAAAAATATTATCATGTAATAAGTATTCCTGAGTCAAAGAATTTATTATTTCGTAAGAATATCCTATTGTGAAAATTTAATGACGATCGGTCCAGTAGTTAAGACTATATTACGATTTTTAATTGTTCTAAAAAGGGGCGTGGTCCCACCCACTTTTCTCCTGGTACGTATTCCTTATTATGCCAATACCATATGTACCAAACATCATCAACGTAGGTCAAAAAATGCCCAAAATATGGCGATTTAAATTTTTGGGTTATATGGGCGATGCCACGCCCCTTTGTCCAATCAAAGCTTCATATAGCCTACTATTCCTTCCAGAGTCACAGTAACATGCTGTGAAAATTTCAGGAAAATCGGCCCAAGGGTTTGGCCTCCTATAAAGCACAAACAAACAAACAAACAGACAGACAGACATTCATTTTTATATATATAGATTTTATTAAGAAACTATAAACTATTGAATTTATTCAAAAAGTACGTTTACCTATGATTACAATGATTACAAATAGATAAGTAATTGACTGAGTTATTTAACTTTTAATAAAAACAAAATGTTGTAACTGTTAAAAAACCGATACCTGAAAGTAATGATCTACCGACAACGAGCAAATCTGTCGATGCAACAGAAAAACATTTTGAACAAGAAGAGTTCCTTCCACCCAGATCTTTATCAACGGAACGGAATTTTTTGTCAAAAGCTGATTTCGACGAACTTGTTCGCGATTTATACTTGTCAAAGTGGCAATCTGAAGTCCTCGGGCAGCGAATAAAGCAGTGGAATTTGGTGAAAAAAGATTTCGTTATACATATGGTAGAAAAAGTGATCAGAATTGGTTACTTGAAAAAGGTTTTAAAACAAGTTCCAATGACAGTGATCTCATGTATTGCGTTTGTATCAAAACTATTTTCGGCATTAAATCACAATTATAAGGTAAAAGTAAGTTTTCTTATAAAAATTTATGACTTTATTTTTATTAATTTAGGATTTGTAATGTAATATCTAGCTTAAAAGCTGTTTTATACCCAAAATCAATTACCTTCAGTTCCAATCGCATATGCGACTAATACAAAATAAACTTACGAGGTAACGAAAAATGTACTAATGTTTGTTAGCTATACCAACCATAAATGGAAAGTCGTCACTGACTTAAAGGTTTTGACAATTTTATTTAGTATGCTAGGTGGTTACACAAAGTATCCGTGCTATCTTTGTGAATGGGAAAGTCGTACACCGCGAGGCATATAGAATAGGCAGGAAAAACATTTTAAATGACCAATTTGTTAAAGCTGAGGATGTTATTTTGCCACCACTGCATCATAAACTGGGATATACGATGATGTAATCGGCGACGCTTTCTGTCATCTCAAAGCGATGTTCCCAAAACTAAGTGAAGTCAAAATAAGAGGAGATATTAAATAATTTGTTTACATATCTAGTACGTTTTTCATCGTTTTATCTGTTTTCATAACTTTTAGGCATTTTTGTTGGAAATCATAGAAGCGACTACTTAGTTATCAATGAGTTTTTAAGTGCATATGGTTAAATGGACTGCAACATGTGCATAAAAATTCAATTTCTGCATTCGCATTTGGACTTTTTCCCAGATAACCTGGGCTCAGCTCAGTGATGAACAAGGCGAACATTTTCACCAGGAAATGGTAACTATTGCTGTTTACTTAAACGAGAAACTGATGGTGCTGATTTACAAAAAAAAAACGGTCAAGCAAACACTTCTGAGTTAAATAACCAAAAATAGAATTTGTATAAAATGTTTGAAAGTTTGTTTTCATGAAAACTTAAATAACTCAGTCAATTGCTTATCTATATTTAAACCCAAATAATAATCGTAAGTAAACGTACTTTTCGAATAATTTCAATAGTGTTATAGTTTCTTAATAAAATAATGTATAAAAACGTCACCAAAGTTAAAAAATTTTTAAAAATCTACAAAATTTGTGTTTGCTGGACAGTAACACCCAAACTCTCAAGATAATTATATATATATCATTCGAAAGATCTTAGCTTCTTCTTTCTAACTATAGTAAGAAATTCGGATCATTATCAACAAAGTTACAGGCTTATAAGTGCGCAAAGGTGCAAAAACCGGTTTTTTAACCATAAATCCGGATTTTGGAGGTGTCCGGCAAATTTCACTATTGGAATCTTGTTTTACCCGACAAGCCCTACAAGAAAAATAATATCCGGTCCCAGGTTTTTAGGAGTGTCGCACCGTGTTATTTCTGCTTTAAAGAACGATTGCATATAAAATTCTTTCAGATTGTAGAATTGGAATTCTTTTTATTTATATGCAAACAATTTCTAAATTAGAAAAATTAAGTTATTTGCAAAAGCCCATATACTCTCTCTTCTGCTTTTTTTTCTTTACTTCCTGCTATATTTATTATTTAATTTATTGTTTTTATATTTTAATATAAATTTTATTGTTTTTACTTTAAAAATTTTAACAGTTCAGAAGTTTAACAATTTTAAATAAACTTAAACAACATACAATTTACAACGGGTTGTGAATTAAACATTTCTAAATATTAAAAAAGCGTATTTGAAGCAATAGACAAATCCAAAAGATATCTTAAAATGTTCATTAGGTATATTTAAAAGCATCGTATGGAAAAAGTTTTTAATAAACACACATACATATATCTATAAAGTAATGAAGCACCAAAATAATTTCCAAACAACGATTACAAAACAGCTTGATAAAAGTTTTATTATATTTGCAAAATGCTCCTAAAATAGCTCCGTTTAGCTGCAGTCAGGTAAACATCGCGAAAACTTCGCATTTTGGGCTAAGAGAAAAACATGAAAAAGGCTGAATTGGAAAATAAATAAATAAATAAATAACTTAAATACTTGAAATAAAGACGCTTTTAAAAAATCGCTCTGAAAAGATGTATAAAAATGTGTTTTCAATTGCCTGTTATAAAAGTTTCTATTTTCATTGTTTCTTTACACATCGCACAAATACAGTTTGTCTCAGCAGTTGAAAGCATTGGCATCAATAAGTTATTATTAATTTGTTGGGATTAACAAGCATTAACATTTAAAATTTTTCGTTTTGATAACTACAGTTTCTATTACATTTTTAGCTTCTCCTGTAAAGCTAGATCACTGATATGCAGAAATCAGCTCTTTCCTGGAGACATCCAGTGCGTTTTAATATAGTTTTCTTGTACTAGTCATTATAAAGAAAATACACTGTATCAACAGTCTGCCCATAAGGATTAAAAAACAAAACATTTTTGCGCTACTTTTATGTTTAATTTCTGTATATAACTGTTTAAAGGAAATGGCAATATGTGGGAAAACCAGACTCATATTGGACAACTCTTAAATTCTGATTAAAATTAAATTCAATACCAAAAGTCCTGACGCGGCAACGCCATCCAATATAAAATTACTGTAAATGTGTGTTAGTGCTGTAAGTGTGTATTTATAATTTTCGATCAACTATTTCTTGTTGCGGCCATAAACGGAAAGTTTACTTTACTATAGAGATGTCTCTTTATTTTTAAATTTATTTTACTATTTATTGTTGTACCAGCCCAGCCATAATAATTCAATTGCTGTCAAAATTTTAAGGTCTAGCTATTATGGCTCCTGAGACGGACACAAATTGGACTAACACTAATAGGGTTGACTTTGAGTACGGAATTTTTTTTTGTAGTTTAAACATTGATTGTAATGGAACATTTTTAAAAGATGCTTAATGCTAACTTCAAAAAAAAATAATTTTTATCAGAAAGAGGGGTTTTACTAAAAGTACGCTTAAAACAATTATCTTTGAAAAATTATTAAATATAGAAAATTATTTTTGTTTGATAAAAAAAAAAGTTTTAATTTTAATAGTTATAGTTTTTTGACCTTTTTAATATTTTTTAATAGTTAATTAGAAAGCACTAGGTCAATTTTAATAAAAATAAAAAATAAGTAATTTACAATTATTCGGAATCTTTTAATATAAGCAATTTCATTTCGTGCTTGATTCCTTTTAAATAAATATTTCATGATATTCTCAAAAATTTTTATTAAAAAATAAACATCTTATGATATTCTCATAAAACATTTATTCAAATAAAAATAAAAATATTTGAAATGCATTGTAATGGGAGAGAGCACATCCATATTGCAATTTCACTAGCTCATCAGTGAATTTTACCCCAATATTGTATAGACAAACCTAAGAGTCTTATATCCAAAGCCAAACTGATTTTATGAGAATTTTTCATAAAATCAACATAGCATAGACAGCAAGACTCAAAGACACTTCCATACAAACACTACAAAACATTTCAAAACAACAAAAAACATTGTTTATTTTCAATCATTTCTACATAAGGGTTTCCATTGGAAACCATTCATATGTAATGTGAAAATACCAGAAAATAAAAAAATATTTGCAAATAATTTTACAAAATTCTAAAAAAGCAACGGGCACATGCAATGGAAATAAGTAATTTACAATTATTCGGAATCTTTTATTATTAAGCAATTTCATTTCGTGCTTGATTCCTTTTAAATAAATATTTCATGATATTCTCTATACAATATTGGGATAAAATTCACTGATGAGCTACTTGAGCAATAGTGAAATTGCAATATGGATGTGCTCTCTCCCATTACAATGCATTTCAAATATTTTTATTTTTATTTGAATAAATGTTTTATGAGAATATCACAAGATGTTTATTTTTTAATAAAAATTTTTGAGAATATCATGAAATATTTATTTAAAAGGAATCAAGCACGAAATGAAATTGCTTAAAAATAAAAAATAAAATAATGTTATTGAAAAATTAAATGTTAAACCAAAAATTATGACAAAATATGTAGATGATTTGTTTTGTATTATATCTGAATCTGCCATTAACGAAATGTTAGAAACATTAAATGAATTTGACACTTCAATAAAATTTACAACTGAAAGGGAATGTGATGCTAAACTTCCATATTTAGACACTTTAATAATAAGAAGAAATAAAGAATTAGTTATAGATTGGTACCAAAAACCAACTGCTTCAGGTAGAATTATTAATTATTATTCTAAACAAAATAAAAGAATTATTATTAACACGGCCAATAATTTAATAGAGAGAATTTTAACAATTAGTGACAAAGAATTCCATAGAAAGAACATAGAAAAGATTAGAAATATTTTAACTGAAAACAATTTTCCAATACGCTTAACTAATAGGTTAATTAATCAATTTAATAATAGGAGGAAAAGAGTTATAAGTAGTGGAACGGAATCCAAAATATATAAATCGATAACTTATATACCAGTCTTGTCTGAAAGAATAGAGAATTCAAAAATTTATGATACAAATAAATACAAAATGGCATATAAGAATACAAACATATTAAATAGGTTGTTTAGTAAAACTAAGGATAAAATTCAAAAATTTAATATGTCCAATGTAGTGTACAAAATTCCTTGTAACGGTAATGATAAGGAGGATTGTAATAAGGTTTATGTAGGAACAACAAAAAATAAATTGAAAACTAGAATCGCAGGACATAAATCAGACCAGAAATACAGGAATAATATTAGTTTACAAAAAACAGCATTATCTCGCATTGCTCTAAAGTTAATCACTATCCTAATTTTGAAAATGTTTCAATTTTAAATTTAGAAAATAATTATAAACGTCGTTATATGTTGGAAATGTTACAAATAATTAAAGTACCATTAACCAAAAGAATTAATTTTAAAGCAGATACGGAGAATGTTGCACAAAATTATAGACATTTAGTGCATAAAATTATAAAACAAAACTCTGTATCTGCATAATATTAATAATTAATACTTTAATTTTTTGTAACGTTTGGTTATTAAATTTATGTTTTAAAATATATGTGTAAAATACTATTATTTTGTAAATGTGTTATGTATTTTCAAAATTGTTTTTCATTTAAAAATTTTTAGTATTGAAAATTTGTTTGTATGTATGTAAAACAAAAAAAATTTTGTCGTTTTTTTTTATTGTTTTTGTTTGTTTTGTTTTTTGAAAAAATTTTTTTAATATTTTGAATCTGTTAATCAAAAAATTTTTTCAATTTATTTGTTCGTTCATTATTATTTTTGTTTTTCCTGATGATATCGAAAAAAATAATAAAAAATAAAAGTTTTTTAAAATTTTTTTAATTAAAATTGACCTAGTGCTTTCTAATTAACTACTAAAAAAAGTTTTAATTTTATTTAAAGTTTGAAATAAACAAAGAGTATGGAAAATGTTAGTGCCAATTAGTAAAATGTTATAAACTCTAGATTGCATTTTTTCAGTTATTTTTTTTTCCTTTCACTTTTTATATTTTTAATCGAATAATAATTTCCTGCAAAACAAATATTCTTATTTTCAAGCCCAATTAAATGACGTAGTTAGCATACTATATGTTTGTTTCATAATAAAAGAACAGTAAATACAACAAGGCTAACACTGAAATACTTTATGACAATTTTTTCCGTGTTTCTAAAATTTATTTATTTAAATGTATAATAATAGTAGAAGTATTTCCTGAAAACGTTGGCTTTTATTTTTTAATTTATTTTTTGTTTAAATAATGTATATAATAAATATGCAAAATATTTGAGCTGTTATCAGGAAACACAAACGAAACTAAAATTTCATTTTAATTTGCACTTATATAAAAACCACTCCCACCCCCACTATTCTGTGAGCAAAATATATTTGTGCTTGTCAACCATGCAAATCTACAGGTAAAAAAAACATGTTATTAGTTTCTGCATAAATACAAATTTTACTGCCATTTCAGTTCTATAATGGCATCTGCAATAAAAGACGACACAGAATTCAAGTGCTGTAGATTGTTTTGCTCTCTGCTCTGTTGTTTAACTGCTAGTCATCATCAGTCAGACAACGTTATTACGTTACAACAACCATTCCTTATGATAAAAATTTTTGCAATAGCTTATCCTTTTGTGGAGGTTTTTAATTTCTTGGTAAATAATTAGTCTTTTCCATTAATTACGAGGAAATAGAAGAAGTTAACAGACCACCAGGTTTGTGCAGAACTCCTACCGGTAAGATTTCCCTAAGTCTCAATAAGATACAAGTGTCCACATCTTTAAAAGTTTCTATAAGCAAAACCATCGTTAGCTATTAGCCACATTAGATTAGACCTCTCTGATCCATGTCACACTGCATAGTCTAAACGAACAGTTGAAAAATGTCATGTGGCAAAGCCTAATATTTTTTCTTGATAATTTGAATTTTGTGCCAACTTTGAATTTACTTTTTATACAATTGTAGTTCTTTACGCAACAAATATATGCCACTTGCACAACTTTAAAAGACAATTTTTTTTTTATATTCAAACTTAAGCTTCTCGTTTTATTTTTATTGAAAAATTCAAAACTTTGTCTGCGCTCAAAACCTACATCTTAAAAACCTAGAAAAACTTGTACAGTCGACGTAAAAAAAGTTGATGTTGACGTTGGTGGAAGTTAAAATATTTAAAAAAATGTGATGCCTCAAAGGCTAGAAACTTTGACTTGTTTAATTTAGTTTAATTTTTGTATCAATAAAAAATAAAATCTGTGAGAAACCATAAATATGGAATTAGTGATGAGTATTTACAAGCCATGAAGATTTGTATGAGAATATTTTTGTTTTTTTTTTTGCATAAAAGATGTAACAAAATTAAGAAAATAAAAAAAAAATTATCAAATGAAATATTTTAATCAGACTAGAAATCAACGTCATTAACAAAATTAACATTTAAATTTATCTTTCTGGTACAAGATTTTTATATTACAAAATTATGTTAATAGCATTAACAAGTTTAAATTTACAAAAAAAAAAAGAAAAACAAGCAAAAAAAGAACTCACTAATCACGTCAAATCATATAAACTCGATAAGAGTGTATTTATTCGGCTGTTGTTGTATTTAATAATTAACAAAAGACTGTTTCATATGTCTGCGTTTCATGAAAAAATATTTTATTTAAAAATAAAATAATTTTTATTTTATGGAAATTTTATTCACAAGTCATTTCTAAATTAACAATTTCTTTATAAACATGACCGTTATTTTGAAAGTTATTAAAAGTACCAACAAAAACTGCACTAGATTCTGTGCATCACAATATTTACAGAAAAACAGCAGGTGTCAGATGTTTCTACAGTCAGCTATCAAAGATGAACAATGAACGAGTTTTCTGTCAAATTCGATATACGTAAAAAATAATGTAGTCCAAGTTGTAGGCTAAACATTTTGTGAAAGTTACGAAATGTTTCTGGTAGCATGTTTGGAAACTATTTAATCTGTTATATAATATGATCTTTACTCTCATGTTGCGCCCAAAAACAAATTGTAGGAAGAGACAGTTTTATTTTTCGAACTAACTTGGCTTTATTGATCGCCTTTTTAAGTTCCCTCTGCTCTACAATAAAGGCGAAAGAATGGATAGAATATTACTTAAAGCCATCCCGGAATTATTCAGCTAAATTGCTAGTTCTGGCACAATGCTTTGCATATGTAGGGGTCATCCCCTGAGTGGTGGTGCGAAAAAAAAATAGCTGTTCATTAATTAATTACACCTTTTTTAAGATTTCACCTCACACGCAATTATTTGGGAGGCATAGAAGTGGAATAACTGCTTCCTATGTTCTGTGGTGGCTCTCTGACTACTAACTTAAAGAGGCATAAGTCAACTACCAATGCTCTAATTAAGGCATCTTGTTTAACTATTTAAAATTTATATTTTTTTAGTAAATATTGTATACGGCAAATTTTTAAAGCCATTATTCAATTTTCCACTAAAGAGTTAAATAAATAAAATTATCTGACTTTTAAAATACAAACTTTTTAACGAATTATTAAAAAAAAAAATTCTTACGTGTATAGTTTGATTATGGTAAATTATTTTCTGTAATAATAGTAAGACGCAGCAACAAAAATTTTCTCTTTAAATTAAAAAAAAAAAACGAGTTTTTTTTGGGATACAATATTGAACTAAATACCAAAGTACCAGTAATAATCAGAAACTTAAAAACCCCAACTGAAACCAGGTTTATTTAAGCAACAAAAGTCGCTAACTGCATCGTAAACACTTGAAAGAAATACTGCACAACGTCTGCTTTTGCTTAATGCTGTTGCTGCTGGTGTTGTTTGTTTGTAATAGTTTGTGGCAATGGCTTGGAGTCGCTTGCAAAGTTATATCATTTATGGTTAAAACTTTTTTTCATCTTTTCATTCATTTTTTATTGTTAACAAAATTGTGTGCTATTTTTATATTTTTAACCGGTCGTTGTGTGTGTGTTTTTTTTTCTTTTTTTTGTTTTTGCTTTCTTGTTTTTGCTTTTATGAGATATAATTATGCAACTTTTTTGTAAAGAAAATTTCGGTAAAAACTGAAATCAATACAAATTAAAACAATAAAAATAAAAGTATTAAAATACCACTTACAACTGAATGCATGTTAAGAAAGAAAAATAACAACAAAATTTTATTAAATGCAACCTCAAACTTCAGATCGAAAACACACACACGAATGTACACACGAATGCACACACGCAAGCCACGTTAACATTTATGAACAAATTAAACTACTATGGCATCATTAAAGCATTAATCCGACTCCTAATAATCATCAAGTTGGTCTAATTAAATAAGTTTTATTTGTGTAAAGCAATCATGCTGATGATATCCATAATATTTGGCGAACAGGGGACCAACAACGCCGCTTATACTCATATTATTTAGACGTTTTAAAAACTGTAAAATGCATAACAGATTTTATTACACATTTTTACCAAAGTCAAAAATTACGTAATCTTTGTCTTTTGCAGTCTTCTTTTTGTTTTTATTTCTTATATTTTGTTGATTCGTTGAATGATTACGCGAGATGTGCGAGTGTGTGTGTTTGTATGTATATCCGATGCAAATACGAAAGAGACATAAATTTAAAGCGAGGAGCGCACCTCTTAATCATCATCAACACCATCTTTCATCTCATCTTCCATCTCAACGCTTGCGGATAACTTGAAGTTAATATTGTTAAGTTAACAGATAATCAATATGAAGGGAAAGTAAAGGCTAAAGAATGATGTACAAAATCATATAAATATTATTTTTAATTTTTATAGTTTTTTTAAGCGATCTTTTTAAACTTTAATAAATATCTTTTTTCTTTTTTTAGATCTTTTTTTATATATTTTTTCTTTTCAATATTTCGCTTTCCTTTGGAAAGCTTCTTCAGGAAAAAATTTTTTAAATTTTTGAAAACAAAAAAAAAAAACCAAAAAGAAAAACAACAAAAAACAAAAAAAGAAGAATGATGTACAAAATCATATAAATATTATTTTTAATTTTTATAGTTTTTTTAAGCGATCTTTTTAAACTTTAATAAATATCTTTTTTCTTTTTTTAGATCTTTTTTTATATATTTTTTCTTTTCAATATTTCGCTTTCCTTTGGAAAGCTTCTTCAGGAAAAAATTTTTTAAATTTTTGAAAACAAAAAAAAAACCAAAAAGAAAAACAAAAAAAAACAAAAAAATTATTAATTTGTTAATAATTTTTTTTTTCAAAAATTTAAAAAATTTTTTCCTGAAGAAGCTTTCCAAAGGAAAGCGAAATATTGAAAAGAAACAATATATAAAAAAAGATCTAAAAAAAGAAAAAAGATATTTATTATTATTTTTATTATATAACAGATTTAGATTCATTCAGAAAGATATTAAGCCTTAATAGAGACTACAGATTTTTGAAAAATCCTTCATTTGGTTGAGAAAATGAATTGAAAATTTTCATTTAAAAACTAAAAATTTTTATTTGAAAAGCCCTTAAACTTAAAAGAGAAGTTATGTTGTTCACTTCATTCCTACACAATATAAAAAAGGAAGGGTGTATGTACCCCTTGCGCAACCTGCAGTCGAATAATATTTAATAATTTGGGTTTGTGATATGTGAAATTCTTTTTTTCGGTTTGCTCTTTACTCAATACGAGTCATTTCATCATCGTGAAGAGGAACAAGGGAGGTTTGCACAACCTCTTGTATAATTTTTTCCAACCGTTACACATACACGCAAAGAAAAACAATGAAGAGAAACTTGGCACGATCTAATTCTATGGTGCTAGTTAAACCATACCGGAACCATATTGTTGCTAAACATAATAATAACATTGCTAAAACAACCATAATTATATTTCATGATTTTTAGTCTAGATTTTTCTATAAAAAATCTGTCATCTGCCACGAATTTTCTGTAGAACGTTTTTTTTTTTTTTTTTTTTGTGTGTATAAATTACAAAAATAATAAGTTTATAAAATTATTAGAAGTAAAAAACATGTTCGTGCCAACGTCACCCAAAGATATACATAAAAGACATATTTTCAAAGTAGAATTAATAAAAAAAATTAAAACAATGTAGCATGGGAGTGTACGCTTGTTATTGATAATTTCACATTCATAGAATTAACTTCTCTTTTAAGTCGTAAACAAGGCAAGGGAGTATTGTAATTTTAAATATTTAATTTTTTATTTGCCATAAGTACTTAAATTAAATGTCATAATGTTAAACGGCAATCAATGTCAAGTATTCAAGTATTTTTTTAATAATTTTAAGAAAAACATACGGAGATAGATCAGCACAATGTGAGCACATATGCATACATATTTCAAAACAAGTGACAGAGAGACATTTATTAAATATACAATATATATATATTATTACTAACTTATGAGTCATGCAGACATACATTTTTCTTGAGTGAATGTGGGTGACTACAAAAAAATTCTTCACTCTATGAGTGAAGACTCGTGGGACTCAAATTTTTGTTTCTATTGTTGTTTTTTTTTTTTTTTTTTGTTTTTAAGGAGCGCTGTTGATCGTGAATATAAAAACCTTTATATAACATATTGAGTGATTAGAAGTATTATAATATGTTCATATTTTTTCCAAAATTTATTATAATTAAATGCTAATTAAAATATTTTTGTAATATTTTTTAATCACAATTAACAATTTGTTTTTTTGTAATTAAAACTTATTCTTTGACTTTTAACACTTCACCGATCAATTATAATTTAGGCATAGTGTTACAGCATCAAATAAGATCTAAACATACACACATATACACTTATTCGTAAACTCACCTAAAGCTGTCCATTTGAATTATATTTTTAATTCTTTCTTAAGTCATTTTACATGAAGAATTCAAAAACGTGTTTAAATTTTTTACAAAAGACAAATATGAATATTAATTAAAATTATTACAAAATCATACTCGTTTTGTTTTATATATATATATATTGATTTTTTAATTCAGTTTACTGGCAAATAACAAAATGAATTAAACTTTTAGTATCTCATAAAGTCCGTATGTTGGGCAGAGAATTAAACAAATAAAAACATTTTAAAAGTAAATAAATAAAATCAAACTAAATTTGTAACGTGGTTTTATTCATCGGCTGGGGTAGCATAGCCGTGTCCAAGGTCGTACTTACGGATCCACAAACCTTAAGTAATAAGATGCTTGATTTACCCTTATCTAGGGCTTACAGCAATTTCTTTATTGACTTTTAAATCTTATTATTCTATACATATTTAGATTACGAGAAATAATCACGATAACTAAAGATAAACAGGTGATGAGCCGAAATATAACAGGTTCGGGTTCTGGAGGAGCCGAAATGGGGGTTCGGTTATTATCAGGTTCGGGTCCTCGATGAGCCGAGATACAACAGGTTCGGCGATTCACAGGTTCGGGTTCTCGATGAGCCGAAATACAACAGGTTCGGTTATTACAGGTTCGGGTTCTGGAGGAGCCGAAAGAGATCAGGTTCGGGTCCTCGATGAGCCGAAACAGGTTCGGTAACTAAATATTTACAATGTTACTTAACTCTAGGTTTCTACAATACTACAATTTGTCTTAAGCAAGGGGAACAGTCAGCCGAAGCCGCTGTGGGGAACAGTCAGCCGAAGCCGCTGTGGGGAACAGTCAGCCGAAGCCGCTGTGTATTATTTATCATACCCAGCCCCTTGCCGGGTATATACTCAAAATTCCTCTGAGCTTACCGAAGTAAATCAGAAGGCTTGTCGTATAGATCGTTTCTATCGTCAAGACTTTGATGCTACGAAAAACCTGTCTTGTGGGAATCGCAACATGCCGACGGTGTATCAACTTAGATTACATATACAAATATTCTCATACACTGTATGAGAATTATAAGTTGATAAGCCGTCTACATGTGAAAACACAAGCATCCCCAGCAAACATCCTGGTATACAATACAGGCACTCCCAGCATACATAATATATGACAGTAGGGCGAACTAACGTTGATCGTAAAACTAGGCATGTAATGTGGAAGAATATGAATTCCTCCCATAGAATTCGTATTTCTACGTTACAAATTAAGCCAAGGAGAAAAAAACATGAAGGAGAAGGAGAATATGTTGCCGCAATTCTTTTGTTCCAGAAAGCCAGATTGTAAGCAACAGTTCCTTCAATGTTCACAAAACAAAAAAAACTGTTTTTTTTTTTGTCTTTTAAAATTAGCTACCAGTGTGCTGTATATAAACGACATTTAATTGACATTACTCAAAATAAATTTTGTTTAACATTTAATGCTAAACATCAGTTTTCTTTAATGGTATGCAATTGTATTGTTAACATATTTACTACAATTCACAAAAAAATTTTTTTTTCAAAATCGCAAATTTATGAAATAAATGAATAAACTATATAAATCTTGAAGGTTTTGTAGCAATTATCAATGAAAGATTTTTTATTAAAAAACATTACAATTATCATTATCATTATCAGATTAAATATCATTCAATGCTAATTGAACGCATTATTAATTTGCCTATTTAAATAAATATGTTTTTGACTAATAAATAATTCGTTGAGTAAAATTTTTCATCAACAAATTTCTAAAAATTTATAAAATTATTTTTAATAAACATTGGAAAAAATGTTTAGTAATTGAAATAGTGACTTTAATCTTTAAATAAATGAATATTCAGTGTTCATAATTTAAATCAAATTTCAATATTTATCAGAATTAGTTTTCGAAAAACAGTTAGTCTTACGTTCGTATTTGTTGTAAAGAGAATAGTAAAAGTATATTTATTTTTACTTCCATTCTTTTAAAATATTCAAATAATGATTGAAAAGCAAAATGTTTACTGCAAAGGATATTTAATACGTTTTTTTTTAATCAAATTTTAAGATAAACTCTTTTTTTTTAATTTGTTCAAACAAATGAGAATTAATATTAGAAAAATTCTTATAAAAAAACTTTATTACTTAAAACTTTATTTGATAATTTTTATAGTTTTTTTAATCGTAAATTAAATATCCGGAATTAGAATCTAGACTTCCATATTTAGATATATTGATAATAAGGAAGAAAAATAAGTTAGTATTTGATTGGTATAAGAAACCAACATCTTCTGGAAGAATTATTAATTTTTATTCAAAACATCCAAGGAAAATGATAATAAACACAGAGAAAAATATGATAGACAGAATATTGACTATAAGTGATAGAGAATTTCATTTGAAGAATAGGCATACAATAAGAGATATACTTAATGACAATGATTTTCCAGTAGAATTAACTAACAGATTAATTAGACAATATGGTAGTTATAGGCATAATTTAGGAAATTCTACGGCAGAGCCAAGAAATTATAAATCATTAACTTATGTTCCTGGAATATCAGAAAGATTAGGAAAGTGTGAAATATACGACACAGATAAATATAAAATTGCACACATAACACATAACACATTAAATAAATTATTTAGCAGTATGAAGGATAAAATAGGAAAAATGGAAATATCTGATGTAGTATACAGGATACCATGTGGAGGAAATGACCAGGTGAACTGTGACAAAGTTTATATTGGGACAACAAAAAATAAACTTAAAACGAGATTAGCTGGTCACAGGTGTGACCAAAAATATAGGAATATTTCAACACAGAAGACATCCTTATCTTCACATTGTAAGAAATATAATCATTATCCAAAGTTAGATGAAACATCAGTATTAGATATAGAAAAAAACTACAAGAGACGTTATATGTTGGAAATGTTAGAAATTGTTAATGTACCAAATGTAAGGAGAATAAATTTCAAGACAGACACAGACAATTTAGCTCAGAATTATAGGTACTTAATTAAAAAGACACAGAGTTTGTTATAATCATTTCATAAGAGAGAATTTGTTATTTGTTATTTATTTGTTATTTCCGTTTCCTTGTTTTTGTATGTTTGAATATTTAAAAATTTAAAATTTTTGTATGTATGTTTAAAAAAATATTTTAAATGTTTTTTTGTCAAATGTTTTGAAACATTTTTTCAATTTGTTAATAATTTTTTTGTTTTCAAAAATATAAAAAAATTTTTTTTTCCTAAAGAAGCTTTCCAAAGGAAAGCGAAATATTGAGAAGAAAAAATATATAAAAAAGAACTTAAAAAAGAAAAAAGACATTTATTGAAACTTTATTATTTAAAATTGAATGATTTTTACAATAGATAATGCATTTCTATTTTGTATCAGAAAAATATCTAATAAAATATCTAATTTGTTATAATACAGTATAAACAACCAGTGACACACGAAGTTATTTCTTGTGTAAGTATATTATGTAACAAAAAAAAAACAACAAAGAAACCAAATCAAGGAAATTGTAACTTTAAGAACAAAACAGCGTCTGATTTGTTTAAATATATTTTTATTTTCTCTTTGTTCTTAATTGAAAAGAGCAGGAAGAATTTACTTGCACGTTTAGTTTTTGTTTTATTTTTTTTTGGTTTTTTGTTTTTATATTTGTTTTATTGACTTAATTTATGGATAAAATAAAGTATAAAATAATAATAAAATATAAAATTTTTACATGTTTTCTAATGCAACAAAGTACTTCTGAAGTATTAAATCAAAACAATTACTTCAACAGTACTGACGACGTTAATTTTTGTTCAGATCTATAACAACAGAATCAACATTGCTGCATTCTTTTTCATTTTCTTAGAAATAATATTCAAGTAAATATACATAAGAAATTTATTGTTTTTTCTTTGTAATTCATTGGAATTTTAATATTTCATTCTTATTTGTCTTTTTGAATGATTTTTAATTTTATATATTAAGTTGTTGGAATTTGTTTATTCTCTACTCCATATGAAATATGCATGTGTGTACATACACACATTTCATGTCCAAATACATATACATATGTAAGTAGTTGTGTGTAATAGTGCATTGAGCTAAGCACGGTATAAAAATAAAATAAAAATTGTAAAAAATTATATATGAAAAAAAATTAAAAAAGTAAAAGTTTTCTTACCTATAAATTTGCTATAAAATAAATGAAAAAATGAAGTTTGAATGTAAAACTGAATTAAGAGAAAATGTGACCAACGTATCATATTTCCTAATTTAATAAACTTTCGTTGGAAAACAACATTTACGATTGTGAATAGAAATCATATGTCACATATATATTTATCAAACGAGAATATTCTTGACTATTTCAAAATTAATTTTATTTAATTTTTTTTTCAAAAATAAAATTAAAACAAATTGAACTTTAATTGTCTCATAAAAAAAATATTAAAAAAATCAAAACTTATTTTCGGTGTCAAAAGAATGGTTTCTTTAGTATTTAAAGCAGAGTAGCGAAGTGTTCACTCACTGTTCATACATGTATGAATATGTACATTTAATTTTTTAGCCGCTTCTTCTCATACATGTGTGAGAGACTACAAATTATTTTGTGTTTTCTCATTTGTGAATGCGACGATTTACTTTTTTTTCTTTCTATTCATAAGTGAAAAAATGAGAAACACACAAGTGTTCATTTATGAATATTTACAAAATTGATAATTTTTCATAAATGAAAAGGTCGTAAAAATATGTGCGTTAAGCATTCGCGTACATAAACGCATTTGATAATGCGCAATTGTCGGCGTATGTAGAAAAAAAAATGTTTTTTTTTTTATTTCTTTTAGAATATATTGCAATATTGTATATTGTGTTAATATGTACCCATGTGTTTTTACTACATTTTACGGTAAACTGCGATCGTAGGTAGAAAATTTTTTCACATTCATTTATGAGAAATTTTATAAAATTTCAACGTTCATAAATGAACATGTACATTTATGAAAAATAACATTAATGAGAAGTAGCTGATTTATCATTTATCACATATGAATAAGACTAATAATTCTTGTTGTGCGCATTCATGTATAAACATAAGCAGAACATTTTTTCTTTTTCGTTTATGTGCGTGAAAAATAAATATAAAATTTTAGATTTCTCATTTATGAAAAATATCATGAATGTTGATTTTTGAATGTTCATACATGAAAAATTCTGAACCCTGATTTAAAGAGAAAGAAAACTGCTTAAATGTTTTACAAAATCTACTTCAAATGATGACTGCAGCAAAAAAATTTTGTTTAACAAATTTCATCGTAATTTTACTTGAAAACTCTTCTACTATGGAAATCATCGATAAAATTGATGATACGAAGTTACGAATGAATGAAAGTAAAATTGATTAGGAAAAATCGTAATTTCTTGCTAAGAGTTTTTACGCCGCAATTTAATGAAATACTTCTCTGATATATGAGTATGAGCGTTGATACAACATAATTTTTCAATTTGTAATCAAGTTGAATATCATAAAAATTATATTTTGAAAATTACTAAAAAAATTTAGTACTATTAATTTAAACAAATTCAGTATTTATAATATAATAATTCTTAAATGAAAAAAAAAAAAATTATCAAAGAGATTAATTCCTAAAACATCCACAAATCTCGTTAACCTTCTGAATTTTTTTGATTTCTTTCGGATTAAAGGAGCAGGAAATGCAAGCGAAATGGCTAATTGGTCACAATTTATTTTTAAAAAGTTTTGTGTAGTCGAAAGTAAAAAACAGTTGGTCACATTATATTATCTTAACGAGTTGCTGTTAAACTTAATACTTTAAAATTGCATTCAGTGGTCAGTTCATGCAAGTTTTACTTAATTTTTTTTTTTCAATTGCAAAAAAAATTAAAAATTCCAATCCATCGACACCATCGTTATATAAAAGAATAACAATAAAAATAGAAACTTTAATTTAATCATTAAAGCACTACACCCTTGTTTATATTTCTATTTCTTCTTCTGCTATTAAAAACTACACGAGCGTCTAGCTTGCCTCTCCTATTTCTGTAGTGGTTTTATTTCATATTTTAAAATCATTTCGTTGGCAAATTGTATTTCAGATGTTTTATTTTCATCTTCGATTACAATTCACAATGTGATTGATACAAGATATACAATTGTAAAGATGTATTTAGCTATAGTATGGCTATGAATGCATGTAGTATTGTGGTGTCATGCCGTGTCGTTTACTCTGCAGTTTAAATTCAGGCTTGTTTCGTTCGTTTCGTTATGCCAAAGCCGCTCACCTTGAGCAGTGATCAAAGTTTTATATATATATGTGTGTGTGTGTGTGCGCAAGCATTATTGATCGCTTTGCAAACAAAAATATATATTTGATCCGTTTATATGTTTTAAACAACAACAACAAGAACAAACTAAATAATATATACCAAATAGCAATAACAATAACAAAATGGGTAGAAGTATTTATTTATTTCTTTTTTTTGTTTTTTTTGTTTGCAAAAACAAAAAATTTAAATTGATACACAAAACAAGATTGACCAAATTAAAAAATATACATAAATTAGTTGATAAACATGCTCGTGCTGATGTTGTAATAAATAAATAAATTTAAAATCAGTTGATTACGTAGGAGCAATTCCGTGCATGTTTCTTATGATATTTTTCTTCCTTTTGTAGTGATAAAATCGAGAGGAATAATAGTACCTTAAGTAAAATAAAACATTGCTTCACTTGATAATGACATTTTTGTTACATCTTTGATAGTAAATATTTAGCTTTTTAAAACAATTCAAAATTTACAAATTTTCAGTAGAGGCAAAAACACTATTTTTTTAAGCGAAAGAGCAGAGAAAACGATATACGATTTTTACAGTGGGTAGATATTTATCGACATTTTGTAAAAAATTAAAAATTTTGAGTTGACTCTCTTTAGAGAAAGCACTGAGTAATATTGATATGAAAAAGATATTTGGCAAATTCTTATATCGCCAGCAATATAAACTAATGTTGTCAATTAAAAAAAAAAAAAAAAAACATATCTCGAATTATGTTTTAACTAAGTTAAAAACAAAAGTACATACATAAGTTGTTGCTTAATTATTTATTTTATAAAAATAAAATAACTGTTGTTGGATGAGTGCAAACCTTCCGAAGTCTCCATAAAATAAAAAGGATAAAATGAAGTGGCAGCAGATAAATTGAAGAATACGGCTGTATATTAGAGTGGCAGATGGGATGTTAAGTGGCACCTATATAGTAAAATAGCAAATTAAAAAGAGAAAAAATATATAATGCTTAGCCATGGTAGTTTAGTTAACGAGCGCGCCTGCGTGCTATCACGTATAAGGTATCTGCATGATAAAATTAATTAAATAGTACAAATATGTAGTTAAAAGTGAGAAAAAAAAGTTGATTAATAAGTTCTGCCGCAGTTTAGCATTCAGTTGCGTATTTTTTTAATTGTGTTTATCTCGTTGCTCATTAATAAAAATTTTGTGCTATATTTTATATATTTTACATTTTGATTAATTAATATAGCAGATGTGTTCTAAACCTTGTTGCTGAAAATACGCTTTTCAAAAACACAAGCTCTTGATTTTTAATTATAAGTTTAAGCTAAACAAAAAGCCTCCATCTCTAATTTACTCGTATTAGTGGTTAATTAACCAAATGAATAATTTTAATGTAAATAAATGCAAATAGCAATAATGACGTAAATGGCGATCCAGGAATTGCCTCATTACATTTTGATAGTGTCTAGAAAGATTGAAAATCTTTTTGTATAAAAGTGTTTTTGAGTTTTGTTGTTTGCTATCCCTATTTAAATGAGAACTCTCCAAAAAATAAAAAGTTTAAATTATTTATTTTATTTTAAATCACAGGTGGCGTTTCAATGAGAATCAAATAAAACAGGCAACATAAATTGACTTGTTTCCAACCATTCAGTTGCCTTGTAGTCCTGATCATTTCCTGATTTCAGATTACATTTTAGGGAGAATTTTAATTAATTGTTGATACTATTTCAATGATATTTATTATATGTTCGCCAAAATCAAGAGTAAGGTTTCACTATATTTTTTTATTACTAGATGTAGACCCGGCTTCGTTCGGAAACTATTTGCTAATGATTAATATTTAATATGGAGTTAGAAAAAAATTTCAGTACAAAGAAGAAGCAACAAAAATTTTTCTTAATTCATTAAAAAATAAGCAAACAAAAAAAGTGAGCATATAGTTCTTGACACTAAACAATATTTTTAGTTTTTCTGTTGGGAGAGAAAATAAACAGTGCTGGTGGTGTACCAACTCTCGAGTATGAACATACAATTGCCCGTGGGAGAAACATTGAGATTCTAGGTTTAACCCAAACACTTTTAGCGATTGTCCTTAGGATTTATTAATCGTAATTTTGAATGCAAGGCGTACGGGAAGTTGGACATGTTTAAACTTAAATGGTCAATCACTTGGCATAATAGGTATCCTTGGAATAAGCAGCTCTTCAGCTACAAACTTTCCTATAATTATTATTGCTTTAATCGCGTTTGGCATCAGCGCTTTAATAACCAATCTAGTACCATTGCATAGTATTAGCTGATTCAGGTTACATAACATGACTATCACCGCTCCAACCTTATGCTCCAAGTTATGTGGTGCATATCCCGGTAATTCCTGAATTTGGGAACTCTACGGCGTAGTTAACAATATTATCAGGATCGTTAATGGAACCGATCGATTTATACGAATACAATTCGTCATTTCTTGAGCTTCGGATTTTTAAAAGTTTTTCATCAACGTATTTGTTTTTTAAAGCTAAAATGGTAATCGCTGTAATTTTGAGCAATATGTGGGAACACTTTTGCAATTAGTTCGTGTTTAGACGTCGTAAATTGGCAAAAGCCCATTGGAAAGGAAATCTGGAAGTCTGTGGACCATTACATTTATAGTAGATAATCATTCAAATTTTGAGAAATGTTGTTCGCTGCCAACAAAATCGTTCGAAGTTGAGCTTTTATTTTTTACTTTAGCAATAAAATTTTAGAACAAAAGAATTTTGATATTGAATTTTTCAGCACATAAGTAAGCGATATATGTACATACATATGTATGTATTCTTAAAATTGCATCGAGTAGAAAATTATTTTTTAACTTCAAAGTGAAGTGTAATTGTGGGTGACTTAATATTTTTAAGCCCTCACTATCCAATATATCAAGGTTTTTATTCTCTTATACAAACTATTAATTTTTTAAATTATGTGAATTAAATCGCGCGAAAATTTTTAAAGCACGGATAATGTGCATACACATACACGTATATATGTATGTAGAATATATATTCAAATTTACACTTTTAGTTTTATCCAACACGTCTAAATTAAATCACTGAACACTGTTTAGGAACTTTATAAAGCTTAAACGTAGGCTAAGCAAAAAAATTGAGAAATGAAAACGATTTATTTATGTTTTCGCTAACATGATTTAATACATAGTACCTATGTATATTGAAAAGTGAAAATAAAAACATGTATAAAAAAATTAATACTTTTTCTTAAAAATGTGTTCCTCGAGTTGTTCTTTAACATTTCTCATGCGAAGAAAAATTACTTCGAAATAAAGTCTAGTTATTGAAAACGTATCATGTTCGTTGGGCTCTCCTGGCAAATTCTGTAACATAAGCAAAGCTGATGTTTATTAAAACGTATGTATGTATACGTACATATGTAAGTCAATTTTTTATATATGTAATTATATTTTTTTTTTTTTGGTATAAATTTATACACTTTAAGGAAAAAAAATTTTAAAATGAAACTTAAAATGCATATTTTACTAAATTGAAAACAAATTCACCAAAGAATTTGAACTTTATTGAAAAACATGCAATTTATTTACATACATACATATGTACATGTAATTTTATTGCGAATTTTAATTGAAGTAAGATTTTTTCTCCAAAATTGTGACGGTATTATCTCTAAAAAATCTGGCAGCTATGTATAGTAATGAATTAAAAAAATCTTCAAACATAAAAATACATTTTTGACTGTTGACATGTTAGAACAATGTTTGGTTGCGTCGAAGTTGAAGATGTTGCCTCTCTTTAGTTGGTCTCTTATTTTGTGTTCTTTTTGTTTTGTGTGTGTGTTTTTTTTTTAATTTGATATACGGGTATCTTTAGCACGTTTACAAACTCACTAGCGTACAAACAACCATAAAGCTGAAAGTCCATACCACGCGTTCTACGCGCACACGCTTTGTATGCGTTTGATGCATTTGACGCGTTCTACGCTTTTCAAACTTCAAGTTACATGCAACGCTTTTTATGCGCTAAGTTTTTTGTTATGATCAGCTGTGGTGTAAATAATGTTATCTAATAAAAAAAATTTTTGCAAAAATGAAAACTGAAATTAAAATTTTTCAAGAATTTACAGAATTTATTAAATTTGTGCATATGATATTTTGTGTAATAAGGACCTATGGAAAACTTCAAGAGAAAAGAAGACACTTTTGGGCGCGTCCCTTGTTTTTGGAAAGGGAAGTGAGTGGTTTTTTTGCACTAACGTTAAAAAAATCAAAATAACAGAAATAATACGATGTCAAAAACAGCTGAAATTTTTTCATGGCGCCTGCGACGCGTAGAAAAGTAGAAAGTAAACCTACTTCATGCGTTCTATGAGTCATAAGCATTCTATGCGATGTGCTGTGTAACTTGTCACATACAATTACACTGATTCTACTTTTTTGACAGACGCGTATAAAGCGTGTACGCGTAGAACGCGTGGTATGGACTTTCAGCTTAAGCTTCATCAAACCAGTTCGAACGAACATGTCGAATCTTGAATAACTTATTTGTGTTTACAACAACAACAGAAGAAAATTAATAAATGAATTTTCTAAGTTTTCCGGAAAATTTTATAAATTTTTTTTCATACAAACCATCTCCTGATAATTTCAAATCGAATAAAACAAAAATCAGCCAAATCGCTCCAGCCGTTCTCACGCCAACTCATTACATACGTGGACCATTTCATTTTTACATATATAGAAGATTATATTATGCATTCTTGAGTCGGTTTTCTTTTTCTCACTTTTTTCAAAAATTCTATACAGCTTTTAATATGGGATTTTTCTAAATATTGTTTTTTGTAAGTCACATAATTTTGCATAAAACTTACAAACAAAAATGTAATAAAAAACATTAAGAATTTGTTTTGTTACAAGTAGACGTGATTTTAAGATCGCATGACAACGCCAGTTAAACAATCAAATCAAGAAATATTTTATAATAATCTTTTTCTGAAAATCTTAAAATGTTTCGGCTTCCTTTTTAATGCTTTCTTAAAGTCATATACTGATTATTAATATTTTTTGAAACTTAACAAACATTATTTTGTGATTACAATTTTAAACCGTTTTTGAGTTGCTTTTTGACTTAAAGCAAAGTACAAATAATGTTTAAAAGATAAGTCTAGTAGATACTAGAAACCAAATATAGAATGCGTGAAATAAGGAAAAAATACTTTTAAAAACGTGTTATGAATTTCAACATTTTTTTACAATTTGTATATTAACAAAAAAATAAAGAATAATAAATTTTATGATTAACTTCAATTGTCAGAATAAATTTCTTAAAAGTGTTTAAGAATAAAAAGAGACACAAATTTGAAATGACTCAGTTAACAGATTATTACTAAACATCTCAGGGAGTTGTGAAAATGATGCAAAAAACTCCTTTTATAACACCGCTGACAAGTTTAAATGCAATATAAACAAAGTTTTTCTTAAAAGGCATATATGTACTCAGAAAACAAACCTCGATTTTAAAGAGAGGATAACATAAAAAAATACATAAAGTTAATTTTAAATTTGTAATTTTTTGTGTATTTTTAATAAAATAAAATTTATAGTTTTAGTGCATGGCATTTAAAGTGTTTTCTAATTTGTTATTTATTAACGCCTGCACGGTATTAAATGTCAATTTCATTAATACTTCTACTGTGAGTTGAGCTGACGCTCCTTATTTTACTTTAATTGTCGAAAACTTATCAAAAAAATAATTATAATTTAAACATAAATATTAGTTTAATTCAATCGGAATGTAATATGTGTTTTATTTATTTATTTATTTATTTTTTGTTTTATCTGTTAACTAAATTTTATTAATTTGCAAAATTTTTGTTAAAAATTTTTTGTTTATCAACAATAACTGAAAAACTGGATTTAAATCGAATGAATAAAATAATAAATAATAAAAAAAGAAAAATTAAAAATGAAACCAAAAGACTTAAACAACACAGCGTAAAATACCAAGAGAGTGGGTGTGGTGAATTTATTTTATACACAAAAATGAGTATAATTAATTAAGTTAGTGAGTGCTCTTCTCCTCTCCTATTTTTCAAATGAATGTTTTTTCTGGGTTTTTCTTTATATTGCCATTTGTTAAAATTATATAAACTTAAAAGACGAGCTCAGCTTTTAAATTAATACAAAACAATAAAAAGATAAACTGGATTTAAAGTTAATTTAAAATGCATTAATGTACATTAATACATGGAAAAAGCTTTTTGAGAGTTAGATCAGCTTCCCCTTTAATGGCTTAAAGTTAAAGTTAATTAGTAGTAACAGGAGCGAGCTTACTACATTTTCAAGAAATGTAATAACTCTCTATTTATTAACTTAAATTAGAGACAAGTTTGTTGAGTTGGTTGATTTGACTTTTTTTAACGGTTTATTCACCATTACGCAAATTTGTTACCTTTGTTTTCAGGTGTTTTCTTCATCTTAATAAATAGAACTTGCTGCTGGCAGCCAACACCTAGTGTAAATTTAGCTGTGTATTGAGCAAGTACGCTGGCTAACGTTTATAGTTTTTTTTTAAAACTATAATAAAAACAAGTTAGTGTTACATTAAACTTTATTTTCTGTTGGCAAGT
This sequence comes from Trichopoda pennipes, assembly GCA_030448955.1. Lineage (NCBI taxonomy): Eukaryota > Metazoa > Arthropoda > Insecta > Diptera > Tachinidae > Trichopoda > Trichopoda pennipes. The sequence goes on from JASKUP010000175.1 coordinate 5,937,408, forward strand.
GTTAAAATTGTTTTGTTTTTTCTTTTCTTGTTTTTCTCCTTTAAAGGTTTTTGTGTGGTTTAAACCTCATTTAGTCAACACTCAAAACAAAGAAAAAGCACATACGCAAAATGGCGCGTGTGTGGCCTGTTTTATGTTTAATTGTGTTGTGCTGGGCTTTTGGTAAGTGTAAATTTTTAATAAAATTTGTATATTGAAACTAAAAAATAAAAACAAAAATAAAAGTGTGTGTGTGTGTGTAATATGTTTAAGACTATTGTTTTTCAAGAAAAAAGAAATGGAGATGCCACGTTATCTTATATATGATATAATTATATATGAAATCTTAAAACTTAAAGTTAATGTGTATTCGAAAATTAAAAAATAAAAATAATTTATTTTTAATTCATTTTTTTAATAATATTTCTTTTTAATTATTTCCACGTTTAATTTTGTGTGACCTTTCAAAAAGGTGTTTCACTTGCGTAAAAAAACACTATTTAAGTAAACATAACTATTAATTGTTAATATTGAAAAATTTTTTCAGTGCAAAACCCTTTTGAGAATATTTATAAAAAGACACAGCTCTGCCAAGGTTAACGACTTTAGATAGATGCAAGTCTTAAAAAACCAAAATAAAAATGCAAGCAAGATTTAAAACAAAAGAAACGTCAAATCTAATAAGCATGCAACATGATAACCCGATCCTATAAAATTGCTATTCAAATCAGTTATGACATGTTAATTTAAGGTGCAGTTTTCACAAAATAAAAAAAGAAAGAAATACTTCTCTGTCGGGTTTAGTGCTGAAACCGCACTCCGCCCATGCACAAATATAAATCTCTGTTTACATAATTAAGTTTTATAATAATATCTCAATATTAAAAATCAATTTCTAGTAGTTACGGTGGCAGACTATTTATGTATGCTAAATTACAATTTCAAAACTGGTTCATCCACTTAAATAAATAATCAAGCGAATCTCTTCTTTAAAACACTTTTACTCTTTATGAAGCTAAAAAATATTTAAGATTTTATGTAGAAACTAGTTGGGACTACAGTCTAATATGGTTTACACACTGGCCAACTTTATTTTCCTTTCATTTTTTAACAGCGCAGTAACTGGCTGATATTTGAGAGAATAAATATTTTTTAAAACTTGTTTTTTTTTTCGTTACATAATTTACATACCGGCTTTATAAATACAAATTTTAAAACCAGATGCCTTAAACAATACAAAAAAAAAACATTCAATTTTTAGATATTAACGCAGCGGCCAAATTGTTTAAATTATTTTTAAATGGAATCTGCTAATATTTCTTTGTGGAAGCTAATTAACTAGTTAACATGTAAAAAGATACTGTTTTTATTTCTCACAGTCCTTTCTGGCTGTTGTTCGTTTAGTGTAAACGCCAAAAAAAAAAATAAATTCACCACACTCGAAATAAACAGAAAACAGTGACAGGTAGACATTTTGACATATGTAATCGATAGCAATAAATCCCTTAAGATAAATTACGTCAATTTCTTTTCTAAAATGTTAACAATTTTAATACGTTTTTTTTTATTGTTCAAATTTAGCTACCAGTCAAGAAACTAGTGACAAGTTAGAGGGTGTTGACATCGAAGAAGCTTGTGCTGATAGACCAGCCGATGAATATTTCCGTTTGGATACTGAAGGTGATTGTCGTGAAGTGTATAGGTAAGTTTTTATGAACGCTTAATTTGAATTTCGTGAAGAATATTTTGAAAAAGTTTTTTTAATTTCTACAAAAATTAAAAATAAACCAAAAATTTCATTTGAATTTGAATAATTTCAATTTAAATCCATTTTACAAAAGCTTACAATTTCCAAAAGCTACATAATTTGTATGCGTACGTATTCATTTTTCATAACATTCAGAATGCAAAGTCAAAATGCTTTTTTCGCAATTTAATTTTATATTAAATAAATAAAACTTTATATATTTTAAATTAAGATGTGATAAAGGTGAAACGGGTAAAACTCGTTTAGCATCAATTAAATGTTCTGGTGGTTTGGCATTTGACGTTATTAGACAAACCTGCGATTGGAGAACAAATGTTAAAAATTGTGATGAAATTGAGAGTAAGTGAAGTGAAGTTATACTCTCCCCAAATTTTCCTCTTTCTTCCTTGTTTTTTCGTGTATATACTTTGTCTTATTACTTCCTATTCTTTCTTGATGTCATTCTTGTTTTTGTTTCTTACAAACAAACAAAACGACAAGGAAAATTTATTTAAACATGGCAATCGAAGGAGAACTTTATTTAAAAAAAAAATATTAATATTTTTAAGATTTTATCTTTATAACCGAACTCTTTTCACTAATTGTGTTTTGTGTGTCTAAAATTGTGTTTTGTATATATTTTAAATATTTCTCAAAAAAGACTTAGTGTCTTTACACATAAATTAATAAATGTAGTTTATTATTGCATTCAAACTTCTATGGCATGTGAGTGACCGCGCTCTGGATCTTTCTCTCTCTCTCTCTCTTTTTTACTCTCTTACTCTAGTAAACAGATATTTGAATAATTTTGTGTCTTAACTAACTGTGGTAATTATTCTATATTTTTATATTTATGTTAGTGTTTGTGTTATAAATATCCTTGTGTCTGTACAACTATCTATTTTTGTATTTAAAAATAATTTAAAAAAAAATATAAAAAATAAAACACATTTCCGCTTCCTTCAAACCAAAGTTCTAAGCTGTCTATAAAGCCCATGCAACCCGTTACAACTTGAGATGTTTTTGTGTTTTTTAAATGAATCAAACCTCCATTAAAATAGGAAACAACTAAAACATTTGCATTTTTATTTTTATACAACCAAATTCAATACAAGTCATTGTAAATTAATTGTGTGTGCAAAAAAAAAACGAACGAATGAATAATTGTTTAATTAATTGATTGATTGAAAAAAAAAAAACAAAAACAAAACCTTAAACATCCTGCAATTCCACATTTTTTCTGTGTTTTTAGATGTACGAAATCGGGTTTAAAAGAAATCCAATGTCCATCTGGTTTGGCCTTCGATATTATGAAACAAACTTGTGACTGGAAGGCTAAAGTAACTAACTGCAATGAAAAAGAAAGTAAGTGGCCAAGCAAATAACAGTAATTATTTAACTACAACAAAAACAACACAATTTGGAAACGGACACAGGGCACATAATTCTTGAATTTTGTTAAACTCCATAGAGACTTGACAATTATTAAAAAAAAAAAAATTTAAAACAAACAAACAAAAATTGCCCCCCCCCCCCCCAATTAAAATAAGGAACTTTGGTTTTGGTTTTGTTGAATAACTCAACCCCTCTATTAACTAATTCAAAATTGTTTGTTACTAACACTATATAACAACAACACAAATACTTTGTGATTTTTTTATACCGAAATATTTTTTCTTTCTTCCTTTTAAAATTATAATTTGCTTTAAAAAAAACTTGCTTTCTTAATTAACCTAAATAATACTGATGATAATAATGTTAAAATTTTTTTTTAAATAATTTCAAAAAACAGAACCGCGGAAGGTTAAACCCATTTTGAAAACGGATGAGCCAATTTGCCCTGAAGGCAAGCTGTCTTGTGGTGATGGTGAATGTCTCGATAAGGAGCTTTTCTGCAATGGTAAACCAGACTGCAAGGATGAGTCTGATGAAAATGCCTGCTGTAAGTTTAATTTACTCCTTTAATTTTCTATTCACTTTTAATTGGTTTTAAAATAAAAAAATATTCTACAGCTGTCGATGAAGATCCCAATCGTGCTCCCGAATGTGATCCAACTCAGTGTGCTTTGCCTGATTGTTTCTGTTCGGCTGATGGAACTCGTATTCCCGGTGCCATTGAACCTCAACAAGTACCACAAATGATTACCATCACTTTTAACGGTGCCGTTAATGTTGACAACATCGATTTGTACGAAGATATTTTCAATGGTCAACGTCAAAATCCAAATGGTTGTTCCATCAAAGGCACTTTCTTTGTTTCCCACAAATACACCAACTACTCTGCTGTTCAAGATTTGCACCGTCGTGGTCATGAAATCTCCGTTTTCTCTTTGACTCACAAGGATGATCCCAACTATTGGAGCAGTGGCACCTACGATGATTGGTTAGCTGAAATGGCTGGAGCCCGTTTAATCATTGAACGTTTTGCCAACATCACTGACGGATCTATTATTGGCATGCGAGCACCCTACTTGCGTGTTGGTGGCAACAAACAATTCGAAATGATGGCTGATCAATTTTTTGTCTATGACGCCTCTATTACTGCCTCTTTGGGTCGTGTTCCTATCTGGCCATATACTCTATACTTCCGAATGCCACACAAGTGTAACGGCAATGCTCACAACTGCCCATCTCGAAGCCATCCTGTGTGGGAAATGGTCATGAATGAACTTGATCGACGTGATGATCCTACCTTCGATGAGTCTTTGCCCGGCTGTCATATGGTAGATTCCTGTTCTAATATTGCCTCCGGTGAACAATTCGGTAGACTTTTGCGACACAATTTTAATCGGCACTACAATAGTAATCGTGCTCCTTTGGGTCTTCACTTCCACGCTTCTTGGTTGAAATCGAAAAAGGAATATCGTGACGAATTAATTAAATTTATTGAAGAAATGCTGGGTCGTAACGACGTCTTCTTCGTCACTAATTTGCAAGTTATCCAGTGGATGCAAAATCCCACAGAATTGAATGCTTTACGTGACTTTCAGGAATGGAAGGAGAAGTGTGATGTCAAGGGTCAGCCCTTCTGTTCTCTGCCTAACGCCTGTCCCTTGACAACTAGAGAATTGCCGGGTGAAACTTTACGTCTCTTCACCTGTATGGAATGCCCCAACAACTACCCCTGGATATTAGATCCCACTGGGGATGGTTTCTCAGTTTAATTCTAACCCACTTCTCTAGGCAAAAAAAAAAAGTAATTTATATACTATTTAAGTTTTCGTTAGAATTCTATTCTATTTTTGTACAAGAGAAAACAGTTTTTGTATAGGGAAAATTTAAAACACAGAGAATTACGTTATCAAAGTAGTTCCAACTAGAGTCTGATTAAAGAAAAGAAAACTATAAAAATTAAAAGAAATTAATTGAAATATTAAATCACAAAATATGATACTATATACTTAAATATACACACACATACTTACATCGATATTCGTATATAAATGTATTTCTAAATTCTTAATTCTACGAAATACTCTATCAGTACTTCCTTTCTAATCATCGTCCTTAAAATCTCTGATGTAATTTCAATTTCATTTTCTTTCAAACTAAATATCTTTTTTTTCGCTTTAGTCTTCTATTATTTTTCTAACTTTCTTACAACTATTTTTAGTTTTATCTCTTTATTATAAATTTGCGTATGTACATACGTACATTTACTTATGTAGGTATGTATGAATGTATGACCAATTTTAAAATTAAGTTAAATTGTTTTCTGTTTGTTTTGTCTAAAATTTAAAAGAAAAAAATTATAGAATCGCAAATCTGCTTTCCATCTTTTTTTGTTTTAAGAACCAAAAATATCTTAAAAGCAGCAGTTTTTTTTTTTGATTATTTTAGTATTTTTTTTTTAGGAAATACAAATAAAAAATAATATGTAAATTATAAATAAATTTTGTTTTAATTTTATTGACAAAACACAATCAATCAAATCGTTAGGCCGCAAATGTTACTCTACACGAGAACGTGTGGAATAGAAATTTGAAAACTTTTAAGCATTCTAGGGTAGAAGAAAAGTTTGTTCACAAAAAAATAAAATATTTTTCGATAAATAAAAACCAGTTTTTCGAAAGCTATAATGTCGACCAAATCAGCCGTCGCTTATCAATCTTTCAAGAACTGTCAAATCAAGTGTAGCGTGTAGATTATAACGTCGAAACATAATCAAAATCGTGCCAATAAAAGCGAACAGAGGAGCCACTTCAAGTTCGGCCAAATATGAAGAATTTAAAGAATTTACTTTCTTTCGCCTTTTTTTTACTTTGATGACGTATGCATCAGAAAATTGCAGCCAGAAGGTTTTACCGTTAAAAATATAATTTTCAAGCTACAAGTTTTCATCAAACATAATTTTCTATAGAACATTATCATCATTGCAACTTTCATCATTCATCAATCATCAAGCAAATTTTATCAATCATAATTTCTCTATAGAGAATTTCAGCAGGTATAACTTTTCTGCATCAAATTTTTATCAGCAAAGTTCCTTATGAAAAGTGTTCACAACTCGTCATTTTTCTTTAAAATATTTCGTGTCATAATTTCGTTAAAGACAACTTTCATCAGTTATCATTTTTCTGTAGGAACTCTTCATCAGTCACAATTATTCATTGTTTTTAATTAATGTTCAATAAAACTGTTAAAATTTTTTGATAATTAAGGGATGTTTATTTTTCAATATCAAAAATATCAATAACAGGTTGTTGTCTGTTTACGCCGCAGACCTTATTATAATTGTTGTTATTATTTTGTTTAAAACACAAAAGCGTATTCCAAAATGTGTTCTAATTTGTTTGCTTTTTTTCTTTAATATTTACGCCAAGTTGAGTTTGGCAAGAAAAAATGTTAAAAAATGTTTGAATGTATAGAAATAAATCCAATTAAGTAGCAACTAATTGCATTAAGTTGCAAAATAACGATAACATACAAATTTTGAAAATTCACTTGCTTAGTATTCAGATGTATTTTGTATAGAAACCTTTGCAAGTAACGAACGTACTTTTATTTTTAATTCGGAAAGCAATAAAAAATCGGAAAAAAACAAAATGCCAAAAGTGGATCCTGAAACGCAGAAATTATACGATGAAATTAATGGATTAATAACAAAATTTCAGGTGAATCCTTAAAAAGCAAAATATTTTTTATGTTATGAAAACTCGTTTCGCAAAAGCTGTTTAGAAAGGACATCATGAAGTTACCATAAAATTATTTGAAGAAGAACCTAAAAACTGTTTTGGGAGGAACATAACAATAATTATAATTAATAATTTTAGTCTTAGTTTTAAAGAAATAAATCAAATGGGTGTCTATCAAACAAAAATAACAATAAGCAGGATCTATACAACCACAATATTTAAAGATTATCAGGGGACTATTCTAGAACAGAAAATGTTTTACTTTTGCTGTCAGAAGTCTTCTTTCACTCACTCAAATTATGTAAAAGGCAGCTGTTGTTAATTTTTTAAGAAACGACAATTTTTAATTCCAATTGTTATTTGCTCGTAGGACGATCAAAAAGCCAAAGCCGATTGTACGCTGCAAGAAAAATGTGGCGATATGTCAGATATACCAAAAATACGTTTAGGGCCCAAAAAAATCCTTAAGGGACACATTAACAAAGTGAATTCTGTACATTTTGCGGGAGACTCTAGGCACTGTGTTACAGGCTCTTTGGATGGCAAATTGATTATATGGGATACATGGACTGCTAACAAAGTACAGGTAACTAAAAATAAAACAACAACATTATAGAGGATTTAATAATAGATTTAATAAAATATTTTTTCATTGCAGGTTATACCGTTACGTTCAGCTTGGGTGATGACTGTAGCATTTTCGCCATCTGGTAATTTTGTGGCTTGCGGTGGCATGGATAATCAATGCACTGTATATGATGTCAACAATCGTGATGCTTCTGGTGTGGCAAAAATGACCAGAGAACTGTTGGGATATGAAGGTTTCTTAAGTTCTTGTCGATTCTTAGATGACACCCATTTGATAACCGGATCTGGTGATATGAAAATGTAAGCGAGCTTCGAGACAACGTGCTCGCTCAACAGGAGCTGTTTTTAAAAATCATTTTTTCTAATTTCTTTCAGATGTCATTGGGACTTGGAGAAAGGTGTCAAGACTATGGATTTTAATGGACATGCCGGCGATATTGCTGGTTTATCATTATCGCCCGATATGAATACATATATCACGGGTTCTGTAGATAAAACAGCTAAATTGTGGGACGTCCGCGAAGACACTCATAAGCAAATGTTTTTCGGACACGAAATGGATGTTAACTCTGTTTGTGTAAGTATTTTAAGAATTTTTCTTTTTAATTATAATAATTTCGTTTCTTTGATATTTTAAGTACCACCCTAGTGGAAATGGCTTTGCCTCGGCATCAGAAGACCAAACTGCTCGTTTATATGACATAAGATCTGATCAACAAATTGCTCTATATGAGCCGCCACAGAAAAATACAGGCTTTACTTCATGTGGTTAGTATAGCTAAGATAAAAATAACTTTTTCTTAACATGTTAAATCGTATAAAATTTGGTTTCAAATATATAAAGCCTTATCTACCAGCGGACGTTATTTGTTGTGCTCAGGCATAGAGGGCAACATACATTCGTTCGACACTATGAAAGTCTCTCATAACGGTATATTATTAAATATATTCATTCTTTTCGTCGAAAATGCTGATTTTCATGTATCTTCTTTTTTTTTTTTTCTTTGCACAGGTATAATGCAAGGTCATGAAAATCGTATTACGTGCATTAGTTTGTCACCAAATGGCATGTGTCTGGCCTCCACTAGCTGGGATCAACAAGTGCGCCTATGGCTTTGAATATACCAATATGTTAGTTATTTTGTTTCGATACTTTTCTGAGGCTTGTTGCTTTGAGATATAAAAAAGTCTTAATGATATATTAATATATATGTATGTATGTATGTAGATAAAATAATAACTCCAACTTTGAAATAAAATGGTTTTTAAATTAATTATCTATATTAAGGTGTTTTTTATGCACTAAACCAAATTTTCTGTAAAAAACCCATCATCAATCATATTTCGATAGAAAATATTCATGTCAAAATTTTTCAATAGAAAATATTTAGCAGCCACAAATCTTATATAAAACAATTTTCATCAGTCATAATATCTCTATAAAAAAATGTCACCATCCATAATCATTCATAATTTGTTATTGTAAATATAAAGTGATTATTATTTATAATTATAATTTTTGATTAATTTTATCAATCATAATTTTTCTTTGAAAAAATTCAGTTTTATTTTTTTATAAAAACTTTTTCTGTCATGATTTTTCAATAAAAAAATATATTCAGCAAATTTTCTGCCAACAGTGATATTTTTTTAAAAAAATGATTTAACAGTCATAATTTTTGCTGTAGAAACTTTTCACCACCCATAATTTTTCTATAAAAAATGTACATCAGTAATAATTTGTCTAATTAGTCATAATCTTTCTATAGAAAATTAAATGATAATTTCTCAATAGTAAATTTTCTTCAGCCACAATTTTCTATAAAAAAATATATCATTATTAAGTTTTTTTTTTCATAAAAATTTCAACAAATTAAATACTGGCCTTAAATTAAAATCAGTTTAAGTTGTAATAAAAAGTCATTATTAACATAAAAAAATTTAAATAAAGCTAAAAATCGCTTTCAAAACATTAAATGAATTTTCGAATTTTGTATCCTTGTCATATATACTTTTTAAATATGGATTTATTATTGAATTACTCTATAAATTGCACCCCTATGTCTGAAATGCACGAATTAAAAGACAAAAACTATATGCTACTCAATACATGGCCATGATTTGTTTTAAATCGCGGTTTAAAAATTCATTTGTCCAATCATTTTCAGGATTATCCAAGTGATTATCAAAGTCTACCACATCTTTCATTGCTCCTCTCTGCAATAAAGCAGACACAGCTTGTAATGTTATTTTCGATTGTAAGAGTTTAAATTCTGCTTTTGTCCAACGTCCGGAATCGCTAGCACAACTAAATACCTTTATTGCTGGTATTTGATGGCTTAATGACATTAACTTATTATCTATAATAACAAAGCAAGCATTTTTATAGTTTTCCTGAATTTTATCAGCGATTTTGGCAGCTGGAGCTTTGTCAATAGAATTATCATAGAAATTTTCGGCCGCACAATAATAACCAGCCACTAATAAATTTTCCTTTTCGGCATATGCATCAATCTAAAATGTTTTGGAAATTGGAGTAACTAAACATTGCAGTAAATATTTAAAAATAAACTTGCCTGCATCAGTGCTATCTCCACCATGGGAGTGACATATAAGCATTGATGAAACAACGGTATGGCATCTACTACTTCTTCTTCTGATTTACTAGTCAATAGAACACCATTAACAGCCAAGTGTGGATACTTGGCGGCATGGAATATCATTTTAGCATAAGCACGTTCGCTAAATTTATACAGAGTCATTTTAACAATTCAAGTCTCTTTGGAAAATTTAGCTAAAACACGTATTTTACTCAGACTAAAAAGTATAAAAAAACATTGCAATTGTCAAACAAGGAATATGTTTGTAAATCGGTGTAATGACGAATACAACCCTATAAAAATTTATAAACACACGATTCAAAGATTACCAAAGGAAAACATAAAAAAGTAAATAATTTAAAAGTATTAAAAGAAATTTTACATTAGCTTATTAGTGACATATACCACTTTTTTATTTGTATTCTTTTAATAAACTCACCACTCACTTAAGCAATTTTGGCGTCTCTGGTTTAGTCTTGTGTTATTGACAGTTTGTTTTGTAAAATATTTGACATTTCAATTTATTTTTATCACTATACAAAAAAATGTTTTTTACCTTGCTTTTGTTATAAAATAATTGTTAATTTTTTGTAAATGATAAAATTTGAAGCCAGATATCCAAAAAAATAAAAAGAAAATATGAATGCGGTAAACTAATGTACTATAATGGAAACTTTATCCTTAAGCACTGCAAACATCCAAAGCAACCAAACACTCCACGTAGCAGTAGCAGAAGGTACATTTTACTTTTTCTATTTGAACTCCCAGAATATTTGGTATTTGTGAATTCCTTAAGTTTTAGATATTCATACCCCTTCGCCGGTAGATGAGGAGCAAATGATAAACCTCTGTGATATTACAGATTTTTCACAGCAAATTCAAGAAGATATAGTGACCATGCCAGTAGCAAAGGAAATTCTTTTAATCTCGCTGGTTTCAAAGGAGCAGGCTTTGTATAATCCAAAACATGAAAATTATAGAAACACACAGAGAAAAGATATGAAATGGCTGGAGATCTCTGAACATATTGGCTGGACAGGTATACACTTAAATTCGATTAGATAAACATTGAACAATAACGAAATAATTTTGTTTATATTTTAAAAGAACTACAATGCAAGGCAAAATGGAAGGCGATGAGAGACCAATATTGTCGCGAGTTAAAAAGATCGAAATTTAATAATAAGGCCAATGTAAAGTGGAAATATTTCAAAGAATTGGAATTCCTTAGACCATACGCTTTAGCCAGAAAGTAAGTGTATGAACAAGCAGTATCTTTTTATAATATAAAAATTGTTTTTTATAATCTAAAAATATAAAAGCTATCGTCCTCGTTTGCCACCTGCCATTAATAACCATAATAATAATAATAATAATTTTATGTGCACTTCTGTTAACTCCAATAATTTGGTCACTATTTCTGGCGATGACAATTCACCGTCTAAATTTAGTACAATTAAAATCGAAGGAGCTGCTTCCTTAAATTTTAGTTGCGATTTTGCAGCAAACAAAACCGACAGTTCGAACAATCTCACAGAAGAACAAATTTCATCGGTTTTGCAGCAAACAGATGATCATAATTGGACTTACATAACGGGCTCCAATAACTCCTCTGCCAACAACACAAGCTTGGAAAGTCATTCCTTGAATGATACTCAACATTTATTAACATCAAACCACCATCATACTGCAGAGAATCAACAACAACCGACCACAGACGAAGCCGTTTTGTACAATGTTTTGGTAGATTGTATGGGACAAATGCAGCAGCCTCAGTCAGAACAACAGCAGCACCAGCAACAGCAGCAACAGCATGAACAACAACAATTGTGTCAACAACAAACTACAACTACAGCAACAAATAATGAAGACGAGGATGAGGATCCGATTCATACTTTTCTAAATATTGAAAGCTATTTTGAAAAAGAATTAATTGCCTTGGTGCGCAATGAAGACATGCTTTATGACAATTTCAATCCCAATTATCGTAATGTTAAACTCAAACTCGTAGTCTGGGGTCACATTGCACGCAAATTAAAAAAGACCGTTAGACAATGTCGTTTAAAGTGGAAAGCTCTTCGAGATCAGTTCATACGCGAACATAAACGTTTAAAAGATCTTGACAACATTGAAGCTTTGCCAAAATGGAAACACTATGAAGCATTAAGTTTTTTGCAAGCTTTCATTAAACATAAAGGAGAGTAAGTTGCTCATTTAATGTTTATCAAATTAGCAATTTTTCTAAGGATTTTAAAATATTTCAAAAGACAAATCATTTTTTTATTTTTACTCTTCCAGTTGCAATCCTCGTCTAACTTTTTCCAGTGACTTTAATTCCAATAAAAATCTTTTGGACATATCTAAAACAAAATTAGAACCAGATTCAGATGACGGTAGTACGTCACCGTTGCAATCCCCTCTGCAGCAAATGCCGGTAGTAAACGATAACCATAGATTGCAACAGCAAACAGATCATGGCGATAATTTGTGTGTTAACACGGCTAGTGTTGGAGGTTACAATGACATGGACATCGAAAACTATATTATCGGTGATAGTGGTAGTGTGGTAGATGAACACAGTGATCCAGATGATAATGAACACGAGTCAGAAGATCGTAAATCACAGCAAGAGTTTTCAGTGTTTAGTAATCACAATACAAATATAAGTAACGATATGGGAACAGCAACATTAGAACCAACAACCCAAACATTTAAAGAGGAACATACACAGCTTCAACAACCACAGCAACATAATCAAGACCAACAGCAAACACAATCCATTAACATGCCCTCATTAGATTTAAGTGATGCCACACCAAATACTTTATTAAATGATAATTTAACTAACACTTCAACATCAACCGGTAACAATCACAATTCTTACCAGCATCAAAATATCTTAGCAAACAACAACAGTAATATTACCTTGGCCTCAACGGTAACAGCATTGGACATTTGCACTGGCACTGGTGCTGGACATATACCAACTCTTCCCGAACCACCACCTGCAACAAATCAGCCACCCTCCACATCAGAAGCCTCTACCAACACCCAGCCTATGCAAGAAAATCTGAATTCCTCCAACATTAATTCAGCTAACGTTTCACATGTTAGTAACGTAAGTGCGGTTAATATAGAAGAAGATGAAGTAGGAGCATTTTTTAAAGCTGTGGCCATGAAAATACGTAACGCTAACTTATCGCAAGTAGCTCTAACAGATCTAGAAATTGAAATATTACGTGTCATAAATACTTCTTTACGTAATCATTGATTTCTTTCTTTCTTTCTTTCGTTTTTGTCATTCTTAAGAAGAAAACAACAAATCCCGCAAGTTCCACAAAACTTGAAGTACACAAGGAATCAACTCTAACTATTTATTTTATTATTACTTTAGTTATTTTTTAACAATGAAAAATATTTCTCTAAAAATTCTGTTAAGTAAACTTTTATTTCGTAAAAAATATGTTAAAACTGTCAATTGTTGAAGAATTTTTAATTATAACTACGATTTCTGTTTTATACTTTTGTTGTCAATGTTTTCTTCAATAATATTATTTTAACTTTATTTATTATAAAATCCTTATTTAAAAAGAAATTTTTTTAACAAATATCTTGATCCTTTATACATGTTGTATTATTGGGCAAAAAAAAATATACAAAAAATGGACACATCATTTACTAGACGGACAACAGCTCAAAGAAGTTGCAATATTGTAAAATAAAAACAAACAAAAAAAATGAACAGATTTTAATATAAATAAACCAACAGCAACAATAGCAAGAAAAAAGTACTTTAACACACTTTTTATACTTTATTTAGTTACACAAAATGTAAACATTTATAAACTAATTAATTGTACATTAGCCACACAAAAAACATATTTTGTAAATAAATAAATAAATATTGAGTTTTAGTTAATTTTTTTTTATTCTTGGTTTTTTGTTTTTGTTTTGTAGAAAGAGAAAATTTTACATGGCACATACAAATGGGACTTAAAATAAATGTAGGAGGGATGTTTGATAATTCATAAATTTGATAAGGATATTTTTAAAGCAATAGTAAAATCTACACCATTGAGTTCGTTTGGTTTGAAACATCAAACTTAAACTCGAATCCAAATTGGGGTGAATAAGAATAGAAATGAATGGAAAAAGAATGCGTAAATGCTTTAAATATGCGCTAATAATTCCATCGAAATTTGAAACATGGTCACATGTTAGTCTCTAGAACTCGAACCCAAATACGATAACGAGTATTAGTGTCCTTACCTAGAATTTGGAATATATTATGCCGTAACTGATTTCGAAACTTGTTTATATAGACTTTCATATTTTACTGCATTCGTATTTGGGGTGTTATCTTCGAATTACCGATAGCATTTGTAATAAGCACTTTAACGAATTGAAAAATTGCCATGTATACGAAATCTTATAAGAAATAAAAAGGTCCTGGTGTGTTAGATCTCCTCAGACAATTCTTCCAATGCCAATGATATTTTAGCAGCTATTGTAAAAAGATATGATTTGGACAGTGTAATAACAACCGAATAACTTGAACATTTTTTTTATACAGATTTTATTTTATGTATTTTTTAGTAATAATAATACTTATTTTATTTAATTTGTTATTTTTTTTTTTTTATTTTATTTACAAATTTATTATAATTGAAATTACAACAAATCAAAGGCTAAGAGCACTAGCTACGATGGCTATCGGCTTCTTATTTCATGTGTGTACACACATGTAAAGGGTGTTTTTTTTAAGCCCGATAGAACTTGAAATTGTAAAAAATAACACAAAAAATTAAATTGTAATCAAAATTTCTTTTTTATTCGAAGGATCAATACGTGACATTAACATTTGAAAATGATTTCGGGCATATGGGCACCGCGGCTGTTCTTGACGAAGCGCATTCTGGACGTCCAATTTTGGGCCACTTTTTCGAGCACTGCTGGGCGTATGTCACGAATAACACGAACAATGCTGTCCTCCAAGGCGTCAATTGTTGCTGGTTTATCAGCATAAACCAGTGACTTCACGTAGCCCCACAGGAAATAGTCGAGTGGTGTCAAATCGCACGACCTTGGAGGCCAATTAACAGGTCCATTTCTCGAAATCAACGCCAAATTTTGATTTCAATAAGTCGATGGTTGCGTTCGCTGTATGGCACGTAGCGCCATCCTGTTGAAACCACATCTCGTCCGGATCAATGTCATCCATATTTTCAAACAAAAAATCATTGATCATGGTGCGGTAACGATCTCCATTGACCGTAACGCGAGCTCCGGCCTCATTTTTGAAGAAATAAGGTCCGATGATGCCACCAGCGTGAAAACCGCACCAAACGGTGCATTTTTCTGGATGTAATGGAGTCTGTAGGGTCTGTTGTGGATTGGTCTCACTCCATATGCGGCAATTTTGCTTATTAACAAACCCGTTAAGCCAAAAATGCGCCTCATCGCTGAACACAATTTTGCGATAAAACAACGGGTCAGTTGCCAACTGCTCTAGAGCCCAATCGGCAAAAGAACGACGCATATAATGGTCTCGTGGCTTCAATTCCTGCACCAGCTGGATCTTATACGGGTGTAGGCCCAGATCTTTGCGCAAAATTTTCCACGTAGTGGACGGACAGAGCCCCAATTTCTGCGACCGACGACGAATTGATAAATTTGGATCTTCTTCCACACTTTCGTTTACAGCGGCGATATTCTCTTCAGTACGCACATTCCTTCAACGTGTTGGTGTTATTGCATCCTCTAGAGAGTATGTGGTACGAAATCTATCGACAGTTCGACGAATGGCTTGTTCAGATGCACGATCATGTACGCCATAAAAATGACGAAGTCGTCTATAAGTTGCGCGAATCGACGACTGATTTTCAAAGTATATTTGGATAATTTCGTAGCGTTGTTCAAGCGAGAGTCTATTCATGATGATTTGTCAGAGTATACTGAAACAAATAAAAAAAAATGTTTCATCAAAATTTCATTTTTTGTGTTACTTTTTACAATTTAAAGTTCTATCTAGCTTAAAAAAACACCTTTTATATTTAGAAATTTGATGGTTAAATTTTCAAAATTTAAATTTTGTCGTGCAAAGAAGTTTTTTTTAAGAATACAAAGATTTTTTTAACATTATTACTAGTTGGCGTTTTTAGCAAGTCAAGGATGCTAGTCGATTTAAAAACCGATACGCGTGCGTTTACGAGAGCTGGACAGTCTGCCAAGATATGGAAAACTGTCAATGGTTGAGAGGCGCAGAAAGTGCATGTTGGTTGTACCGTTTTGTCCAACAAATATTGATGAGTGAGACGTGTGTGTGTGTGTTAGACGTAGCCTTGTGATGCATTTATTTTGTAAACAGTTGGTTGAAGATGGCAGAATTAACGGCTGTTTTGTGGGGTTGAAGATCTTATAGCGGTGGCTGTATTTGTTCCATTTGTGTACTAAGGAAATATTGTATTTTATGGTAGCACATCTTGTTAGAAATTTCCTGGATTTTGGAATAAAAAGATATGTTGGTTGCTAAATTACTGTTTGGTTTATTATAAATTTAAAAATTCTTCAAAAAATAAATGATTTTAATGATAACACTTTTAGTATTTACGTATTAAGAAATTGATATCCAGAATAGTATCTCAATACATTTCAGAATCATTCATTTGTTTATATGTATTTTAACAAAAGTATCTAAGCGCCAATATTCTAGAAACAATTTTTTTAAATGATTGTTGGGTGGTATGTACCCAGGAATTAGGTATGTATTATTTTAAAATGCATTAGTGTCAATCTTAAACTCGCTATAACGTAAAAAATACAGCACCGATTTAAATAAGAAATGGATTACATATGTGCATCTGTAAAGAAATGTTTTTTTTTAATATTGTTAATTTTCATCGAATTTTCATATTAATTCAGAGGTGGCCTATTTTGGGAACCTGTTAAATTTAGTTTCAGTCGGACTAGCTATTTAGATTTTGCAAATTTATTTTCAAAATATTTTATATTTTATTAATTTATGTAATTTAAAAAATAGCAAATTCTTTTATGGGTATTTCAATATGCCAAGAACAGACAAGAAAAGACAAGCGTGCTGTGTAGACGTTTTAAAACTCAATTTAGTTTTTACAAACGTCAAAAGCTGAGTAACAACAAATTGGTTAATCTAGTATCCTGCATAACTTTGTTGTTGCAAATATTTTGTTGCCATTAATTTCAATTGTTTGTTTGAGTGCAGGTTATTTCAACGTTGTAACGAAGTTTATTATAATTAAATTACGTCACTTTTAGTTTTTATTTTTCCGTAGCTTCTATTAGAATTTTATGCAATATTATAGGTAGGTAGGTATATAGGTAATTTATTAAAACAGTATGTAATAGGATTTTTTCTAAATTTGCTCTGTTCTAGAGTATAATGTTTTGAGAAGACATTTCTAAAGAATTAAGGGAAAACCGTAGGTATTAAACTGCCAGCGTAGCTGTTGTACGTTTAAAATGCATATACCTACTTAAGCCAAATTGTCAATTAACCCACGTAATAATAAATCTTTTCTGTTTTGACTTTTACCCACACAAAAATGTAATTCAGGAAGTTAATTGCAGTCCCTAAGAAAATAGAAAAAATTAAACCCAGAGCATCACTTGTCAAAAATAACAAAAAATTAAACCAGTAGTGAAAAATATGAAAAACTACTAGGAAAAACAACAACTAGGTACATAAAAGACTTTATAACTATAAAATAACTAACAGAAATAAAGTTGACTGGCTACAATGTATGTACCTACTCTGGTAAATTTGCACATATGCATACATATATACTTGCATATACACTCTCCTACTATGTGTGTAGGTTGGTACATTCACGTAGATTTAATATACAATTGTTTTCTTATAGACTTTAATTTGGATAACGACATAACAGTACTATACCATAGTACACAAATCAACAAATTCATAATTTTCCTTTGTAACCAACACAAAACACAAAATGATGACAATGAAAAAGAGAGAAACTAAAATCCACAAGTCTTATTGGTTGAAAAGTAACTACCAATAAGATAAAAGCATATAGAGAGAGAATGAAATAGATATAACAGCAGCACATTCCCATACTCTTACTTCATGTATGGCGTAGAAAATAAACAAAATAGCAAAAATGTATAAAGAAAATTGATTGAATTTCTTTTAAACAGCAAACAATTGCAAAATCAAATATTTACAAGTGTGTTAATACACGCACACATTTATACTTAGTTATATACTCACATGCTTATAGGAATATAGGTGTAAGTTCATGTTTAATATAAAAGTCAACTTTTCATTTGATTTTTCTATTATTTTTTAGATGCCATTTTGTTTCTTTTTGTTGGCTATAACGGTACCATTGTTTTCCGTGTGTAGTGATGCATTTCTTTAACGCTTGATTGATTTTTTTGTATGGCTTTGTTTCAATATACCAGTGTATTGTGACGTTTGTTTAAAATATCTTATTGATTTGTTTTTAGGTGTGGTTGGCTGGTACCTCGCTCTCGACCACTAATTTAAATGTTATTGTTTTGCGCTTAAGTATATTTAAGTGGTGTAGTAAATTTTATTGAAAAATTGCCTGGAATTCATTAATCAGATGTAAATCATGATATCGATGCATATATTTAAGAGAAATTTATTTTAACTGTTTTTTATAAGTTCTAATAAATTGTAAAAAATAATTCTAATGCTTAAAATGCCAGTTTAATAAAAGTTGTTTTGAAATGAATATTGTAAAGCTGTGATAGTGCCAATCAAAATTGAAAAAAATAAAAACAGATTAGGTACCTACGAAATTTCTTTTTAAACTAATTTTGACAAAAATTAAGTTGATAAAGTTTGAAGTTCAAGTAGATTTTCGTTGAAGATTTAAGATTATAATTTGCTTGATATTGGATTTTTAAATTGCTATGACATTAAATTTATGAACCAATTATTCATCGTTTTACTCGATTAACAGTTTGATTACTTTAAAGAAAATAATTTACTTAAATTAATTTATGGCGTTCAGTTAATTTTTTTTGTGTTATTTGATGTAAAAAATGAAAGAGATTTTTATTATTTAGTTTCGTTTTTCATTAACTCAGTAAACTAATTTGCGAGGCGATAAAAAAGTTTTAAATTATTATTTAATTTATGATTTTCATTACCTATTTTTTTTGTGGAAAAAACCAATAAAATTCAGTTTTACTTATTTTTAACTTAAATCGAAAATATTTTTTTTTTGGTTTGAAACATAAACAAGTCTGTGGATTTATGGCATATAAAAGCATGCGTATGTGAAACAAATAAGAACTGAGAATTTGGCATTTCTTATTTTACATTCTTACAATATCTGCAATATTGAAATACCTATAGTCAATCAATATTTTCTTTCTTAATTTAAATTTCAAGCATTTGAACTTACTTATTTTTAATATTTACATTAAGTTGACAAATATTGTAGTTTTTAAATTAAAAAGTTCAACGACTGTTTTTTTTTATATTGTTTAACGTTTAATGTTTAAAGTAAATTGAAAATTGGAATTAATAGGTTAACCAAAGAACTCTGTATTAATATCAACACCGATTAATTAGCCAATTAAATTCAATTCTAAAATAAATTTTAAGTCAAACAACAACAGTGACAATTAGTTAGTTCCCTTCTATATTATTTATGTATTTATTATTCTAAAATAAATCATTTTATACATTCGTGTTTTGGCACTTGAATAAACAACATCAATATCAGCTGTTCTTTTCTACACACGAGATAATAAATAAATTATGTGCATTTAAATAAAATATAAAGTTAAACCTAAAATGGCTTCAAAACGGAAAAGATTTTGGGGCAGTAACCCAAAATTTAAAGTTACGAAGACTTCGAGTACTTTCGGCAATAGATTTCAGGTGTTATCTGACATGGAAGACGAGGATGCGTCAAGCGTGGACAACAATGTCTCTGGAAATAAGTCGACAAGAGTCCCCCCAATTAGTAGTGTGGATAACGGCCATAGCCTTACCTCAGTGTTCAAACTACTGGGAGAAGGTTGTAAATATAAGAGAATGTCAATTGGAACAAAAGTCATTGCTAACTCCATGCGTGATTATGAATGTGCTCTGGAAAAACTAAAAATGACTGACATGAAATATTTCACCCACGCTATTAAAGACAATAATAATTCAAGCTAGTGTTATTTGGTTTACCTTAACTAAACATTGCGACCACGAAGGGCGATTTTAATAATAATTTTAACATCGAACCAGTCAGCATAAAAGAAATAAGCACCTCCCGTTCAAATCCGGACGATGCGCTGTACATGTTGAAATTTAAAAGCGAGCAGATAACTAAAAAAGAGGTAATTAAAATTAAATTTGTATATGGTATCGCTGTGCACTGGAGAAACCCTCTTCGGCGCTCAAGAGGTCCAACACAATGCTCCAAATGTGCGATGTATGGTCACGGAGAATCAAATTGCCACAGATCAGCAGTGTGCTTAGGATGTGGTGGCTCACACGACTACTCAACATGCCAACTAAATAGGATTCCTGAAAAAGGTCCAGTAATCAACAAGTGTTTCAACTGCATCAAGAGAAACATGAAAAACGTGAATCATCGTCCGGACGATCCATAGTGTCCTGCACGAAGAGAATATTTGGAGATTCGACAAAAAGTGACCATCAAGACCTGTCCAACAATAATAAAACAACGTAACGATTTACATCCTTTCTCTTCAACTGAAGATTTGCATGAGATAAGACCTGAACTGAATCCCGTTTTGAATGGAAATCCAGGTAAGGATACTGGCAAATTATCATATGCTAAAATAGCTAGCACAAACCACCACAAAACTGTGGAGAGTGATAAGTGATAATCTGTCAAATGAACGACTACTAGATATTTACTTCGAAGCCATTGATGCTTTGGAAAAATGTAGGACTAAATACGACAAATTGAGAGTTCTCGGTAACATGCTTAGGCATTTTATATAAACCCCTGTCAACACGATGGATTTTCTACATCTAATGCATTGGAATGACCAAGGTATGACAACCCCCACTGCTATTATAGAATTAGAGCAAGTTCTACAACAAAAACAAATAGATATAGTTTCCATAAATGAAACATTTCTTAAACCGCAACATGTTTTTAAACTTAGAAATTTTAAAGTACATAGAGAGGACCGTAACACACATGGTGGTGGTGTTCTGATCGCAGTTAGAAATAATATTCCCCACGAACGTATTTTAAAACTTCCAACATCCTCAATGGAAAACGTTTCCATAATAATTAAAATACACAATAGGCAGATAAGATTTACGTCTATTTACTGTCCAAAATACACGAATGATTTCATGAATGATATGGACACAATAACCAGATATGCTTTAGATTTCTTCATCTTTGGGGATTTCAACGCCCAGCATACGAGCTGGAATTGCCATCACAACAATACAGCTGGTAACAGTCTTTACAACCACCAACTAAACGGTCAATATTACATTTTTTCACCCAACACTTTTACTCGATTTAGTCAAACTGCTGCACCCATTCAATCATCTTGCATAGACCTTCTATTATCAAACGCCAATTTACAATTTTCGACACTTAAAACTCATCCTACACTACTTAATTCAGACCACACGCCGATCACTTGCGAAATAGAGTGCTCATTATATGAGAACAGGACTCAGATACCTCAATAAACTGGCAAACTGGAATGAAATAGAAAACTGGGTTGTAAGTGAGCTGAGAAATAATAATTTACAATATACTGTTTTGACACATGCAAACATTGAAGAGGTTTTGTCCAAAATTACTCACATTGTGCAAGAAGCCTCGGGCCAAATACCTGTTGCGACAAACCTTATTATTAATTGGCCAAAGAAATAAATACAGACGTAAATTACAAAGAAGCAATAATATGCCAGAAAGAAACTTTTTATTAAGAGTACTTAAGCAACTGACCTCGCTCTGCTGTATAAATTGTTGTGTTTTCTCTATATAATCTTCTTTGTGCATTATTACTGTCGTATTTCCTTTGTCAGCCTTTGTAATTATTAGGTCATTGTCCCGTAATTTTGCCCTTATCTGTTTAGCAATTTTTTGCTCGTTTGGTTTCGTTTTTGCTTTATTGTGTTCTTTTATCGTTTTCTCGAGTATGTCGGCCACTCTGTGTCTCATGTGTTCTTGGCGGTCGGTTGGTAATTGAGCGATATGTTTCAATCCTTTTTCCATTAGTTTTGTCTCGTTTTCATTGAATCGTATATCTGTGAGGTTTTTGACGCGTGAATGAAACTCCATCCTATTGTGATTGTCGGTTTGTTCTGTTAGCTTTGTAAATTTACGCTCCATTCGTTTGTATTTGTCATCCATCTGGTTTTGTACCCTATCGCGTAGATTGTGTAAAAATGGTGGAAATATATGGAATAGGTTATGTTTAGTCAATATGTCGGCTACCTCTAAGTGAATTCTATATAATTCCTTGTTAAGCTTGTATTTTGTATATATTTTGTAATTTGTATATATTTTTACCTGTGATGATGATAGATTAATAAAATATAATATAAAAAAAAATCATTTTATACTTTTGTTAAAATTGTAAAACAATAGCACATTGTTTATTGCCATTGACTGAGCAGATTAATTTGATAATGTATTAAAAAAAAAAACTTTGAACAAAAAAAGCCATTTGTCTTTAATCGATTAAATTATTAAATGAAACATGGATCTACTCAAAAAATTATTATTATTATTATTGTTGTAATTTTTTAGCATATTTAATTTTCCATAATTTGATCAAAATAATATTCACATTTTTAATTAGAAATTTATACACTTGCAATTTAGGTATTAATTTCCCAATTAAGAAATTTTAAGTAATAACTCTCAAATTATGAATATGAATAAAATCTTGAGGAAGAAGTCAAACAAAATTCCTATATTAAAAATGAAGGGCTGTCGTTATACAACTAACGAGGAGAAATGCGGAATCTTGGCTTAAACATTTGCTTTGAACCATACGATTTCGGCTAGTCTTGGAGACTCCGTCACTAAGTCATTGGTCGATAATACCGTTGAATCTTTCATATCACTGAATAACTACTCACGTGAAATAACTACTAGCACTTCTCAAGTCTCTGTTATCATCAATTCATTAAAGAATAAAAAAGCTCCTGGAAGGGATGGGATCAATAATAGGTGCCTGAAGGCGCTACCTCGTAAAGGCATAAAATTTCTAACAATATTTTCAGTTTTATTCGACCTTTTTTTTAAATTTTTATTAAATTTTAATCTTTTCACTCGGTCCTTTAAATTAAAACGATTTATTTTTCTTTTTTTCTTTCAATATTTCGCTTTCCTTTGGAAAGCTTCTTCAGGAAATTATTATTATTTTTTTTTTTTTTAAGAAAAATAAATCGTTTTAATTTAAAGGACCGAGTGAAAAGATTAAAATTTAATAAAAATTTCTAACAATACTTATAAATTCTTGTCTCAAACTTTCGTATTTTCCTATAGAATTCAAAGAATCTAAAACCATCCCAATTAAAAAGCCTGGTAAAGATCCAGCGAATCCGCTATCATATCGTCCTATCAGTCTATTATCTTCGATAAGTAAAATCATTGAAAAAGTTATAAAATGTAAAATAACAGATTTCATTGAAAACAACGGTCTAATTCCTCCACAACAGTTCAGCTCATCCACTGATTCGAATTAGAAACATTGTAAACGAAAACTTCAAAACCCAAAAATCAACTGGAATGGTATTGCTTGACGTCAAAGCTGCTTTTGATTCAGTGTGGCATAAAGGACTAATTTTCAAATTGTTGAACTTTAACTTTCCTGTACATCTAACTAAAATGATCCACAGCTTTCTTTTCGCTAGAACGTTCAAAGCTTACATTGGTGGTACTTGCTCTGAACTATTTTCAATCACAGCTGGGTACCCCCAAGGCTCTTGCTTGTCGCCTATTTTATATAATTTGTACACAGCCGACTTCCCACAGTTGGACTACTGCACAATGTCTATTTTTGCTGATGACACCGCGATACTTAGCTCGGATATGCTGGCAGTTAACGTTATATCAAACCTTCATAGAGCATTAGATGAGTTGCAAAAATATTTTAAAAAATGGCAAATCATGTTAAATTATGATAAAACACAAGCTATATATTTTTCAAGGAAACGTAAACCATGCTTTTTACCACAGAGCAATATTAACTTTGGGGACAATTCAATTGAATGGAAAAGGGAAGTTAAATACTTAGGAGTATACAGCAAATAAAGTTAAAAAACTAATTGCAATATTATATCCATTTATTAATAGAAATTCTATGCTTAGTATTGAGAACAAGAAATTAATATTAAAAGCAATTTTCCATGCTGTTATATTTTATGCAGCTCCTGTATGGCCCACAAGTGCAAAATGTCACATGCAAAAATTACAAGTCTCTCAAAATAAGTTGTTGAAAATGATTTACAATTTGCCATGGTTTTATCGGGAGTAGAATTAGTAAACGTCAGAATAGAAAGACTAACTCTAAACTTCATCTCCAGATGTTTATGTTCTGAGTATACCCATATTAATGAGCTTGCATCATCATTAGATAGGTTTTTGTAAGTTTTGCCTCCAGTAATTCTTTAATGTGTGTAATTGGAAGTTATAACTATTTATAATTATTAAGCAGAGAAGGGGAAAACCTTGAACTCTTTACATTGTAATTTATAATTAAAATCAAATGTAATAATGTAATAAATGGTATAAAATGGTATAAAATGAATATGAAATAATATATTCTAATTATTTAAATTTCAATTAAATACAACGAGTAAAAAGTTCCCTTTAATAATATGAGCATAAAACTCAACGTAATCTACATGTAGAAATATCATGTTAAAAGTTGAAACAACATTGCAAAACATGAATTTTGACAATCTTAACTGATGTTACTCTTGTTTACTTGCCTGACTTATCAATAAACAAATGTAATCATAAAAATTTGATTTTCATTTGCATTTTCTTGCAGTTGCCAAATCAGATCATGTAGCTCAAGATTTGTTATACTCACGATTTTTTATAGCTCTCTAGAGGCGGCAAACACAATATGTTGCTCTACTCAATTGATAAAAGAATTGTAGGAAAAATTAATAACAATAAAAGCTGAGTTAACAAACAGAGAAAGAGAATTAGTTAAAGTTAGAAGAACTGGCATTACCCTTCATACGAAATTGGATCAAAGAAAAACTAAGTGCCAAATAAAGAAACTAAAACATAATAAATATTAATAAAAAAGACGCCATGTTTTATTTTGACTACCAACTTCATATAAAGCAACAAAAATGATTGAAAGAGTGTTGCGTTTATTAAAAATATATTGTTATTTAAATTATATATGTACCTATAAAGGCCCTGTCAGATAAAACACTTGCTTTGCGTTGCGTCAGAGTTTCGCTTTGACATTTGAGTTAAAATGTACGTAAATGTATGAAAGTTGCCACATAAAGCACTTTTGACGCAGCGCAAAGCAAAAAGTTAACCAACATTCAACTTTTTGCGCGCTTTGACAAACACCTGACTTTTATTATTTGTGTTTGTGTATTTGTGTGTGGGCGTAAAAATTAACATTTTTAACTTGTATTTTTTTAAACAAAACAAATAGCACTAGAATTGAAAATATGTAGCTTTTTTATGTAAACAAACAATTCATGAGTGTTGTCAAAGTTTATTGTGACATACACCACTTAATTTACGCTTTTGCTTTAAAGTTTCAAATGTAACGCAAAGCAACAAAGTTTTATCTGACATCGCCTTATGAGTTACTTTTTAAAGTGGCGTAAGTTCAATTTTTAACGTAAAGAGATATTTAAGAGTTTGCATTTCTATATTAATATTTCTAACTCTAAACACCTATTAAATTTATTGTATTTATTGTTATTAACATTTTGGCGAGAAGATGGCTTTTAAAATTCCATTGGCCTATTTGTTTTAAAGTGGGCTTACACCACTTTCAAAAATAGCAACTGCAATCGTAACAGAATTCATTTGAAACTGAATTCGTTAGTAAAACACAAATAAATAAATTAATTATTTAATACGGTTTAAGTTGAGTTTTATTAAAATTTTTTTTTCATAAATTATCTATTGTATCTTCATATATATGAGTTATCAACAATTATTTAAATCTTAAATCTAAATGTATAGTCATTAGGCCCGGCCAGTGTCAGACATAATCCTAGTGACAGCAATAAGATAATCCTAACAAATTCTCACAATCAAAAATAAATAGAAAAAAAAAGAATAAAAACTATTTTCAAGAGATTCCATTTCCATTAGGAGGGTTATTGACCAATGCCCCTGTGTCTCTCCTTTTTAATCGGATATGACCTCTAAAATTCAAAATGTTCCGCGCAAGGGGATTCGGGTGGCACTCGAGCTTAGTTAAATATTTGCCTGCGTATTGAGCAATTTCAGCAGTCACGAGTGGAATATCCAAATCACGATGTATAATTAAATTTTGCATGTACCATGGAGCTGATGTAATTAATCGTATAGTATTTTGTTCTGTCGGCGCTGAATTTTTTCCACATTTGAAAATGAAGCAGTGCCCCATAGTTGAATTCCATAGCACCATATTGGTTTCAGAATCGACTTATACAATAGAAGCAGGGTTCAGAATTTTTCATTTATGAACATTCAAAAATCAACACTCATGATATTTTTCGTAAATGAGAAATCTAAAATTTTATATTTATTTTTTACGCGCATAAACGAACAAGAAAAAATGTTCTGCTTATGTTCATACAAGAATGCGACAACAAGAATTATTAGTTTTATTCATATGTGATAAATGATAAATCAACTACTTCTCATTAATGTTCTTTTTCATAAATGTACATGTTCATTTATGAACGTTGAAATTTTATAAAATTTCTCATAAATGAATGTGAAAAAATTTTCTACCTACGATCGCAGTTTACCGTAAAATGTAGTAAAAACACATGGGTACATATTAACACAAAATACAATATTGCAATATATTCTAAAAGAAATAAAAAAAAAATATTTTTTTTCCTGCATACGCCCACAATTGCGCATTATCAAATATGTGCGTTTTATGTACGCGAATGCTTAACGCACATATTTTTACGATCTTTTCATTTATGAAAAATTATCAAAATTGTACATATTCAAAAATGAACACTTGTGTGTTTCTCATTTTTTCACTTATGAATAGAAAGAAAAAAATAAATCGTCGCATTCATAAATGAGAAAACGCAAAATATTTTTCAGTCTCTCACACATGTATGAGAAGAAGCGGCTAAAAAATGAAATGTACATATTCATACATGTATGAACAGTGAGTGAACACTTCGCTACTCTTAATAGAAGTTTACAGTCCAGACTAAGAGTTAAGTTCCTGCCAATTAGCCAGTATATTTGAGATAACTTGATTTTCATGTCGATTAGCTTTGTGTCGATGTGGTGTTTTCATGTAAGCCTACGATCAAGGATTATGCCAAGATATTTAGCGTGCAAGTGGTGAGGAATAATCTGGCCATTCATACGAATAGGGGAGCAATTTGCCCTTTTTAAAGTAAAAGTTAAGTGGACACACTTTTGCTCGTTTACTTTTATTCTCCATAAATTCAACCACAATTCCAGATGCGTAATATGTTCCTGAAGAACATGAGATTTTATTTAAGAGAAACAGAATTTTTTAAAAATGTTTATTTAAACGTTTCCACCATTTCGACAAACAGGATATATATCCTCTATTGCTGCACCACTTGAAATTACACAAATGCCGCTTATGCCACTTTTAGTGGCTAAACTAAACTCTAAGCAACCGCAAAATATGTATAAGGAAACGAGATATAAACGTGAAGATGCTATGTGATCCAAAAATAAAAAAATAAAAAAAAATAAAAAAACAATAGAAAAAAATTAGCATAGTGAACAAGTCAAGCGAGCGCAAACCCCATGAATAAAACATTTTTATTGCACTGTTCAAATACGGACAATCACAAACAAATAGTTACAAATGCAACAGAGAAGCAGAAGATGGAGAATATGTTTACCCATTTATAAGTTTAGGTTGACTGTGTTTATATGGTGATTTACAGTCATACCAAACAAGCATAGCACAACAGAGCAATAACAACTATTTGCAAAAACAAATAAAGAAAAGTAGCTGCTGCTGCAGCTATCGCAGATAAGGAATTTTACAAATCAGTCTCTAGCAACAAGCACATACATACATATATATTTGTTATTTTTTAGTTAACAAATGCATAGTCGGGATAGGTTTGTATTATTTTCAATTAGAATTTATTATAGAAAGTTTCAACAACGACTCTGAAATGTTAAAAGTTGCACTATATTTCTCAAAGCGTTTTATTGTTGTAAGAAAGCAAAGGGAGCAATTATGTGTTGTTGTCGATATCTATTACATTCTTCAATACAAATAATTAGTAATTGCGTAATTTATTAATTTATTTTCTTTACATTACGCGATTTCTTCGCGGAGAAACATGCTTAGACTCTCTTTAAATATATAATAGTTATAAACGGCAGATTAATTGAAGTTGAATCAGTCATTCAAAATACTATCAACACAAAGGCCTAAAAATTTTATTAAAATAGTTGGGCTCTAGAGCCCTTTAAACTTTTAATTTTAACTAATGCAAAAAGCAAAAACTTTATTTTGTTGACTGAAAGAATCTTGTGATTCTTAACGTTCTAATTGTACAATAGTTTAAGTAAAACATTTCATAAAAAAATTGCAATATTTTTAAATTTAAATTTAATTTCTTTAATTTATCTTTAAACTTTATTTTTTCTCAAAATTTAATAAACAAATCCTCACCTCAGGCCTGAAAACTTATGGAACGAAAAAGATATAAAAAGTAAAATATGAAAATTAGTGTTTAAATAAAATTGCACATTTACCCGTAGCTTGAGGCCAACATCGTTTATGGCCGTGTATTTTTTCTTCTATCATATCAAATAAAAATAATCATCACAAACATTTGTGTCACACTTAGTCTACGTTTAGATTTCTGCGTCTGCAGCAACTGATGTGACAATTTTTATCGTAACTGAATCTGAAAATGATACTGATGATGTGGGTGATTTTTATCCTGTACTTTTTTTGCTTTATAAAAATTCTATTACTTTAATGTTGAACATTAATATAAAATTAGTTCAACCAGGCGCGAAAATAGTTTCCGTTTATAAACAAAATTAAATATAAACATTTTTGGAACTTTTATTTTCTTTTTGAGAAATAAAAAATTTTAGATCTAACAGGAAAAAAATGATTAAATATGGGGTAAATTATTTTTCCAGTTTTTTGTTTTTTTCAGTTGATATAAAATACTTCAAAATTTTGAAGCCACTCCTAATGGGGCACTGTAATAAAAGAAACTTCTATTAATATGAAATAAACATTATTCAACGATTCAGTTATAATACATATATTTTTTTAGGAAAACTAGCGTGCCCGTGACTGCTTTGCAAGTCATTTCTTCGACATTTTTTGATCGATTTTGGTTCGCGGTATTGAAAAACAAAGCACGTGAACGTGATACATATAACTGACCGTGCAAAAAACAGGGATCATTGAAAAGCAACAGGTATGGGGAACTGAAGCCATTTAAAATCAAACGGCAAATCTGGAGGAATCATAGGAATGCGTGGTTTCAACACATCGCCCTTATATTTTTCTTTTAAAATTTTTGCTTCAATCACATTTTTCATGACTTTTTTGACTACTAAACGTGTCCCATTGCAAAGTCGTGGCTGGCAGATATTTCTAAGCAAAATAATTGGTACACCAACTTTCATTTGTAGGCAGTGGGGCGGCAGTCCAGAAAACTCAAGCGAATTTAACATTTCGGAAGTTTTACAATTTTGATATTTTATTATATATTAGTGAGTTTTTTTTTTTTGTAAATATCTTCGGAACTACATAACCGATTTAAGAGATTGATATCTCGTTTTGAAAAGCATAACAATGGCTTTAAAAAATAAAATAAAAAATAAAAAAGAAAAAATAATAAATATGTATATGTATATGTCATTGGTGGGTTTTGCCACGCCCCTCCGCCCACAGACCGAAAATCAAAAATCGGACTTCACAGTGTCACCCGCCTGAATATTCTGAAGATTCTCTGAAAATTTCATCAAAATCGGCCCAGCCATTTTCGAGTCCATTTCTTACATACATACACACATCCTCTTTTATATATATAGATAGATAGATAGATAAATATTTTATAATTTTTGCTTTTTTTTTGAAAAAGAAAAAAAAGGGGTTTTCCATAAGATTTTGCGATATTACAAATCTGATTTGCCAAGGCTTTCCATTACAAACTTTTTTCTTTAGCATAATCGAACAAATCCAGCAAACTGGAAATGTGCTGCTCGATCAATTTTATCCGCAGAAAACATTGCTGCTGTTCACGATAGTGTGTGATAGAAGAACCGTCAACCTCGAATCGCCGCCGTGCACAACAAACACGACAATTTCACGAACATTACACTAATGAAAAATTAGTGAATTTACAAGCTTACAAGTATCAATTAACTCAAGAGTTGAAGCCTACTCACTATTTCAAGCGTCGCGACGCGTCGTCAATAAACCAAATGGTTGGTTGAAAAAAAACTAAATTGAATTGTGACTTAACAAAGAAAATCATCTAAAGCGACGAAATGCATTTTCATATTAGTGGATTCGTTAACAGAATTAACGCTTTTACGGAGTAAGTGCTTGTGGCGATTTGTGGGCTGGTAGCGTAATCGGGCCATACTTCTTCAAGAATGAGATCGGCCAAGTAGTTAACTTGAATAGTGTCCTCTTTCGCGAGATAACGAAATTATTATGACCAGAAGTAAGTATGGACCTCGGCGAAATGCAGATCTAACAGGTTGTGGCGAATTTAATACACCTTGGGATGTTGTAATTTAAATTTCATCCCTTGGCGGTATTTAAAAGAAAAAGTTTGTGCTAATAAGCCAAGAACAATTCATAGCTAACGAATGACGTAATTCGACACATGAAACTTTAATTATGTCTCGGAGTCATTGATTACACGGTCCATTATCTCTTTCATACATAACTGTCATAGATTGTTCTTTTATAATGAAAAATATTTACATTTTATTTACAATTAACATCGTACATTACATAGCTGCTTACAGGGCCAGTCCACAATTATTACGCACATACCAATTAAGAATATTAAATATTTATTGACTTTAAATTCTTACTACATCCTTTTGAAAACATTGTTCATACTAACTTTTCAATTTCAGAAACTTTCTTTAAATTTTATTTTAATTTTTTTTATACAACCTACTGCGTATGGCGTAAAGTAACAATACGAAAAAGATTTATATGCAGAAAAAGGACTAAAAGTATAGGAGTAGAAGAAAACTACATGATGTTAAAAATTCCAAAAAATATATATTGAAAAAAGGGATGGATGTTAATCGCTCAATTTACAAAAACCTTACAAGTAAAATGTGCGCTTGTTACGCTTTAAAAAATCGCAAATGGTGCAGAAGAATACATAAAATACACTAAACGATTGTGGTGACAATAGTTTGGAAACTAACATGACAATATAAAAGCTACACAACAACGGAAAGGTATTTTAGTTGCAGGTGAATGATGTAGAGAGCAAGATATAAAGTAAATTTACTAGTCTATAAATATAAGGATTCTGTTATGTTCTGTGGCACTCAGTAAAAATATTAAAGGAAATATCAAGCCCCGTCTGTCACAGGTCTGCAGAAGTTTTCACAGAATTCATATTAATACCAAAGTGAAGTTTGATATTAAAGAGTACTCCTATAGAATAGCTATTTTCACGTCTACATTTTACGCAAACACTTGAATTAAAACACCTAAAATTTACTCCGAATGTGTATTGTCTTTGATAACGAGTAGAAAAAAAAAACAAAATTTATTTTATTTTGTGCCACATTTCGTTTCATCTTCTGAAACGTGATTTTGAAATTTCAACAGCAACTAATAAAAACTATAAACTCAAAATTAAAGGGTGGCGCATACATAGCAATTAATTATAAGTATATAATTCTAATAAGTTTAAGGGTATTTTAAAGTTTGCTCAAATCAACCATTAACAATTTGATGAGTTGAATAGAGGTGGTCTACAATAATACTATTATAGAATAGATGCGAGTAATACAAAACCAACGAAAAGAAACAACGAAAAATGTTCAACAAAATGAAAATTTTATTTAAAAAATATACTTTTTCTCGTACACTGAAGGGTTTTTGCGATAACAGCAGTGGTGTTGATGTTGATGTTGATGATGGCAATGTTATGATCCTTTTTCTCTTGTTTACAAATAAACAAACTAAAGTGGGGTTAGTTGTGTTTATTTAGTTGTAGTTGTTGTAAAATGTCTAGTAGTAAATGTTACTGTTTCTAGAGTGAAAAATAAAATAAAAAATCCTTAAATTAGCTGTATGTTATTTGTACTTTTATCAAAGTTGTCAGAATACATTTACCTCTAAATGGCCAGAAAAGAGAGCGAGTGCTAGCTGGCTAAACCATGTCGCATATTTATGTGCGACAACCCACATGTGTTAAGTACTTTTTCACACTAACCATTGTTTACACTCATTTACACATATTTTAGAGCTTAGTTTTTACAAAATATATAGATTTTTTTCCCATTACTTATCGCAAAAGAGATAAAAGTGGATATTAAACCATGGTAAATGAGTGTGGAGTTGTTAAAACTGAATGTAAAGGATTTGTTAAATTTTATTTTACCAACAAAGTATAAAAAAAAAATAACAACGGAGAAATGTGGTCAATTGTAGTGTAATGTAAAATATATATAAAATAAGTTTATTGCCCAATGCTTCAATGAGCTTTGGTAGGTAATTTAATTTTTTTTTTAACTGCGGATTTCTTAATACAAGTTATGAGTCATAGATATCTTTAAAAATGAAATATTTTTTAAAAAGTGTCTCAAAGAAATAATATTAAAAACTTTTTTGCACAACTGAAATATTACGTGAGTTTTTCGAAAAGTAGTTTTTAAGTGTGTACTTTTTAAAATAATTTTTCAATATCTAAAATTATTTATTTTATTAGTTGTTTTTTAAAGATATTTTTTTCAAAGAAAATAGCCCTTTCAAAAAACCATTAGTATTTATTTTCGTTAACAGGTAGCGAAAGACACATTTAAGTGTGTTGGTTTTCTGAAACGCTACAAAAGATACCTCCCTTCATTTGATCTTATTTACTTTTATAAACGAACTACATACAACAGAATGAAAATTAAAAATCACCCACGACGTATATGAGCTGATGCTTAAAAGATTATTTTATTTTTGCTTGACCGCGTAGGGAAGAGATTGGTGAAGCTTGTCGGTGACATGGTTATCGATACTACAATAGAGTGCTGTAATAGAATTATGAACCCTTTCCCGAAAAGAGATCATTTTGCTCTTGACACGTTCTTAATTAAGAGTCCATTCAATTGTAGTCAACTGGCAAATGAACCTTCACTACGGAAAGCATTGCATGAAGTCCTTAAAACCAAAAAAAAAAAAAAAAACAACTTAAATTTTTTAGTACTTTCTTCAGCTTGTAAAAAAGAAATACAAAAAATACTTTAAAAATTATTTTATCAAAGGAAAATTTTGTATAATCGTATTTAATTTTTTTTTCCTTTAGATGATTATTTTTTGTTGGCGAAAAGTTGATATTTCTTACAGCTTTAAAACTAAATATGCAGCATTTAAAAACTTCCAAACAGACTTAAACCCAATTTAAGCAGATTTTTAAAATGTGATAACAAAACAGAAAATACAATATAAATCTTAAAAAAGAGAGAGAGAGAGGAATAAAGCGTTTTATAAAAATCAAATAGGAAACGGAAGCAATGTAGTCACATGAAATTTAAAAAACACCAATGCACACGTGCCTCAAAAACATATGAGGGCAAGATAAAAAAGACAAATTCCAAAGTGTAATGATTTGAATTTCATAAAAGCATAAAAACAATTCTAATAAAATCTCATAATGCGTAGCAAAGTATAATATTTGCAATCAACCTTAGAACACAATGCATGCTTGCTTAAACATGAGACTTTACATTTACAGTTACAAACATATTATGTGTGCTGTGTATGAGTATAATGTAATGTATACTCTTTTGTGTAGTACTAATGTTGTAATGCAAACAACAACCAGACAAATTTTATCATTAAAAACCTATTAATTTTAAAGGGAACAACACATCACAACACAACGTCATGCTGCATTGATGACTAGATGACATTTAAACTTCCCACCACAAATCACGCAGAAATTCAAACTCTGCTACTCTTTGCTAGTACTTGTTTGGTCAACAAAAATTACTTCCTACTATATTGAAAGGCCTCTGGGCTTAAATTAAACAAAATGTGTGGAGAGTTAGTTGTGATAAGGTTTTAACATCCTTGATAATTAAGTTAAGTTCCATTTCTTTTACCCCTCCAAATGGATTTCTAAGTTAACAATACTCTTGCTGTTGCAGCATATGGTCTAAATGCACAAAATCAAACTTTACTCGCATTTAATCAATGTCGCACATTAACATAAATTGGAAAAGCAAAGTGGAAAGGAAATATTTTGTCTCATTGCTTAAATATTTTTGTATTTTTTTTTTTTTTTGTTTTTTCATTAATGGTTTAAATTTCTAAAATTTTCACACCTTTAAAAAAAGTCTGTTTAAACAGAAATATTCTTTTTTTAAACACTTTGTTTGGCTTTGTTTTGATTTGTTTTATATCTGCTTTAATGTCCTATGGCTTTTAGGATTCTTGCTGTTGTGGCTGCTTGCTGTGAACAACGCGTTAAAATTGCTGCCAACTTACACCATGTTGCCATTAAAATGTATAAAACATTTAAAAAAACTTTAACTAATATTAACACACGTTTGTGTAATTGTCGGTTGGGCTTATTGAAACTGATTTGTGTTAACCACACACACACACACACACACATACATACATCAACTGATCAGTTCTTTAATGGCAACTTAAGGGGCTTCAAACGAAACAAGACATCTTCATCATAATAATTTTTATGCTGTTGAAATATCAGCAAAAACTTTTACATAAAAATGTGACATGATGAAATTGCCTTTAAGGGTTTAAATTTTTCACTTAATATTATCAACATTTAACGACTTTCAGATGCACACTTCCTTAAACAATAATATTTTTATTATAAATTTCTTTAATTGCTCATACTTATGAGCATTTAAATAAAATGCCTCTCATGATACCGATTTTAAATGATAATATGAATAAAACCTTTACAATTTACTTTTACTTTTTCCAAATGAAATTTAGTTGGTTTCAAACATGTACGAATATATTATTAATTTTTTATTTTTTTTTTTATTTTTTTATTTTATTTATTTATTTTCGATGTCCCACACACAAGACTTTAAGTGTCATATTGCAGTATGGAACTCAGTACAAGTACAAACAAAAATTTAAATCAAAAGTTTAGAAAAAAAAATAAATAACAAAACGAATAACAAAACGAATAAAAACATAATTATCAAAATAAAAATATATATTAAAAATCACTTAACACTAACTTAAAAAGTGGCAAACTATATTTCTTTTGAAATGATGTGCGTTACTAATTATTTGAGAGCTATGGGGAATCTCGTTCCACAGTCGTATTGCATAAATATAGAATTGGAATTGAGATATGAGAGAGCTGTATCTAAAACAAAGTAGTCTTTTACCTCTACTAAGGGTTAACAAGTTCAATCGCTCATATAAATGCTCGGGTTTACGCGTGTATATAATTTTATGCATTAGGATTAAAACCCTTATCTGCAAGTAGTCATCAAGACTCATGCCATAAAGTTTATTAACATAAAAAGAAACATGATCATATATTCTCAAACCATATACATAACGAATAATATTATTGAAAGTCACATTTAGCTTGATTTTGCTAATACTACCGCAACTCGAAAAAAGTTCACACCCATATAATAAAATTGGCATCAAGTATGTCTTAGCGAGATGTATGCGAATATTTAAGGGAGTGCAACGATGACTTTGCCAATGATTTCTTAACATAGCCGATACAGATTTGAATAAAAGTTTTGTTGGTATAAATTTTTGTTCATCAAAGTTTTATGATTATCGTTTTAAAAATGAAAATCGCATTAAAAATGTCGATTGTTTTTTGTGTCCAGGCATTTTCGTTATTTGAAAGCAGAAAAAAAATTCGAGCATCTAAATCTAAAGAAAGTCTGAACTTAATTGACGTAACTGAAATCGGATACCGAAATAAAAATGTGTACAAGGACGTTATCTTGTCATTGATCATTTTATTTTTTTGCTAAACAATTGATTTCTTTAATTTCTATTTTAGGTTTTTTGTTCAGTGAGTGCAATAATTGCTTTTCTTTCCTTCGTATAGATGTTGTCGTATAATAAAAGTGAATCCTATAAATCCAAAAGCAATCACCTAGAAGTGAGTAATGACAGCTCAGCAATAATTCTTGAGAAATTAACTTTTAACTTGTTGCTCTCTCAAATCTAAATCGCAAATTTGCTCAAAATAATTGCCGCTTTTAAAGCGATTTATTGTTTATAAGTGTTCGGAAGTTTTGCAGAATATTTTCAAGCAAAGCGTCTTAAAAGGCAGTGGTAGTGGTTCCCTAATAATTTTAGTTTTAAATCAAGGATGTTTTCGAACATTTCGAAAAATTATAAATGGAAGTCTACAAAGTCTAGTGAACGGTAACGCATAAATTTATTCATTCAATTTTAGATCCTGCTGCAGATGTATCATGTATTTAGATAAACTGCTCTTTGATTCCTTTGGCTATTGTTGTGGTTCCTTATAGAAAATAGTTTAATTTTGCAGAATTTTTCTACTCACAAAGGCGAATCACAACAACTAGTTTAATCTTTTTCACTAAATATTAAACTAAAAGTTTTTACCCACTTCTTTAAATTTTATTTCACCCAGTTTGCTGTAGAGTACTGGTTTGGGCTTTCCTTTTTTAACAATAAAAAAATATCACCTCTACTTTATACTTCTAAGATTTAAGCCGCCAATATTTTGTTGTGTTTCGTTCTCTTTGAAAAAAATCATAATATTTTTTGTTACTTATCAACAACTGCAGACTGTTTTCTTAAATTACAGAAAGTTAGCTGCTGTTGACATATGACATCTTCTTTAGAATTTTCGAACTGAAATTTGCTTTTTTGGTTTTGTTTTTGTTTTTTTTTTTGCCACAGAACGATCACTTTTAAGCAATTCAATACTAAAGAGTTTTATGTGATATAACTTTTTTTTTTGATTTTGTCAAAGAAAATTGATCGTTTCTTAAATGACGGGAAGTCAATAAAAACCAATTTCTAAAATTATGGCCCAAAAAGGTACCATAACTACAAGAAGAAGTAAAAAAACTCAAAACAAAAAACATAAAAACATTTTAGAAGTGGTAAAACAAGAAGCTTCTATGTCTTTTGTTTGAGTAGACATGTTGACGTCTTTTTCAACTTTTTCCAAAGAGGCTACAAAACTCTCCGTTTTTGGAATTTCAATTAAATTTTCATGACAACATAAAAATATCGTCATCAAAATTGTCCAACTCCCAACACACTGAATAAAAAATATTTGTACGTACAAAGATGGCAGCATCTACTTGCAACACTTTGCTTAACTGGTGCTCAGCTCGTCATTATCATCGTCATCATGGCTGGTCCCTAGAGTCTGTGGTATATTGAAATTGCTGTATGGACATGTTTTGTCGTGTTTGTCATACCAGAAGGTGCAACAACAGTCGCGTTTCAAAACACGTTTTAATCATAAAGTTTCTTTTTTGCTGCTGCTTATTTTTATTTTTTGTTTTGACAAAAAAGTCCTCGTTTTCCATTTGTACCGCTAAAGATAATTGTAATGAGTCGAATCAGTTGTATTGTATATAAGCATGTTGCACATAAATGTGGAATACATGCACACAGATATGTGTGTGTTAAATTTGCAGACAGTTTTTTCTTTGATTTACAAGATCCCTCACTAGCTATTATTTGGAACTTCAGTTTTTTGCTCAGTTAATGATGTGTGATCATGGAATTTTATTAAAGCATTTGTTTCCTAACATCTTGCGCTTGTACGCGACTGAATTCCAATATTTAATTTAATTTAATAAAGCTGTCATTTTGCTTACGTATCACAAAGAAAATATAAAAGCCAAAGGAAAAAAAGCAAATAACAAATAAAATACAGGTACAATAAGAGGTTCACACTAAATACTTAAATCTAGACTCCTCCAAATTTCAATTCAATTATTATTTTTATTTCTTTTGCAAAAATTCACTCACCATTCGTTGCCTAATGTGTCTGCTTTATCTCAAAATGATAAGTTAAAATTCGTAACAGTGTGATTTTGTTAAGTAGATCATTGAAGGGAATGTCTGTTATTAAATTGATCAAAACTAAATACAACAATAAAAAAACGAAACAGATCACAGAGTCTTGTGAAAAGTGTAGCCATAAATTTTTGGAATTTTAAAATTTATTGCCTTGCAATCCATTTGCTCTGGTAAACTAATAACGAAAAACACATGAAACGTAAGAAAAAATTTTAATTCACTTTCATGATTTACAGTACCTAGTCGTAGACTATCCATTTTGGGGACGGAAATACCAATGTTAGACTCCGTTAAATATTTAGGGATAACGTTGGATAAAAAAGTTAGTTTTAAGCAGCTCTTTTTCCACTACTTAATCGAAAATCAACTCTTCATCAGAAAAACAAGTTATTGCTCTATAGAATGTCTATTAGACCAATTATGTCCTATGGTTGTCAAATATGGTCTACTAGATGTGCAAAGACTTACTTGAAGAAGCTGCAGATTATACAAAACAAAAACTTAAACATTATATATAATCTACATAGGCGTTACTCCACAATGGAGTTACACAGAAATTTTAAGGAAGATTTATTGGAAACGCTATTTTGCAAATTGATACAAAGATTCAATCATCGCAACAGATCTTCGGACTATAATTTGATTCGAAATTTATAGGTTTGACCTGTTTACCAATTCTCAATAATGAAGATGGGAAAAGGATCAATGTTGAAAAATCATTTTGGACAAAATTTTATGTAGATTTAAGGTTTTAACTATCTTTTTTTGTTAAACTTTTAACATATATTTTAATATATATTAAATGTACTTCTTTTTATAAAATTGTTTAACTATTTGCTGTAATACTACTTAGTAATCTCTCAATCTTTGTATATATAATATTTTTGTATTTTAATGGTATGATGATAGTAAAAATAAAACAAACAAACAAACAAAGAAACAATAAGTTAAAAAGAAAAAAATGGTTTTCTTCGATTTTGAAACATTTTCATTATCTCCTGCATAGGAAAGGCCCAGCCACTTTAAAACCTAAAACTAACACTCACCAATTTTTTTGTCTCTCTTATAAAACTTTCAATATATAAATCAAACCCACGCTTTCATTTGGACTAGATATAGTCAGCAGAAATCGCATGAAATACAAGCAGGTTCAGGCAGCAGCAGGATAATCGCAGCTAAGGAATTCGAATAAGCTGAGAAGACAAATACAAAGGGAAACAAGTTTCCTTATTTTCCATGATTTTAAACAATTATATATAATTATTTATTTTTTATCTATTTTTTAACGTCCAGTGGGTTTTACCACCCCTATCGCCATTGCTTACGGGGGCATACGGGGACCCCCATAGTTTTGAAAACGACCATAGACTATGTGAGCTTAAAGACGCGAAAATGTCTATATTCTAAATTTCATTAATATTAATTTTAACGTTTCGCAGGAGCAGAAATTTCCCCTGTATATCTCTCCTGGCTCTTATTCTATGACCTTGCCGGATTTATACAGGCGAAAGCACCAGATTTCATCGTGATCATATAATCGGCTTGGCCGCGCATAAAATACGATCAAACATTAATTTTCATATATATAAGATTAACGATTATACATTTTCCTTTTCTTTACAAGGATGTTAAAAATTTAGATGGTTTCCTAGTACGTTAATTATCAGCAGTATTATTTCTCAAATTATTATTACTAAAATTTAGAATGTTATCACTTATGATTCAAAATTTTTTGTCACTGTTTAAGCTTTGTACAATGCAAGACCGTGGTGTACTGTGATAAGCCATTATTCTAGACATCCACCCTCTGCATATATTAATCTCAAATTATATTTTATCCCCAATCTTAAATTCAATTCTGCTCTTTGTGTTTTGTTTATAACACTTCTTGTAATTATTTATTTATTTTTTACCATTTCCTTTTTAATAAATTTATTATTAATATATTTTGCATTATGTTCTAACAATTTATCTTTTTTTATACACGTATTCCTGTGTCTCAGATTTATTTATTATCATTTAAGAAATCCTTACTGTTATTGTAGCCAAACCATTACTTCTAGGCTAATTTGGACTGCTTTTAAGAATAATATCATAATATTGAGAAGAGTTATCTTAGAAAAACTTATTATAACGATAATTATAAAAACGCAAAACAAAATATATTTGGACCTTCTAGTTGTTGAGCAAAGTGCCCTAAGGCAAAGTCAGCAACACTTCTACACAAGCGCCCTAGCATTGTTCATATAGTTAAACCAATTTTTATGTGGCCGTGCACTAGCAACAGGGCATTCAGTTTAGACTGATTATCTTAATAAGACATATTAAATATCTAAAAGAAATTGGAGGATGGCTTAGCCATTCGCAGATAGGACTGCTTACGCTAATAAGTGACACACAAATATTTAGTTGTAATTTCAACTACATGTTTAAACAATTTTAATAGGACCTTTAGAAGTTTCTCTAAGTGTAAATAAATACGTATAAATTTTGCATAAATAACTTAGATTGAACATTAACAATAATAGATAAAAGTACTAAAATTTTTATTGATTTTCAAACTGTAGCAAATTTTGAGAGATCCAAAAAATATACAAACGAATTCTAACAAACAAAAATATTCACAATAAATCGATTCTGTGAATAAAAACAAAGTTCAATCTTTTTATTGTTACACATGCTGGCAGGCAGCAAGAATAACAACAAGTACAAAAATAAGTACAATGAAAAATGAAAATGTTCACCAAACCACCAACAACATAAATTTACATTGAACGTATTTTATTTTGTAAAGTCCAAACATGTTGACATCATTCAAAACCATTCAAAAGCCAAAAACAATTACAATATCAAATACAAATACGACTACGACAGCAAGTAGTTTTAGTAGCTGCATCATCATGGGCAACAACTCCTGTTGGCTACATGCTACCGTTTACAGTACAAAAAAAAAAAAACAAAGAAAAAAACAACTTCCATTTCTTTTAAACCGAAAACAAACAAACAATAACAGACAAACCGACGACAAAATAAAAATCTAAATACAATACAAAAATACAAATGTTCTTTTTTGTGTGCAGTTGGGCCCTCAACTAAAACAAAGTTTCAACAATGTACCAGAGAATGTAATCTTCTAGATATAATGTTGTACTTTCCACCCTTCCTTCCTGGCCTCCTTTTTCTCATCATCCTACTATTTGGAAAGAAACAATAAAAAACGATACAAACAAAAACAAAAAATACATGTAGCGGCATTCAATGTTTTATTGGAATGTTAAACACTCGTATATAAACAAATAATGATAAATGCTTAAACTCTAAAATCAATATACAAACACACAAACACAAGAATACTCAAATATTTTACTCTTGCAAAACTTTAGTTCAAGATCCACGATGACGATGAACGATGGCAATGTGTTTAAGGATGATAATAATAATGATGCTGACGATGATACCATAAAACTAAAGCTGGCCAAAAGAAAATATTGGCGATTACATACATTTTTTTCTATGCATAAGTTTTGCTCACATGAAACTGTCAAAATTTTAGGCGATTTATTAGCGCAAATTGAGCTTAAAAAGATTCTGATGTTGTATTTTAAACTACAGAAAAAGAATGGACAAACAACTTAAAAGAAAATTGTGTAAGAGGGCGAACACGGCATAAAAATGCCGTAAACCTTTTTTAATCTGCTTAACTTTTCAATTTTAAATTACAACTATAAACTATAAAGATACGTGAATGTAAGCATCTTGGCTGCATATCTAAAGAAGATATGTAAGATCCAAATTGAGAAATCGTAATAAAGTCGAAGTTCTGGAATTACACATTTTCAGCCACAGCAATCAAATGTGATTAAAAAGATGCTTGCATTGTGACAACCCGATAGATTTACTCAGTAAAATCGAATGCGCAAACTAAAGTTTTATTTCGATGGGGTGGCGAATTCCTGTTATTTCGAGAGTAATTTATTTCGTCGTCGTGGCGAAGCTCTATGCTGACTACTAAAGCGGTTGCACTGTTTATTAATTCAAGATTGCGAGCAAGCAAGCATTATATCGACTTGTTGATCGATTTTTCAAAACTAATTCATGCACATTTTAAAGTTATGAAGGTTAAGCATAATCAAACAGTGAAACAGTTACTTATTAAAGAACATGTGAAGCGTTAGCCATGTATATTTAAATACTTGTTATAGGGCATCAATCAAACTATAAGTGACTTTCAATAAAAAAATTATACATTCCCAATATGATTTTTTCAGTGAAATCAACACACAAAATTTATAACATTCTCATGTTTTGAAAGCGACGAGTTATTATATGAGAATGATGACTTCCAAAGAAAAATATCATCAAGGTAGACAGACATCATACACTTGCAATAGTAACAAAAAATATTTATATTAAAAAAAAAAATATAAAAATTATGCTTGGGCCAAGCAATAAACTATCGACCTTTTACTTTTTGGCGTTTGCCTTTTTTGTTTTTTTAATTTTCGTTATATTGGGGAATAGTTGGAGAGTATAGAAGACATTTATTTTTTGAAGTATATGGTTTTTGTAATTGGCGGCATTGAAAAAAAGCTCTTTACGTCATCTATCAAAAGTATTGATTTTTTCTAGGACATTTTTTTCTTCGAGTCAAAAACAAAAAAAAAAAAAAAAATATCAACTTTATACGGTGTAGTTAGAAACTGTTTGGGTCTATACAAATTAAAAGAGAATTTGTTTATTTTCTATTTCTCTTGCTACTTTTAACTGTCTGTCAATATTGTGTCACCAAAACGAAATTGTTATTGGGTAACAGCAGCCAAAGAAGCTCTAGATCAAATATACAGGCAGTCTTTGATGGTCACTCACATCTTGGAACGAGAAAATGCATAATGAAATAAGTCACTATAGCCGACATGCAAAAACATGCCTGTTTGTAGTCAGTTGTATGTAAACACATTGATTGTCAACATAAATATAAATCGTCAATGTTCTTGTCGCTACTTGTTTTATGGCGACAACAATGTACATTTTCACATACTTACACATGCATACATCCATATAAAAATGATTACTTTTTAAATTGTTTGCGACATTTGGCTTTATACTAACTTTTAAGTGATAACAACTTGGCGGGATTCTAAAAAAAAATGTAATTTAAATCAAAATGAAATAAAATTAAAATCTCTAGATTTTAAAATCAAGCTTTCAGAAATTTTCTATATATTTTCTTATATTATACAGTTTTATGGCTGTATGCTAAAAAAACGCTTACTTGAGCTTTAAGGTACACATTAGTTAACAAACACTTTAAAGCTAACAGACGTTTGTTAAAAAATGGTATACAAAAAAAGTACTTTAGCTAATGTATGCTTTAGTAAAATTAGTATTTTAATTCTGGCAATGCCACTATTTTCAGTTGTCACGTTGTAGTTAACGATGTATAAAAATGAGTATTATTTATCCGGGTAGTTAGATCAATAAAAAATGTTTTTATTGTTTTCAGCAAAATCAACATATTTTTTTTTGTTTTTTTTTTGTTTTTTTTGTTTTTTTTTTCTTTTTAATAAAAAGCAATGCACCAAAAAAAGGTTAATTTGCAAGGCTTACGAAGAACTTACAAAGAATTTGTTCATATTAAAAAATTAATTATTCGGATAACGAGCTTTGTTTTGATTATATGTACATCAATAAAACTTTTGTTTAAAATAATCAATTATAATTATATTTTTTTTTTAAATATAAAATAAAGATGTAAAAATGTTTTATATTGAATGGCATGTTATATTTTAGTTTTTATTATTATTTGTATACAACAATTTGTTTTAATAAACATTCTTAAAAATATTTGGAATAACAAAGTATAATTGTCAATTGAGCCGCTTACATTGAAAGTGGCATAAGTCACAACTGAACAGTTTTTTTTTCATTTTTAATAAATTTGAAATTAATAAGTTGAGAAGTATTGAGATTTGTTTGAGAGGAGTGTTGATAATTAACGGTGTACTAGAAATGCTTATTTTGAAAATGGCGTTAGTCACTGTACTTAGGAAATTAATTACGGTGCTTAGTGTGAAAAAAATGGAAACATGTAATAAGTGTGTGTATAGTATTGTTGTGATTATTAGACTTATTTTTATTAGTTCGAAGGAATAGTGCGGTTTACTGAACTATATTATAGTGATATCTACTATATCTACTACACATAATTAGCATTATTTTGTTATTTTTTTATTCTCAGGAGGTTGCTTCGTGTTGTGTAAAATATCTAAGAATGTCACAACTCAAAAGCATATTATTGCACATAGTGACTTATGTAAAGGACAAAATAGTAATAGTAGTAATAGCCCCCTGTCGAAAATATCCTTCACAGTACACAACATGGAGAAAAAAGATTTTATTTCAACTCAATCATT
The DNA here is from genome assembly GCA_030448955.1 of Trichopoda pennipes. Taxonomy (NCBI): domain Eukaryota; kingdom Metazoa; phylum Arthropoda; class Insecta; order Diptera; family Tachinidae; genus Trichopoda; species Trichopoda pennipes. The sequence goes on from JASKUP010000175.1 coordinate 5,982,331, forward strand.
AGCAAAATCCGTTTCAGAAAGAAAACTAAATACAGACTAGTTGAAATGGCTAAAAGTTAAAATGTTTTATAAACTAATTTAAAATAAAAAAGACGACAATAACAAAGTAACTTATGCCACATTTAAAATAAACGGCTCAGTTTATTGTAAACAAAATTTGTTTTGTTTTTGAACTTTCAATAATAAAACTGAACTGTCAATTTGTTGTAGGTTTAACGTAGGTTTTTCCTACTTTAAAGTTAACAAAGGTATGTTAAGATAAAAACGTTTTATGAATACAACTTTAGGAAATTGTGCTTAACAACGGCAGTTAAACCTACTTTAAGTTTTTATGCATACATCCGTTAATCTCTTTTTCTTTATTTTTGTTTTTTAATGCACAGCGATTTTAAAATATAACAATCAGCAACACTTTTTTAAGTCACCACCTTCTTTTTAATTATTTTTTTTTTACCTTTTTTTAGATTTGCTGTTAAATTTTGAAACATTTATCAAGCTTAAAAGAACTTACCCAAGAAATATGTGAAAAATTAACTTGCAAAAATATAACAAGAAAAAAAAAACTAATAATAAAATTACCACCCACTAATCACAATATAAATTTCCAACAAAAATACTTCATCTTAATTTTATTGCAATTTCTTTTACTTCACGCTTACTTACGAAGAGTATTAGACTCTTTGCTTTTGCTTTGGTTGCAAAAGTAAACATACTCTCAGTTAAACACATACACATATGCATATGTGCTCCATTTGAAAGAAGAAATTAATAAAATCATTGCATACTTGTGCTTTTATTAATAACTCTGAATTCTTTTCCTTTCATATATCTTATTTTACCGTTATGCTCATAAACAAACTCCGGTCGGTCTTGTGTGCGGTGTAGTTTCTAGCTTTGCTTTGCCATTTACAACAATAACATGCCATAATTATTTGTTAAAGGAGTGTATTTTTTTTTTTTGGTAACCAAACTGAAATATGTATGTGTGAGTGTATTCATATATGACTTTGTTTTTTGTTTTCTACTTCCTTACATGGGTTACCTTTTATGGAATGCTTGTGTGTGTGTGCTATTTTTATACTTTTGATATAATAAAAATTATTATTAGGAAAGATGTATGCGCTGCATGCGTACCATGCCTAAAATCCCAAATAATTACAATGAATTATTATTTTAATTTTACTGTTATAACTTGTACTTGCGGTTATTAATGTGACATTTCACATAATCACAGTGAAAATAAATGCAAAAAGGTAATATAATGCGGCTAATTTAGACCAAAACATAGTCGCATTAAGAGAAATTATGACTAGAGTAAAGTATTGAGGGTTTCCGCTGCTGGGTATAACATTAAACAGTAAAGAGTAAACGTTATTAGAAATTTATATTCTAACACACATTTACTTGGATTTGACTAAGTTTTATTATTGTTTTAATTTCTTTTACAACTATTTTCGTTTGATTTTCAAAAATATTTTACGTTTATTTTTTTATTTTTTTTAAATTTTTGTAATTTTTTTAATCAAGTTTTTTATCTTTAATAAATATCTCTTATTCTTTTTTAAGGTCTTTTTAAATTAAATTAACAACTTATATTTTTTTCTTTTCGATATTTCGCTTTCCTGTAGAAAGCTTCTTCAAGAAAAAAATTTTTTTTTGTTTAAATAAAATATTTATGAGTTTTCGCTTTTAATTTTACTCATTTTTGTTGTGGATCCTATTTAATTTAAAAAATACATACTACTTCCTCTAACGAGAACCAACCCGAAATTTTTACATTTTCGCTTATTGCAAGAAATCGATGTACGTACGCACCGTGGTCATATCTATCCACTTTTCCTCGTCTTGATATAAAACGAGTTTTAATAGAACTGTATTTTATCTCTATTAAAAATTTTTAGATTTTGAATTGACTCTGTTTAGAGAAATAAGTGCGATATGTTTGAGATTCAAAATAATATTTTTGATTTAGAAAAGATTTATTAAATAAATTTTGTATAACAAATAAATAACCTAAAAATATACAGAATACGAATACAGTTTTCATTTCGATGCGATTCCAGTATCATAAAAAGCATGCTAGAATATAACTGGGCAATTTTTTTTTTATTTTATATTTTATTAAACACATTTTTTCTCTTTAATAAATAAGTATGCATTTGCCTTTATTAAGGTCCTTTAAATTAGATTTATTATACAGTGAAATCGCAGAAACGTGAACACCCACAACATGAACATCCAAAAACATGAACATTTTTTTTCTTACATTGACTACTCTAAAACGTGAAAAAAGGCTGAAGGCTCTAAAACGTGAACTTTTTATCGAACGTTAAAATTCAATTTTGAAAGCTCATTTAAACATTTTGGGATTCCCCGCAAAAGAATCTCGTAGTCTGTTTGTTGTAAACAACTTCTGTTGCAGGATAAGTAGTTATGGTATTACCGCGACAGTTCTACATACATAAATAATATAAACAAGTGATCTCTAAAAATACTTTTATTAAAAATATGTCTAATAAAAAACCAAAATTGTTAACTCTTCAAGAAAAGTCAGATATTTTAGAGCTTTTATGAAAAGGTTTACCTGTAACTGGTTTGCCGAAAAAGTATAATGTCGTCAAATCGACGATTTGTTCAATAGGAAACAAAAAAGGTGCAATTTCAAAATGTGTTAATAATACATTTTCCAGTCCTGGAAAACGGAAAACACTGCATTCTTCGGAGCTTCCAAAAATGGAAAGATCTCTGTATTAATTTTGAAATTAGTATGTTAGAAACCCTTTTGCAACCCATAGTAGCATAGTACATATATTAAAATATGGCAGGAACTTCCAAAAAGTAGAATCAAAACCTGTCTCATAGGTGAAAAATAACGTACTTTATTTTAAATTAAATAAAACATAAAAAGAGACTAAAATATGTTATAAAAAAAATGCAATCTAAAACGTGAACAAAATCGAAAACGTGAACGCCCTCGGTAAAAATTAGTTCACGTTTCTGCGAGATCACTGTATATAAATTCAATATTTCGCTTTCCTCTGGAAAGCTTCTTCAGGGGAAAGAAGACAAGATAAGTATATTAAATAATTTTCTTCATTCTACATTCATAAATACAAAATTTTAACTTTCAATTATTTACAAACACATAACAAATCACAAAATATCTTTAGAAACAATCGCTACAATATCTTGTAACTTGATATAGGCCGTCTACTCCTTCCTATTGACATCTTAGAGCAAAATATCAAATTAACCACGCAGCACACGATAACTTTTAATCATAATAGTGAATATTGTTTAATGTAATTTAATTAAATTTAATGCTTTACTTAAAACGCATTTAAAATTTAATCAAAAGTCATCTTCTACAGAAAACAAACTACAAAAAATAAGAAAGATTTAATTAAGGTTATTTATTTTTTCTCATTTTCAATCAAATCAAATATTGCAGTCATAATTGGTATCAATAACAGTCGAACTTTTGTTTGTCATTTATAACATTTTTGTTTAATGAGCGAAAAAAATTGTTTGCTCAGTTTTTTTGTTTTTCTTTTTGTATTTTGTATGGAGGAAAAAACAATAAAAATAAAAAAGTAAATTGCAAACATCATAAATCAGTGGCCAACAGTTGTCGTTTGTTGACGTTTAATAAACACCATATTTGGTTAGCCATGATGTTTTTTAAGCCATTTTTAATTTATGTCAATATATGAACATGATTTAATATACAACCACTTACACCAAACAACAAACATGCATTTCAATACAAATATCGCCAGTTTTAATTTTTTTCTGCTTCTGGTCTTAATACAATATGAACAATTAAGACGACACAACAACCAGCTTGAGCAATAGAGTATTGCTAACAGAAATTTGTTTTTTTTTTTTGTAACTGGATTCTGTGGACAGCTAGAAGCATTTTAATGGTGGTTAACATGAGTATACCAAAAATGATATTTTATAGTTTAATTGTTTTTGCACTTTTAAAAGGCCTGAACAATTTTTGTTGATTAATTTTTATAAACTAAAGAATTGTTGTATAAGCACTACCACTTACAATTTAAACACATTTATTTAACAACAGCAAAAAAAAAAACTTAATGAATTTTTCATTAACATCCGTGTATTTATTACGAAATTGCAACAAGAATATTGTTTTCCTATTTCTTTTTTGCCGGCATTCTCTTGACTCCCGCCGCTGAAATTTATAAAAAATTAACCAACAAACAAGCTGTTGGCTGATGTTGGTTAAAGAGGCTGGCAACGAGATGACGGTGACGACGATATGATATTGATTCTTTGGTTGGTTAGTGTGAAATATTTGGTTTTTCAATGAATGTTTTTCATTGGGATTATGCTAAATGATATCAAACGAATAATTTTTAGTTCGTTAACTTTTAGAATACATAATACCTAGCGCTCACACATAGCACTTACACTAACTCACAATTTTAATGCGACTGCGAAAATTAAATGGAACACTTTAACTGTAAACACACTGTTCACACTGAGATCTAAATTAAATCATAAAAAAAATATTTTAAAGATATTTCCCATATTGATCGAAAAGAAGTGTATACCGGATCACCAGTTTGGATTTAGGAAAAAGCATAGCACAATAGAGCAAACGCATAGACTTGTTAATGCTGTTAAACAAACCTTTGAAAATAAACATTACTGTTCTGCCCTCTTTATTGATGTTTCCCAGGCCTTCGATAAAGATTGGCACGAGGGCTTAATTCATAAACTAAGTCAGAATTTGCCTCAAAATATTTCCACATTACTGGAAAGCTACTTGAGTAGCCGTTTATTTGTTATAAAGCACGAGGAGTTTTTGAGCCCACCACAGCCAATTAGAGCCGAAGTTCCTCAAGGGAGCATCTTGGGTCCGATTTTGTATTTATTATATACCTCAGATATGCCTACACGGGACGACGTTCACGTTTCAACATTTGCTGATGATACTGCCCTGCTTTGTGTTCATGTAGACCCACACGAAGCTTCACTACGTTTTCAAAGTCATGTGTTCCAAGTCGAAAAATGGTTAAGAAAATGGCGAATAAAAATTAATGAACAGAAGTGCATTCATATTACTTTTACATTACGCAGGAGTACATGCCCACCTATCACAATAAATAATCAGATAATACCTCAACGTTCGGTCGTCAAGTACCTCGGTATGCACCTTGACAGGCGTCTAACATGGAAGCACCACATAGAAGCTAAACTTATGCAAATAAGACTTAAAACTGTTCAATTAAACTGGCTAATTGGTCGGAATTCTGTTCTCAGTCTGGACTGCAAACTTTTGATTTACAAGTCTATTCTAAAGCCAATATGGAGCTATGGAATTCAAATGTGGGGCACTGCCTCAGTGTCAAATGTCGAACGGATACAAAGAAGCCAGAACAAAATCCTTAGACTCATAACTGCTGCCCCATGGTATGTGAAAAACTCAAACATTCACAAGGATTTGAAAGTGCCCTCTGTAAGAGAGGAAATACAGAAGTACGCATCCAAATATTTGAGAAAACTGGAATTTCATCCAAATATTTTGGCACGTGATATATCAAATGATAGAGGCTACAATCGTCTGAAGAGGAGAGACGTTAGGTCTATTAGTATAAGTAATTTCTAGTGCTTTCCTTTTTATTTTTTATTTTTTGTTAACTAGAACTTTTTGGCTGGCATTGGCTAGACATAAAGATAATTTTTACTTTTAGATTTAAGATTTATCTACTTATTGTTAGTTCTATTAATTTAGAAGATTCAATAAATAATATTATGATACGAAAAAAAAAAGATATTTTCTTAAAACGATAAAGATGTGTTGTTTTGTCGCTCCTTGAAAAAGCTACTCATTGATTGTATTTTCTTTGAAAAATACTTTTGTAAGGGTACTTTCGCAGAAAATACTATTGTTAAAAAGCATTTTCTTTAGATAAAAGTACTTTATAGTAAAGGTATTTTTTCTTTTTACAAATGTTAACTTAAATAATAGTTGATTTTAGATGATACTATTCTTAAAGGTACTTTTGGGTCAAAAGCTATTTTTGTTAAACATTTATTGATTTCAAATGATAATTTTTTTGTGTAAAGTTATTTTTTGTTTAAGAAAACCACTTTTTTTTTTAAGAAAACCACTTTTAAACGTACTTTCTAAAAAAGAAATTATATATAAGATGTATTTTCTGTAAATAAAAGTTCTTTACGTTAAAAATTGTTTTAATTTAAGATAAAAAAAAATTTCAAACTTAGGTGCCCCTGTAGGCTAGGAGGTAGTGTACTAGCTTGTAAATATGGGAGTTGTGGGTTCGATTCCCAACGAAGACCTTGGTTTTTTTCACTACAAAAGATAAAAAATTGACTGTCGGCGGAGCTGCTCAGCGATGAAGGCATAGTCACTGGTCGCTGTTGCTGTCTTTATACGGCAGTTAATTTCCGACTATCCTTCTGCTTTCACCACCTGTTTCATCTCTTCTCTATCCCTTTCCTAAAGAAGGTAGCACGGTACTTGACTAAATAGGCATTGTTGCCTGAAGTGCTACTTCTCTTTAAAAAAAAAAAAAAAAAAAAAAAAAAAAAAATAAAAAAAAATTTAAAGGTACCTTTTAGAAGATATTTATCAATAAAAAATTTTAACAACTTTTATATGAAAGGTACAAATTTGAATTGTATTAAAAGGTACTATCTTTACCCTTTGCAAAATATACTTTTAAAAGTTATATCTACAAATGGTAATTTTGTGTAAAAAGAAATTCTGACCTAAAAGTGCTCTTGCACAAAAAGTACTTTTATTGAAAAATTAATATTGCTTGAAATATACTTTTCTTAAAGCGTACTTTCTTCCAAAACTCAATATTATTTATATTTTGTATAATAAGAAACCTTTTAAATGCGACTTTTTAAATGAAGATATTGCTTACTTTTTAAAGGTTGGTTTTCTTAAACACGACGCTGCAAAAATCGTTTTTTCAAAAAAAAACTTTTTTAAAATTGCTAAAGAAGTATATTTGATATTTAAAAAGGCATGATTTAGGCAATTTTTTTAAAATAGCTTGTTTAGTTTAAAAATAATTTTTTTTTTTATTTTTCAATTTTAATTGCAAGTGTAAACGTTCCTTTATACTTGTCTATCATGATACAGATTCGTTACAAAATTGTTGTAATTGAAGCATACATTCTCTAGTAGGGGTTTTTCTCCCCTATACATTTTTGGCTGGCTTACAAGTGACCATAACGACAGGAATAACATTGCACACTGTTCACTTACAGCGATGATGATGAATGAATAAAATTTCAATTTGTTAGCTTTGCTAATTTGACCAAGGAATTTTAAATGAATTTTTTGTGTGTATTTCTTACGCTATTTTTACGAAACAACACATCACCAACAGTAGCTATTCCAAAGAAAAAATTTAAATTACAAAAAAATAAAAATTTTAATAAATTCTTGCAGAAGGATAAAAAATATAAAAGAATTACAGTTGGTATCACTAATTAAGTAAGCGTAAAGTGAGCTAATTGCCAAAAGGAAAATACACGTTTGAACTTTTCCCTGCTTTGACTAAATTGTTATATATTTATTGTAAATCTTAAGAAGGCAAGCAAGTCTTCAAAAAATAATAATCCACTTAATTTGTTGAGCTAAACAATTTCAATTTTATGAGAAAAATCTCTTGCTTTTAATTATTTAAAAAAAAAATATTCATACTCAATTTATGAATTGATTCTCTGCCTCTTATTTTGGTAAGTTGTGTTGAGGTTTACAGTTACAGGTTTTCTGTTAAGATGGCAACACCTGCGTCACTTGATAAAAGAAATAAACACAACGACACCAGACGGAAATAAAAATTATTTTAGGGATCAAACTTCAAAGTGTGAAACAAATACAACAAAAAGAAAACAGAAAAAAACTTGTTAATCTATTAGCAAGCGCAAGATGAGAAAAATCAGTAATTGAAATAAAGAGAAAAAATTACAATTTACGCTTGAAAAAACGTTAAAAATATTTAAAAAAAGGACACACACAAATAAGAAGGATAAATGCGTTTTAAAGCTTAAAAATAAAGGAAAGGGTGTTTATGAGCCCCGGCGTACAATTTTAAATATAAAAATTTAATTCCAAATCTTTAAACAGCACTTTTTTTGAGGGATAGAAAAATAAAAACAATTTTTATTTAAAAAACACATAAGCAGGAGTTTACAAAGTTCATAAGAATACAGAAAGAGAGTACAAAATTGGCGTGTGGTAGAGTGCAAAAAAATCGACTGAGGCGTCTTCAATTGAAATTCTTTTTCTTTCCTCTTTCTATAATTTTTATTTAAAAATTTGCATGTGAACAAAAAAATGTTAAAATGCAAATATTTTTATTGTCATTGTTGTAGAAATTGGCCAAACTTATAAAATCATAAAAAATATATATAAGAAGTGAAGAAAATAAAGCTTATTTACTCAATGAAGCCAAGGAAAAAGGAGCGCAAACAAAACATTAAAGCAATAACAACAGCAACCGAAGCAGAAATAAAACAATTGCTTGCATAAATAACCTACTACACGAAACTACAGACAAACTGGAGCACAATCTCCGAAAAAAAAAAAACAATATGTAATATTATCTTCCTTTTGAAAGAAAATATAACACACCAAACAAAAAAAAAAAATGGAAAAGAAAAAGAGAAAAATATCCAACCAAAGTAAAACAACTCCTTCTTAGGCGGCATTGGCTACTGTATTACAATTGAACATGCAACAAACTACACTTAATATCCACAGTGAACAGTGGCAGCAATACAGCCTTAAACAAAGTTTTTGAAAAATTATTATCGAACACCTGTATAATATTGATCATGGCCCAACCAACCAAGTCAAACATTTACAACGCACAGCAGCTCCACACACTCACTCGCACCCAAAAACATAAAGCTCCTTCCATTATTTGTTGTAGTTGATGGTAAAAGAAGAAAAAAAAAAACAAAAATGAAACAGACATTCTGTTGTCTCAACGTCTTCTCTCTGTTAAAATCTTAAGAAAACAGCGTTTCTGAGAATAATTCAAATGGATTTGCATATAAATAGCTTTTGATTCTTAATATATATGATACAAAATTCATAGTAATAAAAAACAGAGGTTCCATCGTCTTCCATCTTAATCCTTTTTTGAATTCTTCCTTAAAAGTTAAAACTTTTTTCTTTGAGAAGCCAGCGAATTTTCAAATCGGTTTTTATTTTATAAAATTTTAACGAATTTTCGAGGTTTTTTGAAATCATTTAACTTTCAACGTGCTTTCAAAGTTTGTTGTTATTTATTTATTTATTTATTTACTATTGTTTATGATTTTCTTAAATTTATTTTTTTATTAGAAATTTTATATGACTTTTATTCTTTTTCAATTTTCTTATTTTTTTTTTTATATAAAAAGTTTTTTTGCGAAATTAATATTTCTCTGTAAAGGAATTTTCTGCCCATTTTTGCATATGTTTCGCGTTTGTACTTTTATCGAGTGTTATTCCAAATTCTTTTTTGTTAATTTTAAAAAGTTTTTTTCTTTTAAAAATATATTTTAAAAAAATATTTCGGAAATTTTTAATGACATTTTTTAATGATTAAACTATCTTATTAAACTACTCGTTCTGTTTTGAATTAATTATAAAATATTGGCGTTTTCCTTCTCTTTACTAAGCGATTTGTTACCTTTTGTGGAAAGCCAATACATCGCTGATATTATAGATATTGCAAAAACGATAATAAAACAGAACTACTTTAGATTCAATAACAATTTTTACAAATTAACTGACGAACTCGGTATGGGAAACCCAACTTCCGCAATCTTCATGGAAATTTTCATGCAACATCTCGAATCACTACACGTAAAAACACTCATGGAAAAAGACAAAATAACTCATTACTATAGATACGTAGATGACATTATGTGCATCCTCGAGCAAGATAACGGCAAACAAATTCTAGAAAACTTAAACACAATTCATGATAAGATTACATACACAATGGAAAAAGAACAAGACAGAAATTTACATTATCTTGACATCACTATAACGCGAGGAACTGACTATTTAACATTCGACCTCTATAGAAAACCAACAACAACGGACACTACCACCCACAACATCTCAAACCACCCAACCCAACACAAACTAGCAGCGTTTAGACATATGCTACACAGGCTTGGGATAATGCCACTTACTCCAGATAGGTACAGGAGGGAACTCGACACAATCTACGCCATAGCTATGAATAACGGCTACAAAACCACTACCATCGATAAACTACTTAAACAATACAACACTAAGAATAGAAATAGAGAAGACAAGGGGACAGCCGATACAACACGACGGCACACCTTTACTTACACAGGACCAGAAATATACAGACTAACCAACCTTTTTCAAAAAGAAGGAATACTCACAGCATTAAAACGTGGAAACACCCTCAGACATAGTGTCAGAACAACGACAGAAACAACTGACAAATTTAATTCCAGCGGGGTATACAGACTTATCTGTACCTGCAAACGAACCTATATAGGGCAAACTGGACGAACACTAAGAACAAGGTTTACAGAACACATACGCTCATACAAACGGAAAAGAGAAGATTCAAACTTTGCATTACACCTTGACACTCACGGACACATACCAAGGGAAATAGATGAATGTATGACGTTATTACATCCTAGTAAAAAAGGACGAAGACTAGACATTCTTGAAAATATGGAAATCTACACGACCTCAGACACAATTTTCACACCATTGAAACTACTCATGCAAACGGGGAAACGAAAAACACCCTCAGACGGACACACGTACCAACATAATAGTAAAAGACGGAGGTATCGGTAAGTTCACTTTGCATATAAATGCCAGGTGGCCGGTATTCTGCTTACCTAAATATATACGGACCTAATAACAGAACTATCTGAACGCCAACACCGACTCACCAGTACAAACTAAACCGCGGCTTGAGAATGATGCATTGGCATCGAAAGCGCTCGCCATCGAATAAAAATCAGCCAGTTAGGACGGAAAATGGCAATATTAAACCCATACATATTTTAAAAATCTTTATAATACTAGATTTTGAAAAGTATACCGAAATACCAAAATTTATTTTAACATATTTAATTCGTAGTTTCAGAATCCCTGTCTATTTAACATTAATTTTTTCCAATGTGACTACAATATAAATATTGTATTTGTACTGTTAAGGAATTTTCTTTCTTTTTATTCCAGTTTTTTGTACAAGTTGTCACTTTTTTCTTATTCTGTAAGATGGTCTGAACCAAAAACTACTTCTAGTAGAAAAGTCTTCTTAGTAAACAAACTGACCATAGACAACAACATTTAACATGCACAATATAAAGTGAAATAAAATATAAAATAAGAAAAAAAAACAGCAAACAAAAAATTTTACATACAATGGAGTTACAAAGTGACAGTGGTAACATGTCTAAACACACCAGATTTTTTTTTCTTTGTTTGCATTTTTACTTTTCCAACTGCTAAATCCAAAATGCAAAATTATTAAAATTTCTCTGGGAGTTCTAAGGCTACGTAAGAACCGAACAGTTTTGTAAAAAAGTGTTGGCCTTGGGGAATTAATTACTTTAATTTAAATTCAAGGCATGCAAAGGAATTTAACTACTTAATTTAAGTTTAAAATTTTTTAATAACAACTGAAAGCCACAATTGATTTAAATGTATTTAGAAAATAATTTTGTATGCCTCCAATAAATAAAAAAAATACATTAAATAAAGTTAATAAATGCCATGTATGGCAATACAATTAATATCTCTAGTTTTATTACACTCTGTACTAAATATCGCACTCAAAGAGTTCGCATATCACAATGCATCTATCCATCCATCATCATTTCAATAATTTATTACAGAAAAAAAAAAACAAAAAAACAGTAGTATTAATTAATAAATTTTGTTATGGAGGCTTAAAAAAAATTAAATGTATTGATTCCTTATAATAATAATTGGAAGGCGTTTGAAAAAAAAACTTGTTTAAACGTTTTATCTTTATCATTTTATTTAATATTGAAACACCAGTTTTCAAATATTTAATCAATTAATAAATCAAAATAATTAATTATTTACTCTCCCTTTCACTTTTCCTCATTAAATTAAGAAAAACAATAAAGATAAAAAATGTTAAAGGAATTTCTACGCAAGTGAGTGTAGAACTTTGTTTGTGCAATTTATTCTATGCACCATCAAATAATACACTTGTAATGTACCGTTGTAAAACAAGTAGTAACATCATGTGTTTGTTTTTCCTGAAACTGACACCCCATTCCTGCTAAACCGTAGAATGATTATTGTTTTTTTATTTTTTTTTATTTTTGCTTATTCCAATACATGAATAATTGCTATGAAATGGCAACAATTTGCCAAAAAGAAATAAAAATGGAGGATAAAAGACCCGCATAATCCACGACAAATGGATAACAATTCGAACAAGTGTAGGAAGTGCAAAAAATATACAAAAGAACGACCATAAAATAACAGCCCAAAAATGATATGATTTATAATAAAAACGATTTAAAATGAGGAATAGAAACATAGAAAATTGGTGAGAGAGGATGTTTTGTTTTTTGGGAATATACAACTAAAAGAGTGTGATGCTTTCCAGGCGACCGACTAGAAGGTCATTTCTCGTCTCACTTTTAAGGAAGGATAGTTTCGAGCTAAAAGAGCATAGATCATATGTTTTTAAGTATTATTTTTAAGTTGATGAACTATTCCTAGTGGGACAAAAAAAAAATGAGAAATATGAGACTTTTAGATTTAAAGGCATCGTCTGATAATTTAATACCTTTATTGCCCTGCTTTGGAACCAAAGATAATTTCCTTTTTGTGGTAACTATTGAAAAGGATTTTTGGTATTTGTGCTTTTGTCTATTTTTTTATTTTTTTTTTTAGCTAGAATTGGTATTTTGGGGGTTTTTGACTATTTTTGTTTGAAGGTTTTTTCTATTTTTGTTTATAAGTTGAAAAACAAATGACAGAATATATGACAACTTAAAAAAAAAATATAATTTCAACGGGATTTACACTTTTTTGAGTTTAGCAAAAATAAAATAAAATGAATAAATAAGTTCGGTTGAGAAGGAGGGATAAAGGGAAAGAATGTGTTAGAAACCATCCCTTAAAAGTATGCTGTGAAAATAACTTGCTACAAATACAGTTAAATTGTTGTCAGACTTAAATTGGCTTAAGTTGTCATGCATAACATTTTCAGATTTTTTGTGAATTTTTTTATTTTTGCAGTTCAATCGCACACTTGCTACTACTTTTTTCACATTTGTAAATATTTAACTTTGCGGTCAGTTTGTTAACGGTAATAAAAGCAAAAAAAAAAAAAACAGAAAACATAAAACACTTTTTGATTAACGCTTCATCAATGACACAAAAGAATACTAAACTATTTTTCTAGACTTTCGCAACCATACAGAATTTTAATAAAGTCATTCAAAAACAATGTTGCATATAAATTAGTTCGAACAAAAACATGCATAAAATCAAAATGCGACACCTCTGTTGTTTTTCCCCAATAATGCGTGTGATGATAATCTGTCAACAGTGACATAAGGTCACTACTAAGTTAGTCCTAATATAAATATATGAAATAATGAGAAATATAGACCAGAGCATTTTATGGGCAGCACGAAATCATCAGTCAATTTCGTTAGCAAATTATGTAGCCTTTTGGTGGGAAAAGTAACTTAAGTTATTGTTCAGCATGTCTAAGAGACAACAGACCTATTAAATAGATATTAATGAATAAAGTTTGCATGACATCATGTTAAAGTAGAGTTAGTAATATTTGTCGACACATGCGAATTTTTCTTTTTATACAAGTTGTAAAATTTCATTAAGGACAATTGTATGTTTTGTTCGATATTTCGTTTGTAAATATTATAGTTTATCAGTTAAAAAATTGTATATATGAAGCAGTGGTTTGCATACAAGTGCAAATGTTTTCAAAAAACTGGTATCACTATTCTATTAACGAATTCACTTTTTAAAATGGCAACACTGAATCGGCGATAAAGAAATTAACAGAACATATGAATTGATGATACTCAGAAGCGAACCAAAATTTTTATTTTCATTAAAATCATATTAAAATCATCTCCTCTCAAAGAGACATCAAAAGTTTTAATACATTTTTAAATACTACACAAATAGCTTAACGAGATAATATTAAACCTTCTGAAGTTCTACATTACAGAATTGCTGTATAATGAGTATAGAACTCAGATATGACAATGTTGAAAGATATGCTCTTTTGATCTTAATGATTAGACTTATTAAAAAAATTAGCTTATCGGTACAGATGTGCTTGTGATCTGGCTGAATACTGAAGCTCTATACGAGTTGAGTAGCCACTTAGGCGACGTTTAAAATCACCTATCTCTGGGCTATTGTTATACCGTGTTTTAACTTTAATTTCTTGGCATCAACTAAGCTTAGTTGTGAAGATATTTCCTAACTTTTTGCAGCTTTCAACAATAGATTCCTGATTCATTTCCAATCCAGTCGATATTTTGTCTCTCCTAACAATTTTTTCTTTAACGTAGGTAACAAAAACTTCGACTTTTAAGACAATAAATTCCGTTTATCATTTGTGTTTGATGGGTAAAAATTTTGGTTAACGACAAACAAACACAACGTAATTTAAACTTTTATTTTTAGCAAACACACACACAGCATCTACTAAAACCCTCAATATTAAATAATAACACATAATTTTATTTAATACTGTCACACACACACACACACACACACACAAGCTGCAGCAAGCCCAAGTAACACGGAGAGAGTATTTATTTCATTGCAGAAAAAAGTTTGCAACATATCACTCATATAGACTTTATTATAAAACTTTTTGGTTTTGTAATATTTTATATTTTTGCACACATGTTTTGTTTATTAAACACAGTTTTTAAATCTTAATGCAGCTTATTTAACAAAACAAAAGAAAAAGCAACAACAAATCCACACATGTTGTTGATGGTGATGTTTTATAACATTCTGATAATTTTCTCTTGTCGATAAGAAGTGAGAAGTAGCACTCGTTTGCTGCTTGTTATCCTTCAAGTTACAAGCATTTCAAACAACTTAAATCCTGGCAAATTAACTAAATGACTTACTAATTGACATTTTGTGTTATCAGTTAATCCTTTATGTTGCCAACAAAAGCCTTTTTTTTTGTTCCTCTCCTCAGCCATCACTATACTTTCATTGTGAGCCACATTGACTTTTTGGTTATTTAACGCTAAATTATCTATTGTCAGTTTGTTGGCCAGTTTATGTGGATGTAAAACAACAAATTTATAAACATTTTGTGGCCCAAGTATTTATCGAAGTCATCTCGATTAGTTCGACCTCAATAAACTTTATGAAAGACAAACATTGTTACACTCTTTTAGTTTAGTTTAGTTTTGGTTCGGTTAAGTTCGAAAGAAAAATGGTGACACTTTAAAAAAAGTACACTCTCCCATATATACATACATACACACAAAAGCACACACACACACACACACACACACATATATATATATATATATATATATACAAAGTATACATTTTATACAAGTTTATCTAAATGCCTCAATAATATTTGTGGTCTTCTATGTTATTTTAGTCGTTAACAACTAAAAAAAGTTTAAGAAGCACTTGTTGTCTAACAGAAAGAATGTATGAAAAGGCCATAAAAATTTGTGCAAAATAATAATTGTAAGCGGCTGGGATTATAACATTTGCTTTACGCAAAATAAAAGAAAACTTTATCTCATGCATTATAAATTAAACTCTAATAAGCAAATCCAGGCCAAAGTCTTAAAAACATTTAACGGCTCTTTATGGTTCCATTTTTTTTTTAACGAAAAATTATGACCGATGAACAATTTTTAGAAAAATTGTTACTGGTGTAAAATTTCTATAGAAAAATTATGATACATGAAATTTTTTATACAAAAACTAGCGTGCCTGTGGCTGCTTTGCAAGTCATTATTTTTAAGCTGCAGCGTTCTTTTTTGTGTGCACCAAAAAATTCAATCATTCAAGAAAATTAATCAGAAAGAACACAATTTCCTTCTTTTTCGTTTTTATGTTTTTTTAATAATTTTATCTGTTTCACAATTCAATATTTTTGTGTGCTTATATAAAACGTCTTATTCTATTGCAATGCTTTTACATATGCGACATTCTTCGATTGATTTTGGGCTGCGGTATAGACAAACAAAGCAGTTGGTTTATTAACACGTGAACATGATACATATAATTGACCGTGCGAAAAACAGGGATCATTGCAAAAGCAACACGTATGGGGAACTGAAGCCGTTTAAAATCAAACGGCAAATCTGGAGGAATCATAGGAATGCGTGGTATTAGCACATCCTCCCCCTTATATTTTCCTTTTAAAATGTTTGCTTCAATCATATTTTTAATGACTTTTTTGATTACTAAACGTGTCCCACTGCAGAGTCGTGGCTGGCAGATATTTCTAAGCCAAATAATTGGTACACTAACTTTCAGTTGCATGCGGTGGGGCGGCAATCCAGGTAACTTAAGCGAATTTTAAAATTCGACTGGATAATTTACAACATCGTCTTGATTGGTAACGGAGTCAACCGATTTGTAGGTAAAAATTTCCTGGGAAATGTCATTCAAAATTGTTACATTGATATCCGAAACATCTGCATTATTCGCAGCTAAGATCGCTCTTTCCCCCAAACAATCATGATTTCTAAAATTTTGTGCAATACCGGGAAATACGTTTGTGACCAATTTTTGTTTTGATTGTGCAAAGTGGAAAATATTATCTGGAAGCGTAATCATTTTTGTGGTGGGGTCAATTGGAATTGCGCCATTCCCAATATCTAACAATTGCCTTGAAAAACGTTCGGCTGATGGGTCATTGTGCATTTGAACACGTAAATCACACACCTACAAAATGCAACAAAATATGAAAAACAAAATTCTCTATTTGTTTGTACATCCACTTGCTATGAACATGAGCATATTTCGGTTTGTATTGTCGTCGCATTCTGTGCAAGCACACACACAGCAACGTACAAAAGAAAACACACATTCCATTTGATACAAAACATTGAGCCGAAGTATGCAATAGAAAAAAATTTATGATTTTTTTAAAAAATATGTCTTGTTTCAAACGCACATTGTGGACGCAATATTGTGCGTAAACGCATGAAACAAAGATACAAACCAGCGAACGGCCATTACGAAGGTACTGTGAAAATTTGGTGGAAATCCGACGGCGCATCTTGTCAAACACTGGCAACCAACGGACACCTATTTTGGGCTTAATTTTTATATATACAGAGCACTATGACGTACAAATTTTTTCTAAAAAAAAAAACTATGACATGAAATTTTTCTACACAAAAATTGTGACATGAAATTTTTCTGCACAAAAATTGTGACATGAAATTTAAAAATTTTTCTATACAAAAATTGTGACATGAAATTTTTCTGCACAAAAATTGTGACATGAAATTTTAAAATTTTTCTATACAAAAATTGTGACATGAAATTTTTCTGCACAAAAACTATTATATGAAATTGAAAAATTGTGAAATATTTGGTAAAAAAATTATGATATAAAATTTAAAATTTATTCTGATAAAAATTTTATGCTGATAAAAATTTTCTATAGAAAAATTTATGCTGATAAAAATTTTCTATAGAAAAATTTATGCTGATAAAAATTTTCTATAGAAAAATTTGTGCTGATAATAATTTTCTATAGAAAAATTTGTGCTGATAATAATTTTCTATAGAAAAATTTGTGCTGATAAAAATTTTCTATAGAAAAATTTATGCTGATAAAAATTTTCTATAGAAAAATTTATGCTGATAAAAATTTTTTATAGAAGAATTTATGCTGATAAACATTTTCTATAGAAAAATTTATGCTGATAAACATTTTCTATAGAAAAATTTATGCTGATAAAAATTTTCTATAGAAAAATTTGTGCTGATAAAAATTTTCTATAGAAAAATTTGTGCTGATAAAAATTTTCTATAGAAAAATTTGTGCTGATAAAAATTTTCTATAGAAAAATTTGTGCAGATAAAATTTTCTATAGAAAAATTTGTGCTGATAAAAATTTTCTATAGAAAAATTTGTGCTGATAAAAATTTTCTATAGAAAAATTTGTGCTGATAAAAATTTTCTATAGAAAAATTTGTGCTGATGAAAATTTTCTATAGAAAAATTTGTGCTGATAAACATTTTCTATAGAAAAATTTATGCTGATAAACATTTTCTATAGAAAAATTTATGCTGATAAACATTTTCTATAGAAAAATTTATGCTGATAAACATTTTCTATAGAAAAATTTATGCTGATAAACACTGTAACGGTGAAAGTCGTACCTCGTTTTCACCTACACAGGATCACCACTTTATTAAGACTTTTCGAAAATGGATTCTTATTATTATTATTACTTATTGTTATTATTTTTATTATTATTACACATTGTTGAATTCATTCATTAATTTAAGATTTAAGAATTATTATATTATAATTTTTAATATAACGGTCGGGAACGTCAGAGCGCCACCTGTGAGTCAGAAACAACAAGATCATTAATGCAGTCAGCTGATATGCAGATCAAAAACTCACCGCTGAAAGTTGTCATGCAACTTTGACGGATAATATATTTGTGTATGTAAATGTGTGTACCCACGCACAGGTATATAAGGCGGAAGATTGTATGAAAAGATGAATTGGCAAGAAGATCACCAGCAGATAAGAAGTCCTTTGGAGGAGTTTAATACTCCCAATAACTTCTTATTAGCAGATAGCAAGTAGATCGCCTGTAGGTAAGAAGCCTTTTGGAGGAATTTAATATTCCGCAATTACTTCTTGCCCGCCTGCCGGTAAGAGATCTTTTTGAGGAATTTAAAATTCCGCAATATTCTCTTATCGACAGTACGGCTACAAGTGGTGGAAGTTTATCTTCTACCGGGGATTGGCTTGATCGTGCGACTGTTGCTGTGCGGAATTTTATATTCCCTCAGTATCTTTTAACACGGCCAAGAACTCCCCGCGATCGCTGCTGCGAAGTATAGTACTTAGTTTGCCGCCTGTACCGCTGCCGCCAGTACCACTATCAGGTCCTGCCGTTGCCGCAACTACCACTGCCGCCAGTACCACTACCAGGTCCTGCCGTTGCCGCATCTACCACTGCCGCCAGTACCACTACCAGGTCCTGCTGCCAGTGCCGTTGCCGCATCTACCCCTGCCGCCTGTACCACTGCCGCCAGTACCACTACCAGGTCCTGCCGCTGCCGCCTCTACCACTACCAGGTACCATCGCCTATACCGCTGCCGCTTTTAATGCTGCCGCCTCTGCCACTACTGTCGCAGCCATCTTTACCGCTCCCGCCGGTTGCCGCTGCCCATCGCCTCAGCGAGTTGACTCCTCGTTCTTCGGCTACGATTCCCGACCGTCCACTATCAACCATCTACCTTGTAAGAGCTGAATATATGAACTTGGTGATAAGTTTTATAAAGTTTATAAAACATTGAGTGTCAATAATTAAAAATTGCAACGACCCTGGCCTCCGCTGTCGCTATCCCAGCAACCAGAGAAAACGTGTCGTTACACCATTTGCTTTAGAAAAATTTATGCTAATAAACAAATTCTATAGAAAAATTTATTCTGATAAAAATTTTCTATTAAAAACTCTTGATGATAAAAATTTTGTATAGAAAAACTGTTTCTGATAAGAATTTTCTGAAAAAATTTTTATTGGTAAATTTTCAAAATATTTTGATCAATAAATATTTTATATAGTGCAATTTGATCGATTAAAATTTTCTATAGAAAGTGATTTTATTTTGCATACAATTTTGTGTATAAAAATGATGTTGGAAAAACTAACTTTGTCTTCGCTTTTTCGTTGAAAATTTCTAATTCAAAATTATAATTATTTTGATAACATTTGCAAAATAAAAATTTTCTATAGAAAAATTTATGCTGATAAAAATTTTCTATAGAAAAATTGATGCTGATAAAAATTTTTTATAGAAAAATTGATGCTGATAAAAATTTTCTATAGAAAAATTGATGCTGATAAAAATTTTCTATAGAAAAATTGATGCTGATAAAAATTTTCTATAGAAAAATTTATGCTGATAAAAATTTTCTATAGAAAAATTTATGCTGATAAAAATTTTCTATAGAAAAATTTATGCTAATAAACATTTGCTTTAAAAAAATTTATGCTAATAAACAAATTCTATAGAAAAATTAAGCTGATAAAAATTTTCTATTAAAAATTCAGAATTTTCTGAAAAAATTTTTATTGGTAATTTTTTCGAAATATTTTGATCAATAAATATTTTGTATAGAATAATTTGATCGATTAAAATTTTCTATAGAAAGTGATTTTATTTTGCATACAATTTTGTGTATAAAAATGATGTTGGAAAAACTAACTTTGTCTTCGCTTTTTCGTGGAAAATTTCTAATTCAAAATTATAATTATTTTGATAACATTTGCAAAACAAATTTTAAATCTCTTTTGAAATATAGCACTTGCCATGCTTTTAATTTAAGTTCTGCAGATTCCCTTTCCATTTGAGACAAGGTTATGGTTATAATGAACCAAGACTTACATTACGGTCTGATGGCATGTATAGAGATTTTACAATTAATTAAATTTAAAAACGAGCTTAAAAATACAATTTATGTAAATCAAATGGCAAGTTTTATTATTTAATAAATTTCACTAAAAATATATTTAAAATTTAAAAATTAAACAAAAATCACTTTAAAAACTTTGATTCGAAAATTTTGTTTTTAAACTAAAAGCATATTAAATTGTAATTTATCTTAATCACAGATTAAATAAATAATTCCGAGCAGATTGTAAAATTTCATTTATTGTTTTTGCGTTTTGCTATTTTTGTGTTTGTAGGCTAAATGAAATAACTGGTTTTCTGATTATTTACGGCTAAAGGATATAAATGTCTGGTCTGCAGTAAGAGGAGTAAAGTCATACAAGAGTTTATACTTTTAAGCAAAGCAATGTATATAAAAATAAAAAAATATAAATAAATAAAAACAATATGTTACATGAACATGGTGTGGTTGATTAATTGGTGGTAAAACAAGGACATTTAACAATTTCAAAATGTAATAAAGTTTTGAAATTGTTTGGGAGTAATTAATAAAATAGTGTGTTTATTTTTTGGAAAAAACTTCTATAGCAAAGGGTTTACCAAATGTTTTATCCCGTTTATATTCGATTGCATATAACTATACCCTGAGGTGAATAAAATAGGATTTTATTTAAAAAATATCTTGGCGAAAATGGTTGTGTATAGTTTCCATGCCTGTCCGTATTTCATAAGCTCTGTCTCTCGTACAAAATTGGCTAAACTCTGGAAATTATTGTATTGTTAACTGCTTTAGCACATAAATTGTTAACCAAATGAGGTTTACAATTAAAGGATGTGCCAATGGAGACGTTATTTTTATGTATAAAATGTTATCGATAGTAAGCCATTACACGACTATTAAAAAAAACTAAAAAATAATTAATTACATTTTTTACTGAAATTCTCTATGCGTGAGTAGAATATGTATCTGAACGACTTTTCTCCAACAGTGCCCGGATGGTGAAGTTAAGTCTAATAGTTTGAAAAATTTTACTTAATAATTTGAAAACAGCGTTTTTTTTGTTATTAATGTTACTTATTCTGTTTTCATTTTTTTTTTCTTTTCGAAATAATGTTGTTCAGTATATATTTCTTTAACACTTGTAAGACAGCAATCATGCTGTTCATTAAAGAATTATAGAATTAATTAAAAATTATTAAAGAAATTTTATTCCATATTTAAAATATTTTCCTTAGACAACTATTGTTGAAAAATAAAGGGTGGTCCAATCAAAACGCACGATGTTAATTGTAAGTAAAATGAATAAGTTTTCAGAGAATTATCGTAATATTTATGTGTGAAATAAATAAAATATCAGTCAAATGCTTGCCACAAATTCGATTGCATACTCTATAGGATGGTCTATATTTTCAATAAATGAGGTTCAAAGTCCCTTATGGGCATTGACAATAATTAGAATACTAATGAACGATAAAAAAGTATTGTCATTAATTTTTGTTGCCAACCTTCAATTTGTTATACGATTATCAAGAACGACAACTTTGTGTTTCCACAAAAAGTTTTAAATATTTGATTGCCTGCATTTGTTGTCAATTATTAATTAAGGGGTTAGACAACAACAACAACAACAACAAAAAACAACCAAAGCAAAAGTATACAATTAAAGCCAGACAAACTTGGCAGGCAATTTAGAGAGTTATTTAGATAAGAGAGAGGGTTGAAGAGAAAATTTTAAAGTTCCAGCATTTATAAACATAAAATATTTAATTAAATAAAATAACTGTTGCAACGATATGATACGAGTATGTTAAATATTTTAGATTGTAACAATTTAATTAATATAATTGAGTGTTGTTAAATTAAATAGGCTTTAATGTTACAGTTCACGTATTTGTTATGCATTTGTATTTAAAAAAATTTTTTTTTAGGCTGTAATGGAGGTCTTGCTAAATTATGACCTTTTAACTGACACTATAAATGTCACATAAATATTTGTTTCTTTCAACAAAATATATGTACCCCAAAAAATATTTGTTTAACATTTAACGCCTGTTTATGATAAAAAAATTACGCATCGTTGTGTTTAAAATTAAAACGCTTTATTGCTCTTTACCCCAATTTCTATTTTATGGATAAAGATGATGATGATGACGATGATGATGACGCTGATGTAAAATAATTTTTTGTGTTCTTATTTTTGTTGTCTAAACGATATTCGACAATGAAAGACAAAATCAATTTGTTTGTTGTAGGAAAAATCATACATATAAATAACACAACAACAATGAATACGAGGAGAAGAAATAATAAAAACTTCCGGCTCTTTACACATTTCAAAATGTTTTCTTTAACAAAAATAATTGAAAGGGGTTAAAGCAAATTGCCAGCCATCCCGATCCAACTGCAAGTTTGCCATCATTGGCATCTTAATCTTTTTTTGTTTTTTTGACGTCTGTATATTAAGCTAATATTTCAAACTCCCCCACAACCCCCACTAGTTTAAACTTGCACACACTTACCTTTATGTGTCTTGGCTGTTTGTATGTAAATATAACGATGATATGTGTTAATATTTGTTATAAATATCTCAAGGCAAATCTTTAATGTACGATAACGATATGTACATATGCGTGTGTTCATCGTGTGCATTTGTGTGTACTTAAGTGTGGGGTGTTTATGTTGAAAAATGTTTTGTTTTTCTCTTTAACAAGGTGTTACCATATGCTACCACTTATTTGTACGAGTAAGTAGTAGTTGCCATTTAAACGATTCTTCCCATTTTTAATGGCATAATGATGCTTATAATGACTCTTGATATTTTATTATAACTTCAAATGTAGAAAATTGTTTATAATTTAATAATAATAATTTCGATCAACATTTACGTTCAGTCTGTTTTGAATCAAATTCGAATGATGACTTTGAAAAACAAAAGTTTTTTTTGCTCTATTCTTTCGCTTAAACAAAAACGTTTATTGCACAGCATAAAATGTGTTTAAAAGGCGTAACAGAGCATAATTTCCAAAACATTTGCTAGATTTAAACGTACGACCAGATTTTGTTACACAATATGAAAATGAAAAAATAACAGAAAGTGCTTAATAAAAGGAAATTTCAAATTTGCTACTTATGTTAACATCATTTTTTTCTCTAATGAAACAATTGTGATTTTCAATGGTTGACAATGCAATGGTTGCAGTGTTGTGTTAATGCCGTAATAACAGTTGCAGCTTATTGGCCGTGTCTGTGTTGCATTTCATATGCTGCACTAATTTCTTTAATAAAAATTAAATGTTTTGTAAGCATTTGCAAAATGAATTTCCTAAATGGAAAAATGTAGAAAAGTATATTAGAAGCGATTTAAAATAAACAATTTTAGATTAACTTAAAATAGAAGCGATTTAATTTACAAAATTTTTTTTTAAAAATGTTTTATCAAAGAATTTTTACTACTCAACACCATTCTACACTTCTTTGAAGGTCTGCAGAAAATGTGCCGCTCATAGTTTCCCTAAAGTTTAGCGGCAAGTTGGACTAAAAAATAATAGTTGATAAATATTCGTTTTTGGTGATTTTACAAGTGTAAGCCAATTTGTTCGTTTAAAATCATAGAAAGCAAAATAAGCAGAATTTTTTAAATTCTTTATTTTATAAAGACAACCAGGAATGCCAAAGGAAATCGAAAAATTGTACCAAACGGCATTTTAAAAGACTCCAGTTGTACAATTATTTTATTAATTAATGTCTTTTTTAACTTTATCACTATCAGTTATTTTAAATTGTTTTTACAATACATTTTTAAGTTTACGGGGCATGTTTGACAACATAATTTGAAATATTTTTTTTTACTAATAGAAAATGTATTAATAGAGGACAACTTTTTTATAATTTGGTGTTTGTTGCAACTCATATATGTATTCTGTTCTATATCTTCTCTTGAGCGATTAAAAGGGGGAGGGGTATAAAAAATCGAAAATTACGTGACTTAATTTGTGAACAGCGCATCGTAAGAAGCAATTTTAATTTTAAAAAATCCCAATCCTTTAACGAAAACCTTTACATGAACTCTTAACACTTCTCCGGGTTACTCTTTACTTCAACTATTTGAACGTTCCGGAAATAATTCCTAACTTTTTTCAGAGGTTACACAAAGAATTCTAGTTTTAAAGGCCGTGTCAGATAAAACTTTGTTGCTTTGCTTGACATTTGAAACTTTAAAGCAAAAGCGTAAATCAAGTGGTGTATGTCACAATAAACTTAGACAATACTCATGAATTTTTTGTTTACATAAAAAAGCTACATATTTTCAATTCTAGTGCTATTTGTTTTATTCAAAAAAATACAAGTTAAAAATGTTAATTTTTACGCCAACACACAAATACACAAACACAAATAATAAAAGTCAGGTGTTTGTCAAAGCGCGCAAAAAGTTGAATGTTGGTTAACTTTTCGCTTTGCTTTGCGTCAGAAGTGCTTTATGTGGCAACTTTCATACATTTACGTACATTTTAACTCAAATGTCAAAGCGAAACTCTGACGCAACGCAAAGCAAAAGTTTTATCTGACACGGCCTTAAGCCTCATATAAGCTTAATTTAAAATGCTGAAATTATTCTTTTACAAAATTGCTTATTTAAAAAAAAACGTTTAAATATTTTGAAAGTATTAAAGAAATAAAATAAGTTGAAGTATTATTGTATTAACAGTTATAAACTGTATGAATACATTTTTCATGCAATTTCCCGTTTTTCGGTTTTACACAAAATGTGTTTATACACATTTTTCATTTTTACATATAAAAAGAGAAAAACTTCATTAGAAATCGAGGTTTGCGAAGCTCCTACAGCTTAAGTATATGCTCTTTATACAAGAGGATGGTATCAGGAAAGCCTATGACTTCTAGATTTACCATTTGTTTTCGTGCCGCATTCATTAGTTGTAATTTACCTTTAAAACTGTAAAATTCGGTAGCTACCCTGGCTTTGTTAACAACTATAATAGGGCCGTCAAATTCTTTTTGGAGTATATAGTATGGAGCTTTAATAATCTGTTTAATTTTTTCAATCGGTACTTTGTACTCCGACGAATTTTGACGTAATTCATAAATTTTCTTTTCAATGTTTGAATAGGGCTGGAGGGTGAAACGCTACTATTTTTGACGCAATTTTTCTTTTATTCGCATTTGTTACACGCTCTCATTAAAATAGGCCAAAAAAGCGACTAGTGTCGAAGTAATTTTCAATTATATAAGCGAAAAAAACGCCAGTTTTTACATTTTCCCAATTCAGAACTTGTAACTTTTTAACGACATATGCCATCAGAATTATTGTTTTATTATAAATTTTGTCAAAAATGCAGCCAATATCCTAGAATAACCCAGAATCCCCCCATACACTCTGGTGCATCAGTTAGAAAAACCTCTGCTTGGCCTCTGTAAAATTTCATTCAGATATCTTAAGTCTTCTTCATGAGTTACCGAGTTATTTCAAAAATAAAACATTTTCAAACCACTTTGCAGCATTGAATGATTTTAAGTCAAGAGAAAATTTATGTACGAAGTGCATGTGTTTATGTACAAAAATAAAAGCATATTAAATTAAGTTGGTTTTTCTTTTAAGTTGTATGCATATGAATGTATTTGTTAACATGACTTTAAGTTAAGTTAATAAAGTATTTCTCTTTTCAAGCACAAACATGAGATCAAATAATAAAAATAAGAAAACACGAGAATTGTTACTTGTCAAGATGTCATAAATGATGACCATCTTGAGGTGTTTTTTGTAATAAAAAACTTGAATAGAAGAAGTAGAAAAACTATAGTTGGCTGAAATATTAAACTAGACTTTATGTGGATGATAAAAATTAAATAAAAAATTGAAAAAATTAAAAACAAGCTTGTGGTAGTTGTTTATTTTGTCAATAAAATCAAAAATAATGGCAGATAGAAATAAATTAGAGTTCATTTTGGAGGAAGAGTTTTTCTGGTACACCCTACACTCTTAAAGCTAAAAAACATTTAACGATTTGGTATTTAATTTTGAGCTATATTTTACTATTCCTTGAATATTTTTTTTGTGGCCATATTAAATAGCTTAAATCTTGGATTTAAAAAAGCTGAAGGGTGTAGAATGACTCATTCAATTCTCCCAATTGCTGCATTTTAAGTTTCTTTCTAATTGACCGGGCTGTAAAGTGAAAGAACAAAATTTATGTGTTTCAGTTTTCTCTACGTAACTGTTCCGCCGTTCACCCCAAATCAAATTCAGCTGGCAAAAATCCTACTGTTTAATTCATTTCCTGTTCGTATTTAATTTTTATATAAACCCTTTGTACTCTAAAGCCCATATGCATAATAAATAAAATATATTTCAAATTTATATAATAGTTATAATTTTTTGACCTTTTTTAATATTTTTTAGTAATTAATTTTCAGCACTAGGTCTTATTTAATAAAAAAATTTTTAAAAAACTTTATTTTTTATTATATTTTCGATATTTCAAAAAATTTTTTCAATTTATTTGTTCATTATTATTTTTGTTTTTCCTGATGATGCCAACCAACGGTGTGGCGAAATAACGAAAATATAATAAAAAATAAAGGTTTTTAAAAAATTTTTTAGTAAATAAGACCTAGTGCATAAAATTAATTACTAAAAAATATTTCAAATTTAGTTGAAAATATTTTTTCAAAACGATCTTTTTTTTATTTATCTTTAATAAATATCTTTTTTTCTTTTTAATGATCTTTTTTATATATTTTCTTTTATTTTTTTTTTTTTATTTTTTTATATACTTTTTTTCTTTTCAATATTTCGCTTTCCTTTGGAAAGCTTCTTCAGGAAAAAATTTTTATTTTTGAAAACAAAAAATTATTAACAAATTGAAAAAAATGTTTCAAAACATTTGACAAAAAACATATAAAATATTTTTTCATACATACATACAAAAATTTTAAAATTTTTCAAATATTCAAACATACAAAAACAAGGAAACGGAAATAACAAATAAATAACAAATAACAAATAACAAATAACAAATTCTCTCTTATGAAATAATTATAACAAATTATGTGTCTTTTTAATTAAGTACCTATAATTCTGAGCTAAATTGTCTGTGTCTGTCTTGAAATTTATTCTCCTTACATTTGGTACATTAACAATTTCTAACATTTCCAACATATAACGTCTCTTGTAGTTTTTTTCTATATCTAATACTGATGTTTCAACAAACTTTGGATAATGATTATATTTCTAACAATGTGAAGATAAGGATGTCTTCTGTGTTGAAATATTCCTATATTTTTGGTCACACCTGTGACCAGCTAATCTTGTTTTAAGTTTATTTTTTGTTGTCCCAATATAAACTTTGTCACGCTTCCTCCACATGGTATCCTGTATACTACATCAGATATTTCCATTTTTCCTATTTTATCCTTCATACTGCTAAATAATTTATTTAATGTGTTATGTGTTTTGTGTGCAATTATATATTTATCTGTGTCATATATTTTACACTTTCTTAATCTTTCTGATATTCCAGGAACATAAGTTAATGATTTATAATTTCTTGGCTCTGCCGTAGAATTTCCTAAATTATGCCTATAACTACCATATTGTCAAATTAATCAGTTAGTTAATTCTACTGGAAAATCATTGTCAAATGAAATTCTCTATCACTTAAGCTGAAATCACACTATTGGTCAAATGTGCAGATTTCAGCCAAATTTTATCTTCACATTTTTGTACGAAAAAAATTTGGTGTACCGATGAGTTTTTCAGTGTTCACACGATTGTGGCATTTTAGCCAAAAATTGTCTGCGCTTATATGGTAACAGCAAGCAAGTGGCAAATATCTGTACAACCCTGTCATACGATTTGTGCATTTGTCTTTATTTGATGTGTTCTTTTGCTGATCAGCTGTGAACACAAAATAATATGCATTTGTGCATATTTAATGAATAAAAAGAAAATGAAAGCTCGGAGAATCTTAAAAAAGCGAAGTGTTTGGGTGCAGGACTGGCTTCAAAAGAGAACTACGAACGGCGTGTATATAAAAAATCTCTGCGAGTTTCGGGAAGTGGACAATCAAAAATTGTCCTTGGAGATTGCACTCAAGACTTTCGTCAAATACGCCAGGTATAGCAGAGTGCCCAACTTCGTACATAAGCAATGAAGCGAAAGAGGTTCGACAGGAATTCGAGCAATACTTTATGTCGGCCGCTGGTGAAATACATTTTCAATATAAATCACTATGTTAAATTAAACAAATGTGTAACATAGTTATGCAAGTTTATTAAAGTCAAGTTAACTTTAAAGTTAAATTAAAAAAACTTATTCTTCTTCTAAGTATGCAAGTGCATCCACGGTATATTATATGATATTAATGTGCAATTTGTTTGCAAGATTTTTATCTTTTTTCTCTACTTCACGCATCTGCGATGCTAAGTATATTTCACAGGTATGCCTCATTTTCTCTCTCCAAAAGCGACAACGCATGCTCCAATGTATTCTCTAGAGTTTTTTTTTAATAAATTCGTTGAAGTTGAACAATTGGACGAATTGGCCCATTTGGCCTTGCAATCATCTGCGTCATGCATAAGAAATTTTACTGCAACATCCCGCCAAGCGTTTTCTCTTTTTTGCCGGTTTTAATAGTCTGCGGAAGAGTACTCCCAGAGACATGGGTTTTTCTCTATGATTGTTTTTAAACTCATAACCTCTTCCGTAGACCATGCCGTTGTTACGTGCGGTCGCTTTCTCTTACTTGTTGATGTTGTGCCATCTATCAGATTGCCAATATTTTCAGACTCTGCAGCACAAATGTTGTGTATTAAAGTGTTTTCTTCATCCGTATCCGTGATCTTAAAAAATTATTAAACAATATTTATCGAGTATTTATAGAATAAATACAACTACTTACCAAAATATCCAATTGTTTATTTTTTTTACCCTCAAAATTTCATATCGGTCTTAATTGGGCACTTTGATTGGGCGGTAAGTGGCAGAACAAATTATCTGTACATTTAAGATTTTTTTCTGCCCTTATTGGTTTGTGAAGCGTTCACACGATTGGTACAACACAGTTGTTTTTTATCTGTCTATCGGCCAAAAAAATTGGCCTATCTGCCTTTTGCCAAATATTTTCTGTCATTCACACGATCTGTACATAAAAATGGACAGAAATCTGTACATTTGGCCAATCGTGTGATTTCAGCTTTATAGTCAATATTCTGTCTATCATATTTTTCGCTGTGTTTATTATCATTTGCCTCGGATGCTTTGAATAAAAATTAATAATTCTTCCAGAAGATGTTGGTTTCTTATACCAATCAAATACTAATTTATTTTTTTCCTTATTATCAATATATCTAAATATGGAAGTCTAGATTCTAATTCTCTTTCAATCGTAAATTTAATATCCGGATGGAAACTATTCAATTCTGACAAAATATCATCCACTACATCTTCTGAAGTTATACAAAATAAATCATCCATATATTTTGCGATTATTTTAGGTTTAATATGCATTTTACTAATACATGAATTTAGTAATTCCTTCATCACAATATCAGCTATAATTGGAGATGCTGGAGAGCCCATAGGGAGGCCCTCCTTCTGTTGATATATCCTTTTATCAAATTGAAAATACCTATTGTCTTCAATGCAAAACTTAAGAATACGTAAAAATAATTCCTTCCTCTATAATACTTAAAGCTAAACCTACAGGAATACTTAGGAAAAAGTGAAATTACATCAAATGAAAACAATCTATCATTATCTTGTATATTTATTCTCTTGGTTTTATCCTTAAATTCCAATGAATTTCTAATATTATATATTGATTGTCCTGTTATTACCTTAAGAATATTCGTTATATACTTGCACAGTCCGTAGGCCGGGGAATGAATGCAAGAGCAAATAGGCCTTAAAGGAAAATTCCGTTTATGGATCTTAGTTACTCCATACAGCTTTGGAGAATTTGATACATTAGTCTTAAGTCTATTTCTCTCCATTACTGAAATGATATCTTTTTTAAAAAGTTCATCAACTAAAAAATTGTTTGTTATTTGCAGTTTAGTAGTCGGACCCTTATTCAATATTGAGTATTTAGCAGAATCGTTAAGAATGTCATTTATTCTCGAATTACAATCGTCTCTGCTCATAGCAACAGTAACATTACCCTTATCAGCATTAACAATTAATATGTTCCTATTAGTACTCAAAAATTTTTTTAGCGGTTTTTACTTTATCTAATATAAAAATATCCCTTGCCGTAGGTCTAATGTTGCTAATGTGCCTATCAATAATCATTGTTGTTTTTCATATAAAATATGTTCTAAAATACATTTCAAATACGTTTTATTTATTATGCATATGGGCAGCATAAAAAATTAATAATAAAATAATAAAAGGGGTCAATAAACTATAATTATAAAAATATTTATAAAAAAATTTCGGGCGTCCGAAAATTATACGTTTTGATGTTAATTATGTGATTTAGAGCGTTTTGACAGCAAAAAAAACCGTCTTTTAGTTATAAAAAATTAACAAGGCTGCTTAGATAATTCCCGATAGTGTAGTTTTTCGTGAATGTAACCTTAATTGATTAAATATAATTAGATAATTTTGTAAAGCTATTTAAAGTCAAGGTCATGTGCCAACGAGCCCATAACAACTGCTGAACTGAAAAAAAAAAAATATTAAAATGCTTCACCAAACAAATTAAGCCTCATTTTAGTAAAATGTTCTTAAAAAAACTGCGTATGTGTTAAAAAAAAGCTACGAAAAAAATTATACAATAATAATTATAAATGCATAAATTGTCACTTGGCTGAAAAAAGGCTAAAAAAGTTGTTACTTGAAGAACTATAAGTGTGGTTTGTGTGTTTGAGTGTGTGTTTGTAAACGAAAGAAAACATGCGTTGGCTGTTTTGTTAAAGTCCAGAGTCTTTATTACAAAAGGAAAACAATTGTGTAGGCGCTGTAAATAAAGTGGTAAAAACTCCTCAGTAGTAAAATAAGAAAATTGGACAAGAAAACTAATTGAAAGGTGTTTTTTTAGGCTAGATAGAACTTTAAATTGTAAAAAGTAACACAAAAAATGAAATTTCGATGAAACATTTTTTTTTTATTTGTTTCAGTATACTCTGACAAATCATCATGAATAGACTCTCGCTTGAACAACGCTACGAAATTATCCAAATTTACTTTGAAAATCAGTCGTCGATTCGCGCAACTTATAGACGACTTCGTCATTTTTATGGCGTACATAATCGTGCATCTGAACAAGCCATTCGTCGAACTGTCGATAGATTTCGTACCACATACTCTCTAGAGGATGCAATAACACCAACACGTTAAAGGAATGTGCGTACTGAAGAGAATATCGCCGCTGTAAACGAAAGTGTGGAAGAAGATCCAAATTTATCAATTCGTCGTCGGTCGCTGGAATTGGGGCTCTGTCCGTCCACTACGTGGAAAATTTTGCGCAAAGATCTCGGCCTACACCCGTATAAGATCCAGCTGGTGCAGGAATTGAAGCCACGAGACCATTATGTGCGTCGTTCTTTCGCCGATTGGGCTCTAGAGCAGTTGGCAACTGACCCATTGTTTTATCGCAAAATTATGTTCAGCGATGAGGCGCATTTTTGGCTTAACGGGTTTGTTAATAAGCAAAATTGCCGCATATGGAGTGAGACCAATCCACAACAGACCCTACAGACTCCATTACATCCAGAAAAATGCACCGTTTGGTGCGGTTTTCACGCTGGTGGCATCATCGGACCTTATTTCTTCAAAAATGAGGCCGGAGCTCGCGTTACGGTCAATGGAGATCGTTACCGCACCATGATCAATGATTTTTTGTTTGAAAATATGGATGACATTGATCCGGACGAGATGTGGTTTCAACAGGATGGCGCTACGTGCCATACAGCGAACGCAACCATCGACTTATTGAAATCAAAATTTGGCGATAAGTTGATTTCGAGAAATGGACCTGTCAATTGGCCTCCAAGGTCGTGCGATTTGACACCACTCGACTATTTCCTGTGGGGCTACGTGAAGTCACTGGTTTATGCTGATAAGCCAGCAACAATTGACGCCTTGGAGGACAGCATTGTTCGTGTTATTCGTGACATACGCCCAGCAGTGCTCGAAAAAGTGGCCCAAAATTGGACGTCCAGAATGCGCTTCGTCAAGAACAGCCGCGGTGCCCATATGCCCGAAATCATTTTCAAATGTTAATGTCACGTATTGATCCTTTGAATAAAAAAGAAATTTTGATTACAATTTAATTTTTTGTGTTATTTTTTACAATTTCAAGTTCTATCGGGCTTAAAAAAGCCCTTTATTATAAACTGACTGCGATAGATGAACCTGGACAACATATGACATGGTACAGGGGGCTAAATAGTAAAAACAATGAAATCCTGGTATAAACCTAAACCATTAAAATAACCTGTTGGTGTAACAGAAGATTGTGAGTTCGGAATGCGTTGCAGCATCATAAATAGGAGAAATAGTGGCTAAAAAAGTGCCACAGAAGAGTACAGTAAGCATGAATGTACAGGTATGTTGAAGAAGAGAAAAGGCTAAAATTATGTTTTCTATTTAATTGTTAAATCTTATTATTTTTTATTTTTAATAGCATATTTTGTTGTCGTTTTAATCGTAATATTTTTTTCTTTTATATTTTAATGTTTACTTATCCCACATACAACACGATATTGTTAATATTTAAAAATAGCTTAAATAGCAGCATTTAACATCTTTATAACATAAGCCATATTAAACTTTATATACACAATCACTTTAAGAAAGAGTGATTGATTCTGTAAAAAGAAAATTTTAAAAAATTGAGAAAACTTTCAAGCTTTTGCAGTGCATTTAATTGGTTTGTTAGTAAATTTTACAAAAATGTTCAACATTTTCTCTACTTTTTGCTCATTAGAACTCAACATGTCCACTAAGATTTATAATGTTTAGAATTTTTTTTTATTAAATTATAGTAGAGTTTATATGTATCTACTAGTTTGTTTTTTAGCTTGGTAGTCGTTTTTTTATTTGCTTTCTTTTTCAGTTCATATATAAAATCATTGAAGTGCGCATGATTTTAATTTGAAATTATACAAGAGTTAGAAAGAAGCCTAGACTGGTAGGAGCTACTTTTATCCCATTTATTTTTCTCATCATTATCATCATCATCATCATCATGGATGATTATCATTTCTTTTTTGAAGAGCCAACTAACAGTTGTATTGTGTATGTGGTAAGTAACGCCCTTTCTAATTTTTCTAAGTCTATAAAACTGACTGACTAACTGAATGACTGAATGGTGGGAGTTGATGTTTTACATTTTTATATACATATATAAATCTGAATAGTACATAAGTAAGAATGTAAATATGTTGTAATTGCGATGTTGAAAAATAGAAATAGAATAGAAATATAGAAGGAGTAGGAAAACTAAAGAAATTACTAAATTGAAACTTTAAATAAAGACTAAATTTACACTTCGTCAATGAATACACTATACTATACCACACTACATCTCCCATCAAACGATTGTTTAGACGATTGAAAGATTTTCATTTGGGTACGGAGATATATTATCTGCCTTATGGATTTTTCTTCTGGTATAAAAACTAACAATTGTTTTATAGCAGATCGAAATTCCTGTCTCCGTAATCGCAATACCTAAGCATTTTTTCACAGAGAGTATAGAAAAGAGCATAAAAAATTGTTGAAATAAAAGTTGTTTGGATATTTAAATAATTTTCATTTACTTTTTTTTTTGGAAACGTACTTTAATTGTACTTGTTTGCTGGGTTATTTTGTTTAGTATAGTAGATTTGCTTAATTTATGTTCTGTGGAATTTTCGTCCTAGTACTATCAGATTTATTTTTTTTAACAACTTTTTGCGAAACGTTAAAAAAATATAGGAAAAGAAAATTAAATCTTTATTTTATTGTCTTCACATTGTACATCTTAATATTTAAAGACATAAATAAATGAGAAAATATATTCTGATAGGGTTTCCAGAATAAATGCTTACAAAATAAAAAAATAAAACCATTGTGGCCAGATTTACAGTAAAACTAACGCCAGCCGTAAATATTTTAAAAAGATAGCATTTGAAATTAATTGTAATTTTTCAAGCATTAACTCTTGACTAACTAAATATTTACTAACGAGAGTTAAGGTTTTAGCTAAGGAAAAAAGTCTTTGGTTAAATCATAGTCACTAGTTAACTAAAAACTGGGCTTTAGTTTGTTAGACAGAAGCTCATGAGTTATAATTCCAACGATGTGGTAACGAGAAAGAAAATAATTGATATAGGATCACTATGGTCGATGAGTTTACATAACAATAAATGGAAAACCGCAATGCAAGTCTCCTAAAGTTTTGATTAGAAAAGGAAACCAATTATTTCATGGTCTGGGTAGATAATCTTCACGGCTACACCACACAACTTTTTCCAAACGATGTACTGTTGCATTACCCCCACCGACGGGAGTTTTTATAGTCTCCGGCTCTCAAGCAAGGAGTAAGGGCTTGGCCCTGCTTGTTATGCTTCTAAAATGTCCACCTGAGGTGTGTACTTTACAGGCGTTGGTAGACGCATGGTATTTTACCCAGTGGTAAGACTACCGTCAGATTAGAGGCATACGGCGCGCACATTTATCTGTATCCAAATAACAACAGTATGTGACAACCCTGGCTGAATTGGTTAAAGAACCTGGTTAATACAATATGACAATGTGCCCAGTCTTTATGAATTTCTTTACCATCTGGACTTGTGTCGTTTAGGGGTATAAGGGAGCCCAGTCCCCGGAAGGCAGCAGGGAGTCAACTGGAAGCTCCACGTTATCTCCACAGTAAACAGTAAGCCCCAGAGTTCCGCTAATTGTCTCTTTAGCCTTTTAGCTGTTCTATCACTAATTATTGAGGTTGGCCCTTCGGGAGTATCGTGGTGGCTGTGTGTTTCGCGGCCCCTCATGATTTTGATTAGGAGGCAAGGATCATCTCACCTTTACTGAGAACAACGGGTGAATGATCCGGATAAAATAAAGATGCTAGTCATATGTTCTGGACCAGGATTTGGATAGTCTCCAACTCTTAAGCAAGGAGTAGTGGACCCTACTTCAGTACCGCTAAAATTGCAACTAGGAATGACCTGTCGCTAGAATTAGTCTTCGGCTTCTTTTTCATTCCACAGTGGTTTGACCACCATCTGATTAAGGCTTATAGCCAGGCGGAGATATAAATCTTGTGGTCTGGATGTCTACGCTGATGAAAGACACATTTTTGCAAAACAAAACATCAAGAAGTTAGAAATTCGGCGGAGTCTGAGAGTATTATGGTTTAAATGTCGGCGAAAATTTGTAAAAAGTGCACGCTTAAAATACAAGTCATCTTAAGTAAAATCTAGAAAGATCCATTAGGCACGATAACAACACAAGGAACAAAAGGTTAAAAAAAAATAAATTAATAAAATCCCTACACTCAATAATTAAAAAATCTTAATATATATATATATATATATATATATATATATATATATATATATATATATATATATATATATATGGGAGTTGAGTTTTCTCTGTTAAACGTAGTAGACGTGCAAATAGTATTCGGAAAATATAAAATAAAAATATTTAAAATAAAATTTGCTTTATGTTTTCTTTTTTGTCTCTTTTTTTTAATTTCTGTTGGAAAGTTAACAGTTAAGTGTAGCAACACTATTATGGTGTCTGAAAGTGAAGATGTTGACAATTTGCTTAATTGGCAAATTATAGCAACAAAACGCAAAAAGACTAATGCAATAATTAACACTTCGGGAAAAAAACTAAAACTAATTGATGACGGAATAAACATTAATAAATTTGCTGCTTTGGACAATGATAATTGTGTTATGGATACTGTTAATAAATCTGATGACAATAATGTTCCTGGCGATGATGAAGCTGATTCTGATTCTGTAGTTAAACCTCCACCTATTTTTATTGATAATGTTAGTAAAATGGTTAAATGCATAAGTAATGTGATTAGTTCTTCTCAATTCAATTATAAAGCTTTATATGATGGTCAGATTAAACTTAATATAAAAGCAGTGGACTCATATAGAAAGCTAGTTAAGTATTTTGATAGCAACAACGTAAGCTTTCATACCTATCAACTTAAAAATGAGCGATCGTAAAGATTTGTGATTAAAGGCCTTCATTTCTCTACCAAAAAAATAGAAGATATAAAAGCTGATCCCCTACACAAAGGTCACCAAGTCAGGAACGCGGTAAATGTTAAAAGCAAATTCACTAAACAGCCTTTACCAATGTTCTATGTGGATATTGACCCTATCCCAAATAATAAAAAGGTTTTTGAACTTCGTGAAATTAATCATTGCATGGTACAAATAGAACCCCCTAGAAGTACGACCGATATAGTGCAATGCCACCGTTGCCAAGAATTTGGTCATACCAAAACTTATTGCAGGAAATCTTTTGTATGTGTCAAATGTGGACTTGGACATCCAACACCAAATTGCCCAAATGATGTTAAAACCCCTCCGAAATGCGTACATTGTTTAAAACAACAGACTGCCAGTTACAGAGGGTGTGAAATATATCAAAATTTATTAAAGACAAAACTTTCTGAA
This sequence comes from Trichopoda pennipes, assembly GCA_030448955.1. Taxonomy (NCBI): domain Eukaryota; kingdom Metazoa; phylum Arthropoda; class Insecta; order Diptera; family Tachinidae; genus Trichopoda; species Trichopoda pennipes. Next base: position 6,019,682 of record JASKUP010000175.1, read on the forward strand.
AAATGAGCCATCATTAATCATCAAAAACAATTTTTTCCAAGCCAAAAAGACTTTCCTTCATTTAATTTAAACTCTAACCAAAATCAAAACAATTTCGCGGGAAAATCCTATGCGAATGTAACAAAAGAAGGTGTCAACAACAACATCATGAAAAATATTAAAAAATTATTAAATAAACAAATAGAACTAACAAATACACTTATTAATATGATGTCTCTTCTCATTAATAAACTATGCAAGTAAATCTAAGATTGGCAGTATGGAACGCTAATGGACTTGCGAGTAAACTAAATGAAATTGATTATTTTATGAATGAAAAGCATATTGACGTATTTCTCATTTCTGAAACCCACCTTACGTCGAAATCTCATATAAAAATAAAAGGTTATGATTTTATTTATACAAATCACCCAGATGGAAAAGCCCTTGCTGGTGCTGGGTTATTTATAAAATCTTCTATTCTATTCGTTATGAGCCTGAGAAAGAATTTCAAAAAGATTATTTACAAGCCGCTGATGTGAAAGTAACCTGTAACAATAGACTTATCAGGATTCACTCTATATATTTTCCTCCTAGACACACAGTTAAATGTGAACATTACGAAAGCTTCTATAAATCTTTGAGATCCCGTTTTATTGTTGCTGGTGATTATAATGCAAATCACCCTTGGTGGGGCTCCACGCTTACTAGTCCCAAGGGTAAAGAATTATACAAATGTATTTCAGGAAACAATCATTCAAGACTTTCTGGGGAAACCCAACATATTGGTCCACTGATGTAGCAAAGATACCAGATCTTCTTGATTTTGCTGTGTATTCTGGAATCTATAGATATTCTGGAGTCGCTAGATATTTTAAATGACGATAGCTTAAGCTCTAACCATACACCGATTATAATTAATTTCAATGCTAATGTGAAAATTTCATCTAAAAATGGGAAACTAATCAAACAGAATACTAACTTGAACTTCTTTAAAGAATTTGTTGAAAATAATTTAAATTTAAAAACCGAAATTAACACAGCGGAAGATTTAGATGACTTTATAGAATCTTTTAACTTATTAATACATGAAGCTGCGTCCTTATCTACCCCTCCGTCATCCATTCGTACACAGGATTTAGGTCGAAAAGTCCATGCATCCGCTGTTGCTCGGAATTTAATAAAACAATCTATACGTTTATGAAGAGTGTGGCACCGAACCAGAAACCCAAGCAATAAGGCTAATTGGAATTTGGCAATCAACTTATGCTCAGAAATGTTGGCGAAAGAGAGAAATGAAAATATTAGTTCATATCTGAAAAACCTAAAACCTCAAAACAAAAAATAAAGATCATGAACTGTACAATGCTACTAAATTTCTCAAGAGACCTGCAAAAGGAAATGTTCCCATCAAAAATGCTAATGATGCTTGGCTCAGAACTGACAAAGAAAAATCTATGGCATTTGCAGAACATCTAGAATCAATTTTTAAGCCTCATCAAACGCGTACTTATGGCGACGATGTAGTGAACTACATCTTGAACATTGCTTCTCAAATGGGGTTGCCTATTAAGCATATGACACCTAATGAAATTAAAATGGAGAAATGTGGCCTTAATAAAAAGAAATCTACGGGATATGACAAAATTGATGCGGCTGCAATAAAGTCTTTGCCTTTTAAGGGAATCTTATTCCTAACTTTAATATTTAATTCCATATTACGTCTTTAACACTTTCCTTTACAATGGAAGTGTGCTGAAATTATAATGGTTTTAAAACCAGGTAAACCAGCAAATATATTGACGTCGTACAGACCTATTAGCTTATTACCTATTTTATCAAAAATTTTTGAAAAATTGTTTCCCAAACGTTTAAATGCATTTCTGCAGAAATACAATATTATTCCCGATCATCAGTTCGGTTTTCAAAGTCAACATGGTACACCAGAACAGTGTCATCGAATTATTAAGGTGAAAATAAAAAATTCTGTTCTTCTGTATTTTTGAATATTCAGCAGGCTTTTGATTAAGTGTGGCATGAGGGATTATTATACAAATTGAAAAACCTGCTTTCTGCTCCATTTTATTTATTCTTTTTATCATATTTGAAAAACAGATGTTTCTTCGTCAGAGTCAACCAAGATTTTTCTCATATTTGTCAAATTGATGCTGGGATCCCTCAAGGAAGCGTCCTTGGACCAATTTTATATACCATATACACCTATGACATGCCGACAAAAGAATGTGTAACAGTGGCTACTTATGCAGACGACACAGCACTCTTATGTTGTAGTGAAACCACCACAGAGGCTTCTAGAATTTTACAGCTGCAGCTAAATAGTCTTTATGATTGGCTTACAAAATGGAACATTGTTATTAACCTCCAAAAGTCAAGTCACATCACATTTACAACAAGAAAGGAAAATTGCCCAGCTGTGTTTCTCAATGGCACTTTAATCCCTAGTGTGATCATTGTCAAATACTTGGGGTTACATTTAGACAGAAGACTCACATGGAAAGCACATATTAGCGCGAAAAGAAAACAACTTGACATCAAATTTAAGCAAATGTACTGGCTTCTTTGCCGTAAATCTAAACTTTCTTTGGAGAATAAGGTCCTGCTTTACAAAACTATTTAAAAACCTATATGGACTTATGGCGTAGAGTTATGAGGCACTGCAAGTAATTCCAATATAGAAATATTGCCAAGATTCCAATCCAAAGCTTTGTGGTCTATAACGAATGCTCCTTTTTATGTAACAAACAAAGCTCTTCACAACGACCTGAAAATACCTTTTAACAAATCCGAAATTAGAAGATTCAGCTCCATATATTTAGAAAGGCTTAGTAATCATACAAACGTACTAGCAATTACGCTTTTAGATGAGACTGACGAAGTTAAAAGGCTCAAACGAAATCATATCCTTGATCTCCCTTACATTTAAGATTGACTAACGTGCGTTATGAAATGAGAGTATAATAAGAAATAAAAATTTATAATGTTTATAATATTAATTATTTAATTTAACTCTATATATGAAAATATTATTTTCATATGTAACATAAATTTTTCTTTTCAATTGAAAGCAATCAAACATGTTATTTTTGCTAACTTAACACATTTGCTTATTATTGTAAGATAGATTGCAAATAAATATATAATAATAAAAAAAAAATATATATATATATATCTACATATATATATATATAGTGCATAAGATGCATTCCCCAGCACTAGTGAACACTCCTTATCTCTTAAGAATCAGTACTGTAGTATCAGTGTTGTAATGATAAAGCGAAACGACTAAAATTGTTATTGCAAATGCAATATTGATTATAGCGATAATTACCCTACCTATTTCGATATGATTTGATCTCTTATATAAACGTAGTTCTCTCCACGATATTACTATACTCTTAAACAAACATGCAAAATGCAATTGAAAAAACAGCATAAATTGAACATTATAAATCAGTTACTGATTTTTCAATTATGTTCCATCCGTTATATGAGTGCGTCCTAACTTGAAGTTGCAGTTTTTTTTTTTTCGTTTCATCACTTATTCTAATGTAATTAAGATTTTGAATCCGCAAACCCTATAAATGTTATATAGTGTAACTTGATATGTTTTATTTAATACAGATATTATTTGCAATTTAAAAGAGTGGGTGTTGACCACTATTTGTGAAATGTTCTTCTTGTTAAGTATATTTTTTTTTAACTGTAAAGATAAAACTTATTTTTTATTTGTTTTGTTTTAATATAAAAAAAAACATGATTCTTTCAAAGTAGTAGAAATAATTTATGTAGTGTCCGGTACTAAATTACACGGTTCAGTTTAAGATTTATAGAAACATATAATTTTTCTCACTATTATAGTAAACAAATGCGTTTGTTGTTATTGTAATTATTAAATGTATTGTACTTATGAGCGAATTATTTAAGAATACCATGCCAGTCAGTGGTTGAAAATAGAGAGAGTTTATTAACAAAAAGGAACTTAAAACTATGGTTATATACAGAGATGCCAGATATTATAAATAAAGTTATAATAGATCTCCCATGCTTATCCTAAAAGATAATCGTTGAAATAAGTTGGTTCCCGACGCCTTCGAGTGGTCCTTCGTAACGAAGTTTGAGTAGCTGGTGTCGGTTGACCTTCTGTTGTTGAATCCGAACTATTTTCAGTATGGTACGAAAGCTCAACTAAATCTTCTAGTTCTACGCCTGGTGTAGCGTCCTGTTGAGTATTATCCTGTTGTATCGATTCCGTAGGTAAAGAGTCCGTTTGCTTTTGAATATTTGTTGCTTTAAGCTGGTTAATATGTCGTTTAAAAGTATACCCATCATCTAACTTGACAAGATAGTGAAGATGATCATATTTTTTGATGATGGTTCCCAGCCTCCATAAATTTTTGTTGCTTGAATAATAACGAGCGTGCACCCTTCACTTAATTGTCGTGAGTGTCATTGATCTGTAGAAATTCTTTTAAAAGCTTTAGATGGCTTTAAAGCATCTAATTGTATACGTATTTGCCTGTTGAGGTATTGCTCTGAAGGAGTTTTCCCATTTTGAAGTGGTGTTGCGCGATATCGGAACATAATTTCTCTTACTTTTTTACGAATGTTTCGAGGGTCGCTTGCCATGGCCTTTAATCGGTATTTTATCGTCTGAATATTTCTTTCAGCTAGACCGTTTGTAGCTGGATGTCCAGGAGCTATAAGTTTTTGGAATATGCCAGCGTTTGAACAGAATGTTCTAAACTCATCACTGGTGAATACTTTGGCATTGTCTGATACGATAACATCTGGATATCCGTGTCTAGAAAACAAATCAAGGAGCAATTCTATTGTAGAGTAAGACGTCGGAGCAGTCCGTGTTATACCGATTTCAGCCCATTTAGATTTTGCATCCATAACGACCAGGTAGTAATGATCCTGAAAAATACCCGCGTAATCGATGTGTATACGTTGCCAATTACTTTCAGGTTCCTCCCAAGAATGCAACTTAGCTTTAGGCGGGTTTGCCTTAGTGCTACCACACTCTAAACAGTTACGTACTAACCGTTCGATGTCTTTATCAATAGCCTTCCAGTAGACATACCTTCGAGCTAACTGCTTCATTTTTGTTGTCCCAACATGCGTTTGGTGTAGCTCACGTAAAACTGCGCTCTGTAATGCCTGTGGTATGACTACCCGCTGACCCCTAAATATTATCCCATCCTCGTCGCCAATTTATTGTAATTATTAAATGTATTGCACTTATGAGCGAATTATTTAAGAATACCATGCCAGTCAGTGGTTGAAAATAGAGAGAGTTTATTAACAAAAAGGAACTTAAAACTATGGTTATATACAGAGATGCCAGATATTATAAATAAAGTTATAATAGTTGTCATAATCAATCGATCAGTCATCAAGCTAGACAATTATAAAAGTAGGAAAATTAGAATACATGCCCGGGCAGAAAAAGTATGGAGTATCCTGTAAAAAATGTGTTATAATTTTTTTTTAATTTTACAGAAAATTATCATCACGATTTTCTATAACAAAAATTATTTAGTTACAATTTTTCTATAGAAAATTTTAATCAGTCATTATAACAAAAAATATCAGTAACAATTTTTGATAAGAAATTTTTTATTAAAAAAATACCATTAGTTATAATTTTTCAAAAAATTTTCATTTTAGATCTTACGTTTTAACGAAATTCGGGCTTTAGAAATTCATTAAATAAGCTAACAAGTGGCCAAGTTATGAAATTCGATAGTGATTGAGAAAATGAGACTAGACATTGATTCACCGAATAATCGATTTTATTAAGAAACTTTTTAAAAATTTAAGATTTTCAACTTCAATCGTTCGTTAGCTCATAAATATTAAGAATTGAAAATATTTCCTATGTTCATTTGAAAGCCAAAATTGATTTAAATAAAACAACAACTCATACGCCAGGTGGCAAACAACAATCAATGCTTAAATAATTTTACCAGCAGCGAACAAAGGAGAGCAGTGGCAGTAAGGAAAAAACACAGATTTTAGACAAGTTTGAAAAAAAAGAAAAGGTACCAACAACAACAACAACAAAAATGAAAAATGCATGGAGTTAAGATATGGCACTGGATGGACAAGAACATGGTAGCCAACATTCTCTTCTACTACTTTAGGGCAACAAGAAAATGAGGAAACAGCAAGAGGAAAGAAAAGCATTAAACATCTGTGCTGCCAACCATTTTGGAATAGAATACAATGCAATGCAACAATAATAATAATAACAACAACAACAAAACTAGTTGTGAACATGTAAATTACTAAAGTGTACTTAACTCGCTCAACACTACAGCAAGCAGGAACAAGGACAAAGCCAGCAAAAGAAAAAAGCATATGGTTACACATGTCACTTTGTTATACAGCAACAGCTACGAAACATAAATGTACGGAAAGAATATATGTAAGTACCTATGTATATAAAAAAAATAAACAAACTGACAGACAAGGAATGTATTGCAAGCAATAAAAAAATACAAAATAAAGAGAAGTGCACAAGAAACAAAATAAAATAAAAAAAAAAAAAAAAAAAACAAAAGTAACAGTAGAGTTAAGTCCATAATGAATATGGATGGATGGGAGTGAGCAGAGTATGTATGTAGTACACTTAGTCTAGTCAGTATATAACTGTAACATACACAAGTGCATAAATATGCATGTACATTTTTAGTTACACTAAATAAAAAAGCAATATCGTCTGTGTTGGAACAGCCGGTTCACTGCGCACCAATCAAATATGCGTAAAAAGTAAAGGGAGGCGGGCTCATATTCCAAAATACAGCACACTACGCTACACTGATTTTGTTGTTTGATACAGCAACAAAACATTGACACACACACACACACACACACACCATGCATACTTGCTCTTTCAATACATTCATGTTATATAGTATTTGGACCCACAACAACAACAACGACAACAACAATATGAAAAACACTGTTCAATTTAGTGCGCAAGTGCTTAAAAGTGTAAACGGGTTTTTCCTTTTTGTATTTGTTTGACTTTCCTTAAAAAAATGTGCAAGTGTGCGTTTGGCAATAGGTGTGTGTGTGTGTGTATGTATGCTTGTGTCTGAATATAATCCTCGTGCCATACATGCAACCTGGCTTATAGCAGTAGCAGCATTAAACAGCATTTGGTAAGCATTAGTAGATACTTTAGTTTTGTACTGATTTTACGTACGTGCGGGTGTTGCTTCCATTTTACTACGGAGTCTATGAAAATTTAATCATTAAAAAAATAAATACAGTAAAATCAGCGTTATAATTGATTCAATACATGCTCACACATCACAAAAAAAAAATTGCAACAAAAAGCTAAGTAAAGTAAAAACAACGGCAACAACAATAATAACAAAGTGATAAAAGTAATTGCAAATTTAATTAACTGGCTGGCACTCTACCGTAACTGCAATTACTCTCGATACTTGTTAGTAAGTGAGTGAGTGATTGAATGAATGACTTGCTAAATGATTGGATAGCTGCTTGGTAAATGTGTGTTGCAGTTATGTGTAGTAATTATATGCAATTGCCTCGCATTCATGTAACAGCGGTTTGACAATTGTGACAAGTCACGTGAGATTAAATTTCATAAAATTTACTAGCAAAAAAAGCCATAAATATTACAAAATAATAATTAATTTTAAGAAAATCGTTTATAAAAAAAATCTAAAAAAAATTTAAGTGGAAGTGTAACAAATTTATTTAAAAATAATTTTTGTTTTCAACAAATTACATGCATAATGTTGAACATACAAAAGTTACAAAATTTTACGTTTTGAATTAAACCGAAATAAAAAAAATACGTGCCAGTAGAAAAATCGGTGTTCCCATAAATTGGAACATTTAATTGTATTATGGAAAGCAACGCTTTTGGTGGCAGTCATATACCTTCACAAGCACTGGTTGTTTTATCGGAAGCGGCTTCCGGTTTGCATGAGGCTTTAAGAGGCCAACGTCCATTTCCTTCAAGGGTAAGTTTTTCCATTATTTGTATTAGTAAAAAATATTGCCGACGGTTAATTTAGACCATTGATTTGTATATAATTCTTAAAGGTTCTGAATTGATTGTATTTTAAATTATAACTTTGAAATGTTTAATAAGTTCATAATTTCCACAATGTTAGAAGGCTTGGAAAAAAACGAATATAATTACGTTCCATTTGTTTTTACACTAAAATTTAATTGTTCTTCTTCTATTTCAAATAATAATTGAATCATATTTTGTAAAAAAAAATTAATTTCTTCTTTTTGATTCTACATATAATTGAATCAATTAAACATTTAATTGAACTTTAAGGTGAAGTCAACCTTTAATTGATTTCATTCAGCATTTTAAAATATTTAAATTATACCAAATTAATATCTTCAGTGGCATATAGTTTTGGGTATACCCTGTACTTAAAGAAAATATATGAGTTAACCGTAATTGAATTAATATTCAGCATAGTCGAAGGTGCCGACCCACATCTTCCTAATTAATCATAAGAACGAATTCGTTAAGATCTTAATTGGTTATCTTAGCTTTAATTAAATCTGCTTATTGAATTTAAAATATTTCTATTTTTTATTATATTCATATTTTAGTCATATTGCAACTGTATGTCTCTGATACCTGTATAACTATCCGTTCAATCTGTAGACTGAATTAACCTTTTGTTTGAAACCTATCTAAGAGCACTTAACCATACAATGAAAGTAGCTACGACGAGAAAGAGAAACAGACTGTGGAATACCTATTTCACTGCCCAACTCTTTCTATGAGTCGGTCGACGGTTTTAGACAATTAAGACTACAAAAATTTGCTGATCTTACGATACTGCCAAATATATAAAAAGAATGAACTTATTCATAGGAGCGTAGGGTGATTTTAAATAAATAAGGAAAGATAGGTGATGTGAGATCCTGCAATTAACTATTCAAGTATCACAAAGGGACCATTGGTGCCCGTGAAATTTTGCTTTATCGAAGAACGTATAAGTTGATAGAATGTGCAATCTTTTTATTAAATCGTTATTTTTTTCTAATACATAACCGAATATTCTTAAATTTTTTGAACAAAAATCTTTTGAAAGTACGATATCTAATAAAAAAAACCACCACTTGTTTTAAAATTAGTGAATCAATTGGCTTGAATAAATTTTCAAACTTCCGTAATTGCGTTTTCTCTTTATTAAATAATACGTCTAATTAGGTAAGAAAAAATATAAACTCTTAAAATAATTAAAGAAATTAGTAAAAATATAACAAAAATCAGAAATATGTTTTGAACACAATCTGATCAAAGCATTTTCTATATTTTTTATAATGAATAATTTTATTGTTAATGTTTTTATTGCTCCTGCTCTGAATAACAAAAAGAATTCTCCCTGGAATTTTGAATAAAAGAATTTCTGGAGAATTTAGCGCAAGCTTTCAAAGGCCATTTAAAAGAGGTTACCGCTTCGATTCTAAAGAATCGGAGAAGAGAAAAAAACAGTTTTATAAGTGTTTTATAAGTTACAAAACCACAAAATCCAAAATTGACCTAATCACACATAATATTGACAAAGTTTCAAGCTAAAAAAAAAAAATAATATAAATAACTGAAAAGAGTCCACATTAATTATTGTATTAACATACATATTTATTAAAACTCTACAAGTTTCACCTTGCAACTGATCAATACAACACAACAACTCGCAAATTTATTTATGCGCCATAAACTTGTCTTTACTGCAGCTCAAAAATAACAAAAATATCATCAACAGAAGGCAACAAAAATTCAACAGTTGCCGAAGACAAAACAATAAGTTTGAATACATTTACTAACTCCCATAATATTGAATGGATAAATATCTTTTATATTTTATTTTATTTTTTTCCTTTTTTGAATACGAGTATAAAACTTCGCGCTGATGTTAGCAGTTTATTTGACCGCAATAAATCAGCACACCCAATAAGAATGGATGGATGCCTGTTTAATGCGAAAATGTTTTAGCTAAGCTGAAACATACACACACACACACACACACACACACGCACACATACATTATGTGACCATAACCCACATTCTTTGTTTCGTTTTGAGCCAGAGTTTAGAGAAAATTTATACACAAAATTCTTGTATTAACAACGTCCTAGGAGTGACATTAAACGGTGGCTTCTTACTCTTTTAGACAGTGGATCAAAAATATCACATGAATAATACACATATATTCGAATAAACATTTAAAAAATTCAATAAACAGACAGAGTTTCAGCTTCGTTTTTTATCTTGCTAATGTTTTCTGCTCGTGGAAAAAAAGTAAAGCAAAACCAAATAGCGCGGCGAGATAGATATTTGAGTCGGTTGCAGAGAAATATAATTACTTTTCTTAGTGCCAAAAATTTATGACAATTTAAATAATTTCCGATCAATTTCATGACTTCATCTCAACTTATTATTTCTATTTAGTGGTCGCCGGCGATCTTATTTAAAATATTTCGGCTTTATATATAAACGCTATTATAGGCCTAACTAGCGAAATTTTTCGATAAACCTGTAGACCCTTAATGAAGAGGAAACAATGTAGTCATATATTAAGAAGAAGAAAGAAAAAAATTAGAGAAGCATAATTTGTTCAGCCAAAGGACGGACCAAACGCACTGATTTTGTTTGTTTCAAATATTGACGCAATAACATTTTTATAAAGGATTTTCAGCAAGAAGTTTGTTTTCTAAAATAAAACAAAAAATTTATATTAAGGTGGGTAAAATTTTTACTGTATTACGAGGAGAAAAGTTCGGCAAGTCTACCACGACCACACTGACAGACGTCGATTCTTTCATTAAAGTTTTTAATCACTTTTTGGCAAAATGGCGGTCCTATTTCGTTAATCACATTACGGATTTTGAGTTTGATTTGATTTGAAATTGATTCGATTGGCGCTGTATAGGCTGTTCTTAACTGTTCTACACATGGCCACACAAAAAACAATCGAGTAGTGTTAAATTATATGATCTGCCCGGCTACTTAACTGATGATTGTTGTGAAATTATGCGTTCGGGAAATTGGCACCGTCCTGTTGAAACCACATGTCAGTAATATCCACGTCATAAATAATAAGTCAAAATGGAGTTGTTAGTATCTCGCGATAGCGTGATCTATTGACTGCTTTTCCAGTCTCTTCTTTATATAAAAAAAAAACGGCCCAATCACGGTCTGGAGACGTGACCATACAGTGTAGGATTTTCAGAAGTCCAAATTTTGGCAATTTTGCTTGTTGACATACCCCGACAAGTAAAAATGGGCTTCATTTGAAAAAATATTTTTTCGGAAAAACAAGCCGGTTGTTTGTCTCCAATGTTCCAAATAATGTAAAATGTTAAAGGCTAATATGACTATGAAATTCCCCCCGGGGGCACATTATAGTCTTTTTGGAACCTACTATTCTATTTAGATTTGTGTCTTGCGGGGTAAAAGGGAGCCCAGGCCCCTCAAAGGCTAGTAGGTGTCACCTGGACAATACACATATTTCCACGGGAAATCAGTTGCCCCAGAGTACACTATTTGTTCTCTTTAGACAATGATGTGCTCTGACTGGTTATTGAGGTTGGCCCCTATATGGGAGTATCGTGGTGGTTGTGGTTTCGGACCCTCGTGAGAGTTTGTGGGTCGGACCATTCAAATTAACACAATGAATGGTTCAGGTCCAGTGAGTATGAATGCTGGCGTGTTCTTGATAAATAGGAGCTTCATGCGTTCTGGACCAGGAGTTGGAAAGTCTCCAACTCCTCAGCAAGGAGTGAGGGCACGGCCTACTCCGGACTTTCTAAATTGCTACTAGGAGTGACTGGAGGATATACATATCCGAAGGCCTTCTAGGGCGTGGGTGATGTCCAATCAACCAAGTGGTTTGAGCACCATCTGATTATAACTATATAGTCGGTGCAGATGTAAATCAAATCACGCATGACTATGAAATGAACCTACATGAACATCATTTATTTTCAAATATTTTTTTCCAATAAAGCATGATCCTTCGGGATCATCTTAGTATCAGCAGTTTATATTTTATGTTACTGGATGACCAAAATTTGAACTAAAATTATTAAGATTTTTTTAACATGGGCATATTTAGTACCAACAATAGTGCATAAAATCATGATATCGAAAATAAACAGAAAGTAATGAAGGTTCTTGAACTGTGATTACTTACCTCAACCGATAATTTGCTTAGAGTTCTAAACAGGCTCTGCTTCTACATCGTCGCTGATCATTTTAAAAAGCATGATAATGTCACTTTTTAACTTTCTCAATCGTCTTGGCCCTTTTAATTGCAAATATTTGCATGAATTTTTTTATTTTACTTTTTGGGTACTTAATTTGTATTCTCTATTTCTTATTGTTGAGTTTTTAGCCTTGATTTCATAACTATCTTGAACTCCAGATCTTTTGTATTACCAAGCAGGCATTTTAACCAACTCAAATAATGTTTTCATTTTTATTCTGTTTCATCTGTTGTTCTCATACCCAGGAGAAAATAATTGTTGTTGAGCAGCCCCGATAAATTGGTGGATCTATCGCGGCCACACAACAATTGTTTTCTTTTTAACCTAAAACGCAGGCATGTCTATAATCGCCGCCCGTACAACTGCTTAAGCTAAGTTAGCTTTTTTTGTTCTTTTCACATGCTTCCGCACTTTGTTAATGGTGAAAGCGGCAACTTATTCAGTTTTGTTTCTCTTATCGAAGATACAATTAAATATTTTAGCGCAATCCATTACCTTTTATGTTTTGTTGTTACAGATGTGATTTTTCGTTACTCGGAATAATTTGAAGCACATTAAAAAGGATGTAAGCACATACACGATGAGGGATTCCTTTTTCTGAGCTGAGGGAAATATAAAATTAAATGGAATGAAAATATCAATATCAGTTTTTGCAGTTAATATATTTTAATAGAAAAAAGTTTTACTTCTTACTACTTAGCAAGGATATTCGATTGATATTCGATATTCGATTACCTATTCATATTCTTAAACATCAAAAGTCAGCTATTGTGTGCAGATTTTGCTTTTATGGACAATTTATGATTGTATGCTAAAGTTTTCAATCGAATACTGTATGTGATTGTATTCTTTTTAGAAGTTTTGCTTCAAGTTTAATTCTTCAAAAAAAAAAGGAAAAAAAATTTATTAGTTTTTTGGTTTGCCGTATTTTTATGATGCGTTATAAGCGCGAAAAGTATTTGTTCAATGCCTATGGACCGACTGGTTATGTCTGTCATCATAAAACATGATCAATGATCATGACGCTGATGCTACAAATGATGAAAAATATTTCTTGAATTTTTAAACAAAAGAATCAAAACAATAAATACGACCTTAAAAATATTTTTAGTGTTACGTTTGTCATTTTCTTTTTTTTTTTATTTTTTGCTTTTTACTTTAATAAACTGTGTTCCTTTTTATTTTATTGCAATTCATAACAAAACGAAATCAATTCCGGTTTGTAACACATATTTATTTATTTAAAGACAAAATAGTAAAATAGCGCTACCCGTTATTTAATTACTGATACAACACAAATAACTTTAAGTTGTACGGATGCAACACCAGCCTAACTAAAGTAGAACATACTTGAAATAGTGTGATAATCTTTTAAATCACCTGTGTACTGTGTACACTTTCTTCGTAAAAAAAATGGAAGAATGGGTGAAAATGTGGTTTTTTCGAAACTCGAATGTTTTTTGATTGTTGATAAATTTGAGTTTATTTTCTTTGAATTTTTGGTTTCTTATGAATTATTTTTATTAATTTTTTAATTTTTATAGTTTTTTAAACGATCTTTTTTATCTTTAATAAATATCTTTTTTCTTTTTTAAGATCTTTTTTTATATTTTTTTCTTTTCAATATTTCGCTTTCCTTTGAAAAGCTTCTTCAGGAAAAAAATTTTTATATTTTTGAAAACAAAAAAAAAAAACAAAAAAAAAATATAAAAAAATTTTTCCTGAAGAAGCTTTCCAAAGGAAAGCGAAATATTGAAAAGAAAAAATATATAAAAAAAGATCTTAAAAAAGAAAAAAGATATTTATTAATTTTTTAATTTTTGTAGAAATGAAATTTCGATTATTTACTGAAATATCTGCAGTTTTTTTCTTAAATTTTCAATTCTCAGTACAACAAAGCAAAGAGCAATAAAAATACACCGAAAAACTTAAAACCTTAAAACAACACAGGAAAAACGTAAAAAATTAAAAGAGTCCGCCTATTTGTGTATTAAGTACCGATATGCAGCCAGTACGTGAATAGTTGAAACTATTGCAACATTAGCAGGAACCACAAAAAATATTCGTGAATATTTATTCATGTGTAATTTTTTCTAATCCTGCGACACCTTGTGATCATAAGCCAACATTTTCTTATAATCCCATCTCCAACTCATTTTAAAAAAAGGGACTTTTTTCCATACTATCAAACAAATATTTAATAACTTTAAAATATGACAGTTTAAATTGACTGTACGTATGCTTTACGCCTTGTTTCTTTAAGTGTTACACAAAATTAAAAAAAGTATTTATAAAGTTGTTAAGGCCTCTTTTGAGTTTTTATTATTTATTTTTTTATTTTTTATATTGCCACAACTTGGACTAAAGTTAAGCAATAGATTTTGAAAAACTGGTTTTATTATCATGTAAGCGCTGCTTCTGTTTACACTGTGGCCATAAAAGTGGCAACATCAGAAATTACAGCAAAAAACAACAATAAAACATGGCTTACGGCTGGCTGACTGTAAAATGGTTGGCTGATAATTATTAAACCTTAATTAAAATACTCTAGCGCAGCTACGGAAGAAAGAAACGAAAAAAAAAATATGCAAATATTTCATTCTGATCATTATGAGTAAAATTAAGTTATTGACATAAATCGCTTGTAAAAAATTTGCTATCTTTTTATGAAAAAAAAGGAAATTCAATGAGTGTTGCAGTTGAACAAAACAACCAATTGCTCATTGATTTTACGGCAGGTAATAGCTCTGGTAATAATAAGATCGCTTTTAGCCGTCGGCTAGCTTTCTCTAGGAAAACTACACATCCTTGTGACTTCAATTCAGGAGTTAGCCACATATAAAAATGTAATTTACATGAAAATCATTTTCTATAGATGTCTTCAAATTTAATGACTGCATTTAAATATCTGAAAATTATTAAGCCTTACTACCTCCACATTTATATTTAATTCATTTCGAAAAGAAGAATTAGTACTCTGAGGCAAACTGATGTTCCATCATCCCGTAACTGCTGAAAAGAGAACGTCACATAAAAAAAAAAAAATTAGTAAGCGAATACGTTTATTTTAGATCCAAGAGACTACAATTAAGAATCTATGGAAACTTGTTGGCGTAGAAGAGTGATAAATTTTTCACAATTGCTTATTTATTTTATTTTCGATATAAATAATTTTTTTTTCTTTTTACGTTTGTTTTTTACAACGGTCCTTCTTAGTTTTTTTTCTAAAGACCACTAATCTTCTCAAAGCTCTCAATTCTAACGAATGCTAGGTAATTAACATTGCTCTATTAACTATGTTAAAAAAAAAAAAATTGGTTTATTATTTTTTTTTTAACAAATTTTGATTATGTGCCTAATTCCATGCCAAGCAAATACATCCTACACTGTGTTTGTTGTTAAGGTGTTACTTTTTAATTTCTTTTGCATATCCCATTTCATTTCTACTTCTTATTGTTTTAGGTGGCACTTAAAAGTCATGGGAAACTTTTATAATGTACTTAATGTAAAATTTTCCTCTGGAACAATCAGGCAAATCAGAAATCTGTATAACAGTCTCATCCGAACTTTTTATTTTATTATAATTTCTGACAATTATTTTTAAAGTCGAAGATATTTTAACCATGTGCTGAACACGCGTTGGAGAGAAATTACTTGTACAAAACATAAAACAAAAAATTCTTATGGGAATATTGCTGTTATACGAGTAGAATGATAGAAATTTTTAAATTGCAAAAAATTGCAATCAGGTTTAATTATATGATTAACACCGTATAAATGAATTATATTATTTATGAATATTATAAAAAACATTTACACATTGTAGACCCCAAAACCAATTACATGATTAGTAATTAATATGTTTATATTGCACACCACACACATTTAAACAAATGTATTTAAGAAATGGGGTAACGAGAGCGAAAAGAAAGCTTCTTCAATTCTAGCTAGCTGCAAACAATTTTAGCTCACCAAAAATTAAAAACTTTTGTATTTTTCAAATGCTGTATTTTGTGGTCCACAGCATAAAGAAAACTATTTTTTTTTCTTACAACTTTTTATTTGTAGTCTTTCGCCCAGATTTTCATTAAAACGCTTATGTAGGTGGCCTTGTTTGCAACAAAAAGGACATTCATTTCATTACACTTAAATTATGACTTTAATATCCGTTTTATTATTTTCCTTTATTTATTTTTGTTTTTTTTGCCTTTTTTGCAATATTAATGTTGTTATATAATATAACATGAGAACATACGTTTTTGCTAAGACACACTTAAATGGAAGGTTAATAAATAAAATAAATATTGCAGCATAAACTTAATATAAATAATGTGGACAATTTATATATATATATAAATGCCATAAAATAGGGTTTCTTCCTTTTGGAGTTTACGAAACGCTTGACGAAAATGGGCCAAATGGTTTTTCAAAAAATAAATTTTCTAAATTTCATGAATTTTATTGTTAAAACCTTAAATAGATAATTTTTCCCCATTATACGACTAAAATCAATTTGCTGTTGTTTAAACTGAAAATGAAAAATGTTGTTGAGAAATTTTATTTCAAATAACAATGTTAAATAAAAAACACATAAATCTTGCTTCAATAAAAAAAGAATTTAAACAGCCAAACAAACTCACACACAAGGAAAATATGTTACTTACAAAAATTGCTTGTAAACTATTGTCATTGTCAATAGATGTTATCTGTTAAATGAAACAACAATAACAATAAAAAAAAATTAAAAAAAAAAAAAAAGAAAAATGAATTACCCAGCCAAAGATTTATTAACCACATTATTAATAAATTCCTTCCTTATTAAGAATACGTTATTGTAAAATGTCCATCTGTATGACACAATATATGCCACAATAAGCTCTCTATACGAGTTGGCAATTATAATGATAACTAAACACAGCTGAGAGTGTTACTCAGTTGTACTCGTACTTATTTCAAATAATCATTTGCATCATGTTTGCATTGTTGATTTTAAATATTAATAATTTAAATATCTACTGAGAAAATATGTAAATCAATTACATCTAGTTAGTCACCCTTTTTTTAAGACTAAAGTGCCACAAGTCTAAAAAAGCGAAAAGATAAATTTCCGTTTGTAGTCACTAAAGAAGCAAAATGTAGAGTTTTTTTTTGTGTTATTACAAAACAACCGAAAATAAAACACCCTCCCTTAACTAGTAAATCGCATTAACACGCTAATATAGCAAACGTAAACAATAGACAAATATTTATCAAAAAAGAAAAAACAAAGATAAAGCAAATAATTTGAATAGAACTCAACTCAACTCACCAAAACTTGTAACCTTACCACCCTTGTGCTACAAGTGTTTTTGACAATTTAACGCCAAATAAGTTCAAGTCTAAATTGAACAAATAATCACTGTATCAAAAACAAAAAAGTATCCTTAAAAAAATAAATGAAGAAGTGGTGTGGTGTGGCTATAGTGGACACCTGCTAATAATACAATTGTTTAACATAAATAAATAACAATAAAGTGCAATAAATTTGAAAACTTGTCACAAGTGTTAAAAAACATACAGACAACACAAATAATAAAAATTATGAAAAAACCAATAGAATTTTACAAGCGTATTAACGTGGATGATTCGTATCCACCACAAATGAAACTGTCCTTTATTGAATCTGAATTGTTCATCTTAATTTATGAAAACTCCTAATCATAATTTTATATAAAGGAACGTTTTGTAAATATTTGAAAAATTTAGAAACAATTAATTTTTTAATTTCTTTACAACAAAGTTTTTATATGATTTTTCTTACCTAGAGTGCCGCAAAGATAAAAGGAAGGCCGATAACAACAGCATTATAAAATGAACATTTCTAATCATGATTGAAAAGTTGACGACACAACACGTGAGAGGAGATGTTATTGGACAATTTAAAGGGAAGAAAAGACAAAGAGTTATTTATTAATTAAATACATAATTCCGCCAAATAATAATTTCATAATATAACTTAATTTCATTCTGGAAAATAAGAAAACCTTAAATAACAGATTTTTTTAATTATTTTGCCTTCGCTGCTAATATCTATGAGGAGGCTTTTGCAACTATTGTTCTTTTAAAGATGACTAAATTAAAAAAGCCTATTTAGAAATTAATTTTATTTACAACAAAACGTTTTGCTGAGTTAGAAGTTTATATTGAAGAGTATAAAAATTAATTTGTTAATATTAAAAATAATTGTGCAAAGGTGTTAACTTAAAATTGAGCTATGCCCTCAAGTAAAAAAATTCTACTTTGAAAAACACAAAAATTATTTATATCTTGTAACTGCATGTAACTGCTGTTTTAAAGAAAATACTTCTTTATTGAAATCGTGAACCATTTTCTTAAAAATAGTTTAAGAAAATGAATCATGCAATAGATAATTAAATAAGAGGACTAATTTTTTTAATTTTTGAAAATTAGTTAATTTATCAAACAACATTAATACAAAAGGACTTCAAAGGTGTATTAATATTAACATAATTTTTTTACAACTTTATTTACGATGATTAATTTTTTAAGTTCTTGATGCGTTTTTTTTCGAAAATTTTTGGAATTTTTTTAAAAACAAAACTTAGCAACCCTGGCCATAGGTTGTAAGTATTTGTTTCAATATTGAGTTTTAGTTGTCAAATGTAAAATTTATATTTTTTGCTATGCAGTATATGATACATAATAAATAAATATAATCGCGGCTTAAACTCGTTAAATTAACTCTGCTGCAAATTTACGTAAAATTTGTCTGTTTGTTATGTTGAACTTTCACAGTATACAAACTGTAAGACTGCTTATAAAAATTAGGCCGTTTTTAAGCGGGAATAAGAATATTATAAAATTATTAAACAGCATTATAACCATTAACTGTAAAAATACATTAATTTCTTTCATAAGCCCCTTATTAAATAGATCAAGCGGATAAAAACAAAATTGCTGGTGCTCAAAGACCCCGGTAAAAAAGTAATGTACAGTGAACTCGCAGAAACGTGAACACCCAGTAACATGAACATCCAAAAACATGAACATTATTTTTCTTACATTGACTACTCTAAAACGTGAACAAAGACTGAAGGCTCTAAAACGTGAACTTTTTATCGAACGTTAAAATTCAATTTTGAAAGCTTATTTAAACATTTTGTGGTTCCCCGCAGAAGTATCTCGTAGTTTGTTTGTTGTAAACAACTTCTGTTGCAGGATAGGTAGTTTTGGTATTACCGCGGCAGTTCTACCGGAAGCATCTCTCTGTGCTGACTATGCATATATATAATATAAACAAGTGATCTCTAAATATATTTTTATTGAAAATATGTCTAATAAAAAACCAAAAGTATTAACTCTTCAAGAAAAGTCTAATATTTTAGAGCTTTTCTGGAAAGGTTCACCTGTAACTGGTTTGACGAAAAAGTATAATGTCGTCAAATAGACGATTTTTTCAATAAAAAACAAAAAAGATGCAATTTCAAAATATGTTAATACATTTCCGGGTCCTGGAAAACGGAAAACACTGCATTCTTCGGAGCTTCCAAAAATGGAAAGATCTCTGTACTTAGAAACCCTTTTGCAACCCATAATACATATATTAAAATATGGCAGGAACCTACAAAAAGTAGAATAAAAACATGTCTCATAGGTGAAAAATAACGTACTTTATTTTAAATTAAATAAAAGATAAAAAGAAACTAAAATATGTTATAGAAAAAATGCAATCTTAAACGTGAACAAAATCGAAAACGTGAACACCCTCGGTAAAAATTAGTTCACGTTTCTGCGAGATCACTGTAATTTGAAAAGTTATTCTTTATTTGTAAGACAAGTTTTTATTCCACGAATTTTGCATTTTTTGCGTACCTTTGACCCAATAATTAGTTTATACATCAATCAATCAATCATATATAGTCACAGAAAAAGTATAATATGTGTCTTTCGTCCATACCGCGACCATGCTTTTTGTCTAAGCGATCCATTTAAGCGTCATTAAAAACATAAAACTTTTTTAACCTTTGTTTTGAATTGATTTAATGTGTGTGGTCTTGTTGTCCCCACGAATTGTTCTCCTAATTAAAATAGTAAAATATTTTTAAAATTAATAAAATTTAATGTTGCTAAGTACTGGGTTTTTAGTCCTTTGAAAATAAGTACCATTCATATGGTACTTTATTGATTTTGAAAAAAGTGCTAGAATTGTGTTGATTCACTCACTATTAAATTGTATCTAATTTTCAAATTTAAATTACAAGTGTTTCTTTTCGATTTCTCTTTCGTATTTTAAAGAAAGTTCACTGCCAAGGATTTCGATGCATACATTACGAAAAAATGGAGTCACGCACTTTAATTTTTTTTCCTGGCGCAACTATATTTCGTTTTTTTGCTTTTGACCGAGTTAGAGTTTACAGGGTGTTAAAAATTATTACATACAAAACCACCGTTACCAACTTTGGAACTCAACTCAACTGAACAAAGTCTAACTTGTGATAAAATCTATTTGTTCTGTGGTTTTAATATTTTCGAAGTACCATCACTCTTAGCCTGGATACATATACAAGGATTTTATCAATGATATATGCTCATTAGCAGCTTAAACAAAACTCAACGGGAACCTTTTGTTTTGCTGTTGACATAATAGAGCCCCCAGCAGCCGCATTCTCACTCTCTTAATAGCAGCAGCCAAAAAAAAAAAAAAAAAAAAAACAACATAAATAGCATCTACTACCAGCAGCTTAACAGTTGAATGTTTGCTAATATATTACCTTCTCTATAATTGTGTGTATGTGTATATGTATGTGTATGCGTACTTGGTATTTAAACTATGTGAATAATTGATGTGTGTGTGTTACAGTGCGATTTAAAAGGGTCTTTATACTCCGCTTCCCTTTCTACTTCACCCACATTGTCTCTTGTGTTAACAACATGTGTAATAAGTGTTAATTTATTATCAACGATTTAACACTCAAAATGCCGCATATAGTTTTTTCTTGAAATTAACTTGATTTCTTATTATTTTTTTTTTTATAAATATTAATTTAAACAAAAATTTTATGATTACAGAATTAGAACTTTTTTGAAAGAATTTTCTTTCAATTTATGCAAATTTTACATTAAACAGACTTTTCTCATAAAGTCTAAAGAAAAATAATATCAACAACATCAATTACTGTTCATGCATGAACATTATTTAAATACACACACACATATACATACATATGTAATATGCCAAATTTTAAAAAAGCAATGATTGCTGTTACCCTCCTATTGCTGCCATGTCACACTCATAGAACTCATATCATCATTTTGTGTGTAAATGATATGTTTAGTAGCAAGTATTTTGTCACAGCCACATGTATTTTTACCATGTAAAAATTATATTTATGACCTAAACAACATCCGCCACTCTTCTCTTTTTTTTAAGATTGCTGCAAAACAAAAAAAAAATAAATAAAAATAAAAACTTTCACCCACTTTCACATCGATAAAACTCAGTGATGTGTTTACATTGATGATAATCGTTTAGTGATATTTTGTTGTTGTTGTTGTAGTAATGACAATTTTCAAATCCTTATAATGCTTTTTATATTGTTGTTGTATATTATAAATAATAGCGGTACATGTGTGTTGAGTTTTGTGATTTTTTCCTTTAAAAAGTTTATTTTAAATGTAACAAAATATAAAATTTTATTTCAATCTGCCTAACGATAACAAAGTTAGATGAAATTCTTTAAAAAGAGATATTAATAGTTAAACGATAAGTTACACTTTGAGAAAATATATTACATTGAAACTTGAAGACAAAAAATGCATAACGAATAAGTAAATAAATAATAAAATAAATAAAAATTTAAATTTAAAAGTTCGGCTTTGCGATTTTATTTTTCATCATTGCAAATTTTAGGAATTTATGGCCGCCGAAAAGCCTTAAATGGAATTTGCTTAATTCTAGTATTTTTGAAATATCACTCTTTTGCAGTGCAGGTTTGATACACATTTTTCTGTTAAAGGAAAAATGTGTATCGCACCACTAAGGAGCGATTAAACATGGTTGATTTAACAGTTCCAAATAATGTCACAGGCTTTATTTTTATCTTATGACTCACCATAATGTGTATGCAACTGCTAGAAGTCGGGCCATATTCACAACTTTCGATATTTAATATTTTTTGTGAAATTTTAATTTTGCGTTTACTGTATGAATTGCCGATATACCAGAATTTAATAAAACAAAGTAAGGAATTTTGCCAAGTAAATCCGACCCGATTTATTAAGAAAATGTTCGAATACAACTTGTGCAAGTTTGATGTCAAAAATACATAATTTGAAGATACTTGAATACAATCATCATTTTCCTGCTACACAACTAAGAGAAAAATGTTTTCGGCGGAAAATGAATTTAATCAAATGCAACAAAATCTCATTTTAAAGAACTACTGCAGTCTTACTTTAAAGAGAGCTGAAGTGACCTTTATTTGTTCAAGAACTTTTAACATACCCTAATATTTAAAACTTTTTTTGACTTGTTAATTATTTCTTTGAAGCATTTACGTGATTGTTTATCGATTGATTATTAGCTCAAGGAATTTAATATTCTTTATCTCTTTAATAAATATCTTTTTTTCTTTTTAACGATCATTTTTATATATATATTTTTTTTTTCGATATTTCGTTTTCCTTTGGAAAGCTTCTTCAGGAAAAAATTTTTATTTTTGAAAGCAAAAAATTATTAACAAATTAAAAAAAATGTTTCAAAACACTTGACAAAAACATATAAAATATTTTTTCATACATACATACAAAATTTTTAAATTTTCAAATATTCAAACATACAAAAACAAGGAAACGGAAATAACAAATAAATAACAAATAACAAATTCTCTCTTATGAAATGATTATAACAAATTATGTGTCTTTTTAATTAGGTACCTATAATTCTGAGCTAAATTGTCTGTGTCTGTCTTGAAATTTATTCTCCTTACATTTGGTACATTAACAATTTCTAACATTTCCAACATATAACGTCTCTTGTAGTTTTTTTCTATATCTAATACTGATGTTTCATCAAACTTTGGATAATGATTATATTTTTTACAATGTGAAGATAAGGATGTTTTCTGTGTTGAAATATTCCTATATTTTTGGACACACCCTAAGACCAGCTAATCTGGTTTTAAGTTTATTTTTTGTTGTCTCAATATAAACTTTGTCACACTTCACCTGGTCATTTCCTCCACATGGTATCCTGTATACTACATCAGATATTTCCATTTTTCCTATTTTATCCTTCATGCTGCTAAATAATTTATTTAATGTGTTATGTGTTTTGTGTGCAATTATATATTTATCTGTGTCATATATTTTACACTTTCTTAATCTTTCTGATATTCCAGGAACATAAGTTAATGATTTATAATTTCTTGGCTCTGCCGTAGAATTTCCTAAATTATGCCTATAACTACCATATTGTCTAATTAATCTGTTAGTTAATTCTACTGGAAAATCATTGTCATTAAGTATATCTCTTATTGTATCCCTATTCTTCCAATGAAATTCTCTATCACTTATAGTCAATATTCTGTCTATCATATTTTTCGCTGTGTTTATTATCATATTATTCCTCGGATGTTTTGAATAAAAATTAATAATTCTTCCAGAAGATGTTGGTTTCTTATACCAATCAAATACTAACTTATGTTTCTTCCTTATTATCAATATATCTAAATATATTGATAAAAAAAAATATATATATATATAAAAAAGATCGTTAAAAAGAAAAAAAGATATTTATTAAAGATACATAAAATAAGATTTTTTAAAAAAACTTTAAAAATTCTTAATCTCTCTAATTTTTAAGTCAGAAATTAAAAAGACTGTTACGTTCGTTTTTGAATTAAGAGTTTTATATTTGATTTAAGAAGATCCACCGTTTACCGTGCACAATTTTTGTTTATATTCAAATGAACTTTCCTTTGCGAAGAGCTTAGATGTATCGATTTAAAATCAGCGATTATGATATTAAAGCACAAAGTAGCCACGATTTGAAAGTTAACACATGCAATACAACTGGCATAATTAATGTGATAATGCCATACTAGACCATCAACGCAAATTTTTTTTAAATGATGGCCAACAAAAGTGAAAAAATTTTTAAAAAAAACTAAACTAAATTAGTAAAAATAAATTTAATAATAAAAAAACTATAGCTGGAAATAAATTCAATAATTTCTATATTTAAAGTGAACTATTGATTTGTGTTATTAAATATACAACAACCTTCGATTTGATGCTTATGAAAAAACCCATATGAAATCTCGCTGCTGTTTTTCAACCCTTTTCAACAAATATCAAAGAAAAGTATACAATAAACTAGGATTATAAGAATAACATACAACTGACCACTATAACTGACATTTTTAATATTCAAACAATATTAGAAAATACTAAAAGATTTTACTGTCATTTCGCAAAAAAAAAAAAAAAATTATCTAAAATTTTATAAAACAAAGAATATTTGCCTTCTTTTGCAGTTACCTGACGCCAAAGATCTCCACAATATGTCACTAGTCGGCAGTTATGGCTCACATTTATTGCACAGTTTCCATCCACATCTCCTGCAGACCTTAAACCATCATGGTATGCTGGCCAATGGTACAGCAGCAGCGGCCAGTTATTTTGCCAGCGAACGAGCCGCATTGGGGAAGCCGTCGGTATTATCAAATTTTCAATTACCTTCGGCATTTTCCCCACCCAAATATATAGGCATTTCGTTAGATCAAGTAAGTCTGTTAAACAACAATTAAAATTTAAAATTTAAACAAAATTTATTTTTAATTTTCTATTTTCCGTTCTTTTTTCTTATTTTTAATTTTAGAATCTTTTTAATGGCAACGAATCATTTCGCACAGACTCAGCTAGCCCGACTTGCACATCACATGAATCTTTAGAAGGCTCAACTGATTATGATGGAGAAAAGGGTGAAAGTCCGCATAGTAATGCTTCTGATCCCAGAGACTTAAGGCGTAAGTTAAAGGTTTAATAAGACTACATAAACTTGTCTTCTTTTTTTTTGTATTGTGTGGATTGTTATTTTAAAAAGGTGGTAGGAGGGTATTTGGATGCTGTGCAAAAATTCTATAAAATTTGCATGCTGCCAAATATTTACTGATAAAATATATAAAACAAAAATAAAAATAAAATAAATTAAATGAAAAGGTTTTATTTGACGAGATAAACATCTTTGACGATATTTTTATTTATTTATTTTGTTACAAATTAAATTTTTTCCTTTTTTGAATTTCTCTTTTTTTTTTTCTCTTGTTGAATTTTAACGCTTGAGTTGTTAGTTTGACAGTCAACCACTTATGTCAGGACATCAAGTGATTTTATTTAATGGGAATTTTTTCTTGTGCGGCTGTTTAAGTTTTATAAGTGGAAAAAAACTTTAAGAACATTTTTTTGTATTTGAAAAACATTTAAATTAATTTAATATGTAAATTTTTTGTCCAACTATTTAGTGAATAAAAATAGGATTAGGAAAAATAAAAATCCTTGATTCTAGCAAAAGTTCCTATAGTTGAAATAAAATTTTAAATAACGGCCACAAATTTTAACAAATAATAAAAGAAGTCATCACGGATATTTATTTGCAACGAAATTGATTAAATTAAAAACTATTGAAGCCATTTTCAACTCTTAAAGTTAATAAGATTTTCTTTTCAAGCAACAACGATACCCACATCTCTGAATTTGATACTTTTCACTTTTTGGAAAGTCTCTTTATAACGCGATACACTTTATTCAGCATTTCTCCAAACTACTTCTATTTCATTCAGGAAGCTGGCATTTGTATCTTATTTTACATAAATCATTTCACTCCCTCTCTCTGATAGTAATGCTAAAGTCGAAACTCAATTCGCGGGATGTGCTGTTCCATTCTCAACACAAAGTCCAAATAATCTTTGGCTCTCAAGGAAGAAGTAGGGCACGTCTCTGCTTACTATAGTTCTAAAGTTGTAAAACTTTGTGTCGCTACGCGCCTCGAGGCCATAAGTAGATGCATTATATTTTACCCGGTGCTAAGATCACCAAGGGGTTAGGCTATTATGGTAGGTGCCCACGTTAATCTTGAGCACACAATGTCACGATAAGTGTCACAACTTATAAAACAAAAGTCGCTGTGGCTTTACTTTTTTCAAACTACTGTCACATCCACCCATTTATGGTTCCAGCATAATGGTACTAAGTGACAAAAAAAAAAACAAAAGCCTAACAATTTGAAATTATCTTTCACTGGCTTGCCTTGAAATAGCCGCCAAGATAGTGCAATTCGCTACCATTCTAGATCAATAAATCAGTATAGTACAGGAAGGAAAAAAAGGTATATTTAACACATATTTCCGTGAAAAACTGTATTATAAAAGTGGTGCAACTTTAAATACATTTTGTATTTAAATAAAATAAAAATGACTCAATTACTTTTGGTTTTAGTAACTTGTGTGAAAAAACTCTCACCTCTCTCACATTAAAGTCATCTTGTTTTACATATGGTGTGCCTAGAGTGAATAGATTTAATAAGATAAACTAATAATAAAGTTCATAGTTCACTGTAGATCAGTGATGGGTAAACTACGGCCCGCGGGCCACATCCGGCCAGTGAGAGGTTTCAATCGGACACGCCGAGCGTATTTCAAAAAAAATTTATCACCTATTAAAAAATTGTGCCCAAAAAATAAATTAACATTATGTTTAAAAAAAAAGATATAAATTGACAATTTTAGCAAAAAAAATATTCCAAGAAGAAACTTAAAAAGCATTAAACAAAAACAACTAATATAGACCTATTGTATTGTGTCCAAACTGGGTAGTTTTCTAGGAAATATTGTACACACAAGAGAACAACAACTTTCTGATGCAATATTCCAAGAAGAAACATAAACATCATAATGTGAGATCTAGAAGATTCTTGAATATTCGAGACAACATGCGCAAAAAATATGAAAGGGCCAGCGATGGATTAATCAGAAATCAGTAAAAGTGTAAATCTCGTGACGTAAAGAATAAATTGTGAAGTAAAATTATAAATTTGCCAACGTACAGTTTTATTTGTGTAATTAAAATAATAAAGTGTATTGTAAATATAAGTGCAATAGTAAAATAGTCCAAGTTTTTTATCCCCATAAATGTCAATGGAAAATAGAAAGAGAAAAATTGATTCGGAATGTCGAGTATTTCAAGAAGAGTGGACATGAAAGTACTTCTCTATGGAATATAACCAAAAACCTATTTGTCTTATCTGCCAAGAACCGGTAGCTGTACTAAAAGATTGTAATCTCGCTAGGCACGTTAATTCAAAACATCTTGGGTCGAAGTACTATAAAATGACAGATGAAGACAAGAAAGCTCATTCAGAGGAATTGAAAAGAAAAATATCTAGTCAGCAAATGTTTTATAAAAATCAAAGAAGTGTCCAGCAATCCTCCACGTTAGCTGGTCACATTGTTGCCTATAAAATAGCAAAAAGTAACAAACCGTTTGCTGAAGGAGAATTTATTAAGGATGTGTTAATTAGCATTGGAAAAGTATTATGCCCAGAAAAGGTAAAAGATTTCGCATCTATAGGGCTGTCACGTAGAACGGTTACAAAAAGAATTGAAGCGATTTCTTCTTCTATTTTAACCAATCAACTCGATGGACGTCTTAAAAAGTTTAAGTATTTTTCAGTCACTATGGATGAGAGTGTTGACAGGAGTGATACAGACCAACTTCTAATTTTTATCAGAGGAGTCAATGAAAATTTTGTAATAACCGAAGAACTTGCTTGTTTGAGATCTTTGAAAGGAAAGACGACAGGGAAAATAATTTATGATAAATTTAGAGAGGGCATGAAATCTCTTAATGTCCCAATTTCCAAATTAATTAATTTAACAACTGATGGAGCACCTAACATGGTGGGAAAAAAATACGGGGTTTGCAGGAGTTTATAAAAAAGTCAGAATCCTGAAAGCAAAACAATTTTTTTACATTGTATAATCCAGCAAGATGTTCTTTGCAAGGCGGCCTTGGATATTAACCACGTACTTAATATTATTTTAAAATTAATTAATACCATTCGAGCCCGTAGTTTGTTACATCGACAATTTCAAGAGTTTTTATCGGAAGTTGATGCAGAATTTTCAGATGTACTTTATTACACAAAGATCAGGTGGCTGAGTTGTGGGCATGCCTTCTCGAGAGTTTGGAGTCTTCTCAAAAAAATTAAAGTTTTTCTAAAAACCAAAACTGAAATTTGGGATGAGTGGGAAATATTGGAGGATAAGAATTGGTGCATCGAGTTTGCTTTTTCCACGGCTTTACTCGAGCACTATAATAAACTGAACAAGAAGTTACAGGGAAGAAATCAATTTATAGATGAAACTTGGGGCAGTTTGAGGTCTTTTAAAACTTAATTGTTTATATTTTCTAAATGTTTGAGAAAAAATGATTTGACTCATTTTCCAAGACTTAATTTTGTGAGGCCTGTGAGTGAAGAGAAGACTTTTACTTTTCACAATCTTTATTAAAACTGTATTCAGAATTTGAGGCCAGATTTGCTGATTTTAAAAAAAATTCCAACCATGTTTAGATATTTTGTCAATGCCTTTTAATTTTAATTCTGAGAATGTTCCATCTGATCTACATTTGAAAATGATAGAATTGCAATGTAATAATAATTTAAAACAGCTATTTTTAAATACAGATAAGCTTAATTTCTATAAATCCTTACCAAAAGATGAATTTCCAAAGCTAATTAATCATGCGCAGAAAATTATGGCAATGTTTGCTTCCTCATATTTATGTGAAATGGTCTTTTTAGTAATGAAATGCAGAAAAAATTCAATAATAAACCGATTGTCAGACGAGAGTCTGACCAGGTTTTGAGGAAATTATGTCAAGTCAGAAACAAATCCATGCTTCCCATACATCTGGAAAATCTTAAAATCATAATAAACCGTAACTTATAAAATTTTTATGTTGTTTTAAAATATTAAGTAATATAACTAATAAATATATAGCTTAAACCGAACTTTTAATTGAACAGCAACCCCATAATTTTTTAATGAATGGCCCTCTATGTTTTTTTTTTTAATTTAATGGCCTCTTGCAAGATTTTTTTTTAATTTATTGGCGCGCCACCCAAAAAGTTTGCCCATCTCACTGCTGTAGATGATCCTGTGTAAAGTTAAATACATAAATGACTGTAATATTTTCATGTCAAAAATTTCTCTTTATTAAAAATTTTTAATATTTACCTTAATTATGGAATACGATTTCATTCATATCCAGTTGTTCGCAATAGCTTATCATGTCATTTGACATGCGGATTTTTTAATCCCCAGTGTATTTTGTTGGTTGACTTGGCCGCCGAAATGAAAATTAATTTCTTAAGAAACTTGAGTGAAGAACTCCGTCCACCGAATGTGGTTATGATAGTCAATACATTGAACAGAAAAAAATCTATCAGTATGGGAATAATATACGCTTTAAAATAATACCATATATAGGTCCTTTTTTTCTAAATTCAAAATATCTGAAATATTGCCAATAAAAGTGTCGATTTTTTATTAAACACAAAAATAGTTTTTCCTCTTTTACTAAACAATGAAGCATGAAACTTAAACTTCACATTAAACAATTAATTCAACACAATAAATAAAACAAAATGTTAATTGAAATACCGTAAAATCACTTTAACCGAATTTATGTCACGCAAATAAAAAAAAAGAAGCATACAATTCACATTGGATATGATAAATATATTTATAATTAGCTTAGGCCAAAAGCCAACAACAATGGCAACAACAAAAACGAAGTTAAAGAAGAAGGAGAAAGAAAAAAAAAGTAAAAACATCCATTTGGAAATACTTGCGTTAAAATAATACATCGCAATTAATATTGAAAACTTGTAAAAGAAACTGTAACTCTCATCCATAGTCACACAAAAGCGAAAGGATAAAGTCATTTGTGTAATTATTTGAATTGTTTTTGTTTATAAATCTTATGAATTATGGCTTGTGTGACATAAGTTGTTATTGTTAGCAATGAAACTATAACAATTTCTAAATTCTATGGCTGCAAGCATATGGCTGATAGGAAAAGAAGTAAAAATGAATTGCGTTTTTTTTTTGTAGCATTGTGTTTTGTGTATTCACGTACGTTGTTTCCCTATTTTATACTTCTCAACAAAATATAAACATCAAAAGCAATAAACAAAAAATGTTGCCAATGTTACATAAATAAACAAAACCACCGAAGAGTGGTTATTGCTGTTGTTATTGTTGCTGTTGTTTGCTGTATACTGTGTGTGTTTGTATACACTCTATCTCTAAGCGCTAAAAGTCAAAAAGTCTCTGACGCCAGCCAAACAATACATGAATTTGTTGTTGTTTTGTGAACACAACATCAAGGAGCACAACAACCCTTTACCACTTAGCAGATGAGATGAACGAACGAACAGCAACAACCATGTGCCAAATGGAGGATGAGCATTTGTCTACAAATGTTTGTTCGTTTAACTACATGTTGTTCTACATGGAGGCGCATACAAGGTTGGAGTTCTTTACCAGTAGATCGACTTTTTGTTGTTCTTTTTTGTTTTTTTTTTTTTGTTGTAATAAAGTGTTTTAAATGTCGCGTGCTAAGCTTTCATTTAATGATTTTATGAAATTTTCAAAGGATTTGCCATATTAAGTGAGTAAAGAAAGAATAAAAAGGCTTAACGCGCAACATGTTGCAAGTACGTGCATTCTTAGATAAAATAACAAAATAATCACAAAAGTTTATTGTTACATTTTTCAATCAGAAAAAAATACTCTTTATTGCGCTTGTTAGGAATTGTTTGCACAGGAGATGTTGAGAAAAAAGAAAAAAACAAAAGCTCTTCTGACTTTAAAACAAACACGATTAAGATGAGAGCTAATTTGAATTTGCAAGCAAAAGAGTTCATTTCAAAACACCCTTGCCGACAGAACAAATTAGCCATTTTAATAAAAATTTATATCAAAAACTTCTTTACATTTTGCCTTTTAATATTTAATTGGATCTGATCAAAAAAAAAAATTACTTTTAATATTAATTTGTTAAAAAAAGTTTAAAAAAGGGATTTTAAAAAAATAATAATTTGCGATTATTTAATTATGAAAAATTTGTAGACTCAGAAGAATTAATTTTTGCACAAAAATTATAGTGTGTGTTTATTTAGTGAGTACATGCCTAAGTGAAGTAAGTGCACACAGCCTAAGGTAGATAAGGGCTGAGAATTCTGATGATTAATATAGCGACCCATTTTGCTGGTATCGAACTTTTTTCTTCTCTTAGAAAAACGTGCGCTAAGATTTGTAAATAATTTTTCTTCTTCATAATAAAACGTTTCAAATTTGTTATTTTATTTACAAAGAAAAATCTTTTTTAAATATATCATTAGCAGAAGTGTACATTAAAATAACAAGTTTAATTAATTGTTTCCTAGTGATATCGTCTGGTCGCCGTGAATTCTTACGTAAACTCCCCGATATAATTTTAAGCAGCCGACATACTAAAAGCAGTAAACTAGTTGAAGTTAAGATCTTGCTTATTAACTTGAGAATAACCGGCATAGTGTTTTAAAAAATTTAAAACTCATTTAGAGCTTTGTCGCCGAGATATCGAATAATATGGTCACGCCTAAAGCATTTTGATGCTTATCGGATTATCTACATCAAGGGCATTGAGTAAAAAGAATCAGCACAAAGAATATTTCATCATTGTGAGAACCATCAAAGGAAGCAAACAGTAAAGAAATACTCTTCTCCATTATGTCTAAAAAAGCAAACATCTACGAGTACCACGCTATTGGTCGAATGGACACTTTAACAGGCCTGTTGCGATTTATATGAATTTCTGCAAAATATGTCAGTTTTTCTAGAAAAAACCCAACGCCAACTGTTATTACACAAAGAAACTTTATTGGAATAAATATTAACAATATTACCTTTTGGTAGAAGTAAATTGCACCATTTCTCTCACTCTCTCTCTCTCTCTCTCTAATTTCAATTCTGTTGAAACTCATTGTTAACTAACTATTATGGGCGATTACACACACCACTTAAAGCATGATTGATAAGTTTTTGGAATTTCTATATTAAAATACATATTACACGGTTGATGAGCCACACGACTTCAAATAAAACAAAAAAAAAAATAAACGTATACATACATACATACATATGTATGTATGCATATGTATACATAAATTTACTATTTGCAATTATGTTTTTTTGTAAAATTATACACCGAAAAATTGAATTGAACATTAGTATCCATTGCAGTTTTAATAACTTCTCTGTTAAATACGCCCCACATGGGAAATTTTCGTTAGGAGGTTATTGTTGTTGTTGTTTTTATCGTTTGTTTTTAGTAAATCAACCATGTGTAAACAAATTTAATGTTAGAAAGGAAAAGAGTGCAGCCAAAATACATATATATTTTTTTTTTTTTTGGAAATTAGTATAAAATAATATTGGTCATACTCTTTTAAATAAAAGGCATACAAGTAGATGTGTGTGCATGTGTTTGTTTGTGCTTTAGTTGTTTTTGTTTTAATTGGTTAACCAAAATAATATGCCTGCGTCTGGCAATGAAATTTAGAGTTTAAAATATATTTTGTGTTTTTTGCATGAGTAGAAATTATTAAATTGTTCTAATATTTACAGTAAAATAACGGTGGCAAGTATACACAACCTTAATTGATATTAAATAGTTTTCTCAGAATGAAAAATACTTTATTAATTGTAATGACATTTTAGATAAAATTTATTTATTTTTTGTTTTTGTAAATTGCTTAGTTTGTAAAAAAATTTTGTTTATTTAATAAAGCTTTTACTGTTTAATATTTTCTCTAATGTAAAGGTCACGTTTGTGACAAGTTTTCAAAAAATTTTTCATGTGGTGGCCGCTGGATTTTGTTTTGCCGTATTTTAAATGTAAATGTCAGTTGCCAATTATAATTTTAATTAAAAAAAAGCGAATACATGCTGAGTTGAAAATGAAACATTATAAATATATTTTTAAATGCGAAGTCCTTTTAAATCAAAGATTTATATGTTAAAAAACGTTTATATATAAAACAATAAATTATCACTTTGTTGTATTAAAGGGCATGTAAAATATTGTACGTGTTAGAAATATTTAGAAACCAATTAAAAATGTTCGATTTTCAGTACAACGTTTTTGTTGTTGTTGTTTTTTATATTTGCTTACACACATTACAATATTGAAATGGTTTAATATAAAAAAAAGAAATAAAATTTCTGCATTAAATTAAAGGGAATATTTATAGCTGAACGAACATAAATTTAAACGCACGCACATATTCAAAAAACTCTTTAAACATTAGCATTTTAGAAATAGTTAAGAATTTTATATGACTTACAAAGTGTTAGGGAATTTATATTATGTTCAGGAGGGGAGAAATTAATGTTTGTGATTTCTTTTTTTTTCGGTAATAAATAACTAAAGAATGGTGATTTATTTTGATCCTTATAGATGCTCATAGAAATGATAAGCCTTCAACATCATGTGCCTCCTCTATGGCTGCAGTTTCAGCGGCCGCTGCTGCTGCCGTTGCCTCGATTGCTTCCAGTCAGGCTTCCACATCTGCTACCAACACACATTTGCATCATCATCCTCATCCCCATCATGCCCACCACTTGTCTTCAATGGCTTCTCATCATCATCATCATCACCATCCAAATAGCAGTTTATTAGCCGCCGCTAATATGACTCATAGTTTAGGTTTGGTCGCTCATGCTGGCTTACGTCCATCACCCGGCCATGTACCCGATATTTGTCCGGTATGTGGCATTAAGCTATCGCCTGAAGAATGGAATTCCCATTTTCTAACCGAACTAGATCGTTTGTATAAACTAAGTTCAGGCATGGAAAGATCGAATCTACAAGCCACCTACATGTTTGCCCCGCCCTGTCCTTCGCAAGAAAACGCCATAAGAACAAGCCATAACAGATGGGAGGTAAGTTAAATATATAAGAGTTGTATGTCCTTACAAATTCATACACACACACACCATTCTTCTTCTATTAATAAATTTAATTAATCATAATTTTTCAATAAAAAGCTTTATGTGTTATAGTTTTTCTATTAAAAAATAGTGATGAGTTTCCGAATGACAATTTAATCAGTCATAACTTTTTAAAGAAACTATTCACTAGTCTAATTTTTCTATAAAAAAATTACCTGTCATAATTTTTCTAACAAAAACTTCATTTCATAATTTTTCTATAAAATATTTTCATCAGCATAACTTTTCTAACACAAAGTTTAATTTTACAAAAAACACTTTATCACTCAAAGCTTTTCTTTTTATAAAAAAGCGACATCTGTTTAAATTTTTCTATATAAAAAAAATATTCACAATTATAATAACCTATTAAAAAATCTGATCAGTATCTGCAAAAAATATATCTGCATTTCTTTGACCTTTTATAAGTAAAAGTTCTCTGAATGCATCTGCTTCCAAATAAGAACGCAAGCAAATCATTGAAATATTAAATGTTTTAATTTTCAGACCTTTCAACGCATTCGTAACAATCGTCAAAATCGCTTAAGACTTAAGGTACGAAAACGAAAATATGGTGATATGTATTTCATGGAAAATATGTTTTGCAATTCATGTCCCATCTGTACGAAACGTAAATATGCCATAGAAACAGGTAAAATACTACCCGATGATGACAGCCATAAGATGCCAGAAGAAATTGAAACTGTTGATGTTGAGTCTTGTAATGACGATGTACCTGATTCGGGTTCAGAAATACATCAACAGCAACAACACTCGCAAATACATCATGCTCATATGCCAGCTTTAAGTGGAAGTAGTAGCCACAGTAGCAGCCATAGCAGTTCGAACAGTACTGGAGGTGGTGGTAGCTCAAATATCGGAGCCAATTTGCACAATAGCAATAGTCAACCAGGAAAGTTGGATGGTATTTTGTATAGAACAGCCTGTGTAATAAATAAAGATAGTGGAGGAATTGGGACGACCGTTGAGGATGATATAAGCACAAATGTGGCCACAACGTGTACCAGTAGTAATAGTAGCTCGAGTAGCACAACTAATTGGACTGAGGCACATGCTTCAAGTAATGCGACACATGGACATATATCGGGTAAACTTATTATTATAGATTAGTTTAAACATATATTCTCATAAAACTTAATTAGCAGTTTATTATTAAACACTGCGTCTTTATTTTATAAAAAATGTTTAAACTTAATTTTTATTATTTTTTAATATTTCGCCAAACCACTGGTTGGCATCTTCAAAATAAACAAAAAGTATATAAACATAATTGTTTAATTTTTGATTAATTGTTTATATACTTTTTGTTTTTTTAAAAAATTTTTTTCAAATACAGTGCACTCGCGATAATATGAACTAATTAAAACAAGGGCAGTTCAAATTTTTGGGATTGTTCATATTTACAAATGGCATAAAATTTTAATACAACCAACTCATTTACATACAACCTAAAGTTTCTTCCTGCAAAATGAAAGTTTAATTTAAATATTTAAAGTTTTATTTTATTTTAAAACATAAAAGGAACTTTTTCATTAAGTTTGTTTGGAACAAACATAAATATACCACTTATTTTTATACATATGTACATATGTATTCATATATGTAAATGTAAAGTTAATGTTCAAAGAAGTCAGTTATCTTTTTTTGCCATTTCTTTTGCTCGAGAACTTTTAAAACTGCCTTTTCACGTAAGTCTCTCAAAACATTTAAAACTCGCTGTTCAACCATTTCACCTTCAGCCAATCCAACGCCTTATTAAAAATGTCGACAGCCTCCCCGGGTTTAATTGTCCTCTTTGGTTCCTCCACACAATCATCTTCATCGGATATATCTTCTACTGCATTATCTTCACATTCAATAGCATCTTCATTCCATTCTTCAACGTTCGAGGCCGTATATTAAACCTATGAAAAAATATGGAATAACACGCAATTTTAAGTACATTTCAGAGATTACAAACCTCAGGTAATAAGGCACATAAAACATTGGCGGCGCTTTCTTCCAGTTCGCGTAAATTAATTAGCAAATTTTCTCTAACGACACTTAGAGGAATTTCATCTTCGGGATCATCTTGAGCTACTACCATATTTAAAATGTTGTTCCAGCATTTGGACAATACAGCTGAACCCACTTTTCTCCAAGCTGATTCCAAAATAATGATAGCTTCTTTTAGTGTTGTTTGTTTCATGGTTTCTATCAAACCACCCCCCTTAGCAACAATGGAAGCCAAAAGGCTATTTCTGTAATGGTGCTTTGTGATTCTTATAGCATTTTGGTCCATGGGCTGGATGAGTGGCGTCACGTTCGGAGGCATAAACATCACAAAAATGGAGCCGTTTTCAGATTCCAATTCGTCCTCGGGTGGGTGAGATGGGGCATTATCTATTAAAAGAATAGCTTTCACTGGCAACCCTTTTTTGGTTAAAAATTGTTCAACCTAAATTACGTAAGAAATTTTATAAAATGAAAATGTGTTGATTAATGTCAAAAAACGTTTACCTCTGGAACAAATGAGCGATGAAACCAGTCTTTAAAAATGTTACCAGTCATCCACGCTGATTTAGAATGACAATAGTGAACAGGGCAATTAAAATTCTTGAAACAACGGGGTTTTTTTTACTTTCCCACCACAAGAAGTTTGAGTTGATGAGATCCCGTAGCATTTGCACAGCAGAGGAAAGTAATTCTTTGCTTTTCAGTCTTTGTACCTAGGGCCGATTTTTCCTGCGACGACACGTATGTTTTGGTTGGTAAAATTTTCCAAAATAAACCCGATTCATCTGCGTTATAAAGTTGATCATTGCTTAATCCAAGCTCTTGAATCTTAGATTTAAGTGCCACTTTAAATGGTTCAACTAACTGAGGTTGAGAAGAAAGTTTTTCCCCAGAAATCTGGAGCAATCTTACGCCGAATCTCTTTTTGAAATTCTGAAGCCATCCGTCACTCGCGTTAAAGTCAGAGTTATTTTCCTAAATATTATAATGAAGCTCCTTAGCCTTTTCCTTCAACATTATTCCACTGACGGGGAATTTTTTATCCCTCATATGCATAAACCATTTATACAATGATTTTTCGTTTTTTCGGTACTCCGACGGTCGCATAGTTTTCCTTTTTCCGGGTCCAATGAATGTATTATTGACACATTTTGAAATTGAATTTTTATTTTTTTTTATTCCAGTTACTGTGGACTTTGTCACTCCATATTTCTTCGCTAAATTAGTAGCACTTGCACCTTTTTGTAAGTTCTCCAAAATTTCATATTTTTCCTTTAAAGTTAAAAATTTATGTTTTTTTGTATGCATTTTTTACAAATATGTAATTCACTTTTAATAAACACTTAAAAACCAAACATGCGTTTGCTTCTGCGTACGTGTAAAAACTAACTAAAAAGTGCATTTGTCTGTTTGACTATTGAAACTTGGCATTTAAATGTTAATAACTCGGGATTTCCCCTAATTCTTATACATATTTTGTAACAGAAATTTGTTAAAAAATAAAAAAAATAAATGTTCATATTTTGGAGTAGTCAATGGCAGGGAAAAAGTGTTCATATTTTGGGGTGTTCATTTATTAGGGTGTTAATATTATCGCGAGTGCACTGTAATAACAACCTACAAATAAAATATTAAAAAGGTTCTCATTAAATTTATTATTCAAAAATTGACACGCTTTACTGCTCACTACTGTTCATATAGCTCATCAGTGGATTTTACCCACTAATGAGCAATCCTACAGTTCAGCGCTAATTAAGCAATAACAAGTTGACTGCTGACAGTTTAGAGAAGAAAAACACTATTTTTTATTGCTGAACAATATTTCTTAATTATTTCTTTATGGGATGAAATGTTGGCAGAAAACAGAGACATTTCTTACAGTATTATTAACGCCGTTAACGCTCCAGTAAAATTTTCAAAAATTATCAAACACACTCACAACGCGTTACTCTTTGTTTTAGATTTTGAGTTGGCGGCCTAATAAAAAAATACTATTACTCTCTGTACTCTCTACTCTCTTCGTTTAGCGATCAGAGATGGCTCCCTAGATAGTATGATTTAACAAAATAAAACTGAAATAGCATTTAGCTTAAATATCGCTTATATTTTGGGACACTCTTTTTATTTTTGACGCATTTAATAATAAATCAATTTCATTACACATTTTGTTTGTGTTTTTATCCTAAAAAACTATAAAATTTTATTCGTTTAATCAAAAGTTAAAAATGTTAGTGAATTATCATCGACTACTCATCATTTCTACAATGCAGACTCTTGCCATGAAGAAAGACAGGCGAAGGATATGTCAATGGAGACTTGCAACAATGATAGTGATGAAGATGTTATAGTAGATGACGATGATTCAGTAAAGATGAGTGTATATAATAAAAAACGTAAATATGAAGAGGCCACAGTGGGCAGCAGCAGGTTGGTAAACTGACAAAAGTCTGAGTGTTTGTTATATCTTGCATTTTGATTATAGAATTCTAGACAATCCATCCCCTCTGGAGGAAAGACCCAGGTCAGAGCCCCAAGTAACTAGCACCGAAAGCAGCGTAGATCATACACACAATAATAACAACAACAACACTTGCAAATATACAGCTTTTGAGGATTTAAGAAACAAATGTCATCAACAGCAGCAACAACCAATGGATACTGATTCGCCTCCGGGACATGTGATAATGCCAGGATTAACACAACTGGACTCAAAGGTGGGAAATAGTTCGGATAAAAAACCGGACAAAGATGAAAACAAATGTTTCATTTGTAAGGTAAAGTTTTGAGTTGCCTTTGATTTTGTTTCTTTTTTTTTTGTTTGCTTTCGTTCTTCCGAAAACCTGATCAGTTGTCTGCAAGTTGTCTGATATTTTAACATTTAACATAACAAACTTTGCGGAATCTTAAATCAAAACTACAATTTAAATCAATATTTATATTATTTATCTTCAAGACAGGTATAAAAGATCTAACGTCCGATAGTTTTTTGCGTGGTCGTAATTTTTATTTTCACCAAAGTTGTGCAAATGTTATGAGCAGTTATCGTTTAAATAAAGAGCTCTCCCATCAGGCGACACCACAGCTGATACATAACAAACATCCAAGCAACAATCAAGAATCCGAAGTAACTTCCGAGCATAAACCACAAATACAACAACCACAAATTGATACAGTCACACAATTTGAAAGTTAAATTTAAAGAGTTTATTAAAATTAGACATTAAAGCAAAAGTGTAAAAAAACTAACAAAATTTTTAATTAGAAAATATTGACGCAAAGAAAACTATAAATTCATACGTAGAATGATGAACACAAAAGCAAATTTAAGAAAGAAACCTAAAAAAAAGGATTCTTAAATAATTAGCAATAAAATTATGATGTAAATAGCTCGTTTATGTTTTAAATTGAATAATACTACTGTATGTATGCTATTGTAAGGACCCTGTTCTCTTTTTTTTTTCAATCTTAAACAATACCGTAGCGAATAACATTAAAAACAATTCTTTTTTAATAACTAAAACCTCTTTTTGTAAATAATTATTTAATCTTTTTTTAAATTTAATTTCAACTTTACTACTCGTATGTTAATGTTTTTAGTTTTTCCTTTTTTTAGATAAATTTTAAATACTAAATTTACGCTAGACATGTAATTAAGGCTAACTTGTTATTTATAATTTAATTGAAACAAATAATGAAAAATTAAATCATTTAAAATCGATAAAAAAAATAAAGAAATATTATTGAAACAAAAATACTAACAATAAATTTAACAGAGACAAAACGGTTTATTTATGAAAGCGGCAACATCGTTATTAAAAGGTAAACAAAAAAAGAGTATGGGAATGAGAGAATGTGAGAGATTACTAATGTACTGAGCAGTCAATCCAAAAAGAACTGCTGCTCTCTTAAATAA
This sequence comes from Trichopoda pennipes, assembly GCA_030448955.1. Classification (NCBI taxonomy): domain Eukaryota; kingdom Metazoa; phylum Arthropoda; class Insecta; order Diptera; family Tachinidae; genus Trichopoda; species Trichopoda pennipes. The sequence continues at coordinate 6,059,993 of JASKUP010000175.1, forward strand.
AATTAAATTGAAATAGATTTCTTTTCGTATGTGACTGCAGCGGATGGCTTTGCAGTAGCTTATCTTGACAGACCAATTTTTCATGACTTTGTCAACGGTTTATAGTTCGACCTAATAAATGGCCAGAAAAATATTTTGAAATAAGAATGAGAATCGGATATCCTTAACGACATCCCACAAAAGCAAGTTCATAAAAAAGCAATTGTTATTGATATGGCCTATCGCGAATCCATGTTCTTGGAGTGAGTTTCATGCTATCGGCCACAGCAGCCATCTTACGACAACAAGAACTATTGTTGCCTTAGGCAGACTTATGCAATACATGGAAAATACCTCACTGCGACCAAAACTTCTTTTTAACAAAAGCACAGTTCTGGCAACAGAATATACTTATGTTACTATTTCTCTAACAGCTAACAATTAGAGCGATTAAGCAAATCAAAATAAACCTTTCATTAAAGTGCATTCATTCTTTTATAGTATTTAATCACATTTTACTGCTTGTAACTTATAAAAATTTTTCTAAAAAAAGGTATGGCTCACATTTAAAGAAATAATACTCTTTAATAACAATTTTATTATATTGAATCTTAAAATTGCGATAAGAAAAACTTGAAAAAATAGTCCACCAAACTCATAGAATAAAAATACGCTAAAGTCAGTCAAATTTAGCAAACAGTAATTAATGTATGCAAAACAAATTAAAATTCATTTATTTATATTTACTAAATTCCAGAGTAGCGAAGTAGTCACTCACTGTTCATACATGTATGAATATGTTCATTTCATTTTTTAGCCGCTTCTTCTCATAGATGTGTGAGAGACTACAAATTATTTTGCGTTTTCTCATTTATGAATGCGACGATTTATTTTTTTCTTTCTAATCATAAGTGAAAAAATGAGAAACACACAAGTGTTCATTTTTGAATATTTACAATTTTGATAATTTTTCATAAATGAAAAGATCGTAAAAATATTTGCGGCGTTAAGCATTCGCGTACATAAACGCACATATTTGATAATGCGCAGTTGTCGGCGTATGCAGGAAAAAAAATGTTTTTTTTTGTATTTCTTTTAAAATATATTGCAATATTGTATTTTGAGTTAATATGTAGTACCCATGTGTTTTTACTACATTTTACGGTAAACTGCGATCGTAGGTAGAAAATTTTTTCTCGTTCATTTATGAGAAATTTTATAAAATTTCAACGTTCATAAATGAACTTGTACATTTATGAAAAACAACATTAATGAGAAGTAGCTAATTTATCATTTATCACATATGAATAAGACTAATAATTCTTGTTGTTCGCATTCATGTATGAAAAAAACCAGAACATTTTTTGTTGTTCGTTTATGAGCGTAAAAAATAAATATAAAATTTTAGATTTCTCATTTATGAAAAATATCATGAATGTTGATTTTTGAATGTTCATAAATGAAAAATTCTGAACCCTGCTAAATTCATTCCGGCAATTAAGAACAAAATATTCAAGAACTAGCAATATGAACGATAGACTGATACAAACTCTTTTTAATAAATTTCTGCTCTCTTAATTGAAAGGAAATATTAACTAAATCTTCTCTCTCACATTAATAAGAGTTCAGTTTATTAAATTTTAATTATTTAGTGATCGTAGATTTTAATTAGGCAGCTTCATCTAGTTTAAAAATTTAGCTTTCAGTTTTTGTTTATTTGTCTAATAAAATACAAGCAAGTTCGTGACATCTGACTTTATTTATATAATTTCGTTTGAATTTCATTAACAAAAAAATCCACGAATTTATGTCAAATTTAAGTGGCGTAAAAAATAATTTATTTTCATATTTAAAATTTTATATATTTAAATAGGTAAGTACTCACATTTTATAAAGAGGGTGTGTACGGTAAATTCTTATCAATAATTGTTTTAAAAGGGTGCAAACGTGCTAAGTCCATTCACAATAATTTTAAACAAATTATATTTTTGTAGGTATTCATTTTTTTTCTATTTTTTTCACTTAATTTAGATTTAAATACTTTTTTTTTAATCATGTTTGTTTTTTATTCTCAAATTCTTAAGAAACTTTAGTGGAAAATTTCCAAATATTCTGATATTTAAACAGCTGTTAACATAAAATATATATGTATATACATACATACATAAATTTATTAAGAATACGGCTGTAGAAACCTCTAAATGATAATGGAAAATCAATGTGATCTCGCATTTAAAATTACATTTAAAATACAACGTTTTTTAACCCAAGCACTTTGTTTTGCAAATAAGAAAAGTTATATCTCTCTTTTTTAAATCATATGCAATTTTAGAACTAAGACTTTTTTCTCTTTGTAACAAACTGTGAAATAATACATGCGGCGCAAGTATTATATACAAGATTGTAAGGCTACCTAGTGACGAAAGAGTGTCTGCTATGGCTGAAAATATGCCACAATCGAAGAACTCCGGTTCGTTATCTATTTGAACAACTCAGCATTAAGAATTTTTTGGATAGATCTGTGTTCATTCGCTTACAAGAAATATCCAATTCCCTCAACAATTGAATGCTAACGACGATTCATTATTTTAGGGTTTCTGTTCTGTTCTAACAAACTGTTAAACAAACCCGCTTACTATATTTTAGTTAACTAGTTTTTTATTCGACTAAAACACACACTCTTCTAGAAATGAAGTAACAACTTATTCATTATTTTTTAGTAATTAATTTAAAAAAAAATTTTTTTTTTTTGTTTTTTTAAAACTTTATTTTTTATTATATTTTCGATATTTCGCCACACCGTTGGTTGGCATCATCAGGAAAAACAAAAATAATAATGATGATGCCAACCAACGGTGTGGCGAAATATCGAAAATATAATAAAAAATAAAGTTTTTAAAAAAAAAAATTTTAATTAAATAAGACCTAGTGCTTAAAATTAATTACTAACAAATATTAAAAAAGGTCAAAAAATTATAACTCTTATTCATTATTTTTATCACACAGAAGCAATGATAATTACTAACAATGTTAGCAATGTTGTTTGTACACACAAACTCCACTGTTATGGCGTTAAATTAAACAACTCGCAACAGCATATACTATCATCCATGTTTTTTAATTTTTCTCTTTTTTTTTTGTTTTGCCAAACACTTGACAACTTTAATTGCCAACGTATTTATGTTAAATTTTTGTTCTAAGTTTTGGGCTATTTTTAATAACAATTTCTTAATTTTAAAAACGGACTTGATACTTTTTCACATTAAACCAAAAAAGCAAACAAATATTTAAACAAAAAAATAATAATCCGCACTTCTTTTGTAATAGCAAATTAAAAGAATAACTTAAAAGAAGAATATGTTTTCGAAATTGACAACAAGATTGGCACCCCGTATTTATGCTAACAGTAATACTTCCACCACGTCTAACAGTCACAATGCTGTTAGACAATTGTCATCGCAAGATGTTTTTAAACGCGAAAATAAATACGGTGCTCACAATTATCACCCCCTACCAGTGGCCTTAACAAAAGCCGATAGAGTTTTTGTTTGGGATGTTGAAGGCAAGCGTTATTTTGATTATTTAAGTGCTTATTCGGCTGTCAATCAAGGTCATGGTCATCCTAAAATCGTAAAAGCTCTTGTTGAACAAGCATCTAAATTGGCTTTAACATCACGGTAAGTAATTCAACTATTCTTAAGAGAAAAGTTTTATTTTTGCTTTGCTAAAAAAAAAAATATTTAATCGAGGGAAAACGTGTGATTGAATTTAATTGACACAATTTACAAATGTAAATTCCTCTTCTATTGTATACAAAGTAGCTTGAAAAAAATATTTTTTCTTTAATGATTTTTTCTCAAAATTATAAAATCATGCTGTAAAATTCAAATATATACAGTGAAATCGCAGAAACGTGAACACCCACTAACATGAACATCCAAAAACATGAACATTTTTTTTCTTACATTGACTACTCTAAAACGTAAAAAAAGACTGAAGGCTCTAAAACGTGAACTTTTTATCGAACGTTAAAATTCAATTTTGTAAGCTCATTTAAACATTTTGGGATTCCCCGCAGAAGAATCTCGTAGTCTGTTTGTTGTACACAACTTCTGTTGCAGGATAAGTAGTTATGGTATTACCGCGACAGTTCTACATACATAAATAATCAGGGTTCAGAATTTTTCATTTATGAACATTCAAAAATCAACATTCATGATATTTTTCATAAATGAGAAATCTAAAATTTTATATTTATTTTTCACACTCATAAACGAACAACAAAAAATGTTCTGTATATTTTCATACATGAATGCGAACAACAAGAATTATTAGTCTTATTCATATGTGATAAATGATAAATTAGCTACTTCTCATTAATGTTATTTTTCATAAATGTACATGTTCATTTATGAACGTTGAAATTTTATAAAATTTCTCATACATGAATGTGAAAAAATTGTCTACCTACGATCGCAGTTTACCGTAAAATGTAGTAAAAACACATGGGTACATATTAACTCAAAATACAATATTGCAATATATTCTAAAACAAATTAAAAAAAAAACATTTTTTTTCCTGCATACCCCGACAATTGCGCATTATCGAATATGTGCGTTTATGTACGCGAATGCTAACGCACATATTTTTACGACCTTTTCATTTATGAAAAATTATCAAAATTGTAAATATTCAAAAATGAACACTTGTGTGTTTCTCATTTTTTCACTTATGAATAGAAAGAAAAAAAAATAAATCGTCGCATTCACAAATGAGAAAACACAAAATAAATTGTAGTCTCTCACACATGTATGAGAAGAAGCGGCTAAAAAATTAAATGTACATATTCATACATGTATGAACAGTGAGTGAATACTTCGCTAGTCTGTAAATAATATAAACAAGTGATCTCTAAAAATACTTTTATTGAAAATATGTCTAATAAAAAACCAAAATTGTTAACTCTTCAAGAAAAGTCAGATATATTAGAGCTTTTATGAAAAGGTTTACCTGTAACTGGTTTGCCGAAAAAGTATAATTTCGTCAAATCGACGATTTGTTCAATAGGAAACAAAAAAGGTGCAATTTCAAAATGTGTTAATAATACATTTTCCAGTCCTGGAAAACGGAAAACACTGCATTCTTCGAAGCTTCCAAAAATGGAAAGATCTCTGTACTAATTTCGAAATTAGTATGTTAGAAACCCTTTTGCAACCCATAGTAGCATAGTACATATATTAAAATATGGCAGGAACTTCCAAAAAGTAGAATCAAAACCTGTCTCATAGGTGAAAAATAACGTACTTTATTTTAAATTAAATAAAACATAAAAAGAGACTAAAATATGTTATAGAAAAAATGCAATCTAAAACGTGAACAAAATCGAAAACGTGAACGCCCTCGGTAAAAATTAGTTCACTTTTCTGCGAGATCACTGTAATTTGAAAACAAGAAAATGCTACAAAAATATTACCAAAGATTATAGATTTATAAAGATGTTGCACTGCGAACATTTTACAAAAACAGAAATTTTAAGCGTCTATTGACGAGGGGGGAAAGTGTAAAGGGTAAACAGAGAATACTGGCTTTGAATTGAGCAAAACCAATGATAGAAAAGAGAGTAGTATTTTTTATACACAAAAACAGACTTTTATTCATGTATGTGTACATAGGTATGTTTCCCATGAATACTTGTGTTTGGGTGTGCGTGTATTGTTTTTGGTATTTTTTTGTATTTCACACATTTTTAATTCTGTTTTAAAACTAAAAACGAATTTAGCTTTACAGCTTATGAAACGAACATGCTTCTTTTCGTTATTGTAGGGCAAATATACTTACTTTATTGTTGTAACAATGAAAGTATTTACGTTCACACCGAAGTCATGTTGGTATTATTTACTTGTTTTTTAAAATTAATTCTACCGCGCACAACTTTCGGTACGAGATCCAATAAGAGGGAGATAGAATAAAAAACATGTAAATATAGTAAATATTTTGTATGATTTTTAATTTTTATTCAAATTAGTGTTTTAAATTTTTTACTTTTACAATATGTGCTGGTTTATACTCAGATTTTGGAAGTTACCCATAAACTTCCAAAATCTGAGTCACTTTCATAGTTTTTTGTGTGGATATACATTTCCAATGGATATGTTAGAATTTGTGAAGGTTTTATTGTATCCATTCTACATTTGCTGCATGATATTTGTTGCGCTATATATCCATTGGAATATCGGTTTGAAGTAAGTTCTATTGATACATTCGGAGAGCGTGATTTGATTTACATCTGCACCGACTATATAGTCATAATCAGATGGTGGTCAAACCACTTGGTTGATTGGACACCAACCACGCCCTAGAAGGCCATCGAATACGTATATCCTCCGGTCACTTCTAGTAGCAATTTCGAAAGCCCGAAGTAGGCCGTAGACTTCACTCCTTACTAAAGCGTTGGAGACTTTCCAACTCCTGGTCCAAAACGCATGAAGCTCTTTTTTATCAAGAACACGACAGCATTCATACTCACTGGACCTGAACCATTCATTGTGTTAATTTGAATGATTCGACCCACAAACTCTCACGAGGGTCCGAAACCACAACCACCACGATACTCCCATATAGGGACCAACCTCAATAACCAGTCAGAGCACATCATTGTCTAAAGAGAACAAATAGTGTACTCTGGGGCAACTGATTTCCCGTGGAAATATGTGGATTGTCCAGGTGACTCCTACTAGCCTTTGAGGGGCCTGGGCTCCCTTATACCCCGCAAGACACCAGTCTAAATGGAATAGTAGGTTCCAAAAAGACTATAATGTGCCCCCGGGGGGAACATTCGGAGAGTTGAAACAGTCGGCACTTTCATCAAAATATTCTTCATTATTCTGATATATGTCTACGACATCTATCACAGGACATTGATTATCAGCTGATACAGTTTCACTACATTCGGCGGAGCTTTGAAAATCCACCGTTAAGAATATTGCATCGTCGTTTTCACAATTTTTAGACGAAATAAACTGGCTTATTTTTAAAGTTATCCGCTTTGACATTGCGATGTTAAATACGTTAACCGAAGGGTTCTTACAGTGTCCGCCTTTGGCGCGAACATATGAAAATACGTTTTCTAATGGATCCTGATTAAACCGGCTAGTTAAAATAGTGAATAAATTAGAACTTTCATGAAACATTTCTTCACTTAAAAATAATATGCCCCTTGTGGTTTGGATAAGACCGCGGATGGAAAATATTTTATAGCCGACATATTCAATTTGTGGCATGTATGTTATTAGATCCTGCAATACCAGCCAAGTATTATTATTAAGCTTTACACCACGCTTTAGAGGATTAGGTTCACTAAAATTTTTACTACTTAATTTTACTTAAATTAACCATTTACTTTTTTTTATCATATTCCTAAAAGAACAAAAAAGAACCAATGTAGCAAACACTGTCTTAATGAATATATTGGTTAATAAGGCTTCTAAAATTCGTCAACAGTCCAAGCTGTTTTATTTTTACAATAAAAAATTGATATGGTTTTGCTACGGCAACACAGAAGATCCAATAATATTACTCGAATTTGTAGAGCCCAGCAAACATAATATAAAAACGTTGATGTACGTTGTTTATTACTAGTCGTATTTATAGTATATAATTTTAGCTTACAATTTAAGGCTAAGTTTAGAATAATTGTTTTGTTTTTCTTGTTTACAAAGTCAAAAGAAATTAATGCTAGTGAACTAATAAAAGGCTTGATCACATAATATTATTTTTAATTCGTTCATATGCACTTATCTGAAAGCAAACCTGTTTGTTTGTTGGGCATAATATTGACAATGTAAACACACATACACTCATAAACAATGTTCATAAGTATGAATTGCTTTTGCTGAGAGTTTATTTTTATTTTGGTAATTTGCTCTCCCTTGATGAGATTTCGCTTATTAGTAATACACAAGAGGATTTTCCGAAAATCCCTTCAATAATTTAGCAGTGGCAGAAGAATGTATGGCAGTGTAACATCTTTATAGATCTATAATCTTTGATATTACTCTTTAAATTTTTAACTTAAGCGAGAGAGAGAGAGAGAGAGAAAATGAGGAAATGTTAATTAAAGTTATCAGAGAAGCCAGAGTATATATAATGTTTTTACGATTCATAAATTTACGGTTTTATAGCAAGGTGCCCCTGTAGGCTACTAGGTAGTGTACTAGCTTATCAGTCTGGACGATGTGGGTTCGATTCCCAACAAAAAGACCTTGGCTGTTTTCACTACAAAATATCAAAATTGACTGTCGGTGGGCTGCTCAGTGATGTAGGCATAGTCACTGGTCGCTGTGCAGTCTGATACGACAGTTAATTTCTGATAACTGGGGCCTTCTAGAAATGAAGGCGGCCCCAGTGGGCTAGTAGGTAGTGTACTTTAGCCTACCAATTTAGGGGTGGTTATTTTTAACACAAAAATAAGAGCTCGAAGGCTCTACTTTCACCACCTGTCTTATCTCTTCTCTATCCCTTTCCTAAATTATGTAGCACGGTTTGGACTTAATAGGCATTGTTGCCTTTAGTGCTACTACTCTTAAAAGAATTATCAGAGATAGCAAACTTGGAACAGCTGTACCAAGTACATTTATCAGGCCTGTTCTGAAAATCACATTTCATGAAAGTGATTTGAAAGCACAAGAAATGTGTTCTGTGCACAAAATTTTGTGCTTTTAAAACGTTCACGTTTGCCACTTGCAATTTGAAATCACTAGGGTAATTTTGCTACTATCACAATGAAAACTGTAAAATAAATTACTGAAATAATTTAACCAATATGTTTTCTTATTAATTTTGTTATATAATCACTTTTTATTGAATTAAGAAAATTGTAAGGGCACCTTTTTTACTGAAAATTTTTTATTTGCTTTTGTGTTTTCAATTGTGATTTCAATTTTGTTGTTTGCTCTCAGCTGTTTAAAGTTTTTCGAAAATACATAGAAGGTTGCCATTGGAATTTCTTTTATGGCTGCTTAAAATATTATATGAAATATGAATATATTAATAATCAGTGCCAGCAAAAAATGTTAAATTATCGTTAAATTATAATATAATTTATTAAATAATAATAAGCTTTTTGCATAAATTCACTAAAAAAGTACAACAAAGTTTAAGCAAGTGGCATTCAAAATCTTTTGTGTACTGTGGCAACTTTACTGGTTTGTTTTCTTTTTGCCAACAGACGTTAAGTTTTAAATTTTCTCGCGAAACCTAATTGAAATGCAAGTTTTATAAAATAATGTCTAGTAATTGTATGTAAGGTATTAATACATATATTTTTAGGGGACCACACAAAAATCAGAGCCAACTCGAAATTTTCTTGGCATTTATTTTCCAGTGCAAGCCTGGAAAAAGTACATGCATACATTCATGTGTGTATATTTACATAAAAATTAATCTTTTATAGTTTTTTAAACGATCTTTTTTATCTTTAGTAAATATCTTTTTTCTTTTTTTTAGATCTTTTTTATATATTTTTTCTTTTCAATATTTCGCTTTCCTTTGGAAAGCTTCCATTTTTTAGCTTTGAGATTAGTTTTAATAATAAAACCCATTTATTAAAATTACCAGCTCTTCATTTTATTTTCGTATCACTTTTGGTAGAGAACACTTAACGAGTTTTAGTTTTTTGGTATTTTTGTCAACCAAAATTTTTTTTCCTGAAGAAGCTTTCCAAAGGAAAGCGAAATATTGAAAAGAAAAAATATATACAAAGATATAAAAATTAATCTTAATAATCGTTATTTTGCGTTCAATTAAAGACAACACAAAAGCTCCAGGCATTTTATTTTCATTTTTATGTTTGCACAACAGAAATTTAAAGAAAAAATTGTCAAGTAAATCTTCTGTTTTCTTGTGCTTTCAGGAAAGTAAAATCACATCGAAAACTACAAAAACATAGAGATAGAAATTTAAAATTGTATAATTTAATAATTTTTGACACTTTACATAAATAATCTAAATTGCCAAAAAAAAAGAAAATAATAAAAGTTTCTCTAAATGCCAATAAACATATTCTTCGTATATTTGTGAGGTGAAAATTTTGTATATAAAAACGGTTACAGCTGCTGATCATATGCTCTTCGCTATTAATGTGCTCAATTTTTGGAGTTTACAAAAAGAAAAGTACCAAAAAAGCATGTTTAAAATACTATAATTTGGGTGCTTTGTAACTTTGTTCGTAACTTACAATAGTTATGGGTTTAATAATAAACAATTTAATTATAATTTTTCAAACAGTTTGACAGGTATTAATAAAAAAAAACATAGAAAATTGATTTGTTAATCTTTATTCAATATGAATGAATATTAACAGAATTCACAAAAACTGTTAAAAGTACATTTAAACTTTTAAAACAACTTGCTTTTTAAACGTACGCAGTTAAACTTTGGATAGATATTTTTTACAAACATATTAAGTTAATATTTTGTTATAAATAATAAATTTTACATAAATTTTCAGCGCTTTTTACTCTGATATTTTGGGAGAGTATGAGGAGTACATAACTAAACTTTTCAAATATGATAAAGTATTGCCCATGAATACAGGTGTCGAGGGTGGTGAAACAGCCTGTAAATTAGCTAGGAAATGGGCCTACACTAAGAAAAATATTCCGAAAAATCAAGCTAAGGTGAGCTTATAAGATGTTCGCTAAAAAAAAGAATATTTTTTCCAGAGTAGCGAAGTGTTCACTCACTGTTCATACATGTATGAATATGTACATTTCATTTTTTAGCCGCTTCTTCTCATACATGTGTGAGAGACTGAAAAATATTTTGCGTTTTCTCATTTATGAATGCGACGATTTATTTTTTTCTTTCTACTCATAAGTGAAAAAATGAGAAACACACAAGTGTTCATTTTTGAATATGTACAATTTTGATAATTTTTCATAAATGAAAAGATCGTAAAAATATGTGCGTTAAGCATTCGCGTACATAAACGCACATATTTGATAATGCGTAATTGTCGGCGTATGCAGAAAAAAAATGTTTTTTTTTATTTCTTTTAGAATATATTGCAATATTGTATTTTGTGTTAATATCTACCCATGTGTTTTTACTACATTTTACGGTAAACTGCGATCGTAGGTAGAAAATTTTTTCACGTTCATTTATGAGAAATTTTATAAAATTTCAACATTCATAAATGAACATGTACATTTATGAAAAATAACATTAATGAGAAGAAGCTGATTTATCATTTATCACATATGAACAAGACTAATAATTCTTGTTGGGCGCATTCATGTATGAACATAAGCAGAACATTTTTTCTTGTTCGTTTATGCGCGTGAAAAATAAATATAAAATTTTAGATTTCTCATTTATGAAAAATATCATTAATGTTGATTTTTGAATGTTCATAAATGAAAAATTCTGAACCCTGATTTTTTCTTTCAAATCTTTAGATTGTGTTTGCTGAAAACAATTTCTGGGGCAGAACTTTATCAGCTATATCAGCGTCTACTGATCCCAGTAGTTATGAAGGTTTTGGACCATTTATGCCCGGTTTTGAAATAATCAAATACAATGACTGCCAAGAATTGGAAGTAATATTAAACATTGAGTTACAAATTACATTACAAATCCTTAAAAATGTTATAAATTTCTTAGAAAGCCTTACAAGATCCGCATGTGTGCGCTTTTATGGTAGAACCTATTCAAGGTGAAGCTGGAGTCGTAGTACCCGATGTTGGCTATTTGAAAAAGGTACGTGAACTTTGCTCCAAATACAATGTGCTGCTAATTGCCGATGAAGTGCAAACCGGTTTGGCACGTACTGGCCGAATGTTGGCTGTCGACCATGAAAATATTAAGCCTGACATTCTAATTTTGGGCAAAGCTCTGTCGGGTGGTTTGTATCCGGTTTCAGCTGTTTTATGTAACGATGACATTATGTTATGTATTAAGCCCGGTGAGCATGGTTCTACATATGGTGGCAATCCTTTAGGCTGTAAGGTTGCCATGACAGCCTTAGAAGTTTTGCAGGAAGAAAAGTTGGCCGAAAACGCTGAAAGAATGGGTGCACTTTTGAGAAAAGAGCTATCTACTTTGCCCAAGGATGTAGTTTCAGTGGTGAGAGGAAAGGGACTTTTGAATGCCATTGTTATTAACTCAAGTAAGTTACAAAAGGAAAATAAAACACAAAGAAAAATAATTAAAATATTATGTACATACATTCAAATAGAACATGATGCCTGGGATGTTTGTTTAAAATTGAAAGAAAACGGTTTGTTGGCCAAGCCAACACATGGTGACATAATACGTTTTGCGCCACCCCTGGTCATTAACGAAACTGAAATGTTGGAAAGTGTTGCTATTATTAAGAATACAATTTTATCTGTATGATGTCCGAAATGTATATTTTATTTTTTTATACAAAATGTAGATGCAAATAAAATTTTAATTGGAAACTGTTTGTTGTCTGTTTTATTGCCCATTCAATTATTGAATTAAAATTAAGATGACAAAAGTGTGTCAAAAATGACAACGCAAACCGCCAAAATAATAATTCGATTGTAGTCAAAGGTTCAAAATTTGTGATTGTACATCTGCATCTCTCTCTATATTTCTCTATATCCCACACACACACTCTCCCTCTCTCCTTCTCTCTCTCTCTCTCTCTCTCTCTCTCTTTGTACTCTAAATGATTTTAAGGCAAAAGAAATATTATTTTTAATAAAATCTTATTTGATTTTTTGAGCGTAGAAAAAATTTAATTAAAACCTAGATGTGAAAAAAATACTTTTTTAAATTAGTCGGCAATAAGGGCGGAGGTGGTGATAGCAAATCAAGTGGCATGCGGTCGTTAAGCAATAAATTGGCTACAAAAAGAGACATTTAAACGACATTAAGATGATGTCAACGTTATTCTGCATTTCCTTTTTTACTGCCACTTGTTTATCACTAACAACAAAGTTAAAAGAAATTTATGTAAGAATTAAAGAAAATATAAAAAAAAAACTTAATATTTTCTACAAGACAAAATAACATTCGTAAGGCAGAGAATTAAGGAATTTGATATAATAAAATGTTTACAAAAGAGGCGAAATGAAAGTGATTATAAAATTCTGTTTTTCCCAGTTGGCATTTAAAAGGGGTGGTAAAAAGGGATACCACTAAGGTATTAATAATAATAATATTAAACAATTATTCGGCAAAGAAAATTCACCATTAATATCTTACAACCAAATAAACGAATTTTTATAAAAGGTATTTAAGTAGAAGGAAAATTGTACGACGTTAAAATTAAATTTCATGGCATTTGGTAAATTATGGCTAAAACTTTGAAGCCGAAAATTGTTATCGAAGAATCTTAATAAACTTAAAAGAAACTCAATATTGGGAAGGTGAAATTTAAAAAGAAGGATACAAAGTAATTTCACTGAGAAACGAGCGGGTTGGGTTCTGAATCATTCTCAATTGTTTTAACTATGCAAAAGTAAGTTTCATACAAAAAGTTTAAATACTAAATAATAGATAAATTGATAGAATTATACCTATTCTCTTCCGTGTAAATTGTATGGTATGTTGTAAAGTATAATCATTAATCTCACTTGAATTTCACCGACGAGAGATAAGGCAAATTTGTAGAAACAGCATAAACTACATACGCACGTACCATATATTTGCATACGTTCAAAGTGCCTGCATTGTGTATTATGTTGCAAAATGTACGAAATTCTATTTTTTCAAAAACATGAAATCCTTATCGGCTGCTGCCTGCTACTTCGAAAATATATGTTAAGCATTGTACAACGCTATTAGCAGTAATGATTTAGATGTTGCTTCGAGTGGTCAGCCTACATACTGGCCTACCGACAGACAAAAAATTCCGGATGTAATAGATTTTGCTGTCACAAAAAATATTTCAAGAAATTTAGTCCCAATAGAATCTTCCATGGATTTATCTTCGGATCATTCTCCAACCATTGTAACTATTTGCAACTCGCTTAGAAGATATTTGTTTTTTCCTGCTAGAAATATGATAAGTCGCATCAACTGGTTGAGTTTTAAAAAATATCTCAGCAGCCATTGTTCGGAAAATATTTTGCTAGAAACACAGGAGGACGTGGAGTAAAGCCTTGCAACTTTTAGTGAAAATATTAAACAAGCAGCTCAGCTTGCAACAACTAAACATCCGCAGACTACTTTAGGTCACATCTTTTCTTCAGACATAGAATCTCTCGTAGTGGAAGAACGAAGAGCTAGAAGAGATTGGCAACAACACAGATCGCCCCTGCAGAGGCAGAGACTTAGAGAATGCACAAAGCGGTTTAGAGACTTACTAGCACTTGAAAAAACTGCATCTTTTGAGAAATATCTAGAGGGCCTCGATGCTACACCAAACTCCAATTATTATTTATGGCGTGCTATCAAAAACCTTAAAAGGCCCGTTGAGTACAAGCCACCTCTACGTAATATCAGTTGAGATTGGGCAAGAAGGGACGCTGAAAAAGGCAACTTATTTGCCGATTACTTGAAAGATGTATTCACCCCACACATACGTACTGATGATGTTAATTTGCCGAGCGTAGTTGGATTACCCCCTCGACCCTTGACTTTTAGGTTGCGTGAGGTACAAAAGTTAATTTCTGAAGTAAACCGGAAAAAAGTTCCTGGTATGGACGGCATAATTAACAAAATGTTGAAGGAGCTTCCCAGTATTGCAGTCAGAATCATGCTATTCATTTTAAATGCCATTTTACGGCTTGAATACTATCCTGACCACTGGAAGATTTCTACAGTTAGAATGATTCCAAAACCGGGTAAGGACCTGACTAAAACCGAGTCATATAGGCCCATAAGTCTATTACCAACTATTTCAAAGGTTTTTAAAAAGTTGCTTATGGATAAATTGTCTTCGATACTAAGGGATAGTGGGTGTATCCCAGACCATCAATTTGGTTTTAGAAGTAGACATAGCACAATTGAACAAACCCATAGATTGGTTCAGGTGATAAGAAAGACTTTTGAAGAGAAGAAGTATTGTTCAGCTATTTTTATTGATGTTTCTCAGGCTTTTGACAAAGTTTGGCATGAAGGTCTATTTCTAAAACTAACCGCTCACTTGCCTTGTAATATAAGCAAGCTATTAAAGAGCTACATAATTGGACGGAAATTTTCTGTTGTTGAAGGAGACTTCGTTAGTGTATCCAAACCAATTTCCTCAGGCGTACCACAAGGTAGCATTCTTGGACCAGTTTTATACTTGATATATACCTCCGATATGCCTGTAAGTGAAACTGTCCACACTTCTACGTTTGCTGATGATACAGCGTGTCTAAGTTCGCATGAAAACTCCCATCATAAGCATCCATAAATCTTCAGCAACATAAAACTCAGTTGGAGTTGTGGTTAAAATTATGGAGAATTAAAGTGAACGTTTAAAAGTGCATTCATGTGACCTTCACCCTGCGAAGAGATAATTGTTCACCTGTTCGAATAAATAATCAGATTGTTCCACACCATACTCATGTGAGATATCTTGGTATACATCTTGACCGTCGCCTTACATGGAAACATAATATTGACTCAAAGCTAACACAACTACTTTGGCTTATTGGCAGGAACTCAAAACTTAGCCTAGATTGTAAGCTTCTAATTTACAAGACTATTTTAAAACCAATATGGTCTTACGGAATCCAACTTTGGGGCACTGCCTCAGTTTCAAAAGTGGATAGAATCCAACGTATGCAAAATAAAATTTTACGGTTGATAACTTCCGCTCCATGGTACATCAGAAATTCAAACATACATCATGATTTAGACATACCGCTGGTGACTACAGAAATCATCAAATACGCAGGCAAATACTTAATGAAGCTTAAAGACCATCCTAACCCCCTTGCTCGCAATATCTTGAATTATAGTGGACATAGCCGACTAAAAAAGAGGGATACCGCAGCTTTAATCCTCAATGCTACAGATTACACATCTTAGAAATATTTGTTTTGTTTTTTTTTTAATGTCAATTTTTTTTACCCAAAAGATTAGTTCTGACATGGTCTGGACCAGAGAACTTCAAAATCACCATTTTTCTTGATTTTATTCAACCCAAAAATGTTTGTTCATTTGAATGAATACCAAAAATTCAATCCTGATTAAATTCATATTCATTCTGCTCAACACATCAAATTCTGATTATCAGTAAAAGAACAAATCATTTTATGAACAATTTCGCACAGGACTCTGGACTAATGTAACTTTTTTTTAGAATTTAAGATTTTAAAACTTATTGTTAGTTCAGTTTCTTGAAGATACAATAAATAATTATTGAAAAAAAAAAATTTTAGCTTTTAATGTAATGAGTCATTTTATGAAACACTAGCAATACCCGGTACGCTTCGCTACCTTTTATAGGAGGTAGCGCACCAACTATCAAATATCAACTTTCAGCTATTGTTCCGATGAATAGCACACATTATTATCGAAGTTACTTTTACAAAAGTTCAAATCCTAAGATTTTATGGTCTTTGTAAGGGGTTCTAAATTTTAAGACTAAACACACGTATCATAGTAGCCTAGGCAGGCACACGATGATAATATTGCTGGTTCACCTGCTCGAATCTCACGTATGCGCAGACTTAATGGTAAACAAATTTTAAAACTACCTGTAATTATAATTTTTCATTTTGTATAGGAGTTACCATTCCATTCCAGTGTTTCTAATATAACACTTCTAGTTCTTAAGTCACACGGTAATTAATATTTTTTTTTAGGAGAGATGCAATGTTTGGGGGGTGCCACGCCCACTATTCTAATCCAGTTTAGTTTTTGCGAAACATTAATAAAAAGTCACACGCTCAAAATTTCAAGGCTCTACCTATTATAGTTACATAGTTACACGATAATCCTGAATCTTTCGTATTGTTTGCTAATCATACAAGTGCATATAAAACATATAAAAATCAAAGATTAATGTGCGATTATAAAACGACATTTTTTTAAGCACTATATATAATAAAAAAAGTATTAATACTTTATCAAATCAAAAACATTTATTCTATACAATTAATTCACTCATTATAACTTTTGAATAGAATTTAAGGTACTGATATAGGATTTTATTATAAAAAGCTTTCGTTTACTTAGAATAAATTTAAGCTAAAACGAGTTTTTTCTCCGAATTTAAAATTCAAATTCTAGTTGGAATACAAATCTTTAAGGATTGTCGGTCTTGCAATTTTTTCTTTTTTTTTTTTCATTATGATTATGACCAGGGCAACAAAGTGATGATACTTATGTTAATATAAATATATTCCAAACGGCTAGACGACAACAATATTACACTTTTCTTAATATTTAACAAAATATACAACAACATTTAAGTGGAGTTAAAGAAAAAATCTTTATTCTTTTTTTTGTTCGTGTTTTCAAATAAAGACATTTTAAGGTTATAACTGGCTTAGAACAAAGTTCAAACAAGTGGCGATAAAACCATCAGATTATGTGGCCTTTTTTTTTTCTTAAACAACGAAACATGCAAAAGCTACAAAACAAAAAAAAAAAACTTCCTCAACGTTGGTCAGTTATTGTAATTTTTTCCCCAAAAAATGTTCGAATTTTTTTCTACTGCATTCTTTTACGTTAAAAGAGATGGCGTGTGTTGATAAAAAGAAAAGTCGTTACAAATGAAGTATATTTTATAAATATTTGAAGAAAAAAAAAACACCAAAGAAAAATCTGTTAAAAAAGGAAAAAATCTAATAAAAAAGCATTCAAGACATCCTGTTGCTATAAAACCATCAACCATGACAAGACCTAAGAAGTGTTGAAGTGTTAAAGTTTATTTCTCTTCTTTCTTTTTTGTTAATTTTCTTTCTCTATTTTGTTGTTTTAAGGATTTTATTAGTTAAGAGATAAGAGAGAAGATACGTTAAAAATTTCTGAAAAATATGTGCAGGAAATGTGAAAAAAATTGAAAAGGAAGGAGGGTGTGAAAATACAAAAGTTAATTAAAAAATTTCTTTTAAACGCAATAAAAAACAGCAAAAATTAAAATGAGTGTGAATATTAAAAAAGTCGATAATCCACCTCCTTCAATTAATTTATAATAAAAAAAAATTCATAAAATACGAATATAAAATTGATTGGCTGTATTAATTTAATCTTATTAATGTCGACATTATCCAAAGAGTCACTTGAGTCACTGAATGAAAATGTGGCATATTTGTGATATTTTACAAATAATAAAATTAAGGTTGCAAAATTTTTTTATAATTCCAATAACCGTAATTAATCCAATTGCTATCAATATTACATGGCCGTTGCCTTAATTTATTGTGACTGGTTAAGCGGCCTGCTTTTTTTTTAACTTAACATTTATGAGCTGCTAACTACAGCTGATATTTGTCTTAATTTCTATAATATTAAACGTATTGCAAAATATAATAACAGGAACAAGATAAAATCTCCAAATAATTATTCTCACATAAACAATTTTTGTAGCATTTTCTTAATGAGTCCATATTTTAAATGTACCGAGAAAAGAGAAAGAGAAAAACAATCAATAAATATTATTTGATTTTATAATAAGCAAATAACTGTAAATGTTAAAACTTTTCTCAGCGGGTGTGTGTGTGTGTGTGTAACTGCTCTTGTCACTGTATTCACTTATGAACGAACTCTAACTTATCCGTGTTAAATTTTCAAGAACTTATTTTCACTTCTTTTTGTTTACCTACAGGTGACATAAAAATAAAATTTAGTTTTGAGGAGGACAATATAACTGTTTTTCCACCCTTAAAAGGTGTTTAATTTGTCAAATTATTACAAGATAAATGATGCTTTTCATTGATATTTCTCTAAGGAATATTTGATTTAAGTGGTTACAATAAAGAAAAAACAATTAGAAAATTTGTTTTTTGTTTAGGTAATTTATTGCAATAATAGATAGCGCCTTAAAATAAATTAATTAAAATCTTATAATTTTATTGATAACATCGATCAAAAAAAAATGGAGTGAAATGGCCATATTCAATACGCCGAACGGTTGGTCAAACAGACAAAAGTGAATGGTGACTTAACAAAGACGAGAGGCAATCCACCTCAGTAGATTCCTTAATAGGCAGAATTGTCGCATTTAAGCAAATGAGAATTCGCGAGTGATTAGAGAAAAG
Organism: Trichopoda pennipes; assembly: GCA_030448955.1. Taxonomy (NCBI): domain Eukaryota; kingdom Metazoa; phylum Arthropoda; class Insecta; order Diptera; family Tachinidae; genus Trichopoda; species Trichopoda pennipes. Next base: position 6,079,142 of record JASKUP010000175.1, read on the forward strand.
CCGATGCATCCACAGAGCAACTGTGTGATGCGGCTTATAGGTTAGCGGCATTATCGAGCCGTACTTCTTGGAAAATGAAATCGGCCAAGCAGTTACTGTAAATGGTGTTCGCTATAGCAAGATGATAACGGACTTCTAGTGGCCAGAAATTGAGGATATGGGCGAACTACGGCCCGCGGGCCACATCTGGCCCGCCGAGCGTTTTTCAAAAAAATTAATCACCTATTAAAAAATTATGCCCAAAAAATAAATTTACATTATGTTTTAAAAAAGATATAATTTGACAATTTTAGCAAAAGAATGCGATGTTTTCATATTATATTGCGTCCAAACTGCATAGTTTTCTAGGAAATATTGTACACACAAGAGAACAACAACTTTCTGATGCAATATGCCAAGAAGAAACATAAACATCATAAAACACTAACAACTAATATAGAAAACTGAAAGTATAACATAACAACAACTATTATATGTGAGATCTAGAAGATTCTTGAATATTCGAGACAACATGCGCAACAAATATAAAATTGCCAGCAATCAGTAAAAGTGTAAATCTCGTGACGTAAAGAATAAATTGTAAAGTAAAATTATAAATTTGCCAACGTACAGTGTAATTATAATTGTAAATATAAGTGCAATAGTAAAATATTGTAAGTTTATTACCCCTATAAATGTCAATTGAATATAGAAAGAGAAAAATTGATTTGGAATGTCGAGTATTTCAAGAAGAGTGGACATGGAAGTACTTCTTTATGGAATATAACCAAAAACCTATTTGTTTTATCTGCCAAGAACCGGTAGCTGTACTAAAAGATTATAATCTCGCTAGGCACTTTAATACAAAACATCTTGGGTCGAAGTACTATAAAATGATGATGATGAAGACAAGAAAGTTCATTCAGAGGAATTGAAAAGAAAAATATCTAGTCAGCAAATGTTTTTTAAAAATCAAAGAAGTGTCCAGCTATCCTCCACGTTAGCTGGTCACATTGTTGCCTATAAAATAGCAAAAAGTAACAAACCGTTTTCTGAAGGAGAATTTATTAAGGATGTGTTAATTAGCATTGGAAAAGTATTATGCCCAGAAAAGGTAAAAGATTTCGAATCTATAGGGCTGTAACGTAGAACGGTCACAAAAAGAATTGAAGCGATTTCTTCTAATTTAACCAATCAACTCGATGGACGTCTTAAAAAGTTTAAGTATTTTTCAGTCACTATGGACGAGAGTGTCGACAGGAGTGGTACAGACCAACTTCTAATTTTTATCAGAGGAGTCAATGAAAACTTTGTAATAACCGAAGAACTTGCTTGTTTGAGATCTTTGAAAGGAAAGACGACAGGAAAAATAATTTATGATAAATTTAGAGAGGGCATGGAATCTCTTAATGCTTAATTTCCAAATTAATTAATTTAACAACTGATGGAGCACCTAACATGGTGGGAAAAAAAATACGGGGTTTGCAGGAGTTTATAAAAAAGTCAGAATCCTGAAAGCGAAACAATTTTTTTACATTACATGTACATAATCCAGCAAGATGTGCTTTGCAAGGCTGCCTTGGATATTAACCACGTACTTAATATTATTTTAAAATTAATTAATACCATTGGAGCCCACAGTTTGTTACATCGACAATTTCAAGAGTTTTTATCGGAAGTTGATGCAGAACTTTCAGATGTACTTTATTACACAAAGATCAGGTGGCTGAGTTGTGGACATGCCTTCTCGAGAGTTTGGAGTCTTCTCGAAGAAATTAAAGTTTTTCTAAAAACCAAAACTGAAATTTGGGATGAGTGGGAAATATTGGAGGATAAGAATTGGTGCATCGAGTTTGCTTTTTTCACGGATTTACTCGAGCACTATAATAAACTGAACAGGAAGCTACAGGAAAGAAATCAATTTATAGATGAAACTTGGGGCAGTTTGAGGTCTTTTAAAACTTAATTGTTTATATTTTCTAAATGTTTGGGAAAAAATGATTTAAATCATTTTCCAAGACTTAATTCTTTGAGGCCTGTGAGTGAAGAGAAGTTAAAAGTCTTTTCACAATCTTTATTAAAACTGTATTCAGAATTTGAGGCCACATTTGCTGACTTTAAAAAAATTCCAACCATGTTTAGATATTTTTTCAATGCCTTTTAATGTTAATCCTGAGAATGTTCGATATGATCTACAATTGGAAATTATAGAATTGCAATGTAATAATAATTTAAAACAGCTATTTTTAAATACAGATAAGCTTAATTTCTATAAATCCTTACCAAAAAATGAATTTCCAAAGCTAATTAGTCAGGCGCAGAAAATTATGGCAATGTTTGTTTGCTCATATTTATGTGAACAGGCCTTTTCAGTAAAGAAATGCAGAAAAAGTAAATAAGAAACCGATTGTCAGACAAGAGTCTATTTAATTTATTAAAAGTCGCATCCTCCCAGCTGGAACCAGATTTTGAGGAAATTATGTCAAGTCAGAAACAAATCCATGCTTCCCATACATCTGGAAAATCTTAAAATCATAATAAACCGTATCTTATAAAATGTTTATGTTGTTTTAAAATATTACGTGATATAACTAATAAATATATAGCTTAAACCGAACTTTTAATTGAACAGCAATCCCATAATTTTTTAATGAATGACCCTCTATGTTTTTTTGTTTTTAATTTAATGGCCCGCCGCAAGATTTTTTTTAATCTATTGGCCAGCCACCCAAAAAGTTCGCCCATCACTGGCCTAGACTATATGTAGGTCCAACAGCATGGTACCACTTGTTACACAGCAATCGGAATAATGGCTCTTGTTTCAACACACACATACACAAACAAACATACTAAACATGGGGAGAATATTCTTTTTGCTTAATTTCTTATTTTAGTTCATTAACCATTTACCTTTTGCTTAGTTTCATATTTTGGTTCAATAACCATTTAAATAATTTTTGCTTATGAATTATAGTTGTAATTTCATTTTTTCGTTGACATATCAAATTGAAATAAAATTATTATTAACAAAATTTAGCTTAAGTACTCTGTTAAAATAGTATATAAGAAGAAAGAAAAATAAAAATTTTACAGTAGTTAAACAAGAATCTTTTCTTTACGTTCAAAGCTCCTAGTTGAGTTAATTTGAATAAAACTGCTTCTAGCTGAGCAAACCAATTAGGAAAAAAAAAGATTAATACAGACCAAATTTAGGTGTTTGGTTTGCATCATATTAATCGAATTCAACATTTTTGGTGACCCCGAGTTTTTGAACACGGCAATCCACAAGGACAACAGTCCTTTGAAGTCATCAAATAATAATATTAATCGAATTCATATAGCTCTTTTAGGGGAGATATTCTAAGGCCGTGTTATTCCACTTCGTGGCGATGTTAATTGGCCACCACAACGCGTAACAACAGACCTCAGTTCCATGTGAGCTCATTGAGTGGATGATATATATTAAATTTTAAAAAGTTTTCCCCTTTCTGGGAACCCACACTCTAAGCTGACAACACTGGCTTAAAAACACCACAATATTTGTTTTAAAAAAGAAAAAAACAATAAATAAATAAAACCAATTCTTAAATTAAAGAAACGCTTATTTCCAACATTAAATGTTATTCAAATCAATACGAAAAACGCTTAATTCATAATAATTTCACAAAATACTTAAGGAGTTATGCAGTATCTGTAATTAAGGAACAGAAATAAAAACTCAGTTATTTCGCTACATTTAAAGCTAGACTTTTTCGATGCTTGTGCAATTTGTAGTATGACACTTCAAAAATAAATTTTACCCGGAAATGTGTCAAGAAACTGGTTGAAACTTAATATTATTAAATCGACGAAAAGTAAAAAATTTGAAAAAATAAAAACTGAAACTTTCAGATTATCAACCATGATTCACGTACAGGACCTTGAAAATCCAGATATTTAAATAAAAATATTTAAAATCGACTTAGCAATCAATCCAAAGTTTTAACAACAAATCTGTTAAATAATAACAATGAGACTTAAAACTGAAAAGATTTTACATATTTCAACTACTACTACAGAAAAAAGGCACATTTTAATTTAATTAATAATTAATAATCAATTAATGAAGTGAAAATGTTTCATAGTTTTTTTTAACGATCTTTTTTATATGTGCTTGGATTCTCCGACGGGGTAAAAATTTCTTTTGTTTGGGTACGGGTTTCCGTCGACCCTCGTCAAATTTGGTTTGTGAACAAACCGGTTTCGGCTGTTTGCCATCTTCAGTGTTCTTTTCGTACTCCAAAGTTTGATGAAACATCAGTATTAGATATAGAAAAAAACTACAAGAGACGTTATATGTTGGAAATGTTAGAAATTGTTAATGTACCAAATGTAAGGAGAATAAATTTCAAGACAGACACAGACAATTTAGCTCAGAATTATAGGTACTTAATTAAAAAGACACATAATTTGTTATAATCATTTCATAAGAGAGAATTTGTTATTTGTTATTTCCGTTTCCTTGTTTTTGTATGTTTGAATATTTGAAAATTTTAAAATTTTTGTATGTATGTATGAAAAAATATTTTATATGTTTTTGTCAAATGTTTTGAAACATTTTTTCAATTTGTTAATAATTTTTTTGTTTTCAAAAATATAAAAATTTTTTCCTGAAGAAGCTTTCCAAAGGAAAGCGAAATATTGAAAAGAAAAAATATATAAAAAAGATCTTAAAAAAGAAAAAAGATATTTAGTAAAAATGTTTCTATTAAATTTTAATCTTTTTACTCGGTCCTTTAAATTATAACGATTTATTTTTCTTTTTTTCTCTCAATATTTCCTGAAGAAGCTTTCCAAAGGAAAGCGAAAAAAAGAAAAATAAATCGTTATAATTTAAAGGACCGAGTAAAAAGATTAAAATTTAATAGAAATTGTAAAAAAAAGGTCGAATAAAACTGAAAATAATATCAAGTAAAAATGTTTCTTTACTTTTTTATTTGGGTTCAGTTCTAACTCGATATATGTATGTTATTTAAACTCAATATATGCTATTTTTTATTTTTTTAAGTTTTTTAAGTTAAAAAATTTGAATTTTTAAAATATATTGCAATTATAATAAATAAAATAAAAAAAACACCTTAAAATCTCAAAAGCATAACTTGATTTGGAAGCATGAAAATAAATAACAAATTTTATTTTTATGTATATAGACGTTTGTACTTGTTAGATTTTATATAAGAAACTATATTTACAAACTATTAATGTGAACTCTAACTGCAGTTGCTTGAGGAAATAGACATACTAAAATTATTATTAATTTACAGCAGCAACAACAACAATAACAGAATTTACTTAAACCAACAAAGTTAGGAAAAAAAATGTCTTCGCAGTGAACTGTATTATCGTGCAACAATTTTACCATCTGCCAAAGTGTCTTTCTTATTGCTAAATAAACTGAGCCACAGATTGCGAGAAAATTTTTTGCAAAAAGTATAACATAATAATAAGATTTCTTTATAACCTATAAATTTGTATTAAAACGGCAAATAAAAAAATCAAATCATGTAAATTTATGCCGCAGCTTAACGTGAATATTAGAAAAACAAATCCCAGGCACAAAAAAAAAAGAAGGATAAAAAAGGAAATTGCTGTAAACACCCACAGAAAACACATGTGTGCATGGATGTGTGTAAGTCAAACTGAATTAATTGTGTCCCATATGTAGGCCTACAAACAAAATGTTTACTCTTATTTTAACAGTTATGGATGAGATTTACAGTTATGCCATACACATAACACAAATGAATATTTTTAAAGTCTACTTTAAGGGTGTTTAAAAAAAATGTGCCTTGTTTTGTACAAGTTATCTTCTATTGTTTCAAAAGATTTTTAACACACATTATTTTCGCTTTGCCTTTTCTTGATGTTTTTTTTTTTTTGTTGGTGATAGTTGGATGGGGTGCTGGCAGTGGTAATATTTGTTATAAAACCGCAAGCAAAAATTACAACTTAAGTAGCTATAAAAAGGTTTTGTTTTTTGTTCCTTTGGTGTTTTTCTCGTAATTATGACTAAGTTTTTTATAAGAGTCCTTGCTTTGTGGTGTAATCTTATTATGAGTTTTTCTTTTCTACTTTTTATTTCTGTGTATTTTTCATTATACAAGTGTTATACTTGCAAGGAGGAAAGTCAAGCGATCAAAAGCTTATTATTTTCATCATAATTTCCTTATGAAGTTATAAATTTAATAAACGATAAAAGAATAACCAGCCACCAAAACCATAAACGATATTTTTTTTTCATTATCAAAATAAAGAAAATATTTTAAGGGGGTCGGTCGGTCATCACCATTTTTTGTGGAATATTATTGTATAAAATTAAATGCGAAAATTTTAAACATTTTAACACAAAAATTCAATTGTATTTTATTTTTTATCTTTTAAATGTGTTTTTTTAATGACTGCTCTTAACAATAAACACAAAAGTAAAAATATGAAATATGAAAAGTATAAAAAAATCTCTATAACAACCTTAAATGAGCATCACACAGCAAGTCAGTCAGTTCAGTGAAGTTTAACAATGTGTTTTGAATACTAAATATCGCGTTAAAATGTATTTAAATTCTCTTTTATTTACATGGAAGCAAAGAAACACAAACATTGTCATACAAATGCAATTATAGTTTAAAAATGCCAGCACTACCATGCCCTTCCGCTGCTTCTGTTTCCCGTTAGAATGCTAGCAAAAAACCAAAAATGTAATCATAAAAAATGCAATAATGCTGTTGGCTTTAGCTGTAGTACTTTATATATGTATATGTATATATATATATATATATATACATATTACATTTTGATTTTAAAAAAATATTGTCAACTTTAATATTAAACATTTTATAATGACTCCTTAGCACCAATGCCAATTTAACTAACACATAGAATTGTCAGAGATGAGGGGCGATTTATAACACGGCGGCACTTGCAACGACTTAGCTGTTTAGTAAGGCTTTTAGCCCAGTACACTTATTTGTGGTTATTTCGTAAAACACGATGTTGCTAAGGTCACCAATGACGATCGCTGCAGAATAGTAATCGTTAAAAGAAAAGAAAAAAATTTAGACATGATGACTGTGAAATTTTGTTTTCTATTCGAACGAATCTTTCAGTGATTTCCAAACAGGAAAATAATGAATTTTAGGTAACAAATTGAAACAACAAATTCACTTTTACAAGTTAAAACTAGTACAAATTATATAATACTTGAACAGGTAGCGCGAATTTCTTTTTTTTTTTTTTTAACTCTCAAAATTATTTATTGTATCTTCTATAAAAAGAACTAACAATAAGTTTTAAAATCTTAAATTCTAAAAAAAAAGTTACATTAGTCCCGACCATGTCAGAACTAACCTTTTGGATAAAAAAAATTGACATTAAAAAAAAACAAAACAAATGTTTCTAAGATGTGTCATCTGTAGCATTGAGGATTAAAGCTGCGGTATCCCTCTTTTTTAATCGGCTATGTCCACTATAATCCAAGATATTGCGAGCAAGGGGATTAGGATTAGTCACCAGCGGTATGTCTAAGTCACAATGTATGTTTGAATTTCTGATGTACCATGGGGCGGAAGTTATCAACCGTAAAATTTTATTTTGCATACGTTGGATTCTATCCACGTTTGAAGCTGAGGCAGTGCCCCAAAGTTGGATTCCATAAGACCATATTGGTTTCAGAATACTCTTATAAATTAGAAGTTTGCAATCAAGGCCAAGTCTCGAGTTCCTGCCAATGAGCCAGTGTAATTGTGTTAGTTTAAGTTTCATTTGTGTTAGCTTTGAGTCAATATGATGTTTCCATGTAAGGCGACGATCAAGATATATACCAAGATATCTCACATAATTATGGTGAGGAACAATGTGATTATTGATTCGAACGGGTGAACAATTATCTCTTCGCAGGGTGAAAGTCACATGAATGCACTTTTGAACGTTCACTTTAATTCTCCATAATTTTAACCACAACTCCAACTGAGTTATATGTTGCTGAAGATTTATTGAGGCTTGATAGGAGTTTTCGTGCGAACTTAGACACGCTGTATCATCAGCAAACGTAGAAGTGTGGACAGTTTCACTTACAGGCATATCGCAGGTATATATCAAATATAAAACTGGTCCAAGAATGCTACCTTGTGGTACACCTGAGGAAATTGGTTTGGATACACTTACGAAGTCTCCTTCAACAACAGCAAATTTTCGTCCAATTATGTAGCTTTTCAGTAGGTTGCTCATGTTACAAGGCAAGTGAGCGGTCAGTTTTAGAAATAGACCTTCATGCCAAACTTTGTCAAAAGCCTGTGAAACATCAATAAAAATAGCTGAACAATACTTCTTCGCTTCAAAAGTCCTTCTTATCACCTGAACCAATCTATGGGTTTGCTCAATTGCGCTATGTCTACTTCTAAAACCAAATTGATGGTTTGGGATACACCCACTATCCCTTAGCATTGGAGACAATTTATCCATAAGCAACTTTTCGAAAACCTTTGAAATAGTTGGTAATAGACTTATGGGTCTATATGACTCGGTTTTGGTTAGGTCTTTACCCGGTTTTGGAATCATTTTAACTTTAGAAATCTTCCAGTGGTCAGGATAGTATTCAAGCCGTAAAATGGCATTAAAAATGAATAGCATGATTCTGACTGCAATATTGGGGAGCTCCTTTAACATTTTGTTACTTATACCGTCCATACCAAGAGCTTTTTTCGGATTTACTTCAAAAATTAGCTTTTGTACCTCACGCAACTTAAACTTTAAGGGTCGAGGGGGTAATCCAACTACGCTTGGCAAACTAACATCATCAGTACATATGTGTGGGGTGAAGACATCTTTCAAGTAATCGGCAAATAAGTCACCTTTTTCAGCGTCCCTTCTTGCCCAACCTCCACTGATATTACGTAGGGGTGGCTTGTACTCAACGGGCCTTTTAAGGTTTTTTGTAGCACGCCATAAAGAATAATTGGAGTTTGGTGTAGCATCGAGGCCCTCCAGATATTTCTCGAAAGATGCAGTTTTTTCATATGCTAGTAAGTCTCTAAGCCGCTTTGTGCATTCTCTAAGTCTCTGCCTCTGCAGGGGCGATCTGTGTTGTTGCCAATCTCTTCTAGCTCTTCGTTTTTCCACTACGAGACGTTCAATGTCTGCAGAATAGATGTGACCTAAAGTAGTCTGCGGATGTTTAGTTGTTGCAAGATGTGCTGCTTGTTTAATATTTTCACTAAAAGTTGCAAGGCGACACTCCACATCCTCCTTTGTTTCTAGCAAAATATTCTCCGAACAATGGCTGCTGAGATATTTTTTAAAACTCAACCAGTTGATGCGACTGATCATATTTGTATCAGGAAAAAACAAATGTCTTCTAAGCGGGCTGCAAATAGTTAAAATGGTTGGAGAATGTCCGAAGATAAATCCATGGAATTTCTACAATGACTAAATTTCTTGAAATATTTTTTGTGACAGCAAAATCTATTACATCCGGAATTTTTTGTCTGTCGGTAGGCCAGTATGTAGGCTGACCACTCGAAGCAACATCTAAATCATTACTGCTAATAGCGTTGTACAATGCTCGGCCCCTAGGTGTAATTAAGCGCGAACCCCAGTAATTGTGTTTCGCATTATAATCGCCAGCTGCCAGAAAACATGGTCCAAGGCCTTTAAAAAATTTTTCATACTGCTCTTCGGTTATTAAAAACCTGGGAGGAGAGTAGACTGATGATATTACTATATCATTAAAAGATTTACAACACAAATAGTTGTGGCTTGCAAATAGTCTTCTTGCTTGCTGTCTAAAAAATGGTGTTTCAGTCTAGACTTTATTAAAATTGCTGAGCCGCCGCATGCTCTTCCTCTCGGATCCTTTGTATCATAAAATGTGAATCCATTAATTTTAAAAATACCCCTTGTGGTCAAATGCGTTTCAGAGACCAGCATGATGTCAATGTTATTTTCCGTGAGGAAGTATTCGAGTTTGTTTTAATGTTGGCGAATGCCATTTGCATTCCAGAAACATATTTTCAACGAATTCATTTTCTATTTACGATTGCCTGAAGCAAAGTAGTCTGCATTTGCAGCATTTGTTGCATCATGCTAGTCATACTAGTTGTGAAATTGTTTATTGTCTGCACAAGGTTGTCAATAGTAGCTGCAAGACGAGTAAAATTGAAGCTTGAGTTAGCGTCTGCATTGGTATTTGCTGATGGAACATTTTTTGGTGGAACAGTGTTGATTTTTACGGCGTCGGCATACGATACATGAGTATTGATTGGTCGGACCATTTGGGGATACGAAGTAGATAAAATATGCTGTTTTTGGGCCGATGTAACTTTAGGTGCCGGTGTTGCACCCTGTCTTATGAAAGAATAAACGGGGTAACCTCTGTAGTTTGCAGTGTGGTTACCGCCACAATTACTGCATTTTTTAAGGTTTGTTTCCCCTTTAGGTTTATTGCAACTAGCAGTAGCATGCAATTCTCCGCATATAACGCAAACAGGTGGAAGTTTGCAGTATGTTTTTGTGTGCCCAAACTCTTGACAGTTGTGACACTGTACGGGCCCTGAACGTTTGCGGGGTTCTTCTACCGTGATTTTTCTATGCAGAAGATATTGCAAATTGTAAATTGGGTGAGTTTCATTTTTCTTCAATTTTATGTCGTTGGGCTCCAATTCTACTCGGAACAGAGGTTGTGGTATTTTCTCCCTATTAATTATGTTTACGACATTTTTAATTTTGAAACCTTGATCAATGAGGGCACCTTTGATTTCGTTTGGTTCAACACTTGGATCTACGCCCTTTACTACAACTTGCAAACCTTTTGCACTTTTAAGCTGATATGTGTAAAAGCTTAATTTACTCTTTTCAAGTTCATTAACCACTTTACGGAAATTCGCCTCTTCGTGAACCTGTATTTTGGTTTCATCAATTTTGCCACGTTTTATTGGCATGACATAAAACGTTTTATCACCAATAGTCGAAATTAATTTCTTAACAAGGGCGTCTGAATTTTTTTCCCTCAAATAGATCGGTGGAGGTTTAGAGGATTTGGTTGTGCAGACATTCTTTTACATTCTTTTTGTTATCCCTTTTAAAAAGTTGCACAAAGTTTTTTCTTGGTTTTCTCTACTGCATTCCAAAAACAAACAAAAAAATTAAAAGAACCGCTACTTTTTTTCATTACCGTCTTTGTTAAAATTTTTTCGGTTAATTGTTTTAAATAAAAAATAGTTAGGCTTCAGTTCGTTACCAGAAAAGGACAAAATACATAATGGTTTATGTAACTTAAGATGTTAAGATTTTCGTTAACCTTAAAAATATGTTTCAAATTATGTTGTCTTAGTTTCTGCAATTTTGTATTTTATACAGGGAAAACAGGGAACTACAAATTTTATTTCAGTCCTAATCTTTATAACTAGTTAGTTGGGATTCTAAAAATTATATAATAAAATGTATGTTAACGTTTACATTCAATACCTCCCGATTTTACAGAAGATACTAGAATATCATTCAATTTATTTTATACCTAAATAAGTTATACGTCCAAGATAATCTTCTCTGATTTCGTAGCACCACAAAGAAAAAACAAATTAACCAAAAAAAGTATGCTTTGTTTTTGTTTTTTTTTTTGTAATTTTCATATGGAACAAGTAAAAATGCCATGTAGCAAGGCAAGGCAAGGCAAGGCAACAGTATAAATGTAAATGTTTGTTGTTAAAAGGATTCAAATAAAAGCAAAAATCAAATAAAAACACACTGCAACTTTATGCATGTAAATTACAGGTGACCACACGTGCTTTCAATAACCATTTTTTACTTTCTCTACCTCTGATGCTTCAATGGATGGTATGCTTGTGACTGACCATTGGTGTCACACTCTGCTACACAAACATTTAAAATCAAAATAACAAATTCAATGATTATTAAGGCCAGTCAGTTTCATTTTATTCTTTTTCAAATGTTGTGACATTCATTCAAAGTTTTGTACTTTTTTTTTTTTTAATAGATTTTCATTTGTGTCCTTTTAACCACTTGTGTTTGTGTCATGTTTTCCTCTTTTTCCTATTGTTATGGCCAGTGTTTTTGCTGGGCAATTAGATGTGCGAGAGTACCTTGTTAAAAATTCCATGTACATCGCATACATATTTTCCGCCACAAGTTGATTTCATTGATTTTTATGTCATAAATTGTTTTACTTTTTTATTTGTGTTTTTTTTTTTTTGTTTCTTATTTTTCTACGAGCAGTATTTGTACTCATTAAAGCAGCAAATAATAATATCAATTAGTTAAGGTTTTAAATTAATTGTCAGTTTAACTATTTAACTTCAGTAAAGTAACGAAAATATAGAATTATGATAATCACAAAGATCGAAATTTAAAGTTCTCCAAATATGAAACACAAAAATATTACGCATAAATAATATTTAAAAATAATAAACGTTAATGTACACCGCATTCCCTTAATAAAAATGTTATGATATTCTCTTTTAAGAGAATATTATTATTTAAAACAAAAAATATATATTGGAAATGTATTACTACGAGGGAGAGCATTTCCATATGGCCATTTCACTACTGCTCATGTAGAGCTCATCAGTGGATTTTACCCCAAATTTTGTATAGAAAACTCAAGTGCCTCAAATTGAATAAATGAGAATTTTTATTTAAACAGCACAGCAAACAACAAAACTCAAAAACACACACTTCTATACAAAAACACTTTTTTTTTGTTTTTTTTCATAAATTATTTATTGTATCTTCATATATATGAATTATCTACAATTTCTCAAATCTTAAATCTAAGTGTATAGTCATTAGGCCCGACCAGTGTCAGACATAATTCTAGTGACAACAAGAAGATAATCTTAACAAATTCTCACAATCAAAAATAAATATAAAAAAATAAAAACTATTTTCAAGAGATTCCATTTCCATTAGAAGGGTTATTGACCAATGCCCCTGTGTCTCTCCTTTTTAATCGGATATGACCTCTAAAATTCAAAATGTTCCGCGCAAGGGGATTCGGGTGGCACTCGAGCTTAGTTGAATATTTGCCTGCGTATTGAGCAATTTCAGCAGTCACGAGTGGAATATCCAAATCACGATGTATAATTAAATTTCGCATGTACCCTGGAGCTAATGTAATTAATCGTAGTATTTTGTTCTGTCGGCGTTGAATTTTTTCCACATTTGAAGCTGAAGCAGTGCCCCATAGTAGAATTCCATAGCACCATATTGGTTTCAGAATCGACTTATACAATAGAAGTTGACAGTCCAGACTAAGAGTTGAATTCCTGCCAATTAGCCAGTATATTTGAGATAACTTGATTTTCATTTGGATTAGCTTTGTGTCGATGTGGCGTTTCCATGTAAGCCTACGATCAAGGATTATGCCAAGATATTTAGCGTGCAAGTGGTGAGGAATAATCTGGCCGTTCATACGAATAGGGGAGCAATTTGCCCTTTTTAAAGTAAAAGTTAAGTGGACACACTTTTGCTCGTTTACTTTTATTCTCCATAAATTCAACCACAATTCCAGATGCGTAATATGTTCCTGAAGAACCTGAGATGCTATACGGGGGTCTTCGTGAGAACTAAGGCAGGCCGTATCATCGGCAAATGTTGAAGTATGAATGCTACTGCTCACAGGCATATCACAAGTATAAAGCAGATATAAAACTGGACCCAGTATACTCCCCTGCGGCACACCGGAAGCTATCGATGCGAGTTCACTGATGAAGTTTCCTTCGGATACTGTAAACCTTCTCCCCACAATGTAACTTTCCAGAAACTTCACCATATTGATTGGAAGATATGTCATCAACTTATGTAATAGTCCCTTATGCCATACTTTGTCAAATGCTTGCGAAACATCTAGAAACAAGGCAGAACAATATTTCCTTTCCTCAAATGCCTTTCTCACTACTTAAACCAATCTATGAGTCTGCTCAATGGTGCCATGCTGGCTCCTGAAACCAAATTGATGGTCTGGAAAATTGGTGATAGCTTAGTCATAAACAACTTCTCGAAAAGCTTTGATGAGGTTGATAATAAGCTTATGGGCCTATATGATTCGGCCCTGGTAAGATCCTTGCCCGGCTTCGGAATCATTCTAACTTTGGCTATTTTCCAGACTCTTGGATAATACTTTAATCTTAAAATGGCATTAAATATAAATAGCAAAATTCGAATACAAATACGTGGCAACTCCATTAACATTCTGTTGCTGATACCATCTATGCCTGGGGCTTTCTTCGGATTGAGTCTATCAATTTGTCCTTGAACGTCACGCAACTTGAATTTTATGGGTAGAGGGGGTAAAGCCACTACATCTGGCAATTCAGTCTCCCCATTCAACGCGTTCGGGGTGAAAACGGATTTCAGATACTCAACAAATATATCACCCTTTTCAGAATCACTTCGTGCCCAGTCTCCAGTTGAAGTACGCAGAGGTGATTGAAATTCAACTGGTCTTTTAAGGTTTTTAGCAGCTCGCCACAAAGAGTAATTAGAGGTTGGTAAAACATCGAGTCTCTCCAGATATTTTTTAAAAGATGCGGTTTTCTCATAATTTAGTAAATCTTTTAGTCGTTTTGTGCATTCCTTGAGACGAAGTTTATGTTGAGGTGATCTGTACTGTTGCCAATCCCTTCTGGCTCTTCTTTTTTCCGCTACGAGATGTTCAATATCCACAGAATATATTCTTTTGAGACAAAAACACAGCAAACATTTCGAAAACAAAAACAATTTATATATTGAAATGTTTACAAACCAAATTTGACGTGGGATGACGTAAAATCATACCCAATTTAAAAAAAAAACCTTTAAATTTGGTATAAATGAAGAAATATACAGGTAGAAAGCGCCAGCCTTGCTAGACTAATGGGGTACCGTGGTGCGCTAGACCTGAACTGGTAATTTCAATATGATTCCATGAATTTTAAGACTGGTGTTATTCAAGCATGGAACCCAATATTCGCTAAAGTGTGTGGTAATTTATGTAAAGTGTCCCAAATCAAGTCCTTAAGCTTATTTTCAAAATTCCATTCCAACTCATTAGTAATTTATAAAAATGTTTAGTTAATTTTTTTTTTAATAAATATGTATGCCAATTATATATCCCGATCCTAAAAGCAAACTACTTGTTTTATCAGCTTGTTAAACCCAACAAATAAAAGTTTTTATTGCTATTCTCAACCATTTTAAATGTTCTGTTTTAAATGTCTGTCTGTTTTTGTATTTCTCAATAATTAATTATTGCAAGACTATTAAAATGTGCATAAGAATAATTGGCACCTGGACTAGGGTGCAGATGAGATAATAATATTGATAAACACTTGGAATAGATGACAAAAAATAATGGCAAACAACAAATAGACGACATCACCAAAAACCATTGAAAAGAAAACAAAATCAGAAAAACCCTGGATATTTTATACATCAGCTGAGCGATAATTCATTAAGAAATTAAACAAGTATACAAAAATAAGTATAGCAAATTTGGCAGCGCTTAAGTTATACCATGTGTCATATTATACGCTGAAACTTTGGAGGTCGTTAACTCCGAAACTATGGAATCTTTTAATATTTTTTCATTTATACTAAGTTCACACTTATGTTTTTGAGCGCGTTTAAGCAGTGTTTTTATAATTAAACACACCCTTTCACACAACAATTGAGATGTTTAGGGATGACGTTTTATCAGCTGATTAATATTCTTTTACAAAATTATAGGTAGAAAAGTTTGAGAAAATTGAAAATATATGAAAAATGAAAAAAATATAATTAAATCTAATTTTTATAGCTTTTTAAACGATCTTTTTTTATCCTTAATAAATATATTTTTTCTTTTCAATATTTCGCTTTCCTTTGGAAAGCTTCTTCAGGAAAAAATTTTTTAAATTTTTGAAAACAAAAAAATAAAAAAAAAACAAAAAACACAAAAAAAAAAATTATTACCAAATTGAAAAAATGTTTCAAAACATTTGACAAAAACATATAAAATATTTTTTCATACATACATACAAAAATTTGAAATTTTCAAATATTCAAACATACAAAAACAAGGAAACGGAAACAACAAATAAATAACAAACAACAAATAACAAACATTATGAAATGATTATAACAAATTATGTGTCTTTTTAATTAAGTACCTATAATTCTGAGCTAAATTGTCTGTGTCTGTCTTGAAATTTATTCTCCTTACATTTGGTACATTAACAATTTCTAACATTTCCAACATATAACGTCTCTTGTAGTTTTTTTCTATATCTAATACTGATGTTTCATCAAACTTTGGATAATGATTATATTTCTTACAATGTGAAGATAAGGATGTCTTCTGTGTTGAAATATTCCTATATTTTTGGACACACCCTAAGACCAGCTAATCTCGTTTTAAGTTTATTTTTTGTTGCCCCAATATAAATTTTGTCACAGTTCACCTGGTCATTTCCTCCACATGGTATCCTGTATACTATATCAGATATTTCCATTTTTCCTATTTTATCCTTCATACTGCTAAATAATTTATTTAATGTGTTATGTGTTTTGTGTGCAATTATATTTTTATCCGTGTCATACATTTTACACTTTCTTAATCTTTCTGATATTCCAGGAACATAAGTTAATGATTTATAATTTCTTGGCTCTGCCGTAGAATTTCCTAAATTATGCCTATAACTACCATATTGTCTAATTAATCTGTTAGTTAATTCTACTGGAAAATCATTGTCATTAAGTATATCTCTTATTGTATCCCTATTCTTCAAATGAAATTCTCTATCACTTATAGTCAATATTCTGTCTATCATATTTTTCGCTGTGTTTATTATCATTTCCTTGGATGTTTTGAATAAAAATTAATGATTCTTCCAGAAGATGTTGGTTTCATATACCAATCAAATACTAACTTATTTTTCTTCCTTATTATCAATATATCTAAATATGGAAGTCTAGATTCTAATTCTCTTTCAATCGTAAATTTAATATCCGGATGGAAACTATTCAATTCTGACCAAATATCATCCACATATTTTGTGATTATCTTAGGTTTAATATGCATTTTACTAATACATGAATTTAGTAATTCCTCCATCACAATATCAGCTATAATTGGAGATGCTGGAGAGCCCATAGGGAGGCCCTCCTTCTGTTGATATATCCTTTTATCAAATTGAAAATACCTATTGTCTTCAATGCAAAACTTAAGAATACGTAAAAATGATTCCTTCTCAATATTCGTATTTTGTTCTATTATCTGTCATTTTTCTTCTATAATACTTAAAGCTAAACCTACAGGTTTATATTTGAAAATTTCAAATTTTTGTAAAATGTTTTGAAACATTTTTTCAATTTGTTAATAATTTTTTTGTTTTCAAAAATTTAAAAAATTTTTTCCTGAAGAAGCTTTCCAAAGGAAAGCGAAATATTGAAAAGAAAAAATATATAAAAAAAGATCTAAAAAAAGAAAAAAAATATTTATTATTAAATCTAATTATAAACGAAAGATTTTTTTTTTTATTTGGTATAAGTAGTATTATTAATACTTTACAAATATGCAGTAAAAAATTAAAAATTTACATTTTTACATGCTCTGTGAATTTAGATTTTTAATAAAAATTACAACATTTTTCTTAAACAAACTTATATTTTGCTCATTCTTTATATTATTTGGCATTGTGTTGTACAGCACTAATCCCTTACAAAATAACGATTTTTGCATTGATCTTGTATTCGCTTTTTTCAACCTGAAGTCATTCGCGTTCCTTAAGTTGTAAGGCTGAACATATCCTACATATTCTAGTTGTTCGACGAGGTAGTCTGGCGCATTTCCGTTCTTCATTTTTTTAATAAAACTTGTCGTATTAAATTGTAACCTCTGTTTTATATTCAACCATCCTAGTGTCTCCAGCATTATACTTATAGGTGCAAAACGGTTGCATTTAAGAATTGATCGCATTGCCTTGTTTTGAAGCTTTTGCATTCTTTCTATCTGTTGCTCCGAGCAACAAGTGTATAGAATTGTGGACCCATACTCAAAGTGCGGTTTGACAATTGTATTATATATGTTAATTGCAGTTAATATTGCAACTCTATTTCTAATTCTTTTGAAAAAGCCAATCTTTTTACCTATTATTTTGCATATAAATTCAATGTGTTCTTGCATTTTTAAGTCTTTATCAATTACGAAACCCAGATATTTTATACTGTCTACTTTTTCTATAATCACATCATTTATTTTAATTATTCTGTTTGCGTTCATATTTATTTCCATTAACTTTGTTTTGTTCTCATTTAGTTTCAACTTGTTCATCTTTAACCATTCATTTATGTTGTCTATATCATGTTGTACATTTTCATAACATTTCTCCTCTGTTTCATCTTCCGTAAATATTAGAGTATCGTCAGCATACATAACAATTTCACATTTTTCCATTAGTTTCTTTCAATATCATTAATATATATAATAAATAAAAGAGCTCCTAATATCGATCTCTGAGGGACTCCATAATGATTTGATATGTAACTCGACTCTATATTGTTCACTTTTGTTCTTTGCTTTCTTTCTGTTAAATATATTTGGAACCATTTCAATTCTTTATCTTTAATGCCATATTTATATAGTTTATTTACCATTATATTTCTGTCTATTGTTTCAAATGCTCTCTTAAAGTCAAGAAACACTGCTAATATTTTATTGTTTCCTTTAACAAACTTCCATTTATTTATAACATTATTCACAGTAGTCTCACATTAATGATTTTTTCTGAAGCCCGACTGGTATTTCGATATTAGCCTATTTTCTTCCATATATTTTTCTAATTGGTTCTTTAATATTTTCTCCATTATTTTTTCACATGTTTTTAAATTATTTATCGGCCTGTATTCTTCGCTTTTGTTAGTATTTTTTACCTTTTCTACCGTTGTAATCATTGTCTCTTTCCAGTTATCAGGGAAAATACCATTTATGAAAGACTTGTTAATTATATTCAATAATATTTCACCAGCTGTGGCCCAGTTATCCAATATTATTTCCTTGGATACTTTTCTATAATCCGGTTTCTTTGTTATGTTTTTAACAATATCTTTCAGCTCTAACATTGTTATTGCACGGAATTGGAACCTACAATTTACAAAATGTATTTTATCTTCATATTGCACTTGTTGTATTGAATCTCTTATCTCTTTGATATTTTCTACAAAATAAAAGGTGTTTTTTTAAGCTAGATAGAACTTTAAATTGTAAAAAGTAACACAAAAAATGAAATTTTAATGAAACATATTTTTTTATTTGTTTCAGTATACTCTGGCAAATCATCATGAATAGACTCTCGCTTGAACAACGCTACGAAATTATCCAAATTTACTTTGAAAATCAGTCGTCGATTCGCGCAACTTATAGACGACTTCGTCATTTTTATGGCGTACATAATCGTGCATCTGAACAAGCCATTCGTGTTGTTATGATGCAATAACACCAACACGTCGAAGGAATATGCGTACTGAAGAGAATATCGCCGCTGTAAACGAAAGTGTGGAAGAAGATCCAAATTTATCAATTCGTCGTCGGTCGCAGGAATTGGGGCTCTGTCCGTCCACTACGTGGAAAATTTTGCGCAAAGATCTCGGCCTACACCCGTATAAGATCTAGCTGGTGCAGGAATTGAAGCCACGAGACCATTATATGCGTCGTTCTTTCGCTGATTGGGCTCTAGAGCAGTTGGCAACTGACCCGTTGTTTTATCGCAAAATTGTGTTCAGCGATGAGGCGCATTTTTGGCTTAACGGGTTTGTTAATAAGCAAAATTGCCGCATATGGAGTGAGACCAATCCACAACAGACCCTACAGACTCCATTACATCCAGAAAAATGCACCGCTGGTGGCATCATCGGACCTTATTTCTTCAAAAATGAGGCCGGAGCTCGCGTTACGGTCAATGGAGATCGTTACCGCACCATGATCAATGATTTTTTGTTTGAAAATATGGATGACATTGATCCGGACGAGATGTGGTTTCAACAGGATGGCGCTACGTGCCATACAGCGAACGCAACCATCGACTTATTGAAATCAAAATTTGGCGATAACTTGATTTCGAGAAATGGACCCGTCAATTGGCCTCCAAGGTCGTGCGATTTGACACCACTCGACTATTTCCTGTGGGGCTACGTGAAGTCACTGGTTTATGCTGATAAACCAGCAACAATTGACGCCTTGGAGCACAGCATTGTTCGTGTTATTCGTGACATACGCCCAGCAGTGCTCGAAAAAGTGGCCCAAAATTGGACGTCCAGAATGCGCTTCGTCAAGAACAGCCGCGGTGCCCATATGCCCGAAATCATTTTCAAATGTTATTGTCACGTATTGATCCTTCGAATAAAAAAGAAATTTTGATTACAATTTAATTTTTTGTGTTATTTTTTATAATTTCAAGTTCTATCGGGCTTAAAAAAACACCCTTTATATTCATTTATAATTTGTTTTACTCCATTGTCATTCAAAATACTTTTAATTTTATCCTTGTAAAAATCATTGTTCCAATCAATATTAAAATCTCCAGCTTTTAAGATATCATAACTTCTTTCTGCTATATCTTCCATAACGTCCGGAAAAACTTTACGGAACTCTGCCTTTGAGCTACTTGGCGAACGATATATTGCTACAACAATAACATGTATCCACCACATGGGTTGTTTTATAATTTCTTTAATAGTTTGTATCCTCCATTGTTTTTTGAAACACTCCTCCTGTTTTTGACGAATGTGATCAAGTTGCAATTTGGTTATATTGGCTGATTTCTGTTTCTGCTTCATCGATTTGCACTGTTAAATGAGTTTCAGTTAATATAAAAAAAAGTCTGGATTTGCTACCTCTGTTAATATTTCTAACTGCAAAAAATTGTTTATCAATTCTTGAATGTTCGCGTATATTCCATGTATTCTCTTTTGTTGTTATTTTTTCGTATTTACTCCAATCCGTTTCTTTTTCAAATTGATTTTGTTTCTGTACACTGGGCATTCCTTATCGTTGGTTGCATGGTTTTCATCTAGTCCTAGATTAAGCCTATTATTTTCTTTTGTACAATTAATGCATTTTTTTATTATGTCCTTATTGCATTCTCTACTAATGTGGTTACCATGACATTTGTAACACACATCTTGGTTTCGGCATTCAGTGGACTTGTGGTTGAACCCTTGACATTTATAACATTATAGCATTATGCTCGTCCCATCAAAAATTCGGCATCTATCCCAACCAATATTTAATTTCTGTTCTAACATTGCATTATTATAGGATTCATTGCAGTAATGTTCCCTCTTCACTACCAACACAATAATGATTGCAAGGATATAAGTAAATTTGTAAATAAATATTTTATTTCTGACAATAGAAATCTATTATTCGAAAGAACGTCCTACTGATATAGAACAATAAACAAAGATATAACTACACAAAATGATTTAGTATCACCTGGTGCTAGCAGGCTGGACCTGGTTAAATTTACACGACTAAGGCTTGGCCACACCAAAATCCCTCATGGACATCTAATTAATATCAACTGTCCCTCTCCCTGTGTATGTAACACACAACATACCAATAAACTATTCTTTCTGGATGAATGTCCAAATTTTGCCGAAGCACGTGATAAAATTTTTGGGAACACTGACCCCATATCCTTCCTATCCATCCCATCCAAGGAAAATATTCTTAAGATATCCAAGTTTTTAAAAGAAACTAACATATATGATAAAATTTAGATTATGTTAAATTCTTCTATAAGTACGCATTTATGAAACATATGAGCTGAGGGCCTATGAAGCTATTGCTCTTAAAAAAATACATTAACATATAATTTGTAATTATTTGTTAATAAATGAATAAATAAATATAGGATTCATTATCAATTTTTAATTTAACATTATATGTAATTTTGTTATACTTTTTAGTTTCAAGCCATCTCATTATTTCTATTTTACTATCTTCTAATATTGCATTTTGTTTTTTTAATTTCGTTAATAATTCATTTGCTTCAATTTTAAAATTCATACCAGCTATTATAATGTACATATCTTGTGGTTTCGGTACTTTTATTTCATATTTTTCGCCAATTTTTTGTTGCATCGCTGCTTCAATTCTATCAATATCAATGATGCAATAAAATCTTTATGGTTACAAGACTTTCAAAATTCACAAATTACACAACAGTTATTTTATTACTTTTTGTTGCGCCGCCATTCAACGCTATAGTAACATGGGTTTAGTGACCATATAAAAGTGACAAATTCACCAAAAACACACTCAACACATCCCAAAATTATATATAACCCTGTCATTTACGTGTTTAAATCTAAAACAAAACACGTCAATGTATGTTAAGACATCTCAAAATCAACATGTTTAATGCTTAAACACGATTAAGAGGTTAAACACGCCAGGTGTGAACTTAGTATTAGTGCTTAAAATTGTGTTATACAGCCTCAGGCAGCTTGTTTGCTTTATTACAATATATTATCATTTTTTATACCATCATGCTTGTAGTTTTCAACTCTTGATTCTTTTATTCACCACTATACCAACTTGACATGCTTGCTTGTTATTGTTTGTTAACATTCATTTAAACATCCAGTGTTGCATATTTTTCGTAGTTCTCTTCTCTCATTTCATTTATTATTAAAATATTCTAAAGTTGTCAATATCGCATCAAGAAAAATGTGCTGATTTAACAACTTTTATTAGTAAAATATATAAAGTATAACAAAATTGTAAAGATTCAACAAGTATTACCGAAATGTGTCTAAATGTTGAAAGTTAATAAAATAATCATAAAATTAAAAAATAACTCAGCACTCCAAAAAAATAGCAATAAAGTGATTGACCTCGAGTTAAAAGCAGAAGAAAAAACAAAAAATAACACCAAGTGAAGCAACAATTTCTTAGATAGGTTGCGTTGGTATGTGTTTATTATTTTTATGGCGTACTAAGTGACTGAACTAGAAAACAAGTGCTCGCTTTACTTGACTGCCTGCATAAAGCAGAGCAAGCTGGCTCTGGTACATCTTTATTTAAAAATGTAGTGGGAAAAAAAGGTCAAGAATATTTAAGTTATCACAGAAACGAAAGGAGAGAGGTGTATAAATAAATGTGTTTTGTTAATAGGTTTAGCGTTTGAAAAACACGTATTTAAAGAGAAACAGTAATTACAACAAAAAAAAACATAGAAACTACATCTGCACAATAAGGCAAGAAGTTGTGGTGGTACAGAACAGAGTACAGGGGCTTATTATTAAGCGCCGACAATGGGCACAAGTAGTTTTCAAGCTGAAGGTGAGGCTCAAGGCTTTAAGTATAGCTGCTGCTATTTTTATTTTTTTATTCATTAGTTTTTTTTTTTTTTGTATAAATGTTTTTTTTTTTTTTTAATTCTAGATAACAAATTAATTCTGAATCATAACATACAGACAACAAGTAGTGGTGGTGGAGTTGGTAGCATCGGTACGGTGTCAACGTCAAACAATATGAATGTGGAATTGTGTTTGGTATGCGGTGATCGCGCTTCTGGACGGCACTATGGAGCTATCAGTTGTGAAGGATGTAAAGGCTTCTTTAAGCGATCAATACGCAAACAATTGGGGTACCAGTGTCGAGGAGCAATGAATTGCGAGGTCACCAAACACCATCGCAATCGTTGCCAATTTTGCCGATTGCAAAAATGTTTGGCCAGCGGCATGAGAAGTGATTGTAATTTTCATTTAATAATGTCGACAAACATTTTAACAAAAGTTTTTTGATTAATAAAATTTTGTCTTGAATGTTTAGTTTGTTGCAATTCTGCTAGTATTTTGCCACAATAATACTAAATTGTCTGCTAAAATTCCTTTCCTTAAGTGGGTTTATAAAATTAGCAGAGGAAATGTTTTAAGTCCAAATTAAATTAACAGAATAACTGACTGATTAACGTTATTTGCTTGGATCTATGTAAAATTCTCATTCAAAATTTTATTATATTTGAAAAAGAAAAAAAAAACAGTTTCAAATTATAATTTAATACATCGGTATGTACTTTAACTCTGTTAGATTTCATCGGAATTCAAGAAATTTTTTGATCCTTAATTTTTAACATAATTTAGGTTACGCATGTTCATATTATATACTAACGATTTGTTGTTTCATAATTTGAAGTCAACAAAAGTATTAAATAAAAAATAATTTATTTGAATTCTTCTGCAGCTGTGCAACACGAAAGAAAACCTATTTTGGATAAAAAGGACCCTTCTACTTCTATAGGACAATCAACAGCACAGAGTTTAACAGTTGGCGGAGTTAGCGGAGGGGCTGCCTCATTAAAGTCAACAAATGCTAGTCCGCAATTTCAACAGCGATCGAAATCCACATCAAGTTCGTCATCCATATTTAATCACAATTTAAGTGCAGCAGCGGCAATTAATACCGCAGCACCTAATACAACTGCTGCTTTTGCATTAGACACAAACAATTTGGCTACTCCAGAAATATTTGGTTTAAATTTCGCTGAACTAACACAGACGTTAAGTGAGTGTGATATATAGAACCAAAAATACAATTTTATATGTTTTAAATTTTTAGTTCAACAAGCTCAACAGCAACAACAACAGCAGCATCAGCTAACAAATCCAGTTTCTTCAAATGCGGTCAAAACAATGCATTACTCACCTGAACCCAAGCAACAAATACAAGACAATGATGCAGATGAGGATGACGTTGAAGGCGATTGTATAGACATTGACCGTTTACGCAACTTTGCCAATGTAGCTTCTAACAATAATACCAATAATAACCAGGAAGCCATTGATTATGCCATAACAATGGGCCTAAGAAATTTTGCAAAAACTGTCATTAATAACAATAATCAAAACATGAACTTTAACATGGATGCCTTAACGCCGAATCCTACTGCAGCTGTTGGTCTTATTCAAAATTCTCTGGACAAACGTGTCATTGACAAGGCCCTCCAAATGCTGCATCCCATTAAGCAACAACTGGAAAATCAATTGGCCACTGATGACAGCGGCTTACTTATTAAAAATGAACTAAATGATGAAGAAGATATGGGCGAAACTAGTGGCAATGAAGAAGAAATAATAACGGATTGCATGGATTTAGATGAGCAACATAATCTAAGAGATTTTGTGGTCAACGAGTCTGTATTTGAGAATGATTTAATATCGCCTAACTATGCGAGTTTCAATTTACAAACTCCGAATTTGATTTCATCATATTTCAACGTCCATTATGTTTGCGAGTCTGGGTCACGTATTATATTCCTCACAGTAGTGTGGCTACGGAAAGTGCAAGCATTTGTAGAGTTACCTCAGCACTCTCAAATAATTTTACTGCGTAATGCTTGGCCGTCCTTACTGGCTATTGCTGTAGCCCAAGTACGCAAATTGTCACAAAGTACCATAATCAATACTCTCATCCATAATGTACGACAACTAGCTGATGTTGAAAAAATTGATCCGCAGAGAATAAAGAAACTAAGCGAGCATATAGCCCATTTAAATTCCTTTATACAGTCTATACAATCCCTTGAACCGTCTGACATGGAATATGCACTGTTACGTTTGGCCTGTCTCTTTAATCCGCACGCATTTTTGAGACGTAAAGAACGATCTGTACGTGGATATGCGCAACGTGTTCAGCAGTATGTTCTTACAAGTTTACGGAAATTAGTTGTCTCCCAAGATTTACCTGCCTATGAAGCTGAGGAACGTTTTAATAACTTAATTCTCAACTTAATGCCGTTGAGTGCCTTTGAGTCAGACTCTATTGAAGATTTATTCTTTTCAAATCTAGTGGGTCAAGTGCAAATTGACAATATGTTACCGTATATTTTAGCACTGAGTACAAGTGTATAAAACTTAAATTGTTAATGCTATAGGTTATCCTGTTTCTTTATTTTTCTTTTTTTTTATATCTTTTTATTAGACTGATGTATGAATATATAACTATTTTATATATTTACCATAAAAGTGTGTTTGTTAAACACTTTAAATATTTAATAGGTAAAGAATTATTGCTATTCTTTGAGAATATTTAAGATTTATATGTTAAAATTATAATAAAAACTTTTTTAAAAAGTAATAATTTTTAGTATTTTAAGAATTCATATATAAGTATCGCACTAAAATCAAACGGAATTGAAACTTACCTTACATAGGAGTATAGGGTCCGCAATCTAACGTTTTTTTTTCAACTAGCGCTTATTTCGTGAATGGTAACACGTAGCTCATGTTTAAATCACAGTCTAATAATAACCAAAAAGCCAAAACTGTTGAAAGTAGCAAAGATTGTGCTAATTCTTTTTTCGGATTGAATGTTAAAGAATTCGTTAGTATTGATTTATCTTGGCGTGAAAAGGTTACATATATTTTTATATAGATAAATATACATAATTTATAATTAATATTAAATTATGTATATTATTGTATAAATTTAATAATATATAAACGCATTACGATCGTGGACCATTTATAAATTTCTTATAAAATTAATTTATTTGTAAATAATTATTTATTGCATATATATTTATATATATATATTAGCCCGTCCCTTATATGGGTTTTTTTTTTTTTTTTTTCAAATATGATACGCATACCCTCTAATCTTGTTCGAAATGGTCTAGAAGAGCTAAATTAAAAATATTAAACCTTTTGGACAATGTTAACCCATGCCAAGACTCGGTCAAATTTTACATTTGGGGTCATATAAGGCTATATATAGAGTTTCTAAAAAAAAAACTTTTGATAGACAAATTTAATAACAACATTATGAAATATGATAATTATTATAAAAATTACCCATCTGTAGCCAATACTAACCCTTTCCTGGTTAACCTGGTCCTCAATAGTGAACTGGAATTTACAAGACAGCGTGCAAATTTTGTGTTGCGATACAACGGCATCTAACACTGGTCGTTTTAAAGGTGTTTGCGTACAATTAGAACAAAAGTTGGACAGAGAATTATTATTCTTCGCTTGCCGTCATCATGTGTATGAACTTGTTCTTAAAAGTGCTTTAGAATGTAAACTCAGTGAAAATAAAGTCGGGCCCGACGTAACTCTTTTCAAAAAATTTAAGGAGAATTGGAGTAACATTAACAGCCGCAATATTCAATATTTTCCAAATGATATAAATAAACATTTTTCGCCTAAAAAAATTAAAGATCTTTTAATTTTTTATTCAGCTCAATTAAAAAAAAAAACAAACAAGAAATGATTATAGAGAGTTAATAGAGTTGTGCATTATATTTATGGGTGGAAATACCGACAACAAACTAACAATCAGACCACCAGGAGCAATGCACCACGCACGTTGGATGGCCAAGGCGATATATTCGATAAAAATGTGTCTGCTTCAACCAGAGTTCAATTTAACAGACCAAGAAAAAGACGGATTACTTGCTTTGAGTTTGTTTATAGTCACAACATATGTGAAGCCGTGGATAACCTGTCCGTCAGCATTAAAAGCGCCGTACCAGGATTTATGTTTCCTCAAAGCATTGAAACAATATGAAAACATCGATAAAGAAATATCGAAATCAGCTTTCGGGAAGTTTTGTCAACACTTGTGGTATTTGTCGCCAGAATGTGCTATATTTTCTTTATTTGACAATGATGTGGAATTGGAAACAAAGGCAAAGATGGTGGCAAACTTTAGTAAAGATAATGTTTCCAATAATATAAAACGCTACATCTAGATGAGGACAGCACTGATTTTTTATTAAGTAAGCACATGTTACTATTTTTAATTGTATGTCGTTTATTAACTTTATTTGTCTTGCAGAAAAACAAATGTGCGACTTTATCAACAACAAAAGCAAAGATACTCTTATAAATTTGAGAATACCGGATGATTTTTTAACAGTTTCTCCCATTTTATGGAATGAAAACGCATCATATATAAAGGCCAGAGAATTTATTTCTGATCTGAAGCCAATAAATGATGTTGCTGAGAGATCGGTAAAGCTCATGCAAGATTTTCACGGTTTGATCACTGCAGATGAAGAACAAAAACAATATTTACTACAATGCGTGCAGGAGCACAGAAAGTTGTATCCGGATTGCAAGAAAGACACTCTCAAGAGAAAGTATCCAAACGAATAATTAATACATAACTTTGTTCCATTATAACCATAACAAACCCCCACGTGAGCGTATATCAAAATTTTAAATTCTGGCATAAATTAACGGTAATCATTTTGTTTATATTTCGTATTTACTTATGTGTAAGAAAGCATTAGAACACAATAAAAAACCCTAAATGTTATATGATTAATAGCAGTTTAAAAAAAATAGTGTACAATAAATAAAAAACTGTATGTGTATGTAAACTGACAGTTTCTAAAATATGGGAAGTTTGCCTTCTTTGTTGTATTATTGAAATATACGTGGGCCAGAAAGGGTTAGTATTGGCTACAGATGGGTAATTTTTATAATAATTATCATATTTCATAATGTTGTTATTAAATTTGTCTATCAAAAGTTTTTTTTTAGAAACTCCATATATAGCCTTATATGACCCCAAATGTAAAATTTGACCGAGTCTTGGCATGGGTTAACATTGTCCAAAAGGTTTAATATTTTTAATTTAGCTCTTCTAGACCATTTCGAACAATATTAGAGGGTATGCATTAGAAAAATTAAATTTTCATATATAAGGGACGGGCTAATATATATATATATATACCGCCTGTCTAATGCTTTTAATTGCAAAAAACAAAAACATTTCTCCGAATAACTGTAATTCCAGGCTAAATCAACGTAAACTAATTTCTGCTTTTTTCAATGATTTTCTTTGCGTCTTCTACACCAACCCATTCTCAAACTGCTACCGTTTTTCCCTTTTCTAGATCTTTATAATGAGAAAAGAAATGAGCAATTTTATTTAATTGGTTTTAAGCTATGTAAGTCAGAATAGTCCTTTATATTGTCATAATAGCTATCAACACTGGAAACAGGCACAGCTAATATCTCTTCATCTTCTCCTTTTTCATCTTTAGTGAGTAATGCGCCTATTGGACGCACCGATATTAAAACACTAGATGCTAAGGGAAATTGAGTTAGCACCAAAACATCCACAGGATCACCGTCACCTGCGCAGGTATTTGGTATAAACCCATAATTCCAAGGATAATTCATTGAGGTAGACAAAAATCTGTCAACTTGTAACAATCCAAACTCTTTATTAAACTCATATTTTACACGCTCAGCATTTGCACTTATTTCAATTACCACATTCACTGCATTTGGTCCCGCTGTTATTTTACTTAAATCCATAAATCACCTCTTAACTTAAGAATAAGCATTATACAATATGTATTTTTAAGTTGCTACATTATTGTAGTTCTAAGCTTATTTTGCATGGGGCTGTTCTAAGTTTTCATTCGTTATTCCATTGACTCTTGAAAGTGGTGGTTTCTGTGATAATTGAACTAAAGCACCGCACCAACTATCAAGTTAGTAAGGTTGTCTTGTGGCAAAACATTTTTTATTGAGTTGAACAATTTTTGCTCCATAAGGAAATAATCAGCAACATATAACCCAACAGATAATACAAACATACCCAAAATAAGTTTACAGACTGGGTTTTTATGGTCTAAGCATAATTTGGGATCACCTACAAAAAATCCATTTTTATATGAAAATTTACCTAAAAACTTAAAATGGCTGTATCTCCGTAAATAAGAGGAATTTCGCAAAAATAAGCATAATTTGGGATCACCTACAAAAAATCAATTTTTATATGAAAATTTAACTAAAAACTTAAAATGGCTGTATCTCCGTAAATAAGAAGAATTTCGCAAAAATAAGCATAATTTGGGATCACCTACAAAAAATCGATTTTTATATCAAAATGTAACTAAAAACTTAAAATGACTGTATCTCCGTAAATAAGAGGAATTTCGCAAAAATAAGCATATTTTGGGATCACCTACAAAAAATCAATTTTTATATGAAAATTTAACTAAAAACTTAAAATTGCTGTATCTCCGTAAATAAGAGGAATATCGCAAAAATAAGCATAATTTGGGATCACCTACAAAAAATCGATTTTTATATGAAAATTTAACTAAAAACTTAAAATGACTGTATCTCCGTAAATAAGAGGAATTTCGCAAAAATAAGCATAATTTGGGATCACCTATAATTGATTTTTATATAAAAATTTAATTAAAAACTTAAAATGGCTGTATCTCCGTAAATAAGAGGAATTTCGCAAAAATAAGCATAATTTGGGATCACCTATAATTGATTTTTATATAAAAATTTAATTAAAAACTTAAAATGGCTGTATCTCCGTAAATAAGAGGAATTTCGCAAAAATAAGCATATTTTGGGATCACCTACAAAAAATCAATTTTTATATGAAAATTTAACTAAAAACTTAAAATTGCTGTATCTCCGTAAATAAGAGGAATATCGCAAAAATAAGCATAATTTGGGATCACCTACAAAAAATCGATCTTCGTAAATAAGAGGAATATCGCAAAAATAAGCATAATTTGGGATCACCTACAAAAAATCAATTTTTATATGAAAATTTAACTAAAAACTTAAAATGGCTGTATCGCCGTAAATAAGAGGAATTTCGCAAAAATAAGCATAATTTGGGATCACCTATAATTGATTTTTATATGAAAATTTAATTAAAAACTTAAAATGGCTGTATCTCCGTAAATAAGAGGAATTTCGCAAAAATAAGCATAATTTGGGATCACCTACAAAAAATCAATTTTTATATGAAAATTTAACTAAAAACTTAAAATGGCTGTATCTCCGTAAATAAGAGGAATTTCGCAAAAATAAGCATAATTTATACAAAATTTTTAATTTTTAAAATTAGTGTGAGCGATCAATCACTTGATTTTTAGAAATTTATTTTTTTTAGAGGTCCATTTTTTTTCTAAATTCTCTTACTAATGAAGCATAACTTCTAAAGTTCGTTAGGGAATGTAAAAGTATTAGCAGCGTGGTATAGCCCTAAATATCTACTACACGCCTATACCTCATTGTAAACCCGGCACGATCCGACCGTGAACAGCCCTTATAGAGACATTGTTTAGATGAATATGCGTATTTTCAGAAAGAAAACAAAAATTTTTAGTCAATTTCAAAGTCAAGCACAGTTGGTCAAAAAAATATTTTGCCTACTTAAAATAACGTAAATTGATCTAATTTAGGAGGTCACAAAAAAAATTTTTTTTTATTTATTTATTTGTTTTCGGTGTCCCACACATTAGACTTTAAGTCTCATATTGCAGTATGGAACTCAGTACAAGCACAAACAAAAATTTAAATCAAAAGTTTAGCAAAAAAATAACAAACGTTTTGCAACAAAAAATAAGAAACAAAATTTACAAATAACAAAATGAATTAAAACATAATTATCAAAATAAAAATATATATTAAAAATTAATTAACACTAGCTTGAAAAGTGACAAACTATATGATGTGCGTTAGTAATGATTTGAGAGCTATGGGGAATCTCGTTCCAGAGTCGTATTGCATAAATATAGAATTGGAATTGAGATATGAGAGAGCTGTATCTAAAACAAAGTAGTCTTTTGCTTCTATTAAGGGTGGACAAGTTTAATCGCTCATATAAATGCTCGGGCTTACGTGTGTACATAATTTTATGCATTAGGATTAAAACCCTTATCTTCAAGTAGTCATCAAGACAACACATGCCATAAAGTTTATAACAAACCATATACATAACGAATAATATTATTGAAAGTCATATTTAGTTTGATTTTGCTAATACTAGCGCAACTCGAAAAAAGTTCACACCTATATAGTAAAAGTGGCGTCAAGTATGTGTTAGCGAGAAGTATGCGAATATTTAAGGGAGTGCAGCGATGACTTTGCCAGAGATTTCTTATAGCCTGTTTCCACGACAGTTAAAATCTCGTGCTTCGCTCTCTGAAGCAAGTTTGTGAATCATGCTGTTTACACGACTCATTTATCTGCTTCGATTTGGCTGTTTTTATTAAACAGAAAAACATAAGTTGAAAAACAACAACAACAGTTGAAAAACAACAACAACAGTTGAAAAACAACAGAAGATATCATTCTTGCCGCGATAGCATTAAGTATAATTTTTTTTCCTATCCATTTTTTTTTTAATTTTATAAAATTAAAATTAATTAATTAAGTTTTAACTTTATTTTGTTTGTAAATTTTCTTTGTTTACAAAAACGTTTAATTTTGATAACTAGTGCAGATAAACTTACGATAAAAATTAGGGAAGAGAGGATTTTTACTTGCTTCGCAACTAGCTTCAATATGAATCTACCAGCTTCGCTCTCAAAATTTTGTATGGCGAAGCAGGTTGATTCGCTTATGATTGGGGTGTGAAGCAAGAATAGAGAGCGAAGCAGGTGCCGTGGAAACACCATATTAGCATAGCAGATACACGACCACAAGCAAAATTAATATGGTTAGACCAAGTGAGGGTGCTGTTAAAGTAAATTCCCAGATTTTTACAATTCCATGTGTTTACAATTTCCATGTGTTGACTATTTAAGATTAAAACAGGAATATAATCAAGTTTCCATAAATTTTCTTGATGATCAAACATTTGGATTTAGTTGGATTTATCCTATTCAAAGATGCGATAAAGTTCATCTTTTAATCATCATTTAATGTTACAACTTATATAAAGATGCACGTCATCAGCATTTCATCTAACTTTACAATGTTTTAGTTTTGTTGGTATATCATTAACATATAGCGCAAACAGTAGGGGACCCAAGATTGAGCCCTGAGGAACACCTCGACTCAGAGGCAAAGAAGTTGATTTTGAGATACCTGTTTCAACAAATTGACGTCTGTCAGATAGGTAAGAGAATGTCAGATTGGCAGAAGTTGATGAAAACCTATGAAAAGATTTTAATTTGCTACGTAAAATGTAATGATCAACAGTGTCGAAAGCTTTCGAATGATCCAAAAGTACTAAAAAAGTAACATTGCCGCAATCAACTTGCTGTCTAATATCTTCCGAAACAGCCACTAGCGCCATTATACAGCTGTGAACTTTTCGTAAACCAAATTAGCAATTTGTAAGAAAAGCTGTGTTCCCATACTTTTTGGGTAAAGTTTGGGCAAATGAGAGTAATGAAAAAATACTCTAAATTAGAGACTAAAACGTTTAAAAGTACGGGAACACTAAAGGCTGGGCACATAGAATCCGTCATCCGTCATACGTTGTATTTTTCAACTGACAAGTAAGTTGAAATACACGTTTTCTTATCAGCGTTGTCACAATCAATACGTCTCCGTCAACGCAATGTACAAAACTTGGCCAACTTTTAACTTTTGACGTACGTTGAGTACTTTGACATTTTTCATTCGCTTCTTCTTCTTGTTTTTATTTTTTTTCGCTCGATCGTAGTAAAATATTTTTAAAATAAATTATAAATAATAATAATGATAATAATAATAAATAATGGAATAAATAGTACAAATTACCATTAATAGAAAGTCTAAAGGCCCGGTTAGCCGAACGTTTGTACGTGAAAAACGTACCGTACTGTAACGTACGGACGTTAGTGTAGTTATACAAACGTGTCAAACGTCAATAAAATAAATGTAAATAGAATGTTGTACAACGATATTGTGATTCGCGTTTTGTTAGTGAAATTTTATTTTATTTTGCAATGGAGTGTGAGGATTTATTTATTGACCTAAGCTTCTTAAATTTAATGTATATGTTTAAAAAAAAATAAAGCGAAACGTGTATGCCGCCGCAGAAGATGGGGTGTTGGGCCCATTAATAAAGACTATATTGTTGCGGGCTACAATAAGAAAATGTTTTTAAAAATGAAAAAGTTCGATGAGGAACAAATGTTTAAACATACGCGAATGAATTGTAAAATTTTTGATTTATTGCTGAATCTAGTACGTGGTGATCTGGTAAGACCAGGGCAAAGAATTGGTGCAGAAGAGAGATTATAAGTCACCCTGCTGTAAGTAATTAAAATTGAAATTGGGAATGGAAATAATTAAGTATGCTTTCTTGTAGATATTTGGGGTATGGATGCTCACTGCAGTCAATAGCTTGGAGCCACAAGATTGGAAAATCTACAGTGCGAGGTATTGTGCTGGAAACCTGTGAAATAATTTGGCGCGTTTTATTTCCAGTCTACCTGAGTGAGCCAACAACAAGTCAATACCAAGATATTGAACAAGATTTTTCTTCGATGTGGAATACTTCCAATTGTGTTGGTGCGATAGATGGGAAACACGTTGCTATAAAGTGTCCCCCCAAATTCCGGTTCTATGTGTTACAACTACAAGAAATAAATTAGCTTGGTATTGATGGGTGCATATGATGCAAAGTACACTTTTACATCTGCGAGTGTGGGCAGCTACGGTAGCCAAAGTGATGCAGGTAGTGATCCCAATGTGTTTCATATGTTAAGAAATTTTAACCACATTTGTTATAGGAATATTTCGTTTGTCATCATTTGGGCACTCAGTAATGTCAGGCTATGTACCTGTACCACCAGAGAAGCCATTATGCCCAACATATGGTGATGCCTTCCCTCACTACTTCATAGGCGATGCAGCGTTTCCGTTGAGAAGCAATTTAATGCTTCAAATGCGATCAAAAACGCTGGAATTGCCCTTCAAGTTACGTTGATCAAGAAGCTGAAGACGGTACTATCCAAGAAGCAGGCTGGCGGCAGGAGCTCAAAAATAATGGCGATAAGCCTATGCGTTCTTTTGCAACACATAGCCGCAGATCTACTGAAACAGCGCTGCATTTAAAAGATAAATTGGCGCAATATTTCTTAAATGAGGGGGCAATTTTATACCGACACCGAATGGTTTAATCCGAAAATTGGTTTGTCTGATTGCTCAAATATAAAGAAACCTGATATTTATTTGAAATATGATATTTATTGATTTGTATGAAGTGCATTATTTAATAGCACATAGTAAAAAATAAATTTTTTCCACTAAATGTTTTTATTGCAAACAATTTATTGTGTACTTTGATAGCCAGGTGAAGAAATTTGGTCTTTTATATTAAACTGCAGTTGGGATCCCCAAATTTCCTTCAATTATACTTTCTCTACAAATTGTATTGATTACAAATTGTATTGATTCCAAAAGAGATCCATTTTTATTTAATTCATTTATAGTTAAAATTAGATAGATAAATTACATTTTCATTTCAAAAGAGATCCATAATTTTGTAAACACAACCTAATCACCTGTTCATAAAAGAGATGGTATTTACAAATTTTCGCATAATTTATGCTTTTACACAAAACCTACCAAACTCATACTATGTACTTTTTTAACCAAAAAATTTTATATTTTCAAATATTCGTGTAAAAATTGAAGTTTGAAATAAACCTTTATATATATATATATATATATATATATATATATATATATATATTATGCGAATATAAATTCGTACGTATTTCGCAATGTATACGTAACAAAGCTTTTGACTTGCAAATTTGCAATATTTTAAAAAATATGTACTATGTTAGTGCCAAAATAACAAATTTGTATGTTTAAACTGACATGCTAAATTTCTTATTCAAAATAATTAACTGTTACATCTAATTGGATATATAATTCAATTTGAGATTTTTATTTGCATTCAATGGTATATGATTGTTTTTAAAAAGTCATTACTATCAAAACATTACGTTTTTAGACTTTGAAAATTAGAAAATTCTTTAATAATATACATTATCTATAAAAGTACCGAAAAGAGAATTTCGGCCAGAATACAACCCAACAAAATAGTAGTCCCATCACTGCTATACAAATGTCACGTAAAAACGTTAGCAAATTATATTTTATACAGCTTCAGCCGTTTCGTCTACGTAACATTTCATTTGCATAAGCATTTGCATTGTTTTCATATGCTATAAACAAACGTTTCTTACATTACATTACATTAGGTAACGTGAACGTTCGGCTAACCGGGCCTTAAGATGTCGTCTAACCCCATTTGAAATGTGCACTTTAATAAAACTTTGCTGTAAAAAAATATAAAATAAGAAAAACAAAAAAGTATCTGATTTCTTTTCCGTCAACAAAGTACTCATTGTGCTAACCTAACCCGTCGTTACTTTGACTTCAGTTAAATACGTCAAAGTATAACGCATGACGGATTCTATGTGCCCCGGCCTTAAAAACCAAACTTTTAGCCCGAAATAAAATGTCAAAATTGTTTACTTGTTTTATGTCCATGAAAATATGTACATATGTAGTTATCTATGCATGTATTCATATATAAGTACATACACACACAAATAAAAAACTCAAGCATTTACTTGCATTTTTCAACATTCTTCAATAAAATTTTATTTCAACTCTAAAGAAAACTTGTTTGCTGACAATATTTATTGTTTATTTTATGCAACAGCTGATTGATTTACAATCTTACCAATTCAGCCCGAAGTAAAAGTACGGGCTGTTTTGGGCAGAAAGAAGAAGTATATTATTCTCTCAAATTCTCTCTCAATTGCCCAAACTTTGTGTACGGGAACGCTTTTGGGTAAATTTGGGAACCCGCGGCATAGCTCTATATCTGCTGGTTATATTTGTGCTTTTAACCGATATGCGGCAGTGATGACATAGCTCTTTGTTTGAAACAAATTTAATGCGTTGCCATATTTTTCTTCTGCTCTTTTAGTTGACGTGCTTATGAAATACATGTATTGTAAAGATAGACCCCTTTCAGACAGGCAAATTTTACTTTGCAAAGTTTTGATTTTATGTGAGAGCGAGGGAGAAAGCATGATTGAGAGTACAGACTTTGATATACTCGCAAAGTTGCTTTGTTTTTCTTTCGTCGCTTATACACAGTTGTACTTATACACAGATTACATTACAGATTACATTGACTAAAACAAAATTTGTAAAAGAAAACTTTTTGTGTTTGAACACCAAAGAAAGTTTAAAAGAAAATTAAAAAAACTTTGTCAAAGTAAAATTTGCCTGTCTGAAAGGGGTCAAAGTGCGGTTTTACACACATCAACTTTTGTTGCTCAACTTTGGTTTTTTCCATTAGAAGGAAAGAGAAGGTATAAAATTTGAAAATGTTTCTATTTCACTGCAGTACGGAGCTGCTTGTACTCGGGAATTTCGTTTTGTGTTTCAATTCGCAATCATACAGATAGTTGTATTTTTTGCATTTTTGACATTCTTCTTTATTCTCTGTTTCATTGTTAAAAACAAATGTTCAAATTTCGTTATAAAATTGCCGTAGGTAGGGATGCTCATTATGAATAAACTTGATTTCTGTAGTAATAAATATTTTCTTCATATATACATACATATATTCTTTTAAGCTAAGAAAATTCCGGTAGATAATAAGAATGTAATTAGTGAATAGAAATGCATTAAGTAACGATTAATGAGAAATGTGTGTTTAAAGATAAAAAGGGTGTAAGGATCATAAAATATTGCAGACAACCTTAAAACCATTAAACATATATTTAAGAACTTTAGGATAATTATTATTATATGTTATTATGTTTGTATTTTTGTTTGGAAAAGTAGTTAATAATAAGTAGTAAGGACGTATGTATGCTGTTGTATCCCTTTAAACCAAAAGAAGATAAAAAATTAATTCCGGTTATTTAAAATTTTAAAAATTGTTGTTAAATATTAATTCAAATAAAATGGCTTTTAAATGGAGCCATGAAATTATTAAAAAATTAATAGTTTATGTGGAACTTGTATGAAATAAAACCATAAATAAAATAAAACGTCAAAAAGTACGAATTTTGAGACAAAGCACAACACGAAAATTGTTTACACAAATTGCTGTGTGTAAACATTACGTCAACTTTATGAGAAGCAATGAGCAACAAAAGTTGATGTGTATAAAACCGCACATAAATGCATAATTGAAAGCACTTTCTAAGTCCCTTTTTACACGCTTCAACTTTTGTTGCTCAACTTTTCATTTTTCCATTAGAAGAAAGAGAAGGTATAAAAATTGTATATGTTTCTATTTCACTGTAGTACGGAGCTGCTTGTATTCGGGAATTTCGTTTTGGGTTTCCACTCGTAATCATATACACAATATTGTATTTCTTGCATTTTCGACATTACTCCTTATTCCCTGTTTCAGGAATGTTCAAATTTCGTCATAAAATTGCCGGCGTTAGGGAAGCTCATGCATGTTTTCTGTAGTAATAAATATTCTCTAATATTCTTTTAATCCAAGTAAATTCCCGTAGATGATAAGAATGTATTTACAGTATTGGGTTGTTTACAATATTTTATGATCTTTACAACCTTTTTTATGTTTAAACACACATTTGCCATTAATAATAACGATTAATGAGAAATATATTTAAAAATATATTTAAGAACAATAGGATAAGAAAACTATTATATGTTATTATGTTAGTATTTAAGAGAGATATTTTGGAAAATAAAAGTAGTTAATATTAATTAGTAGTTTTTTATTATTAAGCAGGTCTTTATTTTATAAAACATTTTTAAAATTTATTTTTTATTATATATCAATATTTCGCCTAACCAGTGGTTGGCATCTTCAGAATAAACAAAAAAGTATATAAACTGTTAATCAAAAAATGAAAAAATTGTTGACTAACAAATTTAAAACAATCAAAAATTTTTTCGAAATTCCATCTTTTTCACTGTCATCAGAATCTCATTCAATGACTTCTCCAAAGCAGTCAGTTATAGATAAATCTTTTGTTTCAACTCAATTTTTTTACAACTTGAACGTCAAAAATTACGAATTTTGAGGCAAAGCACAACACGAAAATAGTTGACACAAATTTCCGAGAGTAGACATTACGTCCTTTACATGTGCAAGTTAATTTTATATTAAATTTGCTTTTTGGAATCATTTGTTTTAATCTACGTGAATTTGTGATAGATTCCTTTAAATAACTAATATTTTATGTTATTCTCATTTCATTTCAAATATAGTACTGCTGGGGAGAGCTGGGGAAAGCTCATAAGAAAGTTTTACCCCATATTTTTTATAGGAAATTCAAAAGTCTTACTTTATGACAGTGAACAAATTTTCTCTTTCAATTATGAATTATTCATAGGAAACATTAAACTCATGCGTATTGACGTGATTTTCAAATTGGAATTGAGCAAATATTTATTATGGACTGTATATAATCAGCCCAATCACGAATATTCCCTAGGAATAGTCTCGAGAAAAAATTCCTCCAATCACAAATTCCGCGGCAACAATAAAAATTAAAAAGTAGGATAATTGAGTTTTATAATCAACTGTTTTGTTTATTTACATTTATCTTAAGGGAATTAAGATTTTTTATTTATTTACACACGTTCAACGGAGAATTTTTTTTTATTTATTTAAATAAAGGAAAATATAAAAAGAAAAATATTAATTTTGCTTTTTTTTCCAAAATTTTTGGAGTGCCTCTTTGTTGCCTTTAAAAAGTCGCACGCTACATATATCTGCGTTGGCTTCCATTATGGTAAGCAAATGCTGCATTTGCTGTTTATTTGTGTTTTTTGGCCTAAAAGCAAAAATGATAAAACTAAAATAAAATATAAACCCAAACTTTACTTACATTTTTGTGCAAACTCCCTTCTATATAACAGGTGGAAAAAAACTTGAGAAATAGCAATATTTTCTCCCTTTTTTTTCATTTATGATGCCTACTTTTTTTTCCCCGCCGAATTTTTTTCTCTTCCCACAGTTGAAAAAAAGGGAAAATATTTATTCATAATAGGGGAAAAGAGAACTTACGCGGACATTTTATTCATGATTGGGCTGAATATTTTTCTAATGTAAACTTAAATTCGCAATATTATTTCTTATTAAATGTCAAATAAACACTTCAAGAACAATGCGGTAATGGAATGTATTTTTTAATTGCAAATTTCTTCACAGAATATAAGTTTAAATAGAAAAAACCTAATAACTATAAATCACTAAATATTGTTATTTAATAATCCTAGTTCAAATAAAATTTGGAGAATGTATTAATACATTAAACTACTCTATTTATTTTAGTTTAAATTAGAAATAAGTGGTAACTCTGTTTTCCTTTAAAGAACTGGCATCACTGCTAACTTACATTTTAGAGAATACAAAATAGCCATTAAAAAATAAAATCAATCAGCTGTTTTATAGTTAGGCAGCCGTGTTAGAAAGAGATAGAGTTAGTAGTTTTTTTTTAATAATTTAATAAAAACAAAAACAATACCTTCTACTACTGACGTTTCCATGCTTCTGTAGAACTATCGTTCGTTGTAACTTTGCACTCATTTGTCCCAATTTACATTGGACGATTTTTGTCGCTGCAATTCTTAGTTTGTTATTGTAAATAATGTGTGTAAAGAGAATAGTGGAAGAGTTCGTCTCTTTCCTCACTTTATTTACAACAACAAACTAAGAATTGCAGCGACAAAAATCGTCCAATGTAAATTGGGACTTTCTTTGATTAAGCAACGACTAAATCATTATCTGCTCTTGTGTTAATGAGGTTTTGAAACGCTTATAATATATTTTGAACCGGTTTTGACAATATATTGTTATGAAAACGCTTAGTTTAAATTTAATTATCACTAAAAAAAGGAAATGAAAATATGTCATTTCATTGGTGCATTTTTACAAATAACGTACTTTCAAAAAAAATCGTCAAATGTTGATAAACGATTTATATATATTTAACAAATTTATTACTTAAGGCCGAATATTTTGTTGTTGTAAGAACAACAAGTGGAAAGTTCTCCCTTGAGTTCTGAGAATTGTTTAAAGCCTGATTTAGATTTGTTCTTTTTATTGTGAAACAATTGAACACATAAGAAACAAATTTGCGGTTAAAAGGTTTTAAATTTTGCATTTATTTCAGGCGGAAAAATAATTGTGTAAAAACGTAATATAGTAAAAAACCATAGTGTAATACAGGCGTAGCTTGTCAAAAACCAAATCTTTTGTCTAAGAATGTATTAGTGAAAAATTTTGTGATTGTGTTTAGTTATATAAAAAAAAATTTAAAAAAGTTATATTTTTTTAACAAGAATGAATATTCATATTTGGTTTGTGAACATACCGGTTGCGGCTATATCACTGAAGATGGCATATTGCCGAAACCAGTATGTTCACAATCCAAATTTGACGTGGGTTGACGTAAAATCATACCCAAATAAATCAAACCCCGTCGGACAATATACGCACCATAAATATTCTTCCTTAATTTATAGAAACAGAAGAGTTTTTCGGAAATTTTATTTTTTAAATCGTATTAACAATAATTAGAGCAATAAGTTACTTTAGTTCGATGGTTAATATATGTAGGAGGTGTTTAAACATTAGTTTTTCGAAGAGATAAATTGTCTGCCAACCAGAGGCCTGGACGTTGGCAGACGTATTCGTTACTCTTTAAATAGTTTGTTTTGTGGATTCTGGTTATTGCTAGCTCTTCATAAAGCAGTGGTTTAAAAAAACGCTGCAAAATTTTTTAAAAGTAACACCACTGAAACACAAAATCAGCTGTTCATATTTTTATGCTTTGCAAAAATTCAATGTTATTATATTTTAATATTTCTATATATAGATACTCCAGATGATAGGAACTATTTAATATTTATAATGAAACAAAATATGAACATATTAGATGTTTATGATGCTGCTGCCGCGCTCAAAATAATTAAGTAGTTGGCTTTATAGCAGCAAATGCAGCTGCCGCAATTTCTAGTCGTGTAACCCGTTGTGTTAAATACTTATGTTTGTTGTATTACACGTTGTATAAAACAAAAGCTTATTTTGTAATACGTATTGTTCTTAATCAAAACTTATGAATTGCTAAGCTAATAATAATGATCTTATAACCTTAATAAAAACATTCATACACTTGAATTAATACCCATTTTTTGGCTTTTCTATTTATTTTACCCTCTTGATAAAGCACATTGACTCAAAATTCTAAAATTCAATGTTTAAAAAAGCCCTCTAACTCTGAAATACATAGATCGAAATGATTTAATTTTTTATAATGGGAGTAAGCGAAGTAAGATTTCTCTATTCTATTTAAAAGCTACTCGACTCTCAATATTTGTAGAATTTGGAACCCCCATATTTTAAGGCGGTAGTGAGATAGTTTGAACATCATAGGAAAGCTTTTTAATAATATCTGCGAAAAATTTTACCGGTATGGTTCACTAACCAAATTTGACGCGGGTCGATGTAAAATCATACCCAAAAAAATCAAACCCTGCCGGACAATATATGCACATATCGACAATTTAACCCGTTAAATTGGTTTTTAAATTTTACTTTGTTTAAGTCCGTGTTTCTATTGAATATTAAATGAAATTTTCCCTTCCACAAAAAAGAAAACATGACCGTATACTGACGTTAATCTGTACAAATGGAGCTCAAAACAAGACCCTGATTTTCATAAGCGAATCGTAAAGGTCATATGTCAGTTTATTTATTTTAAATAAGGTAAATTTCATATCAACTAAAAAAACACATTTTTGTTTTATTCCACTTCAAAATTATATATGTATGTACCTCTAGAAAAGATACCTTTTATAAATTCTCGCTTCTGCCACATGTCTTCTTTTGTGAATCTATTGATTAATTACTATTACACAATATGTAAGTGAAGGTGGCCCCCTTTGGTTTTCGCTACAATGTCCGCGTCTGTCACAGTCCTCTATCCCTGGCATTTCAATAGGTAGGTCTTGCAATTTTTTAGCCCCTCTAACAAATCCTTACATATAAAGGGCAGGAGCCCTTTAGAAATAGTGGCGTGAGCAGTAGTTCTTATGTAAGCTTAGAGGATCAAGTAAAAAAAATTAAAAATAAAATATAACGTGATTGAAATCTAGATTTAGTTTTTTTTTTACATTAGTAGGTAGGCATAAAGAATTTATACACTTTGTTTGTAGAAAATAAATTTTAAAATTAAGGGTATCTTTTCATAGTAACAAACAGTTCAAAATTACAGAATACCATCATATTATCATCATCTCCCAATATTAATTCTTTCATAAGGTCTTATTCTATATATGTATCCAAGAATTTGTTACTATAACAAGTTTATAACTAAAGGGCAACCCATACATGGTACGGAACCGTTTGTGTGGGTAGGTATTCTAGTTATACTTGGTAAATTTATTATTTACTTATCTCAAGCTAAAATAAAACTTTCTATTACGGCAACTGCTCTACTCTATTTGTTTTCCGACCATTTTTAATTTAAATGCTAATAAAATATCTTAAATTTAAACACAAACTTTTCTGAGAAAGAAAGCTCCACGAATCAAGTCAATGAAACGCCCTGGCGATGCCAAATTCTACAGTTGTTTTGCTAACATTTTGGAATTACGTCAGTTTAGTATAGTCATTTTTGTTTCTTTATGAGGCGCGCCGTAAAAGATAATACAGGACTACTCCGAGCATCGATTCGAAAAGAAAACCATTATTTGATTTTTTTCCTTTCGAATCGACTCTGTAAAATCTGAAAAAGAATGTTGTAATAATAGGTTTAAAATGAAAAGCTGTAAAATAAAATTTAATGGCATTTCTGAAGCATCCGGTTGAATTAGTGCATCGTCTATGTTGAGGAAGGGAGCAGCCTCATTGCGCAGGTAGTTGGCTGGCTATAATACGATTAAAAGTTCGAATAAAAAAACAGAAAAACGAAACAGGTGAACTACGAAGGAAGTTGTGTGTATGTGTTAAATTATAAAGTAAGTCGCAAAATGGCGTTTGTGTGACTGAAGGCCAATTTGATCATTTTTATATTTTAGCGCAGCAGGAGTAAGGAGACGCCAATAATTACCGTGTTGGTATATTAAATGAAAAATCTGAAGATGTGGTTGTCAAAAGAACATCGTTGTTGGATTAGAAAACTAAATTAAACAAGAATAACGAGCGTTAAACTGAATTTTGAGTAGGCGTAGGTTGGTTTTCTGTAATATAGATGTTCGGACGCAGAACGTCGAATATTTTTTGTTTTAAATTTTTGTAAAGGTGCTGTTCAAATAATACAAATAAAAAAGATGCGATGCGAAAAATTAAGGTGGTGATTTGAAATTAAAACGTTATTTTTTTATTATCGTTTACGTTACGTAGGGCGTAGGAAAATATAAAATATGGTGAGTAGTAGTTAATAGTATAGTTGTGTTAAATATTCAATTATTTACGTGGTAAAATTAGCGATTTTCAAAGGATCTTGATAACTTATTGTGATAAATTTATACGATGAATATAACGAAAAATAAACTATACGAAGCGTAGTAAAGTGTTTAATAAAGATGGAGGGAGGAAGGAGGTTGATTTTTTATCACTTTATTTGCTAAGCTAACGGTATTAATAATAAGAGCGAGAGTACGTTGGAGCTGGAAAGAAAAGAAAGTCGATGAAAACTAAACGAAGCGAAATAAATATAACTAGCGAAGACGATGAATATGTCGTCGGCATCAGGCTTGAACAATTATAGTGCGCTATAAATATTATAAAGTAGATTTCCTCCTGATGGTGATCCCCAATTTTCGTTTTGTTGATGACGAAGGCTGTAAATTCGAAGTAAGTTTATTTTGATTAGTTAAATAAAACGACGTTACATCTTTGTTTGAATTGTTTCATATTTTTTGCATTTTTTTTTGTGGAATACTGTGTAATTGTTACAGAAATAGTACGAGTAGTAGATAATTCATGTTTTTTTTTCTTTTACAAGAGATTACACATCAATTCTTACTTTTTGAATAATTTTTAATAAAGAATGTTTTTTTGCTAGATACGTTTCTCGTTTCTTTTTATGCTTGTTACAAAGTCAGGCGAATAAACTTAGCGTAGTATTACGTAGTAGTTTTCACTCTTTTTTTAACAATTTTTCTTTATAACATTTTGTGAAAAA
The DNA here is from genome assembly GCA_030448955.1 of Trichopoda pennipes. Classification (NCBI taxonomy): domain Eukaryota; kingdom Metazoa; phylum Arthropoda; class Insecta; order Diptera; family Tachinidae; genus Trichopoda; species Trichopoda pennipes. The sequence goes on from JASKUP010000175.1 coordinate 6,124,057, forward strand.
GTTATGATTATGTAGATTTTATGATTTTGAAGGAATATAGTAGTAGTAAGAAAGGAAAACTTAAAATTATACGTTGTTCAAGTGTAAAAAAAATTCATACAAATTTAAAAATTTTCTCTATACAAATTTTGCTTGCGTTTTGTTTTTGCACAACGGTTGTCTCAGTTTTTATACTTTTTGCGTTTGCTCTCTCTTAATTTCATTCTTTGTTTATTTTTTATACAAGTGAATCAATCGGTTATGACAAATCTTTTCTTCGTGTTTTTGCAAAATATTAGGTAGAGTAGATTGTGGAGAAATTTTTTCTTTAAATTAAAATTACGACTTACGACTCTAAATACGAAATTAATATTTCTTTTGAAATTTTATAGAATTATATTACATATTACGTTTTTTTTTTCGTTTTTGCAAATTTCTACAAACTGTTACTATCAAACGCAGTTATCGTATGTAGTTATATATGCATTTTTCATCTATGTATAACACCTCGAAGCTTACTGTAATTTCTTTGTTAAAATTGAAGATACATACATTATTGTGTTGTGATATTTAATTTAAAAACGTCCCATCGGAGAGCGTGATCTAAAACGACCACCGCCGCCACCTTGACCACCGAAGGAACGTCCTCCACTACCACCACCATCGCGACCATAGGAATCGCGCCGACTGAAACCTCCCGAACTGCCGCCGTCACGACCATAGCCACCTCCAGAGCGGCCGCCACTAGAACTACCGTAGCCATCACGTCCATAACCACCACCGCCGGAGCGACCACCACCCGAACCGCCATATCCACGGTCGGGATAACGGCCACCACTAGAATTTCGAGGTCGGAATCCTCCGCCGCCACCACCACCTCCATTTCGACGACCGCCAAAGCCACCACCGTCACGACGTCTATCACCACCGCCGCCTCCTCTGCCACCACCACCCTGTCGACGACCTCCTTGACGCGGGCGGCCTTTGCTGATTTCCACTCGTAATTGGGATCCCAATAATTCGGTGCCATTTAAAACATCACATGCCTTCTGGGCATCGTCGCGGTGTTCGAACTCGACGAAAGCAAAACCTGGTGGATTAAATGCAATCCATACTGAATTTAATTTACCATATTTTGTGAATTCTCCTTCCAAATCGTCCTTTTTAATCTTATCAGTTAAATTTCCAACATACACACGCGTTCCTCGTTGATCACCCATTTTATTTCTTATTTTTTTTTTCTTTACTTGACTTTTCCAAATAAAATTTTAAATCAAACTTTCTATTTAACTTTTCAGCTTGGATGACACGTACGTGCTCTTCCAATCGATACTGAAAAATGTATGTATTCTTTTTTTTGGCTACATTATGAAGTTGGCTTGGGTTCGGCTGGCCGACATTTTGTTTTTTTTACAAGAGTTGCATTTTTAGCATTACATTCGTGTCTACATCAAAAAGCGTAGCTACATCGAATTGGAATTATTAAAGAAACAAAATTTGTTTTGCTTTAAGCGGGCAAAGTGGATATCATTTTAAAAATTAAATTAACAGCATAATTATTTTCCTGTTTAATATCTGCAATTGAACTTCAGATTTTGAAATCTGAATATTTATGTCTGAATTTCTTAATCAAAGCCAAGGCAAGGTCTAACATTTTTGAACCTAATACCATTTATCAACATATGTATATGTCGAAAGTATTTTTATTTCAAAATACTAATGTTACATTTAAATTCAAATGTGTCCTTTTAATTTTTACTAAGTGTAACAATTGTAATCGTGACAAACGCTTAAAAATTAACTTGTTAACATTTCAAATAGGTTTCTTATAATATATTATAGATAGTACTTGCCGGCCCGACAGACGACCTGTCTAAATGTACATAAATTGTTTTAAGAACTTTTATTTTTATATGATTTTAAGAAGTATTACATTTGGAATTAAAATCACAGAGATGGGGAAGGTGTTCTGTATACACTACGCCTGTAAGAACAACGTTAGAAACGAAATAGAATAATCGCTAGTGCACTAAAAATTGAAAATTGCCTAAATTCAAAAGTGCACCACGACAAAAAATACGTATATTAGGTTTGCGGAAAGAGTAGGCGTAAAAATTGGCATAAACAATTTAACTTGTACATGTTTATTTTCCGAAATTAAGACGTTATTCGTACTAAGTTTAATCGGAATATATAAAAAAAAAAATGAAAAAATCCCATTAAAACCCAAACAATAACGATTTTGACAGATGTCTGCTATAAAGGTGTTGTAATGGGAAACCCCTGCATTACCAGTGACTGTTTTATCGACTATAAATTAAGAGTAGGTTTAAGTCTTTAATAGCGAATGCTACATCCACTCAATAAAATTAATAAAAAAATGTGATTATAAATTCAGTCTAACGAACAGGATTATACAAATAACGTAAAACATCATCTAGGAAAATATCTAAAATATATTTAGAGAGAGAGTTAAAGTCAACCTATAACAAATTTCCTTTTAATTTTCGTGTGCTCATATTAATATTATTATTTAATAAAGCTATGCTAATACATATTTTTTATATAAACAAATGTGAATTAAACAAATTGGAAATGGAAAAACTTTGTTTTTTATGTTTAAAGTTTATTTCTATTTAAATCACCATTTAACTAACAATTATTTTATTTGCAAAAATTTTAAGTAACACATACAGCTGTACATGCATAAGCGAGTAGGCATATTTGTACACCCTCTTTGTGTAATTTCTATTAGAAACAAGAACATGAAAAAGGTAACAATATAAAACCTCCACCAACTGTTAATACCAGTTACAACAAACAAGAGAGGTGGCTGGCTGTATATTAATTATGTATATCGACCACCCTTTTTTAAAAGCACCCCCACTGTGTTGGTACGAAGTATGTGCTGCAAACAACCACCACACATAGAATTCTAACTGTAAATAGAATCGCTTGGAATCAAAAACAAATTTTACAATGTTTACATTTTACAAAATCTCTCTCAAATAATGCTTGGCTTTTGTTTCTGCGGTGTAGCCATATTGTAATTAAATAGGCGTTTATTTAAAATCGTGCAGTTGTGGAAAACTTTATACATAAATAGGAAATGAAGAATTGCTATATAAAACTAAAATGAAGAGAAAGTCGTGATTTGTTGGCAGATACGAATTCTTTCTCCCAAAATTTTTTCATAAATATGGCTTATTTAAGGGTATATGACACCTAATTTCACCCTGCTGCACAGGACTAGAGAGGGAGAGTCATAGAGATTTGACTTCAAGTTACACAACAAAAAAAAAAGCGGAATTAAACATGATATACGATGCAAACTCGGATTAACGCAAGGAGAAAAATTCTTTATTACAAAATGTAATGCAATTAATTGATTTTCGAGTTGTGTGATACCTCTCATCATCTTGTTTAAACGACAAGCTGTCGATATTAATCTTATAACTTTGGCAAAAAGATCTGTGTTAGCATATCAAGGTTATTACAGTTATACTCGTAGTCAATGTATGTATTAAAATGGATTATATTGTTTAAAATGTCTTATAGTTTTGATTTATAACTAAAAAGCAGCGTTTTCGCAGCATTCTCTAGCATCTCTCATCCCAATTAAAAATTCTAGAAAAAGTCATGTTATTAAACAATTATATATAATTAATGTGGCTTACGGCCGACGAAACTTTAAGCTTTAATGTTATAAAATAACAGAAACATAACTGCTTAAAAGGATAAAAGCATCTTAATTCATCATACATCTTATTTTCAAATAATTACTGCCTTGAAAAATTCTAATGTCCATGATTTTAATAAGAATTTTAAATATTCTATAAAAATTTTATTAAACACTTGTTTTACAGAATTAACACATTAATAATTTATCTTTGACGATTTTCTTCATTACACATCTGGCAACATTATTTCTAAAATGCATTAATTTTTTTTCTCTTGCAAAACATATGTTTGCTTTCAATTTTATGCACACCAGAGATGGACGACGACTGCTTAAGGGAAACTTAAATTCTTACACGCTGTAAAATTTTGTTTTTTTTTATAATTTTGTATAATGAAGCATATTACTAACAATTTTGTCATTTGTTGCTCTAATGAATCAATTACTATCGTTTTTTCCGATCCGTCCGAGTTGCAGCATTCCGTAATACAAAATAGCTTTCTCGGGACTTATGTTGCTTATGAGGCTAACAAAAATTCATAAACAGTTGCCGAAAAACTATTATATCTAAAGAAAGCGACCGTGAGGTGCGGTTTGTGGCCAGGCACCATTCTCAGCACCTATTATTTTTTGAAAATAATGAAGAAAACCACGTCACCGTGATGTCTCTGCGCTATCAAACTATGATAATCAATTTTTTGTGGCCACAATTGACTAATGTTGACATCGGTGACCCAAAAAGTTCAGTTTACTGACCATTTTACAGTGACAATACACTTAGAGAAATATCTCCGCGCTAAGATAAAAACAAAATTGGTTATATAACTATTAAACATATCAACGAGTTTTTAAGGAGATTGTGTTTTTTACAGAAATACATAAATTAAAAAAAAATAAACTTTAAGACAAAACTCAATCACTTTTAATAGAAAGCCAAACTAATATAAAAAAGTGATGCGTGATAAGATTTACATCTGTATCTAGCTGTATAAGCCATAAACAGATGGTGGATCATACCACTGTGGATGAAATATGGCGTCATCCTCGTCTTAGAAGGCCTTCAAATGCGTATATCCTCCAGTCACTCCTAGTTGCAAATTCAAGAGCTCGGAGCAGGTAGCAGCCTTTACTCCTTGCTGTAGAGTTGGAGACTATCCAACTCGTGGTGCAGAACGGAAGAAGCTTAATCAAATTTAAGAACACAACCGCAATCACACTCACTGGACCTGGTTTACTGTTTGAGTGGCCGGTACAATGAGAGATATTAAGTTTTTCTTAACATTTCCTACAGATTTGATGCTAGATTAAAAACTATCTGTTATTGGTGGTTTATAATTTTTAACTGAACGTTTTTGAATTTCATAATTAGTAACAAAAGTATTCAATTCATTTTTGTGCGCATAACAGCAATCTTGATTTTTGTTTAATTCTTGCTGTACCTTAGCTTGCTGTCCACCTTGTGCTAAAACATTATTAGCAAATACTTTATTTGCCACTTTAATTAAACCATAGTTTCTAACTAGTTTTTACACAATTTTTGGCAAGAAGTTGCCATTTTCCATTTTCATATAATCTTACGGATGTGTCTTGCTTAAGTTTGAAAAGAAAATAATTAAGCATGAAAGTAAACTGCTGGGTACGCTGTTTACTAACTGCGTGGCTTGCTAAGAAGACTAATGCACGTAAGGCAACAACAAATTTCTAGTTACAAACACGCAAACAACAACAATTAAATATGCTGTTTGCTAACTTCGTGGTTTTCTGAGAGAAATCGTATGTACGCAATACAATAACAAATATCTTAAAATAAATTCCAGGACGAAACTTTATCAGTATAAAAACAAAACTACACACACCATACAGGTGCCTACAACAACAAAGTGTGATACAAAGGGAGTAGAAGATTTTTAATTTTTCTAGACTTCTAGTGGACTAATATAAAAAGGCAGCATCTGAGTGGATAGTTAGTTAGTTAGTTAGTTGAAAAATGAACCTTGTGAAGTGAAGACGTGGATCTTAAGTAAATTGTTCTGTAGTGCAATTAATTTAAACTCTAAAAATTGGTATTATTTATTTTACAATAAAGAACTCACAGCAAAACGTTTATAAAACATATAAACGTAACAATATTATTGAGATTTGTTGCTGAAGATTTGTTTTTGTATGTTGCTGTAAAATTTCTTGCAATGTACATTGTGCATTGAGTAGACATTTGCCCGACAATATATCACCATTATTAATTTCCATATTTCTACGTTACACTGATATCAATAAAACTGAAGTTGTTGAAAAAAGTGTGTATTTTAAGCCAATTTACTTTTTAACCTCAAATTTGCATACCCGTTAGTCTTTAAGAGGAAGGAACTTAGTTTCTGTGGTAAATTGGTATATTATATTCAAGTCCACATGCAGACTTTTAATTATTAATTTTTTTTATATGCTTTTATTGTTAAAACCGTTTTTAAAATAATAAAATTATTTCCATAAAAAGAGAAAATTTATTAAAATTCCAATTGCACTAAACTGTCCAGCGCTGTAACTCTTCTCATTTGAAGTATTTCCGAGAGAGTTAATATTATAATTTATGAATTTGTACTTATACAATTGTCTCATCTCATACTCATGTTATTGCTCATACCACTTTGTTGACACTTGCCAAAGTCCTGCGTGCCTGCCTTTCTCTACTTTTGTTTTGCTACATTTTTGCCGGTTACTATTGTATTTTATGTTTGTTGTGTTCTCAATTTCTTTCATTCATGCTTGTTGTGCTTATCATATGTTGTTATATCCTGTTTATATTTTCAACACATTGTCCTTCGTGATAGTGACTAATAGGGCCCATACACGACACAATCATAATGTCGCAATCAGCTGATTGTACAAGCCGATTGACCGTGTGTGGGGTTGATGTATGATTGATCAAGCTGATTGTGTAAAATCAAAATGAGTTTGATATTTTCATGATTGTGACAGCGTGCTTGTGTCGTGTTTCGTGAAATTTGTTCAATCATTCATTTATTTATAATGACCTTATCCACACAATACTTGAAATCAAATGAATATTGAGCAATCGTGCTGGTGTGGTGTTTGGTTAAAGCGTGATTGATCAATCATGTGATTGCGACATTATGATTGTGTCGTGTATGGGCCCCTTAAGTCTATCATCGTTGATATATACGAATGTTATGATGATGTTAACGATGACGATGTGGTTGGTTGGTATATTTTTGTTAGTGGCGCGCGTGCTTTTAGTTTTAAAGTTGAAGTCGCGTGCGGTAGATTGTGAAACGGTAGATATCGAAGGAGTTTTTCTTTGGTACGTTGAAAATGAATAAAAATTAAAGTTTATTTAAAGTACAACTTCAGTTAACAGTTTGTTTTTTTTTTGGAGTTAATGGGTGCGTGTGTGTGTGTGTAATAGAGTTTGTTAACAAGAAAAAGTGAAATTTGTACGTAAATTTTGAATAGGTATTTGTCCTTGCGACAAATACGTGAGTGGAATTAAAAGGAAATAAATTTTTTTTTAGGAAAAATTATTCGACGTGTCTAGTAAATAAATAATATTTTTAAATTTTAATCAAACAGTATTTTAGCCCAAAAAATTATTTTTGAATGTAAAACAAAATAAACAGCATCAGCTCTGAAAAGTAACCAGCCAAGGATGCTCTAGACAAAAAAAAAGGAAAAAAAAGAAGAGTTCAAATGTCTAACTTAATGAAAAATGATTCATTTACCTTATTCGAAAAAAGTGAGAGTTGTTTGTTGAAATGAAAAAAATTATAAAATAATAAATAAACGTTTTTGAAAGTTGTGCTTTTGGCAACAGTAACTACAGTAAATAATTAATTTTAGAAATATTCAACTTCAGAATCCATTAAAATAATTGCATTTCCTAATTATAAGGTGAGTTTTTGTTAAATTAATTTCTAATTTTATTAATTTTATTATAGCAATGAGAAGAAAAACCAACAAAAACACTAAAACTTTGCTTGTGTGAAAGTTTATTTGAAGTGCCCCAGTCAAAGATGAGTAAAATAAAAGTAAAATAACAGTTCATTAAACTAATGAAGGGAAATTTGTTTTTGCCTGCAAACACAATCATTACCATTAAATTTATATGATTGTATGTAAGTAAAAAAAAAACCCTGGCATCACTTTTGATACAGTGGCTTTTTTTAAAAAACAAAAACAAATATTCTGGGACTAAAATTAGATTTTCGAAAATTTCCATTTATTATTAAATTTAAGTTACTTTGCTGGGTTTCTTTTCAGTAATTTTTTGTGCGCTCTAGATTTTGGGGAATTTACAATATTTATTGTTTATTTATTTATTTTGTTATTGTTGAGCGAGCAGTAACACTTGCCGTCAAATAACAGTAATTTTTTTCTCTTCATTTTTATATCTACTTATAAAGATGATGAGTTTTCATTTTTTTTTTGAGATTTTAAATTCTGTCTCTCTCTTTCTCATTATAATTTGTAATTTTAAAGCTTGATTTTGATTTTGATTAAAATTTCCCTGTAGGGAAATATCATTTTTATATTCAAATTAGTCTTTTTAATACTTTTCGGATTATATTTTTATGTAAAATTATATCTTTTATTTTGTTTTTGTGGGGAAAATTCATACATTCAATTTATTCTGTTTGGCGACGGCAATTAAAGACGGCGGCGGTTTTGTTTTATCGTTTTTTATAAATCCGTATTATCGTTGGCAATTTTGCCATTTATCGATGACTGACAACACATGTTTGGTATATTCTGTAAGAAAATTTGACGTTGATGCTGCCTTAAATTGTCGTCTGTGATTTTGGTGTCGTGCTGCTATAAACACAAATTGAAAAAGGTTTAAAAACTAAAAATACAAAATAAAATATAAAAAAGTATAAATAAAATAGAAAATGGAAAAAAATTAAAATTACCAACGGCAACCAACCAATTTGAAAAATTAATGGAAAAATTGGAAAAGAATTCATCATTTGCCAGGGGATTTCGAAAAGGCAGTGTTCCCACTAATTTTAAAGGACGCCCTTAGCCCACCAAATAGAACGAGTGGCAAAATGTATAATATTGTTACGGATGTGGTCTTGCTTATGTTTTAAAAGAAAATAATTAAACATTAAAGTAAACTGCTGGGTAAGCTGTTTACTAATTACGTGGCTTGCTAAGAAGACTTATGCACGCAAGACAACAAAAAATTTCTAGTTACGAACTGCGTAGAAATTTTATACACGCAAAACAACAACAATCTAAGATGCTGTTTACTAACTGATAAGAAAACTTATGCATGCAAAACAACAACAAATATCTTAAAATAAATTCCAGGAAGAAACTTTATCAGCATAAAAACAAAAACAAAAATACACGCACAGATATACAGGCGCCTATACATTGAATAAACAACATACAACAACAAAATGTGATACAAAGGGAGTAGAAGATTATTAAATTTTCTAGACTTCTACAGGACAAATATAAAAGGGCAGCGTCTGAGTTAGTGTAAAAATAAATCACGTGAAGTAAAGACGTGCAATCTTAAGTAAATTGTTCTGTAGTGTCAACTTTGTGTGTAGTTAAAGTAAATAAAATTGTAATTAATTTAAAAACAATATTTATTTTGCAATAAAGAACTCACAGCAAAACGTTTATAAAAGGTATACTACACGTAAGACGGTGTAGTTTTTTACAAATACATGTTTGACAAAATTCTTTTTAAAGATATGGCGCGACTTAAAATTTAAAGTTCAGAAAAAAGATGATAAAAAAGAAAATGAAATGCAAAGCTACTGGAGACGAAAAAAATTCTGCAATTTGTTTTTAATTTTCTATATTTAAATTACATTTTTTATTAAATTAGTATGAAAACACGTGTTTACAATTCAAAATTCACTAATTAAATAGCATTTTCTCTTAATGCGTTTAAACAATTATCTCACGAAAAACAGCAACAATTTTACTAAAGAACGCATATTTTCTATTACACTAACAATTGTTAATGTTTTGTAAACTGCGCTTAATAATTTAAATAAAAAAAGAGAAAAAGAAATAACTGTTCTTATAAAGAGTTTATAAAAACAACTTAAAAATAAAAAAGTAAGTGCGGCCAACTGAATGTCTACCACTGTATAACAACAAGTAACAATATTTTAAATTATAAATTAAAGGGTGTGCCTATAACTAATGTAACTTGATGTATATGCAATGATTTTATGAGCCGTTATTGATAGAAAATTGAAATCTAATCAAATAAAGTGTGTGTGTGTATTCAAATTTAAATTTTATATTTAATGAATGATGAACCTTTTTGCCCATCTGCCTGCTTTAAAGGCGAATTTCCTTATATTTTCAAAATGTATAAAAAACTTGTATTTAAATTCCGTTTAATTTATAAATTTCAAATAAGATTTTAATCGTTTGCCTGTAAATATCTTGAATGCCTTCTTCTTCTTCTTTGTTTTTCATAAAGAAATTCCCACTCAGTTGTCAGGCACGCGGTGGCCATTATATACGCATCTATAAAATGTACATTTTATAACTGTCATCTACAAATAATTGACATTAAAACTGTTTGAAATCTGACAGCATTATAGTCCGTAAAGCAAAAAAAAAAGAAGAAAATACACTTCATCTCATCCCAATCCTTTTTGACGTGAAAAACATATCCTTTTTCTTGCTTACAAAAATTTTTCTTTTCAATTTTAAAACAGGAAAATAAAGTCTATTTGCGTTATGCTTTAAGCTAAATATGATTTAAATTTCATAGAATAATAATTTCATTCATTTTTTTGTTTTTCTTGTTTCTATTGCTGCCATAGAAAATTAGAAAATTTTCTTAGCGGGGAAAAAATGAAGACTGCAAGAAGGAAGGCTTGGCTTGTTCCTCAATGTCAGTTTAAATGGCAAATAAAAAGAACGAAACACACAAGAAGAGTAATGAATAATGAAAATGGCATACAAGTTCGACAAATTGGTATCTCACAAAGATGATGAGATAAACAGCAACAATGAAATAATTTAAACTAAGAAAAATATTTAATTTCCCTTTTTCATATTTTCTTTGTTAATTTTCTTTGAAACAAAAATCTTTAAATTAACAAAAAATATATACAAATTTAAACAGGGGATCCTAAGAAAGGAATTGGAAAAAAGGTTTTGAATTTTTTAAATACTTTTTACACAAAAAAAATTCTAAAGTTAAGCGGCCTCTAGATGTGGCAACTAGTCGTTAAGTTTCATCCACGTGGCCACTGCTACTGCCCCTAATAAAGCGCATTCTAGACGTAGAATTTTAAACAATTTTTTTCGCACATTACTGGGCGTACGTCATTCCAAAATTACCAGCAATGTTGGTGGCAATTATTGCTGGAACCAATGCCCTTTTTTTGGCGTTTATGATGGGAAATATGTTACGTATCTAGCGAGAATCGTTACTTCGCCGTATGCCGGACTCCGTTGTGGCTACTGGTTAAAAACCCACATTAAGTCCGGGTTGTTTTGCCCGCCCCGGCACCCCTCCCGCATGACCTGGGTGAGGATCCCTATTTGACCAGTATGGTCCTGTATCGCTTAGCCTGCGGCTAGGTACCCATTTTGAGCAACAAATCAGTGCCGGTTCATGGTCAGCATGTACAGGTCACGTTTCTTTGTGCGCAGTACACACTCCATATAATTCGCTACAGCATTTCCATTTTGTCGACTATATTAGCTGCTGTCGTTCGGACAGTATGTGCCCCAATTTCCGTGCGGTATTCAAACCAATGGTAGCACTTAAATAAGGTGTGGCCAGCATTGTCCACTACATTATCATCTTCGTAAATGCAGAAGGAAGTGCTACTACATATCCCCATATCGTAAAGGTGCTACGTGATAAGATTTACATCTGCATCTGGCTATGAAGCCTTAATCAGATGGTGGTCGAACCACTATGCATAAATAGGAACGTCATGTTCGTCCCAGGAAGCCGAAGACTAGTTCTAGCAGCAGGTTTTTCCTAGTTGCAACTTTAATGATTCCAGAACAAGGCTGCAAATCATCACTCCCTGCTGAAGAGTTGGAGACTATCCAACTCCTGTCCAGAACACATGTCTAGCATGCTCACTGGACTGGATCATTCACCTAGCGTGTCATTAACGGCGAAATGATTCTGGCCACCATATTAAACAACAAACCTGATATGGGGCCGCGAAACCACAACCACCACGATATTCCCATATAGGGGCCAACCTCAATAATCAGCCAGAGAATACTTAAATGTCTAAAGAGACAAATAGCGGAACTCTGCGAGCTCACTGATTCCCGTGGAAATAACGTGGAGTTTCCAGTTGTACCCCTGCTGACTTCAGGGAACTAGGCTCCCTTTTTCCCCCAGTTGCGCAGGTCTAGATAGTCGAGCGTTCTATAAAGACCATAAATGTGCCCCCAGGGGGGAATCGTACAGGTACTTACGAAATTAGCCGTGTCCAAATAGCATCTGTGTCAAGCAGAAATTTACTTCTTCGTTTTCTTTGCATAACCATTTATCCAAAAGCGGGATCATTTGGTACGTCCATCTCCCATGGTACTCACTCCTCCATCGCATCTGCCATTTCTCCATGGTTTCGCATTTTATAGCAGCTACTTCGGGTGCTGCTAGAAAGTTATTCCGTACGTAAGTCGCGTTGTAGATTCTCCTTCGCTCTTTTGCCAGTAAATCTATCGGCCACATCCCGGCTATTACGAGAACAGCAGGTGCCGATACAGAGTGCGCAATGCCTCTGTTCTCTGCACCGACAGTAAAGACTCTGCCCTGCGCTTGACGCTTAATATTTGCGCCTATATCGCACTCTTGTATAGTAGAATGCTGATGAAGGCCTCCATCAGCAGCCTTCGCCTACTTGGGCTGGGTCCCCCGATAATCGCCATAAGTCGGGCGTTATTTTCGCCGGTTTTGATGTTGAATGTTGTTTTTGATTTCAATATGTCAGCTTTGAGTTCAGTCTCAGTCCGAGGTAATTTACCATCCTCCGAGTGTACAGCGCCACATCATCCATCGGTACATCTATCTCGACAGGAATTTGTCGCCTGGTGAACACCAAAAGCTCCGTCTTCGTTTAATATGACTTGTCGCAACTTACGTTGAGCGCCCTCCTCGCCGGAATGACTGCCGCAATTTCGTCAACGTGTCCGACTAATGTATCCGCAGGCATCTCCATTTTCAATATTTCATCGTAGCTTGCATTCCGTAGATCGGGGCCCAATATAAAGCTCTACGCAGCTCCCGAGGTAATCTTCATTCTATTGATGTCACTGGTCGTGCTGTACATGAGCACTCTATTTTTAAGATAGTTTCTAATTAACCTCATTCTCTAATGGAAAGCGGGATCAACGGCGATTTTGTTTTGGGCCCAATTTTTTTTTCACTTAAGGCAACAATGCCTACTTTGTTAAGTAACGTGCTATATTCTTTAGGAAGGGGATAGAGAAGAGATGAGACAGGTGGTGAAAGTAGACAGTGACAGCACAGTGACCAGTGACCATGCCATCATCACTAAGCAGCCCCACCGACAGTCAAATTTTATTTGTAGTGAAAAAAACCAAGGTCTTTGTTGGGAATCGAACCCACAACCCAAAGTCTTGTAAGCTAGTACACTACCTACTAACCTACAGGGGCACCTAATTTGCAATATTTAAAAGCGTTGTGGTTCAAACGTCAGACTATTCATTTTGAAATCTCAAACCAAATTAAATAAAAATGACTTGACAGCTGACAAAATGGCAGCCAGTTAAACCTTTGTAAAAACTAGTCTTCACATATGTGAAAAAAAGTTATTTTGAAAATAGCGGTTTTTTTCTTTCGGACCAGCGCTTAGGGGATGACCCTTACACATGCAATACATTGTGCCAGAACTAGGAAATTACGTTATGGGGAGGAGGAAAGAGGCGATAGTGTTTGTGGACATTTAAATTGTACTTTCCTGCATCGAAAGTGACAGGAAATAGCCTTGGAGAAAGTTTATTCCATATACGGACGGTTCTGCTAAAAAATGAAATTTCCCTATAATGTGTAGTGCGATTCACTGGAAAATCAACTACAAATGGATGAGCTCTCAACGAAAATCGAGTTAAACGCGAAAACGTGCGAATAACGGGTACAAGTTCCCTAATTTCATTACAGCACTTATCATTTTAGTAACGATAAAACAGTGAAATACAGCAACCATTGCGTCGATGCTCTAGAGAATCAATAGAATTGGATACCCCATAGTCCCCAGTGAGTCTCTTGTCCCTCTCCTGTACGAGGTCGAGCAACTCTAAAATACACTTTGGGATGGTGACCTATAGATGAGAGTTGTGTTCCATTTTTGGACGGATAAAGGTGGTGTGAATAGTACGAAGATTGGATAGAGTGAAGTATCTCTTACACCGTTTAAGAAAACCGGGGCACTTGAAAGCTTCTTTAGAAACTTGAAACATTTGTTTAGTTCATCCAACATTACACTGATTTTTCATGCCAAGAATGTCAAGAGCGCCCAATTCCGCGCACAGATCTAGGCGTAAGCAAGCAATATTGTGTCTTACAGGCATTAAAATCGACTCAACTCACACGACCACTTCCGAGATTGTTGCGAGATCGTGATTGAGTGTATTATTCATGTTCCGCCTTTTGAAACTCACCTCCAACTGGTTCGGTCTATAACCAAATGAATACGAATGACAAATGGAGCTGTCATCTGCGAAAGAGTAAATAGGGTTGACAGTTTGACAAAGCAGGTCATTAAAAAAACAAAAAAAAAAGAGAAATCGGAAAGGAGAAAGAAAATCTATACCAAATGTAAGAAAGTATAGTCTACCTACTCCATTTGTTTGAATTGCTTAAAGTCAATAAGGCTAAAAAAATACTTTACTTCGGATTAAATGCTGAGAATTCCAGAAGCCTCTACAAATTTCTCTTTCAATCTCATGTATCGTTAGCAATTAATATTCATTTCGATCCAGTCTTGTCTGGCAGATGATATTTCTTCATCAAACTTCTATTCAAAGAATATCTTTATTAATTTCTTGTTTTAACAAATTGGCAACTACTTCGCTGTCGGTAGATGTCGCTATCTATCTATCTTCCAGAAAATATGAAAAAAAGATTCTATACATATCTGCTTGTTGTGCAAAGTATTTGTGACAAATGTACTTGAGACATTGTCGATGTTAATGCTTTACAACACAGTCACAAACAAAAAAGAAAACGATTCTCTTGACCATTCAACAATATTTTTGCGTTTCATCTTTCATTTTGTTGTGTGCTTTTGCCTGCACTCTTTACATTTTCACTCTACCGAAACTAAAATGACAAATGTTTTGTGGTTTGTTTGTTTGTTTGTTTATTCGACATTTAAAATAAGCAAAAAAACAAAGGGTGTTTTTCTGTAGAGGGTTTAAATTGTAAGTGGACAATTTTCTTTTAAACTGGCGGCCATATTGTCAGCTGTCAAGGGATTTATGTTTAGTTGGGGTTACAAGTTTAGGTACCGCGAAATAACTACCAAATGAAAGAACTCCCAACAAAAAATTCAAAAATCCCATACAAATTGGAAGTAATTTCATAATGAAATAACTTTCAATTTTTTGCAGGTTATTTCATAATTTTTCATTGGGAGTAATTTGATAATGAGTTATTTTATTCATTTTTAAAAATTGGGAATTATTTCATTTGTATTGGGAGTTATTTCATTTGACTAAAATTGCATTTCAGTTCATTCAGATATTATTATAACGGTTGCTATAACTGTCCCAAATAATAAACTTTTTCTGTATGCCGGCTATACAGATTTAGATTTTTTCCTGTATGGCATTTCGAACAGCGGCTTCGCTAACAAAATATTTTCCTCCTTCAACCTTCAGGTAGGGCATAGAAGTTATTTCATTTTAATTAATTAAAGAACTATTATTAGGAGTCACCTTCCCCCCGGGGGCACATGATAGTCTTTTTGGAACCTACTATTCCATTTAGACTGGTGTCTTGCAGGGTAAAAGGGAGCCCAGGCCCCTCAAAGGCTAGTAGGAGTCACCTGGACAATCCACATATTTCCTCGGGAATCAGTACGCTCGCAGAGTTCACTATTTGTCTCTTTAGACAATTAGATGTTCTCTGACTGATTATTGAGGTTGGCCCCTATATGGGAGTATCGTGGTGGTTGTGGTTTCGAGACCCTCGTGAGAGTTTGGGGGTCGGATCATTCAAAATAAACACAGTGAATGGTTCAGGTCCAGTGAGTATGAATGCCGTTGTGTTCTTAATTATATTAAGCTTCATGCGTTCTGGACCAGGAGTTGGAAAGTCTCCAACTCTTTAGCAAGGAGTGAAGGCTGCGGCCTACTTCGGGCTTTCGAAATTGCTACTAGGAGTGACCGGAGGATATACGTATTCGATGGCTTCCTAGGGCGTGAATGACGCTTGCAAATCATTCAAGTGGTTTGACCACCATCTGATTATGACTACCTAGTCGGTGCAGATGTAAATCAAATCTAAGAAAGCAATTTAATTGAGACTTATTCCATTATTCTGGCTACACAAAAAACTTTTAGTCAGCGAAGCCGGTGTTTGTTATACTATAGACGTTAAATACTACTATCCGGCCAAAGGCTGGCTACACAGAACGGGATGGCTCAATGATCTCTCTATGGTATATGGAATACGGGCTTCGCTAACAAAATATTGTCTGTGTAGCCAGCCCTTGATCATATATCTATGATATATGGTATCATATCAACGTGAAGGACATCTTTCATCGGGAGTTACCTGTTATACCATAGAGGTTAAAACAGTGTCCGGGTGCAAATATAATTTATATTGGGAGTTATTTCATTTTTGTTGGGACTTATTGCACTTGGGAGTTATTTTACGGTACCGAAATTTTAACATGGAAATACTGAGGCCTGAACAATGCTTTCAAATTGTGCACCTTGGGCTCAAAACGAGACTGCCGTTGAAGCCGATTTTCATATGCGAATTTTGTTTAGCGATAAAGCTTAGTTTCGTATGAATGGTTATGCCAATTCACAAAACTGCCGTTGTAATTAAAGTGATGATAATACTCAAGTGTGTGCTGAGATACCGTTACATCCCTAAAAACCGACTGATGGATTCATTGATCCGTACTTCTTTGAAAAAGATGCTGGCCAGAAGCAGAACTAGAGAGTCAATGGTGACCACAAAAGAGCCCTGATTACTGACTTTTTCGTTTAGCAATATAATAATCATGATGTGCAGGAGCTGTGGCTTAAGCAAGACAGTGCAACATGTTACACAGCTCTTGAGAAAATTGGTTTATTTAAGGAGCTATTTGTTAATCGCACATTTCAAGCCGTGACTTGGACTTCAAGATCGTGCAATTTAATGCCGCTAGATTGTTTTATGTGGAAAAATGTGAGGTCGCTAGTCTACATCGATAAGCCCGAAACGATTGAGCACATTCGCAACGTTATTGTCGATATATGGACATAAATGATTGAAAAAATCACCGATAATTAGATCTGCAGATTATAGTACGTCCAAATCGGTCATGGTGGGTGGCTACATCCCAGCTGTCATATTTATATTTTTAAGCCAAAAGATTATCTTTCGAATAAAGAAAGAAATGAAAGAATTCATTTTTGTTTTATTCCATTTCAAACTTCTATGCCTCTATAAAAACACCGCTAATAACTGTAAACAAAAATATTAACTTAACATTAACATATGGTTGTAGTTGTTGTCGTGGTAGTAGTAGTAGATGAATGAGAAACACAAAAGAGAGTTTTTAACAATCCGTCAAAATATGTAAATAGTTTTAGGCGTCATTTTTCCATTAAATCTCCAAAGATTAAACGCTTCTAAATGAGTGCACAAAACACAACAAACATTAAACAAGAGAATAAGTAGAAGAAGAACATGAAAGCTGATTTTTGTTTACTTCGAAAAGAGTTTGGGGAGGATATTTTGGAATTGATTACACCAAAGAATTCGTTTTAATACAAATAAATTTGCCTCAAAGTGAAAGCTTGTTATGATTTTTATGGTCTTCAGCCACATTTTGTGACAAAAACAGTCAGGGGGGGAGGTTGTTACGTGTAAGATTTGTTCATTACCCTCGTAGAGGAGTTCAAGTTAAATAAATCATGGTGGTAACACGTGGAAACGATGGTTTTAAATAAAATTCTAATGCGGTGATTGTGGATCTTCAATTCGATCTTCTTTCTCTAAAAGAATGTGTAAAGTACAGGGTATACGCTGGGAAGGTATACTACTTTGTTTTTCCTTGACAGTTTATATTTGGCAGTTGTAAAGTAGACATGAGGTAATAATATTTCTATAGAAAAATTTCATCAGTTATAATATTTCTATAGCAAAATTTCATCAGCTATAATATTTCTATAGAAAAATTTCATTAGTTATAATATTTCTATAACAAAATTTCATTAGTTATAATATTTCTATAGAAAAATTTCATCAGTAATAATATTTCTTAAGAAAAATTTCATCAGTAATAATATTTCTATAGAAAAATTTCATCAGTAATAATTTTTCTATGGAAAAATTTCACCAGTAATAATTTTTCTATGGAAAAATTTCATCAGTTATAATATTTCTATAGGCAAATTTCATCAGTTATAATAATTCTGTAGAAAAATTTCATTAGTAATAATATTTCTATGGAAAAATTTTATCAGTTATAATATTTCTATAGAAAAATGTTTAACCTCAGTTCGACCTAACAAATTAGGTAAAAAGAGACAAACGAAAAAGAAGAGATGCAGGCAAAAAAAAGACAGAAAAGGACGAACGCAATAACACGAAGAGAGACACGAACTATATAAACACAACTGACAATAGAACGCAACTAGTACGAAAAGAACACTGAAGATGGCAAACACCCGAAACCGGTTTGTTCACAAACCAAATTTGACGAGGGTCGACGGAAAACCGTACCCAAACAAAATTAAGTTTAAATATTAATATTATAATAAAAATATTAAAAGACACCTTGGACCTGGGATATGGCCAACACTGCGGAACTGATTGATGGACTGGGGAATGTAAAGGTAACGGAGAGAACAGAACTCGTCTCTTTTGACGTAAGGGACTTGTATCCATCAATTCCGGTAATGGATACATTGAACATTGTTCATAGGACAGTAGAGGACAAAACGGGAAACAGGGAACTGGCAATACAACTTACAGGCACACTAAAAGCAACACTGGAACGGAATTACTTTAAATTTAACGATAATATATATAGACGAGTAACAGGACTAGGGATGGGAAATCCAACATCTGCCACCCTCATGGAAGTATTTATGCAGAACTTAGAGGGATAATACGTAAAGGAATTAAAAACCAACTTAGGAGTAATATTCTACGCAAGATATGTCGACGACATCATATGTATACTAGAAGGAAATAACGATGAGCAAATTCTAGATTACTTGAATGGAAGACACAAGAACATAAAATTTACAATGGAAAAAGAAGAGGAAGGGAGAATTAATTATCTAGACCTAATGATCAAGAGGAACATAATCTCGAACAGAATCAAATATGAAATGTACAGGAAACCAACAGCAACGGACAGAATAATCCACAACTCATCAAATCATCCCCAGCGGATACAAAAAGCGCCTCGTAGATAACATCAGGAACAAAGAACAGGAGAGTGAAAGGAAAAAATGGGCTACATTAACATATATGGGAAAAATCAACGTACAAACTGGCGAAATTCTTTGGAAAGCACAACATCAATACCGCATTCAGAACAAGGAACAACCTAGGCAGAATACTACGGAATAAAACAACCGAGACAAATATACTAGACAAACAAGGAGTGTACAAATTAACTTGTACATGCCATTATGGCTACATCGGGCAAACAGGAGGAAAAATTAAAACCAGATTTAGGGAACACATTAGAGACTGTAACAGGAAACTACGAGAACCAAAATCAACTCCAGAATCTAACTTTGCGAACCATATATTCAACAACAAATGTACACCAGGACATATGAAAACAACGGTTAAACTGCTTCATACGCAGCACAAAGGGAGGAGACTAAATGTATTAGAAAACATGGAAATATACAAACAAAAAACATTTGACGGACGAATAATAAATGAACAAATAAACACTGCTTCGGACACAATATTTGAACCGTTGAAACATTTTTACAAGAAAACAAACACTACACCAACACAAACACGTTACGCAGGTGCACACGACCAAAGCAATAGAGAACATCATAAAAACGTACAATTACAGATTACTATGTCACATAAGAGAGAAGCGAAGAAATAACCCAACAGGTTCACACATAGACGAAAACGGACAACAAGCATGATCGTAAAAGGATTTAGTAAGAAAAAAAGACGAATGAAAAAGGAGGCGACAAATTAGGTAAAAAGAGACAAACGAAAAAGGAGAGAGAGAGAGAGAGATGCAGGCAAAAAAGACAGAAAGTGACGAACGCAATAACACGAAGGGGGACATGGACTATATAAACACAACTGACAATAGAACGCAACTAGTACGAAAAGAACACTGAAGATGGCAAACAGCCGAAACCGGTTTGTTCATAAACCAAGTTTGACAAGGGTTGACGGAAAACCGTACCCAAATAAAAGTTTAAATAGCCTTCGGCTCTAAAGCAAGGAGTGGAGGCAAGGTCCTGCTTGTTGTGATGTATGCATATTAAGGGCTTTGGCGAACGCCTTTTTTCATACAGTGGTAAGACTACAGTCAGATAAGAGCCAAATAGCTAGGTGCTGACGGGAATCTGTATCACATCCCCCTAACGTAAGAGTCCCTTCCGGGTGCACTCAGTCTTGATTGATCGCTTCCCCATCTTGACATGTGCCTTCGGGGGTAAAAGGCGGCATCAGTCGCCTGGCTAGCAGGAGCCCGATTCTGGAAAATACATAGGACCTCGAAGTCCGACATACACTGGTAAACCAGTTTCCAGCAGAGCTACGGCCCCGTTCTGGTTGTTGCTGAGGCCCCACGGGGTGCAAGGTGGTGGCTGTGAAGAAAGTTCCAAATAAATGTCCTAGTTGCGCTTGAAACGGGATTAGGAGTTGGATAGTCTCCAACTCTTTAGTAAAAAGTGGGGGCACGGCCCTACTACCGTGCACTCGAAAATTGCTACTAAGACGTAGGAGTAAGACCACCATCACATTATGGCCCCACGGCGCAGTGCCGATATAAATCCCATCACCTCCTAACAAAACAGTGTTGAGTGATTATATTTGAAGTAGTTGGAATTAATGTTACCAGCAATGGATGATTAACCGATAGACCGCTTGTTTAAATAGTTTTGTCTATGAACGCGCTAAAATCTACTCTTTTCTGTCTACTGGATATAGTGTTATACTGGGGATACTGCAGGTATTTTTACAGAATCCACATGCATTCCTAATTTTAAAAATTTAATAATAAACATTTGTTTTTTGCTAACTTCTTGAACTCTTGCCTTAAATCGCAGTGTTATATTGAGCCTTTGAATCTTATCACCAAATTGACATATTCCTCGGTATCCCAAAAGTTGTCAAAGAATTTTTCATTTTAAATTTTTAAATAGAGAAACTTGACAACGAAAGAAAAAGCCAATAAAACAAAAACAAAGAAAGTTCGATGACATTAAAATCTTATGATACAATAACGAGAAAAGATATTGCCTGTCCTCTTTATATTGTTGTTGCTTTATTTTCTTCTTTTGTCACATTAAACTTTTGCCATGAAAACAATTTAATAAAAACAAAAACAAAAAAAAAATACAAATAGCGAAGCAGAAAATCGTTTAACTCTTTTCTTTCATAAAGATTAATAAGATTTGCCAAAGTTTTAAAATAAAAAATAATCAACTTAATTTTATTTGTTGCTGCTTTTGTGATATTAGGGAGTTAAAGAAATTCTTACACTGTTTCCCAAATGAATTGAATATTTTTTTCTCAAGAAATTGGTTTTTGTTTGCTGTGTTTTAAAAATCTTTTTACGGTTTAAAATAAATTTTATTTAAAAATGATAAATTTTCATGTTTGCGCAAATTGTTTGTGGGTGTACGGTGGTGTTTTCAAATTTGAACATACAGTTACAGTTAATAACGACCGTTAGAGCACCACGATTACTAAAAATTTTTTCAAAGATCTTATATTGAGGTATCTGGTGCTTAATCGTTTCAATCTTATTGACGTAAACTATCGACTTCACTTATCTCCTAGCGGTCCCCTCCGGAGGCACACTGATATGTTTTGATGGAAATACACCGTCATTACATGTATCTTCGGTGGTAAAAGGGAGCCCAGTCCCCTTCAAGGTTAGCAGGAGCCAACTGGACAATTCCACTATATTTTCACGGGAATCAGTAAAGCCCCAGGGTTTAGCTATTTGTCTCTTTAGCCTCTTAGCTGTTCTCTGACTGATTATTGAGGTCGGCCCTTCGGGAGTATCGATGCCCTCCTTTGAGTTGTGTGGGTCGGATCATTCACAATGAATACAATGGATGATCCAGGTCCAGTGAGCATGAATGTCGTCGTGTTCTTAAATTATATTAAGCTTCATGCTTTCTGGACTAAGAGTTAGACAGTCTCCAACTCTTCAGGCGTTGGCCTGCCCCGAGCTCTTGAAGTTGCAACTAGGAGTAACCGGAGGATATACGTATATGAAGACCTTCTAGGGCGACGATGACGCTATATTTCAGTGGTTCGGCCACCACCAAGTTGTGACCCAGCGGTCGGTTATGGTATAAACCATATCACGCATCTCCTAACGGTGTTAAAACGCACGATTTTGTACGCCAATTCACCTCCTTTGTGCGGGCCAGGCGGTAGTTGGGCAAAAAATGATGATGAAAAAGGTAATCTATTCGTAAGCTATTTGAGAAATGTATTCTCTCCTAACAAATTTGCTGATATAACTGAACTCCCACCAGATATTGCTAGACCACCTATTCAATTAAGGTTCAAACTTCCGGAGTTGTTAAGCACTATTGGAAAGTTAAAAACCAAGAAAGCTCCTGGCTTTGATAAAATAAGCAACAAATAAGCATGCTTTTAGAGATGTCTCTCGTTGCTAAACGAATAATTCTTCTCCTATTTAATGCCGTTTTGCGACTGGAATATTACCCTCCTGCATGGAAAGTTGCTCTGCTAAGGATGATACCTAAACCGGGAAAAGATCCATTCAAGGTGGACTCATATAGGCCCATAAGTCTATTACCAACTCTGACCAAATTGTTCGAGAAACTACAGATGGTGAAGTCGACACCGATTCTGAATGAGAATAATTGCATTTGAAACCACCAATTTGGAGTTAGGAGACAACATAGTACCATCGAACAAACTCACAGACTTGTACAAGTCATAAGAAAGGCATTTAAGGATAAGAAATACTATTCGGCATTTTTTATCGACGTATCACAAGCCTTCGACAAGATGTTTAATCAAGGCCTTTTGTTTAAAATAAAACAAAAATTACCAATGAATATTCACAATCTACTGCAGAAATATGTTATGCGTCGCCAGTTTATAATAAAACATGGAGCTCACACAGGTTGCCCCTAACCAATTATAGCGGGAGTACCCCAAGGTGATATTTTGGGCCCAATCCTGTATTTAATATATACAGCAGACTTGCCAACAAATAGTGGCACCGCCTTTCTTAGCACCCATAGTGACCCAAGATATGCTACGCGTCAACTTCAGGACCACATAACACAACTGGAAGAATGGACTAAAAAATGGGGAATGAAGGTTAATGAACAGAAATGTGTAGATATAACATTCATCTTGCGCAGTGAATCATGTCCCGATATCCGCATCAACAACCAACTGGTACCCCAACACGTCTACGCTAAATAAAGGTGTTTTTTTAAGCCCGATAGAACTTGAAATTGTAAAAAATAACACAAAAAATTAAATTGTAATCAAAATTTCTTTTTTATTCGAAGGATCAATACGTGACATTAACATTTGAAAATGATTTCGGGCATATGGGCACCGCGGCTGTTCTTGACGAAGCGCATTCTGGACGTCCAATTTTGGGCCACTTTTTCGAGCACTGCTGGGCGTATGTCACGAATAACACGAACAATGCTGTCCTCCAAGGCGTCAATTGTTGCTGGTTTATCAGCATAAACCAGTGACTTCATGTAGCCCTACAGGAAATAGTCGAGTGGTGTCAAATCGCACGACCTTGGAGGCCAATTGACAGGTCCATTTCTCGAAATCAACTTATCGCCAAATTTTGATTTCAATAAGTCGATGGTTGCGTTCGCTGTATGGCACGTAGCGCCATCCTGTTGAAACCAAATCTCGTCCGGATCAATGTCATCCTTATTTTCAAACAAAAAATCATTGATCATGGTGCGGTAACGATCTCCATTGGCCGTAACGCGAGCTCCGGCCTCATTTTTGAAGAAATAAGGTCCGATGATGCCACCAGCGTGAAAACCGCACCAAACCGTGCATTTTTCTGGATGTAATGGAGTCTGTAGGGTCTGTTGTGGATTGGTCTCACTCCATATGCGACAATTTTGCTTATTAACAAACCCGTTAAGCCAAAAATGCGCCTCATCGCTGAACACAATTTTGCGATAAAACAACGGGTCAGTTGCCAACTGCTCTAGAGCCCAATCGGCGAAAGAACGACGCATATAATGGTCTCGTGGCTTCAATTCCTGCACCAGCTGGATCTTATACGGGTGTAGGCCGAGATCTTTGCGCAAAATTTTCCACGTAGTGGACGGACAGAGCCCCAATTCTTGCGAGCGACGTCGAATTGATAAATTTGGATCTTCTTCCACACTTTCGTTTACAGCGGCGATATTCTCTTTAGTACGCACATTCCTTCGACGTGTTGGTGTTATTGCATCCTCTAGAGAGTATGTGGTACGAAATCTATCGACAGTTCGACGAATGGCTTGTTCAGATGCACGATTATGTACACCATAAAAATGACGAAGTCGTCTATAAGTTGCGCGAATCGACGACTGATTTTCAAAGTAAATTTAGATAATTTCGTAGCGTTGTTCAAGCGAGAGTCTATTCATGATGATTTGTCAGAGTATACTATAACAAATAAAATGTTTCATCAAAATTTCATTTTTTGTGTTACTTTTTACAATTGAAAATTCTATCTAGCTTAAAAAAACACCTTTTATCTGATGTAGTATACAGGATACCATGCGGTGGAAATGACCAGGTGAACTGTGACAATATAGGACAAAAAAAAAATAATAAACTTAAAACAAGATTAGCTGGTCACAGATGTGACCAAAAATATAGGAATATTTCAACACAGAAGACACCTTTATCTTCACATTGTAAGAAATATAATCAGTATCCAAAGTTTGAGGAAGCATCAATATTAGATATAGAAAAAGACTACAAGAGACGGAAATGTTAGAAATTGTTAATGTACCAAATGTAAGGAAAATAAATTTCAAAACAGACACAGACAATTTAGCTCAGAATTATAGGTACTTAATTAAAAAGACACATAATTTGTTATAATCATTTCCTAAGAAAGAATTTGTTATTTAATTTCCATTTCGACTAACTTGAAAACATCACATTGAGGTAAAGTTAACTCAAATGAAACTAAAAACAATAGCGATTCATTGGCTTATTGGCAGAAACTCCGTTCTCAGCAAACTTTTAATATACAACACAATTTTGAAACCAATATGGTGTTACGAGATTGAGCTATGGAGCACTGCTGCCGCCTCCAATATTGGGAAAATCCAACGCCAGCAAAACAAAATTCTTCGAATGATAACTGCCACTCCTTGGTACATTAAGAACTTCAACATTCAACAGTCTCAACGGTTAAAACCAAGATTACAAAACATGTCACGTGATATTTAGATAAGTTGGAAACACATCCGAATCCGCTTGCTCGAAGAATCCTACAACATCGTGGACACACACGATTGAAGAGGAAGGATACTATTGCCCTGGGACGAGATCATTGAGAACTACTAATATGTGTGGATAAATTTGAAAATTAGTTTATTATTTTTTTCAATAAATTAATTTTCAATACATTAATTGTTGCACAAGCTGTGTGACATGTTGCGCCATCTACAGTTTCCACACATCATCGTTGTCTAATTAAAGAATGAAAAAGCCAATAATCATAACGGTCACCAGTGACCCTAACTGTACTGGTTTTAAAAGAAGAAAGGTTCCCATCTATTAACCCATAAAGCATACCAAATAGTCAGCTTTTCTGGATTTAACTGGCTGTCTCAACATAGACTTAAGTATTATCATCATTCCTAATATGATGGCAACTTTGTTTATTGACGTATATATTCAAAGAAAAGTGAGCTTAATCGCTAAAGAAAATTCTCTTATGAAAATCGGAATCAGCGGAGAGCTTGATCAATTTGCATAATTTGAAAAAAAACATTCGTATTCGTTTGGTAATAGAGCGAACCAGTTGGAGGTCAGTTCCGAAAGGTGGAACATTAATGATACGCTCAATCACGATCACGCAACAATCTCCGCATGGGGTCGTGCAAATAGTTTAGATTTTAATGCCCGTAAGACACATGGTTACATGCCTACGCATAGAGCTGTGTTCGGAAATGGTTCTGCACCTGTCACTATAGGTGATATGAGTATTACAGAATCGGAAGCTTTTGATGTGCTTGACATGAAAATTCAGTGTGATGTTCGATGGACTAAATACATTTTTCAGGTTTCTAATGAAGCTTTCAAGTGACTCGGTTTTCTAAAACGGTGTAAGAGATACTTCACTCCATCTGATCGTCGTACTATTTATACCACCTATATCCATCCAAATACGGAATACAACTCTCATGTATGGGTCGGCGACCCAAAATCAATTTTGAAGTTGCTCAACCGCGTACAGGAGAGAGAGCCAAGAGGCTCATTGGGGACAGTAGGGTATCCAACTCTATTGATTGTCTAGAGCATCGACGCAATGTGCGTTATATTTCACTATTTTATCGTTACTACAAAGATAAGTGCTCTAATGAAATTAGGAAACTTGTTCCCGTTATTCGCATGTTTTTGCGTTTAACTAAATTTTCTTTAAGAGTACATCCATTTGTGATTGATTTTCCAGTGAGTCGCACTACGCATTACAGGGAATTATGGTATTACGGAATCGAAAGTTCTTGATGTTCTAAACATGACAGCGTGATATTCAATGGACTAAACATAATTTTCAAGACAAAAAAAAAATATTGTTCAAGCGTAGTTAAAATATCAAAGCTTGCCAGCTGCAAAATGGCCGCTATATAAAAAGGTGTTGACAACTTAACGTTCTATAAACTCAAAACAAAAATGTTTCAAACAGAAATTGAAACTTTCTTAAAATTTCTTTCTTTCTCTTGCTGTTTGTAACCCATATTCATCATACATCATAATCCTTTAACAGTTTTTGTTTGACATTGTTGCCAACAATTCTTTTTGCTCCCCTTCCCTTTTTTTGTATATTTTACTAACTGTTGTTCCTACTTTCACTTTCTATTTGTATGTGTAATTTAGCAAAGTTAAAGATAAAAAATTGTTATTAAACATGGATGTCGGCACACAAGAATAACAATTTTTTCCAACGCATTAAATTTTTGGCGCCGCAATGTCAGCGTTGCCATTATTGTTGTTAAATCCAGAGCGGCAATTTTTGTTTTTATAGATTTTTGTTTCACATATACCAACACAAACAGTTAGGCTGTATTATGTTGCATTTTATTTAAATGCCTTTATGTTTGTGTGTGTGTATGTGTGTATGTGTGTGTGTGTGTGTGTAGAAGAGAATAATTTGTTTTGCTATCTGCTTTGGTTGACTACGCAATTGTTTTGAAAAGAAAACCACTCGTATGCAATAACAATTATATATCGTTATGTATATGTAAATATTTATTATACCGGGTGTCCGCCAGGAAGGTATACTACTTTGTTTTGCCGCCATTTTGGTTAATATTAGTCTTGACAGTTCATATTTGGCAGTGATGTAGACACGTTGAAAGTTTATTATGGAAAAATATTCGATAAACCAACGTGTTTTAATCGTTAAAACATTTTATCACAATCAATCATCCATTAGTGTGATGATGAGCAATCTAAGTGAAATTTTTGGGAGAACTAACGTGCCAACAAAACACACTATTTATCGTGGGTGAATGATTTCGAAGAAATGAATGATAGGCTCAAGTATGGACCACAATGTACTGCAAGATCGGCTAAAAACATTACTGCTGCTCAAGAAAGTTTTCAATAAAAATCCATCAACCTCAATTCGAGGCTGTGTTCAGGAGCGTGGTCTTCAAAGAACAACTTTGGCCACAATTTTGCACAAGGATATGCCTTTTATGTTTTTTTTTTTTTTGTTTAAGAGAAGTAGCACTTCAGGTAACACTGCCTATTTAGTCAAGTACCCAGCTACATTCTTTAGGAAAGGGATAGAGAAGAGATGAAATAGGTGATGAAAGTATAAGGATAGCTACGGAAATTAACTGTCGTATAAGACAGCACAGCGACCAGTGTCCATGCCTTTATCACTGAGCAGCCCCACCGACAGTCAATTTTTATTTTCGTAGTGAAAAAAACCAAGGTCTTCGTTGGGAATCGAACCCACAACCCCCAGACTGACAAGCTAGTACACTACCTAATAGCCTACAGGGACGGTCCTGCCTCTCTTGTGATGTGATTGTTCACAACCCATAACTGGGGAAGTTTCTTACAAAACTATGAATCTATAAAACTCGTAAATTTATGAATCGTGAAAACATTTGTTTCCATGTAAGATTCAGTAGACACCAGAGCTTCTTCCACAACACCATTTACGATGCCGTAAATATGCCAATAGGATGTTACAGCTCGCCCATGACAAGCACAATTTTCATGAAAAAAATCATAAGGAGTGATGAGACAGATTTTCATTTGAATGGATAATATGAATAAACAGAATACTTCTGGTCCTGGGGAATGGGAAACCCTCAAATTATTCAACAGTCACCTTTCCAACCATTAAAAGTGACAGTCTGGTGTGCAATTTAGTCGAGAGGATCATTGGTCTTTACTTCTTTGCCAATGAAAACGGCGTAACCGTAATTGTGAGTGGGGAGCGATATCGTAATATGATTGAAAACTTTTTCACACTACAACTGCATGCTTTGGACTTGATTAACATGTGGTATCAATAAGACGTTGCCACATCGCATGCAGTCAGGATTGCAATGGAATTACTGCGAGATCTCTTTTCACAACAAGTTATTTCAAGAAATGGTGTAGTTGATTGGCCAGCATGGTCTTCTGATTTGATTGCTCCGGACTTCTTTTTTTTTTTTTTTTTGAGGGGATATCTGAAAAGCGAGACTTATGCAAACAAACCACACCGGCTTGAGTAACTCAAACAAAATATTCGTGATGAAATTAATGAAATACCGACTGAAATGCGTGAGAATGTAATGAATAATGTGCTCAAAAAGGGCTCGCATTTGTGAGGCTAACAGTGGTGGACATTTATTCCTATAAGATTCACTCTCCTTTATTTAATCAAAAATTATAAACAAACAAGGCAGTATACCTTCCCGGCGGACACCCTGTATTATTGTTGCTATTTGTAATAAGTTGGTTTATATTTTCTTGTTATTATCACATCACCTCTTGTTGTTGTCTCAATATACTCAAACTGCCGTTATATTAAATATAAAATAAAAAGAGGGTGGCATTCATGTAAATACTAGTTTGAGTGTGCGTGGGTGTGTGTATGTTTTTATTTGTTTGAGTAAAAATTTTGTACGGAAAGCCGTTTAACTCAACAAAATTAAAACACCGACGAGTATTGTAAAAAAAAAAAATAAATTAAATTAAAACTGTATTGAGCTTTTAGAAGTCTACAAATAAAGAGTTGAAAAATTGTTTTTTATGTATGTAGGTGTGTGTGTTTGTTTCTATTTCCTAAGGTAAATAAAATGAATTGTAAAAGCAAAAACAAAAAACAAAACCATTAAAAGCATGCTCCTTTAAAAGTCTATGGAATACCGCCAGCTGGAGAAATTTAAAGATTTCCTTTTTATGTTTTGTTGTTGTTGATACAGAAATATCGCTTTGTTTTCGGGATACATAGAGAAAAAGTTTTGAAATATTTCTTTTTAATATCGGGATTATCAACATGTTGTTGGCAACACCAACAACAATGATTTAGTTTTTTGCCATATTCGTAGTAGATTTCGCACGAAAGTCACATTAAAGTAATTAAAATTTACTATGAAAATGGTGGTTCTGTTAAAGTTATATTTCGTAAAATTCGTAATATTTTCGGACAACATCATCGTCGCTCTGAGACCGCTATTAAGAATTTGGTTTTCGAATTTGAGTCGACAGGCTCGATACAAAATGAGTGAAGACCAACGTCGACTGGGTCGTTCTACTGAAAACATTGCAGCCGCTAGCCCCAGTGTTAAGAAGATTAGGTGCCCCTGTAAGCTAGTAGGTAGTGTGCTAGCTTGTCAGTATGGCGGGTTGTGGGTTCGATTCCCAACGAAGACCTTGGTTTTTTTTCTCTACAAAAATAAAAATTGACTGTCCGTGGGGCTGCTCAGCGATGAAGGCATAGTCACTGCTCGCTGTGTTGTCTTTATACGGCAGTTAATATTCGACTATCCTTCTACTTTCACCACCTGCTCATCTCTTCTCTATCCCTTTCCTAAAGAATGTAGCACGGTACTTGACTAAATAGGCATTGTTGCCTGAAGTGCTACTTCTCTTTAAAAAAAAAAAAACCAAATTTGTCAATTCCTCGACGTTTTCAACAATTGGGTTTATCCAAAACCACCACATGGGAATTTTGCGTAAGGATTTGCCTTTGAAGCCTTTCACGGTTCAACTAGTACAGGAAGCTGACCAACGATTCGTACAGCCGTAGATTCGCTTATTTAGGAACAACCGGCTGGCTGAAAAAAATCACTTTTTTTCAGAAGAAGCCCATTTTCCCATGAAATCCTAGAGCGATTATTGAGAAGCCTTTGTATGCTTAGCGGCGGTTTTTTTTGCGAAGATGAGGCTGGAAATGCGGTACCGATCAATGTATTACGCTATCGCGAGATGCTAACAACTCAATTTTGATCTAGTATTGAAGACGCGGTTATTGCTGGCATGCGGTTTCATTAGGACGGTGCCACATGTCGTACAGTCAATGAAATAAACAATTTATTATTGCAAACCAAATTTTCCGATCTTATAATTTCACGACAAGCAGCAGTTAAGTGGCCAGCCAGATCATGTGATTTAACACCACTGGATTATTTTTTTATAGGGCTATGATAAGCACCGAGTCTATATGGAGCTAATCGATTCGATTTCAGCCTTATAATTCAAAATCCGTGATTTTACTAACGAAATAGTACCGCCATTTTACCAAAAGGTGATTAAAAACTTTGGAAAAAAGAATCGACATCTGTTAGCGTGATCGTGGTCGTGGTGGGCATTTGCCGGACATAATTTTTTATTCATAATTGCCGAACTTTTCTCTTCGTAATACAATCAAAATTTAAATCCAAGAGGAATTTGGATCTCAAGAGTCAGTGAGCCCATTTTACATTTTTAATTCCAGATTCCAAAATTGAAGTGTAAAGTAAACAAGGGAATTGGTGTAATTTTTGTGCACAAATGATAGTAAAATTTAAAGATGGGATAAATTGCTTAACATTAAAAGCTTTTTTTTTGTTTTAAGACCCCCATTTTAGGGGTTGTTCCTTTCCAACCTGTTTTATTTTTTTACTGAAATGCAAATGCGTTTTGTAGGCGGTTAACTAGACTCCCAAAATTCTTTTCTTCAATGGCACTCACACATAACAATTTGAAAATATATCAAACCTTAAAAAGTTAGGAGAGTGAAGTATACCATTCCGAAAACGCCAGTTCCCTATTTGCTGGAGAGTTTAACTATTCTAATATCGGAGCAGACGAAAAAAACTTTACGGGTTTTATAGAACGGGTTGGAATATTATGGCAATTTCTTCAGAGGACATTGTTCGAGAGATTTATTTTCCTAACATGTATGGTCCACTATAACGTACCGCTTTGACACCGAGGAGTTCGCGCCGGAATTGCAGTTCTAGAAAAACTATACTGGGGTAGGGAAGACCTTGATTTCAACTGTTTAAACTATCAAGTTATTCGTAGTACGGCTGTCAGCAATTCCTGCTAAATGTTGAACTTGCAGAACTTAGAT
Organism: Trichopoda pennipes; assembly: GCA_030448955.1. NCBI lineage: Eukaryota > Metazoa > Arthropoda > Insecta > Diptera > Tachinidae > Trichopoda > Trichopoda pennipes. The sequence goes on from JASKUP010000175.1 coordinate 6,155,923, forward strand.
AGGATCAGATAGACAGATATTAGGGAATCGAAAACTCTTGATATTTTTCGTATGAAAATTCAGTGGTGTGATGTTCGATGGACTGAATAATTATTTTCAGGTTTCTAAAGAAGCTTTCAAGTGCCTCGGTTTTCAAGTTGTAAGAGATACCTCACTCCATCTGATCTTCTTACTACTTATACCACCTATATCCGTCCAAAGATGGAATCCATTTTAGAGTTGCTTGATCACATATAGAAGAGGGCCAAGATGCTCATTGGGGACAGTAGGGTATCCAACTCTTTTGATGCTCTGGTGCATGGAGTAGTTCCCCGCAAGACACAATGTTGTATACTTACGCATAGATCTGTCTTCGGTAATGATGCTGCATCTGTTACGATGGTTGATATAGGTATTACGGAATCGAAAGCTCTTGATGTTCTTGGCATGAAAGTTCAGTGTGATGTTCGATGGCCTAAACACATTTTTCAGGTTTCTAAAGAAGCTTTCGAATGCCTCGGTTTTTTAAACGGCGTAAGAGATACTTCACTCCATCCGATCTTCGTACTATTTATACCACCAATATCCGTCCAAAGATGGAATACAACTCTCATGTACGGGCCGATGCTCCAAAGCCTATTTTGGAGTTGCTCGACCACGTACAGAAGAGGACCAAGAGGCTAATTGGGGACAGTAGGGTATCCAACTCTATTAATTTGCTGGAGCATCGAGACAATGTGGTTTGTATTTCACTATTTTATCGTTACTTCAATGGTAAGTGCTCTAACGAAATTAGGGAACTTATTCCCGTTACTTCCACGTTTTCGTGTTTAACTAAATTTTCGTTGAAAGCACGTGGATTTGTGGTTGATTGACTAGTGAATCGCACTACGCATTACAGGGATGTTTCCTATGACTTTCAATGTAGGAAAGTTCAAATTGAATGTGCATCAACATTACTCCCTGTTTCCTCCTCCCCATAATCTAATTTCGTAGTTCTGGCACAATCCACTGCATGTGTAGGGGCCATCCTTTGGGTGCTGGTCCGAAAAGGGACCAGCTTTACCCGGTTTCTCTTGTCCTCTTTCCGAATACATTCTTTCTCATTCTAACTTAGATTTTAAGTAGACACTCGATAGGGAATATTATACCCGTATACTCTATTATATCTCGGTCAGGATATGGCTTAATTCCCAACCTGAATAATGTTATATTGCTTTAGAAGTCTGAAATTTATTTTTTTCTAAAACCTTAACACAAGAGCGTCTCTTCCAATCTGCACTACCGATTCGGCTTTATCATTGCGAAAATCGAACACCTCGTTACGGTTCTGTAATACTTAGGCTTAGCTGAGTTAGCTGAGTTAGTAGTGTATGCTACTGGTGCTCGATATGTGTACATACGCTGCAGTTCAGTTATTGGATGAGATTTGAAAGTCACGTCCTTAACGGCAAATAAATAATAAATTTTTGAATTCTCTTCAAAAGTACGCAAACAATAAATTTTAAATTAAATAGAAACTTTCTTTCAGTGTAGTTAATTGAAACAGTTTTTTGGTCTGCAATTTATGCTCGCTAGAACACAAGTCTTTTTTCTGTTTTATTTTAACTACTATTAAATGAAAAAATGGAGTTTAAAGAAACAAAAAACCATTTGATTTTGTTTTTGATGGAATTTAATTTGACTGTCTGGCCAGACATTTTTAAATTGTGTTTTGACATGCAACATGAAGCCATGAAAATTTTTATGTGTCTCTAACATTAATTATTATTTTCCTTTATCCTCTATGACAATAATTTTTAATAAAAAGTTTTTAAGCTTTAAATGTTATTTCATGTTCATGAAAGTTAATGAAGTCAGGTGAAAATAAGACGATGAAAAGTTTGACGACTGCAATTGTGGGGCTGAATGTATTTGGTTTATAATTAATAAGGATTTTTAAAAGGAAGAATAATATTGCTTTCTTTTAATGAGGAATTAAAATTGTCTAAAAAAGAAAAATATCGAATATTTGGAAAAAACTGAACCGATGTCAAATAAATTCGGAACTTTTAATTTTCAACTGAAAATAACCCGCTAACTGCAGTTGATAGCTGTGCGATTTAAGCAAGGTTTTTGCGGACCTTATGAAGGGTCTCATGTCAAGCACCTTCTGTGTCGTAACCTGCCTCACTTTTTTAGAGTAAAGAGCTTCAAATTTGAATTCTTATCTGTAACGCAGTTGATAAGATTTTAATATTTGAACGGTTTATTTTCGGACGACCAGTTTGTTCTCATCGTTTGTCTTCTCGTTAATGCCATTTTATCTTGGTTGATACTGGGTTAATACCAGAGTATCCACTAGTATGTTTAGCACTAATGGTTACTCCCTGGCTTATCCTATTCGAAAGTGGGCTTTTTTGTCTCCAAATTGGGAATATATAATGTGTTCAAGTATGTCCTCGTTATCTGAAATGATGGCTAATCCTCACTTGGATAGAAAGAAACAATGACTAAATTTGAAGATTTTTCTCCAGCCGAAGTCGCTTCTGGATCTACTTACTTCCTTAAACTTGAAGGTCTTATCAAGTTACTGCTGGCAACTCTCTAAATTCATTTTAAACAGGTGTGGTTAAGTCCTTGAACTGGAGGTAAACCTTTAAGGTGACAATGCGAATAGCGACAGTGGACTGGATGTTAAAATGGTACTGCGAACTCAGGACTCATTGTTCGCACATTGTTCTCTTAATTATCTCAATTACAAGAAAGCCAATGCCATAATTAACGCTCTAAACATCGGTAGTCACTAGGTTTTTCCAACTTTATGGCAGCACATGGGATCCGTGCCAAAAGAACTGCTCCGGTTTTAAGGCAAAGAATGAAACCAATATAAAGCCAATTTCTGATAGCTTCTTGTGAATTGAGGCGCATTCCCCTATAGGCGTTCTGCATCGATCGAAACAAATGGCAGTCAAGGTCTCGGCTTTAAGGCAGGTGAGCTAAAACTTCCTATCCACTATTTTATTAATTATTTTTAACCGGTCTTGTAACATGTGAGCGAGCATTGTTAAGAAGGAAGATCATAGCCTCGTGTCTAGTCAGGTAAAGTTCATCCAACCACCAGCTTTCTCGGAGCTTTGAAGCATATTAACTAAGCTAGTGGAAAATTTGAGTATTATAGTAAGCTGGATCATGCTCATTCTGATTTTGAAGAGCTAGAAATCGGTGGAACAGCTGCACATAAACAACTTTGGAATTACCAGAACAGAAACCGTGCAACCGGTGCGGTGGTGACACTAATTGGCCACTAGTCAGACCTTGCATGCATAGGCGGCTAATTCGCTTTTACTTCCTTGAAGCGGTAGGAACAAGGCTACGTTATCAAAAAGATAAATATGCCCTCGTCCAACAGTAGAGATTAGTATTTCTATTACCAAACGATTCCTTAAATAAATTTATGGCCGCATATCGACAATAACGCGGTGAATGTTGCCCTCCAATTGGTGAATCATTATGGGCCTCTCGACGTAGACTACGAATTTCAGAAGTCCTCTCCCGGGGGCACATTGATACGTTTTGATGGAATCGCACCGTCATTACATGTGTCAAAGGGAGTAAAAGGGAGCCTAGTCCCCATCAAGGCAAGCCCAGAGCCAACTGGACAATTCCACTATATTTCCAAGGGAATCAGTAAAGCCCCAGAGTCTAGCTATTTTTAGCTGTTCTCTGATTGATTATCGAGGTTGGTCCTTCGGGAGTATCGTGGTGGTTGTGGTTTCGCGACCCTCGTCTGATCATTCACAATGAACTCAATGAATGGTCCAGGTCCACTGAGCATGACTGCGGTTGTGTTTTTAGATTTTGTTAAGCTTCATGTGTTCTGGATCAGGAATTGGATAGTCTCCAAATCTTCAGCAAGGAGTGATGGCTGTGGTCTGCTCTGAGCTCCTTATGTCGCAAAACTAGGAGTGACTGGAGGAAATACGTATCTGAAGGCTTTCTAGGGCGAGGATGACCCTACATTTCATCCACAGTGGTATGATTGACCGTCTGCTTATGGCTCACTCGGTTAGGTACAGATGTATATCTTATCACGCATTTAGTATTTCTAGTGTTAGCTTGACAAAGATTACCCAGCACTCTCAAACGTTATTTTCTTTACGACTTCTAGGGCATTTATGGTTTACGTTCAACAATTTTCAAAGAAAAGAAGACCACTTGTGCAGAGTGTTAGTACTGAACCTTAAGCTTTAGCTTAAGATTCAGGAGCTATTCCCAGTCCGAATAGTATCAGGTGGGCAAATTTGAGGTTAGAAGAAAAATGCCACGAATTGAGTTGTTATCCTTCGACATTTATCCAGTAAAATGATGAAAATTTCACTGTACTACTTCGGATGGTATGAGGTGAGATTAAATGCCAAAAATTGTGTTGTCATCCTTTGACACTTATCCAGTAAAATGGTGAAAATTTCACTGTACCACTTCGTCACATTTGAACAGGTTTTTTCCGTAATCGGGCTCTTCTTGAGACTGCTGTACGGCCTTCTTACTGATAATAGACCAAAACAATACGCTCGTAATAGCCGTAAGGCTGCAAACATAGCTGCTGCTATGGCAAAGTCTTGAGAATGAGTCTGGAACATCCACTTGTTGAAGTTTACAATACTTGGCCATCACTAGAGGTACTTTGCGCAACATTTTTCATACCGGTCTTCACTTTCACATTTTTTAAAATTTAACTCATTTAAGAGGTATAGTCGTGAGACCCTTGTTTGCCTCGAATGTTTGTGAAATGGCTGTTTGCGTTTTTCAACAAAATCTTTTTTGGTGATGTTGACATGAGTGAGCTTGGGTTTAAACAAGAAAACGCCACAAGTCACACAGCCTTTCAAACTAATCACCTATTGCATGAGAAATTTTTCGGTAGAGTAATTCCTCAATTTGACGACAGTAATTGGCCGCCTCGTTTTTGTTATTTAATGCCACTGGTTTATTTTTTCGGGGGCCAATTGAAAGACCGGGTATACGTGAACAAACAACTGACGCTCTGAAAGATGCAACTCGGCATTGCTTTGTTGCAAAATGCACATCAAACTTTTATAAAGAGAGCAGACTTCTATTGACATGCTAGAGATGGACATATGCTAGACATCATGCTCTGTTATTATTTACAATGATATCAGTAACACTGAAGTGGTCGAATAAAGTGTGTGTGTCTTAAGCCAGTTTACTTTTTAACCTCAAATTGTTCTACCCTATAGAAAATAGCTGTTATATTTGGATAATGCTATCTTAAGAATATTGTTTTAAAGACACCAATTTTTCATTAACAGATGTGTTTATAACAAATCTACTAGATATCCGCTGCCTAATATTGCCACGATTAGGTGCAGGTGGCAATATCAGGAAAGAATTTTATTGTTGATCTATATATAGATAAAAATTAAATAGATAGATTGCTAAGCTAGGCCTCTCTGCTATCTTTTGCGCTCTCACACTCTATCTCTCTCTGTCTCTCTTTCTCTCTCCCACTTACTCTCTTGCTCTATGCTGTTTCCCTTCCATATTTAAGTAATGCCAATTGCTTGTATGCTTGCTTACACTTGTCACAATGCTGCCACATTGCTGACAACAAAACTATTGCCGCTGTCATAACTTTAAATGTTTATTTCTTAACATTTCTTCTTCTTTTATTTTTAACTGCAAAAGTTTACTTTTACATTAAGAAAGTAATTGTCTCTTTACTTTATATTTAAAGCCTTTTATCTCGGCGTCAACATTTAAAATAAAGTTTTTTCTTTTTTGTTGTTTTGTCTTAAATTAAAGCAGCCACAAATTATTGTTACAATTTGTTTCCTTCCACTTTTTTCAACTTCAAAGAAAAACTCTCATGTTGGCTTTTAAGACGTTAAGATTGTAAGGAATGCTTGCAACGTTGTAATTTTATACGCTGTAGTTTCAGAGATTTTGGGTCTCCAGTTAATATTTGTGGCTACAAAATATAGAAAAAGAAAAATGATTTTCTTGTGGTTTCTATTTAATGAAGTATTTTGGCTTTTTCTTTCTTTCTCCTTTCCTTTTATATTTGTGCGTATTTATTTAGCTTTTTTTTGTGCTTCTAATCTTGTGATTTTTAATTAACATTTTTTGGGTTTTATAAACTGTGAATCTTTGCTTGTTATTTAGTGGATTTTTCATTAAGAAGTTTGTTTTTCAATTGTGGCAACACCCACAATATTTTAGGTTTGACATTTTGTTTTTGACGTATTCATAGTAGATGTATTGGCAGTTGTTACAACGAATTTAATTTCACACGAAAATCACATTAAAATAATTAAAATCCACTATGAAAATGGTGATTCTGTTAAAGTTATATTTCGTAAAGTTCGTGATATTTTCGGGCAAAATAATCGTCTTTCTGAGTCGACCGGCTCAATACAAAATCTGGGAACACCAACGTATGCTTGACCAGGTCAATCAACTGAAAACATCGCAGTCGTGGGCCACAGTGTTAAAACAGATCCAAATTTGTTAATTCTTCGAAGTTCTCAGCAATTGGGGTTGTCCAAAACCACCCTTTGGAGCCAACTGGTACCGAAATTGAAGCCGTCCGACCATTTACATCGACGTAGATTTGCTCAATTTATACAGAAACAACCGGCTGGTATTTCTGAAAAAATCATTTTTTCAGACGAAAACTACTTTCACTTGTCAGGGTATGTCAACAAGGGAAATTGCCGCATTTGGGCTTCTGAAAATCCTAGAGCGATTATTGAGAAGCCTTTGCATGCTCAGCGTGTCACTGTATCCGGATTGGAGGCGTGATTGGGCCGTTTTCTTTGCAGATAAGGTTGGAAATATATCACGCTATCGCATATGCTAACAACTCCCTCTCGGGGGCACATTATAAGTCTTAATGGATCACCCAACCATCTAGACTTGTGTCTTGCGGGGGTAAAAAGCAGCCCAGTCCCCTTCAAGGCTAGCAGGAGCCAACTGGACAATTCACTATATTTCCACGGCAATCAGTAAAGCCCCAGAGTTCCGCTATTTGTCTCTTTAGGCATTTAGCTGTTCTCTGACTGATTATTGAGGTAGGCCCCTCGGGAGTTTCTGGGTTGGATTATTCACAATGAACAAAATGAATGGTTCAGGTCCGGTGAGTATGAATGTCGTCGTGTTCTTAATTATATTAAGATTCATGCGTTCTGGACCAGGAGTTGGATAGTCTCCAACTCTTTAGCAAGGAGTGAAGGCTGCGGCCTGCTCCGGGCTCTTGAAGTTGCAACTAGGAGTGACCGTAAGATATACGTATCCGAAGGCCTTTTAGGGCGAGGATGACGCTACATTTCATCTACAGTGGTAATGATCCACCATCTGATTAGGGCCCACGGCCAGGTGCAGATGTAAATCTTATCGCGTCATATGCTAACAACTCACTTTAGGCCTATTGTTGACAACAAGGATATCACTGACATGCAGTTTCAACACAACGGTGGCATATGCCACACAACCAATGAAACGATCAATTTTCGCAAACTAAATTTCTCAATCATATAAAATGACGGTAATCTGACCAGTCGGATCCTGTGATTTAACACCACTGGATTATTTTTTGTGGGGCTATATTAAGAACAGAGACTATGCGGAGGCAATCGAATCGATTTCAGCCTTAAAACTCAAAATTCGTGAAGTGATTAAGTGAAGTGAATATTTTGTCAAAAAGTGATTAAAAGCTTTGATGAAAGAATCGACATCGGTCAGTGCGATATCTGTCGTGGTGGACAATTGCCAGATATCATTTTCCTTTCATAATTACCGAACTTTTCTCTTCGTAATACAATAAAAATTTTGAAGCATTTTAATCAAAATTTTTTGTTTCAGAAAACCAACTTTTTATTGAAAAACCCTTTTTATTTTTTTTTTTCGTTCAGTTTCTTTTCTTGTTCTCTCATATTTCTTATTTGGTTTTTGCTGCTTAAGTAGAGAAAATTGTTTTTTATTATTTGATTATTTTTTTTTCTGTCTTAACATAATTTTCGTAGATATCTTAACATAATTAGGTGTAAGACTTGGGTTAAATTGGGGTAAAATGGTTACATAAATTTTAATCTTCCTTGGTAGTTAATAGTTGGCATTATAAAAATAAAAGTGGTTAAATAATTATTATTACGAGGGTGAAATAATATTTCTTCAGAAATATGTCCATGTCCACATCCATGTGCAGCTGTGTTTTTCCAAAAAGGTTTGACACTTAAAATCGTTGTAAAATGAAGTCTTGAATATTTTTGGCTTCAAATTATGTAGAGGGGCTGCCCCTGCATCAAGTATGGTTCCACGCTTGCCGAATGCATGGTAATTCTGAAAAATATTATGCAAATTTTGGAGCAATGCGAATTTAAATGTGCAATAGCTCATCATCATGGCTGAAGTGGCACAAAATGTTTGAGGGAACACAAATAATTACTGTTGGATCAAGCATCTATGCGTCTACAAAGATTGACTTGTGGCTCCCAAGAACCTTATTTCTTTCAAGATAAAGAAGACACTGTTATCTTCAATTGTTATCAAGGCATAGAGGAATGTTAATCAAATTTTTATAGCCAAAGCTTGATATTTGTGAACTGTATTTCCAAAAAAGCCTTGATAGACGAAACCTCTAAGGCTGTCATTTTCGCCGCCGCAATACTCTTAGCGAATTCGTAGTAACCATTTGTACATTCAAAATATACAAGTTAATAATATGGATTTTGACAACATATAGAGTAACTATAACATATGATCTATTCGAGGATAACATCTGCCATTATAATTCAATATTCGATAGACGCCATTTTTTCAATCGCCATAGTAATGTCAAATCTTGTGCCTAAAGAAGATGTCTTACGCATAAGTCTGATAACCTGCTTTCATTTGAAGAAAACAGCTGCTGAAAGTTGCCCATTCATTGTTGGTAAATGCTTACGGTTAACATCCAATAACTCGAAAATTTTTTGAACGATGGTTTACGGGATTCAAAGGTTGAGATTTTGATGCAGAAGACAAGAAGAGGCCTGCTTAGACGATAAAGTTTGAAGATGAGTAGTTGGAAAGCATTACTCGAGGAAGATTGTTGTTACACGCAAGAAGAACTTACATTATCATTGGGATTCACACAACACGCTATTTACTTGCGTAAAAAAAATGGAATTCATTTAAAAGCAAGTAAATTGGCTCTTATATGAACTGAAACCGAGGGCCGTTGAAAGGCGATTTTGGCTGACGAAAATAATGCTTTAATGCTACATACGTGATAAGATTTACATCTGCACCTAGCCGTGCGGGCCAATATCAGATGGTGGATCATTACCACTGTGGGTGAAATGTAGCGTCATCCTCGCCCTAGAAGGCCTTCGGATCCGTATATCCTCCGGTCACTCCTAGTTGCAACTTCAAAAGCCCGGAGCAGGCCGCAGCCTTCACTCCTTGCTGAAGAGTTGGAGACTATCTAACTCCTGGTCTAGAACTATCCAACTCCTGGTCCAGAACTTTCCAACTCCTGGTCCAGAACTATCCAACTCCTGGTCCAGAACGCATCAAGCTTTATATAATTAAGAACACAACGGCAATCATGCTCACTGGACCTGGATCATTCATTGTGTTCATTGTGAATGATCCGGCCCACACAACTCAAACGAGGGCCTCGAAACCACAAACAGCACGATACTCTCGAAGGGCCAACCTCAATAATCAGAGTCAGAGAACGGCTAAATGCCTAAAGAGACAAATAGCGGAACTCTGGGGCTTTACTGATTCTCGTAGAAATATAGTGGATTGTCCAATTGGCTCCGGGCTAGCCTTGAAGGGGACTGGGCTCCCGTTTATCCCCGTTGACATATGTAATGACGGTGAGATTCCATCAAAACATATCAATGATCCCCCGGGGGGGGGGAACAGAAATACTAATCTCTCTTGCTGAACGGGGGCATATTTATTTTTTTGACAATGTATCCTTGCTGCTACTGTTTTAAGAAAAAAAGATCGAAGCAACCGCCTATACTCTCAAGGTTTAACTAGTGGCTAATTATTGGCACCACCGCAACCGGTTGCACGGTTTCTGTTCCGGTAATTCCAGAACTGTTTATGTGCAGCTGTTGCACAAATTTCCAACCCTTCAAAATCAGAATGAGCATTTTCTACTAGCTTAGTTACTATGATTCAAAGCTCCGAGAATACGGGTGGTCGGATGAACTTTATCCGAGTAGACACGAGGCCATGATCTTCCAACTTAACAATGCTCGACCACATGTACAAGACCGGTCTTGTTGATACCACATGTTAATCAAGCCCAAACATACAGTTGTGGCGTTAAAAAGTTTTCAATTTTATCACGATATCATTCCCCATTCACAGTTAACGTCATGCCATTTTGATTTGCAAAGAAGTAAGGTTCAGTGATTCCTCGTGAACAAATTGCACACTAGACTGTCACTTTTAAGGGATGCAAAGGTGACTGTTGAATAACTTGAGGGTTTCTAGAACCGAAAATGTGCTTTGACTTTTTTTCATGAAAATCGAATTTGTCAGGGGCGAGCTGTAACATCATACTGACATATATATGGCGGAGTAAATGGTCTTGTGGTAGAAGCTCTGGTTGAAATTGAATTTTATATGGAAATAAATGCATGTCCTTGTGCATTACTGTGGGCAAAGCTGTTTTTTAAAGACGAAGTTCGTTAACACATCACCGAATTGGGGTTGATGGATTGTTTTTAACACTTTCTTGAGCAGTAGTAATGTTTTTAGCCTATCTTGCAATATATTGTGATCCATGCTTGGCCCTATCACCTACAAAACCCTCTTTCTTCGAAATCATCACATTCAATTTTTTTTCACCATCTATAGTCGCTCCCAGTAGGTTTACAATTTAGGGGACAATCCTTTCTTGCGTTGCGGGTTAAATAGTCGAACCATTTGGCGTTCAGCAAATTTCTCCGTGCTCACTGCTTGACTATACCTGGCCCTTATTTTATTGTTTCTCCCAAAAATTTCACGTAACTTTCTTATCGTCACAGTAATCGATGATTGATTGTGATTAAATGTTTTAACGATTAAAACACGTTGAAACATCTAATATTTTTCTATAATAAATTTGCCACCTGTTTACTTCATGACTGTCATATATGGCGGCAAAATAAAGTAGTAGACCATGCCAACGGACACGGCTTCCTAGAACGTGAATGATGTTGCTTTTCATTCACAGTGGTTTGACCAGCACATGATTAAGGTCAACGGGCAGGTGCAGATGTAAATTTTATCACGAAATCCCAACGGATATCTTGCATATAAAACTGATTGTTATGAAAGCTTCTTTGTGATGCCATACAAATCTGTAACTATCGACGGCTCTGAGTTCGTCAGGCATTTTATTTTCTCGTTAATAAAAAGTTTTCAATTAATTTTAATTTATAAAAATTATTTATAAATAAAATAAAAAAAGGCGAACAACTGTTGCTTTTGTTCATCAGCATCATTAGCAATGCGTTTTACAGACTTAAAAAATTCATATGAAAGAGCAAAAAGGAAAACGCATTAAAACTTGTTTAACATTACGAATTTAAAGCTAAATAGTTGAACTGACTTCAAAGAACTTAAGCAAAGAAGTATGTGCTCACAAAAGAAAAGTATATTTTTTCAATACGAATTTCTTTTGCTACAATATTTCTTTGACATAAATGTGGCCTCTTCTTTTCTGCAAAATAGTTTTCAAAGGATTAAACCTTTTGTTGCTGTTATTGTTGTTGTTGTTATTTTGTTTCGTAATATGTTATTTAACTTTTGTTAACATTAATTCCTTTTAAATACTTTTAACTCAAACAACTTACTATTCCCTGTCTGTCTTTGTCGAGTATTTAGTAAATCGCCTTAAAATCTTTTATCCTAAATTTACATTATTTGCTATTAAATAACATTTGAACTGATTATGTTTCATTTCATTTCCTTTCCTTTTTGTGTGCATAGTTTTTCTTAGCTTTGCCGCTTAACTTTTTCTTTAAGCTGTTAGTCAACATATTAAAACTGCAAACAAACACACAAACAAACAAATCAGAAATAAATCCTCCTCCATTCAGGAAAGAAAAACCACATTTTTAAAAAGTCAGTTGTGAGTTGTAATTGCTACGTGATATATTAGACAGAGATGTATAAATGTTTGTTCCATCTGGCAACTTTTTCCTAAAAACGTGTAATAACGCCATCTGAAATTGAAAAGCTTCTAAGAAGAGATTTTATTTTTACTTCTTTAGATTTCTGAATTTTCTTCGGAACTTGTCGAAAAAATGCTAAGCAGAATGCAAAACTAAACGTTGTGGGTAAAAGAGGAATTCAAGTTTGTCAGGCACCGTATTACAAAGAAGCAAAAACAAATATTTTTCACACTATGCCCCAAATGGAATGCGAAAACTCCCTATTAGGAATCTCTTACACAATATTCGATTTCAGGGCCACTTGCAACTACTTTAGCATGGCCTCCGATTTGGCAGTTGGTATGTCTTTTTACTATTGGCCTGTTTTTTAGCTCGCACTTCGAGTTTTTCCTACTCCGAGCCTTCGAAACTTTAAGATTTATTTTTCAACGTCCCCAGTATTGCAGTCAGAATCATGCTATTAATTTTTAATGCCATTTTACGGCTTGAATACTATCCTGACCACTGAAAGATTTCTAAAGTTAAACTGATTCCAAAACCGGGTAAAGACCTAACCAAAATCGAGTCATATAGGCCCATAAGTCTATTACCAACTATTTCAAAGGTCTTCGAAAAGTTGCTTATGGATAAATGGTCGCAAATGCTAAGGGATAGTGGGTGTATCCCAAACCATCAATTTGGTTTTAGAAGTAGACATAGCACAATTGAGCAAACCCATAGATTGGTTCAAGTGATAAGAAGGACTTTTGAAGAGAAGAAGTATTGTTCAGCTATTTTTGTTGATGTTTCTCAGGCTTTTGACATAGTGTGGCATGAAGGTCTATTTCTGAAACTAACCGCTCACTTGCAACCTATTGAAAAGCTACTTAATTGGGCGAAAATTTTCTGTTGTTGAAGGAGACTTCGTTAGTGTATCCAAACCAATTTCCGTAGGCGTACCACAAGGTAGCATTCTTGGACCAGTTTTATACTCGATATATACCTGCGATATGCCTGTAAGTGAAACTGTCCACACTTCTACGTTTGCTGATGATACAGCGTGTCTAAGTTCGCATGAAAACTCCCATTAAGCATCCATAAATCTTCAGCAACATATAACTCAGTTAGAGTTGTGGTTAAAATTATGGAGAATCAAAGTGAACGTTCAAAAGTGCATTCATGTGACCTTCACCCTGCGTAGAGATAACTGTTCACCCGTTCGAATCAATAATCACATTGTTCCTCACCATACTTATGTGAGATATCTTGGTATACATCTTGACCGTCGCCGTACATGGAAACATCATATTGACTCAAAGCTAACACAAATGAAACTTAAGCTAACACAACTACATTGGCTCATTGGCGGGAACTCAAAACTTAGCCTAGATTGTAGGCTTCTAATTTACAAGACTATTTTAAAACCGATATGGTCTTACGGAATCCAACTTTTGGGCACTACCTCAGCTTCAAATGTGGATACAATCCAACGTATGCAGAATAAAATATTACGGTTGATAACTTCCGCTCCATGGTACATCAGAAATTCAAACATACATTGTGATTTAGACATACCGCTGGTGACTACAGAAATCATCAAATACGCAGGCAAATACTTGATGAAGCTTGAAGACCATCCTAACCCCCTTGCTTGCAATATCTTGGATTATAGTGGATATAGCCGATTAAAAAAGAGGGATACCGCAACTTTAATCCTCAATGCTATAGACGATACACCTTACAAATATTTGCTTTGTTCACGGTCTCCGTGAGGTTTATATTCAGGAAAAATTTCAAGAGAAAAGCAGGAAAACAGGGAAAATCATTTTTCACATACAGCGCCATCTCTGATACACAGCATGTACTACCACCAGTACGTGGTGTGTGAGTATCCCTCACGAAAATAGGTACGTTTCATTTTAAGTAGATGGCGCCGTATACTGTTCATCCTAGAAACGATGAATGTTTTTATTTGCGACTGTTGTTGGAAAATGTACGTGGACCAAAATCATTTGCGCATTTGAAAACTGTGAATGGCCACCAATGCCAAACATATCGAGAAGCATGTAAACTATTGGGTTTGCTGGAGAACGATTCTTATTGGGATTTAACACTTGCGGGTTCAGTTGTTTTATCAAATGCGTACCAAATACGAACGCTGTTCGCAATTATCATCATCACATGTTTCCCTTCACAACCAATTCGCTTATGGAACAAATGCAAAGACGACATATGTGAAGATATCTTGCATCGCTTGCGCATTCGAACGAATAATCCCGACATGCAAATAACTGATGAAATATATAATGAAGGATTGATTCTGATTGAGGATTAATGCTTGACTATTGCAAACAAGCTACTGATTGAAGTAGGAATGATCGATCGATGCACGATGCATTCAACCAAGAATTAAATCGAGAGCTGCAATACAATGTTGATACATTGCAGGAATTCGTTCGAAATAATGTGTCGTTGCTGAATGAAGAGCAACGAAACATTTATGCAAGCGGTGGACAATAATACTGGTGGTCTATTCTGCCTGGACGCACCTGGAAGAATGGCGAAAACATTTGTAATTTCATTGATTTTGGCCACTCTGCGATCAAGATGTGACATAGCTTTGATGTTAGCATCATCTGGAATTGCGGCGACTCTTCGAGATGGCGGTCGTACTGCACATTCTGTGCTTAAGTTGCCACTCAATTTAAATACAATTGATACTCCAACATGCAATATTTCCCGATCCAGTGCAATGGGAAAATTGTTGATGCAATGCAAGCTCATTGTTTGGGGTGAGTGCACAATGACACATAAGCAATCACTTGCAGCACTTAACTTCACACAGAAGGATCTTCGGGGAAATAACAACATCTTTGGCACCTTGATGATATTGTTGGCAGGAGATTTTAGGCAGACGTTGCTAGTAATTCCTCGTGCAACGCCTGCATATGAATTGAAGGCTTGCCTGAAGGCATCACCTGTGTGGAATAACGTAAAAACATTATCGCTAATCACTAATATGAAAGTTCAACTTCAAAATAAAAGTGCTGCACAATTTTCCAAACAATTGTTAGCGGTTGGAAATTGAAAAGTCCGAGTTGATGCGGCAGCTGTATAAATTACTCTTACCAACGACTTTTGTCGATTTGTAGACTCTCAATTAGCGAGAATTATCGAATTATGCTTGATATTGATGTACACGCATTGAACTTCATCATTAAATCAAAAATCGATGAAAATTTGGTGACATACAAATCCGTTGATTTCATATCAAATCCCGATGAAGCAGTAAATTACGAAATGTTACAAACAACGAAGCCATCTGGTGGCGAAACAGAGTTCGTCGGGTTTGCTAGTCCTAAATAAGTATTTTGTCAATAAGGCTTAATCCGTTAGCATCTGCGCTGGTTAGTTGCCGTTCTGTTCATTCCACAATGTTAAGTTTCGTTTTACTTGGGAAGTTGTCATTGAGAATGTGCTGCGGAGGGGGGTGGTTATAACGATTAACGATTATAACGATTAAGATAGATATCTGTCAATTGGCTAATTGTTATAGACAAATACCTGCCAATACTTTTTATTAATTCCTCTTCTTAACGTCTTTTTTGGCTGTTTGTTCGCAAATGCCGAACGCTTCGGATGTGATTACATTATTTTCAACTTACGTTCTATTACGTACTGGTTGTACGTGTCGTACGTTCAAGCCACGTTCTATTACGTACGTTCAAGCCACGTTCTATTACCTACTGGTCGTACATATCGTACGTTCAAACCACGTTCTATTACTTACACGTCGTATGTGTCGTAAGTTCAAGCCACGTTCTATTACTTACACGTCGTATGTGTCGTACATTAAAGCCACGTTCTATCACGAACTGCTCGTACGTGTTGTAAGTGATAGCATGTGGCTTGAAAATGATGTATTCACATCGAAAGCGCTCGCTTCGGGAACAAAAAGCCAGGAGAGTAGAGGAGTATTTCATTCACTGGTGGAACAAACCTAAACAATTTAGTACTTCATACTAAGATCACATAATTGCCATCGCCATGCTACCAATTCACATAAAATGTATGATGAAAATGTTTACAAAGAATGTATTCTACAAGGCAGAGTCTACAAATATTAATTTCCTCGATGTTCATCTCAGGCAAGAGGTCCAAGTTCCTCTTGGACATTTTTCAAGATTGTTCATACCTGAGCTGATTAGTGCTTGACTAGGGACTATGCTCTCTATACCTCTTGTTGAAGAGAAGCAACATGATGTTTGTGGCTTAAACTTTTATCGCACAGAGAGAGACAGAGAGATAGAGAGAGATATTGCAATAGCACGTTATTTGTTCAGAAAGTCTCTAGTGGTTTAGGAGAAAAAAGAAAATTGTCTTGCCACACATCTACTAATAAATGCATCCTAATGGCAATCATGACAAATAACTGACACTGAACCCGTTTCATTGCCGTTGAACCTCTTGTGCCATTAAGTAATACTACTGATATATTCGAAAGATATTCACGTTATGCTCATTTCTATTCACTCGCATGATGATTTCTTTTTCCTCTTTGAATGAAATTATTGTTGGTTTTGCTCGATTTTCTTCATTTTCACATTCAAGGAAAATCTACCTGAAATAAATTTTCCGATTCATTCATATAGGCAGAGTGGGTGTCCGTCGGAAAGGTACTTTGAATGATTTCGAAGAAAGAGGGTCTGTAGATGATAGGCCCAAGCATGGATCACAACGTACTGCAAGATTGGCTGAAAACATTACTGCTGCTCAAGAAAGTGATCAAAATTATTCATCAACCTCAATTCGATGCCGTGCTCAGGAGCTTGGTCTTCAAAGAAGAACTTTGCTCAAAATTTTGGACAATCATTTGCATTTGTTTCCAAATAAGATTCAGTTGACACACGAACTTTTTCCACAAGACCATTTACGCCGCCATAACTATGCCAATAGAATGTTACAGCTCGCCCATGACAACCCCGATTTTCATGAAAAAATCATAATAAATGACGAGGCACATTTTCGGTTCTGAAAACCATCAAATTATTCAACAGTCACCTTTGTATCTATTAAAAGTGAAAGTCTAATGTGCAATTTGGCCAGGAGGAATCATTGGTCATTACATGTGTCAACGAGGGTAAAAGGGAGGCCAGTCTCCTCCAAGGCTAACAGGAGCCAGCTGGAAAATCCCCCATATTTCCACGGGCATTAGTAAAGCACCAGAGTTTAACTATTTGTCCTTTTAACCTTTTAGCTGTTCTCTGACTGATTATTGAGGTTGGCCCTTCGGGAGTATCGTGGTGGTCGTGGTTTTGAGGTCCTGGTTTGAGTTGTGTGGGTCGGATTATTCATTATGAACACCATGAATGATCCAGGTAGAGTGAGCATGATTGCCGTTGTGTTCTTAAATTTTATTAAGCTTCATGCGTTCTGGGCTAGGAGTTGGATAGTCTCCAACTCTTCAGGAAGGAGTGAAGGCTGCGGCCTGCTTCGGGCTTTTGAAGTTGCAACTAGGAGTGACCCGAGGATGAATGTATCTGAAGGCCTTCTAGGGCGAGGATGACGCTACAGTTCATCCACAGTGGTATGATCCACCATCTGTTTATGGCTTACACAGCTAGGTATAGATGTAAATCTTATCACGCATGTATGACTCTAATAGAGCTGGCCTGATTTTCAAATTTAAAAGGTCGCTTTGAAGGCGCATTTGTTTTTTTAAGGTTTCAGTGAACAATATTAAAATTAAATATGCTAAAGTTTCAAATAAGCTTGCACGCATGCTTTGCCTGATCGCTAGGTGGAACAGTTTGACAGTTTCTTAGAAGAGAGGGTGGAGGTACGGAAGGTTTTAAATGTTAAAAAAAAGTATGCTAAAAAAAAATACGCGGAATTCTTATGGTGAAAAAACAATTATGAAAGAGAAGCACAGTGGGTTTTTTTATTCTAAAAGAGAACAGTAGCTCGAGGTACGGAAATTCTTACGATGCTTCTTTGAAGAAGGCTTCTAAGCAACTGAAAATACTTAAAAGAGGCGTAACTGAAGATGGTATGTTAAAAAAAATTCGCGGAAAAAAACTTTGAGAAAATAGCACTGTTCAATATGCAATTCTTCACGGATGGACTCAAGCTGCTTTAAGTTGCATTCATACCACAACCAAGTCTCAAAATATTCTTTTTTCAGTATTTATAAAAAACTCAACTTACCATTACGCCACTCTGTAAAACAATTTTTAACTTTCAACTTGTTAAAAAATATTAAAAAAAGTTTTATTGGTTTTACATCTTTTTCACCTACACCCATCTCTGACTCGCTATACTGTTGTATGCATTCGGATTTCTCAAACCTGAGAGGGGCTTTTCGGATTCTTGTTATTTTGCTGGGAGTAAAATTTGTTTTTCTATTCCGTTTTATGCAAAAAAAAAACAAAATTCCTTTAAGGCATTTGGCCTGAGCGGCATTCAGTTAAAACTAACTATGAAGGCGACTATAAAACAACAACAACAAAAACCCAATTAAGAGGAATATCAAATGACACCAGCAGTAAAGAATTAAAAAGTAGAATTACAATAACAACAAGAAAAATGCATTTAACAATGAGGTATAAAATGCAAATCATTATTTACACTCTAATAGAACATGGCAACCACCCACACTTTTGTTTTTGGCTTTCCTTCTCCCTCAAACACACAGTTAAAATAAACACACGTATACACACACAAAAAGTGACATTTGAGATAAACAGCCTTGCCATCACACCAATGCCCTGCTTAGCTCGACTTGTGGGGTGACAAAACAAAAGAAAAATAAAAATGCTAAAGAATAAATAAAAGTTTAACTTTTGTAATTATTTGTAAAAATAGTTTTATTTGAGAAATTAAAAGTTTTTCTTGTTTAAAGTTTTGACGCTGCACAGTGGTTTGAACATTTCTAAATTTGAAAACAATTTAGCAAATTGAGATAATTCTGTAGAATTTTTTTAAATTAAATTGAGCCAGCCTACACGGCTTTTAAGACCAAAATACTGTTTTAATACTTTTATAAGACTACCGATTCCACCCTGATCCTGTTTTAGGACAAGTTTAGCACGATTTTTTTAACTGAATTAAGTTCTGTTTGGTCTCTGGTGAATTCAGCTGTATTTAGTAAACTGTCTATTTCCTTCTTTAGTTTTGTCAAGAACTCCTTTAAAGTAGGTGCCCCTGTAGGCTAGTAGGTATTGTACTAGCTTGTCAGTATGGGGGTTGTGGGTTCGATTCCCAACGAAGACCTTGGTTTTTTTTTTCACTACAAAAATAGAGAGCATAGTCCCTGCGTAAAACTGGTTCCTATGGTATAGCTAGTCAACCACTAGTCAGCTCAGGTGAGAACAATCTTGAAAAATGTCCAAGAGGAACTTGGACCTCTTGCCTGAGATGAACATCGAGGAAATTAATATTTGTAGACTCTGCCTTGTAGAATACATTCTTTGTAAACATGCGATTGCAATTATGTGATCTTAGTATGAAGTACTAAATTGTTTGGGTTTGTTTCAATTGTTGTCAATTCCTCCTCTTAACGTCTTTCCTGACTTTTTGTTTCCAAACAGCGAGCGCTTTCGATGTGAATACATAATTTTCAAGCCACGTTCTATTACTTACGACACGTAAGACCAGTTCGTGTTCTATTATGGCTTTAACGTACGATACGTACAATCAGTAGGTAATAGAACGTGGCTTGAACGTACGACACCTACGACTAGTATGTGATAGAACGCGAGTTGAAAATAATGTATTCACATCGAAAACGCTCGCCATTTGCAAACAAACAGCCAGGTGCCCCCGTAGGCTAGTAAGTAGTATACTAGCTTGTCAGTATGGGGGTTGTGGGTTCGATTCCCAACGAAGACCTTGGTTTTTTTTCACTACGAAAATAAAAATTGACTGTCGGTGCTGCTGCTCAGCAATGAAGGCATAGTCACTGGTCGCTGTGCTGTCTTTATACGGCAGCTAATTTCCGACTATCTTTCTACTTTCAGCACCTGTTTCATCTCTTCTCTATCCCTTTCCTAAAGAATGTAGCACGGTACTTGACTAAATAGTCATTGCTGCCTGAAGTGCTATTTCTCTTTTAAAAAGAAGAAGAAAAAAAAAGAACTCCTTTAAAGTGGACTATAGATGTTTTATCTCAAAATAATTATTATAATTTTCAGCCCTCTCCAAGAGTTTCCAAATTGACCGTTCAATTCATTATTGTTTTGGAAATTGCTAATGCGAGAATTTATAAATCAAACTGGTGATAAAGAGTTTCTTAAGCATTTTAATTTTTAAGTGCCAGTGATGTGTAGTTTCTGGATCCGCCGTCATAATCTTCTGATCTCCATCCTAGAATAAATAGTTTCCAAAGCATTTTCATTTCTATGTGGCCAGCGATGTGAAGTGTCTGTATAAGCAGTCACAATATGCTGGTCTCAACCCTGGAAGAAAGAGTTTTCCAAGCATTTTCATTTCTGAGTGCCAGTGAAGTGAAGTTTCTGGACAAGCCGTCTTAATCTTCTGATCTCTATCCTAGTATAAAGAGTTTCCCAAGCTTTTTCGTTTCAAGTGTCAGGGATGTCAAATTTCTGGATAAGCCGTCAAAATCTTTCTGAAGTTTTTCGATAATCCATCACAATATAGTAATTTTAATCGTAAAAATTCACTGACATTTTGTTTGCTATTTTTGTTGTTGTAGTAACTATGTTTGTTGACAATTCTCTATTGGTAGAACTACCACTCTTTTTCGGTGGAAAGCTTTAAGGTAGTCGTGGTGCTTGTAATCGATCTTAAAAATTGGTATCGGTTTCTGTAACATTTCTGTAGCAGAGCTCATGAGAGTATTAACACCTCTAATTGTAAAAACTGGGATGTTTTGGTATGCATGAAATGAAGGATAAAGTACAGGGTGTCCGCCGGGAAGGTATACTATTTTATTTGTTTATAATTTTTTATGTTGTGTAAATTGCTTAAGCGTTTCTGGTTAGTTTGAATAAATCTTGCTTTTCAGGTATGCTCACGAAAAAAGGAAGCCCGGAGCAGTCAAATTAGGCGCCCATTTCCTGAAATAACTTGTTATGGGAAGAGATCTCGCAGTTATTTCATTGTAATCCTGGCTGATTACGTTGTGGCAACGTCTTGTTGATACCACGTATCAATTAAGCCCAAAACATGCAGCTATAGCGTTAAAAAGTTTTCAATTAGATCACGATATCGCTCCTCATTCGCAGTTACCGAAATTCCTCCTGACCAATTTGCACTCCAGACTGTCAGTTTTAAAAAATGCAAAGGTGCCCCAGAACCGAGTATTCTGTTTATTCATATTATCCATTCAAATGAAAATGTGCATCGTCCCCCATTATGATTTTTTCACGAAAATCGTGGTTATCATGGGCGAGCTGTAACACCCTATTGGCATATGTACGGCGGCGTCAATGGTCTTGTGGATGAAACTGAATCTTATATGAAAATAAATGCGAATCCTTGTGCAAAATTGTGACCAAAAAAAACAAAAGTGTTTTGAACACTTTTGTTGAGCAGCAGTAATGCTTTCAGCTGATCTTGCACTATGCTATGCTGGCACCTAGTTGCTTCCAAAAATTTCACGTAACTTTCTCATCGTCCAAGTAATCGATTGATTTTAATAAAATGTTTTCGCGATTAAAACTCGTTGGTTTATCGAAATTTTTCCATAATAAATTTTTCCATATGTCTACTTCACGACTCGCAAATATGAACTGTCAAGACTAATCTTTACCATAATAGCGGCAAAACAAAGTAGTCCCGGCGGACACCCGAATAAATTCATGAATGCGGAGTTGGCTTCATGTGTTCTCAAATTTGACTAAGCTTCATGCGTTCTAGACCAGGAATTGGATAGGCTCCAAGGAGTGAAGGCTGCGGCCTGCTCCGTACTTTTCAAGTTGCAATTAGGAGTGACTGGAGGATATACGTATCTGAAGGTCTTCTAGGACGAGGACGACGCTACATTTTATCCACAGTGATATGATTCACCGTCTGCTTATGGCTAGGTACAGATGTATATCTTATCACGGATGTACCTTATGGCTTCGAAGGGTAATTGTCCCAGTATAATTTTTGGGATTATAATGAAACAAGTATTTTAAACACTCACCGGCATCGGCTGTACAAGGAATTTAATGAGCTTCGCATGAAATCAGTTGAAAGTTATAGAAATTGTATTCAACCTACTGTACATTTTATATGCAATTCTTTACTAAGATGTCTTCAAGTTCAAAACCCATTAAACTATTTCGAAAAATTAAAATTTTTAAAATCACTGTTTTGACGTTATTTTCTGTTTTCGTTACTTTTCTTAATAGTAAATTAATACTCTTATTTGCGTTACTTGTTAAAACTTTTATTTTGTGCTTTTTTTGTTCTCGGAATTATTCAAATGAAAAATGACAGTTGTTAAGTGCTTAAGTAAAGTACAACAACAAAAAGATTGCTTCTCTACTTATACTACAATGTTGCAATGTTTTACAATACAACAATTATTACATTTCACATTTAATTTAAATGTAACGTGTTTGTGTTATTTAATGATTTAAAGATTAATTAATCCAAATATAACAAAAAAAAAGTACGTTTTAAATGTCAATAATACAAAATTAAAATAAAAGAAGAAAGATAAAGGTTTTAACACCTCTATTTGCACTTGATTTTATATGTTTTTATCATTTGTAAGTTTGTCAAGCCCCTTACGATGCCCTATAACGATAGATATGGTTCTTTAATTAGCATAAACTGCACAAAAGGAGTGTAATGAATGGTTGGTTTGAGGTTAGGAAGTAAATTGGCTCAAAATACACAGTTTTTGTTTGACAACTTTAGCCTGATTGATGTCAATATAAAGTAGAAATATGAAAATTAATAGTGGAATAAGATGTTGGACAAATGTTCACCTCTAGGACGTAGGCAGACGTCTGTTCTTTTCCTAAAATTTTGAAGCATGTTTTATAGCAAAGTTGCGCTTATCTCGAATTTCATCTTTTAGAATATCAGTTCTTTGTGGGTTATTTACGTAAACCCGGCGTTAAATCGCCAGAACGAAGCAGTCAATTGCAAAGCAGCCAAATCGATAAATTAAGCGACCGTGATATTTCTCATGCAATAATTGGGTCGCTGTGTAGCTTGTGGCACCATTTTGCTTAAATTAATGGTCACTTATGTCAACATTAATCAATTGTAGCCTCACAAAAAATTGGTTATCATACTTTATCAGCGCAAAGAATTCACGGTGACAACTATTTCTTGCTCATTTTCGAAAAAATACGATGCGATGATGCTGCTTGATCATAAAGCGCTCCATGCAATCACTTTCTTTGGATAAAATGGTTTTTCGAGGGCTGTTTGGGGATTTTTTGAGCCAAATGAGAGATCATTTGTTTGTTTATATAACCGCCTAATTGAAAATGAACCTTATCACTAAATGAATGATTTTGTTAGAAAATGTCTTGTTTTCGTTTCGTTGTTAAAGCAGCCAATTCATAAACTTTCGCCGCAAACAATCGACGAGTTGAATTTAATAAGTAAAATATTGTGAAAAGTGCCTCTAGTGATGCCCAATTGTTGCGAATGTCAACGACTTGATGTTTTACACTCATTCTTAACAGTTTCCTGTATAGCGGAAATTCATTTGACATTGGCATTTTATAAAAGTTCGCCGCAAATAATGGGCGAGTTGAATTTAATATGCAAAGTGCCTCTAGTGATGCACAATTCTTGCAAATGTCGCCGACAACACTTTCTTGTACAGCGGCTGTTTAAAAAAAAATTTTTTTTTTTAAGTTTGACGATGGTAACACTTTTTTGAAATAATTATAAATGGCAACACCGTTTTATGTAATTCCAGTTTTAAGTTTTAAGTGGTAAACATTTTTTTGTAAGGCAGTTATTTAGAAGTGGCAACACTTTTCTACAGAAACAATTCTAAGTGGCAGTATTTTTTATAGAAAATTTCTGTTAGTGGCAAACATTTTTTTTCATGCAAATATTGAGAAGTTGACAACAAATTTGTAAACAAAAATATGTGGAAATATACGCAAGTGGTAACACTTTTGTACAGAAACAATTCTTTTTTAGAAAATTTTTGTATTTTTATTTTTAATTAAACAAAATTTTCTTAAAGTTATTTAAAGATGGCAACCTTTTATTTTAATATTTACCAGTGGCAACATTTTTGTATGAAAACAATTCCAAATGAAATGATTTTTTATAGAAAAGTTTTAAAGGGGCAAAAATTTTTTTCTGTAGACATTTAGCAGTGGCAACACTTTTTAAACAGAAATAATTTTAAGCAGAAATACTCTTTAAAGGAAATTTTTTTTAAGTGGCAAATTTTTTTTATGTAACCATTTAGAAGTGGCAACATTTTTGTAAATAAAAGTATGTAGAAATATACGCAAGTGGTAACACTTTTCTACTTAAATATTTAAAAGTAACAACATTTTCAAGTGACAAATATTTTTTTTATAGTATTAGTTTAAATCGAAAACATTTTTCTTAAAAAACATTAACAAATGGCAACCTTTTTTTTACCAAAACTTAAAAGTGGCAACACTTGTCTGCTGAAAAAATTTATAAATATAAAAATCTTTTGCATAATCAATTTTAACAAGCAAAAATTATTTTATTATAATGTTTAGAAGTGACAGCAGTCGTGTAAAAAATATAGACATCTGGCAACTCTTTAAAAACAAAAAAAAGTTTAGCCAGCGGCAAAACTTTTTAATAAAAATAAATAATTTTAAAAAAAATAAATAGAAAAATAATAAACAGAAAAAATTACAAGTAGAAATAATTTTTTACCAACACGTTTGCAGATGGCAACTCTTATTTTAATAAAAAGTTGCAACACTTGTCTAAAGAAGCAGATGCAATTGGCAAAACTTTACTATGTTAACTTTGAAAAGTGGCAAGATTTTTGTATTTCTTCATGGCACTTGGCGACACTTTTCTTTAGAAACATTTTGGCAGACAGCAACTTTTTACAAGCAACAAAAATTTTCTATAGAAACATTCATACCTGTCACTAACTCCCTAAAGAAACATTGACAATGAATAAATAATAAGAGAAAACAGTTTCCAGCAGAAAACTTTTCAGTGGTAACATTTTTTTTCCAGAAACCTTGCGAGAAAATTTGAATGTGGCAAAATAGTCCTATTAAAAATATTTAAAAGTGGCAACACTTTCATAAAAACCTTTTGAAGTAGTAACGTTTTTTAACAGCAACATTCGCAAGTGTAAACACGATACTAAAGAAACACTGATAAGTGAAAGTATTCTGAATTTACAAGTGGCAACACTATTTTCCTGATATATTTATAAGTGGCAACATTTGCTTACTGAAAATTTTCTAAGTAGAAATTTACTTTTGTAAAAGCTTTCTGCAAGTCGGAAAATTTTTCCACACAAGCAACTACAAGTGGTGACAGTTTTGTACAGAATCATATGTAGGTGGCAACATTTCCTATGGGCACTTTTATAAGTGGCAACGTGTTTTTTAGAGCATTATTGAGTTTGCTTAAAGAAATGAATATTGTTGAAATCGGCTCGACTTTTTTTGTTACAGATTTATGGAAATAAATTAAATTTTCTCATTTAAATAATTTCAGCATTTTGTCTCGTTAAAGCTCAAAGAACATTCGACCAAACTGCTCGAACTTATTTAACCAGAAAACAAAAAGAATTGTTTTAGTGATTGTGCAGTTGTGATTAAAAAAAGCTTAATTTTACGTTAAATATAATTAACACAGGGTGGTCCATATAGCGTTTGGAATTCGTTTTTACTACTAATAAAACAAAAATTAACAATTATCAAATTTTATCAACAACAAAAGAGTTTCTACAAAAAAGTGTTGCCACTTTTTGATTTCCCTATGGAAAAGTTTCACTTGTAACATTTATATAGAAACATAGTGACACATACGTATATTTCTGTTGAAGCGTTTTTAATTTAAGAAATATTTCTCTTATCTTTCTTCACAAAAGTGTTGCCACATTTAAATATTTCTATTAAACAAATTAGCAGCTTTCAAATTTGTCTTGGGACAGGTGCTAATAACTATGAAAGTGCTAATATTTCTATAAAAAAAGTGTTGCAACTTGCCAGGATCTTGAAAAAGTTCAGGCACTTCTTAAACTTTATTAAGATGAGTGTTGCCACCTGCAAATGTTGTGGTAGAAAAACACTATTACATTTAAATGTTTCTATTGAAAAGTTTGCTTACTTTTTATGTTTTTTAAGGAAAGATTTTTCACTTGCTAATGTTTATAAACAAAGGTTTTTAGGGTTAAGTAGGTTTCTTAATAGAGAGGCTATTTTTTTGTTATAAATATTGCCGTAGAAATGTGTTGCCCCTTGTTAATGTATATGGCGAAGAACATTGCCACCTGCAAATGATTCAGCAGAAATATTAATTTACTTCTTCGGTAAATGTTTTTATTAAACAGTTTTGCCACCTGCAATATCGTTTTTTTTTGTTTGGAAGTTTGCCACTAGTTTAGGTTTATAACAATAGCTCTTGCGCTGAATATGTTGCTTAACAAAAGTGCTGCCATTTCTAAATGTTGGTAAGGAGTAAATTGAATTAAAATGAATGAAAAAAAGCACATCTTCAACTTTTTATTATTTATTAAGAAGAGTGTTGTACCTGCAAGTATTTTAGTAGAAAAATATTTTTGTTAGAAAGTTTAGCCACTCACTAATGTTTATAAACAAAAGTTCGTGCAACTAAATATGTTTCTTAACAAAAGTGCTGCCACTTCTAAATGTTGCTATGGAATAAATTCAATTAAAATTAATTAAAAATAAAGAACATTTTATACTTTTTAATATTTATTAAGAAGAATGGTTGTCACCTGCAAGCATTTTAGTAGAAGAATATTTTTATTGAAAAGTTTTGCCATTTGCTAATGTTTATGAACAACAACACCTTTCACAGTTACAAACACAGTTAAGTGTGTTTTTAAACAAAAGTGCTGCCACTTCTAAATATTTCTATAGAATTAAATATTTTTCTATAGAAATGTTTTGCAACTTATAAAGTTTTTTTAGCAAAATTTTTTTAATTTTTTTAATGACATAAATATTGTTACGGATGTGTTTTGCTTAAGTTTTAAAAGAAAATAATTAAGCAATAAAGTAAACTACTGGGTAAGTTGTTTACTAACTGCATGGCTTGCTAAGAAAACTTATACATGCAAGACAACAACAAATTTCTAGTTAAATACTGCGTAGAAATTTTATACACACAAAAACAACAACAATTAGATATGCTGTTAACTAACTGTGTAGTTTTCTCAAAAAACTTATATACACAAGACAACAACAACTATCTTAAAATAAATTTCAATAAGAAACTTTATCAGAACAAAAAACAAAAATACACACAGACATACAGGCGCCTATACATTGAATGTACAACATACAACAACGAGATGTGATACAAAGGGGGTAGAAGATTCATAATTTTTCTAGACTTCTACAGGACAAATATAAAAAGACAGCAAACTGTGTAGATATTTTATACACGCAAACAACAACAATTTTATATGCTATTTACTAACTGCGTAGTTTTCTAAGAAAACTTATGTACATAGGACAACAACAACTATCTTAAAATAAATTGCAGGAAGAAGCTTTATTAGCATAAAAACAAAAATACACGCAGACATACAGGCGCCTGTACATTGAATGGACAACATACAACAACGAAATGTGATAAAAAGGGACTACAAGATTCTTAATTTTTCTAGACTTCTACAGGACAAATATAAAAAGGCAGCGTCTGAGTGGATAGTTAGTTGAAAAATAAACCTCGTGAAGTAAAGACGTGCGTCTTAAGTAAATTGTTCTATAGTGTCCACTTTGTTTGTAGTTAAAGTAAATAAATTTGTAATTAATTTACAAATTTTAAAATCTAGTGTTATTTATTTTGCAATAAAGAACTGACGTAACAATATTTTACTTTGAACAAAAGCAAAAAACTTTATATGAATCACCCGTTATTTCGTATAATTTTAATACGAATTTAAATGCTGCTACTAACAGTTTTAACTTATTTATTCATGAGATCAGGTGTGCGAATATAAATACCAGCAACTACAAATATGTATGTATATTGCACAAATACAACAACAAATTTTATTTGTGCAAGCGGTGTTATTTTATACTCCAACATGATTGTCAAGTGGTTGTGTGGTCCTTTTGTGGTTTCCATTTATTTCATAAAATAAAACAAAAACGAAAATGAAGAAGATGAAAAAAAAAACTAAATAAATATTGTAGTTATGAACAGTGTTGGCTGGCTTAAAATAAACGTTAACATATTTTATCCATATATCCATTTTAATATTTAAAAGTTAATGCAATTCAGCTTTTCAAACATTTCGCCATTTAAATAATTTTAATTTAAATTATCCAGAGATGAAAGCAAAAATATACAAAAACCTCATAAATAACTAAAATTAAAAAAAAAGACAAAAAATTTATTCATTCATTTCCAATTATTCGTATTTGTGCCAAAAAAAAAATGTCATTTAATCTAAGTTTGCATAAAAATTCTTGAAATAAACTTAAAACAATTTCAAAATATTAACAAAATTTCCTGAGATAAAAGCGCAAAAGCAAAATTGCTTAAATGACTTTTATAAGATCCCGTTATTAATTATATTATGATGAAGGGAACTTGTTGATCATTCAATATTAGGGGTATCCAATGACCGTAACGATAGAAATCCCTCGCTTAGGTAATTGATTTAGTAAAAATCCTGTGTCGGCTGGGTAGCCTTCAACTTTAGCAACAGAGTTTCGATGCAAGACATGCTATGGATTCCGCTTTCAACTCTTAAAGACCCTAGGCTTCAAAATCTCTTACGTCTAGTTGGAGAATTAGTTACGAGTAGGAATCTACGAGGGTGGATCAATAAAGTTTGTGACTTTTTGAATGAAACACAGTTTTTTTTTGCAAACCAAAAATTTATTTTTCAACATAATCTTCTTTTAACTCAGTACACTTAGTCCAACGTTTCTCCAAGTTTTGTATCCCTTCAAAAAAATATAATTTTTCGGGGGCGCTAAAATGCCTACAAAATAATAATTTCATCGTTGAAGCTAAATCTCTTTCCACCGAGCCATTTCTTTAGGTTAGAAAGTAGTCACTAGGGATAAAATACGGCGAATATGGCGGTTGAGGTAGCAATTCGTAGCCCAATGCACAGAGTTTGGCCATTGAGTTTTTGTATCCCTTAAAACAAAATAAGATTCTTTGAGGTCCCATCCCCCCCCCCCCCCCCCCAGGGGCACATTTATCGGTCTATCTAGACCTGTGCTGCTGGGGGTATAAGGGAGCCTAGTGCCCTAAAAGCAATTAGGGTGTCAACTGGAAGCTCCACTTTATTTCCACGGGAATCAGTAAGCTCGCAGAGTTCCGCTAATTGTCTCTTTAGACTTTTAGCTGTTTCTCTGACTGATTATTGAGGTTGGCCCTTCGGGAGTGTCGTGGTGGTTGTGATTTTGCGGCCCCAGCATGAACTGATTATGTGGCCCAGGATCATCTCGCCTTTAATAATACCAACGGATGAATGATCCGGAACCAGTGAGTCATGTGTTCTGGACCAGGAGCCAGATAATCTCCAGCTCTTCAGCAAGGAGTAGTGGTTTGCAACCCTGCTTTGGAACCGCTGAAATTGCAACTAGGAAACACCTGTTGCTGAAATTAGTTCTCGGCTTCCTAGGGCGCGAATGATGTTGTTTTTCATTCCCAGTGGTTTGACCACCATCTGATTAGGGCTTACGGCCAGGTGCAGGTGTAAATCTCATCACGAACTGTTCGAGGTACTTAAAGTAGGCATTTTCTTCGCCAATAATTTCACTGTTGGAGCTAACTATCTTTTCACAGAGCCATTTCTTTAGGTTTGGAAATAGGAAGTAGTCACTAGGGGCTAAATCCGACGAATATGGCGGTTGAGAAAATAATTCGTTACCCAATTCATAGAATTTGACCATTGAAACTGCACACGTGTGCGCACCCGTATATTATCTTTACGAAAAAGAACTTTTTTCTTGGCCATATCGGGTCGTTTTCTTTTTAAATCCTCATTAAATCCGTCTAATAAGTTGGCATAATAATTGTTGTTTTTCCCTTTTGAAGGTAATCGATGTAGATTATCTCACCTGCATACCAAAAAACTATTGCCGTTACCTTATTGTCCGACAAACTTACCTTGTTCTTCTTTGGAGCAACCAATCGCTTAGATTGCTTGGTCTCCGTAGTACAGTAATGGATACATGTTTCATCCGCAGCTACAAAATGCCGCAAAAACTCATTCGTATTGCAGTTAAACAACTCCAAACAATCCTTTGAAGTTGTCACACGTTTACGTTTATGGTCAGTTGAGAGGAAATGCGTCATCCATCTTGCAGACAGACAAATTTCTTGAACTCAGCTGATCATTTAAAATCGAAACCACAATGCCATATGAAATGCCTATGGCCTCAACAATCTCACGCACTTTTACTCTTCGGTCGGCCAGCACCATATCGTGAAGTTTTTCGACATTTTCGGGTGTACTGACCTCAATTGGCCATCCAGAACGTTTAGCGTCATTTGTACTTGCGCTACCCAAACGAAAGTCAGTAAATCACTTTTTTTACCATTCAAATCGATGGTGCAGAGTACCCATAGTATTTATCGAGCTTTTCCTTGGTTTGATTGACGGTTTTTTGTTTCGCCAAAAATAATGTTTAATGAGTACTCGAAATGCATTTTTTTCCATTTTTGGAAAAATACACATGGTTGAATCCGCATGTTTTTGTATTTGACTCGATTTTCGTTGAGATAGCATCCATTTTTGATCGATTGGCCAGTGTATCGTTTTTTAGCAGAACAGTTCATAGATCGAATAAACTCCCTTCAGAGGTCTTTCCTTTCAATTTAGGGAAATTTAAATGGAATATCCAGAAACACTATTCCCTCTTTCCTTCTTTCCATAACCTAATTTCCTAGTTCTAGTACAATGCGTTGCATGAGTAGGGGCCATTTCCTGAGTACTTTGTTCAACGCAAAGTAAATGCTGTCACTCGTTCAAAATGTTGACAGTAATCTGTTAACAGGTTTTCCTTATTGGCAACAGTGTTACATTTGATATAACTACCTACGAGCGAAGTCCGAAAAGTCATGGACTCATTGGTCCGCTCTCTAGGATTAAGTTCGAACTTAATTTCTGAAAAATTTATGTCCTTTAAAGTTTAACGTGTTTCCTCTGCAATGTTGTGGCTATTTAAAAGAAGTATATGATTATTTAGGGGGAGGTAGGAAACTGTGATCGATGCTTATTACATCTCCTGCTTCCTCCATGTTCTATGGCACGTCTTGTGTCGATGGAATGGGAAACCATTCAAATTATTCAACAGTCACCTTTGCATCTATTAAAAGTGACAGTCTAATGTGCACTTTGGTCAGGATAAATCACTGAAAATATAAACGGCGTAACGGTAACTGTAAATGGAATGCGATATCGCATGCTTTGGGCTTGATGAACATGTGGTGTTAACAAGACAGTGCCACATCGCACATAGCTAGGATTATTCCCCCCGGAAGCACATGATAGTCTTTATGGATCCTACTTATTCCATCTAGACTGGTGTCTTACGGGGTAATAGGGAGCCCAGACCCCTTCAAGGCTAGTAGGAGCCAACTGAACAATCCACTAAATTTCCACGGGAATCAGTAAAGCTCCAGAGTTCCGCTATTTGCCTCTTTAGGCATTTAGCTGTTCTCTGGCTGATTAATTGAGGTTGGCCCTTTTGGGCGTATCGTGGTGGCTGTGTGTTTCGAGGCCCTCGTTTGAGTTTGTGGGTCGGATCATTCACAATGAACACAATGAATGGTCCAGGTCCAGTAAGTATGAATGCCGTCATGTTCTTAATTATATTAAGCTTCATGCGTTCTGGACCAGGAGTTGGAAAGTCTCCAACTCTTTAGCAAGGAGTGAAGGCTGCGGCCTACTTCGGGCTTTCGAAATTGCTACTAGGAGTGACTGGAGGATATACGTATTCGATGGTCTCCTAGGGCGTGAATGACGTTTGCAAATCATTTAAGTGGTTTAACCACCATCTGATTATGACTACCTTGTCGGTGCAGATGTAAATCAAATCACATCATAGCCAGGATTATTCCCCCCGGAGGCACATGATAGTCTTTATGGATCCTACTTATTCCATCTAGACTGGTGTCTTACGGGATAATAGGGAGCCCAGGCCCCTTCAAGGCTAGTAGGAGCCAACTGAACAATCTACTAAATTTCCACGGGAATCAGTAAAGTCCCAGAGTTCCGTTATTTGTCTCTTTAGGCATTTAGCTGTTCTCTGGCTGATTAATTGAGGTTGGCTCTTTTGGGCGTATCGTGGTGGCTGTGAGGGCCTCGAGCCCTCGTTTAAGTTTGTGGGTCGGATCATTCACAATGAACACAATAAATGGTCCAGGTCCAGTGAGTATGAATGCCGTCGTGTTCTTAATATAATAATCTTCATGCGTTCTGAACCAGGAGTTGGACAGTCTCCAACTCTTCAGCAAGGAGTGAAGGCGGAGGCCTATTCCGGGCTTTTGAAGTTGCCACTAGGAGTGGCCGGACGATGTACGTATCCGAAGGCTTTCTAGGGGGAGTATGACGGTACGTACTATCCACAATGGTTTGAGCACCATCTAGTTAGGGCTAACTGCCAGGTAGAGATGTAAATCAAATCACGTAATAGCCAGGATTATATCCTGACACATTGATATGTTTTGATGGAAATCTATTATCATTGCATGTGTTAACGGGGGTAAAATTTGAGCGCAGTCCCCTGAAGGTTGGCAGGGAGTCAACTGGAAGCTTTATGTTATTTTCACGGGAATCAGTAAGCCGCAGAATTCAGCTAATTAGTTCTTTAGTGTTTTTAGCTGTTCTCTGTCTGATTAATGAGGTAGGCTCTTCGGGAGTATCGTGGTGGCTATGGTTTCATGGCCATCATGAATTTTGATTAAGGGGCCAGGAGCATCTCACCTTTACTGAGAGCAATGGGTGAATGATTCGGATCCAGTGAGCATGCGTGTCATCTGTTCTGGACCAGGAGCTGGATAGTCTCCAGCTCTTCAGCAAGGGGTGGTGGTTGGCGATCCTGCTTCGAAACCTACAAAATTGCAACTTGGAATAACCTGTTGCTAGAAATTAGTCTTCGGCCTCCTAGGGTGCGACGCAAGCATCATATCGCCTAAGTGGTCGGGTTATAGCATACATACGCTAGGTGTCGACGTAAATCATATCACGCATAGCCAGGATTACAATCGAATTACTATTAGACCGTTTTTCCACAACAAGTTATTTCAAGAAACGGTGATGTTGATTGGCCTTCACGGTCGTCTGATTTGGCTACTCCGAAGTTCCTTTTGTGGGGGGGGATATGTAAAAAGTAAGGTTTATGCCAACAAACCAGAATCGCTTGAGTAACTTAAACGATATGTTCGTGATGAAATTAATGAAATACCGCGTGAAATGTGTGAGAATGTAATGAAAAATGTGCTCAAAAGGGTTCGCATTTGTGAGGCTAACAGGGGCGGATATTTTTCTAATATTGTATTCCATACATAATGGCCGACATTAAATAAAACACTTACCAATATAAGAATCTAAACAGGGTGTCTCGGTACACAGCCTGTTGTTATACCTTTCCCTCCCTTAAATTTGGTGTTCTCCTTTCTTAACCAGATGGGATCAGTTATACCTTATATACAATCTGGATAAGAGAGCTATTATTTATATACTTTAATAATAAATTATCAGCTTACGACCCATTCCATTCCATTTTATTACGTTCCTATTTTAATTTTTTCAAAATCATCGTTGTAAAGGAAAATGGCAGAATTTTTAATAGGAAATGAACTCGCCAACATGAAATTCATTAAATGAAATAAAATTAAATAAAAAGAAATATTAAATAGAGACTATTTGCAACTAAAATAAAAATGTTAAGTTTAGTGCAGCATCATTAAATTTCTATGTCAATGAGCTCTGCAGTCTGCACAAATCACACAAACAAACAAACAAACAAACAAACAAACAAACAAAAAACACAAAAGACAAAAATGTCATAAAATTTATTTACAGAAAGATTTCCATTCTATTCGTTAACTAGTTTTTATGATTACGAAAAAAGAAAAAGAAACAAGAATAAATGAAATAAAATAAAATATAAAATTAAACCCCTTTTCAGCTTTAGAAATCATAAGAATCGCATTACAATTTTTATTTTCTTTTCGTTAATTTCTAACGATAAACATGTTATTTGCTATACACGCCCATACATGATGTATTTACATTTTTTACATTTTTTACATTTTCTTTTCCACTTAATAATACTTAAGTAATTTTTTTATTATATTCATTTAATTTATGCATTTAATTATCACTTGAACTTGCTATTATTTAATATATTTACTTATTTAGTCTATTTAGTTCAGTGCACTTTATTCTCGATACGATTATGCTTCACTAAATAAATTGAAAGAATTGCAATCAATTTTAATTTTGTGTTAAAAGTTGAATTAAAAAAAATTTATTTATTTATTTATTTATTTTTATCTGTCAATAAGCTTTTTAAAAAAAAAAAAAATAATTTTCGTACCGGTAATTGATGCCATATTTAGGGCAAAATCTGGTTGAAATTAGAAAAAAAATGAAATAGAGGGTCTGTCAAATAACTTTTTCTTGTTGTTGTTTTAAATGCTATAAACAAAACTACTAAATATTTAAAAAAATTTTTTTTTAATTGAAAGTACAATCGTTATGGTTAATAATGGAAAATAATTTCATTCAAATGGCTGCCACGGCTGGCCATGCAATAGCCTACACGAGCAGTCCAATTTTTAAGCACATTATCGATTGTGTGCAGCTGCACTTCACCAATGCCTTCACGAATATTGTCCTTTAAAGCGTCAATTATCTCTGGCTTGTCGGCGTAACACTTATCTTTGACGGCATCCCACAAATAATCGTCCAACGGTGTCAAATCGCAGCTCCGAGGTGGCCAAACGACATCAGCTCTGCGGCTAATAATGCGATCTGCAAAAATAGGGCACAAAACATCAAGTGTAGCTTCGGCTGTGTGGCACGTACCGCCGTTCTGTTGAAATCAAATTTTCCCAATATCCCCTCCTCTTCAATTTTTGTGAATAAAAATTCGTTCAACATGGCCCAATAACCATCGCCATTGACTGTAACGGCCACTCCTTGCTCATTTTCGAAGAAAAATGGCCCAATTGTGGCTCTGAACCAAAAACGGCACCAAACAGTGAGTGTGATTTGTTTTACATCCGCACCTGGC
Organism: Trichopoda pennipes; assembly: GCA_030448955.1. Lineage (NCBI taxonomy): Eukaryota > Metazoa > Arthropoda > Insecta > Diptera > Tachinidae > Trichopoda > Trichopoda pennipes. Next base: position 6,191,450 of record JASKUP010000175.1, read on the forward strand.
TATGTAGCCTTAATCAGATGGTGGACAAACCACTATTGTATAATTTGGAACGTCATACAGGCGTCCTAGGAAGCCGAAGACATAATTCTAAGCAACAGAACTACCTAGTTGCAACTTCAATGATTCCAGGGCAGGGCTGCAAACCATCACACCTTGCGAAAGAGTTGGAGACTTTCAACTGCTGTCCAGAACACATGTCTACCATGCTCACTGGACTGGATCCATATAAAAACCATTAAAACCGTAATACTGTTATGGGGCCGCGAAACCACAACCATCACGATACTCCCATTTAGGGGCCAACCTCAATGATCAAATAATGAACTCTGCGGCTCACTGATCCCCGTGGAAATAAAGTGGAGCTTCCAGTTGACTCCCTGCTTATCTTCAGGGGACTGGGCTCCCTTTTTCTCCAGTTGCACTGAGTCTGGATAGTGGAATTCTATAAAGACCATATTTATATGCCCCTGGGGGGATACCAAACAGTGACTCGTTTTGGGTGCGTCGACTTTTCAATGTATGCCTGTGGCTTCTCTGTGCCCCAAATGCGACAATTTTGCTTGTTTACATGCCCGCCAAGATCAAAATGAGCTTCATCTGAAAAGATGATTTTTTTTTTGCAAAGTCGGCATCTTCTGTAAGTCGATAGCGAAGCGAAAACTCATTGGATGGTCACTTGACTTCAACTTCTTAATTTTTTTTTTTAATTTTTTTTTAAGAGAAGTAGCACTCAGGCAGCAACAATGCCTATTTAGTCAAGTATCATGCTACATTCTTTAGGAAAGAGATAGAGAATAGATGAAACAGGTGGTGAAAGTAGAAGGATAGTCGGAAATTAACTGCCGTATAAAGACAACACAGCTACCAGTGACTATGCCTTCATCGCTGAGCAGCCCCACCGACAGTCAATTTTTATTTTTAGGTAGTGAAACCAAGGTCTTCGTTGGGAATCGAACCCACAACCCCCATATTTACAAGCTAGTACACTACCTACTAGCCTACAGGGGCACCTATTGGAGCGCCGACCCATATATGAGAGTTGTATTCCATTTTTGGACGGATATAGGTGGTATAAATAGCACGAAGATCGCATGGAGTGAAGTATGCCTTAGAACACTTTAAAGAACACTTGAAAGTTTCTTTGGAAACCTGAAAAATATGCTTAGTCCATCGAACATTACACTGAAATTTCATGCCAAGAACATCAAAAGCTTCCAATTCCGTAATATGCAGCACAATTTACGAACACAGATCTATGCGTAAGCATGCAACATTGTGTCGTATCGACTCTACTCACAGGACTCCATACCGAGATTGTTGCGAGATCATGATTGAGTGTAATTTTCAAGTTCCGCCTTTTAGAATTCACCTCCAACGGGTTCGGTCTATAATTTAATGAATACGAATGATAAATGGTGCTGTCATCTGCGAAAGAGTAAAGAGGGTTGAAAATTTGACAAAGAAGATAATTTAGAAAAATAAGAAATAGGGTAGACCATTTATAGCGCACTTCGTTTCGTATATTTAAATATTATAGTCTTTTTGTTTTAGACAGGGTGATCTATATAAGATAAAATAATAATAATTTTCATGAATTAATTAATTAGTTAAGTAATATTATCATGTGGGACATCTTTCACCTAATTTATGGAAACAATACTATTTTCTGTTCACTTTTGACTTCAAATAATCCCGAAAAAAATCATTGGATTGAATTGGATTGATCGCCAAGATCGTATGGTGGATCTAGATGACCAATCCCGAGACAAAATTTATGTACAAAAAACGAAAAGTCTCAGACAGAAAGTCGCTCAATTAAGTCAGAAATAAATCTGTTAATGTGAACTAAAAAACCAGTAAATTGTTGCCATTTCTGGCGGTGTAAACCGTCATTGCTGGCTGATTGCTCCGGTATAAAAGATTTCAGCAACACAGTTCTGGATGTAACTGGATATTTCAATACATACTTGACGATTATCATCATTCCAAATGCATCAGTTTTGCTTGTTGAAGTATCCATTTCAAAAAAACGAGAGCTTAATCGCCAAAAAAAATTCGCTTATAAAAATCGTCGATGGCTATTTGGGTTTGGGCTCGACTTTGCACAATTCGGAAGTGTTAATATGACAATAAATGACTTAACTGCTATCAAAACGGCTACCAGTTAAAAATATGTTGCCAACTTCAAGTTCTATACCGATATAAAAAAACACCCGTTACCTTTTTCCATTATTTAAATTTATTATTTCGCTTAACAGGCGATGCTTTGACTAATTTATATTTTATCATCTTATAATTATGTTAGTAAAATTACAGTGTATGTATGAGTTTATGTTTATGTTTGTGTTTGTGCATGTGTTTGTATTTATGATAATTTTATGCAAATCTTTTTAAATTTATGTATAAAAATAAATAAAGAAGTAAAATAATGATGCATGATTTATTCTGACTTGAGAAAAACAATTTTTCTTACATTTTTTTCTTAAAGACACAGCACAGGCACAAACACATATGTACATATAAACATATGTGTATATGCTTATGTTGTTTAAGCAATAACAAACAGTGGAGCTACGTATAAAAAATAATCACTAAAATATTTTTAGTTAGCTTTAGTTCTCTTTTAGAATCACACTCTCTTTATCTGTGTTTTAGATCATAAAATGCACTGTGATATTTTACAGTGGGTCACTTCCTAAATTATTAACAGTTTGTAGTTTTTCGAAGTTCTAAAACGTTATTAAAGCAGATTTGTAGAGGAATCAAGAGTATCTTAAACATCTCAAAAATGGCTTTTGAATATTAAAAAAATAATAAACTTTATTTTATAATATTGTTACGGTTGTGTCTTGCTGAAGTTTTAAAAGAAAATAATTAAGTATTAAAGTAAACTGCTGGGTGTGCTGTTGTTTACTCTGCATGACTTGCTAAGAAAACTTATGCACGCAAGACAACAACAAATTTCTAGTTAAAAACTGTGTAGAAATTTTATACACGCAAAACAGCATTAATTTAATGTGCTGTTTACTAACTGCGTAGTTTTCCCAAAAAAACTTATGTACACAAGACAACAACAGCTATCTTAAAATAAATTCCAGGAAGAAACTTTATCAGCATAAAAAACAAAAATACACACCGATCAACAGGCGGCTATACATTGAATGAATAACATAACAACAACAAAATGTGATACAAAGGGAGTTTTTAATTTTTCTAGACCTCTAGCGGATAAAAATAAAAGGCAGCGTCTGAGTGGATAGCTAGTTAGTTGAAAAATAAACTTCGTGAAGTGAAGACGTGCATCTTAAGTAAATTGTTTTGTAGTGTCAACTTTACTTGTAGTTAAAGTAAATAAATTTATAATCTAAAATCCGGTGTTATTTATTTTGCCATAAAGAACTCAACAACAAAGCGTTTATAAAAAAAATATAAACGTAAAAATATTTTCAGCCGATTTCATCCAAAATATTATTGCACAATTCTATATCCAAAAAACATTTAACCTTTATTCCAACTTAAGATTTATATGGGGCCCTAACAAATTTATTTGGTTTTGGAAGGTATATTTTGTTTTGTCGCCATTTTAATAAACATTAGTCTTGACAGTTCATATTTGGGAGTCGTAAAGTAGGCACGTGGCAAATTTATTATGAAAAAATATTCGATAAACCAACGTGTTTTAAACGTTAAAATATTTCATCAAATTCAATCATCGATTGCTGTGACAATGAAAAAGTTACATGAAATTTTTGGAAGAAACAACGTGCCAACAAAACGCACTATTTATCGGGTAGTGAATGATTTCGAAGAAAGAGAATTTGAAGGTGATACGCCTCTAAGCATGGACCACAACGTACTGCAAGATCAACTGACAACATTATTACTGCTCAAGAAAGTGTTCAGAACAATTTATCAACCTCAATTCGTTAATGCTGTGTTCAGGAGCTTGGTCTTCAAAGAGCAGCCATACTTGCATTTGCATTTGTTTCTCTATAAGATTCAGTTGACACAAGAGCTTCTTTCGCAAGATCATTTAAGCCGCCGTACATATGTCAATAGGATTTTACAGCTCGCCTATGACAACCCTGATTTTCATGAACAAATCATAATGAGCGATGAGGCACACTTTCATTTGAATGAATAATATGAATTAACAGAATAGTCGGTTCTGGGTAATGGCAAACCCTCAAATTATTCAACAGTCACCTTTGCATCTATTAAAAGTGACAGTTTGATGTGCAATTTGGTTAGAAGGAATCATTGGACCTTATTTCTTTAAAAATGAAAATGGGAAGCGATATCATGATATGATTGAAAATTATTTAACGCCCCACAACAAGACCGTGCCACATCGCATACAGCCAGCATTACAATGGCATTACTGCGATACCTCTTTCTACAACAAGTTATTTCAAGAAACGGTATTTGTTGATTGGCTTCCATGGTCGTCTGATTTGAGTGCTCCGGATATCTTTTTGTGGGGATAGCTGAACAGCAAGGTTTATGCAAAAAAAAAACTAGAAATGGTTAAGCAACTTAAGCTTAAAATATTTGTGATGAAATTAATGAAATAACGCGTGAAATGTATGTATGAATGTAATGAAAAATGTGCTCAAAAGGGCTCCCATTTGTGAGGCTAATAGAGCTGGGCATTTATCTGATATTGTATTTTATACATAATTGCCGACATTAAATAAAACATTTATCAATAAAAGATGTATTCTCTTTCATATTTGTATGCCTTCCCGGCGGTTATCTTGTATAAGACCCAAATAAAAAACGGCTTAAAAGACCTTGACATTACGTGTGGTGGAACCAAAAAAATGCCTCTAAAGCTGTTTGTCTTGTGCACTCGATATCGAATGTGGGGATTTGCCCCAGATCTTCGCAAATTTATTTACATGAAATATTTGTTGATATTTATTGATCAACAATTTTTGACGTTACTGACTATTGCAGGATCATACGATACTTATCGAAAAAAATTTATATATACTTTTTTAAAAAAGAGAAATAGCACTTCAGCCAACAATGCCTATTTAGTCAAGTATCGTGCTTTATTCTTTAGGAAAGGGATAGAGAAGAGATGAGACAGGTGGTGAAGGTAAAAGGATTCTTACGGAAATTAACTGTCGTATAAGATAGCACAGCGACCACTGACCATGCCTTCATCACTAAGCAGCCCCACCGACAGTCAATTTTTATTTTTGTAGTGAAAAAAAAATAGCCAAGGTTTTTGTTGGGTATCGAACCCACAACCCCCAGACTACGAAGCTAGTACTCTACCTACTAGCGCACAGGGGCACCGGTAAAACGAAAAATATATAAATTCAAACCTAAATTTTAGTTAAACTTAAAGAAAAATGTAAGATATGCTTCTTCTGGCATTTTAACTTAATCATGACATCTGGCATATGACCATCATGGCTGGCTCAATCGTAGAATAGTCGGGAGATCCAATATTCAACTAATTTTTCCAAAATTTGCAGCCGTATATCAGTAATAACGTGGTGAATATTGTTCTCTAAGTGGTTATTCATTTCGGGTTCAGGGGCGTAGACTAGCGACTTCATTCATCCCCACAGAAACTAGTCTACCCTTAAGTCGTATGACTCCCCGGGGGCACATATATATGGTCTTTGGGGATAGCAACAACTTAGACCTGTGCAACTGGGGGAATAAGGGAGCCCAGTCGCCTGAAGTCAGCAGGGGTACAACCTTTAAACTCCACTTTATTTCCACGGGAATCAGTAACCCCCAGAGTTCCGTTATTTGTCTCTTTAGACATAAAACTGTTCTCTGACTGATTATTGAGGTTGGCCCCTATATGGAAGTATCGTGGTGGTTGTGGTTTCGCGGCCCCATATCACACCTACCTGGTGAAATATTCCCAGATCCAGTGAGCATGCTAGTCATGTGTTCTGGAGTGATGATTTGCAGCCCTACTCTGGAATCATCGAAGTTGCTACTAGAAAGTTCTGTTGCATAGAATTATAGCTTCGGCTTCCTAGGACGAGCATGACGTTCAAAATTATGCAGTGGTTTGATCCACCATCTGATTAAGGCTTCATGGCCAAGCGCGGATGTAAATCTAATCCCACACGTTAAGTCGTATGATCTTGGAGGCCAATTCATGGGTCTGAAACGTGATAATTTCCAGTTACCAAACGTTTCCTTTGATAAATAAATTATGCGGAGCTGTGTGACTTGTTGCGCCATCTTGCGCCTTTGAAATTACAGGTCTTGCATATCATGGTTGTTCAATTGATGGTCACCATTGACACTGTAACGTTCTGCCCAGAATCATTCTTAAAGAAGTAGGGACCAATGATTCCACCAGCCCATATGACACACCAAACAGTAAGTTTTTCTGAATGTAGTAACAGTGTCTCAATATAAGTTTAAGGATTGTTAGCACTCCAAATACAGCACTTCAGTTTATTGACGTATCCATTTAAATAAAGGATGACGCTCATATCGCTAAGCAAAATTCGCTTGTGAAATTTGGAGTCAATGAAAATCTTATTATGGACCCAACTGCCAGAATTTCGAAACATTATTCAGGCATTAGATTTTTCACGATAAAATGTCAGGCTAAACTTGACATAAATCACTTGACAGCTGGAAAAATGATCGCCAGTAAAATGATTGCCAACTTAAAGTTTTATGTCTCTCTAATTACATCCTCTAGTAATTGAAAAATAATATTAATTTTAATTAAATATAAAAATATTTAAGAGAACACTCTTCAATCAAATAAGAAAATGGATGTAGAAATTAAAAAAATGTGTTTTTCTTTATAATTTTCTTATTTTTCTCATTAAAAAGCTTTTAAATATTACATGAATACATTAATTAAATAGCTGACAGGCTAATTAATATATTAAAATAACTGAAAGCTATTTATTTTCTATTATTTTTATATATTTTTATTTTATTATTTAATTTTTATTTTGCAATAACAGCGGTATTTTTTTATAACAATAATGACCACTGTGCAATGGAAAAAGAAAAATCTACTTGAGAATGATTTAATTTATGCAAAACAAAAAACTAAAAGTATAAAATGGCAGATATGCTACGCTCAATTTTAATAAGATTTAAAAAAGAAAAAAACAAATACAATATATGGCGTCGTAGTTCAACACTTATTTACCTATAAATAAGCAATACACATTCTCTCATGTACACACACACACACTCTTAAACACATTGTTGTTTTGTTTGTGTTTTTATTTGGCTTTGCTTTCAAATTGTAAAAGCAGACAATTATTCATACGAGTGAGCATCTCCTCTGCGTATGAGTATTATTACTTACGCCCGTTATGTATGTGTGAGCAGGTTTGCTGTTGGCTTATGTGCGTGTTTATTTATGGCTTTTGATTAAGTTTATGTTTTGTAAGCTTTATCAAGAAAAAGAAACAAAAACAAGGAAAAATAATTTACTCAAACAATAATAATAATAATAATAAAATGTCTTAAAGAACTAATATTTTAAATCTAAAGTAAATACCAAGAATTAAATACACACACGCACATACACCTGAACCGTTAAGAACAAAAACAAAAAATTATATAAAATTTGAGTGGAAAGAGAAAAAATATAGAAGGGATTTATTTGTATGCATGTGTTTGTAATACAAGATTAATACTATTGACCCATTGATTCACACTGACACGTAGCGTGTGTGTGCGTCGTATGCGTCAAACGCAATATATTTTTAAAAATTCATTTCAAGGGTAATAACAGGCAGCTAAAACCAGTAACCTAACGTATTGGAAAATAATATATTTAGTAAAAAGTTAAATCTAAGCAAAAAATAAGCTGATAAGTGTTTGGTGCTTTTTTTGTACCTTAAGGGAATAAAATAGATTTTTTAACTTTGTAAAGCATCTTGTTTTATCTTCTCATCTAACAAATCGAAAAATAAATTTTTATTCACACTTTTCCCTGCCGAAAATTTTTCGACTTGTTATGGTACTTTTTTTTACTTTAAAAATTGTATCTTAATTTTTTTTTTTTGATACTTTTCCCTTACAATAATTTTTTGTTGTAAATTAATAAAATATTATTTAAAAAATTTGTATTTCTTCAAAAATATTCGAAAAGGTACCAAAAAAATTTTGTAATGCGAAAAAGCTTTTTAAAGCAAAAATTTTAAATGTTTTTAAATGAAACTTTAAACATTTGATCTTACTTTTCCCTTTTGCTGTAGATTAATAAAATATTATTTAAAAAAATATTATTAAAAAAAATTTGTATTTCTTCAAAAATATTCGAAAAGGTACCAAAAAAATTTTGAAACGTGAAAAAGCTTTTTAAAGCAAAATTTTTAAATGTTTTAATGAAATTTTAAATATTTGATCTTTTGTTGTAGATTAATAAAATATTATTTAAAAAAATTTTTAATTCTTCAAAAATGTTCGCAAAGGTACCAAAACAAGTGTTACAATGGAAAAATTTATTTTAAAGCAAAATTTTTAAATAATTTTTAATGAAATGTGTAACGCATATTCCTTAAGCTACTAAAATTGTAATTGGTAATGTTATTTTAAGCACGTAAGCATAAATAGAAATCTCAGGGTTCATTTTGGTACTTTTGTGATAATAATGGATTTTCAGCTATTTAAATTACATTTCAGAGAACTTCATCAAATCTATTTCAAATTGTCATTCAATATAAAGATTTTTAAAACTTTAACATTCAAACAGATTTCCAAGGCAAAAACAGTTAATTGGTACTTTTTCTAGAGCTTTAAGCATTTTTATGCCTGAAAAAGTTAAAATATAAAGCAAAAAAAAAAAAAGGGAACTAGTCTACATCTTAAATTTACTTTTTTAATAAACACAAAAAAATTATTTAGTTACGAAAAACGATCTTGGTTATGGCGCAAAATCCCCTAAAAGGGGCAAAAATAGTACTTTGCTTTATTTTAGTGATAGATATTAATTTTTTTATTTACATATCAAGAGCTATGAAAATTGGTATGAGAAAAGTGAAAATTGTAAAAGGTACTTTTGGATTTTGGATTTGGTACTTTTTCTGCATTTTTTTTTGTGGTTTAAGCAAAACTACAGTTTCTTGTAATACTTTAAAAGCAAATTTAAAATGTTTAGAATCTATCGCCAGCAAACTTTTATCACAATACAACTCTAAACGTCTATTCTAACGTTGATAACTTTAAAGTGTAGTGCAACCACCCTAATGTAAATACCTAACACAACAAACATAAGTGCATTGCTAGTGCATTGCACTTGAGTAATTTGATTTAAACTTTTTAGTTTGTTGTGTTAGTTATTTACATTAGGGTGGTTCCACTACAGAACACTAAAGCACTTTCATCAAAACTGTTACAATTGAAAGAATTGGACTTTCAAATTTTCGGAATGACCTTAATACATAGACACTCAGGGATGACTCCTACATATGTAATGCATTGTGCCAAAACAAGGAAATCAGGTTATGCGGAGGAGGGAGTAGTGTTTGTAGACATTCAATTTGAACTTTTCTACATTGAAAGTGAGAGCAAAGACCTCTGGAGGAAGTTTATTTCACATACAGACTGCTCTGTAAAAAATGAATTTTTGCTGTAATGCATAGTGCGATTACCACCTGGCCAGTCGACCACAAATGGATGTGCTCTCAACGAAAACCGAGACAAACGAAAATGTACAAGTTTCGGGAACAACAACCCTAATTTCGTTAGAGCACTTACCATTGTAGTAAGGAGAGAATAGTGAAATGCAACCCACATTGCGTCGATGCTCTAGAGAATTAATAGAATTGGATACCCTACTGTCTCCAATGAGCCTCTTGGCCCTCTCCTGTACTTGGTCGAGTAACCCCAAAATAGACTTTGCAGCGCCGGCCCATACATGCGAGTTGTGTTCCATGTTTGGACGGATTAAGGTGGTATTAATAGTACGAAGATCGGATGTAGTGAAGTATCTCTTACACCGTTTTAGAAAACTTAGGCACTTGAAAGCTTCTTTTGAAACGTGAAAAAATGTGTTTATTCCATCGAACCATACTGAATTTTTATGCCACGCACGTCCAGAGCTTCCGATTCTTGGTCCACGCCCAGGTGCAGATGTAAATCTTATCACGTCATCACTTTTTGCCAGTTGATCGATTTGTAGCCAGATTTTTAATTAAGCTAAAAACAAACAACAAAAAGTCACAAAAGCTATCAAAACTTAATTTAATTATCGCCTAAAGTTTAGCTATGCTCAATTGAGTACAGCGCCGCCAAATGGGTTAATAAAAAACGTAGAAAAATGTATGGAAAAATTTTTATTTTTAGAAGCTTCAAAAATACCAAAAAATTAAATCCATAAAAACTCTTCCATTTACGCATTTTATTACAACTTTTCACCTGTAACACTTTGGAATTTCATAAAAAAATGTTCTTTTTGTTGCTAAGCTGCTCTCTTCAGTCGGCAACTATAACATGTTCCCTTTTTTAACACTCTTATTTTTTTTGTTGTGCTACAATTAAGTTTTAGATTTATAAGAGTTTGTTTGTTTGTTCGTTAACTTTTTTTACATTTAATTCTTCAAATACACACACAAATTTTTAAAAATATTTAAGTCCGTCCTCCCGCGACTGAGAGTCAGGCATAGTGTGCTTTCAAACGGAACAAACAAACAAACAAAAAAAAGTAAAAATATTTGCAGTCACATCGAAGGTAAATTCTCTTGATGGTGTTTAAATGATAGGCGGAGAGGAAATAAGAAAAACATTTAATAAAAGCTAAGAAACTTCAACTTTAAATGAACATTTCCGCGTGTTCTTTCAATGGGTATATAAATGTATGTGTGCGTGTTTGTGTGTGTATGTGTGCGCTCAGTATGTAAATGGATTTTGTTATCTGAAATTACACGAAAGGAATTTATTATTATGAGATTATGTTCCATCATGAATTACAACAAAAGTGAAATGTTTTTTTTTTGCATTTACGTTTGTTGTAGCTGTAGTTGTTGTTTTGGAATTCAAAGAAAAACACTCGAATACTAGGTGGAAAATTCTTGTAACAATATTTTTATCGTAGACTGTTTAAAAAAAATCTGAATGAACGTTTTTTCCTTTCACAGTTGAAAGCAAAAGTGGAGTATATTTTACTTTAGCTTCTTTTCGTTCAGGTGATAACTCTGATAACTCGCAATATATACTAATGATCAATTTTGCTACATTAAGAAACCCAAATAACGTTTTGTAAAGTTTATGTAATTTATTTTTTTAGACCGTTTTCTTCGAAAAAGTAAGGCCCGACAAAGCCTTGAAGAAACTGCACACCACAGACAGAGACAGATAGATAGATAGAGAGAGATAGATAGAGAGAGACAGATAGAGAGATATATAGATAGAGAGAGATAGATAGAGAGACAGATAGAGAGAGATAGAGATATATAGATAGAGAGAGATAGATAGAGAGGGGTAGATAGAGAGAGATAGATAGAGAGATAGATAGATCGAGAGGGTAAGATAGAGAGAATAGATAGAGTGGATGTAATTGCATCTGATGGAATATTTGCAGATTAGAATTACTCCATATTCGACAATTTTTTTTTGTCAACATTGCCGTTTAAATCAAAATGTGCGTCGTCAGCTATAAAAATGCAGTTTAAGACGTTTTTATTCTCTGACGCCATTTGAATAATCTTCTTACAAAATTCCAAGCGAATTGGGAAGTCTATTGGGATCAGTTTGTTTGTTAATTGAATCTTATATGGAAATAAGTTTAAATGTTGGTGCAATTTTGTCTTCAATGAATGTCTGCTGACACCCATTTGAGTAGATAAGCTCCTTGTCGGAACTCGAGAATTGAATTTTATAGCAGCAGCTACAGCAGCTATAGTTTTCAGCGTCCGAACTGAGGGGTCTCGATGATACGGCCTTCTGGCGATTGCACCACGCTCGGCAAAATACTTCACGAGCCTCATCTCTGCTAGGAGGAGTGCCACCAAACGTGCGCCTATATTCTCTTTGGGCGGAAACTACGGACTCTAAAGCGTGAAAGCGTTGCACTATCCAAATTCTTGTTTCATTGTCCAAATTCTCCATTTTAGTTAAATTTAAAGATCAATCTATAAAATAAAATAAAAATGGAAGAGGTTGGTTACACAGAAAATAAGTTATTACGTTGTTTCTTTTTTTTTGGTAGCAGTTTTCATTAGCCACCCTGTATTATAAATTGCAAGTGATATCAAAATTAATCAAAATTTTAAATTTTACTGTACAAAACTTTATTTACTCCAACGAAATACAGTAAATGTAAAAAATATTGTAGAGGTGTAGTAAAATTTTACAACATTTTACAACAGCATTTTTTAAGAATTCGATGACTTAACACACCTGCAGTGTTGTAAATTGAGCAGTTACGTCTGAGCTTAAAAAGAAGTTCTTCGAAGAAATCACACACACAAGGAGAGATAGAGAGAGATAGATAGAGAGATAGATAGATCGAGAGAGATAGATAGAGCGAGAGATGGAGAAAAATAGATGGGGAGAGATAAGACAGATAGATAAATAGAGACAGATAGATAGATAGATAGATAGATAAATCGAGAGGGATAGATAGATAGGGAGAGAAAGATAGATCGAGAGAGAGAGATAGATAGAGAGAGATAGAGAGACATAGAGTTATAGATAGATAGAGAGAGAGACACATAGATAGAGATAGATAGAGAGAGATAGAGAGAGATAGAGAGAGATAGAGTTATAGATAAATAGAGAGAGATAGGTAGATAGAGAGAGATAGGTAGATAGAGAGAGATAGATAGATAGAGAGAGGTAGATAGATAGAGAGAGATAGATAGAGAGCGATAGATAGATAGAGAGAGATAGCTAGATAGAGAGAGATAGATCGAGAGGGATAGATACAGAGAGATAGATAGAGAGAGATAGGTAGATAGAGATAGATAGATATAGAAATAGATAGATCTAGATAGAGGGAGAGAGAGTTAGGATAGAGCTAGAGAATAGTTTCATTAAGTGATACGAAAGTTTAATGTTCCCTCAAAACTCGTATGTAAGCAGCTGACGAACAACCCATTTGGATCTGTAACAATCGTCGAACATAGGAGTACAACAGATATCCGGCTGGCGGAAAATACTGATATATTTAAAAATAGAAGAAACAATAGTGAAAATGCTAGAAAAAGCTGCTAACTCAAGGCGGCATTCCTAAACCGCAGGAAAGAAATAGTCACAAGCCATTGTGATATAATAGTACAGGCTTAAGAGTAACTATAATCAACATAAACAAGGAAGAGCATGCTAATGAGGAAATTAATTTTGTTCGATTCTATCTCAGATATTTTAGAGTCTTCCCTAAAGCACATTTTTGTTTTTAATAGGCAGAGAGGTCCAGTGCTGGATTAAGCTAGAGTAGATGTGCAGTCCTCTCTTATTCCTCATTCTCCTCATTGCTCAAGCAAAAATGTTTATAAAAGAAGCTAGTTGCTTTAGCTTCGGTTACTAGTTTTCGAAGTGTCTGGCGAACGTGACCCGTATGTAACGCTATCGTATAATAAGATTTCCAATTCAACATCTAAACCGAGCCAGGTTGAATAAGGTGCCAAGAATTCCTGGCTCGGTGTCTGCTGCTATGTCACTAAGAGTATTTGGCTCCATCTTATTTAAGGAGTTTTTTTATTTTTGAACGCGGTCTGTCTAACACAGACCTCGAATGGATGAATAGAGTAGTTTTTAATGCCCGCAAAAAGCAATATTGCGTACTTACGCATAGATCTGTGTTCGGATATAGTACTGCACCTGTTACTATGGGCGATGTAGGTATTATGGAATCGGAAGCTTTTGTTGTTCCTGGCATGAAAATGCAGCGTGATGTTAAATAGATTAAACACAATTTTTAGTTTTCTAAAAAAGCTTTCAAGTGCCTCGGTTTTCTTAAACGGTGTAAGAGATACTTCACTCCATTTTATGTATGGGCCGGCGCCCCAAAGTCTATTTTGGAGTTGCTCGACCGTGTACAGGAGAAGGCCAAGAGGGTCATTGGGGACAGTAGGGTATTCAATTCTATTGATTCCCTAGAGCATCGACGCAATGTAGAATGTATTTCACTATTTTATAGTTACTACATCGGTAAGTGCTCCAATGAAATTAGGCAACTCGTTTCCGTTACTCGCTCGTTTTTGCGTTGGAATCCATTTTCGTTAAGAGCGCATCCATTTGTGGTCGAATGGCCAGTGAATTAGTTTTTTAGCAAAACAGTTCGTAGGGAAATTCAAATCGATTGTCCACAAACACTACTTCTTCTTTCCTCCTTCCTGTAACTTAATATCCAATGCATTGCATAAGTAGGGTTCATCCCCTGAGTGCTGGTCCAAACGAAAAAAAAATTGAATGTATGAGACGTTGGACTATTTTTCATGGCAGTGCCCAGCTTTCACTCGACTAAAAACTTCATATTTAATAATTATTTAAGACCAAATATAACCCAGCTGCGTACAATTGACTGGGAGCTACTGAACTGGGAGCCCTGAGACTTTTCTTTTCATAGAAAGCACAAAACAGGCTGCAGCCGGCTTAGGTGTATGTCTTTGATAAGAGATAGTGCAACTGGCTCTTCCTTTCAAACAACAATCTTACTTAAGTTCCCTTAAATGTTCCACACTGTTGTAATTTGTTGTTTGCGAACACCTACATTCCCTAACGCGTACATGTGTGTGTAAACTTAATACACCGACACACAAAAATACAAAACACAAAAATATTCAAGTTTTTTTTGTTCCTTGAATGTGACGTCTGTCTGTCTGTTTTCCCATTAAAGTTTTTAACACAGTTTTTTCCCTTCAAATGGTACTAAACACATGGAAAAAGTACCTGCTACACAAACAGTTTACAATTTTTCTTGAATTCAGCCAATCGAAAAAAACGATAGAAAAATCGTTCCAAAAAAAGTTGATTGCCCAGAAAATTGTATTATAAAAACAAAAACAAAAACAAAGAAACGTACTCGTAATAAACAAACAAACACGCACTCGAAATAAAACTCAAGTTAAATTGGATTTTTTTTGAATTGAAGTACTTTGTAAAGAACTTTTATGGGAAATTTTGTAAAGAACAGTAAAAAAAAAGTTTGCGTCAATTTTCTTTAATTGAAATGAAAAACTTAGGGAAATGAATATTAAAGATCTTTTGAGGAGTTCAAATAATAATTTTTAAAGTAATTCCAGGGTCAACCTAGTGTAAAGAAAAATTAACAAAAAACCAGTTTTGTATCTTAGTACTTAGTCAGATAAACAGTACTTTTTAAGAAAAAAAGTACTTTTAAAACAAAAAGTATTTTCTAAGAAAAAGTACTCTTTAAGAAAAGAAACTACTAAAGAAAAAGTGCTCCTTAAGACAAAGACTATACTTATAAGAAAATGTACTTAAAAAATTTTTATTTAAATAAAAAGTAGTTTTTAAGAAAAACTGTACGTTTAAAGAAGTAGTTTAAGAAAAATGTATTTTTAAACAAAAAGTACTTTTCAGGAAAAAATTACTTTAAAAGAAAAACTGTGTTGAATCTTGAGTTTTGAATCCTAGTTTTTGAAAAAGTACTTTTAAAAAAATGTATAATTTAAGAAAAAGTAATCTTCAAGAAAAGGAATTTTTAAAGAAAAAGTGTTTCTTAAGAAAAACAGTACTTATAAGAAAACGTACTTTATAAGAAAAGAACATTTAAATAAAAAGTGCTTTAAAAAAAACTGTACTATTAAAGAAGTGTTTTAAGAAAAAGTACCTTTAAAGAAAAAGTATTTTTCAAGCAAAATTTACTTTAAAAGAAAAATTGAGTTGGATCTTAATTTTTTCAATCTTAGTACTTTTACAACAAAAAGTATTTTTTAAGAAAAAGCACCTTTAAAGAAAAGACGCTTTAAAAAAAAACTCTACTTTTAAAGAAGCGTTTTTTTTTTTAAATAGTGCCTTTACAGAAAAAGTACTTTTCAGGAAAAACTTACTTTAAACAAAAATTTAGTTAAATCTTAGCTTTTGATACTTAGTTTTTCAGATGATTTTGTTTTTTGAGATAAACAATATTTGTTCTTAAAAAGTACTGTCAAAGCAAAAAGTATAATTTTAAAAAAAGTACTCTTTCAGAAAAGAGACCTTTAAAGAAAAAGTGCTTCTTAAGAACAATACTACGTATAAGAAAACGTACTTTAAAAAAAAGACCTTTTAAATAAAAAGTTCTTTTCAAGTCTACTTTTAAAGAAGTTGTTTTTAGAAAAAAGTACCTTTTAACAAAAAGTACTTTTCAGGAAAACCTTACTTTAAAATAAAAAATGATTTTTAAGCACATAGTAGTTTTAAACAAAAAAGTACTTTTTTTATGCCACCTGGTTTTCATTTTCATGCCCGACATCCATCATATATTAAGTGAGCCAAAAGTTGCCCGTAATTTACGACAAGTTAAATGTGAGTATAAGTTTTCGACCTAAAACCACTAGATTTACAAAGGTGGATAAGAGGTGAAGAAAACATTGCCGCTGTTGTAGTCAGTCGTGTCGGAAAATAAACTGAAATATAGATTTAAGCCCATGAAAAGTGAAACTAATCGAATATCTGTGGGCAGAGCTTAGTGACGTCGTTATATACGAGCTGTGATTGCAACAAGCCGACCAGGCAAGTAACGTATTCATCAAAGTTATGAAAGAATTTAAAAAGCTTAAATAAAAAGGCTGCTGCAGGGTGAAAATAAGCGACTGATTTTCTTCTACCAGCAGACCTCGAAATCGTTAATATATTGGAGTAGTAGCTCTCTAAGGAAAACGCTACATGCCATACAAGCGTGTGAATAGCCAAACTTGGCAACGAAAAAATGTAACAATTTTATAGTTGGCGTTTAAGTTTTGATTGTTGACTACGAAGCATTCAGGCGATATGACGCTCATCACTTGTATTTGTTCTCTGCTTCGTCAACTCTTTAGTCCAGGCTTATCATTTTTGTTTTTTTTTTTTGTTGTAAAAAGAAGTAGCACTTCAGGCAACAATGCATATTTAGTCAAGTACCGTGTTATATTCTTTAGGAAAGGGATAGAGAATAGATGAAACAGGTGGTGAAAGTAGAAGAATATTTGGAAATTAACTGCCGTATATAAGACAGCACAGCGACCAGTGACTATGCCTTCATCACTGAGCAGCGCCACCGACAGTCAATTTTTATTATTGTAGTGAAAAAAACCAAGGTCTTCGTTGGGAATCGAACCCACAACCCTCATATTTACAAGCTAGTACACTACCTACTAGTCTACAGGTGCACATTTATATGGTCTTTATAGAACTTCGACTATTTAGACCTGTGCAACTGGGGGAAAAAGGGAGTACAGTCCCCTGAAGGCAGCAGGGGTCAACTGGGAACTCCACTTTATTTCCACGAGCATCAGTAAACCCCAGAGTTCCGTTATTTGTCTCTTTAGACATTTAACTATTCGCTGGCTGATTATTGAGGTTGGCCCCTATATGTGAATATCGTGGTGTTTGTGGTGTTTCGCGGCCCCATAACAGACAGGTCAGTTTTATATGGTGGCTAGGATCATTTCACCGTTCTGGACAGGAGTTGAATAGTCTCCAACTCTTCAGCAAGGAGTGATGAGTTGCAGCCCTGCTCTGGAATCATTAAAGTTGCCTACTAGGAAAAACCTGTTGCTAGAATTAGTCTTCGGCTTCCTAGGACGAGCATGACTTTCCTATTTATGCATAGTGGTTCGACCACCATCTGATTAAGGCTCCATAGCCGGGCGCAGATGTAAATCTTATCACGTAGTCCAGGCTTATCAGTCAATTACTTTGGATGAAACAATGCAAATTTGAGGTTAGGAAGTGTATTGACTTAAAACACATATTTTTTTGACCACTTCAACTTTATTGATGCCAGTGTAAGGCAGAAATACGGAAACTAGTAATGAATATGATGTCGGGGAATTGTCCTTCTCTAGCACGACGGCAGATGTCCGCTCTTCTCACAAAATTTTGCCACAAATTTTGCAACAAATTTCATCTTTCAGAGCGTCAGTTATTTGTTGGTTGTTCACCGTAAACTAGGTCTCGTCGTTTAAAGAAAATAATCCAGAGACGTGAAATTAGAAGAACGAGGGGGTTAATTGACATTGCCAAAATAAGCATCCGCAAAATTTCTCATGTTTGGATGGCTACATGGCTTTTGGCGTCGTCTTGCCGAAACTAGAGGAAAATGATGTCAACATTAGCCAACTGTGGTCACGAAAAATCAGTTCTTATGTGATAGCACAGAGAATTCCTGGGACGGTGTTTATTTTGTTCCATTAATAGCAAATATGGTGTTTGGGACGGTAACGACCTGGCACAATAATTCAGTATTCAATAGGCGATAAAGTGTAAACACACATTTTTTTCAATCGCTATAAAAATCGCTATAAAATGTTGAATTTTGTGTCCAAATAAGATGAAAAAGTCTGATAACCTTCTTTCATTTAAAGAAAATGGCTGCTGAAAGTTATCGATTTTAAATTTATGGTGAACATACACCAGTTGGAAAAACTTGTTAACGATGGTTTGTGCAATTTAGGAGTGGTGATTTTGTCACAGAAGAAGAGGAGTAAAAGTTTCGGTCAGCTGAAACTTGTCATACGCAAGAAGAGCGCGCATTATCATTGGGAGTCACACAACAAGCCTTTTTTTACGTTTGTAAAAATTAGAATTTATTCCAAAGCAAGGAAATTGGGTCACATATGAATTGAAGCCTTGAGATGTTGAAAGGCGATTTTAATTGTTGTCACACGCTAGAAGTACTGGCATTATCATTGGGAGATACACTATAAGCCGTTTTTATACATTTAAAAAAATTAGGATTCACTCCAAGGCAAGAAAACCCGGCGCCATAGGAATTAAAACCGTGAGTTGTTGAAAGGCGAATTTGTATGAGGGAAATAAAGTTATTTTGCTGATGAGAAATGAAAACATTGCGATAATCCCAAGCGTAAAAGGTCATATGTAAAGCCTAGCCAACCAGCTAAACAACACCGAAGCCGAATATCCATAATGCCAAGGGAATTTTCTGTATTCGGTGGGATCAAAGGACTGTTTGATATTATGAGCTGTTGAAATCTTGAAATCGGGTCAGACGATTATATTGCAAGAGAACAATCAGTAAAAAAATGACTAAAGAATTTTGCACCATACACGAGGCAATAATTTTTCATCATTAAAACGCTCTGCCATCTGTTGGAAGACTAGTCAAACATAATTTGAAAAACTGTTGATGGAAAGTTTGGCTCACCTGTCTTATAGCAAGAACTTCCCTCTTCTAATTACCATTTGTTTTGATCGATGCCCTTACTGGAATACGCTTCACTTCAGAGCAGACTACAAGAAATTGGCTTGATTCATTTTTTACCCTAAAACCGGAGCAGTTTTTTTTTGCCACTACCAGAAAGATGGGACAAAAATAGTGGCTAACGATGGATAATATTTTGAATAATGTATTAACTCATTTTATTATAATAAAAAATTAATTTTTCAAGCCAAAAAATCGTCATTATTAATTTGTACATTTCGTGATAAGATTTACATCTGCACCTGGCTGTAAGCCCTAATCAGATGGTGGTCAAACCACTGGGAATGAAAAGCAACGTCATTCACGCCCTAGGAAGCCGGGGACTAATTTTAGCAACAGGCCTTTCCTAGTTGCAATCTCAGCGGTTCCAAAGCAGGGTTGCAAACCAATACTCCTCTCTGAAGAGCTGTAGATTATCCAACTCCTGGTCCGGAACACATGACTAGCATGCTCACTAGATCCGGATCATTTACCCGTTGGTGTTATTAAAGGCGAGATGATCCTGGCCCACATAATCAGTTCATGCTTGGGGCCGCAAAACCACAACCACCACGATACTTCCTAAGGGCCAACCTCAATAATCAGTCAGAGAGCAGCTAAAAGTCTAAAGAGACAAATAACGGAACTCTGCGAGCTTACTGATTCCCGTGGAAATAACGTGGAGCTTCCAGTTGACTCCCTGCTTGCCTTCAGGGGACTGGGCTCCCAGCAGCACAGGTCTAGATAGTCAAGTATTCTATAAAGACCGATAAATGTGCCCCCGGGGGAGGGGTTTAATTTGTACACTTAGCACAAAGCCGAAAAATCCCACTATTTAATTAAAAATAAATACAGGCTGTCCTCCGGGATAGTTCATATTTAGCAGCCGTGAAGTAGGCAGGTGGTAAATTTGGTGTGGAAAAAAATATACGATAAACCAACGTGTTTTAATCGTTAAAACATTTTATCAAAATCAATTATCGATTACTGTGATGATGAGAAAGTTAAGTGAAACTTTTGGGAGAAACAATGTGACAACAAAATACACTATTTATCGTGTATCAAAGAAGAGAATCTGTAGGCCCAAGCATGAACCACAATGTACTGCATGTACTGCTGCTCAAGAAAGTGTTCAGCACAATCCATCAACCTCAATTCGATGACGTGTTCAGGAGCTTTGTCTTCAAAGAACAACTTTGGCCACAATTTTGCGCAAGGATTTGCCTTTGTTTCCACATAAGGTTCAGTTGATACAAGAGCTTCTTCCCCCAGACCATTTATGCTGCCGTACATGTGCCACTAGGATGTTATAGCCCGCCCATGGCAACCCGGATGGTCATGAAAAAATCAAAATGAGTGACGAAGCACATTTTTATTTGAATGGATATGTGAATAAACAGAACAGTTGGTTCTGGTGAATCGGAAATCCTCCAAATATTCAACAGTAACAGTTTTGGTGTGCTATTTGGTCAGGCGAAATCATTGGACCTTACTTCTTTGACTATAAAAACGGCAACTGTGAATGGGGTGCGATATCATGATATGATTGAAAACTTTTTAACGCCACACAACAAGACCGTACGATATCGCATATAGCCAGGATTACAATGGAATTATTGCGAGATGTCTTTTCACAGGAAGTTATTTTAAGAAAAGGTGATGCTGATTGGCCTCCACGGTCGCCTGATTTAACTGCTCCCGACTACTTTTTGTAGGGATTTCTGAAAAGCCAAGTTAATGCAAAAAAAAAACGAAAACGCTGGAGGAACTCAAACAAAATATTTGTGATGATATTAATGAAATAATGAAAAATGTGCCCAAAAGGGCTCGCATCTGTGAAGCTAACAGAGGTGGGCATTTATCTGATGATTGTAATCCATACGTCCCCCCGGAGGCACATTTATGGTGTTTATAGAACGCTCGATTATCTAGACCTGTGCAACTGGGGGTAAAAGGAAGCCCAGTCCCCTGAAGGCAGCAGGGGTCAACTGAAAACTCCACGTTATTTCCACGAGAATCAGTAGCCCGCAAAGTTTCCGCTATTTGTCTCTTTAGACATTTAGCTGTTTCTCTGACTGATGGTTGTGGTTGCGCGGCCCCATAACAGACAGGTCAGTTTTGTATGGTGGCCAGGATCATTTCACTTTTATTAACACCTATCTGGTGGAATGTGAGCATGCTAGACATGTGTTCTGGACAGGAGTTGGATAGCCTCCAGCTCTTCAGCATGGAGTGGTGGTTTGCAGCCCTGCTCTGGAATCATCAAAATTGCAACTAGGAAAGACCTGTTGCTAGAATTAGTCTGCGGCTTCCTAGGGCGTGAATGACGTTGCTTTTCATTCTCAGTGGTATGAGCACCATCTGATTAAAGTTCGCTGCCAGGTGCAGATGTAAATCTTATCACGTATTCCATACATAATTGCCGACATTAAATAAATCATTTATCAATGTAAGATCCATTCTCTTTCAGTTAATCAAATAATTAATCAACAGAAAACGTAGTATACTTTCCGGGCGCACACCCTGTATTTTTCTATTCTCTTGTACTTGATTTCTATAAATTATTGTATCAGTCAGAGTATGAAAACTTATAGATTAAATAAAAAAACAACAACAACAACAAAGAAAAATCTATATCCACAAAAAAGCCATAAAATATTACCCGACCGACCCTAAATACCAGCAGCCATTATTTGGCATTTTCAATTCACTAACAACTACAACAACAATATAAAAATATAAATAAAAGCTGGTGAGCAGCTGTGGTGAGCAAAAAAAAAATAAATGTAAGAAAAGAAGAGAAAGAAGATGAAGAGGCAACAACAACAACTACAAAAAAGGGGTAAAAAAACTTGTTGTTGAAATAAATGGTGAAGAGAACACCTGTAAGTGATGTTCATGGTGTGTAGTAAATAATTAATTTTTCTGAATTTTATTTATGGTTCAACAGAGCTCTGTGGCTTGTCTGTGCTCTCGTCTATAATCATGCCTCCCAGATTCTTACCTTGCAGCAATAACAACAAAAGCAATTTATAAGCACTTAAATACACAACTAAATACTTTTGCCAACTTGTGGAACTTCATTTGCCACAATCCTCATCTGTCGAAAGCTAAAATGAAAATGGATGATTTTGTTAGAAATTTAATACTTATGTGTATGTGCGCGTGTGTATGTGTGTGTATATAATACTTTTAAATACACTGCCTTTTAGGGATATGAGGACACAATAAGAGGATAAATGGGTTACTTTTATAAAGCTGTTGGAACAAAAAAAACAACGAATTAAAAAAAAAAAAAAAAAAATAAATATAACGGGTGGGCAAATTTAAGGTTAGGAAGTAAATTGGCTCAAGACACATAAATTTATTGATAGCAATGTAAAACTAGAATATAGGAATTACTAATGGAATGTGTTAATGGGTAAACGTACACCTCTAGCATGTCAACAGGTATCCACTCTTTTCTTAAAATTTTGAAGTACATTTTGCCATAAAGCTTCGCTTAATCTCGTCAATGCAGTGCCGAAGTTTATCAGAACTTTAGTTGGCTGATAATTTGTTAAGTAAACGTGGTCTTTCAAATGCTGCCAGATTAAATAATCCTGCGGCATTAAATCACAAGAACGCGGTGGCCACTAAGTATCGCCAAATTTATAAACTACGCAATCGTGAACTTCTCATGGAATGACGTGATAAGATTTACATCTACACCTGGCCGTGGGTCTTAATCAGATGGTGGATCATTACCACTGTGGATGATATGTAGCGTCATCCTCGCCCTAGAAGGATTTCGGATACGTATATCCTGCTGTGCATCCTTGTTGCAACTTCAAAAGCCCGAAGCAGGCCGCAGCCTTCACTGCTTGCTAAAGAGTTGCAGACTATCCAATACCTAGTCCAGAACGCATGAAGCTTAATAAAATTAAGAACACGACGGCATTCATACTCACTGGACCTGGTCCATTTATAGTCTTAATCGTGAATCATCCGACTCACAAACTCAAACGATGGCCTACCTCAATAATCAGTCTGAGAACAGCTAAATGCCTAGAGACAAATAGCGGAACTCTGGGGCTTTACTGATTCCTGTGGAAATTTAGTGCATTGTCCAGTTGGCTCCTGCTAGCCTTGAAGGGGACTGGGCTCCCTTTTACTACCGCAAGACACAAGTTGTGTTTTCCATAAAGATAATGTGCCCCCGCGGTGGGGATTCCTCATGGAAGAACTGAATTGTTAGCGTATCTGTGTGGTTTGTGGCGCCCTCTAGCTCAAACCTAGAGTCACTAAAGTCAACATTAGGCAATTGTGGCCACTATAAATTGGTTATAATGATTTGCTAGCCCAGAGAATTCATGATGACGGCGTTTTCCTGCACATTTTCGCAAAATAGGGTCCGAATATGCCACCTAACCCCCAAACCGCACCATACGCTCTCTTCATTTGTACGTGATGGTGTTAGTGGTCATGAATACTGTTGTTTACATAATCGCCTAATTGAAAATGCGTTACATTACTAAAGATGATTTTGCTAAAAACGCATTATTTTCGTTCAGCTTTTTAAGCAGCCATTTTACAAACGTTCTGCGTAACCAAAGATCGGTCGACTGCAATACTTGCACGAATTGAACTTTATAAGCGCGAAGATGAATATCTGGATGCAAAATGTGGCGCAAAGTGATGCACTATTGCTAAGAACCTTGCCGAGTTGGTGTCCCAAGCTCGTTCTTAGCTCGTTGCGCTCATCACTACTACTGACTGCCTATGGTGGTAGTTTTGTGATCTATTGTCAGCAACAATAGCGTGAGCCACAAATTTAGCGATTAAATAACGCAAAACGAAGAAGTTTGATTACAAAGAAAATTTACTCGAATTTTTTCGAAGTGATACACAGAACTAATTTTGATAGTACATTTTCCTATTTAAAATTTTTGGCTCGGGAGCGTGCCATATTAAAAATTTCCCAACTTTTTACTAATTAATTGTCAAAGGATGACAGCCCCTTTCTTAACATTTAATCATTTGACAAACAATTTATTTCCTAACCTTAAATTTGCCCACACAATCTAAAGCCTATTTTTAGGCGCTTTAAAAATTTTAAACATTTAATTTTGCTCCAACTAAGAGATTACTATAGTCCATTAAAACAAATATAGTCTTATGTTTTCGTTACCAGCTACTTGTTCATATACTTTAGCCACCACCCTGCTACCTGCTGCTGTTGCTGTTTCTATCGCTTTGAAAACTTTGTTTCGAGTTAAACAACTTTTTACGGTCTGGTGGTTTTTATTCAGTTTACCTTTCATGCAAGAATTTCAATATGTTTTGTTTCCATATATTCTCCCCCACCATAAAGTATGTTACAATTATGAACTTAACTATTGTTTAAGTATAGAAAGTAAAGTATACTTTTAGGTTTAATAAACGTTAAAATACTCCTAAACAGCCAGCAATTTTGTTAGGTTTGCTCTAGATGTAAGGGTCTCGCTAAAAGATTTTTTTTTGTGATTTATTATCGCTTTATGTGCTAAATTATCTTTTATCTCGTGTGCGGAGTTGGTCTTTTTCCCCATTTTTTTAAGGATTCCTTTAACAGAGAGTAATAAATATGTTTGTGTTATTTTATGTTCTTTTGTTTTACTATTTTTAAGTTTTGTTTTCTTTCTACTTGCGAAAATATATATTTCAATCAGTTACCAAGTTTATTTTGCTAGTTAGTATATATTAAGTAGTTAGTACAGCATGATATATTAAGATATAAGTTACTTACAAAGTTCTGATTTTTAGAAGGAATTGATTAAAAAAAAAAAAAATATGCGAGATGGGAAATAAAAGCTAAGAAAAAGTTTTAAAAGACGGCTAGTTGCATTTTACTTTCATTTTACACATTCAGCTAGCTGAATAAGAGCTAAACTAAAGTTTACATAAACATTTTTGAATATTTTCAAGTCAGTGATAGTTACAAGTTGTATTCAGCTAGCTGAAGAAGAGTTTTACCGCAACCGCACCTATTGCCTGCTTTAATTTGAACTCAACTATAGGTGAACTAGTTATAGTCAATGTCTTTGTTTCAATGCGTTTTTAGAAAAATGACTATTTGAATTTATTTAATTTTAATATTCATATTCCACTAGCTGAATACGAGCTAAATAAAGTTTATATAAACATTCTTGAAAATTTTCAAATCAGCGATAGTTATATGTCTTATTCAGCTAGCTGAATTAAAATTTTATTGCCACCATACTAATTGCCTGTTTATATTTTGCATCCGAAAGAGTTGAACTCATGTTAGTTCATATTTTTGTTGCTCTGCGACTTTACAAATTAAACTACTTGAATATTTTTCATTTTTAATATTCACATTTCGCCAACTTTAAACTTTTTACATTTATTACCTTTTTAATCTAAGTGTTAAAGAGATAAGATTGATTCTGTTATATTTTTTTAGATAAGCCCCTAAATATAGCTAAACTTAATATTAGTGTACTAATTTTTAATAATTTAAATAAAATTGTTGATTTAAACTCTCAATGATAATTTTTTTAAATTAAAAGTTCCTTCTATATCCTATTCAGCTAGCTGAATTGAAAATTTTTTCTTTTAGTTATATTACACATTGCAATGCTTGTTGTTTAATATAAGAATATTTTAATTCAGCTAACTAAATTATGATTTGGGCTAGCAGACCATAACCTAAAATACTTTTTTAAAACTTTCATAGAAATTGCTTTATGAGCATAAAGTATTTTATATTTTGGGTCTATGACTTTTATTTTCAGCTAGCTGATTTAAAATTTTTGGGAACCATTTGCCTTTGTTTTAGCATTTTTTTTAAATTTAATTAATTTTTAATGCTTGCAAATTTTTTATATTTTGTTATAAGTTGTTATTGTAGTTATTCAGCTAGCTGAATTTGGCTAAAATTAACTTTTTCTCTAAAAACTTGATATAAACTTTATAGTGGTTAAATCTTTGGATTAAAACATTTTCTTTTTGAATTTTTATATTTATTATTCAATTTAAATTAATGTAAGTTTTATTCAGCTAGCTTTCTGTTTGCTTGCATGCAACTAGCTAGCTATAAAAGCAGATATTTTAAGCTTTTAACAAATGCTTAATAAAATTTTAAGATTAATATATTTAAAATTTTTAGTTTAACTTAAATCCATCAGCTGATTATATGCTTTGGCTATATTCAGCTAGCTGGATTTACAACAAATCTATATTAAAATATTTTGTTGATTTTTAATACTCATTTAAGATTATTTAGATAAGCTGAATTCAGTTTTGAGTTAATTTTTTTATTTTGGTTTTTGTGTTAAGCGATATTCAGCTAGCTGAATAAAATTTTTATTATTTTTGTAACATTAAGCTTACTAGCTATATTCAGCAAGCTGGATTTACAACAAATACATAATAAAATATTTTGTTGACTTTTAATACTCATTTAAGATTACTTAGATAAGCTGAATTCAGTTTCGACTTAATTTTTTTTTTTGTTTTTTGTGTTAAGCGATATTTTGCGGCAATTTTAGCTGGCTCATATTCAGCTGGATGAATAAGATTTGGATTATTTTTGTAACCTGTCTTTGTCTTTGCTATATATTTTTTTGTAAATTAAGCTCAATAGCTATATTCAGCAAGCTGGATTCATAACAAATACATAATAATATATTTTGTTGACTTTTAATACTCATTTAAGATTACTTAGACAAGCTGAATTCAGTTCCGCTTTATTTTTTTTTTTTTTTTTTGTATTAAGCGATATTTTGTGGCAATTTTAGCTAGCTCATATTCAGCTAGCTGAATAGGATTTGGATTATTTTTGTAACATGTTGCCTTTGCTAACTTTTTTTTTAATCAAGCTCCCTAGCTATATTCAGCCAGCTGGCTTCACAACAAATACTTATGAAAATATTTTGTTGGCTTTTAATACTGATTGAGGATTATTTAGATGAGCTGAATTCAGTTTCGACTTAATTTTTTTTATTTTTTTTGTATTAAGCGATATTTTGTGGCAATTTTAGCTAGCTCATATTCAGCTAGCTGAATAGGATTTGGATTATTTTTGTAACATGTCTTTGCCTTTGCTAACTATTTTTTTTTTAAATTAAGCTCACTAGCATTTGCTGAATTAAGTGATTCATTAGTTCCAAACTTTTTAGCCACTCAATTTTGAAAGCCTAAACTAATATGCTTTTGTATCTTTACCCAATGGACTCATGGTGAGAAAAGCCTTAACAGTCTTTCAGAAATTGGATTTAAAATTACCTTTAAAAGCATATTTTATTATCCTCAAATTGTTTATTGAAAGAAGGATAACTTGAAAAAGATTTTTCCAAATAATATCTTCACGTTAAAGTTTGTGTTCGAAGCACATTAAAATTTTATACATTTGCAATTAATGTTGCTTGAAAAGTTAAGCCTTGATTTGTATAAGTAACAGATAATAGACAAGGCTAAATTATACATAGAAGCAGGGTAAAGGAGTAAGCTATTATAAATGTAAATATATGTACATGTATATGTAGCAATAGATGTGCTTGTAACCGTTCAATGCAATCATAATTTTATCCATTTATTCTTCATTTGTTGTATTTGTTTCGAACAGTAGTGTATCAACATTATAAGCATCGTTTTATAGCAATAATAATATAAATACACACACACATATATACATACATACATATATGAGAATTACAATGCCAAGAATAACAAATAACATTATTTGCATATCTAATAAATACAACAACAATCTAAGTAGAGCCACTGGACATGCATACAAAAACATGGCCAATAACATACAAATGTTTGTGGGCTAAATGTTATCGTATACAAAAAAAAAGAACAAATTTAAATATTGTGTAATAGATTTATAAATATATATATATATATATATATATATATATATATATATATATATATATATATATATATATATATATATATATATATATATATATATATATATATATATATATATATAAGATCATGCCGTCAACACAATATATAATTTAATTATGTATGCTAACCACTATACGCACAAGTCACGAGCATTTGCTTAATTAATTAATTAATAAACCAAAAAAAAAAAAAAATAAATAAATATTAACAAATGTTTATTCAGCTAGCCAAATTTATCTAAATTTAAACAGTTAATAGAATAAATTAAACATATTTGTACATTTTAATTCACAATATGTTATATTCAGCCGGCTGAATTCATATTAAACCAATATGGTTTAGATTTTAATTAAACTTCTTTGTTTCATAGTTAAATTTAGCTTGAACTTAAACTTAGCGCTGCTATTCAGCTAGCTGAATTTGTGTTCAACAAATTTTCTGATAAATTAACATCAATTTAATTCGCTAAATTTTAGCTAACAATAAAAAAAGTTTTGTGTATAAAATATTATTGTTTCCTGCTATTCAGCTGGTTAAAAAATTTTTTATTTTTTATAACTTAATAGAAATTATGTGGAAAATATTGACTTAAACTGAAATCTTAGTGTAATTCAGCTAGCTGAATAATTTTGTATCATACATTAAAGCTTATTTTTCACTTTTAGCATAAGTAAGTTACAGCAATTAGATAATAAATAGATAATTAATGGCAGATCTTGATATTAATTTGAAATGAGCAAATAATTCAGCTAGCTGAATAAATGATAATTGATAAATTTCATTTAAGTTAAGGTATAAATAAGCAACAATAGAAAAAAGTTCCTATAAACACATGCTGAATTGATATTTTGTTTATAAATTTTGCTGATGAGTTGAAACTATAACCTAATTCAGCTAGCTGAATAAAAGTTTTTTTAACATTTTTTGAAGTATTCTTTTGCAGTAAAGCCATAAATAAGTTGTAATAGAAAGAAGTTTTCATAAAGCCAAGTTGAATTCATATAGCAATAAAGTTTCTTCACTTCTTTCATCATAAAATTTATTATTTTTTAGTTTTTGGAATATAATAATATATGTATATTCAGCTAGCTGAATATAATTACAAAGCTTTAAATTAAAAAAAAATTAAACATTTATAATTTCGGCATGCTTAATTTATATTTATTTAGAACTTTTATTGAATAGCATTTCCCTTATTCATATTTAAATTTAGTTTAGTTAATTAGTTAAATAATTATTGAAAGCTTTTATTCAGCCAGCTAAGTTTGTGCTGCATAAATTTTCTGAAAATTAAATATCAATTTGATTTGCTAAATTAACAAAAAAAAAAAAAAACAGCAAAGTTGCACCATTTCTTTCACAATGAAATGTAACATTATTATTCAGGTATTTGAATATATAACCAGCTAGCTGAATATAATTGCAAACTTTAAAAAAAAGCTTTAACACCATATGCTATTTTAAATTTTATTGCAGTACATTTATCTTATTAATATTTATTTTTAGCTTAAGTTTTAATTGGAAGCTGTTATTCAGCCAGCTGAAATTGCATTGCATAATTTTTTTGAAAATCAATATCTGTATTCTGAATACCAATTTATCTAAAACTAAAGTTTCACATAATTTTTTTGTTCATAATGAACTCTAGCGTTACTAAGTTTTGAAAACGTATATTCAGCTAGCTGAATACGTTTTCAAAACTTGATATAAAAAAATTCAACACTACTTAAATTTTTAGCTTTATAAAAAACATTTCAGCTAGCTGAATTATATATAATGTAATATTTATATTCTAAATTTTATTTTAGTTTAATTTTAATTAATTAAATATTAAGGAATTGAATATGGTTTGTTAAAAAAAAATTTAGATTTCCAATTCAGCTAGGCGATTTTTATTTATTATACAATTTAAGCATATTTAGTTAGCTGAATATAATTTTAAAGGTTTGTGGTACATAGCTATAAACATAAATATAAAATTAGGTTTTACAGATATTAATTCAGCTAGCTGAATTTGATTTATTTACACTATTATTCATAAAAAATGGCTAAATAGCATTTAAAATATTTTATATTGAATAGCTATACTATTGTAGTACTATAATGTAAAAATTCAGCTATCTTAGTTTGATTGATAGGGAAAATGTATTTTTAAAACTTAAAATAAATTTAAAATAAATTTAACATCAATAATACATATAATATTACTGCACTTATTACTTGCTGAATTAGGTTTCAATCTAATTTTTTTTCATTTATCCATTTTAATTTAAACGACATGTTGTTTTAATCATAATTAATGTTTAATATTTTTATTATTTTAGTTATTTTCTTTTAATGGCCACATACATACATACGTACATACATACACATATATGTATGCTGAATATACTCTTATTTGAATTGTGTCATTTATGTTATTGTTTTAGTGTATGATAAACTGCTGCATTTAATTTGTACGAGTTTAATTGTTATCATTTAATTATTGTAACTTTGTAGCAGAGCTGTACTTTTGCAATTAAACATTTTTTTAAGAAACACTTGGCGGCTGCAAGATATTATTTCCAATTAGAAGTTGGAAATACTTGGTTCTCAGTGAATTAAAGAAAATTATTATTTATGCAAATCGTTTAAGTATGGTATCAAGGAATAAACTTTAGGAGAAGATAACAACAGCCATTTGTGGAACAAAACCTTATTAAAATATTTAAATTGTTTTATAATTAAAGTAAATAAATACGGCATGGCAGCCTTAAAGTAGGACAGAAACTACTTTTTCTGGAAATAACTACGAAACAAAGTTTTAATTCTCTTTTGATTGCTGCAACGGTGGGGAAGTATTCAAAATAAATTTTTAGGGTTCATGGTTAAAATTAAGAACGACGGGAGAGCATAACATCAGTACTTAATAGGTTTAATTTGAATATGCCGTTTGACAGCCGTACAATTTGAATATGCTGAAACTCGTAAGAGGGAAAGAGACACAAAATCTGTATGATAGAACTATGATTTCAGCGAATAATTTCTTTTCAGTTTACAAAATTTTAGATATTTTTTTTTGTAACTGCCAAAGAGAGCTGGCTTAATAATTTTGAAAAATATCAGCTTATAAAATTTATAAAAATAGAAATATTTCTTGCTATTCAGCTGATTAAAACCTCTTTCGCTTTAGCTTAAATAAGCTACAGCAACAAAGATTCTTTAATTTTTTATAACCAAATAGAAATTCTGTGAAAAATATTGACTTAAACTGAAATTGTAGCTTAATTCAGCTAGCTGAATAATTTTGTGTCATACATTAAGGCTTATTTTTCACTTTTAGCATAAGCAACTTAAAGCAATTATATAATGAATAGATAATTTATGGCAAATTTTGACATTAAATTAAAATTAGCATATAATTCAGCCAGCTGAATAAATGATTTTTGATAAATTTCATTTAAGTTTAAGCATAAATAAGCAGCGATAGAAAAAAATTATTACAAACACAAAATGAATTGATATTTTGTTAAAAATTTTGACGATGTGCTAAAATTATAACCCAATTCAGCTAGCTGAATAAAAGTTTTTTTAACATTTTTTAAAGTATTTTTTTGCAGTAAAGCCATAAATAATGGAAAGAAGTGTTTATAAAGCCAAGTTGTATTGATCTTTTTTTTCAAATTTTGATGATGAGCTGAAATTATAAACTAATTCAGCTAGCTGAATGAATTTTTTTTACCATTTTTTAACGTATTTTTTGCAGTATAGCTATAAATAAGTTATAATAGAAGGAAATTACTATAAATGTAAGCTGAATAAAAGTTTTTTTTTTATTTTTTAAAGTATTCTTATGCGGTAAAGCCATAAATATGTTGTAATAAAAAGCTGAATTGATATTTTGTTTTAAATTTTGATGATCACTTGAAGTTATAACCTAATTCAGCTAGCTGAATAAAAGTTTTTACAATTTTTGAAGTACTTTAGCAGTAAAGCGATAAATAAAATGTAATAAAAAGAAGTTTTTAAAAACCCAAGTTAAATTGATATTTTTTTTCAAATTTTGACGATGAGCTGAAATTATAAACTAATTCAGCTAGCTGAATGAAATTTTTTTAGCATTTTTTAACGCATTTTTTGCAGTAAAGCTATAAATAAGTTGCAATAAAAGGAAATAACTATAAAACCAAGCTGAATAAAAGTTTTTTTTTAAATTTTTAAAGTATTTTTTTGCAGTAAAGCTATAAATAAATGTCGTAATAGAAAAAAGATATTATAAACCCTAGGTAAGTTAATATTTTGTTTTGAAATTTTGATGATCAGTTAAATTTATAACCTTATTCAGCTGGCTGAATAAAAGTTTTTTAACATTTTTTAAAGTAAATTTAGCAATAAAGGCATAAATAAATTGTAATAGAAAGTAGGTATAAACCCAAGCTGAATTAATATTTTGTGTAAAATTTTCACCATAAGCTAAAATTATAACCTAATTCAGCTAGCTGAATAAAGGTTTTTCGCATTATTTTAAAGTATTTGTTGGCAGTAAAGCCATAAATAAGTTGTAATAGAAGGAAATTACTATAAAAGCAAGCTCAATAACAGTTTTTTTACTAGTTTTTTAAGTATTTTATTGTGGTAAAGCCATAAATATGTTGTAATAGAATGAAGGTATACAAACCCAAGCTGAATTGATATTTTTTTCAAAATTTTAACGATGAGCTGAAATTATAACCTAATTCAGCTAGCTGAATAAAGGTTTTTCGCTATATTTTAAAGTATTTGTTGGCAGTAAAGCCATAAATAAGTTGTAATAGAAGAAAATTACTATAAAAGCAAGCTCAATAACAGTTTTTTTTACTAGTTTTTTAAGTGTTTTATGGCGGTAAAGCCATAAATATGTTATAATAGAATGAAAGTATTACAAACCCAAGCTGAATTGATATTTTTTCAAAATTTTGACGATGAGCTGAAATTATAACCTAATTCAGCTAGCTGAATAAAGGTTTTTCGCTATATTTTAAAGTATTTTTTTTTTGGTGTAAAGCCATAAATAAGTTGTAATAGACGGAAATTACTATAAAACCAGGCTGAATTAATATTTTGTTGAATATCTTTATATTGGGTTGAAATTTAGCCTAATAAAGTCTGCTGAATAAAGGTTATTCGCTATAATTGAAAGTAATTTCTTAAAGTTTTGGCATAAGTAAATTACAACAACACAAAAGTTATAGGTGCAAGCTAAATATTTGTTGACAATTTTTGCCTCCAGTTAAAATTATTAATAAAGTAAAATTTTTAATTCAGCTGGCTGAATAAAAAAATTTCTTCTTGGCTAATAAATAAAAAATATGCCCATAATAAATGTAATAACTGTATAGTTATAAATAATAAATATATAAAAAATCCTAATTTTAAATACTTTCTTAAATAACTGCTATAACAGTAAAAACCAAGAGGCCTGCCTGCCTGTGACTTAATTTTCGTGATAAAAATATCAAAAATAAAGACTTTAATGTTGACATCATCTTAAATTCTATAAACATTTGCGAATGGTAACACAGTCATACAAACACTCAAATTATTGTATGAAGAAACATTTTTGACGCCTTAAAGTCTACTACACATAATGGCAATAAGGAAAATTATACAGTAACCCAACAGTGTATTGACATAAATACACAACAAGCACATAAACACACACAAACTCTCTCTCTCTCTCTCTCTCTCTCTTGTGCATGTCATCATTCTCTTACGCTTGAACACCAACATCGCCATGTATTTTGAGGAGTTAAGAAACAAGTGAATGAAAAATAACAACTCCAGCTGTTTCGACGCAGTATCTCTAGAATTCAATACGATAAAGTGACTGAATAGATCTGAAAAGGCAAAAGTATAGAATTATGGGAAAAGATGATAGTGGGGCCAC
Source organism: Trichopoda pennipes (assembly GCA_030448955.1). Lineage (NCBI taxonomy): Eukaryota > Metazoa > Arthropoda > Insecta > Diptera > Tachinidae > Trichopoda > Trichopoda pennipes. The sequence goes on from JASKUP010000175.1 coordinate 6,225,562, forward strand.
AAGAGTAAATGTAACCAGATTAAAACAATAATTTTTATTAGGATATTGAAGGCATATTTAGCTACACTTCTTATATGGGCCAGCACATACATACACACACACACACACACAAACACACACACACATGTAAAATACACACATTATGATTATCATGCAAGCATTTGCCTGTTATTCATTCCGTTACTCTTTAAAAAATTACATGAACCGTCTGCTAGCTGAATTTAAAGAAAATTTTGTTTTTTTTTTCTTGGAGCTTTTATTTTTCCATACAATTTTAGTTTTGACTTTTGTTAGCAAATTTTTAGAATTTTATATTAAAAACCATTAAGTTGTGTACAAGACACCGACGACGTCATTTTATTAAAAACCCAACAGCTGTTGTGTGAAAATTATTTATCCGTTGGAATTGTATGCTGTAGTCAATTAGATTGAATGTTATCCAATATAAAAATAAAGTGGCAGGCAATAAGCTAAAATATTTCAATATAAAACATGCGATGAGTCATAAAGAAGACTATTAAATGCTTGTCGATTTTTGTTAAATTAAGCGATTTATTTTAACGAGATTTTTTATTTCTTACTGACTATTTTTATACAGGGTAGCCGCCGGGAAGGTATACTACTTTGTTTTGCCGCCATTTCGGTAAACGTTAGTCTTGACAGTTCATCTTTGGTGGTCGTGAAGTAGACACGCGGCAAATTTATTGTGGAATAATATTCGATAAACCAACGTGTTTTAATCGTTAAGACATTTTATCAAAACCAATCACCGATTACTGTGACGATGAAAAAGTTAAAAGAAATTTTTGGGAGAACCAACGTGCCAACAAAACGCAATATTTATCGTGTAGTGAATGATTTCAAAGGAAGAGGTTCTGTGCATGATAGGCCCAAGCAAGAACCGCAACGTACTGCCAGATCGGCTGAAAATATAACGGCTGCTCAAGAAACTGTTCAAAACAATCCATTAATCTCAGTTCGACACCGTTCTCAGGAGCTTGGTCTTCAAAGAACAACTTTGATAACAATTTTGCACAAGGATTTGCATTTGTTTTCATCTATGCCCCAACTGTCGACCATAGCGTATTACAAGATCTGTTGAAAACATTACGGCTGCTCAAGAAAATGTTCAAAACAATCCATCAACCTCAGCTTGGTCTTAAAAGAATAGCTTTGGCCACAATTGTATATAAGGATCACTCCCCCATAATCATAATCAATCATCGATTACTGTGACGATGAGAAAGTTAAGTGAAATTTTTGGGAGAACCAACGTGCCAACAAAACGCACTATTTATCGTGTAGTGAATGGTTTCAAAGGAAGAGATTCTGTGCATGATAGGCCCAAGCAAGGACAACAACGTACTGTCAGATCAGCTGAAAATATTACAGCTGCTCAATAAAGTGTTTAAAACAATTCATCAGCCTCAATTTGACACCGTGCTCAGGAGCTTAGTCTTCAAAGAACTACTTTGATTACAATTTTGCACAAGGATTTGCATTTGTTTCCATCTATGCCCCATCCATGGAGCACAACGTACTGGAAGATCCGCTGAAAACATTCCTGCTGCTCAAGAAAGTGTTAAAACAATCCATCACCCTTAGCTTGGTCTTCAAAGAACAGCGAGCACATTGATATGTATTGACGGAATCTCACCGTCATTACATGTATCTTCGGAGGTAATAAGAACAGTCCCCTTCAAGACTAGCAGGAGCCAACTGGGCAATCCACTATATTTTCTACGTGAATCAGTAAACCCTGAGAGTTCAGCTATTTGTCTTTTTAGCCTTTTAGCTGTTCTCTGATTGATTATTGAGGTTGTCCCTTCGAAAGTATCATGGTGGTTGTGGATTCGAGGCCCTCATTTGAGTTGTGAACATGATGAGTGGTCCGGGTCCTGTGAGCATGATTGCCGTTGTGTTCTTAAATTTTATTAAGTTTCATACGTTCTGGACCAGGAGTTGGATAGTATCCAACTCTTCAGCAAGGAAAGAAGACTGCAGCCTGGTCCAGGCTTTTGAAGTTGTAACTAGGAGTGACTGGAGGATATACGTATCTGAAGGCCTTCTAGGGCGAGGATGACGCTACATTTCATCCACAGTGGTATGATCCACCATTTGGTTATGGGTTACACAGTTAGGTACAGATGTAAATCTTATCACGCATGTGCATAATGATTTGCTTTTGTTTCCATATATGATTCAGTTGACACAAAAGCTTTTTCCACAAGACCATTTACGATGCCGTATATATGTCAATAGGATGTTACAGCTCGCTCATGACAACCCCAATTTTCATGAAAAAATTATAATGAGGCACATATTCTTTTGAATGGATATGTGAACAAACAGAATAGTCGCTTTTGGGGAGTGGGAAACCCGCAAATTATTTAACAGTTACCATTGCATCCATTAAAAGTGACTGTCTAGTGTGCAACTTGATCCGAAGGAATCATTGGACACTCACTTCGTTGAAAATGAAACCGGCGTAACGGTAACTGTAAATGGGGAACGATATCCTGATATCATAGAAAACTTTTTAACGTCACAACTGCATGCTTTGGGCTTGATTAACATGTGATACCACCCAAATAAGGTAGTGCCACATCGCATACAGCCAGGATTACAAAGGAGTTACTGCGAGATGTATTTCCACAACAAGTTACTTTAAGAAATGGCGATGTTGATTGGCCTCCACGGTTGTCTGAAAAGCAAGGTTTATTCAAGCAAACTAGCTACGCTTGAGCAGCTCAAACAAAATATTCGTGATGAAATTAATGAAATACCGCTTGTGAGAATGTAATACAAAATGTGTTCAAAAGGGCTTGCATTTGTGAGGCTAACAGAGGCGCACATTGATCCAATACATCAAATAAAACATTTATCAAATATCTCATGCAATCAATAGGTCGCTGTGTGACCTATGATTCCGTATTGTAGAAACCAAAAGTCACTGATGTCAATATTAACCATTTGTTAATATAAAAACTTGTTTATCATGGCTTGGTAGCGCCTGACCACAAACCTCATCTTACAGTCACTTTCATTTGATATAATAGTTTTTCGAGGTTTGTTCAAGGATTTTGTGGGTCGCATAAGCGACAATAGTGTTTACTTATATAATCGTCTAATTGCAACTGTGTTTTATCACTAAAGATGATTTTGTTGAAAAGTGCATTGCTTTCGTGAAGTTTATTTAACAGCCCACTCACAAGCATTTGACGGAAACAATGGTGGGTTGAACGCACTGAACTTTATAAGCGTTAAAATGGAGAGAGATGGCCTCTCTAGAGATGGCCACTTGTTCCGAACGTTGACGAGTTGAGGTTCTAGGCTTTCCACTTTGCTGTACAGCAACTATGTATGCATCACATAGCCACTATGAGTGTATTGTTGTGGTGTATTGTCAGCAACAATACCGCGAGTCTCCAATTTTGCGATTAATTTATATATACAGCGGTCTAAGAGGGACTTGATTACGAGGAAAAGATGCTCGAATTTTACGAAGTGATACAGCGAAATTTGTACCATTTTGAGAGTTTTAGATTTTTCACTTCATTTCAACGCTTTTTTCCATTTATTTTTTAAGCAGCATTTTCACAACTTTTTACAATTTTAGCGATTATTTACGAAATTTAAATTTTTTGGCGTTTTTTTCATTAAAGCGATTTTTCTAAAGTAAATGATTTATTATATTCTAAAGTGTCATTTCCTTAAAAAAAAGCTTCCGTTCCTAGGTGGTGTTTTATACCCGAGCAAAGGATTCCATTTATGGAATTCTTGTAAAAAATGTTTAAACAATTTTTTGCACTTTTTATTGAAAAAAATCTTTTTCCATTTCAATGGACATTAAAAAAAAAGAATCCCCTTTTCAATTAAAAACTCTCTTTCCAATATCTTGTAAGTATTTTTTATTGTTTTTCTTCTGCTTGAGGAATTTTAATGTGATAAATAATGATCATGTTGGTGACATTAAAATTGATTTGTTATTGCGAATTTAATTCGCTGTAGTCGACCAGCAAAAATAACTGTGCAATTCTTAATCTACCCTAATACAAATATAACACCAAAAATTCCATAACTCTATTAAGAAGCAACTTACCCCAACATTATTCTTAATCCCCCTTCCTCCCTTTTAATATAGACCCTTCCAAAAAAAGAGCAAAAAAGAAAAAATATACAAATTGCTGATGTCAGTTAGTGGTTGATTTTCTTTAAGCAGGGGAGCGTGCATTTAACGCTGGCTGGGGTTCTTGGCCTGTATTTGTTCGTGTTTTCTTAGTGTTGTGGCTAAAGGTTCCCTTGGCATCAGACAAATATGCGTTTTATTTTTATGGTTATTTTAACACATCATTTGGCGTTTTTCTGTTTCTGTTTCTCTTTCTATTCTATTTATTATTTTAAAATTTTGGTTTTGTAAAATAAATAAAATCATTTGGAGGCTTTCGTTTTCTTTTTTTAAATTTAATTTAATTATGCAAATTTTGTTTTACGAGTTTTTCAACAATAAGACGCAAATTTGTCAAGGCAGTAAAATTCTTAAGTCAATACAAAATAAAATAAATTAAAGAGATTTGTAAATCAATATGTTTTTAAAAAATCTTGTGAAAAAGACGGACAAATAAAACGTCGCCCGCTTGTAAGGCAGAAGCTTTCGCTTTTCAGAAAAGTTACCTATAAAAATTAAAAATATCTCTAGAGAGACAGCAGGGTAATATCGAGTGTTTTTCACTGTTTTATCGTTACTACAATTAAAATTAGGGAACTTATGAAATTGGCTCTTCTAGTTCTGGTACATTGCATTGCATATGCAGCGGCTCATATCTATTGTCTCATATTTATTGCCAAAACTAAAAAACTTAACATTTCATCACCATTGAGGATTATTTTTAATGATACAAAGATTATCTCTAACGATACAATTAGAGGCAGTAGTTCTGACCTCTAAACTGTGTTCCCAACGTACAACATCTAGTAACCATGGTGGATGTAATTCAAAGATAGCCTGGAATGACTAAAAGTAAACAAAACTCAATTTGTCTAAAAGTTGTATTTCTCTAATTCCTTATTTTGAAAGTTTAGTTGTCTTTTAAAATGTTTAATATCTTTAAGGTTACAATATCTTTGAAGCGTGGAACCCTATCGGAGATTATACAGAGAGAAATAAAAAATCGGACTTGTGGAACAAAATAAAAAATGCAAGATTAGCCGCATATTTTGTTTTTTATTCCAGATCACCCGCAGATTTTGTTTTTTTACTCCAGATCAACCGCACATTTTGTTTTTTTATTACAGATCATCCGCAGATTTTGTTTTTTGATTCCATATTATTCACAGATTTTGTTTTTTGATCCCATTTTACCCGCAGATTTTATTTTTTTATTCAAGATTACCCGCAGATTTTGGTTTTTTATTCCGCATTACCCGCAGATTTTGTTTTTTGATCTCATTTTACCCGCAGATTTTATTTTTTTATTCAAGATTACCCTTAGATTTTGGTTTTTTATTCCACATTACCCGCAGATTTTGTTTTTTTTTTATTTAAAAACCATACTTTCTGTTCTGTCACATATATCAAACATTGTTGATAAATGCCAATATGCCATCGTTAGAAAATCCACACCAGTTTAATCAGCTATTATTACAAAGAAACGGTTTAATGTGTATAAGACTATTTGTGGCCAAAAACATGAAATATATTTCAGAGATTTAAAGTTTTGCACTTAAAACAGGTACTAAAATAGTTATTTTGAATACGGGTGACGACACAGATTTGGGAGGTATTTCGTTATGACTTTAATAAAGTTCTTTGCCGATTCATAGCTGTTAATAAAGCACGAACTTATCATCATGCACCTAAAATTAAATGCATAGAATATGATATACTATGAATGTGTACGTTTTGAAGAAAGTAAAGACCTAAAGTAGTTCTTATTTGTAAGAACTATCTCAATAAGATAAAGACCTAGATGATATTAAAATGCATTAAAGAATTTGTATGGTTTCAGAAGCAAAAATATGTGAACACCAACGCGTGTTCGACCGGTTCGATCAACTGAAAACATCATAGTCGTGAACCACAATGTTGAAGCAGATCCAAATTTATCAATTCCCTGACGTTCTCAACAATTGGGGTTATCCAAAAACACCGCATGGCGAATTTTGCATAAGGATTTGACTTTGACGCCTTACAAGGTTCAACTGTTGCAGGAATTGAAGCCAACTGACCATTCTAATCGCCGTAGATTCGCTGAATTCATTCAGGAACAACCAGCTGGTTTTTCTGAAAAAATCATTGTCAGGGTATGTGAACAAGCAAAATTGCGGTATTTAGGCTTCTGAAAATTCTTGAGCGATTATTGAGGAGCTTTTGTATGCTCAACGTGTCACTGTATAATGCGCTATGTAGTCTAATGGCGTCATTGGGCCATTTTTTTCGAAAATGAGACTGCAAATGCGGAAACGGTCATATGAGCACGCTATCGCTAGGTGCTATCAACTCAATTTTGGCATATTATTAACTACGTAGACATCACTGACAGGCGGTTTCAACAGGATAGTGCCACATGTCACACAGTGACATGAATGAAACGATGAATTTATTGCAAAACAAATTTCGCGATTGCATAATTTCACGACAATCAGCAGTTAAGCGGCCAGCCAGATCGTATGATTTAACATCACTGGAAAATTTTTTGTGGGTCTATGTTAAGGACAGAGTCTATAAAGGGGCAATCGAATTGATTTCAGCCTTTAAACTCAAATTACCGGATATGATTAACGAAATAGGACTGCCATTTTGCAAAAAAGTGATTACAAAATTTTGATGAAAGTAGCGACATCTGTTAGCCTGCCATTCATAATTGTCGAACTTTTCTCTTCGTAATGCAATAAAAATTTAAATCATCTTAATCTAAACTTTTTGTTTTATATTGTTTTAGAAAACCAATTTCTTGTTGAAAAACCCTTAATAATATAAATATATTAAAATTAATAATTAAATGAATTTATGCTATTTGAAAGCTTAGTTTTTTCGCACTAAAGTTAAGCATCCCGTTTTCTTATTTTTTCTAATGTGTTTTTTATTTTTTTTAATTTTAGATTTCAAGGATCTTCTAGTCAATCTAAGAATGTAAGTTTTCAAATTATTTAATTTAATGTTTAATTATTCGTTTTTATATACAAATAATTATTTAAAATAAATCATTTACAACTTTTGGTAAATATAATTGAATTATTTGAAAGCATATAATGGGATTTCCTTTGAGAAGAAAAAATAAAAATTAATGAATAATTTGAAAAAAGTACACTACAGTTTGCTTGAATAAGGTAGTTTTCATTCTTGAATATACAAATTAAAAAACAAGGCTGAACTTAATTTTCTTTTTTTAATATTAATCAAAAATAGGGCGACATTTTTTCGGTGTTATAATGAGTAAAAATATTCAGTTAGGCATAAGTTCGTATTCTTATTTATAAATAACTATATTTTTTTAACGATGTGTTTATCTTTAAAAAGACAACGAAAATTTAACTGTAATCAATTAGCTCCATTCAGCTGGTTTATTAACACGTGAACATGATACATATAATTGACCGGGTGAAAAACAGGGATCATTGCAAAAGCAACAATCAAATGGCAAATCTGGAGGAATCATAGGAATGCGTGGTATCAGCACATCCTCGCCCTTATATTTTGCTTTTGACATTTTTGCTTCAATCACATTTTTCATGACTTTTTTGACTACTAATCGTGTTTCATTGCAAAGTCATGGCTGGCAGATATTTCTAAGCAAAATAATTGGTACACCGACTTTCACTTGTAGGCGGTGGGGCGGCAGTCTAAATAACTTAAGCGAACTTAAAAATTCGACCGGATAATTTACAACATCGTATTGATTGGTAACAGAGTCAAACCGATTTGTAGGTAAAAATTTCCCCAGGAATGTCATTCAAAATTGTAACATTGATATCCGAAGAGCTAAGATAGCTCTTTCCCCCAACCAATCATGATTTCTAAAATTTTGTGCAATATCGGAAAATACGTTTGTGACCAATTTTTGCTTTGATTGTGCAAAGCGGCAAAAATTATCTGGAAGCGTAATCATTTTTGTGGTGGGGTCAATTGGAATTGCGCCATTCCATAACTAACAATTGATTTGAAAGAACGTTCCGCTGATGGATCATTTTGCAATTGAATACGCAAATTACACACACACACACACACACACACACACAAAATACAACAGAATATGGAAAACAAAATTCTCTATTTGTTTGCACATCCACTTGCTATAAACATGAGCATATTTCGATCTGTATTGCCAGCGCATTCTGGGCAAGCACACACACACAGCAACGTACAAACGAAAACACACTTTTCACTAGATACAAAACATTGAGTCGAACGAAGTATGTAATGGAATAAAAATTTTGATTTTTTTTTTTAAATTATTCTTGTTTCAAACACGCACTGTGGACGCGCACTATTGTGCGTAAACGCATGAAACAAAGATACAAACCAGCGAACGACCATTACGAAGGTACTGAGAAAATTTGGTGGAAATTCGCCGGCGCATCTCGTCAAACACTGGCAAGCAACGGCTACCTATTTTCGACTTAAGTTTTATATATATAGATTAAAATTTTAAGTTAGGCTCAGGTTCGTATTTGCATATTTAAATGTTTTTCAAAGCAAATACATCTTTAGGCTTAAATGATGTGTGCATTCCCAAGTTTATTATGAAGTAGCAAAATAATTTCTACTTAAGCTTAAGTTCGTGCTTTCATTTATAAATTTGTTAAGAAGAGAAAAATCTGATTTTTTTTTAGGGATGTGTTTATCTTTAAAAAGGCAAAGACAATTTAACTTTTAACTTCTAATTTTTTCGGTATTATAATAAATGAAAACTTTTAGCTAGGCTCGAGTTCGTATTTTCATATTTAACCATTTTTAAGAAGCAAACAAATCTCTAGGTTTTAATGATGTGCTTATTAATTTTTAAGCTTTTCAAGAAGAGAAACCCGCTATTTTTGCTCATTTTTAAAAAACGGAATAGCAAAAAAAATTTTACTTAAGCTTAAAATCGTTACACTTTTAAGCTTTTTAAAAAAGAAACACCGCCAAAATATTTTAAAAAAGAAAAGTTTATTTCTACGGTAATAAAATAAAATTATTACCAAAGCTCAAGTTCGTATTTACATGTTTAAACTTTTTTAAGCGAAATAAAACATAATTTTTTTTAATATTTACAAGAGAAGTAGCACTTCAGGCAACTATGCCTATTTTAGTCAAGTACCGCGCTACATTCTTTAGGAAAGGGATGGAGAAGAGATGTGACAGGTGGTGAAAGTAGAAGGATAGTCGGAAATTAACTGCCGTATATAAGACAGCACAGCGACCAGTGACTATGCCTTCATCACTGAGCAGCCCCACCGACAGTCAATTTTTAATTTTGTAGTGAAAAAAACTAAGGTCTTTGTTGGGAATCGAACCCACAACCGCACACTACTTACTATTAGCCTACAGGGGCACCTTTAGGTTTAGGATGTGCACATCAAGATTATTTAGACATTATCCAAATAACTGTAATTTTTGGTAACCCAGTTTTTTTTTCGTATTCTTGTCCATCAAAAAACCTGAATTTATAAGATTCACTTCAAGGAAAACATGATGTCCATGAATATGCAGATGTCCTTATAGTCTATAAAAAAAAGTGGAGTTCAACAAATGCCTATAATTTATTCGACTTTATTTAGACAGCTTTCAAACAAAGACAAATACCGCTCTGGAATCCAATTCCAGAATGCTGTCGCACAAAGATTCAAGTGGATGTTGTGACAGTATATTCAGTTAGGAAAGGTCAGCCGGTGGCCTGCCTACAGCAATAACATATTAATAATTTGTCATTTTAATTTAACCTTATTCCTTTTCACTCTTATTCAAGTGAATGACAGTGTGAGCATGTTGCAGTTGCTGCTCGTCTTTGTCTGAAGCACACACCATGGTTTCGTTTTGTGCACCACAAAAACCTACGGAATAGAAAAAATGTAATGCTACAAATATGGCTAGACAAACATATAATACAGTAAATTATTAAGTAGTTTAATGTCTAGTCGATAACATACAATTTTTATAGCACGGAAAGCAAGAGGAAAAGAAACGAACTCCTCCATTGAAAGATTGCTATCTTGAAGGAGAATTGAAAAACAAACTAATGAAAATAATAATAATAATAGTAACAATATCTGGAGAAAATACAACAACAACAACAATAACGATAACAGACAAGGCACTATTATCTTGACGTTTGCATGTTAAAGTAACATTTTTTGTTGGTATTAAACTTAACATGTGAAGGAAAAGCAAAATTGCCAAAAAGTGGGTGGGTGGGTGTGAGTGTGAGTGTGTGCTTTTTCCATTTAAAAATATTTTCCGGTTGTCGCTGTTACTTGACTTGTCACTCATTCACATACTCACTCGTGCGCTCAGGCATTGTAATTTATATAAGCGGGCGAATGTGTTGGCATAAAAATTACAAAACAAAATAAAAATAAAAAATCGACCAACAAAAATACTCAACTCTAATTGATGAACACATTCAAATAAACACAATAACACCCAGCGAACATTTTAAAAGCGAAACGTTTAAAAACAGAAATAATTTGAAATGAATTGAAACAATAAATTGAGTTTGATTTTTAAGTAAAATTTTCAAAACGCGTTTTCAATTTTCTCCGAAAAGTTTTTCCTAAAAATAAATTAACCTAAAATGGATATCAAAAATTCGAAAGGCAAAGATTGTCCATTAAGCTAAACTAACGGGTGTTTTTTTTATAGAGTTTTAGAACTTTAACTACAGTTGGTAGTGCTAATTGCTGTTATCTTGTCAATAATTGAAATGTGTTCTGCACTTTCCAAAATAATGGAAAGCATGATTAGTTTTCATCTTGTGAGATACCTGGAGTCCAACAGCTTACCTAGCGACTGACAGTATGATTTCCGTAGCGGCACTCTACAGACGACTTACTGGCCTATAGAGTGCCCCATGCGGCATTTCCTTCCAGAACAATCCCATTTCGCCGGCATTAAATATTTGTTCTATTTGTCCAATTATATTCCCTAAGTTAACCAGGAAACTTATTGCATTGTGAAATGCGTATCTTTTTAGAAAACCTGTCAGCCATCCTTCACTTACATTACATGAAACTGTGCTCTTCGACGTTATCACTGCCGTTAGCAGCCCTCTTCAGCACGTCGCCTCATACCAGCCAATTTCCAAAGTGTTGGAAAGATGCTAATGTAACGTCGATCTCTAGAAAGAGTGAGGCTAACAATCCTCAAAATTACCGCCCATTTGCAATTTGTGCTGCACTTTCGTTTACTTAGCGACCGACACTATGGTTTTCGTAAGGGGCGCTCTATGGGCGACTTGCTAGTTTTTCTATCTGAACAATATTGCAACTCCATACATCATTTTGGAGAGAGTAAGGTGGTGGCTCTAAATATTGCCAAGGCATTTGATAGAGCGTGACGTGATGCACTTCTGTCTAAACTTGCTGCTTTTGGTGTCGGTGATAATTTCTCCAGATTTGCATCAAATTTTGTCAGGAATCGCACTATACGAGTTGTTCCCTGCCCGGTGGCACATTTATATGTTTTGACTGAAATCCATCTTATTACATGTGTCTTCGGGGGTAAAACGGAGCCCAGTAGTCCCCTTCAAGGCTAGTTCGGAGCTAACTGGACAATCCACTATATTTCCATGAGAATCAGTAATTTTTTTTTATAAAGAGAAGTAACACTTTAGGCAACAATGCCTATTTAGTCAAGTACTGTGCTACATTCTTTAGGAAAGGGATAGAGAAGAGATGAAACAGGTGGTGAAAGTAGAAGGATAGTCGTAAATTAACTGCCGTATAAGACAGCACAGCGACCAGTGACTATGGCTTCATCGCTGAGCAGCCCCACCGACAGTCAATTTTTATTTTTATGTAGTGAAAAAAACTAAGGTCTTCGTTGGGAATCGTACCCTCAACCCCCATACTGACAAGCTAGTACACTAGCCTTTTGGCTGTTCTCTGACTGATTATTGAGGTTGGCCCTTCGGGAGTATCGTGGTGGTTGTGGTGTCGAGGCCCTCGTGTGAGTTGTGTGGGTCGGATCATTCACAATTAACAGTGAGCATGATTGCGGTTGTGTTCTTAAATTTTATGAAGCTTCATGCGTTCTGGACCAGGAGTTGGATAGTCTCCTACTCTTCAGCAGGGAGTGAAGGCTGCGGCCTGCTTCGGGCTTTTGAAGTTGTAACTAGGAACGACAGGTGAATATACGTATCTGAAAGCCTCCTAGGGCGAGGATGATGCTACATTTCATCCACAGTGGTAATGATTCACCATCTGAGTAAGGCTTACGTTCAGGTCCAGATGTAAATCTTATCACGTAATTTCGGAGAGGGTAAAGTGGCGGCTCTTAATATTTCCAAGGCATTTTATAGAGTGTGACATAATGCACTTCTGTCAAAACTTGCTGCCTTTGGTGCCGGTGTTGATTCCAGATAATTCTCCAGATTTGTATCAAATTTTCTTAAGAATCGCACTGTAAAAGTTGTTATAGATGGGATTTCAAGATTGATTCATCGGTACCGTAAGGCTCCGTTCTTTCTCCTACCCCATTTCCTATTTTTCTAAATGACCTTTTTTGTCAAACTTTCAATCCTATCTTCTGTTTCATAGATGACAGCACAATTTGTCATTCATATTTATTGGGCAATTGACCGAACCCGTTATAGATGAGTTCCAAAAGGCGAAAGATGAATGAAATACTCAGCCATGATCTCGCAACAATCTCGGATTGGGATCGTGTGAATAGAGTTGACTTTTAATGCCAGGAAGACGCAATGTTGCATGCTTACGCATAGATCTGTGTTCGAAAATGGTGCTACATATGTTATTATGGGTGATATAGGTATTATGGAATCAGAAGCTCTTGATGTTTTTGGCATGCAAATTCAGTCTGATGTTCGACGGACTAAACACATTTTTCAGCTTTCTAGAAAAGCTTTAAAGTGCCTTGGATTTCTAAAACGGTGAAAGAGATACTTCACTCCATCCGATCTTCGTACTATTTATACCACTTTTAACCATCCAAAAATTGGATACAATGGGCCGGCGCCCTAAAATCTATGTTTGAGTTCAACTGCACACAGGAGAGGGCCAAGAGGCTCATTGGGGACAGTAATGTATCCAACTCTATTGAGCATCGACGCAATGTGGGGTGCATTTCTCTGTTTTATCGTTACTTCAATGGTAAGTGCTCAAATAAAATTAAGAAACTTGTTCCCGTTCTTTGCACGTTTTTGCATTTAACTCGATTTTCGTTAAGAGCTCATCCATTTTTGTGGTTGATTCGCCAGTGAATCGCACTACGCATTATAGGGAAAAATTGTTTTTTGCAGAACAGTCCGCATGTGGAATAAACTCCTACCAAAAGACCTTTCCTGTCCCTTTTAATGTAGGAAAGTTAAATGTTAAGAAACACTACTCCCTCTTTCCTCTTCCCCATAACCTAATTTCATAGTTCTGGCACAATGCATTGTATGTGTTGGGGTCATCTCCTAAGTGCTGGTCCGAGAAAAAAATAACGTCGGCCTACTGTTAAAAGGTTTCTCATCTGGATTTTTTTTTTAATTAATTAAACAACTTTCGAAAATTTTCCAAAAACAGCCCACTGTAACTTGCTTTTAAATTATAGAAAATATGCTAAAAATGCTACATTTACTTAAATATAAAAATCACAATAAGCTTCCGACAAACAGACTTCTGTACTCAGCCAGTCTTTTAAATGTTTGCTTGGTTATCTTGTAAAAAAAGTCACAGTAAATTGAAATGCATGTGAGTGTGTAATTTTGTTAAAGAATGCATTTTTCGTTATTTTTAGTTTTCTTTCCCATATTTATTTATTTTAGTTGTGTGTTGCCGTTGTTATTTCTTTCATTTTAATATCCTTTTTTATTTCCGTTCATATTTTTGCTTAATGTTAACAAGAGTCCTTTTTGTTTTGTGTTCTTTCTTTTGTAAGTGTGCAGGTGAGAGTGTTGTTTAATAGTAAAAACATTTAAGGAAAAAACGTTTCCCTCCCTAAAGGAAAAATATACAACAGCCAAAGAGAAATAAAACGATAAAAAAAACTTTAATGAAAAATAAGATGGAAATGGAAATTAAACTATTCGTGGGTGCATTGTTAAGTTATTTATTTATACTTAATAACATTTTTATTTTCCTTCGCTATTTTCCTCAGTTTATGTTCAGAAAAGGAAGAATATTCATTAAAAAAGCTTCAAGAGCAACAGCGGTTATATCAGAAGTAGGGTCCAGCGTCTTTCAAAAATCTTTAGCAGCGGCAAACAAATTTTAAATTAATCAAAAAATCGGTTGGTGCTCGTGGAGAATGATTCGTAATGGTTTAAAAAACTCCTCGACTTTAAGGAAGTATATCTAAGATAAGTGGCTTGTCTAGCACGATTTCCTACCTAAGTTGCCATATTTGTTTCCTTCGGTAACAAGAGCTTAATCGAAGTCATCGATATTGATTAATAGACTTCATCAAATTCAAAAGAACTTTGTCTTCACAATAATTTTTTAAAGTTCTGGTAAACTGGTAAAAAAATTTAAATTCCCAATAACTTTTCAAAAAATCCTCTTAAATATCCCATTTTAAACATATCACGAGGAATAAAGAAATCTGCATTAAAATAACAAATTTTCTATTTATATCCATTATGGAAAATCTACTAATATTTAGAAATATAGAATTATACTAGAATATACTAAATTTTAAATTCCCAAATAGTGTAAAAAAATTTCCAAATTTTCATTATTTAAAAATTCTATTGAAACACTTTCCATTTTGCATAGTGTATCCAAAAATTTATTAAATAAAAGAACTAACACATCAAAAATTTTAATTCGCGAAAATATACTTTGAAAATTCCTAAATAAAAATTTGTTGTTTTTTAAATTTAAAAATGGGGAAGGACAAGAAAGGAAAAGGTTATTCCAAAAAAAAAAAAAAATACATTTGAAAATTTATTAAAACTTGTTTCTAAATAAATAAAAAAATTGGAATTTGGCAACTTGTTAAATTCCTAGAAAATTTAATAAAATCCCCCAAATCGAAAATCCTAAAGTTATTATAGGAAAAGTAAATCTGGGATTTATAATGTCTTTTAAAACTGTCTAAGAGGTGGAATTTTTCGGATTCAGGTCACCATGCTAGGCATTTCCCCTTGTTGCTTTCCAAATGGGGAAGGAAAACGAATTTTCAAATCGACAAGAAAACAGCAGTAAGAAAGAAGAATAATGAAAATTGTATGAGGAAGCTCAATGAAAATATGTGCTGAAATAAATAAAAAATTGGAATTTGGCAAATTGTTGAATTCCTAGAAAATTTAATAAAATCCCCCAAACCTAGTACCCTAAAGTAATTATAGAAAAAAGTAAACCTGGTATTTATAATGTATGTTAAAACAGTAAAATAGGTGTTATTTTTAGGATTTAGGTCACCACACTAGCATTTCCCTTTGTTGCTTTCCAAACGGGGCAAATAAAATAATTTTCAAATCGACGGGGAAACAGAAGTAAGAAAGAAAAATAATAAAAATTCTAGAAGAAAGCTTAATGAAAAAAATGTGCTGAAATAAATAAAAATTTGGAATTTGGCAATTTATTAAATTCCTAGGAAATTAATTAAAAATCCCCCAGTTTCAGTACCTTAAATTTATAACAGAAAAAATAAATCTGGGATTTATAATATTTCTTAAAACAGTAGAATAGGTGGGATTTTTAGGATCCAGGTTACCATGCTAACATTTCCCTTTGTTGCTCTCCAAACGGGGAAAGAGAAAAACTTTTAAAATCGAGGGGGACACAGAAGTAAATAAGAGGGATACGGAAAATTGTATAAGGAAGCTCAATGAAAAAAAAAACGTACTGAAATAAATAAAAAAAATGGAGTTTTGCAAATTGTTAAATTCCTAGAATATTTAAAAAAATCTCCCAGTCCTAATATCTTAAAGTCATTATAAAAAAAGTTAATCTGGGATTTCTAATGTGTATTAAAACAGCAAAAGAAATGGGATTTTTAGAATTCAGGCCATCATGCTTTGTCTAATTATTTTATTATTAAAAGGGATAGCAGCTTTACAGGATTCTGGAATTTGACATGATTCTAAATTATTAACTAGATATTTTTCCAATGAAATCATTAAACGTTCTTGATTTTATTTAAAAAAAAGATATAAAAAATAAAACATTTCCTTATAACACACAAAAAATATTTGTAAATGAAAATGCGAACTTTAGCTTTACTTAAAATTGTTTACCAACTTTCATTCCCAAAATGTTCCATTGGAATTTTTTAAACTTATAATTAAATTAGATCGATTATTATAAATAAAACTAATAAAAAATTATAGTTGACCCTGTTGACATAAAAAATTTAAAATAAGATTTCGTACTTAAGGCTGACTTAAAACTTTCTTGAAATATCTCAAATATAACGTGAAAAAATTTTGTTTTATGAAAAATTAAAAGAAAGTGTTTAAGAATAGAAAGGAAATTATCAAAAAATTTAGTTTAAAAACTCCTACAAAATTTTCAACAATCCCCAAAATTCCCTCATTTTAAAACCACTATCTCAAATAAGAATGTTGCCTTATGAAAAATTAAAAGAAAGTGTTTAAGTATTAAAACAAAATTATGAAAAAAATTGAGTCTAAAAACTCCTACAAAATTTTCAATAATTCCCAAAATTCCCTCTTTTTAAAACTAAAATCTAAAATTAAAAAAATGTTTTTCCTAAATTTATAAATACATTTTGTTGGCTTCTTTTTTCTATATTAACAAGTTTTAAATGTTGTGTTAGTTTCTAATAAATTAAAGATTTGCCCACTTACCCTTTAAAATATGCATGACGCTAGGTATTTGCATGCTTATAATGGCCTGCTAAAAAAAAGCAACACATTCATGTATTTGTATGCATACAAATAAATACCACACATACATGCATACATAAGTATATTATAATCAAAAACACTACAAATGATCCATGTTCTTTTTGTTTTGCCTGTAGCCTGCCTACTCCACTTTTCTTCTATTTTGTTGTTTTTCTTTTCTGAACAGGTAACATGCGATGGGGATTCAAAGATATTATCTTAAATATTTATTTTTTTCTTCATTTTAAGTTGCTGTTAAACTCAAGTAGTGGGAGTTCTTCATGCTGTTGTAGTTGTTGTTTTATTTGCTTTGTACAAAGCCAGCAACAACAACAACTTGTGGTTTTAGTTTAGTTTTAACCCTGACTCTCAAACCATTTGAATAAAATTTTTTTCCGTTTTGCTTATTAAAGGACTTATACTTGCATACGAGGAGTACATCTAACATTTGATTGTATTCATGTAAAATTATATACGTGTGTGTGTATGTGTGTGTTCGTTCTCTTTATGGTCCTTAACAAATTTACTTGCATGTTGTTACATTTTATTCCTGGGGTACTTTATCAAACTATATAGTCTAGAATAATGAGAGCTTATTGCTCTTTATAAAGCAATGCACATACATGTTTTCCGTCTAATGGAATTATCAAAGTCAGTGATTAGCAAAAGAATTCGTACAATATCCTTTTTGAGTGTTTTAAGTAAAATTATTTTTAATAACAAGAAGGGTTTACTCCTTCGCCTACTAGTTTATTTCTTTATCCTGAAAAACTTTTCCTAAGCAGTATGCCCTTCACTCATCGGAGTTAATTAAATTAATGTTTCAAATGTTCCAATTTAATGCCGATATAATCTGACTGTTGGGTTAAGGAGTAGCACCCATCATAATTATTTTTTTTCCAACATAATTTTTTTATAAAAATTTTCGTCAATGATTTTTCTATGACAAATTTTCATTGGTAAATTTTCTATAGAAAATTTATACCAGTGATAACCTTTCTAAAAGAAATTATCATTAGTGATTACTTTTCTATAGAAAATGATCATCAATTATATCTTTTCTAAAAACATTTTCATGAGTGTTCATTTTTTAAAAGGAAATTTTCATCAGTTATAGTTTTTCCTTAAAAAGTTTTCATTAAGAATAATTTTACTATAAAAACTTTTTATCAGAGATAATTTTTCTAGAAAAATTTTTTATCAGTGTTAGTTTTCCTAACAGAAATTTTCATCAGTTTATATTTTTCTACTGCAAAGTTTCATCGGTGATTATTTTGCTATAGAAAATTTTCATCGCTGATTATTTTGCTATAGAAGATTTTTATCGGTGATTATTTTGCTATAGAAAATTTTCATCGGTGATAATTTTCTATAGAAAATTTTCATCGGCGATAACTTTTCCATAGAAAATTTTCATCGGTGATAATTTTTCTATAGAAAATTTTCATCGGAGATTTTTTTCTATAGAAAATTTTCATCGGCGATAACTTTTCTATAGAAAATTTTCATCGGCGATAACTTTTCTATAGAAAATTTTCATCGGCGATAACTTTTCTATAGAAAATTTTCATCGGCGATAACTTTTCTATAGAAAATTTTCATCGGCGATAACTTTTTTATAGAAAATTTATATCGGTGATAACTTTTCTTTAGAAAATTTATATCGGTGATATCTTTTCTGTAGAAAATTTATATCGGTGATAACTTTTCTTTAGAAAATTTATATCGGTGAAAACTTTTCTATAGAAAGTTTATATCGGTGATAACTTTTCTATAAAAAATTTTTATCGGTGATAACTTTTTTATAGAAAATTTTCATCGGCGATAACTTTTCTATAGAAAATTCATATCGGTGATAACTTTTCTATGGAAAATTTATGTCGGTAATAACTTTTCTATGGAAAATTTTTATCGGTGATAACTTTTCTTTAGAAAATTTTTATCGGTGATAACTTTTCTTTTGAAAATTTTTATCGCTGATAACTTTTCTATAGAAAATTTATATCGGTGATAACTTTTCTTTAGAAAATTTATAAGGGTGATAATTTTCTATAGAAAATTTATAAAGGTGATAATTTTCTATAGAAAATTTATAAAGGTGATAATTTTCTATAGAAAATTTATAAGGGTGATAATTTTCTATAGAAAATTTTTATAATTTAAAAAAAGGCGAAATATTTTTAGAATGAACCAGCTTCTAAGCGTGTGCTTTGAGTCGATTTTAATGCCTTAAGAGACACAAAGCTGCATGCTTACGCACAGATCTGTGTTCGAAAATGGTGCTACATCTGTTACTATGGGTGATATAGGTATTATGGAATCGGAGGCTCTTCATGTTTTTGGCATTAAAATGCAGTGTGATGTTCGATGGACTAAACATATTTTTCAAGTTCCTAAAGAAGCTTTCAAGTGCCTAAAGCTTCGGATCTAGAATCTGATCTCCGTACTATTTATACCACCTTTATTCGTCCAAAGATGGAATACAACTCTCATGTATGTGCCCGCGTCCCAAAGTTTATTTTGGAGTTACTCGGCCGCGTAGATGAGAAGGCCAAGAGGCTAATTGGGGACAATTGGGTATTCAAATATAATGCTACTCTGGAGCACCGACGCAATGAGGGATGCATTTCACTATTTTATTGTTACGATAATGATAAGTGCTCTAACGATATTGGGAAACTTGATCCCGTTACGTGCAACTTTTTTGCGTTTAACTCGATTTAAGTTGAGAGCAAATCCATTCCAGGTTGATTGGTCAGTGAATCGGACTATGCATTACGGAGAAAATTCGTTTTTTAGCAGAATAGTTCGTATGTGGAATAAACTTCCTTCACAGGTCTTTCCTGTCACTTTCAATGTGGGAAAATTCAAATCAAATGTCCACAAACACTACTCCCTCTTTCTTCCTCCTAGTTCTGGCCTATTGCATTGCCTGTGTAGGTGTCATTCCCTGAGTTCTGGTGCGAAACTGAAAAAAAAGGAATGTATTCTAGCTGGTTATTTACTTTTTGAGCTCACTATATGTTAAGCTGCTTGTAAATTAATATTAAACTAAATGTTATTTTATGTTCTTCTCCTTTAGTTGCTTTAGTCAATGAGTTGGCCTTTTTATTGCAGCTCATCCCGTAATTAAGATTCATCAACTGGAGGCATTAAATCGGTTAAAGAGAAGAGGTGCGAGAAATTTTTTTTAATTTAATATCATCATCTATCCCTCATCAGATACCACCTCTATAAGATTTTTTCTCCTTGTTGCCGTTACTTAGTTAGTTAGTTAGTTAGTAGTCATAGCAAAATGATTTAGTGCCTTGTGTTAAGTATCATTTAATTTATTTTTTAAAATTTTATTTTGCCTTGCTGCTTTGCAGATGGATTTTTTCATAAAAGAACACATGCTTTGAAAAGAGTTTAGTAACTATTAAGACGCTTCTATTAAATTTTATTTAATTTTATTTTATTTTTCTAAATTTCTTTCATTATTTGGTCACAGACCTCTGTGAGCAATTAACTTGACGTTGCATTTAATATTGAAGTGTTGGAAATAAAGTTCATTGATAATATTTGTTTAGCACAAACTTTCTTCGGTATAATTAAAAAATAATAAAGATAAAAATTAAATAAAAACTATTAAAACTTTGAGCTGCTTGAATATTGTCTACAAATTCAAGAAAAGTTAAAAAAAAAATAATTTTTAGAATACGATTCTTTTCAGATGTTCAAACCATATCCTCTAACCAGTTTTCTTCTCCTTCTTTTTTCTTCTTGCCCAGATAATATTTTAAAGCTTTAGGAAATATTAATAATGCAGTTATCTATGGGCAGCTTAAAGTGTCTAGATAATAGCCAAGCAACTTTGTGGACTTTGTGTCGAGCGGCTATTGTCCTAATTAAGTATTCTTCTCAAATCCTGCATAGCTTTCCTTTGCCTTCTAGTTGGAATCTCATGACAACGAAGTAAAGATCACCACTCACATCGAGATCGAAAAATATTGTTACGTTTATACCTTTTATAAACGTTTTGTTATGAGTTCTTTATTGCAAAATAAATTACACCAGTTTTTAGAGTTTTTTAATTAATAACAATTTTATTTACTTTAACTAAACACAAAGTTGACGCTATAGAACAATTTACTTAACATGCACGTCTTTACTTCACGAGGTTTATTTTTCAACTAACTAACTATCCACTCAGATCCTGCCCTTTTATATTTGTCCATTAAAAGTCTAAAAAAATTAAGAATCTTCTATTCCCTTTGTATAACATTTTGTTGTTGTTGTATGTTATTCATTCAATGTATAGCCGCCTGTTGCTCGGTGTGTACTTTTGTTTTTTATGCTCATAAAGTTTCTTTATGGAATTTATTTTAAGATAGTTGTTGTTGTCTTGTGTAGATAAGTTTTCTTAAAATACTACGCAGATGATAAACAGCATATATGTTTTTTGTTGTCATGCGCGTATAGTAGGTAAACAGAAATTTGTTGTTGTCTTGCAAGCCCGACATTTCGTAAACATTATGCCCAGTAGTTTACTCTATTGCTTAATTATTTTCTTTTAAAAGTTAAGCAAGACACATCCGTAACAATATATTAAATTTGATTTTAATCAATTTGCTAGTAGAAAAAAGGCCGTCGAAGAGTCATGTCTTTGAATCTACCAGCCGACAGTCAGCATAATTGAAAAGCTTAATAGTGATCTTGAATTAATCTTCTAATGGGATCCTGTCATAAGATTGATTTTAATAGTTTTAGGACTCAAGTGTTTAACCAATTGTTGATACTCGAACCTGGTACTTCATCTAGCGTCTTAGATTAAGAAAGCAAAAACTCTTAAAATTCTGGGCATGAAAATCTACTGAAATGTTCAATATATTTAATACTTTTAACACATTTCACAACAAGCCCTCAAGTACCAGGGCTTTGCTTCCTCTGACCTTCCTTCTTTTTATACTTCCATATCCAGTCTAAAATCACATACAGTCTCTTGTAGGGTGATGGCAGCAAATTCAATTTTAAAGCTACTAATTGCCATACAGAACACGACAACAAAGTTTATCAGTAGCAGCTCTATTAACTAGCGGAAGCAATATGCACCTGGCTGTAAGCCTAAATCAGATGATGGTTAAACCACTGGGAATAAAAAGCAACATCATTCACGCCCAAGGCAGCCGAGTACTAATTCGAACAACAGGTCTTTCCTAGTTGCAATTTAAGCGTTTCCAAAGCAGGATTGCAAACCACTACTCCTTGCTGAAGAGCTGGAGACTATCCAACTCCTGGTCCAGAACACTGACTAGCATGCTCACTGGATCCGGATCATTCACCCGTTGGTGTTATTAAAGGCGAGATGAGCCTGGCCGTCATAATCAAATTCATGCGAGGCTCGCAAAACCACAACCACCACGATACTCCCGAAGGGCCAACCTTAATAATCAGTCATAGAACAGTTAAAAGTCTACAGAGACAATTAGCGGAACTCTGCGAGGTCACTGATTCCCGTGGAAATAACGTGGAGCTTCCAGTTGACACCCTACTTGCCTTCACTGGACTGGGTTACGTTATACCCCCAGCAGAACAGGTCTACATGGTGAAGTATTCCATAAATACCGATAAATGTGTCCCCCACGGGGTGGGGGGGCAAAAGCAATGTGATATGTACTACATTGTTTTATCGTTACAACAATCCCGGCAAGAAATGTGTGGCTGACCAATTAGTTTGTGAGGAATTGGAAGCATTACTCGTCAAAGATTGTTGTAAAACAAAAGACTAGGAGAGACCTGGTATTTCGGCTGACCAGATTGTTTGTGAGGAATTGGAAGCACTACTCGCCGAGGATTGTTGTAAAACAAAAGACTAAGAGAGGCCTGGTCTTTCAGCTGATCATTTTGTTTGTGAGAAATTGAAAGAATTAGTCGCCGAAGATTGTTGTAAATCAAAAGACTAAAGAGACCTGGTCTTTCGGCTGAGCAGTTTGTTTGTGAGGAATAGGAAGCATTAGTTGCCGAAGATTGTTGTAAAAAAAAAAGACTAGGAGAGACCTCGTCTTTCGCCTGACCAGATTGTTTGTGAGGAATTGGAAGCATTACTCGCCGAAGATTGTTGTAAAACAAAAGACTAGGAGAGACCTGGTCTTTCGCCTGACCAGTTTGTTTGTGAGGAATTGGAAGCATTACTCGCCGAAGATTGTTGTAAAACAAAAGACTAGGAGAGACCTGGTATTTCGGCTGATCATTTTGTTTGTGAAGACTCGCCGAAGATTGTTGTAAATCAAAAGACTAAAGAGACCTGGTCTTTCGGCTGAGCAGTTTGTTTGTAAGGAATTGGAAGCATTACTCGCCGAAGGTTATCACAATCATTGGGGGCCATACAACAAGTCATTTCCTTATATCTAAAAGCATTGGGTTTCATTCAAGGGCAAGGAAATTGGATGACATATGAATTGAAAGCTAATATTTAATAACAAAATGAGTTGATACATTCTTCAAAATAATGTCCATCATTAGTCGCTCACTACTCTTTCCCATCTTTCTGGTAGCCTATGGCTTCGGCGCCAGAAAAACTGCTTCGGTTCTGAAATAAAGAGTAAATTAAGTCAATTTGTGATACCCTGTGGTAAGAGTTGAGCTTTTTGTCTTTTTAGTCTTTTAGCTGTTCTCTGACTGATTATTGAGATTGCTCCTTCGGGAGCATTGTGGTGGTTGTGTTTTCGCCGCCTTCATGAATTGGATTAAGGGGCCAGGATCATCTCACCTCTACCCAGAACAAAGGGTAAATGATCCGGATTCAGGGAGGATGCTTGTCATGTGTTCTGGACCGGCAGTTGGATAGTCTCCAACTCCTTAGCAAGGAGTGGAGGTTGGCGACGCTGCTATGAAACTTCCAAAATTGCAACTAGAAATGATCTGTTGCATAGAATTATGTATTCGGTTTCCTACAGCATGGGGGCACGCTACATATCACCCAAGTGGTTTGATCCACCGTCGAGCTATGGCATGCAGACGCTAGGTACCGACGTAAATCTTATCACGCATGCCACGAACATTAACACCCAGTTCATTTGATGGCAAATAAAGAGGCATGGATGACGGCTGTTCTGTTTACAAATTGGTTCAACAACTCTTTTGTTCCTGAAGTTCGGGAATATATGGAACATAAAGGTTTGGAATTCAATATACTTTTGCTCGTTGATAATGCGCCCAGCCATCCAGTGCTGGATCATTCAAATATGCAATTGCTGTTTTGCCGACTAACACCACCTCCATCAGGATTTTATGGCAGCATTTAGAATGTAGAAGAAAGAAATCTAAATGTTATGGAAGCATGGAGAACGTTTACGATTATTTTTTGCCATTAAACAGTTGCGGCAAAAGTGAAAGCTTTGTAGTGTCTTCAGATATTATAAGTCTATCGAATGCAATTGGTGGCGAAGGTTTCAACAACAGGCGATAAATTAATGCGAGAAAATCTAATGAATTTAAAATCTTCACTCTCTAGAAGCTTCAGAATATTAAATTAATAATCAGGTGTCCTGAGTTCCTTGAATTTGTTATAATTATTTGTTTAAACTCAATACTTTTTTGACATTTAACCCATAAAATGTTTTGTTTATTAAATTAATTTAACAGGTTTTTTTTTTTATAAAAAGTAAATTAAAGCCTTTGTTTGCATATTTTTTTAAATATTTTTTTTCTTAAATTAATAAAAGAAAAAAAAAAAAGCGACACATGTAAACATTGACATTTTATTTGTTTTCCTACACTCATGTCATTTGTTTAGTTTTTGTTATTGTTTTTGTCAGTCACTGAAAAAACATATTGTATTTTTAATTTATTTATTAAATTTGTTTTTTCATGACATTCTCACATGGAAACTATTTTTTTTTTATTTATTTACTTTTTGCAAATGAAAATGTTTAATGATTTATGAAAACAGTTTTTGCAACAAAATTTGTTGTTTCGTTGCCGCATTCGAATGCTTGTTAATAGATTAAAAATAACGCGTGGGCAAATTTAACGTTAAGAAAGTAAATTGACTTTGAAACATTCAATTTTCTTTAATAATGTCAGCTACATTGATACCAATGTAAAGTAGAAATATGGGAAATAATAATGGAATATGATGTCGGTTAAATGTCCACCTCTAGCATCTCAGCAGACGTTTGCATTTTTTTTACAAAATTTTTAACCACATTCTTTACAGCGGCGAATTTAATCTTTTAAAGCGTCAGCTGCTTTTTGCTTTATCCACGTGAATTCATTCTTTTAAATGGCCCTAAAGAAAATTATTCAGCGACGTTAAAACACAAGAACGGGACGGCCTATTGGCATCACCAAACAGAGAATATTCCGGTCGTACAAATTTTTCAGCCAATAACTGGTTACTGGCTGTATGGCTTGTGATGGCAATGCCGCCATAGCATTTCCCTCCCCCCGGGGGCACATTTATATGTCTTGACGGAATCTCACCGTATCACCGGGGGAAACCCCCCCCTCCCTCCGGGGTTACATTATATGGTCTTTATAGAACTTCGACTATCTAGACCTGTGCAACTGGGGGAAAAAAGAGAGTCCAGTCCCCTGAAGGCTAGCAGAAGCCAACTGGACAATCCACTATATTTCCACGGGAACCAGTAAAGCCCCAGAGTTCAGCTATTTGTCTTTTTAACCTTTTAGCTGTTCTCTTTCTGATTATTGAGGGTGGCCCTTCGGGAGTATCGTGGTGGTTGTGGTTTCGCAACCCTCATGAATTTGATTAAGGGGCCAGGATCATCTCACCTTTACTGAGAACATTGGGTAAATGATCCGGATAAAGTGAGCATGCTTGTCATATGTTCTGGACGTGGAGTTGAATAGTTGATATGTGCGTATATTGTCCAACGGGGTTTGATTTATATGGGTATGAATTTACATCAGCCCGCGTCAAATTTGATTTGTGAACCTACCGGTTTCGGCTATATGACATATTCAGTTGTCTCTCTATGCAGAAGAGTTGGAGACTATGCAAGAAGTGAGGTTTGGCGGCCCTGCTTCGAAACCTGCAAAATTGCAGCTAAGAACGACCTGTTGCTAGAAAGTAGTCCTCGGATTCCTAGGGCGCGGACGCACTCATCATATCGTCCTAGTGGTTTGACCACCGTCGAGTTATGGCATCATACACACGCTAGATACCGACGTAAGTCTTACCACGCACGCCGCCATAGCAGTGAGTGGTGGAAAATTAATAGAAACTTAGATTTAAGTCCATGAAAAGCGTAACTAACCGAATTTCTGTCGTCAGAGCTTCGTTATATGGTTATATCCGAGCTGTGATTGCAACAAGCCAACCAACCAACTAACACACCAATCAAGTTAGGAAAGACCAAGTTTTACAAAGCTTAAATAAAAAGGCTGCTATGAGGGGATATTAAGCGACTGATTTTCTATCACCAGAGCTCGAAATCATCAACAAATTGGAGTGGTAGCCGTCTAAAGATAACGCTACATGCGTGATTTCATTTACATCTGTACCTGGCAGTTAGCCCTAACCAGATGGTGGTCAAACCACTGTAAATGGTATGTAGAGCCATTCTCGCCCTAGAAGGCCTTCGAATCCGTTCACTCTCCGGTCATTGCTAGCTGCAATTTCAAAAGCTCGCAGGAGGTCACAGCCTTTACTCTTTGCTAAAAAGTTGGAGACTATTCAACTCCTGGTCCAGAACGCATGAAGCTTAATATAATTAAGAACACGACGGCCGTCATATTCACTGGACCTGAACCATTCATTGTGTTCATTGTGAATGATCCGACCCACAAACTCTCACGAGGGCTTCGAAACACACAGCCACCACGATACTCTCATATAGGGGCCAAACTCAATAATCAGCCAGAGAACAGCTAAATGTCTAAAGAGACAAATAGCGAACTCTGCGAGCCTACTGATTCCCGTGGAAATATAGTGGATTGCTCCTAATTACCTTTAAGGGACCTGGGCTCCCTTTTACCCCGCAAGACACCCGTCTAGATGGAATAGTATGCTCCAAAAAGACTATCATGTGCCCTCGGGGGGAGATAACGCTACATGTCAGAATAGCCAAGCTGTTAAAGAAAAAATCTAAGCTGTCAAGCAGCCAGGCGCCATGAAACTCATCAGCTATTTTTATGCTCTGCTGCGTTTACTCCTTAGTCCGCACTTATCAGCCAATAATTTTGGGTGAGATAACTAGTGGGCAAATTTGAGGTTAGGAAGTATATTGGATTAAAACACATAATGTTTGTTAGACAACTTCAGTTTTATTGATATCAGTGTAAAGGAGAAATACGGGAATTTTTTATGAAATAGGATTTCAGGCAATTTAACACTTCTAGCGCAATGGCAGGCGTCCGCTTTTTTCATAAAATTTCGAAGCACATTTTGCAACAAATTTAATATTTTAGAGCGTCAGTTTCTTGTGTGTTGTTCACTTTAATCTCGGTTTTTAAAGTGGCCTTAGAGAAAGTAATCTAAAGGCGTCAAATCAGAAAAACGAGGCGGTTAATTGACATTGCCAAATTGCGAAATTATGCAAACGCAAAATTTCTCATGCAATAACTGAATTATTTGGGTGGCTGCGTGGCTTTCGGCGGCTTGTTGTTGAAACGAAAGATCGCTGATATTAACATTAGCCAATTGTAACCACAAAACTTTGGTTATCATTGTTTGGTAGCGCAGTGAATTCACGGTGTTTCCTTGCTCATATTAAAAAAAAAACGAGCCGGTGATGCCGTCTGATTACAAACCGCACCATAGGGTCACTTCCTATTGTAATGGGTTTTCGACTACTGTTTGTGGCTCTTGTGAATGCCGCATATGAAAATGTTGTTTTATTTACATAACTGCTTAAACACAGCTCGTGTCACAAAATATATTTCTTGCTTTGTTAATCGAAAAACCGAAAACTTTACATTTCAGACCCATAAATTGTTCTGCAAGATTATGCAGGGATATTTCAAGTTCCTAGTCAAAGGCATAAAGCCTGGAGCGATTCACCACTTGGAAAATACATTTCGCAGTATTATTGACAATATGCGGCCGCAAATTGAAAAAGTTATAGAAAATTCGAGCTTCAGATTAGATTACAACCGAACTAGTCGTGGCGTTCATATGCCAGAAGTCGCTGTGAATTTATAATGCCACAAGACAATATTTCGTTCAGTGTTTCAAACGTTTAACACCAACAATAGTTGGCGGGCTTTAATTCTTGAAGGAGTTGAACTTTATAAGTGTGAAGATGAAGATTTTTATGCAAAATGTTGCGCAAAATGCCCAACTGTTGCGAACAACAAGGAGTTTATGTTCCCAGCTCATAGTCTGAAGAGTTGACTGTACAGCGGCTATGCTCGCATCACTATGGCCACTACAAGCGTATTGCTTTGGCTAGTATCAGCTATAATAACGTGTATCTCGAATTTAGATATTAATTTACGTATAGCGGTTTCAGTAGGAGTCTGATAACGAGGACAGCTGCTTGAATTTTTTCAAAGTGATCCAGGAAATTTTCATCATTTGATAATAATTTTTACAATTAAAATCCTTTGCTCAAGAGTTTAATGTTTCATCTATAAAATCTGCCAACTTTTTACTAAACAAATGCCAAAAGATAGCTGCTCAATTTTGTTTTATTTAATCATTTGACAGACAATTTACTTTCTAACCTCAAATTTGCCCATCTAATATTACAATGGGGCTAAACGTTTATGAAATAAGAAAAAGTAACTTGAAATTATTAAAATTATGGCTCATTTAACAAATTAATGAGTTTTCTTTATATTGTTTTTGTTAAAATTTTTAAACAGCCAACAAAAACAAAAACAAAGAACTAATAGCCACCCTTACGCAATAATTATTTTATGAAATATTAAAACCAGCAAGAGAAGGCAGAAAACTGTAAATAATAATGCCACCGTGAATTTATAATTAAAAAATCCATTTAACATTGAAAACACACAATCCACCAACCAACCACCCCCTTTAAATTAGTTTCATTATATGGTCACCCTAAAGTTCTACTCATTGAAACTAAAAGAGAGACAAAGAGTGAGAAAAAGTGAGAAAGAGAGGGAGTTTGTATTACACAACACATACTGTCTAACACATGAACAAATCAGCTATTTGAAAATAGCAGTCTTATTTTGTTTTAATAAAAGTTTTATTAAATTTTCAAGTTATTCCTTTTGGCCTAATACGATCCGCATTAGTACCAGTCTTCAGTAGGCCATATTAATTTGGAAGATCTTAAATTAAAAAGTCCTTAAAGGGGGGGGGGGGGGGGGTCTAAGATTTTAACAGAAAAGAAATTTCTGTAAAACTTTTCTTTAGGATGAAACATTTTTAAAAAGTGTCCACATAGAAAAGTTATTTGTCCCATCTTTTTTAAAAAATGATTTTTTTTAAATTGACATGAAATTTATTTTAATCGAAAAATATCGTCTGGCTTTCGAATTAAAATATGCTTTATGGCATATAACTGCCACGACTGGCTCGGACGTTATATATTCTGGAGTACAATTTTCAATGAATTTTTTGAATATTTGTGACTCTATGTCGGCAATAACGCGGCGAATGTTACTGTCTAAGGGTTCAGGCGTGATAAGATTTTTGTCGGTACCTAACGTATGTCAAACCACTTGGGCGATATGATGCGTGCGCTGCGCCTTAGGAAGCCGAACACTAATAATCTAGTAACAGGTTATTCCTAGTTGTAATTTCGGACATTTCAAAGCAGGGGCTTGCCAACCACCACTCCTTGCTGAAGAGCTGGAAACTATCCAACTCCTGGTCCAGAACACATGACAAGCATGCTCACTGGATCCGAATCATGCACCCATTGTTCTCAGTAAAGGTGAAATGATCTTGGCCCCTTAATAAAAATTCATGAGGACCGCGAAACCACAACCACCACGATACTCCCGTAGGGCCTCACTCAATAATCAAACAGAAGACAGCTAAAAAGCTAAAGAATCAATTAGCTGAACTCTGGGGCTTACTGATTCCCGTGGAAATAACATAAAGCTTCCAGTTGACTCCCTGCCAGCCTTCAGAGGACTGGGCTACCGTTTTTCACCCCTTGACACATGTAATGATGGTGGATTTCCATCAAAACATATCAATGTGCCCCCGGCAGAGGGGGGGGGGGTGTGTCTAAAAAGTCAATCGTTTCGGGCTTATCGACATACATAGGCTAGCGACTTCACATCTTCACAAAATAGCTTAGTGCCTTTAAAGTGCCCCATCTTGGAGGCCAATTCACGGGTTTAAACTGTGCAACTACACAGTTACCAAACGTTTCCTTAAATAAATCAATTGTAGCACGAGCTGAGTGATATGTTGCATCGTCTTGTTGAAATCACAGCTCCCACACTTTGTGGTTACTAAATTGACGAACGAAAAAGTCAGTGATCATGGCTCTATAGCGGTCGCCATTGCGACTAAGGTTTATTCCAGCTTCCTTTATGAACTTTTTTAAAAAGTACGGAGTAATGACCGCACTAGCCCATAAAGTACACCAAACAACCTTCCGGAGGCACATATATATGGTCTTTGGAGATAGCAACAACTTAGACCTGTGCAACTGGGGGAAAAAGGGAGCCCAGTTTCCTGAAGTCAGCAGGGGTACAACTGGAAACTCCACCTTATTTTCACGGGAATCAGTAAGCCGCAGAGTTCGTTATTTGTCTCTTTAGACATTTAACTGTTCTCTGACTGATTGTTGAGGTTGGCCCCTATATGGGAGTATCGTGGTGGTTGTGGTTTCGCGGCCCCATATCAGTCTATGGTGGCCGGGTTCATTTCACCTTTAATAACACCTACCTGGTAAAATGTTCCCAGATCCAGTGAGCATGCTAGTCATGTGTTCTGGACAGGAGTTGGATAGTCTCCAACTCTTTAGCAAGGAGTGATGATTTGCAGCCCTGCTCTGGAATCATTAAAGTTGCAACTAGGAAAGACCTGTTGCATAGAATTATAGCTTCGGCTTCCTAGGACGAGCATGACGTCCCAAATTATGCAGTGGTTTGACCACCATCTGATTAAGACTACATAGTCAGGCGCAGATGTAAATCTAATCACACACAGTACAGCAGCCAATAAAGCTGTTCAACAACAATTATTTTTCTTCTTATTCAGGGCACCGTTGGGAGTTGAACTTATAGCTAGTAATCTATTGCTTAACAACAACGGCACATATTTTCCAATAGAAGCTTTAAAATACCTCCATTAGTGATGAAAGTAATATTTTTTTTAGTTAAGACACATTCCGACAATTAATTCCTGTCGTTAAGCTACAAACTGCACAAGACACGGCTTACAAAGCTTGATTTCTCAACTAAATCTATTCAAAGTTTCAAATAAGTGCAGCTTTTAGCATTTACAGATTTTGTTTAGTGATGAAGCCAATTTTATTTGAATGAATACGTCGTGAAATATAATTGCGCTATTTGAAATGATGATAATATTTCAGTTTATGTTGAGACACCTGTTACATCCAGAATTGGTGTGCTTAATGGGTTGATGCAATCATTGATCCGTACTTTTCAAAAGATAATGTTGCTCACACCGCTGTAGTTAATGGTGAACGCTATAGAGCTAGAATTCCTGACTTTTCCGTTCATCAATTGAAAAAGCATTACGTGCAGGTGCTATGGTTTCAATAACAAGACAAAACATGCCACAGAGCTTTTGCCAAAATCAATTTATTCAAGAAAACATGTGGCAACTGCCTGCCGATAAGTCCGAATAATTTGATTATGAGGACAATCGTCGTGTTATTGCCGATATACGGCCACAAATATTGGAAAAAGTTAACGAAAATTGGACTTCTAGATTAATCTACGTTCGAGCTAGCCGTGGCTGTCATATGCCAGAAGTCATACTTAAAATCTAATGCCACAACTTTATCTTGCGAATAAAGTCTTTTTTATATCAATTTGGAAACTTATCTATCTATAAAAACACTCTTTACTTTCTTTTAGTTAGATTCGTACTATTAAATCCAATACATTACCTATTGTTGCAATTCTCTTATAGGGAATTAATAAGAAAAAGGTCTCCAGAGGCTGGTGAATATGAAAAATGATGAAAAATTTAGCTTTGGCAAGCCCTTGTGTATGTCTTAGTACAAAAATCTAATGTTTTCTGCCTTAACTAACCAATATGGTTATCACAATCTATAAGTTCAACTCCCAACGGTGCCCTGAATAAGAAGAAAAATAATTGTTGTTGAACAGCTTTATTGGCTGCTGTACTGTGTGTGCTTAGATTTACTTCTGCGCCTGACTTTGTAGTCTTAATCAGATGGTGGTCAACCACTGCATAATCTAGGACGTCATGCTCGTCCTAGGAAGCCGAAGACTAATTCTAGCAATAGGTCTTTCCTAGTTGCAACTTTAATGATTCCAGAGCAGGGCTGCAAATCATTACTCCTTGCTAAAGAGTTGGAGACTATCCAACTCCTGTCCAGAACACATGTCTAGCATGCTCACTGGATCTGGGAACATTTCACCAGGTAGGTGTTATTAAAGGTGAAATGAACCGGGCCACCATAGAACCATAGACTGATATGGGGCCACGAAACCACAACCACCACGATACTCCCATATAGGGCCAAGCTCAATAATCAGTCAGAGAACAGCTAAGTGTCTAAAGAGACAAATAACTGAACTCTGCGGGTCACTGGCTACACTTCCCGCTTTACATGACACCGTTAGTCTTCCGCCGCCCACCACGGTGCCACATTGATATGTTTTGATGGAAACCCATCGTTATTACATATTTCTGTGGGGATAAAAGGGAGCCCAGGCCCCCTGGACAATTCCACTATATTTCCACGGGAATCAGTAAAGCCCCCCAGAGTTCAGCTATTTGTCTTTTAAGGTCAGGTCGGCCCTTCGGTAGTATCGTGGTGGTTATGATGTGATAAGGTTTACATCTGCACCGGCAGTGAGCCATAATCAGATGGTGGCCATTACCACTGTGAATGAAAAGCAACGCCATTCACGCCCTAGAAGGTCATCGAATAAGTATATTCTCCGGTCACTCCTAGTAGCAATTTCAAAAGCTCGAAGTAGGTCGCAACCTTTACTCCTTGCTAACGAGTTGGAGACCATCCAACTCCTGGTCCAGAACGCATGAAGCTTAATGTAATTAAGAACACGACGGCATTCATACTCACTGGACCTGAACCATTCATTGTGTTCATTGTGAATGATCCGACCCACAAACAATCACGAGGGCCTCGAAACATACAGCCACCACGATACTCCCATATAGGGGCCAACCTCAATAATCAGCCAGAGAACAGCTAAATGTCTAAAGAGACAAATGGCGAACTCTGCGAGCTCACTGAATCCCGTGGAAATATAGTGGATTGTCCAGGTGACTTCTACTAGCCTTTAAGGGGCCTGGGCTCCCTTTTACCCCGCAAGACACCAGTCTAGATGGAATGGTAGGCTCCAAAAAGACTATCATGTGCCCCCGGGGGGAATCGTGGTGGTTATGTGTTTCGATGCCCCCGGTTGAGTTGTGTGAGTCGGATCATTCACAATGAACATAATGAATAATCCATGTCCAAGGCGAATGTACGCCGTCGTGTTCTTAAATTATCGTGCTTTCTGGACCAGTAGTTGGATGGTCTCCAACTTTTCTGCAAGGAGTGAAGACTGCGGGCTGCTTCGGGCTTTTGAAGTTGCAACTAGGAGTGACCGTAGGATATACGTATCCGAAGGTCTACGGTGGTATGATCCATCATCTGGTTATGGCTTACATAGCTGGGTACAGATGTAAATTTTATCACGTATGACCCAGTTAGTTGGAGAAATTTTTATTGTGCACGCTTGATTCTACAACAAAGTTATTTCGAAAATGTTCTCTTGAAAATGGTTTTTACGATTGGATACACAAAGAAGAACCTTGGAATATGTTGCACAGTTTTAAACTGCATTAAGTTTCCCTATATCCTGTTTCGCTCTCCTTCTTGCATGCTTTGAAATCAACCGTTAGCGTTCACATACTTTATCTCTCTTATCATAAACAGTGTTCTGGATTAGAATTTATATATTTCTATTGCAAATATATTTTCATTTCCACAAGTCTGTTTTTGGGAAGGAAAATCTATTAAGTGAAAACTAAAGTTTTAAATTTTCTTTAGCCAAAATGTTGTTGTTAAACAGATTTGTTACTCCCTTTGGCTATTGCATTTATTTAACTCACACAATGTCAATGCCCCAGTATACTCTACAAGCAAAAACAATTTCTCTCGCTGTTGTTATTGTTGTAATTGTGTTCCTTTATTAAAGTTTCTATTTCATTTTGCCGGAGTATTTGTTGCCAACATAAAATGAGAATGGACTGGCGGAGCTGATGCCATAAATATGTGCTTGTGGACTAAAGACTGTGACTGGCTTTATGGATGGTCTTTTGAAAGCAAATATTTTATTTGGTTTGAGTGTACACACACAAACATACATATACAGAAGCATACAATTGCTTATAAAGGATATTTTTTTGTATTCGACTTGGCATACTCGTACTAAATGGTGGAGAAGGTGAGGAGAGTGTTTAAGGGTGGCTTGCTTTTGCTTTGCCTTGTATTCTCATATTTATTTCATTAAATTTACTGCTTGGTTGGCTACTGGAGTTAACGGTGGGTGTGTTTGTTTTTTTCCATATTTTCCCATTCTGCCACTTATGCACACACACACACACACATGTACAAAAAAATTTTTCTTTTAGAAAAAATATTATCCAGATTTGTATGCTGTTGATACCTGTTTGTTTGGTTATTGGTTGTTGTCCTTGTGTCCTTTTAAAAGCCCACTGAATATTTAAAAATAGTTCGATTTTTATTAGTTTTTGTTTTGTTATTAAAAGCAAATATTTCAAACATAATCGTATACAACATACAATATTAACACTTTTAGCCATTTGGAACACATCACCAGTTCATTTTCATGCCGAGATTATTCAAATAGAAAAAATTTAGAAATTATTGATTTTAAAAGTTATTAACTTTTCATCAAATGTTGGCATTATTTTCAATTGAAAATATTTTAGAAATTTTAATTAAAATATTTTAAATGTTTTAATAATAATGAAGAATAACACGACAGGACAGCAACTATAGGAATTTAGTTAAAATTTATTTATGATTTTTCTTCCATATTCCTGCGTCCTCATTAACGACAGAATGTGAATGAGATTAATGTGGGTACACCGGGTGAATACACATGGGAACCAATCAATTCAAAACTATGTATTTGGACATAGTTTTAGCCTTGGTGGGGAGCTGAGCCTATTTAACAGTCCTTCCGATCTCTGGGCACGGTACCCGGTCGCAACGCAACTCCACATCGGGCTTGCGCCCTTCTAGCATTTGAGTACTAAACCACAGCCACCACGAGGCTGCCAACTGCCAGGCTGGAACCGAAGTTCCAGGAGCTACTGACACCCGTGATACCAGATTAAAGACTCCGGTCCAACTTCGCAGTCATGAAAGACTACTTCCAGTTGAACTCCAAATCGTTTGAGACTAGCGGTCCAAGCCCCAGTCAACTAACACAGCAGCACATCAGCTATCGCACCTAGCACGTCTTCTCCCCTCGAGCGAACCCATCTAACCTACCCATCATCTCAGAACACTCCAGAGCCCTACTAAAAACATAAGTGTCCTCGAAACGAAAGATACCCATGCGCTCCAAATCTTAAATCCAGCGTAAAAGGTACATTCGGTGAGAATGTGCTTCCAATCCTCAATACCCCCACCACAACCACAATGCGGGACACTAGCAAATCGCCTTGAATGCAAAAATGCATTGAGACAACCATGCTCCGTCAGCAAATAGTCCAAACAAAGCCCGAAACCAAAACTAGGCGTTGGCATACAAAATCGGCCCTGCGAATAAATATGACGCAACCTATCTTGCGCGCCCTCCACCTATCAATAAGTTGATCAAATTATAATCCCCTTACCTGCAAAGAACAAAGACCGTAAATCTCGGCACTGGTCACTCACGGCGATACCACGCCGTATCACCTTAAGATCAACGGGTGGAGCGCCCCCACATTAACGACAGTCAAACGCTTGGAAGGGTAATTGAAATGTATGGCATATAGGACACCCCGGGGGTACATTTATGGTCTTTGTAGAACGCTCGACTATCTAGACCTGTGCAGCTGGAGGAAAAAGGGAGCTCAGTCCCCTGAAGTCAGCAGGATGTCAACTGAAAACTCCACTTTATTTCCACGGGAATCAGTAAGCCCCAGAGTTTCGTTATTTGTCTCTTTAGACATTTAACTATTCGCTGGCTGATTATAGAGGCTGGCCCTTCGGGAGTATCGTGGTGGTTGTGGTTTCGTGGCCCCAGAACAGGTCAGTTTTTAATGGGGCCAGGCTCATTTCACCTTTAATAACACTTACCTGGTGGAATGTTCCTAGATCCAGTGAGCATGCTAGACATGTGTTCTGAACAGGAGTTGGATAGTCTCCAGCTCTTTAGCAAGGAGTGGTGGTTTGCAGCCCTGCTCTGGTATCATCAAAGTTGCAACTAGGAAAGACCTGTTGCTAGAATTAGTCTTCCGCCTCCTAGGGCGTGAATAGTACTCTTTTTAATTTTTAATTTTTTATCTTAGTTCATGGAATTTTACTATAGCATGTTGTTGTGGTTTTGTTTTTATGGTATTTTTTAGAAACTTATTAATTTTTTAACGGAAACAATGGGCCATTTCACTTTATTTCGTTTGTTAGTGATAACATAAACTAAGCCTCTTCATAACAGGGCTACCCACTTAAATTTTTTAATCTCGAACACGCTCGTCATCACCTGGGCCATATTCGGCCAAGTGTTCTCGGTGAACCACTTTCATTGTGGGCTTTGGACTGTGATATTGTTGTATCCGGTAAGTCAAGTGATTCAATTTCTTTTTCACCTTCCATAGTATCTCCTAGTAGGTTAGCAATTTGGCGGCCAATCCTTGCTTGCGTTGCGGATTAAATAGTTGAAGCTTTCGGCGTTCGGTACATTCCTCCATGTTTGCTGCTCGATCATACCTGGCCCTAATTTTATTGTTTCTCCCAAAAATTTCATGTAACTTTCTCATCGTCACTGTAATCGATAATAGATTTTGATAAAATATTTTAACGATTAAAACACATTGGTTTTTCGAATATTTTTCCATAATAAATTTTGTCATGTGTTTACTTTGCGACTGCCTAATATGAACTGTCAAGACTAATCTTTACCAAAATGGCGGCAAAGCAAAGTAGTTTACCTTCCCGGCGGACAGCCTATGTTAAAGCCAAAGATGCATCAGTTATACTTTCTCGTCCCAGTAGCAATACGACGTCATCGTTTATATAAAAAAAATCTTGGTTTGTGAACTCACTAACTTTTTGCAACTTTGCCATTTGCTTTGTGCTTAGAAAAGCTCGTTAAGAGCTGCAAAATATGAAAATGAAAATTTGTTAACTTTAATAGAAACTGCCAACATGACTGCCAAGTAAAAAAAGTCTTACAGTTCTATACCTCTATAAAAAACATCCGCTAAATTAACGCTACAAATCTTTTCACAGAACCTGGCGTTCCGCTGAACTGTCAAACTGTCTTAACAAGTTATCGTATTATTATCCGATTAAGTCTAAATAGGACAGCAGAAATTATGAAAATATTTTAAGGCCTTTTCAGACTATTTCATAGAAGTCTGTTGAATGGAAATTCGTTGATAATTTAGCGGACATTTTTCGATTTTTTTCTGCATAAAACTGAGCAGTTAGTTTTGAGGTCAGTAAGTTCAAATCCACACAGCTTTTCTCATTCGCCAAGTCTAATCTTCTAGTTTCGCTACTAAACATTGTATAAAAGGATTCCATTTTATGAATTTGGGTTCAAGTCAATAAGAAAAATTTAATGAATCTAATTCCGCCAAGTGAATAACTTGATTTAAGTCTTATTGGCAACACAAGAGGCGAAATGTGCTTGAAGTCATCAATGTAAATCAATCAACTTCAAATCGAACTAGAGAACATTTACAAATACATTTACAACAAGCCATCAATTAGTTGAAGGCTTCAGCCTAAAGCTAAGGATAGATAGAGAGATGTATAGAGAGGCAGATAGTGGTGGCCAATTTGAAATAGCAAAAACAACAGACCTCAACAAACAACATCAGCATTTAAATCAAGTTTTTTTGGTTGCTTCCAAAATCCTATTTTTTCTTACTTTTGCTTATTCAATCACTCAAATTGTAGCAAAAACAAAACACATGTAGTTTTATTTTAACTTGTTTATAAAATCAAGATATAGATTTAACACACACACACACACACATACACACACCCACACACTCACACGTGCCCATAGATGTAAACGATCAAATTCTACATGTGCATGTTTATGTTATTTGATGTATGAGAAAATTTTTATCAATTTTGTTGTTGTTGTTGGACGTTTGTTTTGTTTTTTTTTTGTTGGCAGAATGTTGTCTCTGTGCAAATGTTTACAAAAATATGCGGATACAACAGCTGAGGTTACAATAGTAAATATTGTTAAATACAAAATACACTTAATCTGGATACGACGACCGACAGCAGCTAGACTCACATTAAAATATTTTTACAATAAAATTGAAGGAGTGATAGAGAGAGAGAGAGAGAGAGGGAGGGCTGCTATAAGGTCAGCATCATAATGATAAAGTCAATATAAATAAGAGGCGCTTTGAGAAGCTCTAAAAAATCGTTATTGTATTGAATTCTATATTTCCCTGCTGCTTTATTTATTGCACTAAAAGAGT
This sequence comes from Trichopoda pennipes, assembly GCA_030448955.1. Lineage (NCBI taxonomy): Eukaryota > Metazoa > Arthropoda > Insecta > Diptera > Tachinidae > Trichopoda > Trichopoda pennipes. Next base: position 6,264,349 of record JASKUP010000175.1, read on the forward strand.
GAGAGTTTACGGTAGAATATGCCGGCCTGTTGATACAGTGCAGCTTCTAATATTCGGACACATTTAGTTTTAGGTTCGGTGGGCTTAACCAGTTATCCTTGCATTATTTGCTTCCATTACTACAAAATCATCTTCAGAGACCGTAAGCAGCACTAACAATTCAGTTCGATTTAGGGTGTTGTATTATTTGTTCATCAAAAAAATCCAATTAAAATTAATTTATTCGCACCCTTTGCCCAATCGTGGATATCTTCTTCTTCTTCAGATATATGCTAACTGAAATTACAGACTACAGATCATATCTTTATCATTCATCTTCATCATGATGAGGAGACATAAGATGCATTAGAAATCTGTACTAGAGCAAGTAACAGAAGCTTGGACTAATGAAATGAATATATATTATATCCCTCTTAACAGAAATGTGCTTCAGGGTTGTATCCTGTCTCCCTCCTTTGCAACTTATATTCAGAAGTAATATTTTAAAAATCCATCAGTGATATTAAAGCAGGAATCAAAGTAAAAAGGTTTTAGCAGATCTCAACATTACCAAGTCTCCAGGGCCGGATGGAATTCAAACACTGGTCTTGAAACAGTACTCTTCGACGTTAGCAGCCCTTTTTAGTACATTGTATCATGCCGTCAAATTTTCAAAGTTGCACCCCGAAAAGGGTGCGGTTAATAACCCTGAAAATTACCATCCAATTGCAATTTGTTCTACACTTTCTAAAGTTATAGAAAGTATGATAAATTTTCATCTTGTGAGGTACCTGGAGTCCAACAGCTTACTTAGCTATCGACAGTATGATTTTCTAGCATTTACTAGAAAACTTTACTTCAGCGCATCAAATATACCTGATGTTGTTTCTTTGACTGTGTGTTTTCTTATTCTGTGTTAATTGTTTTTAATTTTTGATTATTTATCTTAGTTCATGGAATTTTACTATAGCATGTTGTTGTGGTTTTGTTTTTAAAAATTTTCTTAGAAGCTTATAAATTTGTTAACAGCAACAGTAGGCTAATTCATTTTATTTTGATTGTTAGTGATATAACTTAAACTAAGCTTCTTCGTAACAAGGCCACCCACTTAAATTTTTTAATCTCGAACACGCTCGTCATCACCTGGGCAATATTTGGCCAACTGTTTCACATGAACCACTTTCATTGTGGACTTCGTCGGACTGTGATATCGTTATATCTGGTAAGTCAAGTCATTCAATTTCCTTTTCACTTTCCATAGTCTTTCCCAGTAGGTTTGCAATTTAGGCGACAATACTCTCTTGCGTTAAGGATACAATAGTCTAACCATTTGGCGTTCAGTAAATTCCTCCGAGTTCGCTGCTGAATCATACCTGGCCCTTATTTTATCGCTGAACGGCTGGACGTATTCATGAACCTCGTGCAGGTCTTCTTGTATCTGAAGGACGGTTGCATTATCGTCGTGCCCAGGGTTCGCTTTAACGCCAAATTCTAAATCCGCTAACAGTTTTATTTTTTTTCCATCCTGCATAATAGAACGACCATAATCCAACACTATTTATACTGACAGGCGTAGTACTCACTTTCTGGTATTATCTAAAACGCGTTTTGACAATGATGTCATTGCATCGAAAGCATTCGTCGATGGTAGCAAACAAACATGCACTAAACAGAGTTTGCACCGAAAGTAAAGACAACAGCAATAAATTCTCTTGATTCTTACTGTTGCAGCATACATAAATGAAAAAAATAAAAGAAACAACAAATCCAAGCTGCCAGATTATTTCTCTTTAAAATGATTTTTGACGTTTTAAACCGCCTACAATTTGAAACAACTATTGCAAGTTAAATTGAGTGTGCATGGATGGAAGTAACGCTTGTGTGTGTTTTAAATAAATTGGGATTGAAGAAAAAAATTATTGGCATATGTCACTTTTGGAATTAGAAATACCTATAAGTAAAGAAGATGTGAGCCATAATAATAAACAACAACTTAATGGGTGTGACTTGTAAGGTCTATTGCCCTAAGTTAGGCAATTTTTCTTTCATTAATTTAAGCATTAAAGCAAATAAGGCTGCCTTTTTAACGTGGCATTTTTCCTACTCTTTAATTACATTAAAACTTATCCAAATTTAATCATGGTGCTTCTAAGGTAAACCAGAACGATCGAGCTTCAATGCGAATTTTAACGCTAGCAAAACATTAAAGTTATGAGCGAAAATATTTTTGTTAGCTTTGGCTAACTTACACATTTTCAAAATTGAACTGATGAGCTGTAATAATTGACTGAAACTCTTTAGAAACTTTACGTTACATGGACTTCATTGACACAACAAATTATACATTTTGATAATAATGTTTAAGTAATACCCAGAGAAAGATAGCTAGCTGCTTTCACAAATGTAGCCTGCATCTTTTTAGTAGCACATCAGGCAACAATGGCTATTTAGTCAAGTACCGTGCTACATTCTTTAGGAAAGAAAAGGGATAGAGAAGAAATGAGACTATTGTATAAGACAACACAGCGACCAGTGACCATGCCTTCAACACTGAGCAGGCAGCCCACCGACAGTCAATTTTTATTTTGTAGTAAAAAACAGCCAAGGTCTTTGTTGGGAATCGAACCCACAACACCCAGACTGACAAGCTAGTACACTACCTACTACGAGCCTACAGGAGCACCTAATCTTTAAGATCAACACCAAATATTTTTTGTGGTTACTTAATTCCCTGGTGACCATGGCATGGGCTTACTACCACGCTTATCCAAAAATAACACTCTTTGCAAAAAAAGATTTTTTTTCTCAAGATTGTCAACACTTGCAAAGATTAATTTGGAAGTGCTGCTCAACCATATAAATTCCCACAGCGATTTGTCGTTAGAGGCTGAATAATAAATAAATAACTCTGCCAAATCAATATACACAGGAAAAAATTTTATTAGGCTTAAGATTAAAAACTAATTAATATTTTAATTAATTTAATTATTATTTTTAATCAAAGAAAGGAAATTACGATTTTTATATTTAATTAGGAAATTAGGAAAATAACTTTTCTAACTAAATTAGAAATATATTTCAGTTCAACATGAAAAATCATTAGTAACTGCTAAAATGCTAAAATTTGTTTCCGTGTAGCAACTTGCCCTGATTGGAAGATCAAAGAGAGCAAACAAAAATTAAAGATCTTATCACTTTGACGCTTCTGTAACAGTTCAATTGCAGTTGTAATCCAACGCTTCTAAAAACATGTAATTGTTAGACACACATAGTGTGTGTGTGTATGTATTTTAGTTAAATTATCCCAGGGGTTAAATGTCTTCTTGTCTAATAGTAAAAATATTTTCTACAAAAAAGAAACAGAAGTGTATTTTACATTGCAAAAGGAAGAAAATGCATTGAAATGCAAGGATATTTTAGAAACATTGTAAATATCCGACCAAACGTCTGCGTATGTTAGTCTCAGCTTGAATAGACAAATGAATAGCTGAATTGCTTGAACAGATAGAAATAAAATAAAATTATAAATGGACATACGAATGCTCAAATGGATGGTACATGGAATCGGTCAATACATTAATCTTTTTCACTCATTGTTCCCTTTAAATTCAACTATTTAGACAGACTGCATCAATAAAGGCGGATGGGGAGAGGATAAAATTTATTAACCTTAATGTGTTTTCTATTTGTTTCATTTAAGGTGAAAATCTACCCAGTTTTAAATGTATTTTATATAGGGAGAAAATTAAACCAAAAACAACAAAAAAGGGCAGCAAACATTGCAATTATGGGAAACTACGGAGGTTTCCAGTTTACAAATTTAATTGTTACAAAAAGGGCATGAAAGTAAGCAAAGTTTCAAAAGGCTATTTAGGGTCATTTCTACTCGTTAGAATTAGCAGTAATTTAACTTAAAGTGATAACTTTAATTGCTTAATTTATTTTATTGATAAAACAGGTATAGAATTGCGTTTTTGGTTCTTTAGAAAGAAAATTAATTTTATTATTTTAACAATATTTCTATTATTTAATTTTAAAATTTATTTAGATTGTTGTTTTTTAGATTTTAGCATTCAATTTAAGCGTGTATACTGCTTCCGCCTTAATTCCTTAAATGGGAATTTTGGGGATTTTGCAATAATTTATTGGGAATTTTAAAATTAATTTATGGGTTCGTAAAAACTGTCACTATATTATTTTTTAAACGATTTAAATTAAATAAATTTCTCCGTTCTTTCATTAAACGGGGAATTTTGGTGATTTTGATATAAGTTATTGGAAATTTCAAAATTAATTTAAGTGTTCCTAAAAACTGTCATTTTATTTTTATTTTATTTATTTTTATTACATTTTATAAACGATTTAAATTAAATATATTTCTGCCTTCTTTCATTTAAAAGATAGTTTTGGGGATTTAAAAACAAGTTATTGGGAATTTTAAAATTAATTTAAATGTTCGTAAAAACTGCCATTTTATTTTTATTTTATTTATTTTTATTACGTTTTATAAACGATTTAAATAAAATATATTTCTGCCTTTTATCATAAAACGGGAATTTTGAGGATTTTAAAATTATTTATTGGGAATTTTAAAATTAATTTAAGTGTTTGTAAAAACTGTCATTATATTACATTTTTAAATGATTTAAATAAAACTTCTGCCTACTTTCATTTAAAAGGGATTTTTGGGGATTTAAAAACAAGTTATTAGGAGTTTTAAAATTATTTAAATGTTCGTGAAAACTGTCATTATGTCACATTTTTTCAACAATTTAAATAAAACTTCTGCCTTCTTTCATTAAAAGTGGAATTTTGGGGTTTTTAAACAAGATATTGGGAATTAAAAAATAATTTAAGTATTCGTGAAAACTGTCATTAACTCATATTTTTTAAACAATTTAAATAAAATATATTTCTGCCTTCTTTCGTAAAAGGGGAATTTTAGGGATTTCGATATAATTTAATGGGAATTTTAAAATTAAATTAAGTGTTCGTAAAAACCTTAATTATATTATATTTTTAAACGATTTAAATAAAATATATTTCTGCCTTCTTTCATAAAAACGGGGAATTTTAGGGATTTTGATATAAGTTATTGGGAATTTTAAAATTAATTTAAGTGTTCGTAAAAACCTTCATTATATTACATTTTTTAAACAATTTAAATAAAATTTCTGTCTTCTTTCATAAAAGAGGAATTTCAGGGATTTTGAAACAAGATATTGGGAATTAAAAAATAATTTAGGTATTTGTAAAAACTGTCATTATTTCATATTTCATAAACAATTTAAATAAAATATATTTCTGCCTTCTTTCATAAAAAAGGAATTTTGGGGATTTTGAAATAAATTATTGGGAATTTTAAAATTAATTTAAGTGTTTGTAAAAACTATCATTTTATTCTTATTTTTTTTATTTTTATTACATTTTATAAATGATTAAAATTAAATATATTTCTCCTTTTTTCATAAAACGGGAATTTTGGGGATTTAAAAAAAAAAATTTTTTAAAAATCCCCAAAATTTATTGGGAATTTTAAAATTTATTTAAGTGTTCGTAAAAACTGCCATTATATCACATTTTTTTAACGATTTAAATAAAATATATTTCTGCTTTCTTTCATTAAAAGAGGAATTTCGGAGATTTTGAAACATATTATTGGGAATTTTGAAAATAATTTAAGTGTTCGTAAAAACTGTCATTATATCACATTCTTTAAATGATTTAAATAAAATTTCTGTCTTTTTTCATAAAAGTGGAATTTTGGGGATTTTTAAACAATTTATTGGCAATTTTTAAAAAATTTAAGTGTTCTTAAAAACTGTCATTATATCATAAATTTTAAACCATTTAAATAAAAAAAAATATTTTTACAAAATATCTTAATTGAAATGTTGGGCGTTTTTTTGGTAATAAATAGGAATTTTAATGGGAAAACTGTAAATCTTAACAAATGCCTTTAACTTGGAAATATAAATTTAAGAATTGATATTTAAGTTTAAAACTTTTATATATTGGTCCGCACAAGTTGTTGGGCTATGTGCCCGCTAATAACAAAACTTCGCCTTAAAATATAAAGCGTGCTCCATACAGGATATGATATGCAATGGCTTAATACTTGAAGCGCGAAAAAATAGATTTTTTATATTGGCACTGAGTATTTTTCGGTTATATTTAATTTATCGGGTTGTTCAGTACGAAGATTGTTTTTTAATTGTGGCAACACCAACAACATCATAGTGTTGGCATTTAGTTTTTTGACGTATTTGTAGTAGATGCATTGCCAATTGTTACAATGAATTGAATTTCGCACGAAAATCGCATTAGAATTAAGTTACATTTCGTTAAATTTGTGATATCTTCGAACAACCTAATCATCCTTCGGAAACCGCTATTAAGAATTTGGTCGTTAAATTTGGGTAGAGAGACTATATATAAAAAGTACGAACACCAACGCATGTTAAGCCGTGTCGCTCAACTGAAAATCGCAGTCGTGAAGCAGATCCAACTTTGTCAACTCCTCGATGTTCTCAACAATTAGGGTTATCCAACACCACCACATGGCGAATTTTTCGTAACGATTTAACTTTAAGCCTTACAAGATTCCCCAGGTGCAGGAATTGAGGCCGACCTACTATTCGCTTTGCGTAGATTCGCTCAATTCATTCAGGAACAACTGGCTGGTTTTTCTCAAAAAATCATTCTTTCAGACGAAGTTTATTTTCACAAGCAAATTTGCCGCATTTGGGCTTCTGAAAATCCTACAGCGATTATTGAGATTCCTTGGCATGCTAAACGTGTCACTATATGCTGCGCTATGTGGTCTGGAGGCGTGATTGGTCCTTTTTTTGTTCAAAGATGAGGCTGGAAATGCGGCAATGGTCAATGGATCACGCTATCGCGAGATTTGAACAACTCTATTTTATCTTATTATTGACGACATGGATATCAATGGCATGCGATTTCAACAGGACGGTGTCACATATCACACAGCCAAAAAAACGATTAATTGCAAACCAAATTTCCCGATCGCATAATTTCACGACAATCATCAGTTAAGTGGCCACCCAGATCGTGTGATTTAACACAACTTAATTATTTTTTGTAGGTATACGGCGCCAATCTAATCATTTTCAGCCTTAAAATTTAAAATCCGTGACGTGATTAACGAAATAGGACTCCCATTTTGTCAAAAAGTGAGTAAAAACTTTCATGAAAGAAGCGACATCTGTCAGCGTGGTGGACAGTTGCCAGATATAATTTTTTATTAATAATTGTTGAAGTTTTCTCTTCGTAATACGAATAAAATTTGAAATCATCTGAATCAAAATTTTTTGTTTTATTTTATTTTAGAAAACAAACTTCTGGTTGAAAAACCCTTTATAAAATATAGAATTTAAATTTAAAAAGTGTCGCATGAAAGAATTAAACTTTACTGGCGTAGCGTAATTGAAAAGTTCTTTGAAGTGGATGCAGAGAAACAGGTGTATCTGAACTAAATTGAAATAAATAATAAAATAAAGGGTAACTCCATAGAGTCATAGTTGGCCTTATTTATTTTTTGTTTTTTTTTTTTTTGTTAAAGAGAAGTAGCAGCACTTCATTCAGGTAACAATGCCTATTTAGTAGAGTACCGTGCTACATTCTTTTGGGAAGGGATAGCGAAGAGATAAAACAGGTGGTGAAAGTGGAGGGATAGTTGCGGAAATTAACTGTCGTATAAGACAGCACAGCGACCAGTGACCATGCCTTCATCACTGAGCAACCCCACCGACAGTCAATTTTTATTTTTATAGTGAAAAAACAACCAAAGTCTTTGTTGGGAATCGAACCCACAACCCCCAGACTGATAAGCTAGTACACTAACTACTAGTCTACAGTTGGCCTTATATTTTAAAAGGTCATAGTTAGGCACTGAAAATATTTTATATAAAATACTGTATCCACGATATCGTTAATTATAAAAATATAAAATTCAATTTAAAGGGTTCCCCATGTAAAATATGTGTTTAACGTGTAGAGTTTTGTATTTTTAACTGCAAAGAGGTGGACTTGTGATATTAATGCTAAGTGTGTAAGAAGTTTTTGAGAAAAAAAATACTTTTAAAAATTAAAGGGTGTCCCTAGACATACAGTGTTTTGGAAGTATATTATTTTCCATTTTTTTGCCCTGTAGGAAAACATTTAAAATTTTCAACAAAAGAATAACTAAAGGATAAAATTAAAAATTAAAGGGTGGGCCATAAGTGGCACAGACCTTTTTACATGTTAGTTCAGCTGGCTCTAGGCGAATTTAATTATTTAATATGAGGAAAGTAGAAGAAGCCAAGAGGAAAAAATTAAAAATAAAAAAGGGATTTTTCCTTAAATGGGAGGTGCCACGCCCTACGACTTTCGAATAAAATTTACACACTTTTTCCTTTAGAATCTCTACCTTAATTTTGTTTGGGTTAGGTGCCAGGCTCACTTAAAATTTTTTCTAGCCAACAGGGTGGCAAAGGAAGAAGAGAGAGAGAGAGAGAGCGAGAAAGAGATAGCGTTTAGATTTGTTTTCTTGTTATTATCCTGTGACTCGTTTTTTTAAAGTAAAAGAAATATGTTTCAATTAAGGAAACATTTTGAAAGCAAAAAACCATTTTTAAACAAAACTTTTTCCCATAATTTCTGTAAGTTGTTTCTTCTTTCATTCCTTTGTTGTTGTTTGTTGTACAAACAACTTTGTTTGATGCTGACCTTAATTTCTTTGCTTTCATTACATGAACATGAACACAACAAAAACTGTAATTGATAAATAAATTCCAATTTGTTGATTTAAATTTCAATGCTGGCATTGAACCAAAGTAAAAAAAAAAGAACACAAAAAAGAAAAAAGAAATTAAAAGAAAGATAAAGGAAAGAAAGAAGAAACAGAAATCATATACAACAAACTGCCAAACAAGGCTTAAATGAATGTGTTTCCTGTCAATGCTTGTTTGTTGTTGGTGCAAAGCAAAATGGCCTTTAAACTATCAGCCAACAGCCAACAAAGAGAAAATGGTACAAACAATTTTGTCATAGAAGTCCACAAATGTTTTGAAACCCTAAAATGAAATGCCTGTAAAATATTTAAATCAATTAAACTGTGATAACGAGCTAATTAGAAAACTCATTAGAAAAATGCCTAAAAATTCCAAGAATTGAAAAACTGAAAATGGTAAAATATTTGTGGGCTTAAAAGGCCACAAATAAATTTTTTTATTTTATTATTTGATGGCAGGATAAAATTTTATAACACAAAAGCACCCTCATACCATTTCCCAGCAAGCATAAGGGTTTGTGTTCAATGTTTTTGCCTTGAAAGCGAAATATTTGAGAAGAAATTTCAAGTTGTTTTCAAATAGTTGAAATTTTATTTCTAAAATAGAAATCATTAATATTGCTCATTAAGTAAAAGGAAGCAAATTTTGGGCTCTTTAATATATAAATCCCACATTTTTATATATTTCTTTAATTTTCCCTGGTTTTTCTTTAAAAACAAAAACCAACTTTGAAAATAGTTTAGTTGCTATAAAAAATCAAATAAAAACTGCCTAAACTTAAGTCAGATAAAAATTTTCCTTTTGTTATTTAGTTTTTTTTTCAAATTTTTTAGTTTTACGCTGGATACACACGAGGTAACATTAAAGGAAACATGAAAAATTTTGTTTCAAATTCCTTCGTGTATTTCACTGTTTGTTGTTGATTTTTAATTTTGCCTAAATTATAATTTTTTAATATTCTTAGTTTCCTAACACCATGTATCATCGTCTGTAGTGATGTTTACAGGGTTTCTTAAGTTATTTGTGTGAATGCAAAAGCTTTTTGAGTATGGTATTATGTGTCGCAAATGAACGTGTACTTTTTTTGGAATTTTTATTTTTCTGCTTTAAAAACTATACCCTGTTCTTTCTTTCATCTTTTTCATACAATATTTCGTCAGTTAAGGTACACTCCGGTTCACTTATTTAAAGTCACTAAAAATTGTATAACCTGTATATCTTGCAATTTTTAACCGATTGTAGAATTTTGAAATAGAAATGGAAGCTTGACATCTTGAGAATTAAGAAAATTATAACAATAGTGGTTTCTTAACTAAAAAACTATTTAAAAAAAAAATCCAAAGATGTACTATTTTTTTTTTGGTTCACCTGAATTAGAATAAAGGCACTTTAACTAATTTTAAAGAAGAACAGTTCTTCTTGCTTTTTTAATTTATTTGACATTATTTAAGAACTGTTATTAATGGATGCAACCCCCTTTGGTCTTAACAACTTCAAATATACGAATTGTCATTGACATATAAAGGAAATTTATGAAATCCAATGACATTTTATTCCAAGCATCCTTCCTTAATGGCCTGAATTAGTGGCTGCTTGTCATTAAATTGTCTACCTCCTTCATAGACCTTACGAGATAACCGACCCCAAATATTTTCGATAATGTTTAGATCTGGCGAATAGGGTAGCCAGTCAAGATTACTAACATTTTGGCTTGCAATGAATTGCTTTACTACTCTGGCGTTGTGGTATGGGACCAAATAGTTCACTGAATTTGAAGTTGATTCCAATAATGTTTTATAGCTCGCACCAGTTAGTTTGGCACTTTAAGATTCAATCTATGGTGCCGTAGTACGTAATAGCACTCTACACCACACCACACCATAATGCCACCCTCTCGGCTGTGATGTCGGTACAAAAATCGCTTCTCTTTGCATAGATCATGGAAATAATAGTTGTAGCCATCAGGCCCGTCTAAATTAAATGTCTTCTCATACGTAAATACAACGGTTCTCCAGTGACCTTTTTGCTACACATCCCATACCAAGTAGTCTCTTTGGAACTGAAGTCGCTTTTCCTTACGAGCAGCATTAAGTGGCGGCTTGTTTTTGTAATTTCAGGTATTTAAGTTGCTCACAGCTCTTAATTACTCTGCTTAAGCTCTTATTTTTGATACGGATAAGGTAGAATTAGCAGCAATTCTGATGATTTTTCTTTTCTCATACGTAGATAAAGACAATGAAGCCCTTCCTTTAAAACTTTTTCCATACCCCTCGGGTTCCTTGATTGTCGTAATTGTCGACAACTGTTGTCCTTGTTCCAAGTTATTTTTTTAACTATTGCGCGTTTAGAACAGTAAATATCGATTTTAGTTTTTCCGACAGATTTAAAAATTTTTGTTTTATTTCGCCATTTTGACTCGTAAAACGATTGCGATGTAATAAATTGCAACAAACAAATCGGTTAAAAATTGCCATAGATATAGGCTGCTGAATATGGATTTTTAGTGCCTTTAAATAAATGAACCGGAGTGTATAAAGATTTATGTGACGCTCCTTTAAAATTTTATTTAATACACAATTAATAAAATTTTAATTTAAAAATTAAAGGCAGGACCAAATGTGGAAGGCAACTTTTTTGCGTGTGAGTCCAGCTAAATCTAGTCGGATTTATTTTCATTAAATATGAGGAAAATTCAAGTAGTGAAAAATATAAAAATAAGTCGGGTTTTCGTTCCTGACGCTATAACTCCAGAACGCACGAACCGATTTCCACGGTTTTGTATTGGAAAGGTCTCGGGCTCCGTGAGGTTTATAGCAAAAAAAATTCAGGAAAACAGGAAAAATCATTTTTCACATACAGCGCCATCTCTGATATATAGCATATACTACAACGGCACCGGTACGTGGTGTGTGAATATCCCTCACGAAACTAAGTACGTTCGACATGCAAATAACCGATGAAATATACAATAAAGGATTGATGCTGATTGAGATCAATGCTTGACTATTGCAAACAAGCTACTGATTGAAGTAGGAATGATTGCGCCAAATCGATCGATGCATTTAACCAAGAATTAAATCGAGAGCTGCAATACAATGTTGATACATTGCAGGAGTTCGTTCGAAATAATGTGCCGTTGCTGAATGAACAGCTACGAAACATTTATGCAAGCAGTGGACAATAATACTGGTGGTCTATTCTTCCTGGACACACCTGGAGGAACAGGGAAAATATTTGTCATTTCATTGATTTTGGCTTCTTTTCAATTAAAATGTGACATAGATTTGGCGATAGCATCATCTGGAATTGCGGCGACTCTTCTAGATGGCGGTCAAACTGCACATTCTGCGCTTAAGTTGCCACTCAATTTAAACACAATTGATACTTCAACATGCAATATTTCCCGATCCAGTGCAATGGGAAAATTGTTGATGCAATGCAAGCTCATTGTTTGGGATGAGTGCACAATGGCATATAAGAAATCACGTGGAGCATTTAACTTCACACTGAAGGATCTTTAGCCAAATAACAACATCTTTGGCGGTTTAATGATATTGTTGGCAGGCAATTTCAGTCAGACGTTGCCAGTAATTCCCCATGCAACGCCTGTAGATGAATTGAATGCTTGCCTGAAGGCATCACCTTTGTTGAATAACCTAAAAACATTATCGCTAACCACTAATAAGAGAGCTCAACTTCAAAATGATTAAAGTGCTGCACAATTTTCCAAACAATTGTTAGCGGTTGGAAATGGAAAAGTCCCAGTTAATGCGACAGCTGGATTAATTACTCTTACCAACAACTTTTGCCGATTTGTAGACTCTCAATTAGCTCTTATTGAAAATGTTTTCCCAAACATTAGTGAGAATTATCAGAATTATGCTTGGTTAAGTCAACGAATAATTTTCGCTCCAAATAAGAGTGATTGATGTACACGCACTAAATTTCATCATTCAATCAAAAATCGATGGCGATTTGGTGACATGGAAATCCGTTGATTCCATAACAAATCCCTATGATGCAGTAAATTATCCAACGGAGTTTTTGATGTCTCTGGAGTTGCCAGGATTTCCACCACATAACTTGCAACTCAAAGTTGGTTTATTAATTATGATATTGCTTAATTTGAATCCACCGCGACTTTGCAACGGTATTCGACTTGCGGTGAAAAGACTTATGCTCAATTTGATTGAGGCAACCATTATTAACGGAAAGTACGCAGATGAAAATGTATGTATTCCCCGAATACCAATGATTCCGACTGATCTACCGTTTGACTTCAAACGATTGCGATTTTCGGTTCGCCTTGCGTTCGCAATGACAATTAACAAGTCACAAGGCCAATCGCTTAGTGTTTGCGGGATAAATTTAGAAAATCATTGTTTTTCACATGGACAGCTATGCGTTGCGTATTCACGAGTTGGGAAACCATTCGCTTTGTTTGTGCTAACGTCAGATCAAAAAATGTGGTTTACCAAAGAGCACTTCAATGAAGCGGATAATTTGCGGACACGTATAACGCTTCGATTCAGTATTTACTTTGGATTCACTTTCCACTTCATTTTTGTAATCGGAATGAATTCATTACTGTTGTGCAATGAAATAAAATTTTTCCTTTCCAAATATAAAACAAACAAAAAAAATTTTTTTTTATCTTTGAATCCCCATCTGCCATCTGGTAATGAAACGGAGTTCTCCGAGTTTGCTAGTACCCAAATAAATTAAACCACGTCGGGCAATATACGCACATATCATGATAAATCTTGGTGACAGATTTTTAGAAATATTTGCCAGAAGAGCTTAAAAGTGCTCGGCCTCGCCTAAAAAATGTCATCCAATAGAATCCAATTGTTGTGAATATGGTATATTTTTTAAAATACCTTTCAATCCAACTGAATATGTGTGGTCCGATCAGAAGCGGTATGTTCGTATGAAAGCAGTAGCGAATAATGTACAATCAAAGAGGAACAGAAGGAGGACCAAACATAACAAAATTGTTATCTACAACCAAAGAATGTATCTTTGGTTTTGTGGGAAGAAGAGAATCGGTTGAGGGTTTTGATAACTCCTTAACTCCGACACATTAAATGAACACTCATGACGACGTGCATAATAAAGCAGCAGTCTGCTCCAAATATGTAACACCGTGTCCACGTGATAACACTTTAAGCAAAGCAGAAAATGTGATAAAAGTATAGTCTTCTAAGCGAAAAATATCTGACCAATCGGACAAACTAAATACAGTTGACCTCAACGCTCGGGAGGTAAAGACACAGAAGAATCTGTAATGCAAAATTGTGGAAGTAACTGATGCGATAAAGATGCACCACAAAGACATCCAGGTGATAATGTAAAGAGCATACCGATCGTTGGAAAAAAGTAACGAACTCAAGTCCAAACTTGAAAATGCTTGAACGCCATTATGCGGTGAGCGAGGAACAGTTTTCTTTTTATTTACTTAAGTCCACTCAAAATGCAGCTGTTCAAGTTGTGGAAAAAAATATTCAAGTGAGATTTGTGTTAATGATTTTCTGTTTGGATGGAATAAAAATATCACATGAACAAAATTTCACTTCTAATTCACGATAGGGGTGAAATTTTATGTTTTTTTACCACAATGTGCCCTTCCTGGAATTATTTTTTGGAATACAGTCGCCCGTTGAGGATGGTTTTAAGACTGGCGAATAAGCGTATATTTTTTTCGTGGTTTTTGTTTTTCTGCTTTTCTCTCCTTTTAGTTTGGTTTTTTATTCTTTAACAACCAGCCCACGTTCTTCCTTTGTTTTTAAATTTTATTTCTGCTTTCTCCTACAATATTTCGTCAGTAAAAGAAATTTCCGATATAAAAATTTACACGAGGCTCCTTTTGCTTTTTGTTAAACCCACAAAAGCCCCCATGAACTTACATGTTTTTAAATGTTGCCTATTTGGTTGCCTCGTTTGTACAGAAAATAGAAACATAATGCCTTAACTATAATCTATTTAATGTTTTCTCGGGTGTATATGTCATTAAACTAATTTGTGAATAATTAATTAATTAATAATAAGTAGTGATTAATGATTATTAGCAACTGGAGAAAATGTCTTAAAAACTTTTACGAAGAAGAAAGAATGACTAAATAAATTTTCTGAATTTAAGCTTGAGAAATATTCTAATTTTTTAAAAAAAATATTTAAGAACAGCATTTGATATAGAATCTAGATATTATTAGATAGCAAGCAGTAGTGGTTTTATTGGTTTCAAAACAGAACTTTAGAAATAACGTTTGATTTAGAACTAAAGTTTGATCACTTTTAAACATTTGTCATTTTGTTTGTTGGGTTGTTAATGATGACTTAACCACATTAATTTTGCATTACGTAACGTTTAACAAATTAACTTTTTTTATGGAAATTATTATGGGTCTTGTAAAGATAGATTGGGTATCCTACACGAAATTAGAAATCAAATTTAAATTTTTCCTTTCATTTGTTGTTGAGTAGTGGGCAAATTTGAGGTTAAGAAGCAAATTTGCTCAAAACATATATTTTTTGGGACATACACTTTGTGTTATTAACACCACTGTAAAGTAGAAATATAGAAATTAATAATGGTGTATGACAAAGGGCAAATATCCACCTTTGGCATGTCGGCAGACTTCCGATCTTTCGACAACATTTTTAAGTACATTTTGCAACAATTCTTTTCTTATCTCATCAAAGCAGCGGCCAATTTTATCTTTCAGAGCATCAATTACTTTTTCATTTTTCCAGTAATTTAGCGGGGTTCAATCGCAAGAACGACGAGGCCAATTGACATCGTCACATCGAGAAATTACGCGACTGGTAAGTTTTTTATGCAATAACTGAATTGTTTGTCTGGCTGTGCGACTTTCGGCTCGGTCTTGCTGAAACTAAAGGTCATCGATATCAATATTAGCCAATTGTGGTTGTAAAAAATTGGTTATCATGGTTTGGTAACGCAGAGAGGTCTCAGTGATGGTGTTATCTTGCGCATTTTCGCCAAAAAAGAAATAGTGACTTGTGATGCCATCTGATCACAAATCGGAAAATACGGCCCTTTCCTTGGCGTCTAGCATGTTCCAGTCTCATTCGTAACACTTTCCTGTATAGCGGCTATGCATGCATCACTACGGCTGGTAGTGGCCGTATTGTTTTGGTCTTTTGATTAGCCGTGAATACCGTGAGCTGTGAATTAAGCTTATAAATTATGCACAGCGGTCTCGAAAGGAGGCTGACGCTGAGGAAAAGCTGCTCGAATTTTACGAAAGTATACAGTGAAATGGTCACCATAAATTTTCATAATGAAATAAATAAAGTTTTTTCAATTGCGAGATTTTTTCTTGAAATTTGTATTTCTTTTGTAAAAAGTGGTAACACTTTTGTATGGGATTTTGGAAATTTCTTGAAATATGTCTTCAGAGTAGACACTTCCAATATATTTTTAATTAATAAAATATTTTTAGCAACACATTTTTTTTACTGGTATTAAAACTTTAGTTTTTATAATCGGGTATTATGGGTATTTATTATTAGTTTTTGGGAATTTAATATATTAAAGACAGGATTTTTGTTTTCAAAAACTTAATATAAAATTATTATTATTAAGATATAAATTTGTTTTTAAATTTATTATATCCGTTTGGCAGACTGTCTCTCATAATCCAAAAGGAAGGAAGGAAGGAAGGGATTCAGTGAACTCTTTACCATGAAATTTTTTAATGTATATTCTTTGCTCAAGAGTCTAATGATTCATGGTTAACATTTTCCAACTTTTTTAATAAATAATTGTCAAAAAATGACAGCTTAGTTCTTGATATTTAATAATTTGACGAATAATATACTTCCCAACCTCAAATTTGCCCACTCGATACTGTTTTGGAGTCTTAAGAAACCTGTGCGCACTATAAATTACCAGTGATGTAAAATAAAACCCCGTCTTAAAATTTACGCATATATCAGATGTAAAATAATTAATACAGGGTGTCTGCCGGGAAGGTATACTATTTTGTTTTGCCACCATTTTGGTAAACATTCGTGTTGATAGCTCATGTTTGACAGTCATGAAGTAGACACGTGACAACTTTATTATCGACAAATATTCGATAAGCCAATCTGTTTTAATCGTTAAAAGATTTTATCAAAATCAATCATCGATTACTGTGGCGATGAGAAAGTTGAGTGAAATTTTTGAGAGATACGCCGTGCCAACGCAACGCACTATTTATCGTGCAGTGAATGATTTCGAAGAAAGAGGATCTGTAGGTGATATAGGCCTAAGCTTGAACCACAATGTACTGCAAGATCGGCTGAAAAACATTACTGCTGCTCAAGAAAATGTTCAAAACAGTCCATCAACCTCAATTCGACACCATGCTCAGGAGCTTGGTCTTCAAAGAACAACTTTGGCCACAAATTTTGTACAAGGAATCGCATATACTTCCATATAAGATTCAGTTGAGACAAGAGCTTATTCCGCAAATCTATCTACCCCGCCGCAATATTACAGCTGCCGTATGACAATCCCGATTTTCATGAAAAAATCATAGTGAGTGACGAGGCAAATTTTCATTTTAATGGATGTGGGAATAAACAGAATAGTCGGTTCTGCGGAATGGGAAACCCTCAAATTATTCAACAGTCACCTTTGCATTCATTAAAAGTGACAGTCTAATGTGCAATTTCTATTACAAAGGAATTACTGCGAGACCTTTTTCAACAACAAGTTATTTCACGAAATGGTGATATTATTTGGCGTCCACGCTCGTCTGGTCTGATTGTTTCGGACCTCTTTTTGTGGGAATATCTAAAAGCAAGGCTTATGCAAACAAACCAGAAACGCTTGAGCAACTCAAGTAAAATATTCGTGATGAAATAAATTAAATACCGCTCCAATGGGTGAGAATTTAAAAAAAAATGTGCTCAAAGGGGCTCGCATTTGTGATAAGATTACTCCATAAATAATTGCCGATATTCCATTCTTTTTTATTTAATCAAAAATTATATACAAACAAAGTAGTGTACCTTCCCGGCGGACATCCTAAATAATTATATTGCTCCTACTTAACGCAAGGTACGTTAAGACGCAAGCAATTATTTTTCATTACCTTTTCAATCACTGAACAAAATTCAAAGAGCGAGAGAGTGTGAAAGAATTTGCAGAGCAATTTTAACTTCAATTTAGATTAAATTAAAGAAATCTTTTAAATACACGTTATGAAAAGAAATAATTCTCATACGCTCTTAAATTCCTGGTTCTTTAAATAATACTGTTGTTAAAAACGAATTTATGTTTTATACTTTTGCATAGGGAATATAAGATTCTCTTTTACCGAACCTTGCTTTTTGACAATCTCTCCTTCAGTTAAAGCTCCCCAAAGCCAAACTAATTAAGATAATTTTATTATTTTGTGTCTGACATTTAATTTATTAGTCAAAAATAACAATTTAACAATTTTCAACACGTCATTGTAAAATAATAATAAAATTATCATCACACTCCTTTGCTGCCGTGTTTAACTCAAATTTGGACATGTGTTACAACTTAATGAAAATTCATTATCCATTGAAAATGTAAGATAAAAGGATACACATTAAAAATACATTAACAACCAGAATTAAAATTCTCCTCAAAAGACGGCTAAGGAAAGTGTAAAGTACATAGGTAAAGCGTCAGATAATGTGTATGTAAAAAGGAAATGAATAATGAAACATATTGTTCTTGTTGTTGTTGAAAAAACAAAAATTTTATTTTTATATAATGTAAAAAGGGATAATGGAACTAATGAAATTTAGCGGTTTATATACGCTTAAGGTGAAAGAAAATAATAAATATTTTTTTTTTGTTATAATTATTTACGTTAATTAAATTTATTTTTAAAAAACTATAATATAATAAAAATATATTTAAAAAAAATCTAAAATTTTATTAAAAAAGCGGCAACACTTTTTTATGGGATTTGAGATTTTTTTTAATAACCTTAACCTTAAATTTTTTAAGTAGCGATATATTTACTTCTATTTTAAATTTAATGGTTCGGTATTTTGGGTATTTAAAAATTTTTTTTTGGAAATTTAATATTTCAATTTTTTTTTCCAATATAAGTCTTTTAGAAACATTTCCGTTTTGGTGAAAGAAAATAATAAATATTTTTTTTATAATTATTTACGTTAATTAAATTTTTCTTTAAAAGAATATATTTTAATAAAAATATATTTTAAAAAAATTCGAATTTTTATTTAAAAAAGCGGCAACACTTTTTTCATGGGATTTGAGATTGTTTTAATATCCTTAACCTTAAATTTTTTAAGTAACGAAATATTTAATTCTATAAAAATTAAATAATTAATTGTTCGGTATTTTGGGTATTTATAAAAATTTTTTTAGGAATTTAAAATTTAAAAGTTAGGGTTTAATTTTTATATTTTTTTCCCCAATATAAGTTTTTCAAAAACAATTCCGTTTTTAAATACTTTTTTTTCCAAATGTAGGATTTTCTCTTAAAATTCCGTTTAAAAAAATGGTAACTTTTTTAAGGGGATTTTGGAAATATCTTAAAATTTTATATAAAACACTTTTGAGTCATTAGCATGTTTAAGAAATAAAGTATTTGAAGAAGTAAAACTTAACATTTTATAATCCAATATTTTGGGGATTTTTTATTTTTTTTGGGAATTTAAAATAGAGTTTGTTTTCAATAATATTATAGAAAAATGATTATTTCTTTTAGATATTAAACTTTTTTTAAATTTATTGCCCCTTTAACATTGTTTTCTTATAATTCTGATTTCTTTACTTAAAAAAGTGGCAACTTTTTTGTGTAAAATTTTGGAAATTTCTTAAAATATAATTATATTTATTAATACTAAAATATTTTTGATATTCAGTTTTTTTTTATAATAAAATATTTACTAATATTAAAAAATCAAATTGTGAGCATTTATTATATATTTTTTGGGAATTTAAAATATTAAAAATAGAATTTTATTAAAAACAATTTTTTTTGCATTATCACCATTTTTAAATATAATTCATAAATAAATTATTTCCTATTGGGAGTTTTTTTTTGTATTTTTATCTAAAAAGTGGTAACCCATTTGTGTGGGATTTTGGAAATTTCTTGAAATATCTGTTGAAATTAGATACTTTCAATATACTTTTAAGTAAAAAAATATCTTTAGCAACATATTATTAACTAGTGTTAAAAGTTTAGTTTTAAAAATCTGGTATTATGGCTATTTATTTTATAATTTTTGGGAATTTAAAATATTTAAAATAGGATTTTATTAAAACAATTTTTTTTGCGTTATCACCATTTTTAAGTATAATTAATAAATTAAATTATTTAAGATTGTGATATTTTTCCTTAAAATTTTCCTATATAAAAAGTGGTAACCCATTTGTGTGGGATTTTGAAAATTTCTTGTGTTGATATTATTTACTTCCAATATATTTTTAAGTAAAAAACTATTTTTAACAACATATTATTTACTAGTGTTGAAACTTTAGTTTTTATAATCTGGTATTATGGGTATTTATTATTAGTTTTTGGGAATTTAATATATTAAAGACAGGATTGTTGTTTTCAAAATCTTATTAGTTTTAAGATAAAAGTTTGTTTTTAAATTTGTTATAGCCGTTTGAAAGAATATTTTTTTTTAAATTAATTTTTTTTTATAAAAAAGGTGGCAATATTTTTGTGTAATATTTTGGTTATTTATAAAAGAATATTTGAGTATAATCTACAATCGGTATATTTTTGTGGTTATGAAATATTTTGATTAACATATTATTCATTAGTGTTAAAGCTCAAATTTTATAGTCTGGCTTTATGGATATTTATGAATTTTTTTTTGGGAATTTAAAATATTTAAGATATAATTTTCTGTGTTAAACACTTCATCAAAATGATTAGATGTTTTTATTTTAATTGGTTTTTAAATATATTTTGTGGGATTTTAGGAATTTTTTAAATTTTCACTTGGATTATTCACTTCCTGTCATACCAAATTTCTTTTTCTTTTCGATATCTGCATAATTTTTTGTCTTGTTTTATATGCGAGCTTCTATGTTTTCAGAAAAAAACCGCCCTAGAGCCTACTACGCAATTGAAGTTTACGACTAATCATCAAACAATATATTTTCCACACCTTTTAAAATCTTGAAAATAGTTTTTCATTATTGAATTTATTTAACTAAAAGATGTAAATTAATATTTTTTTCAATCAAAATATGTTTTTGGAATTTGCCATTTTTTATTTCTCCCCTAAATTTTGATGTAGAGTTTAGGAAATTTTGGGTATTTCAAAAAAGAAATTAGGAATTTATAGAAATTTATACACATCTTTTATGATTTTATTGATTAACATTTCTGGAAGAATGCAAATTTTACACCCACTCATAAGATTGTTATAGGAAATTTTGGGCATTTAAAAAATTTTTTTGGGAATTAATGAAAATTTGTTTTATTTTGTGCAGAAAAAAATTTATTAATAATAATAGAGATAAAAACGTTTTCTAATATTCAACTCAATTAATTCTTTTTATTTTTGCTTTAAAATTCACAATTTCTATAAACTTCTAATCAAAATGTATACAAATGTCTTTTAAAATACTAATAAATATTTTTCAAATCGCTTTATATATTTAAATAAACAATATTGTTGATACGATTTGTTATGTTTATTGAAATAGAAATATCAACTTCTTATTCATGTCATTGAAAACCATTAAAATCTTTTAGGAATTTGTTGTTATTTGACAAACTAAATAGAATAACATTCCATATAGAAAGAAAATTGCTTTAAATGGGAAATTTTCTAATTGTTCTAAAAGAAGATAAATCAAGCGCAAAAATGTTTTTACAGCCTTCAATGGAAAATTAACTTAAATAGAAAACATTTTATTTGAAAAGGAAATAAATAAATACACAAACAAACGATATTCTGTTGCACACACACACACACACACACACACACTATGCACTGATACAAATGTACGATTGTATTTAACATGAAACCGAATTTGATATTTTTTGATATAGAAAAACACATTTATAGTTATAGTTTTATGGTGTTATACAAACACACAACACACGACCAACTAAGCACACATAAATCACTTCCGGTTTAACAGAAGAAATATTTCCTTTCAAAACCTTAAAACATTTAAATAAAATTATTTGTATAGATTTCCTTTTTGATAGAAAATCCTTTTATTTTATTTTATTTAAGAATAATAGCTCAGCACAATAAAAATTATTTTAAGGATAATAATTTATGGAATCATATTAGGATGAAATTTTATATATTTGCTTTCATCTTTCGTTAAAAGCTGCTTAAGGACTTAAATATTAAACGTCTTAATTTTAAAACAGCAAAAAGTTAATAGAGTGAGAACTGACAAGTGTTTTAGGACTTTTTCACTAGTTTAAATATCATTTTGGCTTGTCGAAAAATTAAGCAGGAATAACTTGATCTGGCACTTACAACATTAGGATTTAAAAAATTATGTTTTTTATTTAATATTTTTAAAGCAATCAACTTTCCTTAATTAAATAATTTTTTAAATTGCTGATCAACATTTAATGTCCGGGGGATTTTGGAAATTTTTCCTAAATATTTGAATAAATTTATAAAACCTACAAATTTCAAAATTATAGAAACTTTTGTCATATATAAGAAAAGTTTTAAATCTCGGCCTAAGGAATTAAAAATCGTTTCCCGTATTTATTTAAGCTTCACTTTTTTAAACATTTTTATGATTTTCCCTTTTGTGTCTACGAATTTTGGAATTTTTTTAAATATTAATAGAAATTCGCCATTTAAAGCAGATTATAAAAAAAAAATTGTAAATACCTTTAAAATTTTTTTCTGTGTTTTTAATGGTTTTCCAACGATTTCGTGTTAATGTGACAACCTAATAATGTTTCCTTATACAAAAATTACAAATTTTAAGGCTGAGAATTTTGGAAATTTTGAAAACATTTTTAGGAATTCATTATTTAAAACAATTATAAAAATAACTTCTTTTTTTTAGAAAATATTCCCTTGAAATGACCAACAAAATTCAGAGTATTCATTTTAGTTTCATTTTTTTTAATTTGTTCGATATTTTTTTAACAATTTCCTGTAAAAGTGGCAAACTGTCAATATTTCTTTGTATAAAAATAAAAACTTTTAGGTCTGGGAATTTTGGAAATACAAAAATATTTTTGGGAATTTTGTTCTTTTTTTAATCTAAGCTTAAAATGAATAACAAAATTTTCGCCGTAGCTGTTTTCGTTGCACAATTTTTTTTTTGCAATTCTTCAAAGATTTCGTAGAAAAATGGCAACCTGCCAAGATTTCTTTGTACAAATATAAACACTTTTATGTCTGGCAATTTTGGAAATTTGTTAAATATTTATAGGAATTCGCCAATTAAGCACGGTTTCGCGTTATTGTGGCAATCTACTTATGTTTCTTTATGCAAAAATAAGAAACTTTTACGGCTTGGAATTTTGAAAATGTTTTTAGGAATTCGCTATTTAAGACAAATTACGAAAATAATTTATTTTTAAAAATATCAGAAATTTATTTTATATATAAGAAAATTTTAAATTTCAGCCGTAAAATTAAATTTCTTTCCCAGTATTTATTTGATTTGTATAAAAGTGGCAAATTGCCGCTATTTTTTTATAGAAAAAGAAAAACTTTAAAGTTTGGGAATTTTGGATTTCCGAAAATATTTTTGGGAATTCTTCATTAAAAGCAAATTACGAACACAATTTCTTTTTAAAAAATGCACTCTTAAAATGAATCGTTTTCACCGTAACGGTTTTTGTTTCACATTTTTTTTTTTTGCAAATTTTCAATGATTTCGACCAATACTTTTTTACACAAAAATAAAAACTTTTATGTCTGGGAATTTTGAACAAAGTATTCATTTTAGTTTCACTTTTTTTAATTTGTTCAATATTTTTGAATAATTTCCTTGGCAATCTGCCAATATTTCTTTGTATAAAAATAAAAAATTTTAAGTTTTGGAATTTTGGAACTTCGAAAATATTTTTGGGAATTTCATTTCTTAAAATTACACCCTTAAAATGAATAACAAAATTTTCACCGTAGTTCTTTTTGCTACAAAAAGATTTTGTGGAAAAGTGGCAACCTGAATTTTGGACGTGTTTTAAATGTTTAAAAGAATTAAATTGAGCACGATTTCGCGTTAATGCGGCAAGCTACTAATGCTTCCTTATACAAAAATTGGGAAATTTGGAAATTTTTTAAAATATTTTTAGGAAGCAAATTAGGAAAAAACTTTTTTTTGACATAAAAAATTCGTTTTAAACGAGTAACAATATTTTCCCAAATTCGTTTTAGTTTCATTTTATTTATTGGCATACAAATTAATAGTGTCGATTGGGATAACATATAACATAACTATCATAAATAACAACTAGAAATTTTAAAAAGATTTGTAAGAAATTTTTCATATATCAAAAGCAAAATATTTAAATCCAGGCATAACGAATAAACAAAATTGTACTTGATTTCGTTTTAATTCCCATATAAAATCCTTGTTTTTTGTTTTATTTTCCCTTTATTTAATAATTTACTAAAACTTACAAAATTATTAGAGACTTCTATCTAAGAATTTTGTATAAATGTGACAGTTAATATATGTTTGCATAGTAACGAAAACCTTTACATCTAGGAATTATGGAAAATTTCGGAGATACTCGTGTGAATTCATTTTTTTTAATGCAAATTATTCGGGGAAATCAAATAACCTTTATTTATTATGAATTTAAGCACTTTATTGTGATTGTTTTTATTAATTGCGTTTCTAGTTTGTAATCTAATTGTACTTTTTTATAAAATTACCAATAATTTTTACGCTGGGGATTTTGGAAATTTTGAAAATATTTTTAGGAATTCATTATTTGTTATTTAAATTAATTTTATTAAAATTTTTTTTTTTTAATGTCTAAAGTTAATAAATTTTTATAAAAATTCCTGGGCTTTTGTGGGCTCTTAAAAAATTTTCATGGATTTTTTTTAATAATAGAATTTTATTAATTTGGATTTTAAAAAAAAATATTAAAATATAGATTAAAAATTTGTGTCAAAAACCAAATTATATTATTGCTGCAAAATGTAAAGGGTAATATTTTTAATAATAACAATTTTTTGTTTGTAATTTTGGGATTATTTCAATAGGTTTTGGGAATAATTAAAGCCAGTGTTACTTAAGTGTTTTTTTCTTTTAAAATTTTTTGCGAATTCATGGGTATGGATAAGCCTTTTTGAGGATCAAATTTAACACCATCGACAAATTTTGTCTGCGTGTCAAAATTTGTAAGACATGTCGCCATTTTTTTTAAAGATTAAACCATCCTCCAAACAAAATTTTTTTTTGTAGACTTATGTCAAACATAAACAATATTTTATAGTCTGTAAATTTTTTTAGTAATTAATTTTAAGCACTAGATCTTATTTAATAAAAAATTTTTAAAAAACTTTATTTTTTATTATTTTTTCGATATTTGGCCACACTGTAGGTTGGCATCATCAGGAAAAGCAAATTTTATTAATTTTTAAAACAATTTTTTAAAAATGTACTAATTTTTGTTAATTCCCAGGAACAAATTTTATTAATTTTTAAAATAATTTTTTAAGAATTTACTAATTTTTGTTAATTCCCACGAATTAAAAAAAAAAATATTCTTAAATCCCAGAAAATTAATTTTTTTAGATGGATGACAGAGTAGCTTAAATTTACATCAAACGATTAAGATAAAGCTTTTAAGAGTTAAAAAAAAAATTCCTAATAAATATTTATAAATTTCCAAAATCCCACATTAACAACTTTTGTTTTAAATCATTTTTATATATTTTATGTGTTTTAATTTTATATTTTTTCAACTCAAACATTTCATTGTAATTTAAATAACAATGATTTTTTAGTGTCCTTTAAACCGAACATTTTTCTTAAATGTCCAAAACTTCCTACAATTTTATTTTGTAAATAGCGAAATAATTTTTTTAGTATCTACAACAATTTTCAAGCTGATTTAATTATAATTCTGTCTTACTTTTTTTTATTGCCATCTTTTAATGAAAACCACTAAAAATTTATTTTTAATCAATGTCTCATAAATTCCGTTTTCGTCTGCATATTGTTTTGCATAAATTTTCGGTTTTATTTTTAAAACCACATAAAATGCATGTATCTGTGTGTGTGTGAATTTGTGTGTGTGTGGGTAAGTGTGCGAGGTAGACTGTGCGTGTGTGTTTTAAAAGTTTTAATTACATGTTTTCCCCTTCAACCAAAATTACATTATTTAACACTTGTTTTTTGGTTAAACCACAGACAGTGTTGTTTACACTGAGCAACAAAAAATATCAGCAATTATAATATGAATAAATTATAAAAGGAATAAAAAGCTTTGGAGCACAGTGGAAGTAATAAAGAAAAGATAAATGAGCGAACGAATAAGATAGAGTTGATCTTAGTATCAACTGACAAAAATTTCAATGTCCCAGGTGTCCTGGTTCACGAGTTACAGGATGTTATATGGGCAATGGTGTTATAAATTTAAATACGAGCTTATTTTTTTTTCAACTGGCGTTTATTTGAATTTACGTATGGTAGGATATGAAACAACTTTTTAAGGATTGGAGCACAAGTGCTTATTGCATTTGCTGCATTTACAGCTTGGAAACCCAGTGTTGCATAGCCTACATCTGCTCCTTGTTCTCCATTCCGTCCAATGATTACAACCATCAAATCGTAGGGTTTTTGTAGGCTCCGTAACATATGCTCTTTTATAGAAGTTTGATTCAGAACCCGTAGAAGGAGCTGGTGAGTCGATGGAGAAGATGATGAAGTTCCTGAATTCATTGTTAAAAGAAGCGATGATAGACGACCTCTCTTTGTGGGGGCACCAGTAGTTTGAATTGCGTTTAAAAGCTCGTACAAAAGCCACCTGTTTACTAGAATCAAATTTATGCACCATTACACTATGCGCATGTACCATTTCTTTAAGCGGTGATTGATTTTGTATAATTCAAGCAGCATATCTGCAAGATCAACCCCTCCCATGTACTTGTTGTAGCATTCTACTATGCTTGGACGAGGTAGTTATAAACTTTTTCTCTTTGCGGCATAATCGCTTGCATTCACTTATCGGGTTCTTACCTGCATAGTTTGAAACCAGCTGTACACTCTTGTTATCATACCAAGGACAAGCAATCATGTTGTGCGTTGCTTCATACTTGAAATCGTTTGAGCCTCGTCTTCGTTTTTGAAGTTCTTTCTCACTACTTAGAGTACAATTTTTGGAACCTTCATCGATTGCTTCTAATTGTACCAACGGCCAATATGCCTTCTTCTTTCAGAGCATTCATCAAGCTTATTGAAGAAAAACAGTTTGAAGTTTTGGTTTCCTCGCATACTGGATGATAAAAATAGCACAATGTCTGATGATATTCCTAAGTCATAAGACTTGCACGCTCCTTCTCCCATGTAAAGAGTAAAATCATAAATAATCCCCGATGCACCAGCTCTAGTGAACATTTTGAAACCCCACTTGTGGGTCTTTATTGGAAGATATTCTTTTTAAACTTAAGAAAATAATATATTATTGTATGAGTCAGATATTTTGCAACTAGCAAACCCGGCGAATTCCGTTTCGCCACCAGATAGATGGCTTCGTTTTTTGTAACATTTCGTTTGGGGATTAAACGATAACGAAGAATTATTTTTTTTGTTTTATATTTGGAAAGGAAAAATTTTATTTTATTGCACAACAGTAATGAATTCATTTCGATTACAAAAATGAAGAGGAATTTAGTTGAGCTTCTCTAAGTAAAAAATGAAAGTGAGTCCAAAGTAAATACTGAATCGATGCGTTATACGTGTCCGCAAATTATCCGTTTCATTGAAGTGCTCTTTGGTAAACCACATTTTTTGATCTGACGTTAACACAAACAATGGTTTCCCAACTCGTGAACACGAAACGCATAACTGTCCATGTGAAAAACAATGATGTTCTAAATTTATTACGCAAATACTAAGCGATAGGCTTTGTGACTTGTTGATTGTCATTGCGAACGTAAGGCGAACCGGAAATTGCAATCGTTTGAAGTCCAACGGTCGATCAGTCGGAATTATTGGTATTGGAGGAATACATACATTTTCACCTGCGTACTTTCCGTTAATAATGGTTGCCTCAATCAAATTCGGCACAAGTATTTTTACCGCAAGTCGAGTACCGGAAGCAAAGTCGCGGTGGATTCAAATTACGCAATATCATAATAACTGAACCAACTTTGAGTTGCAAGTTATGTGGTGGAAATCCTGGTAACTCCAGAGAGTTAAAAAACTCCGTTGGATAATTTACTGTATCATCGGGATTTTTTATGGAATCAACGGATCGCCATCGATTTTTGATTGAATGGTGATATTAAGTGCGTTTACATCAATCACTATTCTTTGCGGCAAGAATTGCTCGTTGACTTAACCAAGCATAATTCTGATAATTCTCACAAATGTTTGGGAAAACATTTTCAATAAGAGCTAATTGAGAGCCTACAAATCGGCAAAAGTCGTTGGTAAGAGTCATTAATCCAGCTGTCGCATCAACTGGGACTTTTCCATTTACAACAGCTAACAATTGTTTGGAAAATTGTGCAGCACTTTCATCATTTTGAAGTTGAACACTCATATTAGTGGTTAGGGATAATGCTTTTACGTTATTCCACAATGGTGATGCCTTCAGGCAAGCATTCAATTCATCTGTAGGCATTGCACGGGGAATTACTGGCAACGTCTACCTGAAATCACCTGCCAACAATATCTTTCTTCGCTTAAGTTTTGTTATTACACTCGTTGCTGGCTTGCATGTCTGGTGCGACGGCCGATGTTCGCACGTCGTCCTCTCAGCATTTTGCACTACGGACACACTGGTGAATTTAACCTGTTTGAATTTAAACTCAAATGCACGATCCACATAATTTACACAGTTCAACTTACCACCTTTAAGACAAATGCCTGCTGTTGATGTTAAAAAAAAATTTGCACAACACGCGTGATTGATTTGATGGTTTCCAATTCAACTGTTAGGGAACTAATAATTTTAACCTCAATTTCACGTGCGCATGAGTAGCTGTCAAACAGTGAGTCACGCACCGGCGCCATCTACTGAAAATGAAACGTACTTATTTTCGTGAGGGATACTCACACACCACGTACCGCTGCCGTTGTAGTACATGCTATGTATTCGAGATGGCGCTGTATGTGAAAAATGATTTTCCCTGTTTTCCTGCTTTTCTCTTGAAATTTGTCCTGAATTTTCTTTGCTACAAACCTCACAGAGCCCATGACTTTTCCAACCAATGGAAATCGTGGAAATCGGTTCGGGCGTTCTGGAGTTATAGGAAGGAAACCCCGACTTATTTTTATATATATCGCATTATCACAAATAATGAGATACCTTTATATGCAAGCATTTGCTCATCAATGCTTTGGCATTCTTCCTATGAAATGGTGCCTTAAATCAAGAAAATAAAGTCTGTCTTTCCACATGCGAATTTATAGCACTAAAATGTACCGGAGTTTCTGCTATCTCGAGAGCTGTATATTAAATAATGACGGCAGCAGATCCAACTCTATCTCACTAAAGCATGATACTCCTTTACCATCTTTAACAAAACTTAGTGCATTTACTTCAAGGGAAAATACACAAATTTAACATCAATTTTGGGTTCAAATTTCATTTTATTGTAAATTCTCATTTGTTGCTATTTTTTTTTTTAAATAATCGGGAACTCCTTTCAAAAACTACGTGGTGAATATTTTGATTGTAACTTTACATCTCCTTTAGTTACGTGAAGATTTCACAGAATTAAAAACAACTACACCACACCGTACAGTGTGGCTACACTAGTATAATAAAAACTATTTACCGTTATAATAGACTCTTCTCATATTAATAAATGCAGTTACACGTACGTTTTCTATTTGCATATGAATATAGAATATAAAAGAGCGTAGAAGAGGGTGTGAAGTTGACAGGTTAATTTTGTACTGGCTGGCATCATTTTGACTTTGCGGTTTTTTGGGCAACAACATTGCAAAGCTATTGATTCGATTTTTGTTTATAAAAATAAAACAACAACAAATGAGTTTAATATTTAGTAAGCAATTCTGTTATTTTTTTTTTTATAATTTTCTCCTGCAACTTAAAGAATTTAAGAAATAAAAATCTTAAAAATTTCTAAAATAATAAACAAATTCAAATAACTTTGTTTTTAATTTTACTAAATTTATAAAATATTTTAATAATTACTTTTTATATAAAAATTTTGCTTTTTTAAAAAACACCTAAATTTGGGTTAAAGCTTTTAAGAAATTAATTTATCAAAAATTCTCCAAAATTTTTTGGCATTTCCAGTAAACAAATCTTTGAAAATATTTTTAGAATTTGTGTAAATATTTTTTATTTTTAATCTTATATTTATTTATTATTATTTTTATATAAGAGTTATAGTTTTTTGACCTTTTTAATATTTCTCAGTAGTTAATTATAAAGCACTAGGTCACTATTTAATAAAAAATTTTTAAAAACTTTTATTCTTTATTATTTTTTCGATATTTCGCCACACCGTTGGTTGGCATCATCGGGAAAAACAAAAATAATGAACAAACAAATTGAATTTTTTTTTTCAATTTGTGTGGCGAAATATCGAAAAAATAATAAAAAATAAAAGTTTTTAAAATTTTTTTATTAAATAGTGACCTAGTGCTTTATAATTAACTACTAAAAAATTTATTATTTTTAATTAAATATGGACTAATCTTTTAAACGGTTTTTTTAATTAAATTTAAACGTTTTATTTTTTCAATATTTCGCTTTCCTATGGAAAGCTTCTTCAGAAAAATTAAATTTTTTTTATTAAAAATTAATTTTTCTGAAGAAGCTTTCCATAGGAAAGCGAAATATTGAAAAAATAAATCGTTAATTAATTTTTTTTTATTAAAAATTAATTTTCCTGAAGAAGCTTTCCATAGGAAAGCGAAATATTGAAAAAATAAATCGTTAATTAATTTTTTTTTTGTATTAAAAATTAATTTTTCTGAAAAAGCTTTCCATAGGAAAGCGAAATATTGAAAAAATAAATCGTTAATTAATTTTTTTTTATTAAAAATTAATTTTCCTGAAGAAGCTTTCCATAGGAAAGCGAAATATTGAAAAAATAAATCGTTAATTAATTTTTTTTTTGTATTAAAAATTAATTTTCCTGAAGAAGCTTTCCATAGGAAAGCGAAATATTGAAAAAATAAATCGTTAATTAATTTTTTTTTTATTAAAAATTAATTTTCCTGAAGAAGCTTTCCATAGGAAACCGAAATATTAAAAAAATAAATCGTTAAAATTTAAACAAAAAGCCCGTTTAAAAGAATAGTTCATATTTATTTAAAATAAAAAGGGTTGAATAAAAATAAAAATTTTTATTTTTTTTTGGTTTATTATTTTTACAAAAATTTTTTTTGAAATTTTTTAAAATTTTTTTTAACATTAACAACATTTTTGCTTTGAAATATTTTAACATTAATTTTTTTTAACAATTTAGCATTAAATTAACAAAATTTTCTTTTGTTTTAATTATTTATTAAATCTTTAATTAATTAAAACTTTGAGTATGAGTTTTTTTTTATCAATTCCCAAATAATACCAAAAAAATCCCAAAATACCAGAAAACTTTTTTGCGCTGCCCTTGTAAGTAAACGTGTTCCCTGAACCCAGTTAAGGCATAGAAAGCCAAATAATGCTGCAAATGTATATCACGGCCACTATTTCAATTGCGACTATTTAAGCTTGTTAAGTTTGGAAAACTCTTTTGTGCTGGCCTTGCAATTAAATGTTTTCCATTAATTTTTTAAGCAGCGTTAAGACCTGGAAAGCCAAGTAATGCTGTAAACTTTTATCACGATCGCTATTTTATTGCGACTTTTGAAATGGCTGACTTGGCTCTGGCGATCCCGAAAAGAAAGAAAACGAGAACAATAAAAAGAAACAAGATACAATTTATAAATATGCTGTGTACCGCAAA
The DNA here is from genome assembly GCA_030448955.1 of Trichopoda pennipes. Lineage (NCBI taxonomy): Eukaryota > Metazoa > Arthropoda > Insecta > Diptera > Tachinidae > Trichopoda > Trichopoda pennipes. The sequence continues at coordinate 6,296,226 of JASKUP010000175.1, forward strand.
AATGGGACTAATTCTGGTAGTAGGTAGGCCTTGGGTGCTATATTTAAAAAAACATATTGGCTGGCTTTCTATCTAAAACTTCATACAAGAGAGCCAAATAACGTTTCAAATTTATATGACGAGCATATTTATATTGCGAATAATTATATTTGGTTAGGTTGAGCTTGGCAGGCTTAAACGGCTGAATTGGGCTTGTCTATCGATCTCGGTTTAAGAAAAATGACGAAATACAGGCAGTAAAAGAAAATGGGATATAGTCCATGGCCCTACTGTGTAGCGCAAAAACGGAGGTAGTGTTTCATCCGCCTTGTGTTCTATACAAAGAAACTCATACTGGCTGGTTTTCTAACTGAAATTTCATACAGAACAGTAAGACAGTGGTTCCCCATGAATTACAGCCGCGCTTCAACCAGCGCAGGAGATTGGCAAAGAAGATAAACTATCGTCTTCTCCTCTTTGTCTTACTTTTCCTAAAAACTCCTCCAGTAAGCGTCATAAAACAGTTCGATCGTTCTTAATTGTAATTTTGCCAGCAGTTTTAGTCATATAGTCGTGGTCCGATCCAACTTTGGCCATATAAATGCAGCTTTTAGGTAGGCTTCTCGAACTGTCCTCATCAAAGTGGCCATTTTTAGGATGGGTACTATGGAAAGTATGCATTTACCCCACTTGCAGCAGCAACAGTTACGTGGTAGGATTAACGTCAACACCTGGCCGCGAGGCGTGATAAGATTTACGTCGGTACCTAGCGTGTGTATGCCATTACCACTTGGGAGATATCATGCGTGCGCCGCATCCTAGAAAGCCGAAGACAAATTTCTAGCAACAGGTTATGCTAAGTTGCAATTTCGGAGGCTTCGAAGTAGGGTCGCCAATCACCACTCTTTGCTAAAGAGCTCGAGACTATCAAACTCCTGGTTCAGAACACATGACAAGCATGCTCACTGGATCCGCAATATTCATCCATTGTTCTCAGTAACGGTAAGATGATGCTGGCCCTTTATCAAAATTAATGAGGGCCGCGAAGCCATAACCACCACGATACTCCCGAAGGGCCTCAATCAAGAATTAGACAGAGAACAGCTAAAAAGCTAAAGAACCAATTAGCTGAACTCTGGGACATACTGACTCCCGTGGAAATAACGTGGAGCTTTCAGTTGACTCCCTGACAGCCTTCAGGGGACTCGGCTCCCGTTTTCCCCCGTTGACACATGTAATGATGATGGATTTCCATCAAAACATATCAATGTGCCTCCGGGGCCTTAATCTTAGTGTAGAAAAAAGCGTCCACTCACGCCCTAAGACGCGTACACACTAGATGCATACACGCCTTAGTAGCAATAGCAGCGGCAACTGTTTTTTCTGTCTGCTATTGTATGATTGTCCACAATGTCACCATGTCCACGCATTCAACATAGAATGATTTTTAAATATTACGACATTCTGTCTGGGGGGCACACTGATATGTTTTGACGGAATCTCACCGCCATTACATGTGTTTTCGGGGGTAAAAGGGAGCCCAGTCCCCTAATAAGGCTTGCAGGAGTCAACTGGACAATTCCACTATATGTTTCCACGGGGAATCAGTAAAGCCCCTGAGTTCAGCTATTTGTCTTTTTAGTCTTTTAGCTGTTCTCTGACTGAGGTTGAACCTTCCGGAGTATCGTGGTGGTTATGGTTTTAAGGCCCTCGTTTGAGTTGTGTGGGTGGAATCATTGACAAGGAACACAATGAATGGTCCAGGTTTAGTGAGCATGATTGCGATTGTGTTCTTACATTTTGGTAAGCTTGCATGTGTCCTGGACCGGGAGTTGAATAGTCTCCAACTCTTCAGCAAGGAGTGAAGACTGCGGCCGGAGAATATATGTATCTGAAGGCCTTCTAGGGCAAGGATAACGCTACATTTCATCTACAGTGGTATGATCTACCATCTGGTTATGGCTTACACAGTTAGGTACAGTTGTAAATCTTATCATGCATTACGCCATTCTGTTTCAGGTTATTCTTTATTCCTAGACTAATCGCTCACTCAGGATACCTGTGTTGAAGAGGTGAATGACCATAATGTATTTTTTTGTTTTTTCTGCTTCGAATGACTTTTCATCAATGACATTCAGCACAAGAATTCCTTCTATTTATTTCTGTGATTTTGGGCATTTGAAAATTAAGCTCTCGAATTATTATTTGTTTTCAAATGTCTTCAACCTTTCATTCTTTAGACGAATCCTCGTTTTGAACTTTCTGAAATAAAAATTGAATTGATGTAAAGCAACAACAACAACAAAAATGTCCTATTTACGCTGATAAAAATTTCAACAAGGAAGCAGGAGTCCATTACTAATTTGACTTCGGTAACAGAAATTTCAAATGTGATTTATTTCGTTTAAAGAAATTGGGGTTTCTGTTTGCAAACAAACAATTATTGCCATCTCTCGGAAATATGGTTTTCAATTATTACAAAGAGTGTGGACACAAATGGCGTATTAAAAAAATCAAATAATAAATTTGGTGATATTTTTTTTTTTAATTTATAAAAGAAAATAAGCAACATAGCAGTGACCGAACGAACACTCCAACCAATTATTTTCTTACTTTTTGTTAACGAAAATTAACGATTTTCAAATAATAAATAAAAATGAGAAATTAAATAAAAAACAAAATAAAATAAGCGGGAAAAACTTGATTGAACTATCATCATTGCACACAATAAACGAAGTGATGATGTTGGGAAAATGTAAAACTACTTGCTTGTGCAAGCACAAACAGTATCGAACAAAACTAAAGTCGTGCTTCAAAAATTAAAGTAAAAATAATCAGTAAAAGGTACAGGGTGTCCGCCGGGAAAATATATATTATTTTGTTTTACCGCCATTTTGGTAAACATTAGTTTTGACAGTTCATATTTGGCACTTGTGAACTAAACACATGGCAAAATTTATTATGGAAAAATATTCGATAAACCAACGTGTTTTAATCGTTAAAACATTTGATCAAAATCAATCATCGATTGCTGTGACCATGAAAAAGTTACGTGAAATTTTTGGGAGATACAAAGTGCCAAACAAAACGCACTATTTATCAGTGTAGTAAATGATTTCAATCGAATAAGGTGTAATTAAAGAAATTATAGTCGAATAGGATATAATAAAATAAATTTTAATCGATTAATTTTTAATCGAATAAGTTTAAGTCGAATAAAGTTTAATCGAATAAAGTTTAATGGAATAAGCTTTAATCAAGTCTATAAGATTTAATAGAATAAGATTTAATCGAATGTCATTTAATCGAATGATAATTAATCGAATCACTTTTAATCGAAAAAATTAAATCGATTAAGATTTAATAAGATTTAATCCAATAACTTAAAGTTGAATAAAATTAAAAAAAAAAGGTAAAGTCGGATAAAATTTATGGAAAAATTTTATTCGAAAAATAAATTTTAATCGAATAGAATTTAGTCAAATAAGGTTTAATACAATAAGTTTAATCGAACAAGATAGGTGATAGGCTCAAGCATGGACTACAACGTACTGCAAGATCGGTTGAAAACATTACTGCTGCTCAAGAAAGTGTTCAAAACAATCCATCAACTTCAATTCGACGCCATGCGCAGGAGCTTAATCTTCAAAGAACAACTTTGGCTTCAATTTTGCACAAGGATTTGCATTTGTTTTCATATAAGATTCAGTTGACGCAAGACCATTTAGACCGCCATACATATGCCGATAGCATGTTACAGTTCGCCCATGACAACGCCGATTTTCCTAAAAAAAAAATCATAATGAGTGACGTGGCACACTTTAATTTGAATGGGTATATGAATAAACAGAATTGTCGGTTCTGGGGAAAGTGAAATCCTCAAATTATTATTTAACAGTCACCTTTGCAAACATTAAAAGTGGTGTACCGTAACGGTAACTATGAATGGGGAGCAATATTGTGATATGATTGAAACCTTTTTAATGCCATAACTGCATGATTTGGGCTTGATTAATATGTGGTATCAACAAGCCGGTGCCACATTATAGACAGCCAGGATTACAATGGAATTACTGTGAGACCTCTTCCCACAACAAGTTGTTTCACGAAATGGTGATGTTGAATGGCTTCCACGGTCGGCTGATTTGACTGCTTCGAACATTTTTTTGTCGAGATATCTGAAAAGCAAACTTAATGCAAACAAACCAGAAACGCTTCAGCAACTCAAACAAAATATTCGTGATGAAATTAATGAAATACCACGTGAAATGTGTGAGAATGTAATAAAAAATGTGCTCAAAAGGGCTAGCATTTGTGAGGCTAACAGAGGCGAATCAATATAGGATCCTTTCTCTTTTATTTAATCAAAAATTATAGCCAAACAAAATCGTATACCTTCCTGGCAGGCTCCCTGTATAATTAAAAGGCGACAAAGCTTAAAGCACATGGTAAATATTGGATAAATAAGTGGTAAAAAGTTGCAATATATTGTAGCGTATTCTGTATTGTTTCTCTTCCATGCCTGGAATCAAATTAATTTGATAGTAACCCTGAAGAAAGATCTTGTCAGGGAGTTTCCATGTTTTTTTTTTAAGAGTTCATTCATATTGAGATGTTTTATTGCAAAATAATGCGACACTTTAGAGTTGTTAAATTAAAATAAACGATTTTTTCACTTGATTAGCCAAAAAAATATCCGATAGTAACTGCACCATTTTATCGTTTAAAATTTACTTTATAATCTAGACTCAACAATGTGTCAACTTAAATTTGAAAGCACTTATTGTTGTTGTTATCATCGTTCAGTGCAGGCGCCTATTTGGCTGTGTGTTTTTCGTATTCTGTTTTCTGTTGTTTTTATTTTCTATTGTTTATCTTATTTCCTAGAATTTTTAATAAGCATGTTATTGTTGGCTTTCGTGTACTTTACTGATAATTATTTTTGTTATTTTTAAAACTACAAAAGGTCATTTCGTTTACTTTACTGATAAGTATTTTTCTTTTAAAACTTTAATAAAACATCTTCGTAACAATATTGTTATTCCTTTAATAAACGTTTAGTTTCTTTTATTGCAAAATAATTGCACGCAACATTTTGCAAGTTAAAATTAAATTACACGATTTGTCTAGACAAGAGCTATTTATCTTTGTACACACAAAAAATTCCGATGGCAACTTTGCCACTTTAATACCTAAGAGCGGTTATTTCAACTTAATATCTTTATTCGACAACGTTCACACCTAAACTGTGCTATTGACGAAAAGAGGCAGAGTATAGCTCTTTGGAATAATTCCAGCATTTACTAGAAAACTCTACTTCAACTTCATCACATATGGTTGCTATTATTAGTCAGTTTAGATGTTTGTTTGGCTGTGTGTCTTCTTGTTTTGTGTTAGTTATTTTTATTTACTGATTGTTTATCTTAATTCATGGAATCTTACTGAAGCATGTTGTTAGTAAGCAGACTTACTTTGTACTTGTAAACATATTTATAAGGGACAAACTAGGACGAACACATATGGTCGACAAACGAAAGATAGAGGACTCCAACTTTGCATTATACCTTGACACGCACGTACACATCCTGGCAAAATAGGACAAAGACTTGACATTCTCGAAAACATGGAATGCAAATACAAAACAAGAAATTTCAACAATGACATTATAAACGAACAACTAAACGTGACTTCAGACACAATAATCATACCAGTGAAACTATTCATACACTCACTCGAACAAACGAAAAACACCCTAAGACTGACACACTTACCTTTAAAATAATAACAGACGGAAATATTTAATTATCCTCACATAAAATGTCAGGTGGCGGAACAAATTACCTTAGTAAGTAAATAGGACTCTAATGAAAAAACGACCTAAATCCAACACTATTTGTACTAACACATACCTAATAGTAACTAAAACGCGCCTTCATAATGATGTCATCGCAGCGAAAGTGCTCACCCATGATACCAAGTAAACAGCGAAAGAAATGACAACAATATTCATATCATTTCTTATAAACTTATTAATTTGTATACAGACACAATAGGCCATTTCACCCTTTTGCTGTGCTATTTAAATACCCCCCGGGGGCACATATATGGTTTTAATGGAGAGCTACTATGTAGATCTGTGCAATTGGAGGAAAAAGGTAGCCCAGTCCCCTGAAGTCAGCAGGGGTACAACTGGAAACTCGACTTTATTTCCACGGGAATCAGTAAGCCGCAGAGTTCGTTATTTATGTCTTTAGACATTTAACTGTTCTCTGACTGATTATTGAGGTTGGCCCCTATATGATAGTATCGTGGTGGTTGTGGTTTCGCGGCCCCTCTTCGAAGTTGCAACTAGAAAGTTCTGTTGCACAGAATTATAGCTTCGGCTTCCTAGAAAGAGCATGATGTTCCAAATTATGCAGTGGTTTAATCCAGCATCTAATTAAGGCTTCATGGCCAGGCGCGGATTTAAAACGAATCAGACAGTAACTAAAGCGCGCCTTGATAATGATGTCATCGCAGCGAAAGTGCTCACCCATGATACCAAGTAAACAGCGAAAGAAATCACAACAATATTCATAAGATTTCTTAGAAACTTTTTAATTTGTATACAGACACAATAGGTCATTTCACCTTTTTGCTGTGCTATTTAAATAGAATTCTTGTTTATTCAATTTGGGTTAAGATACAAAACTCTTGAGTTTTCTATACGAAATTTTGGGGTAAAATCCACTGATGAACTATTTGCTTTCCCCCACACTATTATATTTAAAAGATTTTAAGCAATCAGAGAATATCATAAAATAGTTATGTTAAAGGATATATTTACAGTTATTGTGGTATATTTTTCAACTTATAATTTCACAAAAATTTATTATGGGATTGAGATCCGGCAACTTTAAAACTTTATTTTTTTTTGGCAATAAAACATTTTTCCTTACAATTAGATGTATGTTTAGGATTGCTATTGTGCTTGTGCCTCTTCCCTCCCGGAAGTAACGCAGTTTTGATGTATTTCTTCCCAATCTTGACATGTGCCTTCGGGAATAAAAGGCGGTACCAGTCACTTGGTCTAACAGGAAACCGATACTGAAAGATACATAGGATTCTCAAAGTCCGACCAGTGAGTTATATACACACACTGGTAGCACGGAAACTAGTTGTCCGTAGGACTACGGCCCTGTTCCGGTTGTTAGTGAGGCCGCTGGGGAAGCAACCTGATAGCTTTGAAGAAAGATCCGAAGAGTTGTTTGCGAAAAGATAAGGTTAACATCCAAATAAATATCCTCGATGCGCTGGCAACAGGGTGAGGAGTTGGATAGTCTACAACTCTTAAGCCAGGTGTGGGGGCACGGCCCTACTAACGTGTACTCGAAAATTGCTACTACTATGCATCTAGTGTATATATTTTTTTTTTAAGAGAAGTAGCACTTCAGGCAACAATGTCTATTTAGTCAAGTACAGTGCTACATTCTTTAGGAAAGGGATAGAGAAGAGATGAAAAAGGTGGTGGAAGTAGAAGAATAGTCGGAAATGAACTGCCGTATAAGACAGCACAGCGACCAGTGACTATGCCTTCATCGCTGAGCAGCCCCATCGACAGCCAATTTTTATTTTTGTAGTGAATAATACCAAGGTCTTCATTGGGAATCGAACCCACAACCCCCATACTGACAAGCTACAGGGGTACCTAATCGATCTTACAACGCTTTATCCTGCACCCAGTGGCAAGACGAGATTATGGCCATATGACTCGGTAATGATGCAAATCCTATCACGTCTATGCTTGTGGCTTTACGTAAGAAGTATTTTCTTTGTTTGCATGTAGTAGCATGGCATTTTGAAGGATATTTTTATTAACGAAACGATCTATTATTCTATTTATGCTATGAATGGGGCCTATGCAAAATTCGGAAAAACGTCCCGAAATCTAAACTCTACTGCCGCCTTGTTTCACAGTAACTTTTGTATAATGTGGCTTAATACATTATCCTTTGAATCTTCTAACTAAGGTTACAACCATCGGAACCTTTTAGATTAAATTTCGACTTATGAAAAAAAAGTACGGTTCTCCATTACGTGGTTGTCCAACTGTAATGTGTTTTTTTGCGAATTCTATCCTGGCGTGTTTATTTTAAAGAGCAATAAAGCACTTGTTTCCACTTTTAGAAGATTTTAAGGCAATATATATAGCCCGTCTCTGAACGGTTCTTACAGTAACGTCTAGTGAAAGTTGTGCAGCAATGGATATGGACGACATGAACGGATACTTTGTAATCATGCGTGCTGTTGGCTCGTCATCAAGTTTGCTTGCTTGCTTTCGTTTAATAAACCTTCTTGTTAATGCTTGTTACATTGCTACTTCAGATGCAAAAGTTAGTGCTTTAGTTCTGTTCGACACTGTATAAATAAAAGAAATTAAAAATGAATTAAAAAATCTGGAAAAAAAAGCAAAAGATACAAACCAACCTGTTCATGTTAACATTTTTTTAATTTTTTTAATTTACAACTACAGACCGAAAACAATGACAGAAAAACAACTAGCAACAACAATACACACGAAGCAGCAGCATAATAAAAATAACAGAACAAAAACAACTTACAAAATCAAAACCTCTGCCACAAATATCAGCAACATCCAACGAAATTCAAGTTAAAATTACAAAACCAAAATTTAATAATAAAAATATTGTTGAGAAAGAAAGAGAGAGAGAGCGAGAGAGAGGAATGCCAATTAACAGTGTTGCCAGTTAAGGCAAATATCTACCACAGGCAGGGTAGTGTTTTCTTGGCGATTAAAATTTTAAAATGATAATAGTGGAGATACCTGACGATATTTTTGGCTAGTTTTGCATTTCCTGTTACCCTGCCTTATTGTAGTTGATTGCTGTGAAACCAGTCGTAATGAGAACTAAATCTCATTTCTTACATTTAGAAGAAAAATTAAAAAAAAAAAAAATTTATTGAGTGGGCTAATGTAAGGTTAGTAAGTAAATTGTCTATCAAACGATTAAATGTCATGAATTGAGCTGTCATTCTTTGACATTTATTTAGTAGAAAGCTAGAAAATTTTAAACAAGAAACTTCACGTGGTTGAACAAAGAATTTTAATTATGAAAATTCGCTATCAAAATTGTGAAAAGTTCATTGCTTCTCTTTATAGAATTCGAGCAGCTTTTCTCTTAATCAAGCTGCTTTTGAGACTATTGTGCATAATTCAATGGCTAAATTTGAGGCTAAACGTAGTGTTGTTGACAATACATCACTGTATAGCAAATGAGCCTGGCTTATAAGCTGGTTGTGGTTGGCAGCAATTAGGAATCACTAGAAGCAGTTTACGCAACATTTTGTTTAAATATCTTTATCTTCAGGCTTATACAGCTTCACTCGTTCGAGCATTACTTGCGTCGAAACTTTGTGAATTGGCTATTTGAAAAACTGAACGAAAACAAGGCATTTTTTAGCAAAATCATCTGTAGTGTTGAGGAGGCGCAACTTCAATTAGTTCCTTAGGAAAACAAACAAAATTGTCGCATATGGGGGCTAACAAAATCCATCAGCGGTCCTAGAAAAACTATTACCAGCCAAAGAAAGTGAACATGCGGGATGGGGTTGTGGTCAGGCGGCTTTCTCGGCCCACACTTTTTTCGAAACTGAGCTATGAAAAGCTGTAACCGTTAATTCTTTGCACTATTAAACTATGATAATTAATTTGTTGTGGCCACACTTGGCAAATGTTGACAGCAGTGATCTATAGTTGCAGCAAAATGGCGCTGAAAAGGACACAGTAATCCAAACGTTTCAGTTACTGCAGGAGAAATTTTTTGGTTCTATAATTTCTTAATATGGCGTTATCAGATGGCCATTTCGTTGTTATGATTCAATGTAGGTAAATTATTTGTTTCTGTGGCCATTTGAAAAACCGGGTTTACGTAAACAATCCACAAAAAACTTACATTCTGAAAGATGGAATTCGCCGTTGTATTGACAAAATAAGCGTAGCTTTCTTGCAAAACCTGCCTTTAAATGTTCTGAAAAGAGCAAACGTCTGCTGATATGCTAAATGTAGACATTTGCTCGATGCCATACTCCATTGTTAACTCCCATCTCATACTTTACATTGGTGTCAAAGGAACTGAAGTTGTTAAAAAAAATGTGTGTGTTCTAAGCCAATATACTTCCTAACCTAAAATTTGCCGCAAAACTTTTTGAAAAGAGCGAACGTCTGCTGATATGCTAAAGGTGGACATTTGCTCGATGTCATATTCCATTAGTAACTCCCATGTCTCTACTTTACATCGGTATTAATGGAACTGAAGTTGTCGGAAAAAAGTGTGTGTTCTAAGTCAATTTACTTCCGAACCTCGAACTTGCCCACCCTTTATGTTAGCCACTTAAACTCGTGTGTTGCTTTTATCGTCCTCTGGCCGGATGGCCAAGTTCTTGATAACAAAATTTTTCCCTTCACGCAAAGCATTGCTTTCTTATTCTTACCTTTAGACAGGCTTCGATTAATTTTGAAAAATTTTTTTTGGCCTGTCAGTTGACAATTTAAATAAATTTGCTTAGAAATAAATAAGGAGACATGTTGGAAATATGCTTCCTTTATTTAATTAACAACATAATGATGTCATTGCAGTCTTAGAACTTAATCCTTAGACTTGTAAGACTTGGCTCACACCATGTTTAATTGGTTTTTGTTCTGAATTTTATTTGAGCAACTAAAACTTTATTTGCATTTATTTTTTTTTTTTTGTTTTCTTAGTTTGAGTTTTGTTGGTGGGGTGAGAATAATAACCAAAAACAGCAACAACAACAACAACAAGAAATGTTACAAATCTTGTAGGATTTCGTTAAATATTCATTCAAACTTAATTGAATTTCAAATTAATTACTTAATGTAACTGAAACTTTTTATTATCGTTAGCAACAATATTATCAGGGAACAACTACAACAAAACATCAACAACAACAAAATTAAAAACATAAATAAATGCAGGCAGGCAGGCCTTAATAACAACATTTTGACAGAAATTTAATACATTTTAGGAAATTTAACTTTCACACACACACAAACACACACACACACACACACACGCTCAACAGCAGCAGTAACACAAAACTTGAGTAGAAAAAAAAGGGGAGCGAATTTTAAGAGAAAAACATAAAAAAAATTAAAAATTACACTTAACCTAAACCTAAACATGCATAACAGTCTGTCTGTCTGTCAGATATTTTTGGTTTCTTTGGATTTTTGCTTAAACAAATAAATGAAGAAATTCCATTTTTTTGTTTCTTCTCATTTTTAATTTTCGTCACTTGAAAAATGTGAAACAGAATTTAATGCCAGAGTCAAGTACACAACACTTGTAAGAATTCTAAATTCTAAAAGAAGAAGAAGAAGGCAGCAAGTGCTAATAGCAATAGGGGGCACCAGCAGTAACTGACATATACACACACACAGAAAAACTGAAAAAAATAATAACAAAAATACAACAGCTGAAGAAGACGGCTTAAATTAATTTTGTCTTGGGTTTAGCTTCAAAAATGTTCTGCTAATGAAAAAATCTACACACAGAGCAAAGTTGTAATGAAAATAGCAAAATAAATAAAATATTTAAATAAACTTGAGAAAATATGAAGATCGATAGGTTTTATAGTTGCAACCAGAGATATGTAATTAAAGACAAATGAACTTTTTTTTTTGATGGGTATGAAGGCCATATGATACCTCCTTAGCAGCTTAAAAATCCAAAATTGGTTCAGAAATAGCTGAGTTCTCAAGTAACAAAACCTCTTCTTTTGAAAGTCAATTAAAACGATTTATTATCTGTGCTTACTTTCCCGCAAACAAAAGTGTTGCCATTTTAACTTGAAGGCAACTTAAAAATTTATTCGCCTCGGCAATCCTTCTTACAGTCACGCTATAATTATAGCTTAAGTAATATATCGGGTGGCTGATCAATTTTGCTACATTAAGAAACTCAAATAACTTTTTGTAAAGTTAATTTAATTTATTTTTTTAGTAAATTATTTTTATTAAAATAATTCATGAAGTTTTGAAAATAATTGAATTCAAACGGCTTCCACCTTCGGTGACACATGTTGCGACATCTTATCAAAAAGTTATTCATTACTGCCTGGAGTGCTGTACAGGGAATTCTCTCAATTAACGTTTGAATGGCTGGCTTTAAATCATCCAAATTTGTTGGATTTCTTTTGTAAACTTCTTCTTTGCAATAGCACCCCCCCCCCCCCAAAATAAAATCAGATGCAGTGAGGTCAGGAGACCTTTGAGGTCAACATAATGTGAAGTTTCTTCAAATCAGTTTGTTGGGGAATTTTTGCCGCAATTCTGTCATAATAGGCGTGGCTATGTGACAACTAGCTCCATCTCGTTGAAACCAAACAGAGTTGAAAGGGATTCTCTTTCGGCGTAATTCTGAAAAGTAAAATTCTTTCAACATCTTTAAGTAACAGTCTGTCTCATTTGAGCGTAACAGTTAGTTTTTTTTTTTCGAAAAAGTGAGGCCCGACAATAAACCTTGAAGAAACTGCACACCACACTGTGACAAGAAGTGGATGTAATTGCATCTGATGAAGTATCTGCAAGTTAGCATTACTCCATATTCGACAATTTTTTTTGTTAACATTGCCGTTTAAATTAAAATGTGTCTCGTCAGCTATAAAAATGCAGTTCAAGACGTTTTCATTGTCTGACGCCATTTGAATGATCTTAGAGGGTTCAGTTTGTTTTTTAATCGAATCTTATATGGAAATAAGTTTAAATCTTGGTGCAAAATTGTCTGCAGTGACTGTCTGCTAACACCCATTTGAGCAGTTAAGCTCCTTGTCGAAACTCGAGGATTGAATTGTAAGACAGCAGCGATAGTTTTCTGCGTCCAAACTGAGGTATCTCGATGATAAGGCCTTCTTGCGATTGTGCCACGCTCGGCAAAATTCTTTACGAGTCTCCATATAGTCCATCTGCTAGGAGGAGTGCCACCAAACATGCGCCTATATTCTCTTTGGAAAGAGACTACAGACTCTAAAGCATGAAAGCGTTGCACTATCCAAATTCTTGTTTCATTGTCCCAATTCTCCATTTTAGTTAAATTTAAAGGTCAACGTGTGATTAGATTTACATCCGCGCCTGGCCATTAAGCCTTAATCAGATGGTGGATCAAGCCACTGCATAATTTGGAACGTCATGCTCGTCCTAGGAAGCCGAAGCTATAATTCTATGCAACAAAACTTTCTAGTTGCAACTTCGATGATTCCAGAGCAGGGCTGCAAATCATCATTCCTTGCTTAAGAGTTGGAGACTTTCCAACTCCTGTCCAGAACACATGTCTAGCATGCTCACTGGACTGGATCATTCTCCTAGGGTGTCATTTACGGCGAAATGATCCGGGCCACCATATTAAACAACAGTCCTGATATGGGGCCGCGAAACCACAACCACCACGATACTCTCATTAGGGGCCAACCTCAATAATCAGCCAGAGAACTATTAAATGTCTAAAGAGACAAATAATGAACTCTGCGAGCTTACTGATTCCCGTGGAAATAAAGTGGAGTTTCCAGTTGTACCCCTGCTGACTTCAGGGGACTAGGCTCCCTTTTTCCCGCAGTTGCACTGTGTCTAGATAGTCGAAGTTCTATAAAGACCATATATATGTGCCCCCGGGTGGTATTTAAAGATCAATCTACAAAATAAAATAAAAATGGAACAGGTTGGTTGCACAGAAAATAAGTTATTACGTTTTGTTTTTCTGGTAGCAGCATTCATTAGCCACCCTGTATTTGCAAAGTAATTATTTTCACTTCAGCTTAAGAAAATATTCATTCGTTATTCATTTCAAGGTTGTTATCGCAAAATTTTCAATTCCTTATAAAATTATTTTTGTTGTTTTCAAATGAAGTCTGATGTCATTGCAGTGGAAAAAAGTACCAACTCGATTTATTCACTTGGAAAATTAAAAAAAAAAGACAGCAATAAAATGGTGGTAAAAGCATTGAAATGATAACATTGGCAAAACGGCGCACTTAATTTGGCATTGGAAGCTTTTAGTTATTATTCTATTCTCGTCTGAATCATTCTTTTCGATTTTCCTAATTTTTAGTCCCTGTGTTTTATTTAATTTTAATAATAAACAGAAGAACAGAACTACTTTAGATTTAAAAACCACTTTTACAAATTACCTGACGGTCTCGGTGTGGGAAACCTAACTTCCCCAACCTTCATGGAAATTTTCATGGAACATCTCGAATCACACTAATAAAAAAACACAAAATAACTCATTACTATAGATACGTAGATGACATTATATGCACCCTCGAACAAGGCAACGCCGAACAAATTTTAGCAAACTTAAACACAATCCATAATAACATTACGTACATAAAAAGAACAACATAGAAATTCGCATTATCTTGACATCACAATAACACGAGGAACTGAATGCTTAACATTTGATATGTGATACAAAGACTTAAGATACTCTAGATGAGTACAACAAAGAAATTAACGCAATTTACAGTATAACTAAAAAAATAACGGCTACAAACCCCCAATAAATTTCTTAAACAATACAACACTAAAAACGGGAATAAAGAAGACACAGAGACAACCGATACAATACGACGACACATTTTTAATTACGCATGACCAGAAATATACAGACTAACTAACCTTTTTCACAAAGAAGGCTTACTCGAGGCTACAAATCGCCAATAAACTTCTTAGACAATACAACACTAAAAACAGGAATAAAGAAGACAAAGAGACAACCGGTACAATACGACGGCCCACTCTTACTTACACATGACCAGAAATATATAGACTAACTAACCTTTTTTCATAAAGAAGTGAGACATAATCTCAGGACAACGACAGAAACAACTGGCAAATTTAGTTCCAGCAGAGTATACAACACTTACTTGTACCTGCAAACATATTTATACAGGGAAAACAGGACGAATATTAAAATCAAAATATACAGAACACATACGCTCATACCAACGGAGAAGACTCCAACTCCATCTCCAATTACACCTTGAGAATCACGGACACTTATCAAGGGAAATAGATGAGTGTAAAAAAAGGACGAAGACTAGATATTCCTGAAAACATGGAAATCTACAAAACAAAAACTTTTAACAGTGACATGATGATGCATCTGTTACTAAGTGTAATACAAGTATTACGGAATCGGAAGCTTTTGATGTTTTTGGCATGAAAATTCAGTTCGATAGACTTAACACATTTTTCAGGTTTCTAAAGAAGGTATAAGAGTTACTTCACTTCATTAGATCTTGATACTATTTGTACCACCTATATCCGTCCAAAGATGCAATGCGACTATCATGCCTGACTTAGCGCTCCAAAGTTTATTTTAGAGTTACTCGACTGCGTACAGGAGAGGGCCAAGAAGCTAATTGGCAACACTAGGGTATCCAACTCTATTGATGCTCTGGAGTATCGTTGCAATGTGGGTTGTATTTCACTGTTTTGTAGTTACTACAATGGTAATTGCTCTAACGAAATTAGGGAACTTGTTCCTGAAACTCGCACGTTTTTGTGTTTAACTCGATTTTCGTCGAGAGTACATCCATTTGATTGGTTGATTGGCGGAACAGTCCGTATGTAGAATAAACATCGTCCAGCAGTCTTTCCAGTCACTTTCAGTGTAGGAAAGTTCAAATTGAATGTTCACAAACTTACCTCCTCTTTCCTGCTCTCCATTACCTAATGTTCTAGTTCTGGCTTAACGAACAGGTAAACACGACCTCAGACACAATTTTTACACCACTAAAACTGCTCATACACTTGAACAAACGAAAAGTACCCTCAGAGGGACACACGTATCTAGATAATAATAAAAGGCGGAGGCATTGTGAGATTAGCCTTGCATAAAGTAACAGATAGCTGGCATTCTACTCACATGAGTAGATACGACCTTAACAACAGAACTATCGAAACGCGAACACTAACTCTCCAGTACGAATTAGATCACGACTTGATGCCTCCACATCGAAATGATGTCTCCACATCGAAAGCATTCGCCGTTTACAGCCAACGAACAACAGCAAGAAAGGACAGAGAGAAATAACCACAGAATTTGAACAAAAATTTTGGGTATTTTTAGATTTCCTTTAATATTTATGAATTACTAGCTGACCCATTGAGAACGAATTTGTGAGATCGTAAAGAAGAGACGCAAACAAATAAGCTCGATGCCCACCGTGACTGTTTTAACGGCGGCAGTAATCAAGTTTAAGTTACTTTGGGCCTTTCACCGTCATCCGCCAAAGCACAAAGTAGGCAGTTCGCGGCTGGCGACGAATTTATGGCGTGTGTATATTTTTGAAGTGAACAATACCCAATATTTACGCAAATGCGATACCATATAAGAAAAATTCATTCAAGTCGATCCAGTTGTGTAGTTGCAGTGTAGTTATATAACCGGGATACTGACTGCAGCGCCATCTGCCGGACTGGTTTGTGAATATAAACCATCCAAGGAGGAACCCAAACGCATGCAAAAAAAATTTATTCAGTGACATATACAAGTAAAGTAGAATTATATACATAAAGAAGATTTGTATGGGAGGTACCACGCCTCTTTGTCAAATCTCGCCAATCGAAATACCAAATTCTGTTTAAATACCGTTAGCAGGAGCAGAAATATTGTATTCTTAATTTGTGGTTTGTGTGAGAGGAGAGGGGCGTGCCCTTTGTACAATCCCGCCCATATTTGCGGCAGCACTTAAAAAATGCACACCAAACCGAAGTACCGAAGTACGAATTGTGCAGAAATAATAGATTTTTAATTTCTGGTTTGTATGGGAGGTACCACGCCCCTTTGTCTAAATGGACCGAATAGTAAATCTAAGCCACCCAAACGCATACAAAAAAATTTATGCAAAGCGGTCCAGCCGTTTAGGAGGAGTTCAGACCCCAACACACATACAGTAGAATTATACGAGGGCTGCTATTTATATTTGTGGCCTAAGGATGAAAACACAAGCATTTAAAGACAAAATCTATTTCATTGTTTTTCAAAATATTCTCCATGAAGATTTATACACTTTTGTATGCGTTGGAACCAATTTTTAAAGCACTTTTTCCACTCCGATTTAGGTACTTCTAAAACACGGGTTTTGAATGCAGAAACTGCTTTTTCAGGTGTAGGAAACAGTTGTCCACGTAGGTTTTACTTGATGTTCGGAAACAAAAAGAAGTCATTAGGTGTCAAGTCAGGGCTGTATGGCAGATGACCCATCAATTCAATGTTTTGTTCTGTCAAAAACTCCATTGTTTCAGCCGATCGGTGACAGCTCGCACTGTCGGGATGCAGAATGATGCGTCTTTTCTTTGACTTATCCCAAAGTTTCTCAAAGACTTCTGGCAAACAAATAGTTGTGTACCATACCGAATTAACCGTCTTACGTTGATCTAATGGCACAGTCGCCGAAGAAACAGGCAACCATTTGCTTTGATGCGCTTCTTCCACGAATAACTTTGGTGGGATTCCGCTCGTCTTGAAAGACCCATACGGTGAATTACTGTTTTGTTCCAGGATCATATGAGTATATCCATGATTCGTCACCTGTGCAGATATTATAAACTGCTTTTGATGCACCTTGAGTGAATTTCTGCAACATTTTCTTGCACCAATCAACACGAGCATCCTTTTGTGCGTCTGTCAGGTTATGCGGTATTCAACGTGAATAAACACCTCTTTTTACATGCAAATGTTCATGCAAGATCTTATTATGCTTGTCATACTAATCCCTACAGATGCCTCAATCTCGCGATATATTACATGACGATCATGCTTTATCAGCTCATACACAGCTGCGATGTTTTCCGGCACAACAACCGTTGTCGGCCACGATTGAATTCGTTCTACCAGTTTTTAATGGTGCTTTAAGAAGCAAATGTGTGCACTGTTGTCGTGTCAGGCCACGAAAGTTATGAAAAATTATTTCACGAAAATGTTCACGAGTTAATTCCATTTTCTACTAAGATCACTTTTTCAACCTGCTATCACTAACACTAACAACACTAAAACGTGCCCCTGTAGGCTAGTAGGTAGTGTACTAGCTTGTAAATATGGGGGTTGTGGGTTCGATTCCCAACAAAGACCTTGGTTTTTTCACTACAAAAATAAAAATTGACTGTGGGTGGGGCTGCTCAGCGATAAAGGCATAGTCACTGGTCGCTGTGCAGTTAATTTCCGACTATCTATCTACTTTCATCACCTGTTTCATCTATTCTCTATCCCTTTCCTAAAGAATGTAGCACGGTACTTGACTAAATAGGCATTGTTTCTTTAAAAAAAAAAAAAACAAACAATAAAATGACAAAATGTTTTGGTTGAGGTTAGGTTTAACAATGTGAAGGTTGCACTGGAAACATTAGCTGGTGCCTAGCAACAGTCAGTGTTACCAGGCCAGAAATATAAATAGCAGCCCTCGTATAATAAAAAGATTTTATATTTTATTTACTTGATTTATTTAAGTTCTCAAATTTGGGATATTTAAAACCCCAAAAATAACCAATTTTAAATTAATCGATTAACGGCTAAACAAATACGAATTAAAAATCATAAATTCTATTAAAGTCTTTTAAAGAAAGGAAGGCTTTAGAAACAAAAGTGGAGGAGAAGGCAGAATAAAGCTTAGCTTAAGCTAATTTTAAAATCATAATTAAAATTAGTTTAGTTAATCTTGATATCAAGTTACAATATTTTTCTGCTGTGTTGACGACACATGGAAATTGAAAAATGAACAAAACGGAAATGAAATTCACAACAAGCAGTCAAATTTAAGGGGAAAAAAGAGCAAAAGAAAGGCAGATTTTCTTCTTTTTGTACAAGCACAGCACAGTAAACGGGTAACACAACAAATTGCTTCAAGTAATACAAAAAAATATATATTGAATTTGAATAATAGAGGGTTGTTCAACAAAATGTTTGTTTTCTCAAAAACAAAAAATTTAGATTAAAATAATTAAAATTTAATTATTATTTTTATTCGATTCTAACATTTCCAACATATAACGTCTCTTATAGTTTTTTTTCCTATATCTAATATTGATGCTTCCTCAAAATTTGGATAATGATTATATTTCCTACATTGTGAAGATAAGGATGTCTTCTGTGTTGAAATATCCCTAATATTTTTGGTCACATTTATGACCACAGCTAATCTTGTTTTAAGTTTATTTTTTTGTTGTCCCAATAAAAACTTTGTCCTCCACATGGTATCCTGTATACTACAACAGATATTTCCATTTTTCCTATTCTATCCTTAATACTGCTAAATAATTTATTTAATGTGTTATATGTTTTGTGTGGAATTATATATCTATCAGTGTCATATATTTTAGACTTTCTTAATCTCTCTGATATTCCAGGAACATAAGTGAATGATTTATAAATTTTTGATTCTGCCGTAGTATTTCCTAAATTATGCCTATGATTACCATATTGTGTAATTTATCGGTTAATTAATTCTACTGAAAAATCATTGTCATTAAGTATATCTCTTATTGTGTCCTTCTTCTTCAAATGAAATTCTCCATCACTTATAGTCAATATTTTGTCTATCATATTTTTCGCCGTGTTTATTATCATTTTTCTCGGATGTTTGGCATAAAAATTAATAATTCTTCCAATAGATGTAGGTTTCTTATACCAATCAAACACTAACTTATTTTCCTTTCTTATTATCAATATATCTAAATATGAAAGTTTAGATTCTAACTCTCTTTCAATCGTAAATTTAATAACCGGATGAAAACTATTCAATTCTGACAAAATATCATTCACTGCATCTTCTGAAGTTATACAAAATAAATCATCTACATATTTTGTGATCATCTTTGGTTTTATATGCATTTTACTAATACATGAATTTAGTAATTCCTCCATCACAATATCAGCTTTAATTGGAGATGCTGAAGAGCCCATAGGGAGGCCCTCCTTCTGCAGATATATCCTATTATCAAATTGAAAATACGTGTTGTCTTCAATACAAAACTTAAGAGTATGTAAAAATACTTCCTCTGCAATATTCGTATTTTATTGTATTATCTGCCATTTCCCCTCTTTAATCTTCAAAGCTAAACCTACAGGAATAATTCGAAAAAGTGAAACTACATCAAATGAAAACAATCTATTATTATTTTTTATATCTATTCTCTTGGCTTTATCTTTAAATTCCAATGAATTTCTAATATTTTATATATTGATTGTCCTGTTATTACTTTAAGAATATTCGTTATATACTTGCACAGTCCGTAGGCCGTAGGGAAATTAATGCAAGAGCAAATAGGTCTTAAAGGAAAATTCTGCTTATGGATCTTAGGTACTTCATATAGCTTTTGTATTACGAAAACAAAAGTTTGGTGAATATGAATGAGAAATGATATCTGGCAAATGTCGACCACGGCCACGCTGATGGATGTCGCTTCTTTCTTTAAAGTTTTTAATCTCTTTTTTGGCAAAATGGCAGTCCTATTTCGTTAAGTTTTAAGGCTGAAATCGATTGGCACCATATAGACTATATCCTTAACATAGCCCCACAAAAAATAATCCGATCTGGCTGGCCACTTAACTGTTGATTGTCGTAAAATAATGTGAGAGGGAAATTTGGTTTGCAAAAAAATGCTCGTTTCATTGGCTGCGTGTAATGTCGCACTTTCCTATTGAGACCACATGTTTGTGATATTTACCTCGTAAATAGTAGGCCAAAATGAAGTTGTTAAAATCTCGCGATTGACCGTTACCGCATTTAAAAACAAAAACGACCTCATCACGCCTCCAGGCCACATAGCTCATCATACAATGGCACACTGAGCGTCTGGCACAATCCTATTGAAACCCCATGTCGGTGATATTTACCTCGTGAATAATACGCCAAAATTGAGTTATTAGCAATTCGCCATAGCGTGATCGATTGACCGTTACCGCATTTCCAGCCTCATCTTTGAAAACAAAAACGACCTCATCACGCCTCTAGACTATGTCAATAATCTATGTCAATAATAGGATAAAATTGAGTTCTAAGCATCTCGCGATAGCGCGATCCATAGACCGTAATCGCATTTCCAACCTCATCTTAAAAAAAAACGACCCAGTCACGCCTCCAGACCATAAAGCGCACCATATAGTGACACATTGAGCATGTGGCACCGTCCTGTTGAAACCACATGTCTGTGATACCCACGTCGTCAATAATACGCCAAAATTGAGTTCTAAGCATCTCGCGTAGCCTGATCCATTGACCGTTACCGCATTTCCAGCCTCATCTTTGAAAACAAAAACGACCTCATCACGCCTCCAGGCCACAAAGCGCAGCATACAATGGAACATTGAGCGTCTGGCACAGTCCTATTGAAACCCCATGTCGGTGATATTTACCTCGTGAATAATACGCCAAAATTGAGTTGTTAGCAATTCGCCATAGCGTGCTCTATTGACCGTTATCGAATTTCCAGCCTCATCTTTGAAAAAAAAACGACCCAGTCACGCCTCCAGACCACAAAGCACACCATATAGTGACAAATTGAGCATGTGGCACCGTTCTGTTGAAACCACATGTCTGTGTCAATAATAGGATAAAATTGAGTTCTAAGCATCTCGCGTAGCGTGATTAATTGACCATTATTGAATTTCCAGCCTCATCTTTAAATAAAAAACGACTCAGTCACGCCTCCATACCACAAAGAGCACCATATAGTGGCAAATTGAGCATGTGGCACCGTCCTGTTAAAACCACATGTCTGTGATATCGTCGTCGTCAATAATAGGCCTAAAATGAGTTGTTAGCATCTCGCGATAGCGTGATGCATTGACTGTAATCGCATGTCCCGCCTCATCTTTGAAAAAAAGCCCCAATCACGCCTCTAGATTACATAGCACATCATACAGTGACACGTTAATAATGCAAAGGCTTCTTGATAATCGGTTTAAGATTTTCAGAAGCCTAAATGCGGCATTATTGCTTGTGTTGAAATACCTTGACAAGTGAAAATGGGATTCGTGTAAAAATATATTTTTTTCAGAAAAACCAATCGGTTGTGAGTGAATTGAGCGAGTCTAATACTATATTCACACCTACCGTGTTTAACATCTCAATCTTGTTTAGGCATGAAACGCGTCGATTTTGAGATGTTTTACCATACATTGACGTGTTTTGTTAAACATCTCAAATGAGTTGTTTCGGATTTAAACACGTCGTTAAACACGTAAATGGCAAATGCAACTCTGAATTGCATTTAATTTTGCGATGTGCTAAGTGCATTTTTGCCTCTGTAGGCTAGTAGGCAGTGTAGTGTTGATTGCCCAAAAAAATATAAAAAAATCATTTTTAAGGTAAAAAACGTAGATAAAACGTCAGCCTTAAACATCTCAATTATACGCGTGAACGGCTGTGTTTAAATTTTCAAACACTTTGCTTAAAGGCGTTCAAAAACACAAGTGTGAAGTTTGTATAAGGCGATGTGAATGGTCGGACGGCTTTAATTCCTGCACCAGGTGAACCTTGTAAAGTTGAATGCTTACAAGAAATTCGCCATGTGGTGATTTTGGATACCCTAATTGCTGACAACGTCGAGGAATTTCCAAATTAGGGTCTCCTTCAACACTGTGACTTACGGCTGCGATGTTTTCAGTTAAACCGATCCGGTAAATCACGCGTTGCTGTTCGCACATTTTGTATCGAGCCTGTCCATTCAAATTTAACGACCAAATTCTTAATATCGATTTTAGAAGGACGATTATGTTGTCCGAATATATCACGAATTTTACGAAATCTAACTTTAACAGAACCGCCATTTTCATAGTGGATTTTGATTATTTGAACAAGATTTTCGTGCGTAATTAAATACATTGTAAAAATTGCCAATGCATATACTACAAATGTTGCCACAATTGAAAAACAAACTTCTTGTTAAGACACTCGATATTACACACAAAAACACTCGCATATTTTATTTGGAAACTTTCGAATTTGTCGTTGTCTCTTAGTAAGAAGTAAGTTGCTGTACTCAAAAAAAAAATAAAAAGCGAAAGATTTTATAAATTTATTAAAATTTAGAGAATATTTCAAATAAACTTTTCAATTTTATTAAAATTTATTTCCTATATTTCTCTCTCTTTATCTTTACAGATGCCGCCTGCTACAACAATAAAAAGAAAAAATCATAACACTAACAACAAATAGACAGCAGCGAAACAGACAGCTTGACGGGTGTAAAGAAAGACGTTACATTTTCTAAATTACACTTTCATTTAGAAAAACTACTACGTTTTTATTAAAAAAAAAAAAAGAAAGCAACACTACTGTAACTCGCTTAAAAACAATTTATACGTTTGTTATTGTATATTTTTACAGTGTTTCTAGGCGCTATTGTATTGCAGCTAAAAGTAAGTCAAATCAAAAACAAAAGCAAAAAAAGCAAACAACAGCATGTAAAAGAAAAACAAAATTTAACAATGGCAAATATAACGGAACTCTTTACAAACACCATACAGCATCAGACTCTTTCTCTTCATATTGTATTACAGGCTGTTGTTGCTGTTATTTTTCTTCACCCCATATTAACTGTAAAATGTAGAGATTTCTTTTAAAGGCACAACCACACATACACACGAGTACGTACGTACATTCAAGCTAAAGTGTTTGAAAAACATAAAAAAACAATAAGAAAGAGAGTGGGGCGTTGAAACAAGAGTCTTAAAATAATCATCATTATCCCTTAAAGCAACAAAAACAACAACGACAATAACAATAGCATTAAATCAAAACAATTGTTTAAGATTTGGCGCAAATAAACAAACAAACAAACAAACAAACGAACGTATAATCAGTGCAAGTGCTTTTGTTTTGTATTGCGTCGGTGGGCATGGGTGTTTGTGTGTTTGCAAAAACACACATATAGAGCGAGCCAGCTTGATGTATGTTCTTTTTTATTATGGCAACAATCAATCATATGTGGGAGGGAATTGAATAATAATAATAAAAAATAAAAACAAATACCAACAAAAAACAAAAAAAAACACACACACACAATATAAAGCCAAAGAGAACTTAAGTTCGAGTATATATTTCATATATATGCTCTTGGATTTTAGCAATGAGCTGCTATATGCTTAACAATAGCAGCATTAACCGCAATATTAAAAGCTTCTTATTATTGCCAACCATAAAAACAACAAATACCACAGCGACCTCCTTATCAACAACAATATCAACAGACGCCAACTTTGCTAAAGTCACAATACCATCAATAAAGGATGACAATTCATTATTTTGCCATTGTTCAGCTAAAAAAATTTCCCGCCATTTTCTTCAACATCCTCGTTACATTACATTACGTCACAACTCAATTTGGAGCAAATCTTTTTTTAACAATTCGCAAATTGTCTTCTTATTTTTCATATTAATATTATTGCAATGCTGTACTACAAGTGAGTATTATTTATGTATTTATTTCTTAACCTTCTTAGGATTTTCGGGTCCAATTTGACCTATTTTAATTTTTTTCTTAAGACTTTTTATTTAATTTTAAATGTTTATAACTATTTTATAAAAACCAAAAATTTATACAGTTTCTAACACTTAAGATCTTCGTGTCAAATTTGACCCGCGACCAAAATCGCTGAGTTTTTTTTACCCACAGTTTGGTTAAAATAATTTTGTTTGTCAAAAGAAATGTCAAATGTGTTTTACCCTAAAATTAAAAGTCTATATATCTGTCTCCTTTCTTCTCTCCATTCTTCCTAAACATTATTGGTAAGAAAAATGGGAATCCCCATATAAAAAGTAAAGTTTATTTTATTATTCCTAAAATTGTTTTGAGCGATATAATAAACACGGAACCAATCAAACGTATCAACGTTTTAAAGTGTCGAGTCTGTATTATGTACTTGTTGTAAAATAAATAGCAGGGAATAGAAAATATGTTAAATACTCTATTGGACGAAGAGGAGATTTGTTCAGACTATGAAAATAACTTAGAATGCGCGAAGACATCTGACAGTTCTAAAGGAGATGAAATTGATGTGGCAACAACTGCAGCGGTGACACTAAAAGTTGGTGGAATTGCGTGATAAGATTTACATCTGCACCTTGTTTTTTTTTTCTTTTTTTTTAAGAGAAGTAGCACTTCAGGCAACGATGCCTATTTAGACAAGTACCGTGCTACATTCTTTTAGGAAAGGGATAGGAGAATAGATGAAACAAGTGGTGAAAGTAGAAGGATAGTCGGAAGTTAACTGCCGTATATAAGACAGCATAGCGACCAGTGACTATGCCTTCATCGCTGAGCTGCCCCACCGACAGTCAATTTTTATTTTTTGTAGTGAAAAAAAAACCAAGGTCTTCGTTGGGAATCGAACCCACTACCCGCATATTTACAAGCTGGAACACTACCTACTAGCCTACATGGGCACCTGGCCATAAGCCTTAATCAAATGGTGATCAAACCACTGGGAATGAAAAGCAACGTCATTCATGCCCTAGGAAGCCGAAGACTATTTCTAAGAACAGGTCGTTCCTAGTTTCAATTTCAGCGGTTCCAGAATAGGGTTGCAAACCGCTACTCCTTGCTGAAGAGCTGGAGACTATCCTACTCCTGGTCCAGAACACATGACTAGCATGCTCACTGGATCCGGATCATTCACCCGTTATGTGTTAGTAAAGGCGAGACGATCCTGGCCCTCATAATCAAATTCATGCGAGGGCCGCAAAAGCACAACCACCACGATACTCCCGGAGGGCCAACCTCTATAATCAGTCGGAGAAACAGCTAAAAGTCTAAAGAGACAATTAGCGGAACTCTGGGGCTTACTGAATTCCGTGGAAATAACCCTGCTGCCTGCAGGGGACTGGGCTTCCTTATACCCCCAGCAGCACAGGTCTAGATGATCAAGTATTTCATAAAGACCCATAAATGTGCCCCCTGGGGAGGGAAAGTTGCTGGAATATTGTATTTCAGATAACCTCTTTCCAATAGTAAAGGAAGATTCCGGAGCGAGAATATTATTAGCATGACACCAGGCCTGGTCCACTACTCTTGTTTGAGAATCACAAAAGAAGAAATTTCCAGTTTGCAATTGTTTTTCCCGCCACATTATTTCGAAATATACCACTAATGACGTGATCAGATTTACATCTGCACCTGGCTGTAAGCCTTACTCAGATTGTGGATCATTGCCACTGTGGATGAAATGTAGCGTCATCCTCGCCCTATAAGGCCTTCGGAACGTACATCCTCCGGTCACTCCTTGTTGCAACTTCAAAAGCCCGGAGCAGGCCGCAGCCTTCACTCCTTGCTGAAGAATTGGAGACTATCCAACTCCTGGTCCAGAACGCATGAAGCTTAATATAATTAAGAACACGACGGCATTCATACTCACTGGACCATTCATTGTGTTCATTGTGAATGATCCGACCCACAAACTCAAACGAGGGCCTCGATACACACAGCCACCACGATACTCCCGAAGAGCCTACCTCAATAATCAGTCAGAGAACAGCTAAATGCCTAAAGAGACAAATAGCGGAACTCTGGGGCTTTACTGATTCCCGTAGAAATATAGTGGATTTTCCAGTTGGCTCCTGCTAGCCTTGTCGGGGGCTGGGCTCCCTTTAACCCCGCAAGACACAAGTCTAGATGGTTGTGTGATCCCGGGGAGGATATACCACTAATAAAAGTAAACGTGTATTTGATATTGATTGGACTGAAGTTGACGACACTGAAATGTTCGCATTTATTAGTACACTTTTGTAAGCTGGAGTGTATAGATCAAATAATGAAAGTACGAAAAGTTTACGGGCCTCTGAGAAAGGAAGACCGATTTTCAGAACAATCAAGCCATTGAAAAGATTCAAAAGTCTTTCTAGGGTGACAAGATTTGACGATACGGATACTCGCAGTGATTGTCGAATTTTAGATAAGTTTGCAACGATACATGAGTTATGGAATATGTGGGTTTAAACATTGTCCTAATTTTACTATCTCCATCTCCAGATGTAACAGCGGATAAGCAATTAGTCACATTTAGAGTAAGGTGTTCATTCCGTTAGTATATACCGTCAAATCCAGCTAAGTAGGGTATACAATTTTGGGTACTCTACGATTCAAGTACCAGTTACGTTTGGAATACACAACCGCATGCGGGCTATGCCCGAAAGAAATCAAGGTATGCGGCTAGTTCTGTATTTGACAGTTGACCTAAAAGGTCATAAGGTGACTGCAGACAACTTTTTTGTTTCTTCTCAATTGGGACAAAACTTACCAGAAAAAGAAATTACTTTAAAAGGAACAATACGTAAAAACAAAACTGAATGGCCACCTGAGCTTTTGTCAACTAAAGCAAGACCGGTCTTCCATAATTATTTTTTTGCTTCACCAAGGACACTACTCTCGTTTCATATATTCCAAAGAAAAATCTACCCCGGGGGCACATTTATCGGTCATTATGGATTACTTAAACATCTAGACCTGTGCTGCTGGGGGTATACGGGAGCCCAGTCCCCTGAAGGCAAGCAGGGTGTCAACTGGAAACTCCACGCTATTTCCATGGGAATCAGTAAGCTAATTGTCTCTTTTAGACTTTTAGATGTTCTCTGACTGATTATTGAGGTTGGCCCTTCGGGAGTATCATGGTGGTTGTGGTTTTGCGGCCCCCGCATGAATTTGATTATTGGGGCCAGGATCATCTCGCCTTTAATAACACCAAGAGATGAATGATTCGGATCCATTGAGCATGCTAGTCATGTGTTCTGCACCAGTAGGTGGATAGTCTCCAGCTTTTTAGCAAGGAGTAGTGGTTTGCAACCCTGCTTCGGAACCGCTGAAATTGCAACTAGGAAAGACCTGTTGCTAAAATTAGTCCACGACTTTCTAGGGCGTGAATGACGTTGCTTTTGATTCCAAGAGGTTTGACCACCATCTGATTAAGGCTTACGGCCAGGTGCAGATGTAAATCTTATCACGTAATTCCAACGAAAAATATGTCTGTGAATTTTCTTAGCACTTTGCATCATAGTCCAGAACTAAGCAGCAGTGAGGACAAAAAACCGAAAATGACACTAAACTATAACAAATGTAAAGAAGGAGTTGATGCCTCGATAAAGTTGTTTCATGTTACACTCGCAAAAGGAAGAAAGACCAATAGATGGCCTCAAGTTGTATTTGGCAACATTTTAGATATGTCAGCTTATTAATGCTTTATTTACATCGGCTAAAAATGGTTGGAGTGAAAACTGTTTTGCCAAACATTGTCATTTTTTTTTGGAGACTTTTGGATTGCAGCTTGCTATCCAAGGCAGCGAAAATCGTTGCCAAGAACACAATTTTCAAAAGTAGAAATTCTGCATCAACCACGTACTGTATCTGAACAGGAACGCCAAGCTTTGCCTTCAACTAAATGCAAAGGAAAAATATGGGAACTAGTCAAATGCACAGTCATAAAAAGGCGTCGTCCACTATGCCCCAAAACGGAACATAGTGTATGCTGCACAGAACGTGCAGCTTTAATATTGCAAAAAAAGTACTAAATAAAGTACTAAATTTAAAAACACTAAATTTAATTAAAGAAAATAAGTGTTTTCATATCGAATTTTTTAACTGGGTCAAATTTAACCCAGAGAACGTTAACGTAAGTAAAATTTGAGGACCCTATGAGGGTTAATTCTTAATTTATTTTCTTTTTGTTTCCGCAAGCTCGTGTGCTAAAGTCGTTAGTGTGAAATTCAATTCATTTGATAAATTCATTTTGTTAATGCAGTTTAATTGCAATTCATCTTAATTTATGTTGTGTGATTGAAGCGCGTTCTATACTTCTGTAGCAGACAGTTGTCATAATTGAGAGATTATTAAATATTGATTGATTTTTTGACTTTCTGCAGTGGTTGGCTGGAGTAGTGCAGCTTTGTTAAACTATTTATTTGGCAGCTTCTTTTGGGAAAAATACTTTGCAGTGTTTCCACAAAGTTCAAGTGGTGAGGGAAATTAGAATTTGTGACATAGCACTGACGTGTTTTCATTATGAGTAAAAAAGGAGAATCTTGGTTAAGTATTTTAAAAATAGGCAGAAGCCATATAATTGGCATTCTCGCAAACAATTCCTTAAACAGGAAGGAAGAAAACCATATTCGGATGCATTTGAGGTACTCTGTAGCCGGGGGAGCAGGCAGTTTTGTTGAACATCTTTCTATCTTGAAATGTAGCCGCTCAATTGAGAATTTCTGAAGAGAGAAATTTTTAAGACCATCTGGTGGCAAAGAGTTTCAAAAGTAATTTTATTTCTCGGTACCTGCGTTGTAAAGTTTTTGCATGGAACGTTGCAATCAGCTGATCTCAACCTCTTCGCAACAAATTTTAAGGTTTTTTGTTATTTTTGTTGTTGTAGCACTGTGTTTGTCAACAATTCTTTATTCGTAAAACTACCAGTCTTTTCCGTTGCGTAGAAGTTTTGAGAGCTTTAAGGTAATTGTGGTACATGTGGGGAATTGGAATGAAGATCGATTTGTGAACGCACATGAACGCTTGTATATAAGAATATTCCGGGAATACTCTCAACTGGGACTTTTTTGCCCAGCGACTTGATATATAACGTACATTAACAGTATCCTATATTTTTTGAACAAATCCGTAAAGCAAGGAGTTGTTCACTGCTGAAGATCACAAAAATCCATAAAATATTCACTAAAAGGAAATGCATACTTTTTGAGGTGTCTTATGGGGTACCATTTGTGCTAAAAGAGTAATTTTTAGGGGTTACAGGTGTTGGTTATAGCTGGAAGTTGTAGAAAACAGGCCCATAACAGCAAAAACAGTCAACCTACTGTACAGCTTATATCCCTCGGGGACACGCAGTCTTGGTGGATACCTTGTCATCTTCACATATGGATTTTAGTGATAAAATGCGGCACTGGTCGTCTAAGCTAGCAGGAACTTAAAAGTGGAAGAATTGGACCCTCAACGAGTAAACTACCAACTGGTGAGGACCTTCGGTGAGTAATGTGGTGACAGTGGTTAGTGTCGGCTAGGTTAGCAAGAACCTGGAACTGAAAGAATTGAGTTCTCGACCACAGAATTACCAACTAGAACCACGCTAAACGGTATCCCACAGGGCTACTGTCCTGCCACCCGGGGGCATATATATGGTCTTTATGGAGGGCAACTATGTAGACCTGTGCAACTGGGGAAAAAAGGGAGCCCAGTCCCCTGAAGTCAGCAGGGGTACAACTGGAAACTACACTTTATTTCTACGGGAATCAGTAAGCCCTAGAGTTCCGTTATTTGTCTCTTTAGACATTTAACTGTTCTCTGGCTGATTATTGAGGTTGGCCCCTATATGGGAGTATCGTGGTGGGTGTGGTTTCGCGGCCCCATAACAGACAGGTCTGCTTTAATGATGGCCGGGTTCATTTCACCTTTAATAACACCTTTCTGGTGAAATGTTCCCAGATTCAGTGAGGATGCTGGACATGTGTTCTGGACAGGAGTTGGATAGTCTCCAACTCTTTAGCAAGGAGTGATGATTTGCAGCCCTGCTCTGGAATCATTAAAGTTGCAACTAGGAAAGACCTGTTGCTAAAATTAGTTTTCGGCTTCCTAGGACGAGCATGACGTCCCAAATTATACAGTGGTTTGACCACCATCTGATTAAGACTACATAACCAGGCGCAGATGTAAATCTAATCACACACACACAAGGCTACTGTCCTATACTTGTTATTGGTAAAGACCTTCAGTGAGTAACGGAGTAATTGTGATTTAAATCCAAACAACGTTTCGCCATGCATACCCGTCTCCGCTCGAGTGCACGGAGGTAGGTGCATCGGTATAATACCTGCTATTACGAAAACCGCCTCCGCCGACACCGTGCGATATGCCGATGTTTAACGCAGTGCAGGCGTTCTCTGCACTGCAAGCAGTGCACCTGCCCTTGCCTTCACCTTCACCTTGTCTCCCCAGATCTCGCAACAGTAGAGCAGGATGCTGTTGGTCACTTCAGCAGCTTCCGCCTATCCAGCAGTGGTCCTCCTATGTTCGCCATCAGGCGGCTCAGGAGCATAATAACCCTACCAGCTTTTGTTGCAGCATACTTGAGTTGACTCGAGAATGCCCAGTCTAATACCTAAGTAATTAACTACCGCCTAAGTGCTTAGTTTCTCACCATCGATTCTCATTCCCTTCTCAACGAGGAGTTTACATAGTGTCCAGCTCTTAACCAAGGAGACCACCGTCAGGTAAGGGACAAATGGTTAGGAATCTGTGTTACAATCTGTGTCACAATCTGTATCACAGTCGAAGTACTCTAAACTATACTTTGCTGTGTGTAACGAAAGGTGACAAGGTCATGTAACATGTGGCTAAGACAAGACCAGAATTCATAGTAACAAATTTTCGAATATCCATGTTTGGTTCGCGAAGAGTTAGGTTGAGGGATAGCAACATCAGGGAAGTACAACATCATAAGCACTTCAGTTCAAAAAAAAATTGCTTTGTGCAGATCTCTGTGTCGAACAACTCTTAATCGACTTCCAGTAACCACCAGTCTATAGTTGATATCAGTCTATATAGGAATGGTTCCTGGTAATAGGGAAAATTTCGCTGTTGTGGGTAGAAAGGGAGTTGAAAAAGGAGCAAAGAAGGTAGTGGCCTGCTGCAGTAACCACCCGCATTCTCCACGCACATTTTTATGCTCTCTGTCAAAAGTTATCTAGTCTTAACAATCAAGCTCTTCAAAAGCTCATCAGCATAATTAAGCTTTGTTAAATACTCACTTTAAGGAAAGTTATAAAAAGTTTTTTTTTATATTAAATTACTTTTATTCGCAATATTTATTGCAGGTATTAAATTACATTTTTTAATTTATTTTAAGCAACGTTATCTTAATTAACTTTTAAAAAAGCTTTAACCCATTTGTTTATTGGGGAAATTTATGGTTTTTATTACTTTAATCTTTGGCACGTTTGAGCACAATGACTTAAAAAAGATGCTATTTTACTGAAAGACAAAAACAAAAAACAAAAAACAAATCAAAACAGAATTTGCTAACAAAACAATACTAAAATTTTTCCCTTTTTTTCTTGACATTTTCTTCTTCTTCTTTCTTTTGTCCAACAACCACCGCCATAATATTTCTTCAAAATAAATTGAAATTATGAATGGAATAAAATTAAATGGATGTGGATGGCTGAAATGGTTGGCTCCGGTATTGTTAACAATGATAACAACAACAACAATAATAATAACAATAATCATCATAAAAAAAGGTCACGTGTTGGCATTACGAAAGGGTCGTCTAATGACTCCAACAACATTTACCGCTTTAAGCGGAGATTTGCATGTGCAGATACAATTTTCACCAGAAGATATAGAAAACGACATCGCAAAGGCAACCACATCAGCTACAACGACAACATCAACCACAACAACAAAAACAAAAACAATACAAGAGAATATTTCAGCAGGAGTAGAGGCAGTAGATACAGCCCAAACTTCAACAATATCACGCACGCTAAACAACAACATCAACGCATCAAGTGGAAATGTGACACAGCATGTCCTACAAGTGGAGAATGTTATAACAAGTACTTTGGTCATTAGTAAATACATTGACGATGAGGCCTCAACGCCTAAAAAAGTGGAGGCATCAAATGAAGGCTCTAATAAGCCTTTGGCTACAGCCAACAGCTCTTACAATGATTTCAATGTTTTGCAACGTCAACGCAAAGAAATCATTGAAAATATTTTACTTTATCCAGATCCACGGCATAATGTAACACAGGTGGCAGTGCCCTGTCAGACATTTATGCAGGGAGGTCTCTATGAAATGCAGGTGGTTACAAATTTAAAAACTACCAACAAATTGCCTGTAGATAGAAATGGAACGAATGGACGCAATGATGTTCCACCAGCTACTATGACTACCACTACCACCACCTTAGTACCCGTATTTGATGAACGTCTCCGACAAACGTTGGATGTACGATGGCCTAGTGCCGAAATGATAGTTAGTCCAGTACGTTTACGCACATATCCTGACTCTCCGGTTGAGGTTACACTACGTTTTCCCGAAGTCAATTGCGAAAATGCCTGGAAACGTGAAGACTTGCCGGAATTTTGGCTAGAACTGATTTACTGCGGCAAAGAGCGTTCCTGTTCTCAAGTTCATCCTCTAAATGTTTCCAAATCCAGTATTTTGTTTGCCGAACAAGTAAGAGGCTATCCAAAGCAAAAATCCTTTAAACTATCCTGTGATCTATTTGGTTTGGCTGGCAATTATGCGGTACAGTTGAGACCGATGATTCCCTTGCCCAATCTACCCATAACAAGGCGTTTTCTTTCGGTCGATTGGAGTGAGAAGTACGTGTTTAATGTCTACGCCCGCAGTATATTTCCCTGTGATCCTCATACCGGCATTGGAGTGTTGTATGAATATCCTGCTTGTATTTTGGAACAGGGTGATCGTGTTAGAGTCTATGCCAAATTGAGAGCAGATGTAGCCTCTCTGAAACCTCCAACTACCCTCCATTATATTGCCGAACAGAGAGTGGTGAAAAATCAATTTTCCTTATATTTCAACTGTGATTTGTTCACCGAGAAGTATGTGGAGTACTGCTTTGTGTATGTGAGTCAGGCGATATCAGGGGCAGTGGCCGATGTAAGAATGGACTGTTTACCTACGCTGCCGGTGAAGGGTAAGTACAAAATGTATATATCGGGTATTTTTATAGAAGTATAGAACTTTGAAATGGAATAAAACAAAAATATGAATTTTTTAAATCACATGAAATTTTGTTTATTCGAAAGATGATTTTCTGGCTTTATAATTTAAATATCACTTTACGCTGTGACCACCACGGCACTCTCGAACATAGTCTATCTGTAGGTGCAAAATTTTAAATTTTTTTTGCAATATTTTGGGGCAGCATATTGGTAATAATATAATGAAATGTTGTCCTCCAAGTGCCTAATCTTTTCATGCTTATCGGCATAAAATAGCGGCTTAAGGTACTGACCAACATCGTTTTTAAAGAAATACGGACCAGTTCATAAAGCACACTAACCAGTCGGCTTTTTTGATGTAGTAATGTCTCAACATACACTTGAGGATCATAAGATTTGTTCTTTAATGTATCTAGTCAATCAAAAGTAAGCTCAATCGCCAAACAAACTTCGCTAAGGAAATCGAGATCGGGCATTTCGAAGAGAACCATAATTTTCACAAGAAATTTGTACAAAATGAAAGCGTTGTTTAGGTGTTAGTCTGTTTTAAGAATAAACTACTTGACGACTGGCAAAATGGCTGCCAGTTTAATATGGGCGGCCAAATATAGCGTTATAAAAGCACCCTTTATTCCTTTAATAAGTCTAAAACAAAATAACATGAACTTTTGAAACTTTGAACAGTAATTAAAAAAATGAAAGTCCTTTTCAAAAGCTTAATGGATTCTTTCATTTCAAAAGCTTTGGTTTGGCTTAATATTCCAGCAAAGCGTAACATTCTTAAATCTGATAGATAAACTATCTAGTTAGAAGTTTTTTTCGTTCAGAAGTAAAAAAGTCTAAAGACACTGAGTGCGCAAGGCGTATCGGGAACATCATCAGCATAGATTGTTTTCTTGTGGATTGTAGAGCAGATGTATAATCAGCTAAACTGCTGTCTGCGTTTGCGTACGTACGTCTCCGTATATTAGCAAAGTTATTTGATCTGCGACATGCGTTGACCGTGTACTCCAAAATGTGTTCCAAAACTTAACAGATGTGTCTTGAGGTAACGCTGATGTGGGCTAACTTACCAACAATCAAAGGACGGTTCGGTTCGCTGTTAATTTCTGCGGACAAAAACCCACAGTAGCGCTGATTAATGGCTTATGCAAAAGAAAGGAAAATTACTGCATGTAGATTGGCGCGAATGGTGCTCAAAGAGCCCTCTATCAGAAAGACCAGATATTACATAAGTCCCTTAGGCGAATACCTGCGTTAGTGACAGATCATGGAAAGCCAAGGTGACAATCGAAGAAGATGATACTTGGAGACTGTGTCTAGGGTGAGACAGTGGCGTCCATTGTGTGTGAACGTCCAGCACTTAGTAATACAAGGCTTGGGGTGCGTGATAAGATTAACAGCTTTATTTGGGTACGGTTTTCCGTCGACCCTCGTCAAATTTGGTTTGTGAACAAACCAGTTTCGGCCATCTTCAGTGTTCTCTTCGTACTAGTTGCGTTCTATTGTCAGCTGTGTTTATATAGTTCGTCTTGTTCGTGTTTCCCTTCGTGTTATTGCATTCGTCACTTTCTCTCCTTTTTTCGTTTGGCTCTTTTAACCTAATTTGTCGCTCCATTTTTCATTCGTCTTTCTTTCTAACTAAATCCTTTTACGATCGTGCTTGTTGTCCGTTTGTGTTTATCTATGAACCTATTGCAATAACACGAAGGGAAACACGAACAAGACGAACTATATAAACACAGCTGAGAAACCAAATTTGACGAGGGTCGACGGAAAACCGTACCCAAATAAAAGTGAATCTAGCCCCGTCGGAAAATCTAAGCACCCAAATAAAAGTGAATCTAGCCCCGTCGGAAAATCTAAGCACATATTAACATCTGTACCTAGCTGTGTAGGTCATAACAAACGGTGAATCATATCACTGTGGATGAAATGTAGCGTCATCCTCGCCCTAGAAGGCCTTCAGATACGTATATTCTCCGGTCACTCCTAGTTGCAACTATATAAGCCCGGAGTAGGCAAACGCCTCTACTCCTTGCTGAAGAGTTAGAGACTATCCAACTCCTGGTCCAGAACGCATGAAGCTTAATATAATTTAAGAACGCGACGACATTTGTGCTCACTGGACCTGGATCATTCATTGTGAATAATCCGACCCACACAACTGAAACGAGGGCCTCGCAACTACAACCATCACCATACTCCCGAAGGACTGACCTCAATAATCAGTCAGAGAATATTTAAAAGGCTAAAAAGACAAATAGCTGAACTCTGAGGCTTTACTGATTCCCGTGGAAATATAGTGAATTGTCCAGTTGGCTTCTGCTAGACTTGAAGGAGACTGGGCTCCCTTTTACCACCGAAGATACATGTAATGACGGTGGATTTCCCTCGAAACATATTAATGTGCCCCCGGGAGAACAAGGCTTGGGATCACTGTGTAACGACACGTTTCCGCTGGTTGCTTGGATAGCGACAGCGGAGGCCCGGGTCGTTGCAATTCAATTTATTTTTACCTACTTAATTCCCAGGAAAAACACTGACTCTTTCGTAATCGTTATAAAACGTATAGCTACCGTGTTTTATTAGGGAATTTTTTAAACAATATTGCAGTAAATATTACTGCTGGACGGTCAGGAATCTTAGTAGAAGAGCGTAAAGTCACTTGATGTGGCGGTGGACAGTGGTACGGCGATAGCGAAGGCGGTATGGGCAGTAGCGATACGGTGACAGCGGTACGTCGGCAGCAACGGCGGAAGTACCTGGTAGCGGTACGACGGCAGCGGCGGAACAGCGATAACAACGGCGCTAGCGGCGGTACAACGACAACAAAGGTAGCAGCAGCGGTGCGGCGACGGTACCTGGCAGCGGTACAGCGATAGCGAAGGTGGTAGCGGCGGTGTGGCAGCGGTACGGCGCCTACACAGACGGCAGCGGCGGTACCTGGCAACGGTACGGCGACTATAAAGACGGCAGCAGCGATACCTGGTAACGGTACTGGCGGCAGCGGTACAGGCGGCAGCGATACAGGCGGCAGCAGTACAGGCGGCAGCGGTTCAGGCGGCAGCAGCACTGGCGCATATTTCAAATCGATTTGCCTATAATCACTGAAAAGGTGATTGAAAAGAGACTAACTAAAGAGGCGGTCTGTGTTTTAATTCATTTAAAAAATTAGACATTAAGGGGATCAGTTAGACAATTGACCTGTTTATCTCACTGGTTCTGGTTTGCGAGACTAACTTTGGTATACCTTGGCTATAACTCACAACTCTTCACAGCTCTTACTGATCACTTTAAATTACAGTTCCATGTTTAGAGACCCTGAGATCTATCTTTCTCGAGTCTATGTTTGTATTATAGTCCTAAGAATCCGCTTTAAAATTTAGGACTGATTTTTTCTATTGCTATTAGTGTTAGTGCTTTCAGAGCAGATAAGTGGCACGAACATCTGTTTTAAATTATAGCTTTTGCTATACTGCAATTTTAAATAAAATATAAAAAATAATTTCCTGAAGAAGCTTTCCAAAGGAAAGCGAAATATTGAGAGAAAAAAAGAAAAATAAATCGTTATAATTTAAAGGACCGAGTAAAAAGATTAAAATTTAATAGAAATTAAAGAAAAGATCGAATAAAACTGAATAAAATATTTAATTTTAATTATTTTATTTTTAAATAAAATATCTTTCGCTATGGTGTTTTTATCGTTGTTGTTGTTTTTTTAGCTATTTGTTTAGTAGCAATAAATAAGTAAATAAAAATCTAAACATGTTTTAACACTTAATTTCAAAATGATTTCTTTGCACAAATCTAACAATTGAGCTTTAAAAGCTTTAAACTAGATCACAATCGTTTAAGTGTGTACGTGCTGCTAATATGCAACAAAGTTTGTAAATAGTGATTCATCATTTTGTTTTGTTACACTGTCATCATTGATATCGTCATCGTTTTATGTCATTTCCTGAAAACAAGATTTTTCTTTAGCAAATCCTCAAGCCTGCTGTTTCCTCACTCTCTATTCTATTGCCACTTGCATCACTCCAGTATCAAATATCAGTGCAGTCATTTTCAACAATGTGTTTATTTTACTTGCCCTATATTGTGTTATTGCAAATTCCAAATACTCGCAAGTTGATTTTTATAGTGTTTTTTTCCCATCATCAGCTGCTGACTGGCTGCACTTATTCACTTGTCACGGCCTGTTGGATGTTTTAATGCGTTTAAACAATATATCGGATGTGTTTCTGTTGTGCGTTTGTATTTTTTTACATGTGCGAGTATTGTTTCATTTCGCACATTGAGAAGGAAAACAACAGCATGTAAAGTCAGCATTCAATACGTTTCGTCATGTATTTAGTGTCACATTTAACAACGTTTTTTTTTTTTGGTCATCTTTTATTTGCATTTTCTTTTAATGTAATTCATGCTGTGCTTATTTTTCATAAATTGCAGAGTTTCTCGAAAACAAAAATACCTTGTATAATTCACATGAATTTAAATTGAAAGCTTAAAGCTATTAAAAGCTTTAAGCTATTGAAAGCTTTAAAGTTTTTAATAATTTCGTTAAATAAATAATTAAAAAACTAGTCTAACTCCTTTGCTATCGCAAAAATAGCAGGACAAAATTAATTTATATGACGAAATGAATAAGTTAGAGAACAACAATTTAACCTCACAAAATGCAATCAATGTTCCTCTGCATTGAGCCCTTGTGCTCAATTTAACATGACAGTTTGGCAGTCAAATTATTCTTCTTTTCAAAGAAATTTACATTTTTACTTTTATGAAAGAAACCATGACGGCAGGCGTCTCAAAGCCTTACAAAACTTATGGACAAATGTTCAAGAGTATGAATGTAAGCTTTCAGGGTTACTAAATGGCAGCGAGCGATTTAAAATAAAGTAATGACGTTACATAAAATTATTTTCTTATAAACTGCTGGTTAAGGAAATTAATTTTATTCGCTGCTTAATCAGTTTGTCTTTAAATCAAAGTTAATTGACTTTAATGCTGTACTATTGCGTGGTTTTTTAAGTCAAAATATATGGTTTTAGTTTGGAGTTGTCATCATAGACCTTTAAGTTCAGGTTTGTAACCCTCTTCTTTTTTTTTTAAGTAAATGCAAAGGTTTTGAAACAGCCGCCGCAAGTTAAAATAAAAATATAATCTTAATCAGCTAGGAAATAACCCCTATTTTGCATAGACTATTCCTTTACCCGCTGATTTTGTTTTTCTTAAAAGTAATAATATGTTGAGTATTAGGTGAAGTAAAGTAGTAGAATTTTAGGCAATGGAAGAAGAAGAGTAGTGTAGCTGAATGTCCTAAAAGGCATTAAAAGTTTGTGCTCTATATTTTTATTGGGAAGATAATGAGGCGACCAGTTCGGCGAATTCTGTTTATAAAGTTTTAAATGTTCAATTATTCTTTTCTCCGCCACCGTGGGCACACAGTCTTGATGTGGCAGGAATCTCGAAGTGCGACCATTTATTTATTATACACACGTTGTTAGCACGCAAACCAGTTGCTCGCAGGGCTGCGATTCTGTGCTGGTTATTGGTGAGGGCCCTCGAGTATTTAGATGGTGGCTATGGTTTAATCAGGCTTGGAAAAAGTTTTAAAGAGTTGTTTAAGTAAACATCCAACCAACCGTTAGATTAAGGCCTGGCTGCCATGTGCTGATGCTAATCATATCACGTATCTCTCCAATTGGTCCCATGCACATTCATATCTACAAATTTTAGCTCGAAGCAGCCACACGTGAGAAGCTTATCTTTCCCTATTTTTTTTTCAAATTAGTCAACTGCCAATTTTTTCCTGCTTTAGCTGGAAACAGCTTCCAATACGATGACGGCATATTAATCAAATCTTGTTTCAATTTTCTATATTTGGGCTATGTGTTTAAAGTTACCTGTTTTGTTTTTATGGCTGGCATCAGTGTGAAATTTATGTGTTTTAATTCTATGTTACAAGACATATAGTTGTCTGAAATATTTGTTTAAAAAGCACTCAGTTTTTTGGACTATTTTCCATAAACAAAGTTTAAACAGTAAACAAGTTTAGTTTAAGGGCTGGTGAAGCTCTTCTTGATTTCCCTTCGAAATTATGGATTTAATTTAAGGCATGAAAATAACTGTGTTGAAAAGTTTACAAACAAATTAAAAATTTATAAAAAGTAAAAATGATAAACAAGAAATTAAAACGAAAAGGACAGCAAAAACAAAATTATAAAATGTCAAAACTTCTAGGGGCCAAAAATTTAGCCGAACATAAAGTTCTGTTTTCGTTAAGGAAAAATTGCCCCAAAAAATATTGTTTTAACAATATTGATAAATGCTTTGTTTAAAGTCGGCAATTATGAATGAGATACAATATCAGATAAATGTCCGCCTCTGTTAGCTTCACAGATCCGAGTCCTTTTGAGCACATTTTCCATTATATTCGCACACATTTCACGCGGTATTTCATTAATTTTATCACGAATATTTTGTTTGAGTTGCTCAAGCGTTTCTGGTTTGTTTGTATTAGCCTTGCTTTTCAGATATCCTCGCAAAAAAGACATCCGGAGCAGTCAAATCAGGCGACCGAGTAGGCCAATCAACATCACCATTTCTTGAAATAACTTGTTGTGGAAACATGTCTCGTAGTAGTTCCATTGTAATCCTGGCTGTATGCGATGCGGCTCCATCTTTTTGATACCACATCTTAATCAAGCCCAGAGCCTGCAGTTATAGCGTTAAAAAGTTTTCCATTATATCACAGTTACCGTTACTATGTTTTTATTTTCGAAGATGTAGGACTGAATGCAAAAGTTGAATAATTTGCGGGTCTCTAATTTCCAAGAACCAACTATTCTGTTTATTCATATTATCCATTCAAATGAAAATTAGCCTCATGACTCATTATGATTTTTTCATGAAAATCGGGGTGGTCATGGTCAAACTGTAACATTACGGCGCCGTAAAGGGTCCTGTGGAAGAAGCTCTTGTGTCAACTGAATTTTATACGGAAACAAATGCAATTCTTTGTGCAAAATTGTGGGCAAAGTTATTTTTTGAAGATCAAGCTCTTCAGCACGGCGTTGAATTGAGGTTGATGGATTGTTTTGAATACTTTCTTGATCAGCAGTAATGTTTGCAACTGATCTTATAGTACGTTCTGGTCCATACTTGGGTCTATCAACTAAAGACCCTCTTTCTTCGAAATCATTCACTACACGATAAATAGTGCGTTTTGTTGGCACATTGTTTCTCCCAAAATTTTCACGTAACTTTCTAATCGATGCTTAATTTTGATAAAATATTTTAACGATTAAAACATTTTGGTTAATCGAATATTTTTCCATAATAAATTTGCCAAGTGTCTACTTCACGAGTACCAAATATGAACTGTCAAGGCTAATGTGTACCTTCCCGACGTACATTATGTTTAAAAAAAATCAGAATTTGCGCCTTAAGGCTACAAAAACAAAAATCAAATGTTGAGAACCTCTGCTTTTTCACTTTTATTTCAGACACTTAATTGTACCACGTACAAAATATTTATTTATTCATTCAATTGTGAACATGGACATTTTATGGTTGGCCAAATAGAGTTTAAAAATGTTTTCAATAGACAGTTTTGTTATAAACAAATAGAAACTTAAAAACATATTCTTAGTTAGCATAAATAGATTCATATTCATGAAATCCAAAATTGTTAACATTCCATATTCCATTATTTTTTTTGGGAATTGGCAAAAACAAAAACAAGAGAAATCAAGATATTTCTTTAAAATTTTATGGTAAACAAAGTTCCTAAACTAAATACAAGCAGACACACACACACAGACACACTACAAATTTCAATTGTTTATATCATTTTTGTATTTATATTTCTATTTCTCTTTTTTACAGAATCCGACACTGGCGGCTGGGGTCCTTGGAGTGAATGGACGCCCTGTTCAACAAATTGTCTTGGTGGCACACGTAATCGTTATCGCTTCTGTGATACACCACCACCCCGTTATGGCGCGAAATTTTGTGAGGTATGTATGTATATATGTATGTATGTATGTTTATATGTATGCATGTATGCGTACAGTATGTGTACATATAACATTCGTATGTGTTTAACAAAATATTTTTGGCCTTTCATCTCTTACAACGCTAACAATTCTATTCATTGCTTGCAGTTTTCGCATGCCATGTACTCGTAATCATAAAACTTAATGGCAATTTTGTAAATGGGAAAACTTTTAAGCAACTGGCGAATTTTTTTGTTTTTGCTTTTGGTTTTTTTTGTTGTTGTTTTGTAAAGCCACGTTTTTTTTTCTGCAGCATGCATACATTCACTACAGACACTCAAGTATCTGTATCTGTTTACATTCACTCATCCATTAAGCCACACACTTACCCACACACACACACACACACACACACACATACACACACAGCCGACAATAACTTTTGCGAATCTTTACAAGGACAGGATATGCGTAAAATGTGTGGGACCATAAAGATTAAAAAGAATGTTTTAGAAACTAAACTTAAATGCAGAGTAGTAGAATAAGGGAGACTCCATAAATCTTTATCGAGAAAATACAAAATTATATTATAAAGCTCTTCGAATAATCGATTATTTTTTTAGAAAATATTTTTAAAGTTTTCTAAAGAAAGAAATAACTTCAACAGCAGTTGATAAAATGGCTGCCAGTTGGGAAAAGTGCTGCCAGCATATTGAAAGCTTTTACATTGTTTTCTTCAATGAGTTCCAGAGCACATCCCCATTACTTCTACATCCCTGACAAAGCAAATGAATTTCCACCTAAGATACGCTAAAAACCCTACAAGAAAACAAAACACTTAGATTTCACTTTATGGAGTATAAAAGTAAAAGAGAATAAAAGTAGAAAGTTTTTAATTTCATATATTGTTTTGTTTCCTTATGATGAAATTCCAAGCAAAACTATTTACTCTCAACACAATGGCTGAATAAGGGAATTTGTATATAAAAAGTGTAGAGGATTATAAAATGCCGCTGGGTGTGCAAAAAAAAAATGGGTATCATTTCTAAAAGGATATTCAGGTTTTGTAGTTTTTTTTTTTTTTTGTTTTCTTCTTAAATTAAAAGTGCAAAAATTAGTCCAAAGAAAAATAAAATTGGAAAATTTGCATACAGTTTTCGTTACAATTAAACGAGTTTTATGAGAAAACTTTGACAGAAAATTTTAACTAATTTAAAAAGGGGGGCGGCAACAAAAATAGCAAGAAATTAAATGAATGATAATTTTTCAGTTCGCTTTTAATTGTGATGACTTATAACGATAATAGTAAAATTTAAATAAAATCTATCACAAAAGAATTTTATAAATAGAAAAGGAAACATGTTTTAATTGCATCCGCCGGGAAGGTATACCACTTTGTTCTGTCACCATTTTGGTAAACATTAGTTTTGACAGCAGTCGTGAAGTAGACACGTGCAAATTTATAATGGAAAAATATTCGATAAACCAACGTGTTTTAATCGTTAAAACATTTTATTTAAATCAATCATCGCTTACTGTGGCGATGAGAAAGTTAAGTGAAATTGTTGGAGAAGCAACGTGCCAACAAAACGAACTATTTATCGTGTAGGAAATGATTTCGAAGAAATAGAGTCTGTAGGTGATAGGCCCAAGCGTGGACCACAACATACTGCAAGATCGGCTAAAAACACTGCTGCTGCTTCTGAGCACGGCGACAATTCGTTCCTGTGCTTAGGAGCCTGATCTTCAAAGAACAACTTTGGCCAATAATTTGCACAATAATTTGCATTTGCTTCCATATCAGATTCAGTTCCCCCCGGGGGCACATGATAGTGTTTTTAGAATCTACTATTCCATTTAGCCTGGTGTCTTGCGGGGTAAAAGGAAGCCCAGGCCCCTCAAAGGCTAGTAGGAGTCACCTGGACAATCCACATATTTTCACGGGAATCAGTTGCCCCAGAGTTCACTATTTGTCTCTTGAGACAATTAGCTGTTCTCTGACTGGTTATTGGGGTTGTCCCCTATATGGGAGTATCGTGGTGGTTGTGGTTTCGAGACCCTCGTGAGAGTTTGTGGGTCGGATCATTCATAATGAACACAATGAATGGTTCAGGTCCAGTGAGTATGATTGCCGTCGTGTTCTTAATTATATTAAGCTTCATGCGTTCTGGACCAGGAGTTGGAAAGTCTCCAACTCTTTAGCCATGAGTGAAAGCTGCGGCCTACTTCGAGCTTTCGAAATTGCTACTAGGAGTGACTGGAGGATATACGTATTCGATGGCCTCCTAGGGCGTGAATGACGTTTGCAAATCATTCAAGTGGTTTGACCACCATCTGATTAAGACTACCTAGTCGGTGCAGATGTAAATCAAATCACATCATATCATATTCAGTCCCCCCGGCGACTCATTTATCGGTCTTTATAGAATACTTGACTATCTA
The DNA here is from genome assembly GCA_030448955.1 of Trichopoda pennipes. NCBI lineage: Eukaryota > Metazoa > Arthropoda > Insecta > Diptera > Tachinidae > Trichopoda > Trichopoda pennipes. Next base: position 6,340,413 of record JASKUP010000175.1, read on the forward strand.
GACCTGTTCTGCTAGGGGTATAAGGGAGCCCAGTCCCCTGAAGTCAGCAGGGGTACAACTGGAAGCTCCACGTTATTTCCACGGGAATCAGTGAGCTCGCAGAGTTCCGCTATTTGTCTCTTTAGGCATTTAGCTGTTCTCTGGCTGATTATTGAGGTTGGCCCTTTTGGGAGTACGTGGTGGTTGTAGTTTCGCGGCCCCATAACAGGTCTGTTTTATATGGTGGCCAGGATCATTTCACTTTTAATAACACCTACCTGGTGGAATGATCCTAGATCCAGTGAGCATGCTAGTCATGTGTTCTGGACAGGAGTTGGATAGTCTCCAGCTCTTCAGCAAGGAGTGTTGGTTTGCAGCCCTGCTCTGGAATCATCAAAATTGCTACTAGGAAGGACCTATTGTTAGAATTAGAATTCGGCATCCTAGGGCGTAAGTGGCGCTGGTTTTCACTCACAGTGTTCTGACCATCATCTGATTAAGGCTCACTGCCAGGCGCAGATGTAAATCATATCACGAGATATCAGATTCAGTTGATACAAGAGCTTTTTCCACAAAACCATTTACGCCGCCATACATATGCCAATAAGATGTTACATCTCGCCCATGACAACCGCGATTTTCATGAAAAAATCATAATGACTGACGAGGCAGCTTTTCATTTAAATGGATATATGATTAAAAAGAATAGTCGGTTCTGGGAAATGGAAAACCCTTAAATTATTAAACAGTCACCTTTGCATCCATCAAAAGTCACAGTCTTGTGCCCATTTTGGTCAGTAGGAATCATTGGACCTGACTTCTTTGAAAATGAAAACGGCGTAACGGTAACTGTGAATGGGGAGCGTGATCGTGATATGATTTAAAAAGTTTTAACGCCACAACTGCATACTTTGGGCTTTATTAACATGTGGTATCAACAAGAAAGTGTCATATCGCATACAGCCGGGAATACTGTGATAACTCTTTTCATAACAAGTTATTTCAAGAAGAGGTAATATTGGTTGGCCTCCTCCTGATTTGACTGTTCCGGACTTCTTATTGTGGGGATATCTAAAAAGCATGGTTTATGCATATAGACCAAAAGCGCTTGGGCAACTCAAACAAAATGTTCGTGATGAAATTAACGAAATACCGCGTGAAATGTGTGAGAATGTCATGAAAAATATGCTCAAAAGGGCTCGCATTTGTGAGGCTATCAGGGGCGGTTATTTATTTGATATTGTATTCCATACGCAACTGCCAACATTAAATAAAACATTTATAAATATAAAATCAATTCATTCTCTTTCATTTCATCACAAATTATAAACAAAGTATTATACCTTCCCGGCAGTAACCGCATATAAAATTGTGATTGTGATAGCAATAGTTCTTGGTAGTGTATGAAAGTATTTTATTATAAATTAATACTTGATCTTTATTAACAATATTTTAAAGAAATTAGTGATCAACTTTATATGAAAAATTTTTTATAAATTTTTTTAAAATGGCACTACCCTGGGTGTTTTATATAAAGAACTTTTAGTTGGCAACCCTTTTTTAACTCGGATCCCATTTTGGCAGCTGTGATTTGATTTACGTTTTGTTTGATTTGGCATTTCAATATGAATTAGGTAACCCTTCAAATTTTTTTTTTTATAAAGAGAAGTAGCACTTCAGGCAACAATGCCTATTTAGTCAAGTAGCGTGCTACATTCTTTAGGAAAGGGATAGAGAAGAGAAGAAACAGGTAGTGAAAGTAGAAGGATAGTCGTAAATTAACTGCCGTATAAGACAGCACAGCGAACAGTGACTGTGCCTTCATCGCTGAGCAGCCCCACTGACAGTCAATTTTTAATTTTTGTAGTGAAAAACACCAAGGTCTTCGTTGGGAATCGAACCCACAAACCCTATACTGACAAGCTAGTACACTACCTACTAGCCTACAGGGGCACCTAAAATATACTTTGATATAATATACTTTGATATAAATATCTATGACTAAAAATATTTCTTCCATAAAACAAAAAAAAATCAAACAAAAAAAACCCTTCAAAATTGAGCGAATTAGGGGCCGAAAACAAGTTTGTCGTAGATCCCCATTTTGTATTAACAAATTTTGTTTAGTGATGCAGCTCACATTTGTTTGAATGGATACACGGAAATAAATAAAACTCTCTATATTTGTGATGTTAATCCTCAAGTGTATGTTAAGGTGTTCAGTTTCATTCCGGAGAACTGACTTACTCCGTACTTCTTTAAAAATGATGCTGGTCGGTACAGTCTATGGTGACCACTATAGAGTCATGATTACAAACGTTTTCGTTCATCAATTGAACAAGTATGATGTCGATATATTATTTTCTGTGGGGATATGTGAAGTCGCTAGTCTACGTCCACAAGTCCGAAACGCTTGACCATTTGGCGGACAATAATTGCCGCATTATAAAAAATCGGTGTTTAGATGAAAATTTAATAAAAACTATTAAATGGCTCAATTTTCGTTAATAATATGTATTTGAAGAAAATAAACTTAATTTGTGATCACTTACATATTTTATAAAAAGTTAATTTTTATATGAAAATTTATTTAAATGCGTCAGTAATAAGAAATTCAGGAAATAAACTTAATTTGTGATGAATATAAAATTTATAAAAATTCGTTTTTAGATGAAAATTTAGTAAAAACTTTAAAATGGAAGTGATCACAAATCGTAAATTTGTGATCACTTATAAATATTATAAAAATTTAATTTTTATATAAAAATTTATTTAAATGCGTCATTTAAAAGAAATTTAGGAAATAAACTTAATTTGTGATGAATATAAAATTTATAAAAATTTGATTTTTAGATGAAAATTAAATAAAAAGTTTAAAATGTCTCAATCTTCTTAAATTTGTGAACACTTATAAATTTTATAAAAAGTTAATTTTTATATAACAATTTATTTAATGTGTCATTTAAAAAAAATTCAGGAAATAGGCTTAATTTGTGATGATTATAAAATTTATAAAAATTCGATTTTTAGATGAAAATTTAATAAAAGCTTTAAAATGGCTTAATCATCGTAAATTTGTGATCACTTAAAAATTTTATAAATATATTAAAATTTATTTAAATGCTTCAGTAATAAGAAATTCAGGAAATAAACTTAATTTGTGCTGAATGTAAATTTTATAAAAAAACCGAGTTTTAGATGAAAATTTAATAAAAACTTTAAAATGGCTCAATGATCGTAAATTTGTGATCATTTATAATTTTGTACAAACTTATAATAAACTTAATTTGTGATGAATATAAATTTTATAAAAAATCAATTTTTAGATTTTAAATAATAAGAATTTCGAGATAATGACCTTTATTTGTGATCACATATAAATTTTAGAAAAAGATTCATTTTCCAAATGAAAATTGAATTAAAATCTTAAAAAATGGCTCCATCTTTCGTAAATAATAATAAGCTTAATTTGTGATCATAACACAAAACGGCTTTGTACAGACATACTAGTGCAAAATAGCCAAATTCTTCCAAATATTTGTAAAACCGAGAAAAATTCACAATCAATAATAACCTTGTGGAGAGACGCGAAGAATGCTGATGCAGGTTGTAGCGTACTAGAAAGTTTTTTTTTTCATTCTGATGGCAACTTAATTTTACCATTCCCTTTTCAAACTGAAAATAAAATATTAATTAAATGACAGTCTAGAAACCAAAGAGAAAATAATAAACAACAACAAGAAGAACAACAATAGAAAAATAACAACCTGTTGTTAATGACAACCGTTAGTAGAAAAAATAAAATAAATTTGTAGAATCAATTGAATATATTTTGAAGCGGAACAATTTTTGACACCAGTTTTAGTTGCCGAAAACATGAGTAAGAAAGAAAAAAAGCCGAAAGGACGGAAGAGTAAGAAACCTGATTCAAATAAATTGAGTCAAGTGGACAAAACTTTTTATGAGCTGACTATTAAGGACTTAAATAAAAAATTGTCACGTTTAAGAAGCCTTTTGGTCACTTTAGACGAGAGCAATTATAATTTAAAGGAGAAATTGAAAGCCATAGAAGAGGATCGAGTAGATGTCGCGTCACATTTGGAAAAAACTTTAGCAGAACGTAATCATACCATAACTGAGCTGGAGGAGCGCCTGGAGGAAATTACGAAGGTACGTGATAAGGAAAGACAACAGGCTGAAGAACACATAAGAGACCTGGAAGCCAAATGCAAATCTATGCATGATCAACTTAGCTCGGAGATTAAACTTTTGAATGGCAAACTTAATTCACTGGATGAGTTTCGTATACAGCGCGACATTTTATTGGCCAAATTTGATGATCAAGAAGAGGTGCTTAAGGAAAGGGAACGGACCAATCAAGAGACTATGTATAATATGGAACAAAAGGCAGTTGTGGAAAAGGATGCCCTCAAGAAGGAGGTAGAGGCAAAACTTTTACAAGTTTCCGAAGATTTTACACGCTCTAGCGAGATACGCAATGCCGGCTATACTCGTCGTTTGATAAGAGAAAATATTGCCCTACAGAAAGAAATTGATATTTTGGTTTTGTCACAAATAAAAATGCAGCGTGATTTCGATGAACATGTTCAGAAGAACAAAGAGATGGCCGAACAGTATGCGGCCTTGGATCAGCTTAAAAATCAACTTATAAAAAGTGCCCAAAACAAAATTCACATTATCGAAAAACTCACCGATAATTACGAACGTCTAAAGACCAAATACACCGAAGTGTACAAATATCGGACCCAATACGAAAACCTTATGAAAACGGACATTTGTGATCATTTCAATTTTAATGAGATGAGCAAAAAAATGAGAAAATTAGGTCAACGCATTGAAGGTTTGAAAATGGAAAAGAATAATTTAGCGGCTCAACATGAACATCAGGAAGCTGAAATAATACGCTTAAGAGGTGTAATACAACAGATTAAACTAACTGTAGAAGTAGCTATAAAAGCTGTTAATAAAGATAATTTAGCGATAGCCAAGGAAGGCGGCGATATAGATGAAGAATCATTTAAACAGTTAAAACGCAGCAATTTACTAACAGAACTCATGGAATTAATTAGCAGCCATTCGGAACGTTTACCAGATACACCCTCAATACAGACGATATCACTTTCTCACTCTTCCCTTTATCGTCCCGGCAAAATGGGCTTTTTGCCACGCACAGCTTCTTCGCTCATGAATATTTTCAAACGTGATGCTAAACAAGTTGCTGATGCTGAGGCACACGAATTTCAGGCTATGGAAAAAGATAGCTGCATCATACCGAAGGAACGAACAAGCCAACTTGGCTCTATAATTGATGTACAAATGGGTTCTACGCTTATAGTGTCATCTTCACATGAAGACTTGGATTTGGTACAAGATGAGGTAGAACCAGAAGATATGGGAGAAGAAGGTTCAAGTAGTGATTTCGAATCAAATCCACTTGAAGAATCAAAGGAGGAATTAGTTGTAGAAGAACAACCTCAACCTCAACAACAAGAACAACAGCAACAACAACAAAACGAACAGCAAGAAGAAGAAAAAGCGCCTTCCCAACAAGAAGAACAGCAAGCAGAAGGGGATGAAAAAGAGCAGAAAGAAGATGAATCAGGATCGAGAAGCTCTCGACAGTCGCGCATGTCTAAGCAAAAAAGTTTGCCGGACATTGATACTGAAGAATACTCTATAAATGTTTTATACTAGCAGAGCAAGAGAGAGGGAGATATAAATAGAGAAAGATAAAGATTAAAAAAGAACCCCCGCTTTTCTTAGTGCTATTAGAAACTCCAGACACTTTATTTTGAAATAAATTTATTTGTATTTAAATAAAAATCAATGTAATTTTTATATCTCATGCACTATATTATTCTTGGGTATTTTTTTCTATAAAAAATATGTGGAAAGATGTTCTTTAGAAAGAAATATTTTTATCGAATTTTTTCCTGAGAATCTTTTTTGTTAAAAAACCGAAAACTAAAAACAGTTGAAACATATTTCAATTTATAATATTTTTTGTATAAAAACTATTAAACTAGTTTTTTAAATTTAAAAGTCTCAAAAACTTTTTATTATAAAAAATATTCAGAATTTCTCTGCTACAAAAATCTGAACACGTTATTCCCCCAAAAAAACTTTTTTACATAAAATACATTTTGGCAGATCAGTTTTTTATGGAAAAACTTTGACGATGAATTCTTTTTAATGGAAAAACATTGACTCGGAATTTTTTTATAACAAAATTTTGACTTTTTTGCGAAAATTAATGACTGATGAAATTTTTTTTATAGAAAAATTAAGACTGTTAAATTTATTAAAAAGAAAATCATGACTGATAAAATTGTTTTATATAAAAATAATGACGTTTGAAACCTAATAAAAAAAAATCACCACATTTCAAATGTTTTCTAGTAAAATATTAATTGAAGAAAATCTTTTATTTTTATTTTTTTTTATGGAAAAATTTTGACTGATGAGAATTTTTTTATGCACAAATATTGACGATGGAATTTATTTTCCGAAAAATCTTGACTATTTGTTCATAAAGAAATTATGACTTAAGAAATTTTTCTTATAGCAAAATTTTCACTGTTAAATGTTATTTTAGAAAAATCTTTTTTTTACAGAAAAATTTTTAATGATAATTTTTTTGGGAAAAATCTTGACTATTGAAATTTTCTTTATTGAGAAATTATAACTAATGAAATTTTTTAATAGCAAAATTAGGGTTTTTACAAAAAACTTTTAAATGACAAACGCTTTTGTTTTAAATTAAATTGTTTTGAGTGAGTTATTTTTAGTAGCAAAATTAATGACTGACACAAATTTTTTTTTTTGTAGAAAATAATAACTCTCGCATTTTTTTTATAGAAAAATTAAGACTCATAAAATTTTGTTAGATAATCTATGGCTGATGAAAAGTTTTTTTTTATAAAAATAATGACTGATGGAAATTGTTTTATAAAAATAATGGCCGATGTATTTTTTTTATAAAAATTTTGAGTAATGAAAATATTTCACTGAAATTTTAAGTGATGAAAATATTTTTTTTGTAAAAATAATGACATAAAAATTTTTTTATATAAAAATTTTAACTTATGAAAATATTTTCATATATAATATTTTGACTGTAATTTTTTTATTTAAAAAATTTGTTTGATGAAATTTTCTTTTTAAAAAAATCTGACTGACGGAAATTTTTTTATACAAAAATTTTGACCGATGAAAACTTTTTTATTTAAAATATTTGACTGATGAAAATTTTTTTATTTTAACAATCTGACCGCCGAATATTTTTTTATATAAAAATAAAAACTTTTTTTTATATAAAATTTTTGAGTGATCAAAACTAGTTTTTTATAAAAATAATGTTAAAAGTTTGTTATATAAAAATTTTAACTTATCAAAATTTTTTTATTTAAAAAGTTTGACTGATGAAAATTTTTTTATTTAAAAGTTTAACTGATGTAAATTTTTTTATTTAAAAAAAATTGACTGATAAGAATAATTTTATTTAAAAAAACTGACTGACAAAAATTTTTTATATAAAAATTTTGACCGAAGAAAATATATTTTTATAAAAATAATGAAATAAAAACTTTTTTTATATAAAAAATTTGACTGATGAAAATTTTTTATTTAAAAAAATTTGACTGATGAAAATTTTTTATTTAAAAAATTTGACTGGTGAAAATGTTATATTTAAAAAATTTGTACTGATGAAAATTTTTTATTTAAAAAGTTTGACTGATGAAAAATTTTGACCGAAATTATATTTTAATAAAAATAATGAAATAAAAAATTTTTTATATAAAAATGTTGAGTGATGAAATTATTTTTGTATAATAAGCTTGACTAGTAAAAATTTTTTAAATAAAAACTTTGACGGATACAATTATTTATTTAAAAAAAAATTTTATTTAAAAAATTTGACTGGCGAATATTTTTTATACAAAAATTTTGACCGATGAAAATATATTTTTATAAAAATAATTACTGATACAACCATTTTTATTTAAAAATTTTCACTAATACAAATTATTTTATTAGATTATTATTGTTATTCGACCTCTTTTTTTAAATAAATAATTATTAATCTTTGTAGCGGTCTTTTTTAAATAAATTTAACACTATATTTTTTTATAATTTTTTGATTTTGTAAAATATATAAAATAATTTCCTGAAGAAGCTTTTCACAAGAAAGCAAAATATCGAAAAAATATAGTGTTAAGTTTATTTAAAAAAGGCCTCTACAAAGATTAATAATTATTTAATTATTTTATTAAAAAAATTTAACTGACTAAAATTTGTTTATATAAAAATTTTACTAATCAAAAATATGTTCGATGAAAACGTTTGTAGAAAAATGTTGTTATTATTCAAGAAAATCTACTAAAAAATTATAACCGATAAAATTATTATACAGAAAAATTATGACTGAAGAAATTTTTTTTATAGAAAAATTTGTAACTAAGGTTTTTTTTCTATTGGAAAATTATGACACATGAAAATTTTTTACAGAACAATTATTCATAAATTTTTTTATAAAAAAATAAAAATAGATTCATTTGTTTGTGAAAAATTAAGATTAATAAATTTTTTTTTAGAAAATATATGACTGATGAAAATTTTGTATTGAAAAATTATGACTGAAGAAAATTTTAATAGAAACATTATGACTTTTTTATAAAAAAGTTATGGCTGATAAAAATTTTCTATTAAAAAATTATGACTGATGATCATTTGTGTAAAAAAATTAGGACTTTTTGATATAAAAGTTATGACCGATGAAAATTTTTATATACAAAAAATTTTTTTTAGCAGAAATACGACTGTTGAAAAATTTTTAGAGAAATTATGTTACTTATGAAATTTTCTACAAAAAAATTATGACGGATTTTTTTATAGAAAAATATAAACCGATGAAATATATAAAAAATGGAAAAGATTTTCAAAAAATATATAGAATAAAAAAATCATGATAATTTTTTTTCACATAAAAAACTTTAGGAAAAATTTTTTCTATAAAAAAATTGATTTTTTTTTTTTTTTTAATTTATGATTTAGAAATTGAGAGATTTGCTCATTTCTCTGCGTGTTTAAACTTTATTTTTAGGGCCCCTCCGTTCAAACTGAAAAATGTGGTAAATCTAATAGTGATACCTGGGATTGTATATACGAGACCAGCGGCGCCATGTTCACTAAACTAAATCGTACTGATGTGAGTCAAGAAATTGGTCCTGGATGTCGTTGTGGCTGCATTGTACATTTGGGAACCTCAAAGCCAAAACGTATTATAGCAGGTGCTACGCAAAGTTGTCCGGGTAGATCATTTTGGTTAATACAGGTGAGTAAAGAAGTAGATATTTTCTTTTACTTTTAACAATTTTGCTGCTTGGTTATTGAAAAAAAAATCCTACAGTGTCTTAAATAAAATCCTTGGTAAAATATTAGAACTAATTCGACTAAAATACAACACCAAACTCAGCAGTAAAACTAACTGATACTGATAAGTTCAACTGCTAGCCATTCCCTAGATAAAAAACGTTTGCAATAAATTGAAACACTAAAACTACAACAACAGATAATAGCTGTAAGAAAAGGACATTAACAGGACTCATAAATAAAATCTATACACGCCAGAAAAATCCAATAAAGCATAAAGAAAAATAGCAGGAATAATTTACGAGTTTGTTTAAGAAAAAGAAAAAAATATATTTCGTATTGTGTACAAAATGACAAGAACAAAGTCAGGATAACAACTACAACACAACAGGATACTCTTAGAACAAAACAATAAAATAAAAAAAAAATTAAATAAAATATTTCTGATAAAAAAAATAATAAAAATAGAGAACAACAAACAATAGGAATTTAAATAAAAATTTTAAGTTCATTTAGAATTTTTATTTTGAACGAAACATAGCAGGACAAAGACAAGAAAACAAGGACAAAGTAAATGAAAGGAATTTTGTAAAATAAAAAATTTTAGTTTGAAGACTAAGTTTATCAATAGCATTTTTGAGTTAACAAGCAAAAAGCTGTAAGACTTTTTTGTATATTTTATTATAGTTTGTTTAAACATACGAGGGTATGCTAAACAGTTTAAGAAAGATGAATTTCTTAAATTGACATAAATTTAGTTTATCCGAAAGATAACCTTCTGGCATAATAATTTCAATATGACTTTTTGCATATGACCACTTTAGTTGGCTTGGACGCAGTCTAATCTTCTAACATTTTCGGCCGTATACTGGCTTGAAACGCGAAACAACGCGGTTACCAAACGTTTCCTTTAATAAATCAATTGTGACACGAGCTGTGTGACATGTTGAAAGAACAGATCCTGTCCATCATGGTTATTACATTGCTGAAACAGAAAATGCCAGTTATCACGGCTCTGTAGCAGTCATCAAGAGTGCAACGTTCTCACCAGCATCGTTTTTAAGGTAGAACGGAGTCATGATTCAAACAGTCTGTGCTTCTGGATGTAAAGGTGTCTCATCATACACTTAAGGATCACTCCAAATACGGCAGCTTTGTTTTTTGAAGTATCCCTTCAAACAAAAGTGAGCTTCATCGTTAAAAAAAATTGGCATATGAGAATCGGGATAAAAATCTTGTTTTGGTCCCAGCTTGCAAAAATCTGCAAGTGTTGCCCAAGCTTCAGTGCAACTTGAAAGCTGAAAAAATAGCCGTTAGTTAAAAAAATGTTGCCAACTTATAGTTCTATACCTCTATAAAAACACCCGATATCCATTGTTTGGATACAAGTGTTTAACGACAATGAATGAGTTTAAAACTATAGAAAAATCACGCATCTATGTATTTTCTTAGAACTTACATCGACCATATATTTTTCTGTGGTCTCTTTGTCTTTTTGAATATGGTTTTGGAATTTTTGATGCACTGGGGACAAGACAAAACTATCAATATTTGCTAAAACGAGCGGGTAAAATCGACAGAAACTTATTTTGACTCGATACTTTGATTGTTGATTGTTTTGATTTTTGTAGCCTAGATTCATATTCCAGCCACGACTAAACAACGAAAAAAATTTTTTTTTCACATATACAACAATTAACACTAAAGGCGCTACAACCTTGTTATTAAAAACTGTTAACTAATTTCGAGTTGCCAGAAATTAAGCTTTTTTTATACCTCCACTTTGTGTTTTTGATTGGTTAGTAAAAGAATTCAAGACAACACAACAAATTGTCCAAGGCCTACTTTCCTTGGAAAAAATAAAGCTCGGCTATAAGCTTATTAATTTTGTCTTACTGGGCCGTGCTACAATTTAAAATTTTGACGTATTGTAGGGCTTGTCCTAACCCTATTGTTTTCCCTTCATTGTTTTTCCTACAATACCTGTCCAGTTATTCGTCTGCTCATTTACCACAGTCCTTTGCTGCTACAACACAAAATACTAAAAAATAAAGGGTGTTCCAAAAGTGATGTGATATTCATTAAAATACAGGCTTTTTTTGAACTGTGCTAGGCAACCACTTCTGAATTTTTACAGTGCCAGAAGAAACTAGAAAAAAATAATTAAAGGGTGCCTCAATAGTGTCGTGTTTATTTTATACCTAACCTTATTTTCAAAACACAATGGGTAGACAGTTTAAGTTTACGTATTTTTAATTAGGAACAAAAACAATAAATCAAAATATAAAGGGTGTTACTAAATTAACTTGATTTTATCATGGAAACCTGTAGTGTTTCACTTCAATTCAATTGTATTAGAATTCACATAGCGTATATATGTAGATATATCAACGCTTTAAAATAACTGTAAACATTACATTTCAAAATTAAAGGGCGTTTCATAGATGCAGTGCTTTTGACAAATATGGCATTTTCTTTTAAACTCTTGTAGGCATAAACTTGTAATTTGCACCGAGTATGTGCTGCGTTATCTGCTTTAAGACTGATACTAAAAATTCAAATAAAATTAAATAAAGCGTATACCTTCAATAACGTCATTTTTACATTTATGGCTTTTAATTTATGGAACGCTGATGGGATGAAACTAAAACTGTATGCTGCTAAGTACTAATAAAATTCTGAATTAAAACGTGTCCCAATATTAATGCTATTTTTGCATTGCCTAATTTTAAATTTACCTAAAGATTGTAGCGGATGTCCGCCGAGAAGGTATACTACTTTGTTTTACCGATTAGTCTTGACAGTTCATATTTAGCAGTCGTGAAGTAGACACGTGGCAAATTTATTATGGAAAAATTATCGATAAACCAACGTGTTTTAATCGTTAAAACATTTTATCAAAATCAAGTATCGATTACTGTGTGGAAGAGAAAGTTACCTGAAATTTTTGGGAGAAACAAAGTGCCAACAAAACGAACTATTTATCGTGTAGGGAATGATTTCGAAGAAAGAGGGTGATAGGCCCAAACATGGACCACAACGTACTATAAGATCGACTGAAAACATTACTAGCTGCTCAAAAGAGTGTTCAAAACAATCCATCAAAATCAATTCGTCGCTGTGCTCAGAAGCTTAGTGTTAAAAGGATAACTTTGGAAACAATTTTGCGCAAGGATTTGCATTTGTTTCCATATAAGATTCCGTTGACTTGTGTCAACTTCTTCCACAAGACCATTGACGCCGCTGTATGTATGCTAATAAGATGTTACAGCTCACCGATTTTCATTAAAAAATCATAATTTCATTTGAATGGATATGTGAGTAAACAGAATTGTCAGTTCTGGAGAATAGGAAACCCTGAAATTATTCAACAGACGCCTTTGCATCCATTAAAAGTGACTCTTTGGTGTGCAATTTGGTCAGAAGGTATCATTGGAGCTTACTGCTTCGAAAATAAAAATGGCATAATGGTTACTGTGAATGGGGAGCGATATCGGGATATGATTGCAAACTTTATAACGCCACAACTGCATGCTTTGGGCAATGCCACAACAAGACGTTGCCACATCGCATGCAGCCAGCATTGTAATGGAATCACCGCGAGACTTCTTTCCACAACAAATTATTTCAAGAAATGGTGATGTTGATTTGCCTCCATGGTCGCCTGATTTGCCTGCTTCTTGTGGGAATTTCGGAAAAGCAAGATTTATGCAAACAAACTAAAAACTTTTGAGCATTTCAAATATAATATTCGTGATAAAATCAATAAAATTCAGAGTGAAATGTGTGAGAATGTGATGAACTCAAAAGGGCTCTGTCAGAAGCGGACATTTATCTGATATTGTATTCCATACATAGTTGCCGACATTAAATAAAACATTTTTAAAGGGTCCGCCAAATTATTTTTTTTTGTTGTTTTAAATGCCATAAACAAAACTACTGAATATTTTCTCAAATTTCTGTTTTTATTTGAAAGTACAATTCTTCCGGTTAGTAATGGAAAATCATTTCATTCAAATGGCTGCCTCAGCTGGCCATGCAGTAGCCTACACGATCGGTCTAATTTTAAAGCACATTAACAATTGTGTGTAGCTGTATTTCACCAATGGCTACACGAATATTGTCCTTCAAAGCGTCATTTGTCTTTGGCTTGTCGGCGTAACACTTATCTTTGACGGCAGCCCACAAATAAGAGTCCAACGGTGTCAAATCGTAGCTTCGAAGTGGTCAAACGACATTAACTTTGCGGCTGATAATGCGATCTTCAAGAATAGGACGCAAGACATCGAGTGTAGCTTCGGCTGTGTGGCACGTAGCGCTGTACTGTTGAAACCAAATGTTGCCAATATGCTCCCGTTCAATTTTTGTGAACAAAAATTCGTTCAACATGGCCCGATAACGATCGCCATTGACTGTAACGGCCACTCCTTGCTCATTTTCGAAGAAAAATAATTGAGCCCAATTATACCTCTGGACCAAAATCCGCACCAAACAGTAACTCGTTTTGGGTGCGTCGGCTTTTCTATGTATGTGTGCGGGTCTTCTGTGCTCCAAATGCGAGAATTTTGCTTGTTTACATACCCGCCAAGATCAAAATGAACTTCATCTGAAAAGATGATTTTTTTTTTTTTGCAAAATCGGCAGCTTTTGTAAGTCGATCGCTGGCCCACTTAGCGAAGCGAAAAAGCATTGGATGGTCACTTGGCTTCAACTCCTGAACCAATTGGACTTGGTATGGCCTCATACCAAGGTCTCTATGCAAAATTCGTCTCAATGATGTCTCTGAAATGTTTAATTGTTGAGAACGACGGTGAATTGATGTTAATGGCGCTTCAAGCAGCAATATTTTCGGGCGTACGCAATGTTTATTGGCTTTTCACGCTGGTTTATCATCGATGAGGATGCCAGTTTCTTTAACTTTTTTCACAAGATAAGGAACATACGGAGCTGTCGGTGCTTCTCTTCTTCTAAAATCCGTACGCAATTTTCGCACACATTCTGCCATATCACCATGATTTTCAAAGTAATGTCTGGCAATATTTCCCAGCGTTGTTCAAGCATATACACAACCATATTCGTGCAGCGGAAGGATAAAACTAATTATCTGTCAAATCAAGCATGAGCTAAGTGTTACCATTCACGAAATAAGCACTAGTTGAAAAAAAAAACGTTAGATGGCGGACCTTTTAGATATAAGATCCATGCTCTTTCATTTAATTAAAAATTATAAGCAAACAAAGTAGTATACCTTTCTGGCGCATACTTTGTATTACTAAGTATACGGTAAGTAAATTACAAATTAAATGTGGAAACCCTTCGAATAAAACTTTAATTTTTATTTACATAAAGAATAATTTTATTTCATTTAGAAAGCATTATACTTAAATTCCTTACTTAGTTCTACTTCCTTCTAGTTCAGTGATTACTTATATCACTTCCTATTTGTATACTTCAAGGTTTTACATAATGAATTACTATTTGTAAATATAAATGGAAGCTTCCTCATGACATTAACTGGCATTTTGCTTTAAGCCTTCGTTCTTTAAATCCATAAAATATTTAAGAGTCTTTTCCCATTATTACTTGTAGTAGAGGTTTTTTTTTCTTAGTTCTTTCACTTTGTTCGGTTTGCGTTTTGCATTTATGTCTAATAACAAAAGGAGAATTGACCTAAACATGTCTGTCAATAGTCCTTTAGGCCTTTCATAAAGCTATTTGTGTAGAAGAATATAAATTTTATTTTTGTGTTTTAAAAGGATTTTTATTGTGTAAATGAAATGAAAAACTTTTACCTTAAAATTACAAAATTTCATTATTCCTCATTGAACTTTTCTTTACTTCCCACTCGTTCATTTAGTTAACAAGTAACTGAAATGCTATTCTTACACTCAGGTTCAATAGTCTTTAAATAATAAGAAAAAAAAATAAACTTAAAAAGCTTGAATGCAGGCACTTTAAAATAAAATATTGAATATATTGATTGAATTTATGTGTTGGTTCCTTAAACAACCCAACTGACATGACATGAATGTATTTTTTAGTCTTAGAGACAGAGAGAGAGAGAGAGAGAGAGTGAGATGGAGAGATACAACAAAATAAAACTCCCTTAACAACTTTATCACACATTCTTCTACAAGAGTAAATTATTTTGTTATCGTTTTCTTGTGTTACAAAATTTTAATGTCATTTAATGGACTTGTTACTGTTTAAAATTCAATGCTCCTTTTAAAGGATTTAAAAACATCAAAAACAATACTTGAGTATTAAACCAATCATGTGTTAAGAGAGTTTCTATTTACCTACGCACTGCTTTATAAATGAATAGTTTCAAACAAAAGTTTGTCCGTCTGTGGAGCCAGAGATGGCAAAAACGTAAAATATTAAATTGTTTAAATAATTCACCGCCATATTGCTGTTATCACTTTAGGAATGTTTGGATCAGAGGGCAAATCCTTGTATTTAATAACGAGTGTCGTATTTTTTTTTTTTTTAAATTAATTTTAAGCACTAGGTCTTATTTAAAAAAAAATTTTAAAAAAACTTTATTTTTTATAATATTTTCGATATTTTCTTCGGAATCGGAGAATGAGTAAAATATTAATCTGATAAGAAGTCATATTCATGCTTTCATAACGAAAGCATGAATGATTTTGTGACGACCAAAAGTCGGCAGGCCTGTTTTTGGATCACATAGCAATTAGATCACAAGCAATTAAACTCTGTATATATTTTTCCCATTTTTAAATTTTTTTACTGTTTTTTATTATTATCAAATGAATTCTATTATAATGTTTAATGAAATATTTTAAATCATAATGTATTAGTTTTAAAGACAAATAATAGCCGTTAAAAAGCGCCACCTATTAACACGAGGATACATCCGTGAGAAGAACATACCATTAAAGACAGCCCTAAACAGTAGCAATCAGCTGTAGTTTGGTGGTATGGGTGTGTATGTGTACCTGGCAGAAACATATAAAAGCGAGATAATTACGTATTTGTGAGGAGTTGGCCACGGGCAAGCAACCGAGCAAGACTTCTTTTAAGTGAGTTAGAATTTTATTCAACTTAATTAAAATAGTCTTGCAAATAGGTTCAGCTCAGTTAATCAGAGTCAGAATTTTATTCGACTTTGAATTAATTGAGTATAGCTCAGGTCTACGGCCAAGCAATTGCTGCCGCTACTTCACCTGGCCAGAATTTTATTCACCCAGGTGACGGAGCCCAGAGCCAGGCCACGCTTTGTTCAGCAATGTCAGAATTTTATTCGCCCTAGCTGAACAAGACGGATAAGATCGTCAAAAGGCTAACACCAATTTCGACGTGGAGAGGTTGTCTCAGAATCTTATTCGTGACAACCGCGACAAGTCAAAAACTGGTGGACAGGCAAACTGTTCTGCTCAGACTGGACCAGAATTTTATTCGCTCCAGTGTGAGAAGCAGTAGGCCAGCCGGCGGAGAGTGGAGACGAAAACTCTGGAGGGCCACGAGGCGGTTGATCGTCGTTGGCGTGCTCAGTAGTGATGTAGTATAATTTTAACTTAGTTTAAGAAGTGGATTATAATAATAAAAAAATTTTATTAGTAAAATAAAAGTGGCTCTTGTGTTATCAGCAACATTTGTGTTGAAGCAACATTTTTTTTGTAACGAACCCTGGACGCCGCGAGCTTTATCCCAGCATAACGCGAGAACGTGTGGTTACAATTTAAAAGTGAACAACATCCATAGATTTAAAACACGTTTTCGGCTATTTATAGAAGCTTTTCAATATATTCTTTCCGAAATAAATATTTCTGATCATATGTCGACGTTCTCATCACCTTGCAACTTTCCGCTATACTCACTCTTTTGATCAGTGGCAGCTTTCATTCATGATCTTTAACTTGCGCTGAGAACTTACTCTTTGAAAAAGTTGCAAAAAACGTAACAAGTGAAATAGAAAACAATTCGTGTTTCAAAATTGTCCAGTTTTTGCCCAAAACAAGTAAACTCTAGAAGAAATGTTGAAGCTATTTAAATGGAACTCCGTTTCGCCACCAGATGGCTTCGTTTTTTGTAAGATTTTGTAATTTACTGCATCATCGGGATTTGTATGTCACCGAATCGCCATCGATTTTTGATGGAATGCTGAAATTCAGTTCGTGTACAGCATCATTATTCTTTGCGGCGAGAATTGCTCGTTGACTTAACCCAGCATAATTCTAATAATTCTCACAAATTTTTGGGAAAACATTTTCAATAAGAGCTAATTGAGAGTCTACATATCGACAAAAGTCATTGGTAACAGTAATTAATCCAGTTGTCCCATCAACTTTGACTTTTCCATTTCCAACAGCTAAGAATTGTTTGGAAAATTGTGCAGCACTTAAATCATTTTGAAGTTGAGCTCTCTTATTAGTGGTTAGCGATAATGTTTTTACGTTATTCCACAAAGGTGATGCCTTCAGACAAGCTCTTAATTCTACTGCAGGCGTTGCACGGGGAATTACTGGGAACTAAAATCTCCAGCTAACAATATCATCAAGCCGCCAAAGATGTTGTTATTTCGCCAAAGATCCTTCTGTGTGAAGTTAAATACTTCAAGTGATTTCTTATATGCCTTTGTGCACTCATCCCAAACAATGAGCTTGCATTGCGATTGCACTGGATCGGGAAATATTGCATGTTGGAGAAGTATCAATTGTGTTAAAATTGAGTGGCAACTTAAGCGCAGAATGTGCAGTACGACCGCCATTTAGAAGAGTCGCCGCAATTCCAAATGATGCTAACGCCAAAGATATGTCACATCTTGATCGAATAGTGGCCAAAGTCAATGAAATGACAAATGTTTTCCCGGTTCCTCCAGCCGCGTCCAGAAAGAATAGACCACCAGTATTATTGTCCACTGCTTGCATAAATGTTTCGTTGCTGTTCATTCAGCAACGACACATTATTTCGAACGATTTTCTGCAATGTATGTAGGAATGATCTAGAGACTAACGAAACAAGCAGAACAACAGGACAAATCCAAACGCACAGACAACAAACAGAGACTAACGCACAAGCAGAACAGAGTGTGATTTGTTTTACATCCGCGCCTGGCTATGTAGCCTTAATCAGATGGTGGACAAACCACTATACATAATTTGGAACGTCATGCTCGTCCTAGTTAGCCGAAGGCATAATTCTAAGCAACAGAACCACCTAGTTGCAACTTGAATGATTCCAGGACAGGTCTGCAAACCATCACACCTTGCTAAAGAGTTGGAGACTTTCCTACTCCTGTCCAGAACACATGTCAAGCATGCTCACTGGACTGGATCATTCACTTTGCGTGTCATTATCAGTGAGATGATCCTGGCCACCATAATTTTCATAATTCCCTTATGGGGCCGCAAAACCACAACCACCACGATGCTCCCATATAGGGGCCAACCTCAATGATCAGCCAGAGAACTATTAAATGTCTAAAGAGACAAATAATGAACTCTGGGGCTCACTGATCCCCGTGGAAATAAAGTGGAGTTTCCAGTTGTCTCCCTGTCTGACTTCAGGAGACTGGGCTCCCTTTTTCCCCAGTTGCACTGAGTCCAGATAGTGGAATATTCTATAATGACCATATTTATATGCCCCTGGGGGGCGCACAATCAGAACAACGGGACAAATCCAAACGCACAGGCAACAAACAGAGACTAACGCTTACGCAGAACAACGACAAGGAGAACAGAACGAAATCAATCGCCAGACCGACAACACCGTTTAAGTTAGTGGATAGTTTGTACCGACAAATTAAAACGCATTAAATAAAGATTGTAAAAATAATAACTAAATAATAAATGTATAAACTGATTTTGTGAAATTAAATTATAAATTTAATAAAAATTGTGTGAAGAATTTATTTTATCATGCCTAGATGTATCAACATTGTATTGCAGCTCTCGATTTAATTCTTGGCTGAGTGCATGATTTGGCGCAATCATTCCAACTTCAATCAGTAGCTTGTTTGCAATAACCCAGCATTGATAATCAATCAGATTCAATCCTTCATTATATATTTTTTTCGGTTATTTACATGTCGGGATTATTCGTTCGAATGCGCAAGCGATGCAAGATATCTTCACATATGTCGTCTTTGCATTTGTCCCATAACTGAATTGGTTGTGAAGCGAAACATGTGGTGATGATAATAGCGAAAAAATTATGCCCAAAAAACAAATTTACATTATGTTTTAAAAAAGATATAAATTGCCAATTTTAGCAAAAAAATGCGATTGAAATATTGTACACACAAGGCAACAACAACTTTCTGATGCAATATTCCAAGAAGAAACATAAACATCATAAAACACTTACAACTAATATAGAAAACTGAACGTATAACATAACAACATCTATTATATGTGAGATCTAGAAGATTCTTGAATATTCGAGACAACATGCGCAACAAATATAAAATTGCAAGCGATGGATTAATCAGATTAATCAATTAAAGTGTAAATCTCGTGATGTAAAGAATAAATTGTGAAGTAAAATTATAAAGTTGCCAACGTACAGTTTTATTTGTGTAATTAAAATAATAAAGTATATTGTAAATACCCCCATAAATGTCAATCGCAAATAGAAAGAGAAAAATTGATTCGGAATGTCGAGTATTTCAAGAAGAGTGGACATGGAAGTACTTCTTTATGGAATATAACCAAAAACCTATTTGTCTTATCTGCCAAGAACCGGTAGCTGTACTAAAAGATTATAATCTCGCTAGGCACTTTAATTCAAAACATCTTGGGTCGAAGTACTATAAAATGACAGATGAAGACAAGAAAGTTTATTCAGAGGAATTGAAAAGAAAAATATCTAGTCAGCAAATGTTTATTAAAAATCAAAAAAGTGTCCAGCGATCCTCCACGTTAGCTGGTCACATTGTTGCCAATAAAATAGTAAAATGTAACAAACCGTTTTCTGAAGGAGAATTTATTAAGGATGCGTTAATTAGCATTGGAAAAGAATTATGCCCAGAAAAGGTAAAAGATTTCGAATCTATAGGGCAGTCACGTAGAACGATCACAAAAAGAATTTGAAGCGATTTCTTCTAATTTAAACAATCAACTCGATGGACGTCTTAAAAAGTTGAAGTATTTTGCAGTCACTATGGAGGAGAGTGTTGATAGGAGTGATACAGCCCAACTTCTAATCTTTATCAGAGGAGTCGATGAAAACTTTGTAATAACCGAAGTACTTGCTTGTTTGAGATCTTTGAAAGGAAAGACGACAGGAAAAATAATTTATGATGAATTTAGAGAGGGAATGGAATCTCTTATTGCCCCAATTTGCAAATTAATTAATTTAACAACTGATGGAGCACCTAACATGGTGGGAAAAAATACGGGGTTTACAGGAGTTTTTAAAAGTCGGAATCCTGAAAGCGAAACAATTTTTTACATTGTATAATCCACCAAGATGTTCTTTGCAAGGCTGCCTTGGTTATTAACCACGTACTTAATATTATTTTAAAATTAATTAATACCATTCGAGCCCGTGGTTTGTTACATCGACAATTTTAAGAGTTTTAATCAGAAGTTAATGCAGAATTTTCAGATGCACTTTATTACACAAAGATCAGTTGTGGCTGAGTTGTGGGCATGCCTTCTCGAGAGTTTGGAGTCTTCTCGAAGAAATTAAAGTTTTTCTAAAAATCAAAACTGAAATTTCGAATGAGTGGGAAATATTGGAGGATAAGAATTGGTGCCTCGAGTTTGCTTTTTTTACGGATTTACTCGAACACTATAATAAACTGAACAAGAAGTTACAGGCAAGAAATCAACTTATAGATGAAACTTGGGGCAGTTTGAGGTCTTTTAAAACTCAATTGTTTATATTTTCTAAATGTTTGGGACAAAATGATTTCACTTATTTTCCAAGACTTAATTCTGTGAGGCCTGTGAGTGAAGAGAAGTTAAAAGTCTTTTCACAATCTTTATTAAAACTGTATTCAGAATTTGAGGCCAGATTAGCTGACTTTAAAAAAAAATCCAACCATGTTTAGATATTTTTTCAATGCCTTTTAATGTTAATCCTGAGAATGTTCCATCTGATCTACAATTGGAAATAATAGAATTGCAATGTAATAATAATTTAAAACAGCTATTTTTAAACACAGATAAATTTAATTTCTATAAATCCTGACCAAAAGATGAATTTCCAGAGCTAATTAATCAGGCGCAGAAAATTATGGCAATGTTTGCTTCCTCATATTCATGTGAACAGGCCTTTTCAGTAATGAAATGCAGAAAAAATTCAATAAGAAACCGATTGTCAGACGAGAGTCTATTTAATTTATTAAAAGTCGCATCCTCCCAGCTGGAACCAGATTTTAAGGAAATTATGTCAAGTCAGAAATAAATCGAAGATTCTATGAAGCCTTTATCAGATAGTGGATCAAACCACTGCATAATTTGGAACGTCATGCTCGTCCTAGGAAGCCGAAGCTATAATTCTATGCAACAGAACTTTCTAGTTGCAACTTCGATGATTCCAAAGCAGGGCTGCAAATCATCACTCCTTGCTGAAGAGTTGGAGACTTTCCAACTCCTGTCCAGAACACATGTCTAGCATGCTCACTGGACTGGATCATTCACTTAGCGTGTCATTAACGGCAAAATGACCCTGGCCACCATAATAACTACTTTACTGTTATGGGGCCCATGTAGGGCCAACCTCAATAATCAGCCAGAGAACAGTTAAGTGTCTAAAGAGACAAATAACGGAACTCTGCGGGTCACTGATTCCCGTGGAAATAAAGTGGAGTTTCCAGTTGTACCCTTGCTGACTTCAGGGGACTGGGCTCCCTTTTTCCCTCAGTTGCACTGTGTCTACACAGTCAAAGTTCTATAAAGATCATATATATGTGCCCCCGCGGGATATATATAATATACAGAGTGTGATTTGTTTTACATCCGCGCCTGACTATATAGTCTTAATCAGATGGTGGACAAACCACTTTGTATAATTTGGAACGTTATACAAACGTCCTAGATAGCCGAAGACATAATTCTAAGCGACAGATACCACCTAGTTGCAACTTGAATAATTCCAGGGCAGGTCTGCAAACTATCACACCTTGCTAAAGAGTTGGAGACTTTCTAACTCCTTGTCCAGAACACATGTCAAGCATGCTCACTGGACTGGATCATTCACCATGCGTGTCATTATCAGCGAAATGATCCTGGCCACCATAGAAAACCATTGGATATGGGGCCGAAAAACCACAACCACCACGATCCTCCCATATAGGGGCCAACACCAATGATCAGCCAAAGAACTATTATAAGTCTAAAGAGACAAATAATGAACTCTGGGGCTCACTGATCCCCGTGGAAATAAAGTGGAGTTTCCAGTTGACCACCTGCCTGTCTTCAGGGGACTGGGCTCCCTTTATACCCCCAGTTGCACAGATCTAGACAGCTGTTACGTACCGTAAAGACCATAAATGTGGCCCCGGGGGGGAATATATAATATACAGCTTAAACCGAACTTTTAATTGAACAGCAACCCCATAATTTTTTAATGAATGACCCTCAATGTTTTTTTTTAATTTAATGGCCCGCCGCAAGATTTTTTTTTAATTTATTGGCCCGCCACCCAAAAACTGGTGATGGGCGCCGTTGTCTTTGTTATCTATAGTAATGAGTTGTTTGGTGTTTTTTCATTAGTGTTTTTACGAATGCTTTCAATAATGTAAATTTAAAATGTTTATAAAATAGTTTTTGTTTCAATTCACTCACCAAAATTTCATGGAGACTCTCAAATTTAGTAGTCTTAAATCTCCTCAATTTTGTGGTGTTATTTTAAATTGTTGCCACAGAAAATAAATTTCCCTTTTTCCACTGCAATACTCGTAATTGCAAATTATGAACGTTGTGCAATTAAATTATCTCAGGAGCATGAAAACATAATAAACCCCTGCCAGTGTTTGGTAACTTACTCTGCAGCATTTAGAGTTTAACTCTTTCAAAGATGGTTTAGCTTGGAAACGATGATGTTGTTTTTTTCTTTTTTTTTTTCTTTTTTATTCATGAATTCATTTCGAAATTTATTGCACTTTTGTACATCAATCATAATGAACATTATGAAAGTGTTTTGCAATTCCTAGAATTTTTGTATTTAAAGTGGTAAATTTTCATTTTTCGGTATTTTTACTATTGTTTTTTTTCGGCCCCAAATGCCAATCTGTAAATAACATTCAATTGAAGTGTGTATTTATTCCTAAATAAAGGTGTATGTATGTATGTGTGTGTGTGTGTATGTTATTAAATCCCCATATTTGTTTCAGGTTGATGGGGAGGAGACAATTTCATTGCAATTGAATTTCCTACGTCTGCCTTGTGCCACTCAATACATCAAAATACGTGATGGTCCATCATTATCTTCAACTCTACTCATTGAAATACAGGGTGGCACTAATATTGCAGGAGGCGTTAACACCAACACTAGAGGAGATGATGCTAATGGTTATAATAGCAATTTGCCTGTATCATTGGAATCAGCTGAAGCTCAATTATTATTAGAATTCTATGCAGGTGAAGATGTCAGTATAACAAACAACACAGACACTACTCACACCGGCTTAATATGTACCGGAGGATTTTTAGCAAATGTTGAACAGATTGGTAAGTTTTATTGATGTTGTAGGTGTTGTTGGTATTTTTAGAACGATTATAATGTTACATTTGTTTTTTTGTTTTTTTTATTTTTAGTGAAAAATGTATCCGAAATATCACAAACAATTATGGCAGCGACACGTTTATCGGTTAAAGGTAGATCTTTTTTACAAAAACCCAAACTGAAATCCAAATTTACTTTAGTGCATTTAAGTGCAGTAGTATTTGCCAGTATTATTATTTTGATAAGTGCTTTATTGGGTAAGTGGAAATTCTAGTACTTTTAAATTATATCTCTCTCTCTCTCTCTGTCGCTCTCCATCTCTCTCTTTAAAAAATTATTTAATATCGCTGTTTTTAGGAGCCCAATATGTTATACGCTATCGTAAATATCATTTAGCTGTGGCACGTCGTCGTGATGAGGGCTCTCGTTTGCATACCCCCAATGCCAGCATGAGTTCTTTACAAAATCCACCAACGAGAGCAGTTAGCACTACAACCTTAATCTCGGAAGTAATTTATATGGTTAAAATGCGTCCCAAGCATCAGTTGAGACACTCAATATTGAGAGAAAGTATCGATGCGGAAAATTTGGCACGAGAAATAGATGTTAGCGAATCCAGTGTTAGGGATCCAATGGTTAAGTGGTGAGTCAGTACAAATTTGTTTAAGAAATTTAAAAAATACTTCATTAGAATTAAAATAAACAAGGAGAGGGACTAAAACAAAGCAAACTTAAAATTAAGTAGAAAAAGTAACTGAACTAGAAAGAAGCGAACTAGAAAAAAGCGACTAGAAAGAAGAGAACTAGAAAGAAGCGAACTAGAAAGAAGCGAACTAGAAAGAAGAGAACTAGAAAGAAGTGAACTAGAAAGAAGTGAACTAGAAAAAGGCGAACTAGAAAGAAGCGAACTAGAAAGAAGAGAACTAGAAAGAAGCGAACTAGAAAAAAGCGAACTAGAAAGAAGTGAACTAGAATGAGGCGAACTAGAAAGAGGCGAACTAGAAAGAAGCGAACTAGAAAGAAGCGAACTAGAAAGAAGGGAACTAGAAAAAAGCGAACTAGAAAGAAGCGAACTAGAAAGAAGCGAAATAGAAAGAAGCGAACTAGAAAAAATCGAACTAGAAAAAGGCGAACTAGAAAGAAGCGAACTAGAAAGAAGTGAACTAGAAAAAGGCAAACTAGAAAGAAGCGAACTAGAAAGAAGCGAACTAGAAAGAAGCGAACTAGAAAGAAGCGAACTAGAAAAAAGCGAACTAGAAAGAAGCGAACTAGAAAGAAGCGAACTAGAAAGAAGGGAACTAGAAAAAAGCGAACTAGAAAGAAGCGAACTATATTAAAACTAAAAATAATATGTACTCAGGAATATCATGGTAAACAACATTGGAATTACAAGTGATATGGGATGCCATATTAGGGTCCTGTAACTAAAAGTGAAACAAGAATAAGAAGAATAAAACTATAACGAAATACATAACTACATCAAAACTGGCTAAGAACTTTAGGAAACTTCTATTTAAAGTTTAGGAAACTTTAATTCTATTTAAAGTTTCCTAAAAGAAAAAATCAGTTCGCTGTGAAGCCGCTGCGAGTATTCATGACAAAGCTCATACTAGGCGTCCAATTTTTGAACACGTTTTCAAGCATTGTTGGTTGAAAACCGGGAACTAAAAAAAGCGACTAGAAAGAAGCAAACAGAAAGCAAACTTAAAAATAAGTAAAAGAAAAAAATAACTGAACTAGAAAGAATCGAACTAGAAAAAGGCGAACTAGAAAGAAGCGAACTAGATTTTAACTAAAAACAATATGTAGTGAGTGAAAATCATGGCATTCTATAATAAACAACATTGGAATTACGAGTGAATTAAATATCAAATGCCATATTAGGGTCCTGTAACTAACAGCGAAACAAGAATAAGAAGAATAAAAATAACTAAATCAAACCCGGCTAGGAACTTTAGGAAAGTTTAAATAGAACTAAAACAGAAAATCAGTTCGCTGTGAAGCTACGGCAAGTATGACGAAGCTCATACTAGACGTTCAATTTTTGAACACGTTTTCAAGCATTGTTGGTTGAATATCACGAATAATGTTGGCCTTTAAGGCATCAAGGCTGGCTTACCAGCATAGATCAGAGACTTAACTATACTGTACAGATAATAATTGAAAAGTGTTAAAACGTGCTATCCTGTAGTGATCAACTTATCGTAACATTTTAATTTCATTAAGTCAAGGGTTTCCCTGATCGTATACCATGTAAAGCCCGCGCCCCCAATGAATGATTTTTTTTTTGTTTTAAATGCTTTAAAAAAAAACTACTGAATATTTTCTCAAACTTATTTTTTTATTTGAAAGTACAATCCTTCCGGTTAATAATGGAAAATAATTTCATTCAAATGGTTGCCTCGGCTAGGCATGCAATAGCCTACACGATCGGTTCAATTTTTAAGCACATTAACGATTGTGTGCAGCTGTATTTCACCAATGGCTTCACGAATATTGTCCTTTAAAGCGTCAATTGTGTCTGGCTTGTCGCCGTAACACTTATCTTTGACGGCAGCCCACAAATAATAGTCGAAGGGTGTCAAATCGCAGCCCCGAGGTGGCCAAACGACATCAGCTTATAATTCTTTAAAAATAGGCGCAAAACATCGAGTGTAGCTTCGACTGTGTGGCACGTAGCGCTGTCCTGTTAAAACCAAATGTTGCCAATATGCTCCGTTCAATTTTTGTGAATAAAAATTCGTTCAACATGACCCGATAACGATCGCCATTGAGTGTAACGGCCACTCCTTGCTCATTTTCGCAGAAAAATAGCCCAATTATGCCTCTGATTAAAAATCCGCACCAAACAGTGACTCGTTTTGGGTGCGTCGGCTTTCCAATGAATGCCTGTGGGTTCTCTGTGCCTCAAATGGGACAATTTTGCTTGGTTGCATACCCGCCAAGATCAAAATGAGCTTCATCTGAAAAGATGATTTTTTTTTGCAGAATCGGCAACTTCTGTAAGTCGATCGCAGGCCCACTTAGCGAAGCGAAAACGCATTGGATGGTCACTTGGCTTCAACTCCTAAACCAATTGAACTTTATATGGCATCATACCAAGCTCTTTATGCAAAATTCGTCTCAATGATGTCTCTGAAATATTCAATTGTTGAGGCTGACGGTGAATTGATGTAGATGGCGCTTCACGCACACTTTCTGCCACGGCAGCAATATTCTCGGGTGTACGCACTATTTTTGGCTTTCACTTCCTTCTTTCACTTTTTTCACAAGATAACGAACATACGGAGCTGACGATGCTTCTCTTCTTCCAAAATCCGTACGTAATTTTCGCACACATTCTGCAACATTACCATGATTTTCAAAGTAATGTCTGGCAATATTTCCCAGCGTTGTTCAACCATATGCGTTCAGCGGAAGGATAAAACTAATTATCTGTTAAATCAAACATGAGCTAAGTGTTATCATTCACGAAATAAGGAGTAGTTGAAAAAAACCGTTAGATGGCGGACCCTTTAAATAAGATTGAAATTTTCAAATAAAAAGTTATTTATCATCGACCAGTAGCGCGATCTTTGATTTCAGTTTTAAAGAATAAAAATTAAGTGATGTCACCAGCGTATAAGTCACACCAAACGATTCATTTTTCCGAATATAGTGGAATGTGTACTGTCTGCGGTGGTGGAAAGATTGTTAACTAAAAAGCCCGTTATGGCAAAAATTAAATTTTAAAAGTAAATTTAGAGGCGATGCTCAAGAGTCAATTTATTCATGCTGATTTGCCAGCATATAAAACGGCTGCATGCTACCTTGATTTCATCTCCGATTCTTTAAAGGGTTTTCCTGTCATGTGAAATAAAATTTCGATTTTTTTTTGATCACTTCCCTACTTTTCTCTTCTGCTTACAGTGTTGAAGAGTTTGGCAGCAACGGTTCTATAGTCACGTTACGCAATGAAATAGTATCACCTACAACTGAATCACTTAGTCGTTCACTATCTATGGAAGACGTTATGTCTGGCACTGGCAATGAATCCACAACTGAAGATGTAAATCACCGAAGTTGTGGCACCTTAACACGCAAAGACAGTGGCAAAGACACTGAAAGTATTATTTCGTCGGGTATGTCTTCTATTTGCAACAGTCCGCCAATGAATGCGAAACGTTCTAGTAGATATTCCGAACGTTATGATGCATCAACTCTCAAAATGACAAACTCCTATTTGGAAGAGAAAACAGACTGCGAATCGATAAGATCACTAGCTGCCAAAGCAAAATCAAAATGCGCCCGTGAGAATTTAACAAACGTAAGTTAAGATTTTTTATGAATATTTTCCTAATTAATTTTTTTTTTCGTTTTAGGGCTGCTATTCCCCGGCCGCAAGTATTATAAGTTCGGCTACCATACGTAGCACGAATCCCAAAGAAAACAAAGACAAGCAAAATCGTAAAAAACTTTTAGCACGTCCAGGCTCTGAATTTTCATTGGGAAATCAGGAAGATTTTGAACTGGATTATTATGATTACAATGTAACTAATGCTGGTTCTGCGCCAGGCTCTTATTTGGGTATGGATCCTGCCTATTTGATATGGATACCGCCCTTTGACGATGTACCCGATTCACCAGATCGCGATGATGATAAAACTCCTGAACCCTCACAGGAACCCGATGAAACACAACCTTTGTATGAGGAAATAAAAATGCCCAAATATGGCCACTATCTATCGCCTCATAGCAATACAAATTCCAGCAATAATACCACCAACACTAGTCCCACTTCAGAGGAAGTGTCTCCGCTTAGCAGTAATTTTCAATCGAAAGCCACCACTCCAAACGAGACAGATTTAAAAAATTGTCTCATAAAAAAAGTCATATCGTCCAATAGCCATCAATTAACCAAACAATCGACACCATATCTGACGCGTAAACAGCGCAAACAACAAAAACAACAATCAAAATCCACCTTATCTTTAGGTAATGCCAAGGAATCCATACCCTTAAATGATCTGAATGTAACAAAATCAGACCGTAACTTAGTGCAAGAGCAGGAGCAGCGTGAACCTTTAAGACAAACGACCACCATTCAAGAAACAGATTCTATGAATGGCTCCTACATAGAAAAAGAAACGTCTGTGGTTAAGTCGCCAAGTGACTTACAAAATTATCTCTCTATCGATGACATACAATTTGCCGATGAAGGCGAAAGTGATCATGATATTTCGTTGGCAACTTTAAAGCCTCAAGGACGTAGAATGTCTGAAAAGGAAGCCCTCACGGAGGAGTGTAAGCTGTTAAGAGATATGAAAAGAGTGAGTACGGTGGTGGCACAATGCAAAGCACAAACTATTAGGAGAACACAGGTTTGAAAAGTTTTAAGGGTTAGTTGTTAAGTAAAATGTTGAGTAGCTTAAAAAGCTTAAAGTGACAAATGTTGGAAAAATTTAAACAAACAAACTAAAAGCTTTACTTTATTACAAAGTTCATTCAAAAGAATTTTAGCAGTTTTTTTTTTACATAAGCTATTCCTTTTCGCAGCTTTCAATATGTTATTAAGCTCGGAAAATTTCAAGTGCTTTAAAGTTCTGCAATTAATTTTAAAAATGTCAAGCTAATTATTGACAAAAAAATAAGGTTTTAATGAAAAAAATGCTTAAAAATTTTTAATAAAAACCTAAAAGCTTTTTTAAATTTAACTATTTACGAATTTTTTAATTTTAAAAAAAGCTTTAGTAGTAAAAACTTGTTTTTCTGGATTACTAACTAGTCACAAAAGACTGTTGTATAAGAAAGCTAACTTTTGTTTAATGTTTGAAAGATTAAAGAAAAAAATAAAAGCTCTCTTTTTTACATTTTAAAAAATTTACAAGCTTTTTTGAATAAGCAAACTATGGAACGGCAAATATTTTTGACTTAAACATTTTCTTTTATAATGAAAGAGGAAAATAGGAAAAATTTTATTTTGTTGCTACAAAGATAAAAGCTTCAAGAGTCAGGCTCTTAAAGCATTAGCAAAAGTTGCTAATTTGTTAAATTTTCACTTTAATTTCCAAGTTAAAAAAATGTGTTTTTAAAATGAAATTAAAACATAAGAATTAAAGCTTTAATTTATTTAGCTGGTTAACTTTAAAGCTTTTGTAATATCTTTTCTTTACTTTTCTTTATAACTTTAATAGCTTTTTTTCACAAATGAAAGCAGTAAGACTTGCTTTATTACATTAATATCTTTCAACAATTCTCATTTTAACTTTTTGGTCAGCAAAAAATTATGTGTGAATAGTGAACTTTTTAAGAAGTTGTTTTTTGATAGCCAAGCTTTCTTTTCTTAACAACCAAATATACAATAAGGTGTGATTCAAAGGTCATACATATAATTTTAAACAGGGACTACCGAAACGTGGTTTGTTATTAATTCATTAAATCTTCACAGTACCTTCGTAATGGTCGTTCGCTGGTTTGTAGATTTATTTCATGTGTTTACGCACAATAATGCGCGTCCACAGTTCGTGTTTGAAACAAGAGAAATTTTAAAAAAAAAAATCAAAATTTTTTTCCATTAAATACTTCGTTAGACTCAATGTTTTGTATGTCTCAATTTACATTGGACGATTTTTGTCGCTGCAATTCTTAGTTTGTTGTTGTAAATAATGTGTGTAAAGAGAATAGGAGAAGAGAGGAACTCTACCACTATTCTGTTGACACACATTATTTACAGCAACAAACTAAGAATTGCAGCGACAAAAATCGTCCAATGTAAATTGGGACTATCAAATGCAATGTGTGTTTTCGTTTGTACGTTGCTGTGTGTGTGCGTGTGTGCTTCCACAGAATGAGACGGCAATACAAATCGAAATATGCTCATGTTCATAGCAAGTGGATGTGCAAACAAATAGAGAATTTTGTTTTCCATATTCTGTTGCATTTTGTGTGTATGTGTGTGTGTGTAATTTGCGTTTTCAATTGCAAAATGATCCATCAGCCGAACGTTTTTTAAAGCAATTGTAAGATATTGGGAATGGCGCAATTCCAATTGACCCCACCACAAAAATGATTACGCTTCCAGATAATTTTTGCCTTTTTGCGCAATCAAAACAAAAATTGGTCACAAACGTATTTGCCGGTATTGCATAAAAAATTTTAGAAACCATGATTGGTTAGGCGAAAGAGCTACCTTAGCTGCGAAAAACGCAATTTTGAATGACATTCCCGGTGAAATTTTTACCTACAAATCGGTTGACTCTGTTACCAATCAAGACGATGTTGTAAATTATCTAGTCGAATTTTAAAAATCGCTTGAGTTACCTGGACTGCCGCCTCACCGCCTACAAGTGAAAGTTGGTGTACCAATTATTCTGCCAGCAACTTTTTAGGAAAAGTTGTTTAAGGGGCGTTCTATTTAAGTGGCGGGGAGTGTATATATATATATTTAAAAAATACCGAAAACTAAATTTGAAATTCAAAGACAATATTAAATGTATGTTGTGTTCACCTAGACTGTAATGTGACAGACTCTCTCTTAAGGTAGTCAAATGCCTCATCATTTAACTAGTGATGCACACGAATCGATTAAACATGAAAAGCATGAAATAATATTTTTTTCCTTAAAAATATATATTTTTTTTTCTGTATCACACTCACTAGCCTGGGTGGTGGTTGGCTAATATCTTGTCGTCTTCTAAATATAAATTGCTTTACATATCGAATAGGGTCCAAAAAAAATTAGTTTCTTTTTACATAAAACTAATGCTGAATAAATTAAAATCAACTATTTTTGCGAACAAGGCAGCTTTAGCAGACGGGTTTTCTATAATCAAAAGTCTTTAATATATTTTTACGTTTATACCTTTTTACAAATAAAGTTGACACTACAGAACAATTTACTTAAGATGCGTATTCTTACCTCACGAGGTTTATTAACTATCCACTCAGACGCTGCCTTTGTATATTAGTCCACTAGAAGTCTATAAATATTAAAAGTCTTCTACTACCTTTGTATCACATTTTGTTGTTGTTATGTTATTCATTCAATATATAGGCGCCTGTATGTCTGTGTGTATTTTTATTTTTATGCTGATAAAGTCTCTTTCTGGAATTTATTTTAAGATATTTGTTGTTGTCTTGCGGACATAAGATTTCTTAGTAAACCACACAGTTAGTAAACAGCATATCTAATTGCTGCTGTTTTACGTGTATAAAATTGCTACGCAGTTTGTAACTAGAAATTTGTTGTTGTCTTGCGTACATAAGTTTTCTTAGCAAGTCACGCAGTTAGTAAACAGCATACCCAGTAGTTCGCTTTATTGCTTAATTATTTTATTTTCAAACTTAAGCAAGACACATCCGCAACAATATTTTATAAGCAAAAAATAAAAATTTTAAGTGATCTTATCATTTTGATTTATACTTTCAAAAATAAATTTAATTATTTAAATTTAAATTAACAAAATTAAATGATGAGTAATAAAGTAAAGAAAAAATTGTATATAAAATATAATAAACTCAATAAAATATACATAAGCAAAAACGATTAAATATAAAAATAATAAGCCATCAAATATTAATAAATAAAAATAAAATAAAATATTTATAAAAAGCTGTGAGTGTTAAATGTTTCGTAGCGGAAAACCCGATTAGATTTTCTAAAAACAAAATATAGTGGAGTTTTATTTTAATTTTTGTTTGATATAATTTGGATTGTTGACATAATTTAGTAATAAAAAATATATCGTAAAAGAAAAACTCTGTACCTCCTTAATTATTAACTCACACTCTTTTTAAATAAATTTCTATTTAAATAATAATTTATATTAAGCAAAAATATTTAACCAGACAAAATTTAACAATAAAAAATATAAATAATAAAATAAATCAAAAAGAAAAAGCAACATAAAAATTATTTTAAGTAAAAAGCAAGACTTATTTTTTCGAATTCTTTACGCTTATTTCCACAAAATTTTTAAACAATCCTATAAATTATTATAATTTTTTTATATAATTTTTATGTTTTTTCGTAAATTAAAAAAAATTAAAATTTAGTTAAAATGAAATTTCAGCGGCCTTGAAATTTTTATCTTTTTAAGTTTTTTTATTTTTAATATTAAATAATTTCTTTGTTTAAATAAAAATATAAATTAAAAGCAAATTTTATAATTTCAATAAAATGTAAAAAAAAAATAGTTAAAAAACAAATAATTTAAAAAAAAATATAACTTGAAAAAAATTTATAATTTGAAAAAAAAATATAACTAAAAAAATTTTATAATTAAAAAAAAATTGTACAATTTAAAAAACTTTATAATTTAAAAATAATTATAACTTAAAAAAAAATTTTAAAAAATTAAAAAAAATATAATTTAAAAATCAGTTTTATAGTTTAAAAAATATGTATAAAAAAATATAATTTAAAAAAAATAATTTAAAAAGAATTCCATAACTTGAAAAAAATTTTATAACCTTAAAAAAAATTATAATTAACAAAAAATTGCATAATTTAAAAAACTTTATAATTTAAAAAAAAAATTATAACATGAAAAAAATATTTTATAATAATCTTATTATTTTTAATTTTAAATGATTTCTTTGTTAAAAAAAAATATAATTTAAAAACAAATTTTATAGTTTAAAAAAAATCTATAAAAAAATATAACCAAAAAAAAATTAATTTGAAAAAAATTTTATAACCTAAAAAAAATTATAATTAACAAAAAATTGTAAAATTTTAAAAAATTTTATAATCTAAAAAAAATTATAACTTGAAAAAAAATTATAACTTAATACATTTTTATAATTAAATCAAATTGTATAATTTAAAAAATTTTATAATTTAAAAAAATTTATGACTTGAAAAAAATTATAACTTGAAAATTTTTATTATTATTTTTAGTTTTAAATGATTTTTTTGTTAAAAAAAATTATAATTTGAAAACAAGTTTTATAGTTTGAAAAAAATTTATAAAAAACATAATCGAAAAAAAAAATTATTTGAAAAAATTAATAAACTTAAAAAAAAATATTATAACTTAAAAAAATTGTATAATTTAAAAAAAAAATTAACTTGAAAAAAAAGCTATAATTAAAAAATTTATAATTTAAATAATTCTAGAACTAAAAAAAAAAATTTTTACAACTTGAAAATTTTTTTAAAATATTTATATTATATCTTTATAATTTATATTTAAAAAAAATATAATTTAACAATATTCCGAAAGAAATTTTTGTAATTTAAAAAAAATTATATATATTTTTTTTAATTTGCATATTTTTTTATTTTTATATGTTTTTAACATTTCTAGTCAATTTTACTTTAAAGTTCTTAATAGTTGTAAACAAGGCATATTTAATTTGAATTAAAAAAAAAATTAAATACTTAATAACTTGCAATATTTAATTACTTTTTAAGCTTATTTTTAAATAATATAAAAATTAAAAAAAAAATAACCACCTGCTGCTGTTTATAAAAAAGAAAACAAAATAAGTAAATAATTATTAATCAATAATAATTAATTATCAATTATAAACAATTATTTGAAAAAACAAAGGTTTATAAAAAACAACTTTGAAATAAAATTAATAAATAAACTTCAAGCATTTCTTATAGAAGCTGTTTTTATCCTTAAAGTATGCTACTTTATCTAAACACTATTACAAAATTATTATTATAAAAAAAGCTTTTGATAGAAAAGATATTAAATACTTAAGTATACCACGTTTATAATAAATAATAAAATTAAGAATTATAATTGTTTAAATATTTATTAGATTTAAATGTAAATAAGAAATAAATATTATTTAAAAGGAAAAACATTATAAAAGAAAAGTAATTGAATAAAACGATATAATTAAAATTAGTATCAAATATTAACAACAAAATGAAAATAATTGAAAACAATTTTTTAGTTTTTATTCACTTAAAAAAATTTGCCATAATTTCTTAAAGAAATTAGAAAAAAAATTTTGGCAGATAATCAAACAAATGTTAATCTTAAAGTTTAAATTTGTATTCAACCTTACTTTGTATAAATTTTAAAAATCTGCTTCTAATGATTTAAAAGAAAAGCCCTTTAAGGACACCTGTTTAATCTGTTGATGCTTGTGTCCTATAATGTTTTGAATGGCATGTCGTCTAATTGAAAATTTTGGGTTATATACACTCTTATTCTGTTTGGCGACGGCAACGTCGGAGTCGATTTTGAGACAACATCACTTTAACACAACATCAATACTAATTTGGCATTCCCTAAGATTCCCTAAGAGTCGTATATCGATGTTGCCAGTTTATCGATTATTTTAAGAAAATATAACACACATATCTAACATTTAAGTCAGCTGATTCATTTGTGTACTTTTTTTGATAAAACTGTTGTGAAAAAAATATAAACTATGCCCCTGTCGTCAAGTATAGGTAATGTACTAGCTTGGTAGTCTGGGCGTTGTGGGTTCGATTCCCAACAAAAACCTTAGCTGTCTTTTTTTTCACTACAAAAATAAAAATTGACTGTCGGTGGGGCTGATCAGTGATGAAGGCATGATCACTGGTCAGTGTGCTGTCTTTTACTTCTGCTTTCACTGCCTGTCTCATCTCTTCTCTATCCCTTTCCTAAAGAATGTAGCACGATAATTTACTAAATAGGCGTTGTTGCCTGAAGTTCTACGTCTCTTAAATAATAAAAAATAAATTCTGCATTAAATTGAATATAAAATAAATTAAAAATCAAAATAAATTAAAGAGAAAATATTCAGCACCGTCTTTTTTTTACTTAAAAATTTAAATCGCGCCAAATCTGTAAAAAAAATTTTGTCAAACATGTATTGAAGCTTTTGCCATCCATCACTCGTTCTATTTGGTGGGCCAACAAGGGCTTCTAGAGCAGCCGCAACACTTTCCCATTGTTCCTTAAAATTAGTAGAAGCACTGCCTCTTCGAAATCCCCTGACAAGTGATGGATTTTTTCCCAATTCTTCCACTCATTTTTCAAATTGGTTGGCGTTGGTAATTTTAATTTTTTCCATTTTCCATTTTATTTGTACTTTTTTATATTTTATTTTGTAATTTTAGTTTTTTTTTTTAATGATTTAAAATCGTTGTTTAGAACAGCACCGATACCAAAATCACAGACGATAAGATCAACGGCAACTTAAGGCAACATCAACGTTAAATTGTCCTACAGAATACCAAACGTGTATTACCAGTCATCGATAAATGGCGCTATTGCCAACGAAAATAAGGATTTACAAGAAACGATAAAAAACGACGTCGTCTTGTATTGCCGTCGCCTTACAGAATACAGATGATTATTTTACTTTTACTATTATTTTTGTTATTTTTATAGTCTGGCCAAATTGGCTATAATTATACATTTTGTCTTCGTCCATTGTTCACTTCCTTGGTAAAACTTTCCATAAGCATACTGCTGCTGCCCTGCGTGTGCAAGACCTCGCTGAAAACCATCGTCTATTTTTCATTTACTGCTTACTATTTCCCTTCAAAACTTAATAAATCATGGTAACATTATGTATTTCAAGAATCCTTCCAATCACTTCACCCTTTTTGTATTTAAATTGGTGCCCCTGTAGGCTAGTAGGTAGTGTACTAGCTTGTCAGTATGGGGGTTGCGGGTTCGATTCCCAATGAAGACCTTGGTTTTATTCACTACAAATATAAAAATTGACTGTCGATGGGGCTGCTTAGCGATGAAGGCATAGTCACTGGTCGCTGTGCTGTCTTATATGGCAGTTAATTTCCGACTATCCTTCTACTTTCATCACATGTTTCATCTCTAAAAAAAAGAAAATTTGATGTTTATAACTAGACTTTTACGCAGTGTTCGAAAAAACAGCACTAAAGTACGCCAAAAAAAAAGTTCAGCTTGTTATTTTAGGCTTTGTGTTCATCAGCCAAGAATCGTTGTACACAAAACAAGTTAGACGTTTATGTCCTGAGAACAGTACACTCTGATAGCGTACTGTTGCTTTCGAACACTGTTCCCTGTTATGATGTGTGCAAAGGTTTGTGTCCGAACTGCAAGCATAAGTTGGTGGTTCGGGACTTGCATAAACACTAATTTCAACTTAAAATTTCACTATAAGTAAACAATTTATTAATTCAATTATTTAAGCAAAATTTTACATTTGCAGTTAAAAATATATTTTATTTTATTTTAATTTATTCGAAATTTTACAATTTTAAATTGAAAATAAATGAAATTTATTCGTTTAACATTAAATTCCTTTGCATCTTTTGAAAATAACTTTCAAAGCTTTAAGTTTTCTTTTTCTAAATTAATAAAAAGTGCTGCCCATCAAGTGGCGATTGGCAACTTGTTGTCAAAGAAGACTTTCCAACTCTGCTTAGTTGTCAAGGTTGGTGTTCTAACTGAAACCATCAATAAAAATGTTTTGATTGTTTTTAAAGAATATAAAAATTTGTTTAGTTTACTTAAATTAAGTGTTTAGTGATGGTTGTTGTAGCTGTTAAAATAAAATTAAAACGTTGTGCCAGTAACTGGGCAGCACTCTGCTCCAAACTTATTCTTGGAATAGCATCCAAGGATCTCTTGAAATACAGGTGCCTAATTTTCTTGCACAGTTTCATAGCTGCTCAACAACCGACATATTTTTATAATAGAATAATTTGTGCAAGATTACAACGTGGCAGATATTTAATCCAGAGGATTTTTTGCTTATCTTCAATTAAAAAAATATATATGCACAGATTATTAGAAACGCTTAGTTTTGACATCTTAACTGTACAAATTTCATGTTTGTAAGATAAAATTGGTTTCTATGGGCATTTTCTACCTAAAAGGCATACCACAATAGCGGACGTAATATCGCCATGGATACTTTTTTTACGACGCTGCCACTGGCAAAGCAGCTGATATCCGTCAAACTTAGCATTGTTGGAACACTGCGGCGAAACAAAGCCTACATACCAACAGAAATGAAAGACGATAAGATTTGGGCAGTTGGGATAAGCAAATTTGGTTTCCACGAGAAGGTGACTATGGTTTCATACAAACTGAGGAAAACAAATTCCGTAATATTGTTGTCAACTATGCATGATGATGCAACTGCAGAAGAAAACGGCAAACCAGAAATCATTAATTTTTATAAGAAAGGTGGCGTGGATGTTATGGATCAGACGTTTCGGGAGTATACCACACAGAAACCACACAAAAAGGTGGCCTTTGTCGTTTTTTTACAATATGCTCGATGTTAGTGATTTCGCGGCATACAATATATTTTATGATAACGCGCCATTTTTCCACCAAATCAGCAATTGAGAGCTTTTTGGGAAGACCAGTGGAGACGGTAACCCATACCGAGCAACCATCTACTTCTACGGCTGCTTCTACAGATGGCAGGAAGCCAATAACAGGATGCTGCTATGTGTGCGCTTCTTTGCCAGACAACAAGAGAAGAAAGACGAGAAAAGTCTGCAACGTTTGCAAGAAACCAGTTTGCGATCAACATACTCAAACAATATCAAAATGTTTTTCATGTTTCAACAATGACTCAACTTAAGACACCAAATATTAGAAATAAGTTAAAATGAATAAAATATAAATAATTTAACTAAAAAAAATTACAGTTCAGTACAGATACCCCGGTACCCTGGTCATGGACCCCTGTATGCATAAACATTAACTAATTTTTTAGTTAATATATTTAATCAAATTTGATAAACTTATTTCTACTCTCTAAGTTTAGCCGAAATCTCTGATGATCCAGAGTTTCATGTTGATATCTTCTATAATAAAGGAACAGAACCGTAGGGTTAATGAGGAACTACATACTTAAATTATTTTCTTGAACACTGTTTTTTATTTAATTTTTATCTCCATGGCTACATTGGCTATGACAATCACCCTTATTCTGCATGGCGACGACAAGACAAGACGACGTCGTTTTTTATTTTTTGTTGTAAATCCGTATTTTCGTTGGCAACATTGCCATTTATCGATGACTGGTAATAAACGTTTGGTATTCTGTAGGTCAATTTGACGTTGATGTAGCCTTAAATTGCCGTTGATATTGTCGTCTGTGATTTTAAAAACATTGAAAAAACTAAAAATACAAATTGAAATATAAAAAAGTACAAATAAAATAGAAAATGGAAAAACTTAAAATTACCAACGCCAACCAATTTGAAAAATTAGTGGAAGAATTGGGAAAAATCCATCACATGCCAGGGGAAGGAAGGAAGAATGGAAAAGTGTTGCGACTGCTCTAAACGCCCTTGGCCCACCAAATGTAATAAGTGATAGATGGCAAAACGTATTGTGTGTAGTTCTTTACAAAATACATGTTTGACAAAATTCTTTTTACAGATTAGGCGCGATTTAAAATTTTAACTAAAAAAAAAAGACGGTGCTGAAAATTTTAATTTTTAATTTTTTTTTAGGTTCAATTTAAAACAGATTTTATTTTTTTTTTTAAGAGAAATAGCACTTCAGGCAATAATGCCTATTTAGTTAAGTATCGTGCTACATTTTTAAGGAAAGGGATAGACAAGAGATGAGACAGGTGGTGAAAGTAGAAGTATAAGACAGCACAGCGACCAGTGACATTGCCTTCATCACTAAGCAGCCCCACCGACAATCA
Source organism: Trichopoda pennipes (assembly GCA_030448955.1). NCBI lineage: Eukaryota > Metazoa > Arthropoda > Insecta > Diptera > Tachinidae > Trichopoda > Trichopoda pennipes. Next base: position 6,380,025 of record JASKUP010000175.1, read on the forward strand.
ATTTTTATTTTTGTATTGAAAAAAAAGAGAGCTAACAACAGCTAGTGACAAGCTAGTACACTATCTACTAACCTACAGGGGCACAGTTTTTATTTTTTTTACAATTTTATCAAAAAAGTATTTAAATAAATCAGCTTACTCAAATATTAGATATGTGTGTTATATTTTATTAAAATGATCGATAAACTGGCAACGTCGTCATAAGACTCTTAAGGAATACCAAATTAGTATTGATGTTGTGTTAAAGTGATGTTGTCTCAAAATTGATGACGATGTTGCCGTCGCCAAACAGAATAAGGGTGATTATGCTAACGCCATAAGTATTGTTGCATACATTTTGTTTCGTTAGTATTTTTCTTTATACATTTTGGTAAACTTTAGTCTTAACAGTTCATATCTGGCAGTCGTCAAGTACACACGTGGCAAATTTATTATGGAAAAATATTCGATAAACCAACGTCGTTTTTCAATAAAACATTTTCAAAACAAAATCAATCATCGATTACTGTGACAAAGAGAAAGTAACATGAAATTTGTGGGAGAAACCACATGCCAACAAAACGCACTATTTATCGTGTAGTGAATGATTTCGAAGAAAGGGGGTGTGAAGGTAATAGGCCCAAGCAAGGACTACAACGTACTACAAGATCGGCTGAAAACATTACTGCTACTCAAGAAAATGTTCAAAACAATCCATCAACCACAATTCGACGTCGTGCTCAGGAGCTTGGTCTTCAAAGAACAACTTTTATCACAATTTTGCACAAGGATTTGCATTTGTTTCTATATAAGATTCAGCTGACACAAAAGCTTCTTCCACAAGACCTTTTTACGCTGCCATACATATGCTGATCGGATGTTATAGCTCGCCCATGACAATTCCGATTTTCATAAAAAAAATCATAATGAGTGACGGACGAGGAACATTTTCATTTGAATGAATATGTTACAGAATAATCAGTTCTGGGAAATGGGAAATTATTCAGCAGTCACCTTTGCATCCATTAAACAGTGACCGACTGGTGGGCAATTTGTTCAGGAGGAATCATTCCTTACTTCTTTGAAAATGAAAACGGTTTAACGGTAACTGTGAATGGTGAGCGATATCGTGATATGATTGAAAACTGTTTAATGCCACAATTGCAGGCTTTGGGCTTGAGTAACATGTTGTATCAACAAGACCCTCACACATCGCATACAGCCAGGATTACAATGGAATTACTGCGAGACCTTTTTTTTGATAACTAGTTATTTCAAGAAATGGTGATGTTGTTTGGCTTCCACGGTCGCCTGAATTAACTGCTCCGGACTTCTTTTTGTGGGGATATCTGAAGGGTAAGGTTTATGCAAACAAATGAGAAGTGCTTAAGCAACTCTAACAACATATTCGTGATGAAATGTGTGAGAATGTATTGAAAAATGTGCTCCCAAGGGCTTGCATTTTTGTGGCTAACAGAGGCGGACACTTATCTGATATTTAATTCCATACATAATTGCCAACAGCAAATAAAACATTTATCAATATAATTTCCATTCTCTTTCAATTAAACAAAAATTATAAACAAATAAAATAATATACCCTCCAGGCGGACACCCTGCATTTGAGAAGCAGTGATGGAAAGTTTTGGTTCACCCGCCTTATAGCCCAGACCTTGCTGCCTTCTCTCTATCTTCCCGGCGAACAGCCTGTATCGGCAAAATGTCCACAGAATAATGACGAAAAGTTTGTTTATAAATAATTTAATATAGAGAATAAATTTGTTGTTGATATTTTCTCTGAGAAGAATATTCTCTTCTTCTTCTTCTTCTTAAGAAACAAAAGAGTAAAGTTCTTCTTTCGGCACAAAAATCTGATAATAACGCTATTTCTACCTAAATATAATAGCGAAAATAATGGTTAATCATTTCGCCTTAAGTTCATGTGCCAACACAAAGTTGCTTAATGACTGAAGAATTTCGATGTCTCTTCCAGAAGTTTTAATTCCTTTTCAGATCGATGCTTTGTTAAGTTTGAGGTTTTCTTTTTACAAACTAAATTAAAAACTGCTCTTTAATTTTTTTTTACTTTTTTAAGTTTTTAAGAACGAACATTTAATAAATTTAATTTTTAAAAATAATTTTTTGTTTGTTTTTTCTGCTTTTTTTTGCTTTAAAAATATTAAACCAAAAATTTAAACAGCCATCAAAGACATAAATTATATTAAATTGTAATTTAGACATTTAAGTTTTAAAAAATAACTAAGTTTTTTTTTGTTTTTTTTTTTTTAATTAAAATTTATAAATTTATCGTTATTTGGAATGTAGGTGGAGTTAAAAAAATATTAATAAATTAATTTTGGATTAGAAAAATATATGCTTTTTAAATACACGGTGCTGTTAATAGTAAATTGTTTTTTATATTTTTTATTTTTATTAATTAATTTATTTATTTTTTTTTATATAGAAGCAGCTTTGTTTTCTGAAAAAAAAAATATTTAAAAAAAATAATTTTTTTTAAATTTTTTTAAATTTTAATAATTAATTATTAGTGAATTAATTTTTTTAATTAACTAAATTTTAATTTAAATTATTATATTATATTATAAATAATTTATTTATATAAAAATTCAATAAATTATATTTTTATTTTCAATACTTCGCCACACCATTGTGTGGCATCTTCAGGAAAAAAAATTGTTTAAGTAAGCAATAATCAAACAATTTTTGTTAAACAAATTAAAAATAATAAAATATTTTTTTTATTTTTTTTTTATACAAAAAATTTTTTTTTGATTATTTTCAATTTATTTGACAAAAATTGTTTCCGTGTGGGGATACTTTTTAAATTTTTAATTTTAATTTTTTTATCGTTTACAATAATCGAAGTGTCTATTCCAGTCGAAACTCTTAACTATAGCGATTTAAGAAAGAGAAGCATTTTGCAACAGACGGACAGACATTACAGCAGTTTTACAACGCTAACATTTTTACCCTTTGGATAGGTAACCCCTAAATAAATTATTTTATATTCTGTTGTCATATCTTCCAGTGAAAACTGTCATTAATGACTGTTTGTTTGGTACGATTGGCGAGTGCTTTCCATGCGATGACATCATTAACAGATGGGCAGCGAAGAATATAAGGAAAGCTATTGCCCCTGTAGGTCAGTAGGTAGTGTACCAGATGGGCCCCCCCAGGGGCATATAAATATGGTCTTTATAGAATATTCCACTATCTAGACTCAGTGAAAAAGGGAGCCCAGTCCCCTGAAGTCAGACAGGGAGACAACTGGAAACTCCACTTTATTTCCACGGGGATCAGTGAGCCGCAGAGTTCATTATTTGTCTCTTTAGACATTTAATAGTTCTCTGACTGATCATTGAGGTTGGCCCCTATATGGGAGCATCGTGGTGGTTGTGGTTTTGCGGCCCCATAACAGTATAATGGTTATTATGATGGCCAGGATCATCTCACTTATAATGACACGCAAAGTGAATGATCCAGTCCAGTGAGCATGCTTGACATGTGTTCTGGACAGGAGTTAGAAAGTCTCCAACTCTTTAGCAAGGTGTGATGGTTTGCAGATTTGTCCTGGAATCATTAAAGTTGCAAGTAGGTGGTTCTGTTGCTTAGAATTATGTCTTCGGCTATCTAGGACGAGCATGACGTTCCAAATTATGTATAGAGGTTTGTCCACCATCTGATTAAGGCTACATAGCCAGGCGCGGATGTAAAACAAATCACACTCTGTACCAGATGGGCAGTCTGGAGGTTGTGGGTTCGATTCCCATCGAAGACCTTGGTTTTTTTTTCACCACAAAAACTGACTGTCGGTGGGACTGCTCACTGATGAAGGCATGGTCACTGGTCGCTGTGCTGTCTTATACGACGGTTAATATCCGTAACTATCCTTCTACTTTCACCACCTATTTCATCTCTTCTCTATCCCTTTCCCAAAGAATGTAGCACGGTACTTAACAAAATAGGCATTGTTGCCTGAAGTGCTGTTTCTCTTTTAAACAAAAAAAAAAAGAAAAGGAGAACCAAATGGGAATTTTTGGCTTCAAAGTCATTTAATGTCCCCCACAGAACGTTTCAACGGATGTCCAGAAGCAAATAAAGCATTGAGGATCTTTTGTTTAACTTAATTTGGCCGGCCTTAAACGTTAACTGCATCAATGGAGGATGAGCTAGTAATATACTTACTGGAAATGGATTCAAGGTACTAGGCTGTCTCAAGTGCGGACATAAGATCTTTCTAAATGACAGGCTTGAACAATATCCCAAACAAATTTTCAGTGGCAAAAGAGTGTGCTGGAGAAGATTGGCTACTTGGTTTCTGCAAGCGCCAAAAAATATTTTAAGTTTCCGAAAGCCAATGGGAGCCAACATTGATCGAGCTCGTGATTTCTCTCGGGAGAATGTGGCGATATTTTTTTACTTGCTGGTAAAAGAATATAAGCAATACAATTTCCCATTCACTCCAGACTGAAATATTACGTACAAACCTTCTCGTCAAACACAAATTATGGCCAGACAGGGGAAAAACAAATCGGAGCAATGACTTCTGCTGAACGAAGATAATTAGTTACAGCCATTATATGAGTGAAGGAGGTGCATTTACTCCACCATTCACTCCAGACTGAAATATCACGTACGAACCTTCTCGTCAAACACAAATTATGGCCAGACAGGGGAAAAACAAATCGGAGCAATGACTACTGCTGAACGAAGATAATTAGTTACAGCCATTATATGAGTGAAGGAGGTGCATTTACTCCACCTTTTTTCATTTTTCCTTCAAAAAAACCAAAACCCGCTTCTCATGAAAGAAGCTCCACGTGGTTTTGAATCGGCATGTCATTTGTTAGGGTGGATTTAAGTTTCCATCTTCACGAAATAGTTTAAATTTTTTTATAGTTTGTAAAGCCCTCAAATCGCTGAACCAGTGCTGCTTATTTTGGATAGCCACTATAGCCACACACGAAACATTGAAGCCCTCAATTTAGCTCGAGAGCATAGTTTGACTATAGTATCATTGCCTGCCTAGCTTCAACCATTAGATAAAACCTTTATGCGACTATTCAAAACATACTACAGCGAGAGAAGTGAGGAGACGGTTTATGCGAGAACAAGGCTGGAAAGTTTCGCATGTCGATATTGCCGGTCTTTTTATAAAAGCCTATTTGAAGATCCAAAGTGGATTTAGAGCTACAGGAATTTATTTATTTAATAAAAATATATTTAGCGATGCTGACTTTGTTGCTGACAATTCGACAGGTAAGTAAAATTTCTTTCATAAATTTGTGGGAACTAATTATAACGATCTATTTATCTTGTTAGAAGCTCCTGCTGTGGTTATAAAGGAAATGAAAGCAGCGTCATTATCATTTGAAGCTTCGTCAAGCAAAAAATATATTTCTACCTGGCAAATATCCCCAGCCCACAAAACGATAGGCCCAAAAGACCCAAGCTGTAAAGGCAGACAAATACAGGCATTTGTTTTGACGACTTCTCCACACACAAAAAACTTTTGAAAGAGAGTATAGAAAATGTGAACCGAAAACGCAAGGTTCCAGTAATTGCACAAAAAGAAAAACCAAAAACTCACAAGCAGAGGATCCCAACTAATGCCATTTCTTTAAATGACAGTACTGATGATGAAGAAGTGTATGATATTTCATCCACTAAAGCCACTCCCTGTAACTATTGAGACAAATCGTATAAGGAAGATATCGTTGTTACGGCATGGATTCCCTGCTTACAATATGAAACAGTTTCGGCTCATGAAAAGTGCATACCAAATCGTAATGTTACTTTTCTTTGCGTTTCTTATAAAGACTAGTTAGTTTCACATCTGCTTTTTTGATTGATGATCAAAGCTCCTTAATATTAAGAAAAAACCTGAAGTAATTTACCAGCGAAAAGAACTCTACAAATTATAACTCAAAAAAAAAAAAAAAAACATGAGTATACCACATTACCTGCACTTACTCTGAAACGCAGCTTGAGTATAATGTCATCGCACCAAAACGCTCGCCTATCATATCAACCAAACAGTCAGTAACAACAGCTATCCCCGATAGATATGACAACTGTATTTAATTTACTAGCGGAACAAATCCAAACAACTTATTTCTATTCCGTTTGATTTCTATTTTCATATGCCAATGCGAATTCGTAACAAATTTTATAATTTTGTTTTTTCCGCTGTTGAAGATTTTACTAAATTAAAATAATAAATTTCTTAATAAACATTATTAAAGCTTTTGATGAAGTACATAAAATAGTAAAAATAATATATTTAATAAATTATTTTAGTTTTTAAGTATCGTTACAATTATTTATTTTTTTTTCTGAATTTTGGAAATTATTATTAAATCGTTTGTTTTTACTTTTTTTATTTTCGTTTTCTATTTAATGAGAATTATTTCATTTAGCTTAAGGTACGTACATGGGAGCCTAAATGACTCTAGAACTTTTAGATCTTTGTTACATTTTCTATTTGTTAAAATTAATAATTTAAATTTTGCTGCTTTTAATTTCTTATTTTATAAATTAAATCTAAGAGAATTGTTCCCAATTTTGTTTTTGCTTTAAATCTTTTTATTTCATTTGTGAAAATTCTTTATAATTTCATTTAATTTTATGTTATTTTGTTTTTAGTCTTTGTTTACACATTAAGCAAATTTTCTAATGATAAATTTTTTTTCGCTTTTGAGCCATTTTTTAAAAATTTTGCTTAGTGTAAACTGAGATTTTCGAATTCGCTTAAAACTAATTAATGTTTTATTTGAAAAAGAATGTTGAAAATTTGCTTTATGTATTATAAATTTTAGTTAAACATTTTATTAAGAAAAAATTTTGTTTAATTTAATTAATTTGTAAGGAAAATTTAATAAAATTTGTTTTTTATTTTATTATTTATTCTAAATTAATTTTTGTTTTTAACCTTAATTTGGCTTGTTTTTAAAGCAATAAGCGTTTTAAATATTTGTCAGCCATTTTAATTTTTACTAAAAATATAAATTAAAATGAAAAGCTTTATTATCTAAATGCTCATAACCTCAAATTAAGAAAAGAAGTGCAAAAGTTGATTAATAATTATAAAAAGAGTCAAACAGAATAGGGTTCTACAAAATTACAATTGAAACCAGGATCAAATAACGACAATATGTGTTCAATATTTAAGTGGGTTTTTACCATGACAGCTCAACTCCATGGTGCTCTTAACAGTTGATAAAATACAATGCATGACTACATCCGGGTTTCAATTTTAAGAGCATAGCAAGCAGGACGATGCCTCACTTTTTGTTTGAGAGGCTATTTAAACCTTCAACACATCATTGACAACATTCTGTCGAGGAACAGCAACAACATATGGGAATAGGAACAAAAACCAATAGCTTTTGAGATTTGGATTTAAACTACAGCCACCGTGTTATTCCCCGAAGGTCCTCTATAACAATCGGCATGGAAACTCTTTTGCCAGCGGGCTACCGGCTCCCTTGGTAACAGTTGTTAATTCACTAGTCGGACTTCGAATGTCCTTTTCTTCGTTACACTTCCCTGCTAGCTTAAACGAAAGGTGGTGCGGGCCTTTACCCTCAGAAGTAATTATGTCAAGCTGGGGAAGTTCATGCACCCAAGGGAATTACTTAATGACAAAGAGTTTTCAAACGTTTTAAATGCAGCCGTTATACTCGTCAACAAACTGACGAAATTAAGAACATTTCAGCGCTAAGTCAAATTAATCGCTTTGTTAAGTTAATAACTTAATACAACTCATTGTAATTTCGCATAAATGGAAAATGTCCATTAAATTTTTTACGTTGTTGATTTTACGTCCTGAATAAGGCCACCAGATAGTGAAGGCGAATTCACTCAATTTTGCCGATAACATAATATAACTGTCAAATTTCACATATAAAAAAAGTTCCACACAATATTTTGATCAATAAAGAGCTTGACATTTATGAGAGGTGTGAAAATCTATCAATTCGCCCTGGCTTTGGACTATCATAGTATAAACATAACCTTACTATACCATGCACTTCTAAATTAACTTAATTTATTTTATATTTTAACAATTTAATTTTTGAGTCTTAAAATTTATAAAAAAAAATCTATTTTTAAATAAATAATAATTTATAATTAATTAAAAACAAAATTAATTAGAATTATTATATAATAAAAAAAATTAAATATGAAATAATCTTTTAACGGTCTTTTAAATAATTGAACGATTTTATTTTTCTCGATATTTCGCTTTCCTGTGGAAAGCTTCTTCAGGAAATTATTTTTTATATTTTACAAAAACGAAAATCGTTAAATTATTTAAAAGACCGTTAAAAGATTAGTTCATATTTAATTAAATTTAAAAAAAGGTCGAATAAAAATAAAAGTAATAATCAAATAGTAAAAAAAAATATTTTTTGGACGGCAAAACAACTTTGAGTTTGAAATTTGTTAGTTAATTTCGTTGTCTATTGTTTTAGGTGACAGATACAAAAACAAAAATTCATAAAAAATTTATATAATTGTATGCACACGATGCAACCATTGAGGCAACCAACATGCCTTTAAAAATATTTGAGAAAAGCTTTGGATGAAAATTATTTAATTTGCAACTAAATTAGAAAATATATGCTTCTGCACAATTTAAGTCTAAATTTCTAAAAGATGGTCAATTTCATAATAACTATATCAACTTTGCATAAAAACCTCTTCACCAGCAGTAGTTATTACAGCAACTTTTTCCACGACAATCAGTTCTATGCGCTGAAAAGTTCCGCAATCGAAAAATTTTCGACAGTAGTCATGCCGTAATTATTAACGATCGTAGCAGCGCCCTGTTATTGCTGTCTTGCACTTATCCAAGGCGTTTGATACTATTGGTGACTCTGTAGTATTAAATTCCAGTGAGAATAGCACCTTTCTTAACAATATGAAAAGTTGAATTGTTAACTTGCTCCCTCCTTGGCGCGCCCAAATGTTTTTTTAAGTTCATAGGACTGCAAATCATATTATCGCAGGTAGACCTTTCTCCATATTTATCTTATGGTCTGTTCAATATTTTTGTTGCCAAGCGTATCGTGAGCTTTTTTATGAAATAAATTCTTCTTAAAAATACTACCACGATTCTGTATAAATAAATATGAGATTCATTGGAGAATATAAATAGAATTAAAAAAAATAAAAATTAAAAAATTAAATTTTAATAAATAAAAAGACAACAGGAATATTTAAATCTTAAAACGTAGAGTATTAAAAATATTAAAAACAAAAATTAAGTTGCAAGCTTATGGGTCCGCGTATCACTATCATTTGGATCAATATCGCCATCATCAAGTTTTGGCGTTAGTTCTTTCAATTGAGCTTCAGCCAAAGCAACAGGAATGCTGAATTCTATAAAAAAAGAAATTTCAATATTTATAATCACAAAAAATTAAGTATTTTTTTCCAACTTACGCCTTTCGCGATTTGGTTCGCTTTCAGCGGCAATAGACGGTTTGGATCGTCTTTTTGCTTGCTGTTCATTTTTAGCCTGCTCACAAAGACGAAATGCTTCTAGAAATTCATTGAGAGAAACTAGACCATCTTGATTTATATCCATCATGCGACGCATGTTCATGCATTGTTCGCGAGAACTTATGCCCGGTAAGTGTTGTTCAAGCAGGTCGCAGGCATTACTAAATTCATCGATAGATATATAGCCTGCAGAAAGGAAGGTAAAAAGAAATCATTTTGAATTTTTGAAAACCAGATTAAGAAAATGTTCTTAAAACCTAAAAACCCTTGGAAATGTTATAGAATAAAACCTAATAATTTAAATTAATTTAAACATCATACCAGGCCATTTTCTATTTTTGAAAATTATCGAAAAATTTTCGGAAGTAATGATACCGTAATTTATCGCTTGGACGAAATATATATGTTTACTAAAACATGGCCTCTTGAAAATGTTTTCGACACCGAAATTTTCTGTGATAGTTACCAAATATATAGACGTGATCGTGGATGCAAATGTTAGAGGTGGAGGCGTTTTAATAGCTGTGTCAACTTGCCTTTTCTCACAAGTTTTATTTACTGACTCAAACTTGGATATTCAGTTTATTACTGTTAAAATCAAATTAAATTAGAAAAAAAACATAATAATTAGTTCATCATACATTCCTACAAATTCACTGGAAACTGTACATTAGGAATATGCTTTAGGTGCCCCTGTAGGCCAGGTTCGACTCCCAACAAAGATCTTTGTTTTTTTTCACTACAAATTAAAAAAAATGACTGTCGGTGGGGCTGTTTAGTGATGAAGGCATACTCACTGAGCTGTCTTATACGACAGTTAATTTCCGTAACTATCCTTTCAGTTTTACCACCTGTCGCATCTCTTCTCTATCCCTTTCCTAAAGAATGTAGCACGGTACTTGACTAAATAGGCATTGTTGCCTGAAGTGCTACTTCTCTTTTTAGATCAGTGTGCATCGTGCTTGAATGATACGAAATTCGAAATAATCTTCAATGTGATCTAAAATAATTTTTGCAATTTTGTTAACACTAAGCGCCGCTCAGTATCATTTCCTCCAGTAATGAAACTTGATTCTTTTGAATCTGATGATAAATCAACAATCTTTTTGCTGACTATTTTTCCAACGTCATATTTTGATAAGCAATATGATCAAACTTTTGTATACGCTTTTCCTGAGTTATCAATTTTGGATATATCTATCGCACCTGTGGACGCAGTATTTGTATTTAATTATCTACCTAAACTAAAACTGTCATATTAATCCGGTCTTAATGGTATCCCGAGTTCTCTTCTCATCAATTGTGCTGCTGCTGCTTTAACTTCTCCTATAAAATATAATTGTTTGGATTTGTTCCGCCAAAGAATGAACTATTGTTTTCAATTCCTCCTCTTTACATCTATCCTGGCTGTTTGTTCCCAAACGGCGAGCGCTTTCGTTGTGAATACATCATCTTCTGGCAATGTTCTACGTGATACATTATGTATTCACATCGAAAGCGCTCATCATTTGCGAACAAATAGCCAGGAATAGCCAGGACGTTAACAGGAATTAAATATCAAGAATTGAGCTGTTATCCTTACACTCTTGAATAAATCACTTTATATGTGAAAATTTCATTGTATCACGTTGTAAAATTCAAGTAGCTTTTCCAAATTTTCAGGCTCCTTGTATATAATTTAACCGTTTTAATCGAGCCTCACGACATTGTGGCTCAGAATAGACCAGAACACTACGCTCATATTGGAATGTGTGTCGGGATGTTGCAAAAATTTGTCATCATTAGAAGCACTTTGCGTAACATTTTGCATAAAAATCTTCATCTTCACGCTTATAAAGTTCCAAAATCGTTTAAACTGAAAGGTCCATTTTCACTTAGGCGACTATGTAAACACAACTGACATTCACGAGACCCACAAATACTACTCGAACATTAAAAACCATTACATCTACAGAAAGTAACCTTATGGAGCTGTTTGTGTTAATGGACCAGTATTTTTTTTGAAAATCCACAAGGAAACGCCGTCACCGTGAATTCTCTGCGCCACCAAACCACGATAACAATTTTTTTTTGTGGCCACAATTGGGTAATGTTAACATCAGTAACCTTTAGTTTCAAGAGGGCGCCACAAGCCACACAGCCACGCAAACAATTCTGTTATTGCATGAGAAATGTCCTGGCCTTAAAATTATAGTTTTTCCATTCATTCGTTCTTGTGACTTAACACCGCTGGATTATTTTCCCTGTTTACTTGAACAACAGATAGATGAAAATCGGCAATGCATTGACGAAATAAGCGGAGCCCTATTGAAAAATGTGTCTCTTAATTTTATAAAATGGGCGAACGTCTGCCGAAATGCTTAAAGAATACTAAAAATCTGTGACAAGTTTAAGAACAAATGTGTTGTGAATAGTTGCAAATCCATATTATGTTACAAAAATGGCCTCTCAAAACCGTTTTCTTTAATTTTGTTTTGGAAGTTGTTATGAATATATACACGCAGAAAGCCATAGAATGCTGTAAGCCATAATCAGATGGTGGTCATACTACTGTGGATGAAAAGCAACGTCATTCACGCCCTAAGAAGCTGAAGACTAGCTTCTAGCAACAGGTCGCAAACCACCACTTCTTGCTAAAGAGTTGGAGACTCTCCAAATCCTGGTCCAGAACTCACGACTAGCATGCTCACTGGATCCAGATCATTCACCAGTTGTTCTCAGTAAAAGTGAGATGCTCCTGGCCCCCTAATCAAATTTATGAGTGGCTGCGAAACCACAACCACCACGATACTTCCGAAGGGTCAATGTCAATAATGAGCCAGAGAAACAGCTAAAAGGCTAAAGAGACAATTAGCGGAACTCTGGGGCTTACTGATTCCCGTGGAAATAACGTGGAGCTTCCAGTTGGCTCCCTGCTCGCCTTCGGAGGACTGGGCTCCCTTATACCCCATGGACGCAAGTCTAGTTGATTAAGTAATCCATAAAGACTGAAAAATGTGCTCCCGGGGGGATAAACGTTGAAATGCGAAAGCTTACCCGACTGATCTGTATCCAATATATGGAATATTGTCTCCAAATTGCCAACATTTTTATAAAGAGAGTCTGCGACACTGGTTTCTTGCTCCTCGGCTTCAATCTGGTTTATTTGAAAAATTAAAAACAAATTAAATTATTTTTACAAAAAAAAAATGATAAAAATTTAAACAACTCACTATTGTATCTGTGTCCAATAATTCCAAAGTGGTTAAATAATTAACCATGGAACCGGGAAGATCATCGCTAGAAGGAGCCAAACGAGAACGCAACAGACGCCATGGCAAACCTAAACTGGTGGCTTTTTCCATCGACTCACACCACTGGGCAATCGTAATTTTGCCTGTGCCAACAATAACAAATATTCAATTAAAATTTCCTTAACACTTAACGTCTTTTTTTTATCACCTTTATTATCAGGATCATATTTTTCGAATTCCTCCTTTAATTCATCACGTTTAGCCCTTAAGCGGGCACCCAATTCTTTTATAGCCGAACTCTCTACTATGCCAACTTTCTGGCGGAATGTTAATTGACGTGTCTTTGAGGCCGCCGATATATATTGCACAAAATGTGGCTCTAAATGTGGATTTAGCTTAACGTATGCACCCCGATTTGAACCAATTGTATAATAATTGGAAGCTGAAAATATTGTCAACACCTTGTCGTCATGCGTAAATTCATAGCCATCGACTTTACATTCATGTGAACGCACCAGCAAGTCAAGTTTATTATTTTCCAAAAATGTCTTTGTAACATCTGGTCCAAAATAGGCGCCAGCACCGCGTAAACTGTTAGGTATACAGCCGTCATAGGGCTGGGGATCACTCCACATAATATCGAAAAGCTAAAAAAAATATCGCGTATGAAATTTAATTAAACAACTACATTTTAACAAAAATTAAATTGATTAATTTTTATTGTGAGATTTTATTTTTAAAATTAATATAAAATTATTCAAATAAAATTTTTTTAAAAAATTTAAAAAAGGAAATATTTTAATTTTAATAAAGAAATTTTATGATTTCAATAACTTCCCGAGGCTTCCTTATTATTATTATTATTATTAACGCCTTAAGTTATGCTATATATTATCAGCTAAATAATTTTACTTTTACCTATAGAATGCCAAATAACTTTGCTATTAATTTTTAATGCCATTTTACGGCTTGAATACTATCCTGATCACTGAAAGATTTCTAAAGTTAAAATGATTCCAAAACCGGGTAAAGACCTAACCAAAACCGAGTCATATAGGCCCATAAGTCTATTACCAACTATTTCAAAGGTCTTCGAAAAGTTGCTTATGGATAAATTGTCTCCAAAGCTAAGGGATAGTCGGTGTATCCCAAACCATCAATTTGGTTTTAGAAGTAGACATAGCACAATTGAACAAACCCATAGATTGGTTCAGGTGATAAGAAGGACTTTTGAAGAGAAGAAGTATAGTTCAGCTATTTTTATTGATGTTTCTCAGGCTTTTGACAAAGTTTGGCATGAAGGTCTATTTCTGAAACTGACCGCACACTTGCCCTGTAATATAAGCAACCTATTAAAAAGCTACATAATTGGACGGAAATTTTCTGTTGTTGAAGGAGACTTCGTTAGTGTATCCAAACCAATTTCCTCAGGCGTACCACAAGGTAGCATTCTTGGACCAGTTTTATACTTGATATATACCTGCGATATGCCTGTAAGTGAAACTGTCCACACTTCTACGTTTGCTGATGATACAGCGTGTCTAAGTTCGCATGAAAACTCCCATCAAGTATCCATAAATCTTCAGCAACATATAACTCAGTTAGAGTTATGGTTAAAATTATGGAGAATTAAAGTGAACGTTCAAAAGTGCATTCATGTGACCCTCACCCTGCGAAGAGATAATTGTTCACCTGTTCGAATCAATAATCACATTGTTCCTCACCAGACGATACATCTTAGAAATATTTGCTTTGTTTTTTTTTATGACAATTTTCTTTTTTACCCAAAAGGTTAGGCCTGACATGGTCAGGACTAATGTAACTTTGGTTTTGAGGTTAGGAATGAATCAAGCCAATTTATAATACCATGTCCTGCTGTTAAGCGTATTCCAATAAGGTCGTTCTTTATGATTTTAAACAAAAAACTTTCCACCACTGCTTCTCAAATACAGGGTGTCTGCCGCGAAAGTATATTACTTTGTTTGTTTATAATTTTTGATTAAATGAAAGAGAGTGGATCTTATATTGATTAATGTTTTATTAAATGTCGGCAATATCAAATGTGCGAGCACACTTTTCACTGCATTATCAAATGTGCTACAGCTTCAGATTTACGAGACATCTTTCACTGATCTCATGATTAAGGGTAGGTCTTCTGTTTTACAGCTAGTTTTACAAGATATCCCCACAAAGAAGTTGGGGACAGTCAAATGAGGCGAAACATCATTTCTTGAAATAACTTGTTGTGGAAAGAGGTCTCGCAGTAATTCCATTGCTATAAGGGCTTAATGCGATGTGGCACCGTCTTGTTGATGCCACATGTTAATCAAGCCCAAAAGCTTGCAGTTGTGGCGTTAAACATTTTTCAATCATTATCACGATATCGCTCTCCATTCACAGTTACCGTTACGCGCCGTTTTCATTTTCAAAGAAGAGAGGTCCAATGATTCCTCCTCATTAAGTTGCACACTAGACTGTCACTTTTAATGGTTGCAAAGCTCACCTGTTGAATAATTTGAGGGTTTCCCATTCCCCAGAACCGACTATTCTGTTTATTCATATATCCATTCAATTGAAAAATGTGCCTCGTCATTCATTATGATATTTCCATGAAAATCGGGGTTGTCATGGGTCAACTGTAACATCCTATCGGCATATGTGCGGCAGCGCAAATGGTTTTATGGAGAAATCTCTTGTGTCAACTAAATCTTATATGGAAAACAAATGCAAATCCTTGTACAAAATTTGTGGCCAAAGTGTTCTTTTGAAGACAAAAACTCCTGAGCACGCGGCATCGAGTTGAGCTTTTAAACACTCTTTTAAACACTTTCTTGAGCAGCAGTTATGTTTTCAGCCGATCTTGCAGTACGTTGTGGTCCATACTTGGGCCTCTCACCTGCACATCCTCTTTCATCGAAATCATTCACTACACGATAAATAGTACGTTTTGTTGTCACGTTGTTTCTTCCAAAAATTTCACATAACCTTCTTATCGCCACAGTAATCGATGTTTGATTTTGATAAAATGTTTTAACGATTAAAACACGTTGATTTATCGAATATTTTTCTCTAATAAATTTGCCATGTGTCTACTTCACGTTTGCCAAATATGAACTGTTAAGACTAATGTTTACCAAAATGGCGGCAAAACAAAGTAGTATACCTTTCCGGCACACCTTCCCGGCAGACATCCTAAAGCTTTTGACCAGTCTTGCGTTGTCATTGTGGAAGACTAATTGTTGAATATTCTGATCATTTTTCGCTGATTGCTCTCTTCAAACGAATCATTTGCATACGTCCCTTGTGATGGCTTGTTTTGAGACTCCCGAGTTCTTCTTTCGTTTGATAACAATCTTCGTTGAGTAATACTTCCAATTCTTCTGGGTTAAAATCATCACTTTTAAATCGCGCAAATTATCGTTCACAAGTTTTTTGACCTGGTGCAGCATATTTAACGTAAGATTCTACCAACAAATTATAACTTTCAGCAGCTGTTATCTGCAAATCATAGAAGGTTATCCGATGTCCCCGCAAAATTCGATATTATTATGTTTTAATTTAGTTTCATTTATATTCGATTAGATTTGATTTCACCTCAAAGCGAATATTTCGTTGACCTTTTTTGCTTCAATTCTAGTTCTCTAAATCAATAAAAAATATTTTGTGTGTCTGCTTTAATTTTATTTTTTTTATTTTTCATTTCTATTTTCGACTTGAACACGCCTTTTAGATCAGTAATTGTGTTTACGCGCAAAGTAACGAACCTCCCTATTGTAAGCTTAACGAAATTCTCTTTTGCTAGTTCTCATTGCTCTAGAGATTTTCTTTGTTTAAGCTACATTTCATACTCTTTTATACCCCGCTCAAGGTACGTTGTACATTCTAACCCCAATTAATACTTATTTTAAATAAATGTACGTTTTATAACGTTTTAAGAAAATATTAATTTAATTTCTTTGTTTTATTTTCAAATAATTTTCGGAAATAAATTATTTTTACGAAAACAAATTGTGATTGTTTTATTTATTGAATCGACTAAAATAAAGAAACGATTTGTTCACGTTTTCATTTTTGTAATTTGATATTAAAATATAATTAAAATAAGATTTACCACAGATGTGTGCTTTTATTTGTAGAACAACAACATGTTTACAACTTAATAAGGACAGCGTAGCTGCAAGTATTAATGTCAATTTAAGATGTTTGCTACATCACGTCATTCAAGTAACGTGAACAAATTGCATGTAAATTAAGTCACGTATACGGCTGATTTTTTTTTTTTTTTGTTTTGCAAACACACTTTGTCATTTTTCGTGAAAAGAAGGAAAGCAGGGTCCTTAATAAATCATCAGGAAAACACACATTTGAGAGAGCATTAGAGGTAACAAATTTCATTTCATTTTTTAATTGAGCGACTTACAGCACCAGCTGTAACTTATAAGTCATGTGCTCTAAGTACATCAATTATTTTTTGAAAGCACAGGATGATTTAAAATTTATTTTGAATTATTTGTTTTACTGTGATTATTTGTTAACGTGGTTGGTTGTGCAGGTTTGTTATTTGCCTCTATATAAAGGGTTTCTCATCAAGAAGTTTGTTTTGTAAAACAAAATAAAACAAAAAGTTTAAATTAAGATGATTCAAATTTTTATTATATTAAGAAGAGCAGAATTCGGCAATTGTGAATGAAAAATGTTAACTGGCAAATGTCCACCACGATCACGCTAACAGATGTCGATTCTTTCATCAAAGTTTTTAATAATTTTTTATTTCGTTTATCACATCACGGATTTTGACTTTTAAGGCCTTAATCAATTTGATTGGTTCCGTATAGACTCTGTCCTCGACATAACCTCACAAAAAGGTAATCCAGTGGTGGAAAATCACACGATCTGGCTGGCCACTTAACTGATGATTGTCGTGAAATTACGTGATCGGGAAATTTGGTTTGCAATAAATTGATCGTTTCATTAGCTGTGCGACATGTGGCACCGTTATTTTGACACCAGATGTCAGTAATATCCACATCGTCAATTATTATAGGCCAAAATTTAGTTGTTAGCATCTCGCGATACCGTAATCAATTGACCGTTACCTCATTTTCAGCCTCCATAGGCTCTAGGATTTTCAGAAGCCCAAATGCGACAACTTTGCTTGACCAGTGAAAATGGGCTTCGTCTGTAAAATGATTTTTTCATAAAAACCAGCCTGTTGATCATTAATGAATTGAGCGAATTTACAACGATGTGAACCCTGTAAAGCTTCAAAGTCAAATCCTTGCGGTGGTTTTGGATAACCCCCAATTGTTGAGAAGGAATTAACTAACAAATTTACGTCTGCTTCAACACTGTAGCTTACGGCTGCATTGTTTTCAGTTGAACGACCCAGTGGAACACGTGTTGGTGTTCGTGCAGTTTGTATCGAGCCGGTCTGTTTAAACTAAACGAACAAATACTAAATAGCGGTCTCAGAAGGATGATTATTATGTTTTAAAATATCACGAGTTTTACGAAATGTAACTTTAGCAGAGCCACCATTTTCATAGTTGTTTTTAATAATTTTAATGCGATTTTCGTGCGAAATTGAATTCATTGTTACAATTGCCAATGCATCTACTACGAATACGTCAAAAAATTAAATGTCAAAACTATCATGTTGTTGGTGTAGCCATTTCTTAAGAATTATGAATTAAATCCCATAAAATTAGATTAGGCAAATCATTTACGATAGAATATGAGAAAATTTGTAAATTTTTTTTATAGGGAAAATAATTCGTGACAGGGGAAATAAAATTTCTGTTTCAAAGAATTAAATTAATTCTAATCTGTGCTGAATTTAAATTACGGGTTATTTGTTTTTTTTTTTGTCTTATCTAAATTTATTATTAGAGTACAAGAAATTAATTTTAGCATTCGCCAATTTTTATATAAAAAAATTACACAGGTTTGCAACCCGGTAGCGGTTTCTATAAATTAAGCGGTTAAGTTAAGAATATTGCAGTCATTTTGCTGAATACAGAGGGAGCTAGAGCTAATACTAGTAATAGTGGAATATTAGTCGAATAGTCTCTAATACATCTTGTGTTAAGCAATTTGACTACAAAAATTTCATTAAGTGAGCAATTTCTCACTTATGTTATAGAAACGAGGCACTAATATTTTTTTTCAATTATACCTGCAGTGGTAGCTTCGTTTGTTTTTCTTATTCAAGTTATAATACTTAGTTGCTTTATACTGTGATAGCCGTCGTATAAGCAGCAGTCGTCCTAATTTTATCTGTTGCTACAACACTCAACATCGAAGTTGTTCACAACTATTGGCGAGAGTATAGAGTATTAACTTTTACATTTAATGTGATTATTATCTTCAAGCGAAACTTAAAACTACTGCAGTCAGACAATGATTTCTAATTTAAGATCTGGAAGCACGATTTGTAAGCCGCAAACTAAGAAGCCATATTATTATAAACTGCAAAATCGTTTACGCCTTCAATTGCTGAGTTAACTAGAGAACTTGTGAGTGAAAAATCCACAAGATCTGTATGACATCGAGTTGTTGATATCAATGGTGGGTAGACTTTTTCGGATTTCGATTGAGCTTTTTTTTAAACAAAGTTTAGATAACGCAGCACTCACTCACTTTAGACATAAGTTTGCCATATTTCCCAACTTTATTAAAGCATACAATGACTAAGTTTGGCCCGCTCATGTGTGATACTCTTCGATATTTAGAACAGAAAAAAATCTACCAGTGATATAATAACCATACGACTTAAGAAGAGTCCGTCTTTGACATAGCGACGCGTTATAAGGCGTTGAGTCGAAAGCCCTCATAATGTCTTGATTTTAGTAAAAACAGTTCCATATTATTAAGGCATCTCACGCCTCATGAGAGAACAACTTTTTCTTTTTTTTTTTTTCTTCCTCGGACCACCAGCATTCAGGGGATGACCCCTACACATGCAATTTATTGTGCCGGAATTAGGTTATTGGCAGGAAACAAAGAGGGTGTAGTGTTTGTGGCCATTTAACATGAACTTTCTTTCCAACATTGAAAGTGAGAGGAAAGACCTCTGGAGGGAGGGAATTTGTTCCACATATGAACTGTTTTGCTAAAAAACAAATTTTCCCTGTGATGAGTAGTGCGATTCACTGTAAAATCGATCACAAATAGATAAGCTCTCAGCGAAAATCAAGTTAAATGCGAAAACGTGCGAGTAACGGGAACAGGTTTCCTATTTTCATTAGAGCACTTACTTGTAGTAACGATAGAACAGTGAAATACATCCCACATTGCGTCGATACTCTATAGAATTAAGAGAGCTGGATATTCTACTATCCCCAGTAAGCCTCTTGGCCCTCTCCTGTATGCTGTCGAGCAACTCCAACTCCGACTCGTACATGAAAGTTGTATTCTATTTTTGGATAGTGCGAAGATCGGATGGAGTGAAGCATCTCTTATACCATTTTAGAAAACCGACGCACTTAAAAGCTTCTTTAGAAATTTGAAAAATGTGTTGAGTCCATCGAACATCACACTGAATTTTCAAGAGCGTCCGATTTCGTAATACCTATATCACCCATAGTAACAGACGCAGCATCATTTCCGTACACAGATCTATGCGTAAGCATGTCACATTGGGTCTTACGGGCATTAAAATCGACTCTATTTACACGATCCCATTCCAAGATGTTCGCGAAATCGTGATTGAACGTATCATTAATGTTTCACCTTTTGAAACTCACCTCCAACTGGTTCGATCTATTACTAAATTAATACGAATGACAAATGGTGCTGTCATCTGCGACACAGTATAATTATTAGAAAAATAATAATTACGGTAGGAGAAAGATCAGAGTCTTCCGGTACCCCTGAATTAATCTTGAACTTGTCTGATGAAATCCCATCTATGCATTTTGGTATGCTACTCCAAGAGAGTATATCTATATTTTGAATGTTATTACAAACTCCTTACAAATGTATCTAAAGGCGATTCATTTAAAATTGAAAATTCTTTAACTTTCGTATTCCCTTCACCAAAAAGTCATACAAAATCTAGACTTCATTTTTTTACAATTTTGTTCCACTGTTAAATAGAAAACTAAACTATAAACGATAAACTTATTTTTTAAATTAAAACTTGTAACACACAACAATGCTAACAGTATCAGTATCCGTATCTGTTCACTATATTTCGTGTTTTGATTATAAACTTTTGTTTTAACAAAATTGTTGTTGTTGTTGTTGTTTTTTGTCATCAGCAGTATGACATGATAAGTCTAGCATTTATGACAACTTCCAACATTTTTCTGAATGGAAAAAGGCGGCGAACATTTAAACGTGTTATCGCATTAATTTCAGACACGCAGGCAAAAATTATAATTTAAACTTTATTGTTTTGTTTCTAATCATAGTGTTTTGAAATTGTTGTCTATTTAATTTAAACATTAAATTTAATTATCTTCATTTAATTGTTTTGTTTTTCTATATGAAGGAAATTGTGAAGAACCTTAAGCATTAGATGTGAAAAGAATTGAAAAGAAGAAAGAAAAATTAAGAAATAAGTATTAGGAATTCGATTATACTTTTGCTTAATAAGAAATCGATTGAAGTGTCCTACAATTGTCAGCAAACTTGTTATACCCCACTTGTTTCTCCTATCCTATCCTATCCTCATTTCAACGCTATTGACTCTTTCGCAGATGACAGCACCATTTGTCATTCGTATTCATTTGGTAATAGACTGCACCAGTTGGAGGTCAGATCCAAATCCAATCATGATCTCGCGACAATCTTAAAATGGAGTCATGTAAATACATTCGATTTTAATGTCCGTAAGACACAATGTTTGGAAAAGGTGCTGCATCTGTTACTGTGGGTGATATAAGTATTACGGAATCGGAAGCTTCTAATGTTTTTCGCATAAAAATTCAATGTGATGTTCGATAGACTAAACACAATTTTCAAATTCCTAAAGAAGCTTTCAAGTGGCTCGGTTTTCTAAATCGGTGTGTAAGAGATACTTCACTCCATCCGACCTTCGTACTATTTATACCACCTATATCCGTCCAAAGAAGGGCCGGAGTTGTTCGACCGCGTACAGGAGAGGGCCAAGAGGCTCATTGGGGTTAGTAGGGTATCCAACTCTATTGATTCTCTAGAGCATCGAAGCAATGTGCGATGTATTTCACTGTTTTATAGTTACTACAATGGTAAGTGCTCTAATAAAATTAGGGAAATTGTTCAAACGTTTTCGCGTTTAATTCGATTTTCGTTGAGATTTTCCAGTGAATCGCACTACACATTACACAAGGAAAATTTATTTTTGAGAAGAAGAATCCGTATGTAGAATAAACTTCCTTCAGAGTTCTTTCCTGTCACTTTCAACGTAGGAATGTCCACAAACACTACTCCCTCTTTCCACCATAACCTAATTGCCTAGTGCAGGCACATTGCATTGCAGGTGCGGGGTTCATCCCCTGTGATTTTTCTGGCCAGCATAATCGACGAAATGTGTATACAGTTGAGAGAATAGTGTGCTTAAGTGCTTTTTCGCCCAGTTTATACTGCGGACAGCATTGCTATTGTTTGCGGCAGAAGAGTCATCATTTTCGACGCTTAACATCCTTACAAGGTTTAAATATGCCACGAGCTGAAACCTACTGACTATTTCAAGTGTCATCAATACGAAAAATGGTTGTTTGAACAGACACAAGTGAATGGTAACACTTTCACCTCGATTGATTCATTAAAAAGCAGAATTGCCACATTTGAGAAAATGATAAAATCAGCAGTGATTTTTGAAAAGACAATGCATCCACAAAGAGTGAGCTTTTCATGAGGTTCATGGGCTGACGCCATCATCGAGTCGTACTTCTAAGAAAATGAGTTCAGCCAAGCAGTTACCGTGAATGATGTCCGCTATCGCGAGATAATAACGGGCTTTTTGTGACCAGAAGTTGAAGATATTCATCTAGATAATATCTAGATAATATGCAAAACGATGGTCCCACCTGCAACACAGTCAATGAAGTAAAGGCTCTTTGCACAGAATATTCAGTAACCGTATTAACTCCCGACATGGAAATATTAATTTGCCGCCGTATTTCAATAAGCCAAGAACAATTCAAGAGCTAAAAAATTAGATAATTCGTCACATTAGCAGCATTGAACCTGTATTTTGCATCAGAGTCATTACAAATTTGAATCATCGGCTAGAGGCATGCCACTGAAGGTGAAAAAAGTACTTGGCCGATATTTTGCTTCACACATAAATCCTTCTATCACAAGAAAGAAATATTAATTGTTTGAAAACTTTCCGTTCTATTTACAATTAGCAAGATGATTTTTAGTTGGACCACGCTTAGATTCGGAAAATTTGCTGCTCTAAAAAGAAAAAAATTTATGTTGCGAAAAAATTTTTATAAATTATTTTTGCGAAGAAATTTTAAATTTAGAACTCGTATATTGCCGCTCATACACACACTAGAGTTTTCTCTATTACAATAGTGATAAATTTCATTTTCAAGCCATTTCGCTCGTACATAATTTTAACAATTTAATTTATAACTCGTGACAGGCTTTTATTTTATGTTTAGAGCTTTTGTTTTTAATATGCCATCTTTATCATTTTAGAATTATTTATCACAAGTACTTAGTGAAACAACAAAAAGAAGAAGAAGAAGAAGAAGAAAAATAACACCCTTTAAACAGGTTGCAGAATAGAAACTATGCGAAAAATAAATCACGTACAAAATTGTGGGTAGACGATCAAGTATGTGCTGTCAAGCATGTTTTCTCACATGCGTGTTTTCATTACAAATTGTGACGGAAATATAAATTAATTTATCATAACAGAAAATAAACTGTACAGTTACTGTGTTGTTTATAAAACATTTGAAAACTAAATGGTGTCTCAAAATTTATCAAAGATTTTAATAGAAATCTTAAAGAGAAATTTGTCTACAAAAAATAAACATTTTTTTTCCGATATTTCTATTAACAGTCGACACAAAGTTAAAATTTTAGTTAAAATAATTTAATTTTAATTTTAATAAAAAAAGCTAAACAAAAAATTTAGAAAGAAAAGAAACCAATGAGACCCCAACACTAAAAATAGAAATAAAGAAGACAAAGAGACAAGCGATACAACACGACGGTATACTTTCACTTACACAGAGAACCAGAAATATACAGACTAACAAAACTTTTTTCACAAAGAAAGTTTACTCACAGCATTACGAGGGCTGCTATTTATATTTGTGGCCTAAGGATGAAAACACAAGCATTTAAAGACAAAATCCATTTTATTGTTTTTCAAAATATTCTCCATGAAGATTTATACACTTTTGTATGCGTTTGAACCAATTTTCAAAGCAGATTTTCCACTCCGATTTAGGTACTTCTAAAGCACGAGTTTTGAATGCAGAAACTGCTTCTTCAGGTGTAGGAAACCGTTGTCCACGTAGTTTTTTCTTGATGCTCGGAAACAAAAAGAATTCATTAGGTGGCAAGTCAGGGCTGTACGGCGGATGACCCATCAATTCAATGTTTTGCCCTGTCAAAAACTTCATTGTTTTAGCCGATCGGTGACAGCTCGCATTGTCGTGTTGCAGAATGATGTGTCTTTTCTTTGACTTTTCCCGAAGTTGCTCAAAGACTTCTGGCAAACAAATAGTGGTGTACCATGCCGAATTAATCGTCTTACGTTACTTTAATGGCACAGTCGCTACATGACCGGTAATGCCGAAGAAACAGGCAACCATTTGCTTTGATGCGCTTCTTCCACGAACAATTTTGGTGGGATTTCGCTCGTCTTGAAAGACCCATACGGTGGATTGCTGTTTTGTTTCAGAATCCTATGAGTATATCCATGATTCGCCACCCGTGCAGATATTATAAACTGCTTTTGATACAGCTTGAGCGAATTTCTGCAACATTTTCTTGCACCAATCAACACGAGCATTCTTTTATGCGTCTGTCAGGTTATGCGGTATCCAACGTGAACACACCTCTTTTTACATGCAAATGTTCATGCAATATCTTATTGATGCTTGTCATACTAATTCCTACAGATGCCTCAATCTCGCGATATATTACATGACGATCATGCTTTATCAGCTCATGCACAGCTGCGATGTTTTCTGGCACAACAACCGTTGTCGGCCACGATTGAATTCGTTATACCAGTTTTTAATGGTGCTGTAAGAAGGTGCTTCATTACCATATAAGGAATAAAGTTCATCTGTGCACTGTTGTCGTGTCAGGCCACGTCGAAAGTTATGAAAAATTATTGCACGAAAATGTTCACGAGTTAATTCCATTTTCTCCTAAGATCACTTTTTCAACCTGCTATCACTAACACTAAAAACAATAAAATGACAAAATGTTTTGGTTGAGATTATGTTTAACAATGTGAAGGTTGCACTGGAAACATTAGCTGGTGCCTAGCAACAGTCAGTGTTACCAGGCCAGAAATATAAATAGCAGCCCTCGCAAAACCCGGCAACACTCTAAAACATGATCTCAGGACATCGACAGAAACAACTAATAAATTTAGTTCCGCTGGTGTATATAGACTCACTTGTACCTGCAAACATACAGGGTGACCGCCGGGAAGATATACTGCTTTGTTCGTTTATAATTTTGATTAAATGAAAGAGAATATATGAAACACAATATCAGATAAGTGTACGCCTCTGTTAGCCTCACAAATGCGAGCCCTTTTTGAGCACATTTTTCATTACATTCTCACACATTTCACGCTGTATTTCCTTAATTTCATTACGAATATTTTGTTTGAGCTGCTCACGCGTTTCTGATTTGTTTGCTTAAACCTTAATTTTCAGATATTCCCCGACAAAAAGAAGTCCGGAGGAGTTAAATCAAGCTACCATGGAAGCCAATTAACATCACCATTTCTTGAAATAACTTGTTGTGGAAATAGGTCTTGCAGTAATTCCATTGTAAGGCTGACTGTATGGGATGTGGCAGCGTATTATTGATACCAAGTGTTAAACGAGGCCAAAGTATGCAACGAAATCCCATGATCATTTTTAAAATATATTAAAAATCGCAATCCTTAATGTTCATTGACCTAAAGAATATTGCATCAAATATTTGGTCGTACTACAGAGTTGGAAAAGCTTTCGCAAAGGAAAAAGAAATTCCGAGAATTAAAATTTGCTTAAAATATACAATTTTATTAGTGTAGCCCAAAATTGATTGAACTATGTGCTAAATAGTTAAAGGAAGAGGAGTGACAGAGAAACTAAAATGTTAGATCCAAAGCACTACGATTGAGCCTTGCTTAAAAAAAAGGGAAACTTTACTGACAGATGCAAAAATTAATTTAAAGCGTCATTAATAATATTATCATTTTAACTTTACGTGGTAAAGTTTTCAGGGTAATTTCATAGGCTAAAACCACAATTAATGTGACAATATTAAATATCTTGTTCTTCTTCGAATTCGTCATCTTCATCGGCGATTGTTTCTTGGTATTGTTGATATTCTGATACCAAATCTTCTATGCTGCTTTCGGCTTCTGTGAATTTCATTTCATCTACACCCTCGCCAGTGTAGCAATGCAACAAAGCTTTTCTGCGGAACATAGCAGTGAATTGTTTAGAAATACGTTTAAAAAGTTCTTGAACAGCGGTTGCGTTACCAATAAAGCTGGCAGACATTTTTAATCCTCTGGGTAATATGCTGCAGACGGCTGTGTTTTCATGGTTTGGAATCCATTCAACAAAATGTGAATTTGTTTTGAATGTTAAGCATTTGTTCATCAACTTCCTTCATAGATATGCGTCTACGGAAAATGGCCGCTACGGTTAAGTAGCGACCATGGTGAGGATCACAAGCAGCCATTATATTCTTGGCGTCAAAAATTTGCTATGTTAGCTCTGGAACAGTAAGAGTATGATATTGCTGGGAGCCTCTAGATTTAAGTGAAGCAAAACAAGGTATGAAAAAGTGTTGACAGCGCAAGGAAACCATGCCGACGGCCAACTTACGAAGATCGGCATTTAATTGACCGAGGAAATGCAGACAATTTGTTACTCCAGACATAGTCAATGACACTAAATGGTTGAAGTCACCAAGTATGTGGGGGTTACTAATTTCAAGGAGTGGAAAGAGATGTCATACAGGGTGCCGTTGTCGACCAATTTATGTATCTTCACTCCATCCGATCTTCGTACTGTTTATGCCACCTATATCCGTCCAAAAATAGAATACAACTCTCATTTATGGCCCGGCGCCCCAAAGTCTATTTTGAAGTTGGTCGACCGCGTACAGGAGAGGGCCAAAAGGCTCATTGGGGACGGTAGGGTAACCAACTCTATTGATTCCCTAGAGCATCGACGCAATATAAGTTCTATTTCACTGTTTTCTCGTTACCACAATGGTAAGTGCTCTAAGGAAATTAGGGAATTTGTTCCCGAAACTCGCACGTTTTTGCGTTTGACTCGATTTTCATTGAGAGCGCATTACAGGGAAAATTTGGTTTTTAGCAAAACACTTCGTATGTGGAATAAACCTCCTTCAGAAGTCTTTTCTGTCCTTTTCAATGGAGGGAAATTCATATCGAATGTCCACAAACCCTACCCCCTCTTCCTCCTCCCCATAATCTAATTTCCTAGTTCTGGTGCAATGCATTGCATGAGTAGCGGTCATCTCCTGAGTGCTGATCCGAACAAGAAAAAATATTATTAAATATCCTTTTTCCTTCCAAACGTTAATACAAAATTCATTTATATGTTTTCGTAACATCTCTACCAAAAATTCATTGGTACAATTGACTGACATTTAAAATGAACTTGTATTACGCCAGCAAAAAAATAAAAATAATAATATTAAAAAACTATTTTAAAAGCCAAGGATAGTTGCTATAACTTTAAGTATGTCCTTTAAACTGTTTTTTAGTGTTGTTATGGGCTTTTGTCCTTTTGTTCGTTTTTTTTGTTTTAACGATAAAATCAATAAAGATAAAACGAAAGTTTTCAAGCACCAAATAAATGAAATTTATTACTTCCGTTGTATAGAAACATGCTCACTTTGCTACCACCACTTGTCAGGTGGCATGAAAGAAATGTGCAACAAATATTAGGCAGCCATTTGTTTTATTTTTTTCGTTTAGAAATTGTTGGTTAGTGAAGCATTTGTAATGCAGTCCATTATTTAGTTAAAGTGATATTTTTTGTTTGTTTTTTTTTAGTTTTAAAAAATGTATGGGAAAATTATTAAGACATTTTTGGATTTCCCTTTAGTGCCTCCACATTTATGTGTGTGCATGTTTTAAGCAGGATGTGGGTGTTTTCAGCAGTGTAAGAGAAATTTGATTAGTTTTTTTTTTTTAGAATAATAAATAATTTTTAAAATAATAGAAAATATTTTACTGAAGGAAGTCAGTTTTTATTTTTGGTGTCACTTCAAATTAAGTGTGGGTGGTAACTTAAAAGGAAATGCCATTTTAATCGGTTTCGTGTCACAAAATAATATGAGTAAACAATAGGCTTAACAGTTTTCATTAAACTTTTTGTAAAACGAAAGACCAAAATATTTTCCTGTGGTTCGAAGGACCACAAATATGAAGAAATAATTTATAATGATTGAATAGCTCCCTAAAAATTAATAGAATATCAATTTTAATTTTTTTTCTAATTAGGTCCAACATATGTATATTGGCCTTCTCGTAAAATGGTATAAATATTTGTTAAGTAACGTAAACTAATACGATTTATTTGATAGTTCTAATAAAACAACAAATTCAGCAAACACCTTTATAATCTAAGAACACGTAATGGCTTTCCACTTTAGTAGAGTAGTTATCCATATGACAACTACTTTACATTATTCTTACAGGGCTCGAAGGACCAGACAATATTCTTTACTGGTTCGAAGGATGATAAATGTACCGAATCTAATTACAGGTAATAGTGATTTATAATTTAATGGTCCCGTCCCGTTCACTCAGTCTTTATTCTTCATATCATTTCGCATCAAAATTCGGATTAAGAGTCGATCGATTTATCGGTTCCGTCTAACACAAATATACGTGAATAATTCTTTGCCCTTAAAACATTACTACGCTCTTTTTATCAAACTTCTTGCTCATTCTTGTGAAAAGGGGAAAAAGTGAATAATTCGTGGTAATGAAACCATAAACTTTTCAGATCAAAGAATCATAGTCAAGCATAATTTAAAGCTTTGTAAATCCAATAGCCATTTTGGACAATTCATTTTATAGCTTTACAGCGGCCTACGAAGTTTTATTGTGAACTGGTAACAGCATGTGTTCTTTATGACTTAACAAGCCTGAACTGGCTTTAACATGTCGAATAATCGAATGGTTAAAATTTGAGATATTATTGATTCTAGAGGCATTTTACTTGATATTTTCCACTTTAAATGATCAGATGAATTCTAAAAAGCCATTCTTTTATTTCAATATGATGATAATCAACACTTTCCAGCGACAGCATTGATCTTCCTACTCATCACTATGTCTCGGGAGAAAACTGTCCAAATCGCTTTTTATCATGTCATTTATATTTACTTCTGACGCGCTGCTGATAGAGATCCTCAATTAAAATTTTAGTTAATGCTGAAAATAACATTTTCACCCATTATGCGCTACCTTCTTTCTCACCATCTTCATTGCTTTTTCATTCATTCTTTTACCAGGACTGCACTTGGAAAGTAGCCCACTGCTAGGTTTGTCTAATTATCTAAGCGCATCAGCCATCTTTTTTATGGTTGTTATGGAATCAAATTATAAACAGATCTTATTCAGTACGATATCATTCCGTAATTCTTTGGGGTTTATGGTCATTTTAATGTAACGGGTATTTGAATCATAATCACATATTTGCTCACGTTTATAAGGTTAATTTTGACTCCAGAGTTAAAGCCTACTGACCATTTTAGGCAAAAACGGTAACATTACAAGGAAAGTTGGGTTCAGCTAATGAGTCACACTCTCACGGTTCACTGGTTGGTGCCAACTTCGGCCATAACTCTTTAAAAATAAGATCGTCTAAGCAGTTACTGTGAATATTGTTCGCTATCGCCAGATGATAACAGACTTCTTGTAGCCCGAATTTGAGAATATGAACCAGAATGATATATGGTTCCAACAGTATGGTGTCACTTGCCACACAGGCAACGCAACAATGACTCTTTGGACCATTAAATTAAATGGTGGTATTATCTCATGCCGTGGCGATGTTAATTGGCCATCACGATAATGTGATTTGATATCGTTGGATTTAGTTTTTTAGAAATATTTAAAATAAATAGCCAAAAACAATTCTAAAGCTAAAGAATAAGATAATTCGCTACATTAACGACATTGAATCTCAATTAGGTTTCAGAGCCATTAAAAATGTAGACCATCGGATAGAGGTATGCCACCGAAGCTGTTGCGAGCATTTTGCCGATATTTTATTTCACACATAACTGTCATAGATTCACCCTTTAGTGAATGAATCTCTTACCGCTTTTTCCCCCGGGTGCACATATATATGATCTTTATAGAACTTGTACTATCTAGACACAGTGCAACTAGGGAAAAAGGGAGCCCAGTCCCCTGAAGTCAGCAGGGGTACAACCGGAAACTCCACTTTATTTTCACGGGAATCAGTAAGCTCGCTGTCTCTTTAGACATTTAATAGTTCTCTGGCTGATTATTGAGGTTGGCCCCTATATGGGAGTATCGTGGTGGTTGTGGTTTCGCGGCCCCATAACAGTATAATGGTTATTATGGTGGCCAGGATCATTTCGTCGTTAATGACACGCTAGGTGAATGATCCAGTCCAGTGAGCATGCTAGTCATGTGTTCTGGACAGGAATTGGAAAGTCTCCAACTCTTAAGCAAGGAGTGATGATTTGCAGCCCTGCTCTGGAATCATCGAAGTTGCAACTAGAAAGTTCTGTTGCATAGCATTATAGCTTCGGCTTCCTAGGACGAGCATGACGTCCCAAATTATGCAGTGGTTTGGTCCACCATCTGATTAAGGCTTAATGGCCAGGAGCGGATGTAAATCAAATCACACCTGCTTCCCTTCTAGCTACATCACTGTTAGGCAAGCGATTCTCGTATCAGGCTGCATTGTGTAGGTAACCCCTTTTAAAGGAAACTATCACTCTATTGAAAACACTGGAAATCATCACCTAAATAGGCTAAATCAGAATGTAGTTCCTTACGAGGGTCATTTGATGACTCTGCAAATTTTTTATTACTACCAAATAATAGTTTTTCTGAATGACGTTTCTTTTAGTGTGACTTTTTCATTCGCTTTAGCGTGACTTTTTAACAATTTTCTTAGGCATTGAAGAAACTAATGTTGGATTTTAAGCGCAAATAGTGCTTATCTGCCACCAACTTGTTCGCCAATAGCCATACTTTGGTGTACATTCATACCACCTGCAAAAAGCCGACTTCTTCTGTCAACAATTATGAAACGTTAAGGAGGAGTGTCTTCGGAGCAAGCAATTTTTTTAAGAAATTAAAAAAAAACCGCACTTATGATTTAGCAGGGAATAAAATCGTATCATGACATCTCCTGTGCTTATTTTCGTATCCAATTTTTTATAAAAAAATGTCTTCTTTGAAAAGAGTTGTTGACATATTTAGTGACATCTGGCACTCGAACCTCCTTTACATCCTCTAAGAATTTTATTTTTTATTTAATGTACCACTAAACTGTATATTGCTGCATACACCCCCCTTAGCTTTTGTTACATGAACTCGCAAAAAGTTTTTGACCACGAGACCATCTCCCAGCAATGTTTCTCAAACATAAACTAATTGATGCAGATTTCTTAAAATTTGCCACTTGTCTGCCTTAAAGGGGTAGTTAGCAGAAGTAACATTTTTTTCTGAACCACGAGGTTAGTTCAAAAAGTCCTTTGAACTGCTCTTAAATTTAAAATCTTTTTAAATTTGCGAACATTAAGGCCACGACCACTTTAAATTTAAACAATTTAAATTTTATTTTAACAATAATAATTAAAAAAAGCTTTAAAGTTTGACAGCAATAAAAATAAATTTTGTTAGTTTTTAAATTTTTCCATAAAAAAAGAAAAAAAACATTTATTTAATACTTTAATAATTTATTTACCTGTCTCCATTCTATTTTGTCAATAGCATCGCCATTATTTAGTTCCACAGGAGGTCGCAAAATTGACACATACTAAAGCAGTTGATGTACAGCCAGCCAAATTCACATCCAAACAACCAAACAAGAAAAATAGATAGAAATACACAAAAAAACTTTTTGATTAAGTACAAAAGTAAAAGTATGCTTAAGGATATTTTAAAAGTATTTATATAGAGGTGGTGCCACAAGCTACACACTTCAACGACTAAAAGTCATAAGAGAAAGAACAAGAAATGAGAAATCGATTTTACTCTGGCCCCAAAAAAATAAAACTAATCCAAATAATGCCTTAAGATATTCTAGGGATTAAACTTAATGAAGATAATAATTTTATTTTGTGCTCCTAAATTTGTTATAAAATGAAATTATTTTTATCAAAAAAAATCCTTGCAGGAGCTGCGAACCTGACTAAAAGTTATCAGTATAACGTCTATAAACTTAAACATACTCATAGAGTGTAATGAAGTGTAAAAGTACACAAGCCATCTATTAACTGATTTTATTATATTAGGTACGAGGGCTGTCGTATCAGTGCTTTGCACAAGTTACACTATAAATTTATAGTATTAAAACAAAATCAGGTAGCTACTGAAATCTCAACGATTTCTATACTGTTAATTCACATTCTTTACCACAGTGAAATTTTTCAGACAGTCAGCCGTGTACTTCCGTGTTTGTAAATCTATTTTATAGTGGAAGTGCAGCGTCAAACATATTTTTGAGAAATCCTTAAATTTCTTTTCATCAAAAGTCCAATTTTAATTCCATGAAAATGTACTTTTAATATTTTTTATGAAGGACCAAAACATTTTTACCATGTTCGAAGGACCAGAATTTGACATTTCTTTAGTTCAGCGTTTGACAAATTCAATCCTTAAGAGGTGCAGAGTTCAGTAGTGCATTGAGATTAAGGCCTGTTCAAATCAAAATGCATTCCGTGACACTTCAGGATTTTTGTACAAATGCATCCCTGATCACAAGAATGATGCGCAAGTTTTAGCATACCGGATCTATAAGAAATGGTATAGCAGCTGTGCATGCTTGCCCAGTTCGTTCAGCGGAAAACATTCCTACTGTTCGCAATACTAGTTGTCACGCCCAACAACTAAATATCTCACGAAATCCCTAATGCGAATTTTAAATAAACATTTTAATTTACACACTTACAAGGTTCAATGGACTCAATGATCAGCAGACTTTAACTGGCCACTTCAAGCATCATCTATAAACCAAATGTTTGATTAAATAGACAGGAGTGAATGGTGGTAGGTGACTTTACACAGAAAATCGTCTTCAGCCACGAGACATACTTTCACCTTAGCGGATTCGTTAAAAAGCAGAATTACCACATTTGGGGACATGAGAATAAACGAGTGATTGTTAGAAAGTCGATGCAGCCAGAAAAAGTGACTGTTTGGTGTGGGTTAAGGGCTGGCGATGCTATAGAGCTGCTAAATGATAAAGTACTTTTTATAACTGAGGATATTGAGCTGGATGATATTGCCAAACAATCAAAGAAACAACGGCTCTTTTGAGCGAGATACCCACGTTATCCCATGATGTGACAACGTTACTTCCCCGCAATGATCATGTGATTTAACGTCGCTGGATTTATTTAAAATAAAATAGAGAACATCAATTCACCAAAAACAGTTAAAAAACTTTAAAGATGAAATAATTCATTACACCACATGATAGCTTCTTTACATCATTCTTAAGATACTTTATACGGCTCGAAGGACCAAGAATGTCTTAAGTGGTTTGAAAGACCATATTTTACAGATAATGGCGATTTATACTCCATGTGAATTGATGAATGTTTTTCAAATCAAATTGAATCACAATTTTTTTCAACAATTACAAGGTGGTTCAAAATGTGTTACGTTTTCAAAAAATTAGAAGTAAATATCGTATTCTCTTTTATCGAGGCATTTAATTTGATTTATTGATTTATATTTAATTTGGTTTGGTATTTAAACATAAGTAAACTGACACATAAATGACACTTTCAAATTGTGCAAGTTGGACCCAGAACAAGATTATTGTTAATTCCGATTTTCATAAGCCAATTTCATATAGCGATAAAACTCACTTTTGATTGAATGGATATTCAAATAAAATCGAGATTTAACAAAACTGGTGTATTCGCAGTGGTGACAATTCTCAAATGTGCGTTAAGACATCGCTACATCCAGAAACAGTATCTTTGGTATGTTAAATGGGCTGGCGGACTACTTCTTTAAAGATAATGTTAGTCAGAACGTTCCAGTCAATGGTGACCGCTATCACGATCTGACTTTTTGCTCACTTTTTCGTTCAACAATTGACCAACTGCGATATGCAAGAGCTATGATTTCAACATTACGTTGCAATATGTCGCATGGCCCATATGACGCAATTGATTCAGAAAACGTTTGGTAACCGCATGGTTTCATATTTGAGACACCTGAATTGGCCTTTAAGATAGTGCGATTTAACACGCCGCTAGACTATTTTCTGTCAGAATATAATATGAAGTCACTAGTCTACACACAACGATTGATAACTTGGAAACGACATTTACCACCCATTTTGGAAACGGCATTTATTGCCCATCTACGGCTATAATGTGGGTTAAGGTATCGAAAATTAGACCTCCATTTTAGGCTGTGTCCGAGCCCAAAATGCCTGTCATAGGGCAGAAGTCATATTTAAATTCCAATGATAGAAAATTATCTTTCGAATAAAGTAAATTTAATTTCGATTTAAAAAATTTTTCTTGGTTTTATTTAATTTCAGAGTTCTATACCTCTATAAAAACACCCTTTATAATCAAAATACTCTTTAATATTTTTTAAAATGTAATTCGTTGGATTTTTTTTTGTTGATATTAATTCCAACATAGTTGAGCCGGCCGTTTTTGGACAACTATTGGAATACGAAGGTGTATAGTCCATACAAAATTTATACGAAAGGCATCGTAAAGGACATGTAGATGAAAATATAGCTAACCGTTAACGTCTACAACATACTCTTCTAAGCGTACACTATTACGTTCGTTCGGTACATCGCAAATTAATGCAGAACGGTTATCGGCACCAAATCAAAAATTCATGCAATCATTAACGTCAACGACGTAGTGAGAGTATTCTAACGGAAATTCACTTTCACCTGCACTAGTTCTGAGGCAATAATTTTCCAAAAATTTGTAGAGCGCTCAACGAGCCGATCGCTTCTTTGTTTTCAAAACGTCTTACTTAAAGTGTGGCTATGAGAAATTGACGAAATGTAACTCACTGCTCTTAAAGTTACAAACGATTTGGACATGAAAATTAGCAAAAATTAGTGAATACTTTACATTATGTCAACAAAGTAAAGGGTGTTATATAAAGCATTTTTTATGTGTATGTGTATGTATAATCAATATTATCTTTTTTTTTAAACTAATTTTTTTAATTTTTTACATAACGTAAACAATGTAAAAACGATAATGATAACATTTTTATCCGTATTCATATGGTAAATTACCTACATGTAATAAGATTTTTACTAAAAATTATTTAATTTCATAACTTTACACATACTTTACTTTATGTAAACAATGTAAACAATGCAGGGTACAAAAAAAATTTTTTTCCCATTAGCAATGGTATCTAAACTACAACGACCCTCGATGTAATTACATAAAAAATAATTTAGGGACCCATAACATTTACAATATTGACAAGAACACATTATATACCACACGAAAGAAACCTAAGTTGTTTTATCTTAGCTCAAGCAAACACTTGAGAGTTCAACACATCATCACCAACCACTCTTGTCAAGGTTAAATGGAAAAACAAAAACTTTTTCCAAAGATATTGAGTTGCCCTTAAAAATGTAATTATTTTTTCAAGAGAAAATTAATTAAAACTTAAAAGGTAAAGTAACAAGATACTCGTAATTCAAATATAAAAATAATAATTTGTTAGATAATTAAATTACATTTTAGCTGAGACTCTTAAATACTTTTTAATTGTTAACGTAACGTAAACAATACCAAACAGTTAGGAAAGAGAATTTTAAAGAAAATCAACAAGGAATTTATTTTAAATTTATTTAAACGTAAATGTAATGAATGAATTTTTTTTACTTTAAAGGTAAAACAAAAACTTTTATAATTTTACAAAGTGTCATAATTAAATAACATTAAAGATAAAATGCTTATTTAAATCTAAAAAAATATTTAAAATGTAACAGAAACAGTAATCATTATGTACACAATGTAAAAATGTTCTAAATATCGAAAGTAAATGCATTATCTATGTAAAATTTAAAACGTACCGTAAAAAAATTTTAATTAACAATTTTTATGCAAATGTAAATAAGGTAAACTATTATGTAAATAGTTTTAAAAATATAAAATAGAAAATTATTCTTTCGATTTTACAACAAGCACTTTAATATTTCAAAATTGATCACAAACTTACGAAATACTTAATTGTTGACATTGTGTAAATTATATTTATTACTTAAAAAATAAAATATTTTTTTAAGTAATTTCTAAAGGTTCCTTAAATATTTGAAGAATAATATTTAATACAACACGTATAAAATTGTGTAAAAAATATATAAAGTCGCAATACATTACAGTAACCATGTATATAAAAAAAATAATCGAAAATGTATTAAAGGCAATATAAATATCTATAAATATTAAAAGTGATACGAAAGAAAAAACATTATTTTTTACATTTTACTCAATGTAATTAATGTAAATAATTGTGTAAATAATTTAATTAAGACAATATATTACAAACAAAAAAAAAATAGCATAATAATTATAAATTTTCAAATTAGTTTTAGTTTATTAAACCTTAAATACAACTAAAAAAAATTTTGCCTAATGTAAACAATGTAAAAAATAATCTAAATCACTAACCATTTTTCCATTAAACTCATTAACAAACTAAGTAACAAGCAAAATATTTAATTACTTTGAAATCTAACGGTAACAGCAATTGTAAGTTAAATTGCATATTTAGAAATTATTAAATGTAAAAAAATTTTAAACTGTGTAAATATTATACCACATATTCCTTCATATTTATTGTAATTAAAATATTGTTTATATGAACTATAAAATTTTTTACCAAATGTAAATAATGTAAAGAAACTTTTTAACAAAAACTAGAGATCATAAAATAGTGAAAAGTATTATTAATATATACGATTAAATTTTTAAAGACTATATTTGAAAATTAGCGAAAATTAGTGAATACTTTACATTATGTCAACAAAGTAAATAGTGTTACATAAAGTTGCTTTTTGTATAATAATTAACTTCTTAAAAAAAACATATTATTTTAATTTTTTACATAATGTAAACAATGTAACATTTTTTTAAATTTAGCCATTTACAATGATAGTTATTTTACCAGTGTTGTTATAGTCAATTACCTAAATTTAATAAGATTTTTATAAAAATTATTTAATTTTATAACTTTATGAATACACTACTTTATGTAAATAATGCTGAATAGAAAAATTATTGTTCAAAAATTATATAACCACTTACTTCGTACAAGAACTAAATTACTTCTATTTTTGGGCATTTGTGTAAATATAACAAAGATTTATGTAAATAATAAAAAAACAATAATATTTAACACGTCAACAAAAAAATCAATCGAAAATTTATTTAAACTACTCTCTGTACAACATGCTTGACTAAATCCTTTTAATCAGTAAATCATAAAAATTTTCTAAACAATGTAAATAACGTTGAATATAACATGATGACGTTAAGTATAATGAATTTTACGCATACTTTACATTATGTAAACAATGTAAATAATGTAAAATACAATTATTTTTGCTTAAGAATCATGATCCTACTTACTTTTAACAAAATATAGATTTTTGCTAATACTTTACATCATGTAAAAAACGTAAATAACTATGACTGCAATGATGGCGTCTAAAAATATATTTTATAAATTAATCTTATGTAAAAAAAATTAATAAAATTAAATTTATTTTACAATATTATCATTTAATATTATCTTTACATATGTATGTGCATAGTTTACATTGTGTCAACAAAGGTAACACTGGCATATAAAGTTATTTTTATCATTTATAAATAATAACCACTTATTACTTTTACAAAAAAACACATTTTTTACTTTTTTAAAAAATGTCAATAATGTAGACTGTAAGACTGGGTAAGTAATGCTATTGATAATAATAATGTAGTTAATAGGCTAAAAATGACTAGCTTGAAAAAGTAATAAGGATTTGATCAAATATCATTAATTTTAGAAGTTTACACATACTTTACATTATGTAAACAATGTAAATAATTTAAAATATAATCATGTTTATTTAAAAATTATAATTTTAAATAATTCTTACAACATTCAGATTATTTCTCTTATTT
Organism: Trichopoda pennipes; assembly: GCA_030448955.1. Taxonomy (NCBI): domain Eukaryota; kingdom Metazoa; phylum Arthropoda; class Insecta; order Diptera; family Tachinidae; genus Trichopoda; species Trichopoda pennipes. The sequence goes on from JASKUP010000175.1 coordinate 6,418,337, forward strand.
TACACCATATAAATAATAAAAAGATTTGTGTAAATACTATAATCATAAAAACGAAACAACTTATTTGAAAATTTATTAAAATTCTTTTATATTTAACATGATTGGTTAGATGTTTTGACAAAATCAATTGTTTACATTATGTAAACAATTATGTAAGCAATGTAAATAATTTTAAATAATCTCATGTTTATTTAAGAATTATAATTTTAAATAATTTTTACAACATTCAGATTATTTCTCTTGTTTTACACCATGTAAATAATAAAAAGATTTGTGTAAATATTATTATCATAAAAACAAAATAATTATTTTAAAAATTTATTAAAATTCTTTTATATTTAACAAGATTGGTTAGATGTTTTGACAAAATCAATTGTTTACATTATGTAAACAATTATGTAAGCAATGTAAATAATTTTAAATTATCTCATGTTTATTTAAGGATTATAATTTTAAATAATTTTTACAACATTCAGATCTCTTATTTTACACCATGTAAATAATAAAAAGATTTGTGTAAATATTATAACCATAAAAACAAAATAATTATTTTAAAAATTTATTAAAATTCTTTTATATTTAACATAATTGGTTAGATGCTTTAACAAAATCAATTGCTTACATTATGTAAACAATGTAAATAATGTCGAATAGGTATTTTTTCTTTGTATAAATCATATTGTAACTTCATCCTATAACACAGAAATTATTTTTACGTTGCTGATAATAATGTAAACAAGTTAGGTAATTTTAAGTATTGTGTAAAAAATATCAAAATAATATTCTGAATAATTAATTTCAAAAGATATAATATTTTGCCTTTTCGTTTCGGAATAAATTTCTTCGTTTATTACATTTTTCTGTCGTACATCAAATATTTAAAATTTACCTTATCTCCAAGTTTTACTTAATTTAAATATTTAGGTAAAACTTGAAAATGGAACTTAATAAATGTAAATAACGAGAATATTTTTCAGCTATCAAATTGACTGACAAAGAAAAGGAGAAGAAAGAAAACGATCAAACATTATTACGATTTTACAAACCAATGAATTGTTACAAATTTACCAATTTGCAAATGAATATTGATTGTAAGTAAAGCAAATAACACAACACTTTACACTAACTTTTATATGTAAAAATAAAATTTTGTATTTATATAAATTGTTGGAGAGGTAAAAACAGAGGATATTGCGAACAAAGAAGAAAAACAGGGACAAAATGGAAATTATATACCTCTAATGTGATAAAAAGGTATTCATGAAATTGACAAGTCAAGATAAAGAAATTAAATTAGTAACCAGTAAATGTAAATTTGCAAGTAAAATACGTAATTTAAAAAAAAATATATTAACAAATAGTAAAGTAAGAAAATAAAATAACTTTAAGAAGTTTAAGTTTAAAATAAAAATAAGGGAAAAATATTTTTTGATTTTTTGAATAGAAAATAGTACCATTTTACGTGGCAAGCGTAAACATGTATATATAAATACCACCAAGTACCAATGGATTACAAATAATGACTTACTTTTTTTCAAAAGCAGTAACTATTGCAATTTTCACAATTAATGAGGTATTTTTTTATTTTAATTAATAAAAAGTTTTGCAAAAAATTTTTTTTCATAAAGTACCTTCCGTAAAAGTTTAGAACACATACATTTTCTAAGACTTTAAAATAAACATATTTTAGAAAATAAGTCGCCGTAACATTAATCAAATTTAAATTTTGTACTTTTTTCGCAAGAAAATATATATTTGGTACTTTACATTTGAATTTCTTTAATAAAAAAAGTTTTAATAATGTTTGTACTAAATGTATTTATTTAGTACTATTTATTTCATGCTGCTTTTGCTATTGTCCCAAACTTTCCATATTTTATTTTCCTTTATCTAGCGATTGTTTAATTTAAAGACAACAAAAGGAAGGTACCAAAAATATCGAATTTACTACGAAAAAAAATATAACAGAAACAAAGTCACATTATATTGAAAATTAAGGCAAAAAGAGTTATTTTTAGTCTGAATAATATCCCTTCTAAACTGAAACGATTAGTTCTATTTGACCCTTCGTTTAAAAGCAATATATAAAAAACAAACGAAAAAGTACCAAAAATGTTAAAAAATAGTTATAACAAAAAATTAATATTTTTAAATTCAATAGAAAAATAAACTAAAAAAAAGTATGAAAAATATCAAATCAACATAAAGTACCAAATGAGTTTATTAATTATTTTTTAATTTTCATAAACGCACGGAAAAATAAAAAATAAATAAAATAAAAACGACAAAAAGAACTCTCTTTTGCAACAGGAATTTCTTTTTTTAATAATAATACACAAAAGTGCCAAAAATACATAAAGAAAATATAAATACTAAAAGTACACTATTTTCAAGTTCTTGAGCGATAAAAAAGGGACATAATCTGCTAAGAAAAGGTCACAGGTGTAACTAGTGGAAGTAAAATTATTAAATAAAGTAAAATAATGAAAAAATATTCGCTAACAGTACAACGTATAAAAAAGTACCAAAAAGTTCGCAATTGTATTATTTCTATTAACAAAAATAAATTAAGTAACTTTTGGTACTTTTATTGCTATTATTTTTTCTTAAAAAACTATTTTAGTATTAATGTGGTATCACCGATGAAATAAGTATTTAAGTTTTAGTAAAAGCACTCTCAAATATTACAAAAAAGGGCCATTAATATTTTAGATTGTTAAAAAGTACTGATAATATAAAAAGAAATGACAAACTTTGACTATTTAATTAACATTGTTATCTTAAATATTTTTTTTGTTATTAGGAAATCAAAACGCTTACAAGTACCAAAATGTTCAAAAGTACCAATTAGTACCTTTTTCAAAATACATTTGGGAAATCATATGAGAAAAAAATATTAAATTATAAAATAGTTCAAAATAGCAATTACCATAAAAATGAGTAATAGTATATTTCTAAGTAAAGCAACATGAGAGAAAAGTACTAAATTAATAAAATAGGCAAAAATATAACAAAATGTATGTGAGTGGGAGGGTTTTTTGTAACAGAAAACATAAAGAACAATTTTCTAAGAGGAATAATTCTTTAAGAAGTCGTGGAAAGGTTAGAGCTGCAAAAAAGCACATTTTAATTTTGGTACCTTTTTAATCAACGTTCGATATTCTTACTATTTTTTGTATTTAAAAAGAAAAAACTACATGAAAATAAAATATAATATGATTTTAAATTTATAAATAAAAAAAAATTAAGCCACAAATGTTTTGCATATTTTAACCAGAAGTATTAAACAATATACTACAAAGTACCAACAAAGTACCATTAAGCAAAAGAATTTTTTTTTTTCGGAAATAAGAAATGCGGATATAAGTATGATAATTTTCACAAAATTGGGATCTAAGAAAGTTTTCTAAAAGTACTGAAATAATATTTAGTACAAAATAAGTACCAAAAATGATAAAACTATAGTGACAAATAAAAAAAAGGTACAAAAAAAACCACAAATGCTTAAATTTATTAATTCACATAAAATCAATTACCCCATTAGCATTAGGAGATAGCAGCAATCTTTTAATACAAAAATACAAACGAGAAACATTGGCGACAACGAACCCAACTCAATATTTAATAAACAACGGTACAAGCAAAAAAAAATCAAAGATAAACACAGTAGAAGTAGAAGTAAATAAAAAGGAAGAAGTGAAGCATTGTATTTCTTTGTGACACAATCAGCTTAACTATTCAAGCATAAACTTAAAACAGCAGCCCTTCTATTTGTTAACATAGATACGAGAGTCACTTCAGAATTATCAAAATTCGATAGCAAAAAAGCTTGTCGAATTTACTTCACTAAATCGTGCCAAGAGAAGTTGGGTCTGTCAAAGAGCACTCTACTTGACCTTAAGAAGTAAAAGTCTAGAATTTATGACCTGAAGGGCTCTTGGTCTCACCCATCACAGATACCCATCTACTTAATACGGACTTATCCGTATAAAAATAGACCTTATTTCTTCATTAGAAAAATAGTATTAATTTTATTTTTAAGAGAAGTAGCACTTCAGGCAACAATGCCTCTTTAGTCAAGTACCGTGCTACATTCTTTAGGAAAGGAATAGAGAATAGATGAAACAGGTGGCGAAAGTAGAAGGATAGTCAGACATTAACTGCCGTATATAAGACAGCACAGCGACCAATGACTATGCCTTCATCTCTGAGCAGCCCCACCGACAGTCAGTTTTTATTTTTGTAGTGAAAAAAATCGTGGTTTTCATTGGGAATCGAACCCACAACCCCCATATTGACAAGCTAGTACACTACCTACTAGCCTACAGGGGCACCTAAAATAATATTAATGAAGTACGACGATGTCTTGTAGTAGTCGGAAGGACCATTTGTCCCTTAGCAAAGCGTAGATTAGATGCTAGGGGAATGCGTGATAAGATTTACGCCTGTAGCTAGCCGTGTAAGCCATAACCTGATGGTGGATCATACCACTGTGGTTGAAATGTAGCGTCATCCTCGCTCCAGGAAGCCTTTAGATATGCTTATCCTCTAGTCACTCCTAGTTGCAACTTCAAGAGCTCACAGCAGGCCAACACCTTCACTCCTTGCTGAAGAGTTAGACTATCCAACTCTTTGTCCACAACGCATGAAGTTTAATAAAATTTAAGAACACAATCGCAATCAAGTTCACTGGACCTGGGCCATTCATTATGTTCGTTGTGAATGATCCGACCCACACAACTCAAACGAGGGCTTCGGAACTACAACCACCACGATACTCCCGAAGGTCCAACCGCAATAATCAGTCAGAAAACAGCTAAAAGGCTAAAAAGACAAAAAGCTGAAGTCTGGGGCTTTACTGATTCCCGTGGAAATAAAGTGGAATTGTCCAGTTGGCTCCTGCTAGCCTTGTAGGGAACTGGACTTCCTTTAACCCCCGTTAACACATGTAATGACGGTGAGATTCCGTCAAAACATATTATTGTGTCCCCAGGGGAGATGCTGGGGAAATATGTCACATTACGGTAGAATTCCCTAGTAATATCCCGGCAGATCTCCGTAGCGACGAGTCAACCTTGAAGTATATACACCGTTAGCGCCAAAGGGGAGACGAAAAGGGAGAAAGTGTCAAGCTGAATTGATAGATTAAATACAGTACCTGAACGAGAAAAAGTAAATCACTAAAAAACTTTTGGATACTGAAACTACGAACTCGAACCATGTCGAGCCCTTAGATAAGAATTGCAATAGCATAACTCTGTCTGACAGTCACCCACTATAAGGGGCATTCAAGGAAGCAATAAATACTACTGTGAGAACTGGCAGATACTCATTCTGACTATAAACAAAGGCAAAATGAGATTGGTGCCCGCCAGGAACTGGCACTGACACTATTTCACAAATCTGAAAGGCTGACAACTGTATGAAGAAGCTTTTAAAGTAGATGTTAAGATAGCAGTTCACATGTAACGTATGGGAATACCCTCCACTAAGCAATCTAAAACAAATTTTAGTAAGAAGAAAACTCTGACTCGACGACATGGAATTACTAGTCTATATGAGTATTGGGTTGAGCGCTAGTTTTTGACGATGTAGTAAGTAAAATTAAACGATCGTGAGTTTCACTCACCGAGAAGCGAAAAAAGGCTGAAGCAAAATGTTAACGCTACAATATATTCGCCAAATATTCGAATAGATTTTCAAATCAAGACATATAAAAACTAAAGGTCCGTTGTTAACATCACACGTGACGGGTGTTTTTACAGAGATATAGAACTTAACACTTCTTCAATTGGCGGCCGTTTTGCCAGCTGTCAAGTGAGTTATGTTTAGTTTACTTTGGTATTTCAACATGAATAGACTGACGCCGTTACAACACCGCTTCGAAATTGTGCAAATAAAGTTCTAAATAGGATTGCTATTGAACTCGATTTTCATAAGCGAATTTTGTTGAACGGCAAAGCTTAACTCACCTTTCTTTAAAAGGATACGTCAATAAACAGAACTGTTGTATTTAATTTAAATGAAAAAAACGTTTTATTTCCTGTTTCGGATCCCTGAATTGGCCTTCATGATCGTGGGATTTACCGCCGCTAGACTATTTTCTGTGGAGATATGTAAAGTTGCTAGTCTTCGCTGATAAGTTCGAAACGATTGATCGCTTAAAGGACATCATTTGCCACGTTACTCTCGAAATACGAAATATTTCGAATAAAATAAATTTCATGGCAATTTGTCTTATACGATTTCAAAGTTCTACATCTCTATAGAAAAAACACTCTTCAGATATTTATGAAAACATTTAGCGAAACTTTTTAAACTGCCTCTATTATCTAATGGTTATTTTTTTATATGTATTTCACTTACCTTGCCACGATCGAGACTTTTAATCAGATCCAAATTGGTTACATTTGAAATTCCACCGTGCACCACCAATACACGACTGTTAATAATGGTGCCCAAAGGCAGCCAACGATACACCTCGTCAATGAGTTTTAGTAACTTTGCTGAATTGCGCTGAAGTCATGAAATTTAAGCCAGTCACAAAACGTCATCATCGTCATCATAGTTAACAGTTCACAATAAATGTGAGGAAATTAGAGAATAAGAAAAGGGGACAAAGTATAATTTATTATAATTTTATGCTTTTCTTTTATAACAAAATCACAAATTAAAATTGTTATTCATTGCTCTCACCGTATATTTCGTTTGTACTTCATGTATAAAGCCGTAACGTGCATTCATAACGGAATCTTCATGATTGCCCCGATTTAAGAAAACACCTTTGGGAAAGGCTAAAAAGCAGGCCAAAAGCAATAGCAGTACTTCTAAGCCCTTTTTACCACGATCCACAAAGTCACCATTGAAGACATAGGGATTTTCGGAAGATGGTAGTCCATTCTAAAATGTAAAATAAAAAAAAAGAGAGAAAAATAAAAAAAATTTCCAAAATGGAGTGTTTACAGTTTAAAATAATGAAGGTTTTGAATAAAGTCAAGTTTTAAAAGTAGTCTGGGTGAACTTTTCGCAAGAGTTGCTTTACTTCTTGGGTCTAACAGAAAAAATGTGAACATTTTCTTCAGAGGAAAAAACTAAACATGCTCGGTGAACAAACTTTTTCGGATAAGAATTAACGGAGAGATATAATCCATAAGTCTCCCAGAGGATTTAGCACTTCAGCTTTTGATCTTGAATAATTAACTGACCTTCTTCTTGTAGTAGTAGCCACTTTTTCTCATGAAACTGTAAGGCTACAGGTAGATAAGGTTGGTTTATAGTCAATAACTTATACAGGGTGTCCGCCGGGCAGGTATACTACTTCGTTTGTTTATAATTTTTGATTAGCCTCACAAATTAGCCTTCAAATGCTCAAGTGTTTCTGGTTTATTTACATTAACCTTCCCTCTCAGATATCCTCACAAATCAGAGGCCGGAGCAGTCAAATCAGGAGACCGTGGAGGCTAATCAACATCACCATTTCTTGAAATAACTTGTGATGGAAAGATGTCTCGCAGTAATTCTGGCTGTATGTGATATGACACCACCTTGTTGATACCACATGTTAATCAAGTCCAAATTATGAAGTTGTGGCGTTAAAATGTTTTCAATCATATATCACGATACCGCTCCCCATTCACAGTTATCGTTACGCCGTTTTCATTTTCAATTGCACACCAGACTGTCACTTCTAAATGATGCAAAAATGATTGTTAAATAATTTGAGGGCTTCCCTAGAAGCATTCAAATGAAAACCGGGGTTGTTATCGGCGAGCTGTAAAATCCTATTGGCATATGTACGGCATCGTAAATATTCTTGTGGAAGAAGCTCTTGTGCCAACTGAATCTTATATGGAAACAAATGCAAAATTGTGGCCAAGGCTCCTGAGCACGGCGTCGAATTGAGGTTGATAGATTGTTTTGAGCAGCAATAATGTTTTCAACCAATCTTTCAGTACGTTGTGATTGATGCTTGGTCCTATCACCTACAGACCCTTTTTATCATTCACTAAACGATAAATAATCCGTTTTGTTGGCACGTTGTTTCTCCCAACAATTTCACGCAACTTTCTCATCGTCACAGTAATCGATAATTGATTTCGTTAAAATGTTTTAACGATTAAAACACGTTGGTTTATCGAATATTTTTCTATAATAAATTTGCCCCGTGTCTACTTCACGACTGCCAAATATGAACTGTCAAGACTAATGTTTACCAAAATGGCGGCAAAACAAAATAGTATTCTTTCCCGACTAACACCCAGTATTTTGGAAATTTCGCTACATATTTCAATATAATTTTATGCAGTGTAAGGTGCCAGAATTACAAATTTAGATCGTGGAGGAAGTCTTGTTTGTGGACATTCAGTTTAAATCTTTGCACACTTAAGTGACAGGAAGATTTCTACAGGGAACTAATTTCATTTAAGAACTGTAGCAGAAAAGGATGGAAAACAATACCAAAGTGCGTTGCAGAGCAATAAAATAATTAAACGCATCCCACATTGTTTCGATGCTCGAAGGAGTCAATAGAACTGAACACGTCACCGATGAGGTTCTTCGCTCCCTAGCTCATGTACGCCACCGAGTAACTCCAAAGTAGGTTTTGAAGCACCCGGCCCATACATTAACATTGTATGCCATTTTCGGTTAATAGAAGCAGCATAAATAGTATAGAGATCAGCTGCTGTAGTGATAGAATTTTTATAGAAAAAAAATTCGTAAAAATAGTTAAGGTCGCCAAAAATTCATTTAAAATCATACACTTCCGGAATGGAGATCTTTTTCATATAGGGTATTTTTTGTGCAGGTATATAACTTTGGAATAATCTTCTGGCATTAGAATTTAAATATTACTTCTGGCATATCACCGCCACAGCTGGTTCGGGAACGTAGTGTAATCTGGAGGTTAAATTTTCAATGATTAACATTTGTGGCCTTATGTCGGCACTAAAGCAACGATTCTTAACCTTCTTTTTTATCTTATCGGGGTAGACTGGCCTAGACTAGATTTCATATATATTGCCACAGAAAATAGTCCAGCGGCGTTAAATCGCACTATATTCAAGATCAATTCACAAGCTCGTAACGTGAAGCTATGAGATTACAAAACGTTTTCTTCAATAAATCAATTGTGGTATTAGCTGTGCAACATGTTGCGCCATCTGGTTGAAACCACAGCCCCTGCACATTATGATTATTCAATTGATGAAAGTCAATAATAGTGACTTTAAACCGGTCACCATTGATTGTAACATTTCGACTAGCATAGTTTTTAAAGAAGTACAGACCAATGATTCCACCAACCCATGCAGGGCACCAAACAGTCAAACAGTTTCTCTGGATGTAACGGTGTTTCAGTGAAGGATTACCATCACTATGCATACGATGGTTGTTGTGCTTATTGAAGGTATCCATATAAACCAAAACTGAGCTTCAATGCGAAAAAGAAAATTGATATGTGAAAATCAGGGACAGCCGTAATCTTATTTTGCGCACAATTTCTACAATTTGAAAGCGTTGTTCAGGCGTCAGTGTTAAAATACCAAACTGAACATAAATCACTTGGCAGCTCCCCCCCGGGGGCACATATATATGTCTTGACGCATTCTCACCGCAATTACATGTGTTACCGGGGGAAAAAGGGAGCCCAGTCCCCTGGAGGCTAGCAGGAAGTCAACAGGAAACTCCACGTTATTCCACGGGTATCAGTAAGCTCCAGAGTTCAGCTTTTTGGCTTTTTAGCTTTTTTGGTTATTCTCTGTCTGATTATTGAGTTGGCCCTTCAGCAGCATCTTGGTGGTTGTGGTTTCGCGGTCCTAATGAATTTAGTTAAGGGGCCACAATCATCTCAATTATACTCAGAACAATGGGTGAATGATCCGAATCCAGTCAGCATGCTTGTCATGTGTTCTGGACCAGGAGTAGGATAGTCTCCAACTCCTTAAACAAGGAGTGGGGGTTGGCGGCCCTGCTCCGAAACCTTCAAAATTGCAACTAGGAATGACCTGTCTTCGCTTTCATAGAGCGCGAGTGCACACATCATATCGCCCCAGTGGTTTGACCACCGCCGAGGTATGGCGTACACACGATAGGTACCGACGTAAATCTTGCCACACATCACTAGGCAGCTAACAAAATGTCTGTCAGTTAAAAAGTGTCGTCAACTTAAAGTAATATACCGCATCCACATTTTAATTTTTTTTTTTTTGACTCACCTTGTAAAACACCACCAAGAGATCATCCAATTTGCCGTGTAAATCACCACAAATTGTAATTTGTTTGGAAAAGGCCGTAGAGGCAGTATTAAAGTTTGGCAAATTTCGAAGTTTCATAGCAGCTTCTCTTAAAATAGCACCCACATAACGAGCATGAAGACGATTTGACTAGAATGAAAAACAAATTATATTTTTTAAAGAAGAAGAAGAAGAAGCAAAAGAAAAACGTTTAATAAAAAATAAATTTAATTTTCAACTCACCTTTTTCTTACGAAACAAATCTATTAGACTATCAATATCCTTTTTTAATAATGGAAATTTCACTAATGGTCCTTTATATCTGACGCCTGAATGTCTATCATACTCTTCACGGTAATCAGATTCATCATCATATTTTGAGTCATATTGATCTGAATTTTTTTTTTTTAAATCAGAGGATTTTATCATTTATTTACAAATTAAATTTGTATAAAAATTTCATTACTTACCGAGTGAAGGTGCACTGGAACTAACGAGAGAATTTTGATCACCTGTGGCAGCATTCGGAATGTGTTTTAATAAAGCATTAAAAAAGTTATAGAGCTACAAAGAAATATAATTTAAAACAAAATAAATTAAAGGTTTTTCCTTTTAATTATAAAAAAAAAATTTAATTTAATCTACTTAAATATGTGCTAGATGATGCCTTTAACAAATATTTTATAATATTCTTAAAAAATATTAATTATGCAAAGAGAATATATATTTGAAACGTATTATTGCGGAGGAAAGCATATCTATATGGCTATTTCACTATTGCTTATATTAGCTCATCAGTGAATTTTAGCCCAAATTTTTATAGAAAATTCAAGAGTCTTATATATCGTAAGCCAAATTGACTGTATGAGAGTTCTCAACACAGCAAACAAAATATCTCACTGTTTTTGAGTTTATTTTGCTGTGTTATTTAAATGCAAATTCTCAAATAATCAATTTGGCTTACGATATAAGACTCTTGAATTTTCTAAAGGCTACGCCATATGTTTTTTTTTTTTTGCAACTAGTGCTTATTTCGTGAATAGTAACACTGGGCTCATGTTTGATTTAACAGATAATTAGTTTTATCCTTCCGCTGAACGAATATGGTTTTCTATACGCTTGAACAACGCTGGGAAATATTGCCAGACATTACTTGCAAATCATGGTAATGTTGCAAAATGTGTGCGAAAATTGCGTACGGATTTTGGAAGAAGAGAAGCACCGTCAGCTACATATGTTCGTTATCTTGTGAAAAAAGTTAAAGCAACTGGCATCCTCATTGATAAACTAAAGCGTGAAAAGCCAAAAACAGTGCATACACCCGAGAATATTGCTGCTGTGGCAGAAAGTGTGCGTGCAGCGCCATTAACATCAATTCACCGTCGTTCTCAACAATTGAACATTTCAGAGACATCATTGAGACGGATTTTGCATAAAGACCTTGGTATGATGCCATACAAGGTCCAGTTGGTTCAGGAGTTGAAGCCAAGTGACCATAAAATGCGTTTTCGCTTCGCTAAATGGGCCTGCAATCGACTTACAGAAGATGCCGATTTTGCAAAAAAAAAATCATCTTCTCAGATGAAGCTCATTTCGATCTTGGCGGGTATGTAAACAAGCAAAATTGTCGCTTTTGGGGCACAGAAAACCCGCACGCAAACATTGAAAAGCCGATGCACCCAAAACAATTCACTGTTTGGTGCGGATTTCTTAAAAAATGAGCAAGGAGCTGCCGTTACAGTCATTTGTGATCGTTATCGGGCCATGTTGAACGAATTTTTGTTCACAAAAATTGAAGAAGAGGATATTGGCAACATTTGGTTTCAACAGAATGGCGCTACGGGCTACACAGCCGAAGCTACACTCGATGTTTTGCCCCCTATTTTTGAAGATCGCATTACCAGCCGCAGAGCTGATGTCGTTTGGCCATCTCGGAGCTGCAACTTGACACCGTTGGACTATTATTTGGGGGGTGCCGTCAAAGTTAAGTGTTACGCCGACAAGCCAGAGGACAATATTCGCGAAGCGATTAGTGAAATACAGCTGCACGCAATCAATAATGTGCTTAAAAATTGAACCGATCGTGTAGGCTACTGCATGGCCAGCCGAGGCAGCCATTTGAACGAAATTATTTTCCATTATTAACCGGAAGGATTGTACTTTCAAATAAAAAAAGAAATTTGAGAAAATATTCAGTAGTTTTGTTTATGGCATTTAAAAAAAAAAGTTATTTGGCGGACCCTTTATTTCATATTCGTCATTCACAAAACATATTAAACATTAAAAGGTGCCCCTGTAGGCTAGGAGGTAGTGTACTAGCTTGTCAATATGGGGGTTGTGGGTTCGATTCCCAACGAAGACCTTGGTTTTTTCACTACAAAAAGATAAAAATTGACTGTCGGTGGAGCTGCTCAGCGATGAAGGCATAGTCACTGGTCGCTATTGCTGTCTTTATACGGCAGTTAATTTCCGACTATCCTTCTTCTTTCACCACCTGTTTCATCTCTTCTCTATCCCTTTCCTAAAGAAGGTAGCACGGTACTTGACTAAATAAGTATTGTTGCCTGAAGTGCTACTTCTCTTTAAAAAAAAAATATTAAACATTCTGTCAAATATCAAACCAAAACCTCGAATATTTTTAGTAAAGCACACAGATTATCACCTGAAAAACTACAAATTGTAAAATAACGTGGCTATTGGTGGCTGTGCGACAAGTGGCACTATCCTATTGGAACTACATATCGTCCAAATCCATATCCTTAATTTCTGGCCGCAAAAAGTTCGTTATTATCTCGCCATAGCGAACACTATTAACGGCAAATGTTTGACCCTATCATGACGCTAGCACATAAGACCCACCACAAACGCTTTTCAATTTTTATTTACTCACACGCGGATTTTCATTTGCCCAAATACGACAATTCCGCTTGAAGCGAAAGTGTGCCTCATCACGGACGATGATCCTTTAAATGATCAGCAGGCTTGTCAGCTCTTGCATAAATTGAACCCTGTAAATTCAAATCTTTATTTCAAATTCGCATCAGTGATGATCGTGAGATGTTTAATTGTTGGGCACGCCGACGAATCGAGGTTGGCGGTTCTTCTGCCACCTTATTACAAACAACAGTAATGTTTACCGTAGAATTAACTGGACGAGCATGCACAGGTTTTTCTGCATTTACTACAGATTCAGTTTTCTGAAAGTTTCACTCAATTCTCTCGGTTGAGATTACATTTGGTGGATTATGCTGACCTAAAAATTCCGAAACTTTGTTTGAAAGAAGATTTGACTAACAAATAACATGGTAAATTAGGGAGGGGCCATCTAATATATATAGAATATTAATATATATAATGTGTGTCGAGGTCAATCCCCACTTTGCCCTTGTATACCTCCATTCTTTTCGTTGAAGTAGTAGCCTAATTCAAATTTATATAGTCTCACTAATGAAGTTATTCAGATGTAATGTGACAGTCTCTTTAACCTGCCAGGAAATATTTTAATAACCACTATCGCCTAAGCGAATTAATAGCCGATAAAACTATGAAAATAATATCAAGAGACCTTCCAAGGATTTAAATTAAAACTTAACACAGTGATTTCAAGAGCCCTGGAAAGTAAAATTTTTAATAGTCGGTAATATGGTTATACTTTAGTACTAAAATGGAAACAAGGCCATAAAAGAGCCAAAATTTGTCTTTTCATTTGCCGTTTTTCAAATTCGGTGCGAGAATTCGCATCTGTGATTAAAACGTTAAAACAGGCCTACAACTACAACACGCGCTAACGACATTTTTATTTAGCTCGCGTGATCTCAAAAAGCTAAGGGCAAGATGACTCCTGCATGTGCCTATGAATCAGCAAATAGTTTGTTTTATTTCATGACATCTGTAATCTCAATTGTCCCCCATAAATGTAGCAATAAAATTAAAGTGCCTTTAGTACTTTAGCTTTTAGTCTCCATTCTAACCTTAAAATTAAAAGGTCAAATTTTAAGCTGCATCTAGTTGTTTCTTAACAACGTTGTCAGCGAAAAAAAAAACCTTATGAAATAATATTATTATCATGCAATAATGTGGTATTTATTTTTTAAAATGCCAAATAGAACCCTGAACTCCATTAGAAAATGCAATGCGCTGAATTCTTTCAATGGGGTTGAAATTAAATTAAAATTCGCAGAAAAAAGAAAGAAATACTAGTGTCGACAATGCAATAATTAACTGAATGTAGTTTTAAGGTTCTTTTTTTGTTTTTGAGACCAATTAGCAAATTGTAAAGATGTGACTGAAAACATGAATGGAAAATAGTTAAATATCAAAAGGAACCAACCCTCTTCGATAAAATTACGAATATTAAATTTCTTTTTATTATTTTTATTTAATTTAATTTTTTCAAGGTCTTAAAAGCATATTTAACGGTACCAAAAGCAAGGTACTGTTTTAATTTTTTTTTAAGTAATTACAGTAAGAAATATGAAAGTACCAAATATTACATTTTGTAAGTACAAATGTAGCCGCTGATATCTTAAAAAAGCATCAAGAAGTGCAAAATGGTTTCACAAAATATACGCTATAATTAAAAATAGTACCGAAGAGCAAAAAGTACCCCAAATTTTTCTAAAAGCATTCCTTTAATTGTATTTCTTAAATAAGACCAAATACTGCCCAAACTTTAATTTAAACTCTAAAAAAAAGGGTTAAAAACGGTAAGAAAGTAAAGAAATATGCTTTCAAAAATAGTACCACGGAGGTAGTACCTTAAAATTACTGAAAAATAATTTTTTAATTTTAATTTTAAAATAAGGACAAAGTACAAATAAAGTCAAATACAAGAATTGTCTTAAGAGTACCAAAAAATATTAAATAATTTTTTTTTAAAATAAGGAAGGAAAGATACCTAAAATTACTTGCTAAAAATAGTACCGAGAAACAAAAAATAACCGAAAAGTACCTAAAATATTTAAAAAACTATTTTAATGTAAAATAAGCACCAAAACCTAAATGCTTCCAAAAAAAGTAGTAACGAAAAGCAAAAGGTAAATCCCCAGGAGTATCAACGAATATCAAAATTTCTAAAATAAGGACCAAAAACTAGTACCAAAAAGCAAAAGGTACAGGTAAAAAGTAAATATCAGCCAATGTCGCATAGTACTGTCATTTTATTTTGGAGACTTTTAAAAGTTAAGGTTCTCTAAAATCCATTTCAACTGCACAAGTTCTCAGGCATAGATATTGATACCCTTTTAAGCATGAATAGTCCTTTCTTGTTTTAATGCAAATTCTAATTAATCTTAAGTCCTTGAGCTGTGCCCAACGTGTTATATTAAAATTGTAAACTAAGAACCAAAAAGCGCAGAAAATAGGCCAACACTATACGCTACCAAAAAAATTCTAACAAAGAGCAAAAAGTACCTCAAATATTTTAAAGAATATTTTAAGTACATTTGTAAAATGAGCACCAAAAATACATGCTTCCAAAAAAAAGTAGTAACGAAAAGCAAAAGGTACCCCAGGAATACCAACGAATATTTAAATTTGTAAAATAAGGACCAAAAGGGTATCAAAGAACTAGTACCAAAATGCAAAAGGTACACGTAAAAGGTAAATTTCAGCCAATGTCGAATAGTACTGTCATTTTATCCTGGAGACTTTTACAAGTTAAGGTTCACTAAACTCCATTTCATTTGAACAAGTTCTAAAGCAAAGATATTGATATCCTTTCAAGCATTAACAGTTCTTTCTTAATTTAATGCAAATTCTAATTAATCTCAAGTCGTTTCGCGTTACGGCGGCATAAATAGTCTTGTGGAAGAAGCTCTTGTGTCAGCTGAATCTTATATGGAAACAAATGCAAATCCTTGTGCAAAATTGTGGCCAAAGTTGTTCTTCGAAGACCAAGCTCCTGAACACGGCGTCGAATTGTGTTTTGTTGGTACGTGGTTTCTCCCAAAAAATATCACGTAACTTTCTCATCGTCACAGTCATCGATGATTGATTTTGATAAAATCTTTTAACGATTAAAACTCGTGGATTTATCGAATATTTTTCTACTTACAAATATAAACTGTCAAAACTAATATTTACCAAAATAGCGGCAAAACAAAGTAGCATACCTTCCCGGCGGATACCCTGTATTATTTCATTTTGAGGGTTAATCTCTCCGCTTATATTTTTCAGCTTTTTATCTAAGTACTCACTCACTTCACTGTCAAAGTATGTTCCCCCCAGGGGCATATAAATATGGTCTTTATAGAATATTCCACTATCTAGACTCAGTGCAACTGGGGTATAAAGGGAGCCCAGTCCCCTAAAGTCAGCAGGGGTACAACTGGAAACTCTACTTTATTTCCACGGGAATCAGTGCCCCGCAGAGTTCCGTTATTTGTCTCTTTAGATACTGAACTGTTCTCTGGCTGATTATTGAGGTTGGCCGCTATTTGGGAGTATCGTGGTGGTTGTGGTTACGCGGCCCCATATCAGTCTATGGTTCTATGGTGGCCGGGTTCATTTCACCTTTAATAACACCTACCTGGTGAAATGTTCCTAGATCCAGTGAGCATGCTAGACATGTGTTATGGACAGGAGTGGGAAAGTTTCTAACTCTTAAGCAAGAAGTGATGATTTGCAGCCCTGCTCTGGAATCATCGAAGTTGAAACTAGAAAGTTCTGTTGCATAGAATTATAGCTTCGGCTTCCTAGGACGAGCATGACGTTCCAAATTATGCAGTGGTTTGGTCCACCATCTGATTAAGGCTTCATGGCCAGGCGCAGATGTAAATCTAATCACACAGTTGTCAAAGTATGTGTTGTTCGCCCGGGGGTACGCAATCTTGATGGATCTCTTTCCCATCTTGACATGCGCCTTCGGTGATAAAAGGCAGCAGCATTTCCCCGAGCTAGCAGAAGCCCGATACTGGAGGAGACATAGAACTCCCGAAATCTGACCAGTGACTTTGAAACAAACACCCCAAGGCTACGGCCCTGTTCTGGTTATTGGTGAGGCAACGTGGTGGCTGTGGTTCAAATCAGACTTTAGAAAGTTCGGAAAAGTTGTTAACGAAAAGAAAAGGTTAACATCCAAGTAAAATTACGCTTGCAACAGGACCAGGAGTTGGGTAGTCTCCAACTCTTAAGCAAGGAGTGAGGGTACGGCCCTGCTACTGTGCATTTGAAAATTGCAACTAAGGCGTATATGAATCTGGTGTGTATGTATTTTAATTATGGCCACATGCCTCGGTACCGACGTAAATCTTATCACGTTCTGTCAAAGTATGCGTTGCAGAATTTCAAGCTTTTAATATTTGTTAAACATATTGTGTGGATAGTACCCCCGATTCCATTTCCTTATACCTCCAGGCTTTAAGTGGAAAACATACTTTCCGCCCAATGACGTCGTTAGTCTATAAATTGTACCAAGACGTCGCTATTGCGGATGCATTGGCTTTTCAAGGATCACTCGTGCATTTTCATTTGCCCAAATGCGGCAATTCTGTTTGTTAAAGAACCCACAGAGATAAAAATCTGCCTCCTTGCTGAAAATGATTTTTCTCGTAAAGTCACCATTCACTCCTGTCTGTTCAAACAGCCGTTTGGCATATTGCTTATACATGAAATGGTCAGTAGGCTACAGCTCTTAAATAAATTGATCCTTGGAATCATATAAATTCAAATCTTTATCCAAAATTCCCATTAGTCATGTTGGAAATTAAGTTGGCCAAACAAGGACGTTAAGGTCTGGCCCACAATTAACATCGTTTATTATGATAGGACCACCCGTTACATCTGTATGAATGTACGTATGTTTTTAGATGTTTTGTGAATCCTTGCTTATTTTTATAAATTTTTAAAGGTCACAAAAAATATGATTTCAAATTTTATCCTTAATAATGGTATTTTAAAAAGAAAAGGAACTAAACTTTCATTTAATAACAAGCCAACAACAACATGTCTGAAATTAGTTCTCTTGAACTATGAAAAGCAAAAAGACTGCAGACAAAATTAATGACAAACTTTCTTTGCAATCACAAAAAAAAGGTAAAAAATATTTGGCTGAAAAAACATCTTTATCCTTTTTTTGATTATTCTTGAATCCTTCTTCGTTTCCCCTCAGCCATTTAATCTGTAGTTTGGTATCACTTTTATTGCGGTTCTTTACAATTCATTTGCTGCAAAATAAATGTAAAACAACAAAAAAATTTAAAAAGTCCTTTTAACAGCACGCAACTTGCCTTGTTCAAGTCGTTGCTAAATGAAACACACACACATACACACACAACAAAACAAGAACCAAAGGATTTTTGCAATGTTCTCATGTAGAGGACACGATAATATATTTTCAGTTTTGACATTTCATGAAAGTTTCACATTATTTTTGTAAGCAAACTGTAAGCAAAAGAACAGTTATATTTTCATTTGTAATTTGTTTAAACAAGTTGCATGCTTTCGTTTACACCTGAACTATGAGGCTTTTCAAAATAAAACGGTTTTTAAAAATATATAAAATTTAAATAATGGGATCTATTAAGCGTCTCTCTTTTTAAGTAGCCGCTTTGTTGATGAAAAGTGCTATCGCTGGTAGCGCTAGCTGGGATATGAACTTTGGGTCATCTAATTAATCATCTGCTTAAAAGTTAACTTTCTTACAATAAGAAGAGTCTTCTCATTAGAATAGAATACACCTCATTATTCTAAGAGATTAGAAAACTCCAATATTCAGTAAAAGGTTTTGTACTGGCACTCTAAAACATAACGCGTCATCGTTGTATTTCCGTGAACCATTCATTAAATTGTGTATGAGAAAATAACAATATTGAAATATTTATCAATAACAATAATTTTTTTTAATGTTATCGATAACAGAAATTGTTTTAGAAAATTTATCGGTAACAGAATGTTTCTTTAGATACTTTATCGATAACAGAAATTTTTCTTCAGAAAATATATCGATAACAGAAATTTTTATTTAGAAAATTTATCGATAACAGAAATTTTTCTTTAGAAAATTTATCAATAACAGAAATTTTTCTTCAGAAAATTTATCGATAGCAGAAATTTTTCTTTACAAAATTTATCGATAACAGAAATTTTTCTTTAGAAAATTTATCGATAACAGAAACTTTACTTTATATAATTTATCGATAACAAAAATTTTTCTTAATACTCTTATCGATAACAGAAATTTTTCTTTAGAAAGCTTATCGATAACAGAAATTTTTCTTTAAAAAACTTATCGATAACAGAAATTTTTCTTTAGAAAATTTATCAATAACAGAAAGTTTTCTTTGGATAATTTATCGGTAACAGAAATTTTTCTTTAGAAAATTTATCGATAACAAAAATTTTTCTTTAGAAAATTTATCGGTAACAGAAATTTTTCTTTAGAAAATTTATTGGTAACAGAAATTTTTTTTTAAGAAAATTTATTGGTAACAGAATTTTTTTTTTTAGAAAATTTATCGATAACAGAATTGCTTTTAGAAAATTTATCGATATTAGACATTTTTTTTAGAAAATTTATCGATATTAGAAATTTTTTTTTAGAAAATTTATCGATATTAGAAATTTTTTTTAGAAAATTTATCGATATTAGAAATTTTTTTTTAGAAAATTTATCGATATTACAAATTTTTTTTAGAAAATTTATCGATATTAGAAATTTTTTTTTAGAAAATTAATCGATATTAGAAATTTTTTTTTGGAAAATTTATCGATAGTAGAAATTTTTTTTAGAAAATTTATCGATATTTGAAATTTTTTTTAGAAAATTTATCGATATTAGAAATTTTTTTAGAAAATTTATCGATGTTTGAAATTTTTTCAGAAAATTTATCGACATTAAAAATTTCTTTAGAAAATTTATCGCCATTAGAGACTTTTTTAGAAAATTTATCGCCATTACAGACTTTTTTAGAAAATTTATCGATATCAAGAAATAATAGAAATTTGTTTAGAAAATTTACCGATAAGAGAAATTTTTCTTTAGAAAATTTATGGATAACAGAAATTTTTCTTAGCAAAACTTATTGATAAGATTAATTTTTTCTTTAGAAAATTTATAGATAACAGAAATTTTTTCTTTAGAAAATTTACCGACAACAGATTTTTTTGGGAAATTTATCGATAACAGAATTTTTTTGTTTTGGAAATTTATCGATAACAGAAATTTTTCTTAGCAAAATTTATTGATAACAGAAATTTTTCTTTAGAAAATTTGTGGATAACAAAAATTTTCTTTAAGAAAATTTATCGACAACAGAATTTTTTTTGTTTTGGAAATTTATCGATTACAGAAAGTTTTTTATAGAAAACTTATCGTTAACAGATTTTTTTGGAAATTTATCGATAACAGAATTTTTTTTTTGGAAATTCATCGATAACATAACATGTTTTTTGAAAATTTATCGATATTAGAAATTTTTTATTAAAACATCAATCGCATTTTTTTAGTACAATTATCGATAACAGAAATTTTTTTTAGAAAATTTATCGATAACAGAAATTGGACAATGTTTTAAAAAATGTATGAACTTATTTTGTATAAATTATATTATGTATAAAGTATTTTTGTAGTTGTTTAACTTAAAAGCTCTTCTGGGCTCATAGCTTCATTTGCTCTGTTATAAATTTTACCCTTTAGTGGGATATAACCCAGCTGCTCATTTTTGCACATTTATTTACCTACAGATAATCTTGCTTTTTTGGCAGCAGAACCAAATATACCGGCGTACTAAGGTAGAAGTTATGATGTTTCGGATCATCGTGTGATAGGTTGTTTTCTTTCTCATTAAACTGTAGATATTACCTTACTTTTTCGTATTGGTTTACCGCCAATTATAACTATATTATGTCTATTAAACACTCATTATGTCTTAAAAAAATACATCATGTAAAAGATAACATCAATAAATTATAAAAACAAGGAAATACTAAAGAAAAACTTTAAGTCGAATCCAGCATTCCTCCAACTAAAATGTATTCCAAACTTTCTGAAAATAAATAGCTTCAAACTTGATAAGGAGCTACTAATGACAGAATATCTTGTTTAGGCCTCAAACACAGAGTTTTGAAAGCCATAAAATAGATAAGATGGATATGGAGGTATAATAGAACTGTTTGCTGTTAATTGAGTGAAGTAAAAAGCTTTTGTGGATTGATTTCAAAACTTAGACTTGTTCAAAATCAAAGACAATTTACTGTTGCCAACCACAGGCATTCACAAGTTTGAAGCAAAAAAAGACCTTCCCTCTTTTACGTATGAAGAATATTTTTGTTTTTGTATTGACTTTTGAAGCAGTAGAAGTGTTGACAAAAAAAGCAAAAACAATTGCCTTTGTTTTTTTATTTAGAAAATTAAAATAGAATATAAATGAGACATCTAAAATATCACGTACTAACTAAACTTTGTATTTTACCTTTTCTATTACAAAGCAAAATTGTTGACATTTTAAAGGAAAGAAGGAAAGAAAGAGAGAACAATTTCAAATAATTTTATTTATTCACTTACCTCCACTTGATCCTGTTCACCGGCATATTCTAAATTCGTAAAAATTGACCAGGTGTAGCGTCTGCGTATCTCCAAGCGTGCCTGATGTCGCCTATACCAACGTTGTATAAGTATTGATGCCTTTATTGCTGAAAAGGACATTGTAAACAAAAACAATCATCATTTAAAAGGGCAAATAAGGATTTTTGTTGTTTTGTTTTTGTAAGAAAAACTTTTTCTTTTGCTTTTTCACAATATCTGCTGATGCTGGATATGAAAATGCTAAACAATAGCCACTAAGAACCTAAATTGCTTAATTGTTAAAAGTTGAAAGGATTAAAGGACTAATTAAAAAAAGGTACTTTTTCATTAGCTTAATTTGGTTGGGTTGAGTTAAAAGAGTGGGAAGATTTTAAAAATTTCTTAAAATTATCATTTTTAAGACCTCAAGCTTAAAGAAATTCCTTTTGGGGTTATTAAACTTTAAACAAAATAGCGAGTGGTGTCCATATTGTGACATTTCTTTATTTTAGTGTTTGGCACAAACGCACACCTTTTGTTGAAATTCTGTATGATTGTTTTGCAAAAATGTGGCTGAATTGCGTTAATACAGCGCTTAATTTCCTCCTTTAAGGCGTGGGTGGTCGTCAGCTTGTTGACATAAACCTTCGACGGAATAGCCCAGCGGCCAATTCCGATCACCAAAACGGGAAATTATACGACTAGGAAATGACTCATGCAGTAATTGAATTGTACCTCACCCTGTATGGCATGTGGCACCGTCATATTAAAACCACATGCCGTTGACAGTCACATGCTGCAATTTCGGTACAAAAAACTGGATTATCATGTCGCGATAGCGAGCACCATTAACCGTCGATCCCTCTGGTTCGATGATACCTCCAACACAAAATCCGCACCAAACTTTGACAAGCTGTAGATGCATTTGTTTCTCAACAATCACTTGTGGATTTTCTGAACCCCAAATGCGACAATTTTGTCGATTAACAAAGCCATCAAATAAAAATGCGCCTCATCGCTGAAGATGATTTTGTTCGAAAAATCAGCATCGACTTTTTGTTGTGTTTTAATCCACTCAACAAACTCTCTTCGCTGGGTGTAGTTCTTGGGTCAATTGAACTTTCCATGCGTTGTAGAGAGCTTCTCGAAATGCCCCATTCTTCATCACGGCACCGAATTGATGTTCCTGGACTTTCAGCAACTGCTTCTCACTCGAACTGCTTCAATATTTTGTGTCGAACGACTTGTTGAAGGATGACCAGACGGTTTAAGATCACTAATTGATCCAGTCTCTCTAAATTTTAATTAGTCTCTTTACAGTTGATGAAGTTTCGTCTATATTTTGTACGAAAATTGGGAACTGTTGGACCCAAATATCGACAAATTTTAAGTGCGATGTAGACATCAGTAGGCATTTAAATGCCATTTATAGCCCTTGATGGTGAGGCTTAGAAATTAATGTCTAATAGAAGTTGAGTTATTTTTTTACAGGTGCTGGTGAGAAATTGCGACATTCGGTAAATTCTCCTGTAAATTGCATTTAAATTTATTCGATATCGAATGCTATGGTTTGGCTCCTATGCTGAGAAAGATGACTCCTAAAAATAACAGCATAAACTATGATGACACAAAGTCACAAAAAAAGTCAACGGAAGAGGACTAAGATAGATAGCGCTATATAAATCTCAGAGGTGGCATCGGCTGTCGAAGATGCTATATACACACGAAATGCCAAGATTTTTCATTACCATGGGTCAAAGGCTTATAATGGAGAAGTCAAGCCGAGTCGATAGATTAATGAGGGTTATGTTATGAATTTCAGGAGCACTAATCCATAATTGGGAAGATTTCCTTTGCGAAATATTACTTTGTCTGGGATAAAAATCCATGTCCCAGAAATTCGCTAAATGTTAGAAAACTATTGCATACCTTACTGCGCCTCAAAGCCATGAAATTGTTAGAAAGAATTTCAGGAGCACTAATCCATAATTCCGAAGATCTCCTTTGCAAAATATTACTTTGTCTGGGATAAAAATCCATGTCCTAGAAATTCGCTAAATGTTAGAAAACCATTGCATACCTTACTGCGCCTAAAAGCCATGAAATTGTTAGAAAGAATTACAGGAGCACTAATCCATAATTCTGAAGATCTCCTTTGCGAAATATTACTTTGTCTGGGATAAAAATCCATGTACCAAAAATTCGCTAAATGCTAGAAAACTATTGCATACCTTACTGCGCCTCAAAGCCATTAAATTGTTAGAAGAATTTCAAAAGAATTTCAGGACCACTAATCCATAATTCGCCTTTGCGAAATAATATTTTGTCTGGGATAAAAATCCATGTCCCAAAAATTCGCTAAATGCTAGAAAACTATTGCATACCTTACTGCGCCTTAAAGCCACGAAATTGTTAGAAGAATTTCATAAGAATTTCAGAAGCACTAATCCATAATTCGGAAGATCTCCTTTGCGAAATAATATTTTGTCTGGGATAAAAATCCATGTCCCAAAAATTCGCTAAATACTAGAAAACCATTGCATACTTTACTGCGCCTCAAAGCCATGAAATTGTTAGAAAGAATTTCAGGAGCAATAATCCATAATTCGGAAGATCTCATATGAGAAACATCACTTTGTCTGGGATACAAATCCATGTCCCAGAAATTCGCTAAATGCTAGAAAACTATTGCATACTTTACCGCGCCTCAAAGCCATGAAATTGTTACGAAAACAGGGAAAATGGCTGTCACACAATTTGCTTTGTTTAAAAAAAAACTTTCTTAAATATCTAAAGGAGGAGAAAGTCAGTAGAAATATGAGTTTAGTTCTCTTCACAGACATGGGATGGTTTCGACGTGGAAACGAAACAAAAAGATTTTAAATGAACCGTATTTCATTTACAATTTACTGAAAAATGTTCTTAATAGAACATGCAAAAATTTACTGAAACAGGTTTAGCAGTTTTTACACGACCGAAAAATGTGAATGTGTGATAAACGGACGTGGGTGTTACTCTATGGAACTCTGTATTACAAATCTTTTGAACTCGGGCTACAAAATCTTTTTTTTTTCCTTTCGACTTAAAACACAGATTTATCCCCCTAAATCAATTATTACATCCACCACTCGTATGTGTGGTGAATGAATAACAGGGGAGAAAAAGTTTGATGATACATGGTGAACAGTAGCAACTTTCTCTTGAGCTTCATATACGTTTTCAAAAGAAACTAATTATCAGAGTGTTTGGCTAAAATGCTGAATATAAAAAGGAGAGAACAGTTTTTATCGCATGCTATAAATTTTTTTCAAAAACTTACAAAACTTGTAACTTATTTTTCGTTTTAATTATTTTTGATTTTTTTTCTAAAACACAACTGATACGTACTGCACATGGGATCATGTTTCTTTTCCTTTGGATGCAAACAACCCATCATTTTGAAATTGTTTTTCAATTTGTGTAATAAAGTCTGTGGTTGATGTTTTGAATCCATTTAGTAACTGATGGCACACACCTCCAAAAAACTATGAAATATAAAATTCTTTAAATCAAAAAAAAAGAATTCAATGGAATTCTGAAGTGTCTTAAAGGACGTGTATCGGGTATTGTATGTTGCACAATGTATTTCAATGAGTGAATGCACAAATGTCTGCTTCAAAGTCACTTAAGTGTTAATTTCTTTTTGTTTCTCTTAATCAAGCAGAATATTATGTCACGTTTAGAAATAGTGTGACGTGTCTGTCGCCAAGTATCACGTTTTCTTCTCAAAATATTAATTAATTAAATAGTTGCTGCTCTTTTTATTTTATGCAGTCGTTGTGTAAAGAATCTCAAGATTTAGTTTCTCACACAAACTTTATGTGTTTCATTTCTTTGCACGTTTTTAACACTTTTCTATTCCTGTTTTAAAACGCTTTAGACATTTCAATGTCGTTTTATGTTGAATTTGGCAAAATGTATATAATTTTTCACTTTTCAAGGATCTTTTTTTTTGGACTTCACGAAATGCTTTTAAAAATTTAATAATATTTATTATTTTTTTGAATTTAATAATTTTTTGGCATTTTAACTTCAAAAATAAACATTTGATTTATTTCATATTAAAAATTATAGAGTTTCGATATTTAAAAAGAGGCGAAAACTATTTAGACGATCTAAGTTTCTTTAAAAATGTTGCACATAGCTCAAGCTGACTTCGAATTGAATCGAAGGCGAATTCAATGCTGTCAAAAAACGCTTTTAGCAAAAAAACGACGAAAAAGATCACAAATAATAAATTCACTTAAAAAACAACAACAAGAAAGCAAAATACAACAAAAAATGCCAATTTAATAATATAAAAAAAAACGGTAAAACAATCAAACTAAATTTTAATAAATATTTTTATAAAAATTAATTTCCTGACGAAGCTTTCCAAGAGAAAGCGAAATATTAAAAATATATGAGTTAAATTTACTTAAAAAACACCATTATAAAGATTTTTAAGAAAAACAAATTTAGCAACAAAATTTAAAAAACTTCTAAAAAAACGCCAAAAATTCATAACGTAAAATTTCGCCAAAAAAAAACGAAAAATCATTGAAAATTCCTAAAAAAAAATAATAATAATTTATGAAAACAAACAAAAGAATTATTTTGTGGAAACATCGATAGAATTCACTTAAAATTTAACAAAAAGAAAAAAAATATTTAATAAAAAAATTCCAATCCTCCGAATAATCGTCAAAAAAAAAATCATTTTCCGAAAAGCAAAAAGTTTCGTAAAAAACCTTGAAATTCTCTGAAAAATTCGTTAGTGAAAAATTTCACAAAAAAAATTTTTTTTTGAAAAATTATTAAAAAAAAAATATTAAATATTAAAATTTTTTTCCTGATGATGCCAACCAACGGTGTGGCGAAATATAGAAAAAATAATAAAAATATAAGTTTTTAAAAATTTTTTATAAATAGTGACCTAGTGCGTGATTTGATTTACCGACTATATAGTCATAAACAGATGGTAATCAAATCACTTGGTTGATTGGACATCACTCACGCCCTAGGAGGCCATCGAATACGTATATCCTCTGGTCACTCCTGGTAGCAATTTCGAAAGCCCGAAGTAGGCCGCAGCCTTCACTCCTTGCTAAAGAGTTGGAGACTTTCCAACTCCTGGTCCAGAACGCATGAAGCTCTTTTTTATCAAGAACACGACAGCATTCATGCTCACTGAACCTGAACCATTCATTGTGTTAATTTGAATGATCCGAGCCACAAACTCTCACGAGGGTCCAAAACCGCAACCACCACAATACTCCCATATAGGGGCCAACCTCAATAACCAGTCAGAGAACAGCTAATTGTCTCAAGAGACAAATAGTGAACTCTGGGGCAACTGATTCCCGTGGAAATATGTGGATTGTCCAGGTGACTCCTACTAGCCTTTGAGGGGCCTGGGCTCCCTTTTACCCCGCAAGACACCAGTCTAAATGGTATAGTAGGTTCCAAAAAGACTATCATGTACCCCCGGGGGAATAGTGACCCAGTGCTTTATAATTAACTACTAAAAAATTTTACAAAACTTTAAAAAGGAAAAACATTTTTCTTAAAAATCGGGAATTCACAAAAAATGCGAAAACGAAAAAGTTCAACTAGATAAAAGTTACTGAAAAATCATAAAAAAAAAATTTTTTTTTAATTCACCTCAAATTGAAAAACGTCAAAAATTCACTTTAAATATCGAAAATTTACCGAAAAATTGTCAAAATATTCATAATTTACCAGAAACAGAAAAACAAAATATTTCATTAAACAAAAATTCACCATAAAGTCAAATAAAAATGCGAAATTTTGTTAAAAATAACTAGCAATTCGCTATAAATTTCTTAGTACCATAAAGCAAAATATCAAAAAATTAACGAAAAAATATCAGAAAACAAAACAAATTTATTATTAACCTGTGGTATCAACAAGACGGAGCCACATCACATACAGCTAAGATTACAATGGAATTACTGCGAGATCTCTTTCGATAACAAATTATTTCAAGAGATGGTGATGTTGATTCACCTCCACGCTCGCCTGATATGACTCCTCCGGACTTCTTTTTGCAGGGATATCTGAAAAGTATGGTTTATGCAAACAAACTAAAAACCCTTAAGCATCTCAAACGAATATTTTCGTGATGAAACTAGTGAAATACCACGTGAAATATGTGAGAATGTAATTAAAAGGGGCTTGTATTTGAGGTGGACATTTATCTGGTATTGTATTCCATACATAATTGCCGACATTAAATAAAACATTTATCAATATGAGATCCTCTCTTTCTTTTAGCCAAATATTATAAACAAAGTATTATACCGTTTCGGCGGACACCCTGTATTACAAATTTAGCAAAAACTAAAAAATGACAAAAATCACCTAAAAGTCGAAAGTTCACTTGAAAAACGAACGCGAAATGTTTCCTACAAAAAAAAACAACAACAACAAAATAAAAGAAACGAAACTTTTGCAAAAATTCATTAAAACATTTATTCAAACTTTAGCAAAAGTAGAAAAACGACAAAATTCACTTTAAAATTGAAAATTCCTAAAAAAACAGAAAACGGAATATTTCACAGAAAAAAAATTTACGTAAGCTGAAACACGACAAAATTGTCTTAAAAATTGAAAATTTAACGAAAAATCGGGAATATTTTTAAATTAAGGGAAATGTGACTGGATGACTTCCTTACCGAAAGTTATCAGGACAATTTATAATAAATGTAACTTAATTGAAATACTGATTTTATGTGAATACCAACAATCTTGGGCACCAATTTTGATCATTAAACTGCCCGAATTCAGGACCTTGGAATGTTTTATAAATAAATAAAAAAAAATATCTTAGAAGCCGTATGATATGTGACGGCATCCTGTTAAAACTGCTTCCTGTCGACATCAGTATCATGTAATTTGCAGAGAAACAATTTTGCGCACATTGGCGCCATATTAAAAACTAAAGGGTCCGCATTTAACGTTTTTATATTTAAACTAGTGCTTATTTCGTGAATGGTAACACTTAGCTGATGTTTGATTTGACAGATAATTAGTTTTATCCTTCCGCTGAACGAATATGGTTGTATATACGCTTGAACAACACTGGCAAATGTTGCCAGACATTACTTTGAAAATCCAATTCGTTTTCGCTTCGCTAAGTGGGCCTGCGATCGACTTATAGAAGATGCCGATTTTGTAAAAAAAAACATCTTTTCAGATGAAGCTCTGTTTGATCTTGGCGGGTATGTAAACAAGCAAAATCGTCGCATTTGGGGCACAGAAAATCCGCACGCATACATTGGAAAGCCGACGCACCCAATTATTTTTCTTCGAAAATCAGCAAGGAGTGGGCGTTACAGTCAATGGCGTTATCGTTATCGAATTTTTGTTCACGAAAATTGAAGCGGAGGATATTGGCAACATTTGGTTTCAACAGGACGGCGCTACGTGCCACACAGCCGAAGTTACACTTGATGTTTTGCGCCCTATTTTTGAAGATCGCATTAGCAGCCGCAGAGCTGATGTCGTTTGGCCATCTCGGAGCGCTGCGATTTGACACCGTTCGACTATTATTTGTGGGGTGCCGTCAAAGATAAGTATTACGCCGACAAGCCTGAGACAATTGGCGCTTTAAAGGACAATATTGGTGAAGCCATTGATGAAATACAGCTGCACACAATCGATAATGTGCTTAAAAATTGGACCGATCGTGTAGGCTACGGCATGGCCAGCCGAGGCAGTCATTTGAATGAAATTATTTTCCATTATTAACCGGAAGGATTGTATTTTTAAATAAAAAAAGAAATTTGAGAAAATATTCAGTAGTTTTGTTTATAGCATTTAAAACAACAAAAAAAATGTTATTTGGCAGACCCTTTAGTACTGGTTTATAAAACATTACAAGTTTTTAAATTCGGATATTTTAATGATGAAAATTGGTGCCCAAGATTGTGTTATCCAACACAATTTTAGCATTTCAATACACAATATCAAGTTAATGCAATCACATT
The DNA here is from genome assembly GCA_030448955.1 of Trichopoda pennipes. Lineage (NCBI taxonomy): Eukaryota > Metazoa > Arthropoda > Insecta > Diptera > Tachinidae > Trichopoda > Trichopoda pennipes. The sequence continues at coordinate 6,448,102 of JASKUP010000175.1, forward strand.
CATCAATAATTGTCATGATAACTTGACCAGCTGTTCTAGTTTAATGATGACCCCTCCTTTATTATCTGCTGATCAAATTTACTTCATCGTTCTTTATGATTCGGATTTGGGAAAATCCGTTTTACATTGTAAATGTTTTTGGCGTAATTTTAAATAAGAAAAACCCCGCTCTTTGCTTTCGATAATCCTAAATTCAGCCTGGATAATTTCGCTTAGCTGTGCTTGTAGTTTGCTTAAAAAATAGCGGCGAATTCAGGTCTTATATTTATACTCGCGTACCCTTTATTTTATCTGTCGCTAAGAAAACTTAACTCCAAATTTAAGGATTTGCAGCAGGGCCAGATAACAGCTTATTTTTAATTTTACTTCTACGCGAGGAAGGAGAATAAAACTGTATTTTTTGAAGATTTTTACAATAAGTGACAATGATTTCTTGCAATAACTGAAAATTCAAGAAGGAGCCAATGCGATATATTGTTTCTTCTTTATTATTCCAACTAGATTTTCCAAATTTTAACACCTGGCATTAACTAACTGTCGTCGTCTTTAGAACCTACAATTTTCCAGCTGTTTAATTCGCCTTACAATAATGAAAGCATATAGAGCCAACGAACTTAAATTTTGTGAAGGCAACATTTTCATCAAACCATTTTATACAAACGGTTTGATCGTGAACAAAAATTTTTTCTTATGAAGACTCAATTGTGACTCATGAGTTATGGCAACAAACTTAAGTTTTTGACATAGAACTTTCGCCTCTAGGTTAAAAATAATCCATAATTGTTTTTTTTTTTTGTTATTTTTTATTTTCATTTGTAGGAGAACTCTATTTTTTTTGAATGGAAATTTATTTTTTATTTTTATTTATATTTTTACTTTTTATTAATGCATATTGATTTTTTTTAAATCAATTTTTTTATGTAACATTTAATTAATTTTCATGCACTTTTATATATTTTTAAAATCTGTTATTTTATTTAACCTTTAGAAAAGTTTGATAGTTAATAATCAGAAAATTTAATTTTGTTGTATTTTTTTAATCTGTTGATATTTAATTTTTAGCTCTTTTCTTGGTTAATTTTTGTTACTTTGAAATTAACAAATAATTTTTTTTTGTTAAAATTTAAACAAAAGGACATCCACTTTTAACAGTATTTAGCGTTTAACTGTTTCTTTTACTTTAAATAATTTCCAAACACACCACCACTATTTTGTTTTTTGTTTAATTTTATTTCATTCTATTTGTGGTCATTCGTTTTAAGTTTAACAAGTGTCTGTCTGCATATATAAAAATAAATATATAAACAGTCCTTAATATTTAATTAAGGGTGGTGCCAGGTAACCCAAAAGGGATGATGAAATTCGGTATGATTTTACGTCATACCGCTTTTGTAAACATACCGGTTTCGGCTATGAGCCATCTTCAGTGTTCTTCTCTTCTCTCTATGTCATAGACAAAACCCAATAGACTCACATATAGACACGAATGATTAACAAGCATGAGCATGAAATGATCTAGGTAGAAAGAGAGGCGAATGAAAAGGGAGGGAGAGAGAGACACACAGACAGAGAGGAAGAGACAAGTTAGATAGAAAGAAATATTTCGTGATAAGATTTACATCTGCACCTGGCCGTAGGCCTTAATCAGATGGTGGTCAAACTACTGGGAATGAAAAGCAACGTCATTCACGTCCTAGGAAGCCGAGGACTAATTCTAGCAACAGATCTTTCTGTTGCTAGGAGCTTCCAGTTGACACCCTGCTTGCCTTCAGGGGACTGGGCTCCTTATACCCCCAGCAGCACAGGTCTAGTTGGTCAAGTATTCCATACAGACCGAAATTAACACACGAAAAGGGAGAGAGACACAGTCTAAACCAAATTTGACGGGGGATGACATAATATCATACCCAATTAAATAAAACCCCGCCGGACAATATACGCACATATAATGAAAATACATTAAAAAATTTTTTTGCAAAATTGTAAAAAAAAATTTTATTCGATTAAATATATTTTATTCGATTAACTTTTATTTATCTTTATTAAATATTTTTTGGCATCATTTTATCACCTTAAAAAAATTCATGTTATTTATGCTTAGATGGCAGCTTACTAAAATAATAACTCCCATTACCCAACTAATTCTCAGTAATAACTCCACATTAGTGACTGACATAATTTTAAATGATAACTGCAAATCGACTATATTGCTAGGAAATAGTTAGGCGTGATAAGATAAGATCTTCCGTACCAAGATGTGTAAGCCATAAGCCAGATGGTGGATGATACCACTGCGGATAAAATGTAGCGTCATCCTCCTCCCAGAAGGCCTTCAGATACGTATATCCTCTGGTCACTCCTTGTTGCAACTTCCAGAGCTCGGAGCAGGCCTACGCCCCCACTCCTTGCTGAAGAGTTGCAGACTATCCAACTCCTGGTGCAGTTTAAAAACACAATGGCATTCATGCTCATTGGACCTGAATTGTGTTCATTGTAATTGATCCGACCCACACAACTCAAACGAGGGCCTCGAAACCACAACCACCACGATACTCCCGAAGGGCCAACCTCAACAATCAGTCAGACAACACCTAAAAGGCTAAAAAGACAAATAGCGGAACTCTGAGGCTTTACTGATTCCCGTGGAAATATAGTGGATTGTCCAGTTGGCTCCTACTAGCCTTCAAGGGGACTGGGCTCCCTCTTTCCCCCGAAGACACATATAATGACGGTGTGCTCACGTCAAAACATTTAAATGTGCCCCGGGAGGGGGAGTCAATAATTATATAATTACTTGCACTAAATTTTCTATTTATTTATTTTGAAATAGCTAATCAAAGTCAGTATTGGCAACTCTAAAAAAAAATGACAGCTGGCAATTTATTTTAAAAATTACTGCTGCATTTATAGGGAAGACAATGTAGTTTTACTTCTAACTACCATTTCAAATATAGTAAACGATTTAAAACAACTTTTTCCAGCCCAAACAATAATTAGTCTAAAATGCGGCAGAATCCAACATGTGGCTGTCGAAAAATATTTTCATCTGCAGTTCAATAAAGTTTATGAGCTGCGCTGAAGATACATTGAGCCATTGAGAATTATTTGTGAAGCTCATGGCAAAACGATTTTATTATTGTGGTTGTGTTTACTTTTCTTACATTCCCCTCCTAAAAGCTGCCAAAGCTTGTACCTTGTTTGAATTTTTTTAAATATGTTCTTGTTCTTGTGGCAGCAAAGGTTGAATATAAGAATAAAAGGGTGAGTTCATTTGAAGTAAAATTAACTTTTAAATAATTCGTATTTGAAATCCACATGCCCGTATATAATTTCCCAACACTATATTTCTTCTATACACTTTTTTGTAATGCTGGTTTTCCATTTAATTTGCTTTTTAATTTCCAACTGCAATAGGCCACTGCAAAATGGGGCTGTTATTGTATTTCTTTGTATTCATATAAAAAAAATTCACCCCGGCATTTTTACACACACCCAAACGGATACTTATTATTACCCCCTAAAGTAGGCTTTTGAAAATAGTAAGAACAATGTGGCGGAGTGTGTGTAGTCAATAACATCATCTTGTGAAGTGTTGCCAGCTAACGTAAAAATTTTGTTTGACGATAAAAATTTTTTAATGACGAATGGCGAGATTCCTGATGATATTAAAATATTAAGCGATTTTTTAAGGTTATTTTTTTATACAATTTTTCTAAATGGCAAATGGGACTAAAGGTGAAAGGCAGTCTGACGAAATAGTTAGAATATAATTTGTTATTTCCATAAATTCTATTATATATAAATGAATAGTTAAAATTTCGATTGCCTAAATGTTATTTAAAGAAATAACTGATTGGCTTACAAAAAAATTCCAGGTACTTTTTTAAGTTTATTGTCCCTTTTTAAAACGCTGTAAATTTGTACCTTAAATGTAATTTTCTACACTTCATGAAATTTTCAATGGCAGCGAGGACTCTAATGGTGAACTTGTTGTTTATAAAATGGGGAACATACCCTTCCCTTCATAAATAAAACACAATATTTTGATTACAAATATCCAAAAGTCCCCTGCATGTGATGTGCAAAGTGCGTTCTTATTCTGTTAGTACCTTTCGAAATTAATATTGTTGATTACAGAACTTTTCTTGTAATGAGTTCTATCTATAATTCAAGTGAGAAATAAAGTGCCATACAAGGTGTTTCATACTGGCAGTTATATCGATTATAATTATTCAGAAATAGCAATGTGCATGCCTGCAAAACATATCGATTCCTGATTTCTCTCAAAAGCGTTCAACTCAAAATTTTTAATTATTTATTAATTACCTAGGACAGTGAGCCTAGGTAGTTACTATAAAAAATGATATGTGTATATGTTTTCCGACGGGTATTGATTTAATGGGGTATGATATTACGTCATGCCCCGTAAAATTTGTTTTGTAAACAGACCGCATTCGGCCAAGTGCCATCTTCAGTGTTCTTTCCCCCTCTATAGAGGAAGAAGATGTCACATGGCCGAAACCGGCCTGTTTACAAACCAAATTTGTCGCGGAATGACGTAAAATCATACCAAATTACTGTAAAAAACTTACATCATTTTCTCTTTCCCAAAAAAAAAATGTCGTTGTATCCCTCTATTTGATATAACTTGCGGTTATTTTGTCAGCTGTCAGATAAATTTTATATGTAGTTTGGTTTCGCATTCGACCATGAACAATAATAATGTTGTTAATTTTATAAACTTTAGCTAGTTTTGTAATATCGTTTTTATGTTCACTTATTCTTGTCTCCAATGTTCGTTTTGTTGTTCCAATGTATATTAGATCACAGCTCTCGTTATCACAGCCTTTGCACTTTATCTCATATACAACATTGCATTGTTTTTGGTTATCTATTTTATCCTTCATGTTTCTGAATATTCTGCTCAATGTGCTATTCGGTTTATATGAAAATTGTATTTTGTCAGTTTTTATTATTGCTCTCAGGCTTTTGCTATCAGTCAAACCTGGTATAAATTGTACACCGTAGAAAGTTGTTTGTGGATTGTTCTTATCATTAGTAATGTTATTCTGAGGATAATCTGTTTTGAGTTTAATTTCCGCTTCTTTTATTAAATTGTTTATAAGTTTTACTGGGAAAATGTTGCGTCTAAGTATTGTCGTAATTCTATTTATGTTCCTGGTGTAAAATTGATCGTCACTAACATTTAAAACTCTAAAGATGAAACTTCTTGCAGTATTAATTCATTAATTTCCCACACGCTATATCCTTCGCATGCCAATCGAAAAGTATTCTGTCATTTTTTCGTTGCATTATTCTGTCTAAATATGAAAGTTTTCCATTTACCCCCATCTCCACAGTAAATAATGCTTCTAAATTGTGCAAATAAGATGGATCGCCATTTTTATAAGCGAATTTTATTTAGTGATGAAACTCACTTTCGTTTAAATGGATACACGCCAATAACAAAACTACTGTCTATGGAGGGATGATTATCCTCATACGTATGCTGAGTTCTTCAGTAACATTTAGAAACATTGAGTGTTTGATGTAATTTATGGTCTAATGGAATCATTGGTATGCACATTTTTGAATATGATGCTGGTCAAAATGTTACCGTCAATGGTGATCGCTATAGAGCCATAATTACTGATTTTTTCGTTTATCAATTGAAACAACCATGATGGGCTGGAACTGTAGCCACAATTGATTTATCGTAGAAAAAGTTTATTTTCACGTTTCGGACCCGTAAATTGATCTTCAAAACCGTGCTATTTAACACTGCTAGCCAATTTTCTGCTTTAGTTTTTTAACTCTGCTTGTAAATTTTAAAATGCTTCTCTTCCTCCCTCCCTCTCTCTCTCTTTTTAGACGAACCGGTGGCATATGTTAAGATCATGTTAAATAAAATTATATATAGAAAGTAGTACCCCAATTAGGATATAAAAGCATCGGCAACATTGATATTAATCTGTAGGACAATTTTTATTTAATAGCTGATATCTGGTCTTAAATCAATTTTAACGTTTTATTTAAATATTTTAGTGAACCATTTTGATAACGAAGTGGAAACTTGAAGAACAAAAATTATTAAAATCGTCAAAATTAAGCTCAGTTTTTACTGGCACTAAATTGTTTTCAATCCTCCTCTTAATGTCTTTCCTGGCTGTTTGTTCGCAAATGAAGAACGCTTTCGATGTGAGTACATCATCTTCAGGCAACGTTGTATCACGCATTGGTGAGTCAGTATTTTTGATTTAGGTATTTATCCCATAATCATCGTATCTACCTACGCAGTCAGAATGTCAGCAATCTGACGTTTTATTTGGGGATTAATTTTAATATTTTGTTTTTAATTTTTATTCTTTTTTTTAATCTTTATATATATTCTACTGTACGTGTGTTGTGACTGAACTCCTCCTAAACGACTGCACCGATTTGCATAATTTTTTTTGTATGCGTTTGAGTGGCGTCCCGGGTGGTTTAGATTTACAATTCAATTCGGTCCAATTAGACAAATGGACGTGGTACCTGCTATACAAACCACAATTTAAAAATCTATTATTTCTGCTACTGATAATGGTATTTGCACAAAATTTGGTATTTCGGTTGAGTGAACATACTATAAGTTCTGCGGCAAATATGGACGCGTGGTACCTCCCATACAAATCTTCTGTATGTATATAATTCTACTGTACGTGTGTATGTCACTGAATAAATTTTTTTGCATGCGTTTGGGTGCCACCTTGAGTGGTTTACATTCACAAACCAGCCCGGCAGATGGCGCTGCAGTCGGTATCCCGGTTATACAACTACACTGCAACCACACGACTGAATCGACTTGAATGAATTTCTGTGTATTCATTTATTCAATGCATTTAATTTTTTTGTGCGCTGTGTTTTGATATTATATGGTATCACATTTACGTAAATATCCGTAAATTCGGCGCCAGCCGCCAACTGCCTCCAACGTGCATTGCCAGATGACGGTGAAAGGCCCAAAGTAACAGAGACTTGATTAGAACATCGATCGTATTTGTTTGAGTTTCTTCTTTGCGATCTCACAAATGCGTTCTCAATGGCTCAACTAGTATTTTATATAAATCAATTTTTTTAAAACAATTTTTTTTACAATTTTTAAAAACAATACAACAATTTGTATGTCTTACGACAAAAGAAAGCGTAAATTGTTTAAACTGTAAACTTAAGAAAATTACTAAAATAAAAATGTTGGCGATATTTGGCACACTAATTGGCGAGAACGCTTCAAAAGAATCTGGCAACACTGGTCCTAGGTAATTGTTGTTTTCATTCATTATTTATTATTATTATTATTATTTTTTTATTTTCAGTATTATTTATTATAGCAATTAACCACCTTTTTCCATTTCACAGAAAGAGGTTGGTATTTTTTATCTTTGTGAAATTTGTTTTTGTTTTTGTTTTTGCTTTTAAATTTTGTTTTCTACATTTATCATTTTATGGTTGTGACATTTAAAATAGGATTCATAAGTTACCTTAAAAACCCCTGAACTAGTCGAACAAAATTGAATTGAATAACAGGTTTTCTAAATAGGAACGAATAAATGACAGCCACGTTATCAAGTGCACTTAAAACTGTCCGTTGGAAACACAAGTATCACAACATTAAGGAAGGTCTCTACTGCTTTCTCTTTTTCAAATAACTGGCGGCAGATATGCTGTGAATATAATGTTTGGTTGCCGTCTGTCTACTGGTTATGCAAACAGGTCCATCCGAATTTGTTTCATTCTTAAAAATTTATATCACAAGCCATTTTGTAAACATTATTATCATTTACATGTGTTGCTAGGGGCTGTTAACTGCTCTGGTGATTTTTCAACATATAAAATATTCAAAATAATACAGTACTCGAAATAATTTTATATACACCTAACATTTTTTTTCTTTTTTAATAATCTATAATATGATTATAATGAAACGCTAAATTTGTTGCTAAGCCCAAATCCCGAGAATAGCTGAACCGATTTCGTTAATTCATTCTTTTTTTAATATTTCTTGAAGTGCGAGGGTGGCTCTAAATTTAAAAAATTGCCTGAAAAAGTATAAAAACAGCAATTTTCCATACGCCCATGCGAAAGACACGTATACTTGATTTCTAATACGATATTTTATTTAACGTGCGCAATATAACAGGGAAGCTGAGTTTAAAAATAAGTGAAGGGGAAATTTAAAATCAGGCATTGAGGAAATCAATGTTTTCATCAAAAGTTAGAACGTGAAAAATCGTACGATCTCAATACTTTGAAAAAATCGATTCAAATAAATCTCGTCACTTATGAACGAGGAACAAAAGTATGTATTTGCCACTCTTATGAAAGTAATAAATGAGGGAACTAGAAGGATTTACTTCTGGTGGAACGCTCCTGGTGGTATAGGAAAATATGTTTCGATCACTTTAATATTGGCAAAAATTCGTTCAAAATATAAAACGGCTATAGATCTTGCTTCGTCAGGCATTGCAACAACTTTATTAGAAGGCGCGTCGAACAGCCCATTCAGCTCTAAAATTGCCATTGAATATGCAAGGCAACGAAACTCCAACCTGCAACATTTCCAAGAATTCACCAATGGCAAAGGTTTTGCAGCAATGTAAACTAATAGTGTGGGATGATTGCACGATGGCGCTTGAAAAATCTTTTGTAGCTTTAGATAGAACTTTAAAAGATCTACGGAACAACCAAAACAATTTGGTGGCGCAATGATTTTATTATCCGGAAAATTTTCGCCAAAGATTGCCAGTGGTTCGACGTTCAATGCAAGCTGATGAACTGAATGCATGTTTTAAGTCCTCAAAATTGTGGAAACACGTCAAGAATATGCGTGTTATGTTTTAAAATGATCAATCTGGAGACGTATTCTCTAAACAAATCATTGATATTGGTAATGGGAAATTTCCTATAGATAAGCTGACTGGTTTTTTTTTTAAAGAGAGTAGCACTTCAGCCAACAATGCCTATTTAGTCAAGTACCGTGCTAGATTCTTTAGAAAGGGATAGAGAACAGATGAAACAGGTGGTGAAAGTAGAAGGATAGTCGGAAATTAACTGCCGTATATAAGACAGCACAGCGACCAGTGACTATGCCTTCATCGCTGAGCAGCCCCACCGACAGTCAGTTTTTATTTTTTATAGTGAAAAAAACCAAGTTCTTCGTTGGGAATCGATTACACTACGTAATAGCCTACAGGGGCACCTGACTAGTTGCATCACCTATCCTGATGGTTTTTGTCAGTTAACGCAAACCGAAAGATGAATTCATTCATAAAATGTTTTCAAATGTTGCTGAAAATTACTTATTTCATGATTGGTGGAGCGAAGGAGCCTTGCTGGCTGCCAAAAATACGGATGTAAATAATTAATTATAAAAATTCAAGATGGCATTCTTAGCGAAATAGGGACATATAAATCAATTGATATGGCAACTAATGAAGATGATGTCGTGAACTATCCACCGGAATTTGTAAACTCACTTGATTTAACAGCATTGCCGCCTCAAATCTTCAATTGGATCTATAGGTTGGATCTATAGTTATAATGTTGCGAAATATTAACCTAACGAAACTTTGTAACGGCACACGATTAGCGATACAAAACTTAATGAATAACATAACTGAAACGAAGAGTATAAAGGAGAATGATTCCAAAGATTCCGACTGACATACTATTCGACTTTAAAAGACTACACTTTTCCAGTACGGCTTACTTTCGCAATGACTATAAACAAATCCCAGGGGCAGTGTGAATTGGCTTTCAAAATCATGCGATTTAAGGCCGCTAGACTATTTTCTGTGGTCGCTAGTCGACAGCAAAAAGCCGGTAACAGTTGACATTTGGAGGACAACATTCGCCGCGTTATTAAAGTAATTGTACCTTCAGATTAGGCTACGTCCGTCATATTTCAATTCTATAGCCAGAAGATTAACTTTGGAATAAAGTAAATTTTTTTTTCAATTTTAAAAAAATATCTTTGCTTTATTCTATTTCATTCACCGCGTTATTACTGATGTGCGGCTACAAATGTTCAAAAAACTCATCGCTAAGTCATAGTACCTTCAGATTAGGTTATGTCCGAGCCGGCTGTGGTAGGATTTTAGAAATCATAATTCAATTCTAGAGCCACAAGAGCATATTTGAAATAAAGTAACTTTCATGCCAACTTAAAAAATTTATCTTTAATTTATTCCATTTCAAAGTTGTATACCTCCGTCAAAAATACCCTCTATTAACATATACAGAATAGTGCTAATATATCCATCCCTGCCATCTAAAACAAAAAAAAAGCATCTGGTGTTTTTTATTTTACAATTAAGAAGTAAGCAACAATAAAACGTTTATAAAAGGTATTTCGTGATAAGATTTACATCTGCACCTGGCCGTGGGCCATAATCAGATGGCGGTCAAACCACTGTGAATGAAAAGCAGCGCCCTTCACGCCCTAGGAAACCGAAGACTACTTCTAGTAACAGGTATTTCCTAGGTGCAATTTCAGCGGTTCCAGAGCAAGGCTGCAAACCACTACTCCTTGCTGAAGAGCTGAAGACTATCGCACTCCTTGTCCAGAGCACATGACTAGCATGCCCACTGGATCTGGATCATTCACCCGTAGGTGTGATTAAAGGCGAGATGATCCTGGTCTAGATAGTCAAGTATTCTATAAAGACCGATAAATGTGTCCCCGGTGGGTTATAAAAGGTATAAACGTAACAATATGGTATCAACAAGGCATTGCCACACATCGCATACAACCAAGATTACAATGGAATTACTGTGAGACCTCTTTCGCTAACAAGTTGGTGCCCCTGTAGGCTAGTATGTAGTGTACTAGCTTGTAAATATGGGGATTATGGGTTCGATTCCCAACGAAGACCTTGGTTTTTTTCACTACAAAAATAAAAATTGACTGTCGGTGGGGCTGCTCAGTGATGAAGGCATAGTCACTGGTCGCTGTGCTGTCTTATATACGGCAGTTAATTTCCGACTATCCTTCTACTTTCACCACCTGTTTCATCTATTCTCTATCCTTTTTCTAAAGAATGTAACACGGTACTTGACTAAATAGGCAGTGTTGCCTGAAGTGCTACTTCTCTTTAAAAAAAAAGTTATTTCCACGGTCGCCCCATTTGACTGCTTCGGACTTTTTTTTTGTGGGAAGATCTGCACACAAATCAGAAACGCTTGAGCAGCTGAAATTAATAAAATACCGCGTGAAATTGGTGAGAACGTAATGAAAAATGTCGTCAAAAAGGCTCGCATTTGAGAGGCTAACAGAGTTATCTGATATTGTAATCCATACATAATTGGCGACATTAAATAAAACGTTTATCAATATCAGACCATTCTATTTCATTTAATCAAAAAATTTTAAACAGAGTAGCGTATACCTTCCCAGCGGACACCCTATATTTCTGTATATTTGCTACTGTTTTTTACAAAAAACATAAATGTCATCATTTGTTAGGAACAAATTTGTCTAGAGCTGGGCCAAATACACAAGAAGATGAAAGAACAGAAGGAAACTCGTATGTTGTTGTTGTTGTTATTTTTGACTAAGAGAAAACTGTTTGTTCGAATAAAATTTCTTCTCTTTAAATCTTTAAACATCAATAAAGTTTTTATTAAAATAGAAAATATGAATTAATAGTAATTTTTACTTTATGGCTTTTCTATTGGAACGATAAGTTTGTTTCGTTTAGGGAAATAGTTAAGAGACCTTTTTTTCTATTTTATGTAAAAACAATTTTATATAAAAATGCTACAACTATGTCGCAGTTTGTTGTCTCCTCTCCTCTGTGTTACTATTTTAATTATAGTTTTAGCTAACAAATAATTGTTTCCTTGCCATATTAATGTTCAAATTATAGTCAGGGTTTGTGAAAATCCTTTGGGAGTTGAAAATAATTTATAGCAAATTAACGGTTGTAGCTCACAGCAAAAACGTTTCCATAGAAAATTATAGCTTTTTTATTTAATAAGAAAAGCAATAACACATCAATTAAAGTGTGAAAACAAACAATATTTTGCTGTAAATTTCATTCGAATTTTGTTAACTGAAAAGACTTAAGAGAATTAAAATAGAAAACAATTTCAAAATGCTGTTAACAATAATTGAATTTAGTGGGAAAAGTTATTCATTAATTTACTTTATTTAAATATATTTTCTTTATAAAGTGCTAAAATGAAACTAAAATTATTGTTCAAAGTCAATTAAAATAAAAAATATGTTTTTTTTTGTGAAAATAATAATCGTTGAAAATTTAATAAAATACGCTATTTAATTAGATGACTTTTAAGCGAGAAACATATGGCTTTAATAGTTTAATATTTAGTGGTATAGTATTATTATAATTTGTTTTTAATTATCCTAATTTTTGTAATTTTCCTCAGACAATAAACTTTCATCGGTTGGTAATGCAAGTTTCCAAAAAAATTCCCATTGGAGCTCAGCTTGAAACTGATTACATGTGGTATCCAAAGTGTACAGCAAAAAAGTGTGAAATCGTTAGTCCTATAAGCCTTACTTCAATAAGATTTCACTAACTCTCGATATTTAAAACAAGGATTTAATACTCTTTTCAATCGATAGCAGCTTTGCTATCTTCACTCACTGTTGACTCAATTCATTTGCCCAGCAAGTGATGTTTTATATAGCTGTTTTAAGCGGTTCTCTCTTTTTAACATCACCCCATATTGTTGTTGTTGTTGTTGCTATTATTCAGTTGAGGCGCCTGCTTGGCTGTGTGCTTTGTTCTGTATTAGTTGTTTTTGTTTTCTGTTGTTTATCTTATTCGATAGAATTTCTTATAAGCATGTTGTTGTTGTCTTGTGTGTATAAAATTATTTGAAAACTACGCTATTTGTAAAATGCACAGTGGTTTGTTTGGTTTACTTTTTTACAGATAATTATATTCCATTAAAACTTAATAGAACATCTTCGTAACAATATGTTAATAATTCGTAAGATTTAACAAATAAATGCTAGTTATCGTTATCGTTTTTTAACCCAATTATGAAATAACAAACTTTTTAAAATTGTATTTTAGTTACTAAAAATGACTTAAAAATGATTTTTAATTATGCATAGCAAGCCGAAAGGCCACTATTTCAATGTTATTGAAAGCCTGTCGTAAATATTAGTGCTTCTAAGGAACGGCATCAAAAATTAGTTTTATTTATTCATGAAATATTCAACCAATCCATTTTTATATATGTAATTTAAAAAAAAAAACCTTAATATTTTATTAGCCTAATCGAGTAAAAATTATTCGAATATTCGAATAAAAATTATTCGATTAATCGATTGGAAAGTAATGTGAAATTATTCAATTCAATTTCAATTTTTCGATTACTTAAACTTGTTGAAAATTTAAATAACTGATGATTTTTGATATACATGATTTGACTGCTCCGGGCTTCTTTTTGTAGACAAAAATATTCGTGATAAAATTAAGGAAATACTGCCTGAAATGTGTGTGAGAATCTAATGAGGCTAACAGGCAGGTGGACACTTTTCTGATATTGTATTCCATACATAATTGCCAACATTGAAAAAAAAAAACATTTATTAATATAAGATCCATTCCAAAGTATACCTTCCCGGCGAACAATTTTTTAAAATTAATTATATAGAATACAAATATAATTTATGGCTGCTTCAAAATTCATTAATTTTTTTTGTCGAAAGGAATATAGGCTTAGGAAAATTTAATTTATATCCTCGATTAATCGAATAAATTTTATAATAAATTTTTATTGAATAATTATGCATCGATTAACTGAATAACTTTAAATCGGTTAATGAAAAAATGGATTATCTATGGCAGCCAAAGCCACTCAAACTAAATGAATGTTGTTTTTGTTTTGTTACTTTTGTTTCTAAATTCTATAACTTTTCATTATTTCAAACTTTATTGTGTAATCCAAATTGAATTATTTAATATGGGAATAAAAATGTATACATTTAAGAAAATTAAATTTCTTTCTCCGATTAATTGATAAATATTTATTCGGTTATTCGATTAATTTTTTAATCGATTATTTTTTTGTTTTTTTTGTTTAAAGAGAAGTAGCACTTCAGGCAACAACGCCTATTTAGTCAAGTACCGTGCTACATTCTTTAGGAAAGGGATAGAGAAGAGATGAAACAGGTGGTGAAAGTAGAAGGATAGTCGAAAACTAACTGCTGTATAAAGATAGCAACAGCGACCAGTGACTATGCCTTCATCGCTGAGTAGCTCCACCGACAGTAAATTTTTTTTTTTCGTAGTGAAAAAAACCAAGGTCTTCGTTGGGAATCGAACTCACAACCCCCATACTGAAGAGCTTCTAGCCTTCAGGGGCACCTAATTTAATCATCTCTAATAGGTTAATCGTATAAAGATTATCGATGACAGCCAAAGTTGTGTGTCATGAAGAAAGCTAGAAATTGGCTTATTGACTTGTTAAATAAATGTTAGTTTTTATTCGATTAAAAAAATGTTTAACTTTACAAAAATTTTTAAAAACTGTAAGTTTTCTTATTTAATTTGTAGGCATTTTCCTTTTTTATTTACTTTTTTTAAAGTCTAGCAACATTTTTTAATTCTTAAGAACTATAATCGAAATTAAAATAATAAAATTAAGTGGCATCACTGGCTATATTTTTTCAATGCTCTAATGACAATATAATAAATATGTAGCTAAATCGAAAATCTACTTGCCCTAAATAATGAAAAGTAAAAGTTTTTTATTTAAAGTTTTTATGGATAATTATTTTGTTTAGATTTTTTTTTATAATTCTCATTTGGTTGTTGGAAAATTTCATACGTATAAACATTTAAAAAAAATTTTTTTTTTCTCTTCTAAACATTTAAAAAAATATTTGGCTCGAGTCTAAAGCACTCATGCGACTAAAAAAACATTTATTAAAGTCATAAAACGTTACTGAAAAGAGGTATAATTTTGTTATAAAAATTATTCTTTCACTGCAATCAAAGAGAAAAAAAATTAATTTATTTTGCTTAGAACACGATTATATTTTTTCCCCTTCAGCGTTTTAACATTTTTCCATTAATAATATTTCGTTACACAAAATAATAAATTAGGAATTCAGCTTAAAAACCTCCTCGTTTTATTAACAAAGAAATTGCTATTTAATAAGACTTTAGTGCTGGAGAGATTAGGGACAGAACATTTGTCTGGATGATAAAAATAAATGTGTAAATAATAACGAAAAATATCAGAAAATGAAATAAATAAATAAATGAATGAATAAGAAAAAAACATGATTAAATGATATTTTTTTTTATAATTTTCATTAATGATTAAATTTTATCACAAAGTTTGCAGACAAACACGTGGTTTTGATTAAAGATTTTTGGGTTATTTTGAAAAGAAAATCTTTTTTTTATTTTTTTTTTGTTATTTAAAACTGATAAAAGAAAAAACAAATTTAAATAAAACACAAATGTAAAAGAGAATGTGAACACGTTTTTTTTTTTTTATTTAAAACAATTCGTTGAGAAAAAAATGTTTTTTTGTTTTGTGATGTTGTTTACGTTAAATTTCTGTCAAAATATTTTGGTATCATTTACCTCTCCATTTATCACTTCGGTTAAATGTACAGTTAAACCCACATAAATGTCTTGCCTAAAATTGACAGCATTTTGACGTACTTAAGCGGTTTGGGTACTTATAAGAACCCGCTTTAGTACCTCAGGTTGGGTACTTACACAACCCCTTTTTTAAAATTGACACAATTTCTTCCTTCGTAAGTGGGCCAAAGCATTCAGTATCCCTCTCCCAATTTACATATTCCTCAAACTCTTGAGCGTTTATGGGAATGTCTATTAGTGTTTCCTCGTCATCATCAAGAAAATAATTTTGAATCACAAATCCGGCCTAAAAAATTAATATTAAATTAGAATTTTAAAATTTTAAATATTTAGTAGGGAAAACCACATCGTTTGACAGTAGTTTTTGATGGATTCACCTTTGACAAGCCACCAAGCTCGTTTTGAAAATGTCAACGCATCCAAAATCGAAACGGTTTTCAAAAATTTCTTGGTTGTTCACCATTATTTGTCGTAAGTAAACTTGACAGATGTGTATGACATTATGGACAAAGAGCAAAACACTTTTTCTATTTTCCACTTCCATTTCGCGATCAAACATTCTTTTAAAATAGTTGTCCACAAAGAGCCCAACTAACATCCAAGCCTCATTTTGGAAGTAGTAAGGCAAAGGAATAGATTTTCCTCTAAAGCATCTGGGATTCTTTGATTTTCCAATGGCAAATAATTTTTTTAAAACTCCCTTCAACATTGCACAAGAATAGAAAAGTCAGCCGTGTCTTTTGACCTTTTCCTTCTTGTTACTGTTGCACGCTTTCTTGCCAAATTTCCATTCGGCAATGCCTTATAAAATAGTCCACTTTCGTTACCATTAAAGATATCGCGAGGTAAACTTTCATAAACTTTCATTAAATCCTGCAATTTTTGTTAGCGATGCCTATTCGGCTTTGGGGTATCAGCATCAGCCGCTTCTCCTGTTATTTTTATGAACTTAATACTTTCCCGACGTTTCTATAGCCGTACCCAGCCATTTGTTGGTCTAAAATCGGAATGCAATTTTGTTGCACAGTCTCTAGCTTTTGGGAGGATTTGAGCATCCACTTTCTATTTACAGCTGATATGTTGCACCGCAAATGCCGCGCAATTTCATTTTTCGATTTTGCTTTACGATCAATCAATGTATTTTTTTGCTTAATAGTCAGAAAGGTACCTAACCAGGGGAAAATGTACATACAATTTTATGTAATGCACAACAAATTATGGCACTTAGGCGGGTTGAGTATTTAAGCGGGGAGGTACTTAAAAGGGTAAATTTGTTAGATTTTGGGTACTAAAACGGGTTAGGTGCTAAAGTGGGGAGGTACTAACGCGGGTTTTTCTTTTTTTGTTTTTTTTAAGAGAAGTCAAGTACCATGCTACATTCTTTCGGAAAGGGATAGAGAAGAGATGAGATGAGACAGGTGGTGAAAGTAGAAAGATACTTATGGAAGTTAACTGTCATATAGGACAGCACAGTGACCATGCCTTCATCACTGAGCAGCCCCACCAACAGTCAATTTTTATTTTTTTAGTGAAAAAAAACCAAGGTCTTTGTTGGGAATCGAACCTACAACCCCCAGCCTTTTAAGCTAGTACACTACCTACTATTAGCCTACTGGGGCACCTCTTACTAAATCAGGTTTTGCTGTATTTA
The DNA here is from genome assembly GCA_030448955.1 of Trichopoda pennipes. Taxonomy (NCBI): domain Eukaryota; kingdom Metazoa; phylum Arthropoda; class Insecta; order Diptera; family Tachinidae; genus Trichopoda; species Trichopoda pennipes. The sequence continues at coordinate 6,465,385 of JASKUP010000175.1, forward strand.
AAAATATTCTTTTATTTTTTGTTTTTAGTTTCTAAATTCATACCCTTGATTTAGTGGCAGGAGGGATATACGTTGCCATAATTCCATAAAAATTCTAAATTTGAAAATGGAAATCCGTTAAAGATAATTTCTTTACTCGTATGTTTTTCCCTACAAATTTAAACTAATTTCTCTCGAGATAATTTTCACAAATAAAAGAAAGTCTCTTTTATAATTAAAAGGTGCATTTGAGGTTAGAAAATGAATTGCCTTAAAACACACACTCTTATCTAACAAATTCAACTTTATTGATATCGATAGTGATATCGTAAAATAAGAAAATGGGCATTAATAATGGCATATGAAGTCAGGCACATGTCCCTCTCTAGCACGTCCGCTTTCGAATTTCATCTTTCACAGCGTTAATTGTTTATGGATTGTTCACAAAAACCCGATCTTCCAAATAGGAGCACAGAAAATAATTATTGTTATTTAGTGATAACGAAGATGCTTTCGTTAAATTTAAAAAAAAATAATTATTAGTAAAAAAAAGTAAAGGAATTGACCTATTGTATCTTTTTACAAATTACGTAGTTACTCAGAAATCTTAATACACACTAGACAATAACTTATTAAAAATTCCAGAAAAAAAGATGAACAACAGAAATTAAAAACAGCCTAAACAGAACAAAAAAAACACACTGTCAGAAGCAGGCGCCTGCACTGAATGCTGATAACAACAACAATATGTGGCGATGTTAACAAGAAGTTTGTTTTCTGACACAAAAAATTTGCATTGAGATGATTCAAATTTTTATTTTACTACGCAGAGAAGAGTTTGGAAATTATGAATGAAAAATGATATCTGGCTAACCACGCTAACAGATGTCGATTCTCTCATCAAAGTTTTTAATCACTAGTGGTCCTATTTCGCTAATCACATTACGGATTTTGAGTTTTAAGACTGAAATCGTTACGATTAGCTCCGTATAGACTCTACCCTTAACATAGCCCCACAAAAAAGTAATCCTGTAGTGTTAAATTACACGATCTGGCTGGCCACTTAACAGCTGATTGTCGTGTCGGAAAATTAGGTTTGATTAATCGTTTCATTGGCTGTGCGACATGTGCCACCATCCTATTGAAACCACATGTCAGCGATATCCACATCATCAATAGGCCAAAATTGAGTGGTTAGCATCTTGCGATAGCGTGATCCATTAACTGTTACCGTATTTCTCAGCCTCATCCGAAAAAAACGGCCCAATCACGCCTCAAAACCACAAAGCGCACCATAGAGTGACACGTTGAGCCTGCAAAAACTTCTTAATAATCGCTCTAGGATTTTCAAAAGCTCAAATGCGATAACTGTTAATGGGGAGCGATATTGTGATATGATTGAAAGCTCCACGAACTGCATGGTTTGGGGTTGATTAACATGTGGTATCAACAAAACGGTGCCACATCGTAGACAGCCAGGATTACAGCATTATTACGGCGAGACCACTTTCTACAAGAAGTTATTTCAAGAAATGGTTTTATTGATTGGCCTCCACAATCGCCTAATTTGACTGTTTCGACCCACGGGATAGTCAATTTTATCCTTTTTTCCATTCAAAACAATTTCATTTGTTAGCAAAAGCGCCCCTTTAGATTTAACAAAATTGATGAAGGAAGTTTTCGGAAAGTATTTCTGTTATTTCCTTTTTTTTAACACAATGGATTTGCCATCTCTTGTTCTGCTTTTTAACGTGCTACGAAGCTGTTCTTTTTAACCACATTACGTGATTTTTTTGCTTAAGGAAAATGATAATTTGAACAAGATTTTGTATTTTTCTTTTAAGGAAACCAAAAGTACGTGAATCTCGTAACAAATCTCCAGGAGTTCTCTGAAGTTAAAAGATTTTTAAGACATTTTAGTGCAATAAAAAATTCACATAAGCCACTTTACATCACATTGAGGAGTGCATTCGATTCGTTATTACCAACTGTTGCCCTCCAAAATATAAAAGAGCTTCATGTGGTTTATCTCTCTTTTTTGTTTTTTTAAATTTTTTTTACTCGCGAATAACAGAGACCAACATGGATAAAGTTATTTTCAAAGAAAAATGTGCCAAACACATACATCCACATCCATAAAGCCCTTAAATAAACTAAATATTTTACGACAAGGACTTTGGAATACAGTCATGGCCATGTGTTCGTTAGTGAAAAGAACAAGAATGTGAGTTTAATTGAATCAAATATTTATATCGTTAATATTTGTTATTTATTAAAAATGTGTAAATAAAAATAAAGATTTTATTTTTTATTAACATTTAGACAAAAATGAATTGCAATAATAAATGATTTGGAAAAACGAGAGATTGATTTTTTTAAAAAATAAAAGAAACATGGCTACACTGTGCAGGTTTCGAACAAAATCTTAAACATTTTTAATCAATGTAAATAAAGAGCCCTCTAAAAAAAATACAGACATTTAATAAAAAAAAAAAAACAAATAATTTATAGCAATTCGGTACTTTTTACTTCAAAGGCAGTTTTAAAAATTATAAAATATCAAATCTGTATTTATGAGAAATTTTGTAGGAGGGATTTTGGAAATTTAAATTTTTAAAAAAGGATAAAAATTTATAAAATCAAACACCTGATATTTCTAAATTAAATTAAGGTGAAAAAATTTAAATATACATCACTCTAACTAAATAAAGAAATACAGACATTTAATAAAAAGCAATTACTTTATGGCAATTTGGTACTTTTTACTTAAAAGGCCGTTTCAAAAATTATAAAAGAGTTTATCGCTATAAATATGCATTACTAACTAATCAAATCTTTAATGAGAAATTTAGTTTGGGGGATTTTGGAAATTTATAAATTTATAAAAAGGGGTAAACATTGATAAAAATCGCCCACCTAATACTTCGAAATTAAATGAAGGTAAAAAAACTCGAAATATTCTTTAACATAAAAAAAACAACCGTAAAAGTGTTTGGTACTTTTTTTAAATTGGTACTTTTGAATAGTACTTTTGGATAGCAAATTTTTTCCCAACCAATTTTTATACTTTTAAGTTATCTCTTGTTCTTATAAAAATAGAAATAAAATTTACATTCCATTGTAGTCCTCCCAAAAAAATCAAACTACATTTTGGCACCTTTTTAAAACTCGCATATAAAAATGGTACAAATTTAGCAAACATTTTCCAGAAATATATTTTAACATATCATTCAATTTATTTATTATATTATATAGCCCTACCTTTAAATAGAAATTAAAATTAAAAAATGTTTTTTTAACAAAATCTTTTTTTAACAAACATTAAAAAGGTACTAAAGGTACCAATAAAATCAAGAAATTTATATTATCCAAATGTTATGGTCACATTTGTAATCTAATTTAAAATGTAGGGTTTTTAAGTACATCAAATTTTTTTATTATAACGGCGCTTAAAATTGAAAACAATATTTAGTTAATAGCTTGGTACTTTTTGTCATAATAGTTTCTTACTAATAAATATAAAAAATGCTCAAAAATAATTTTACCTAGCTTAAACAAATACGTAATGACGTAATGATTATTCCAATAATAATTTTTCTATAGTGTTATTATTATTATTATTACGCAGAAAATTCGTACTTTTTCTTTCAATTAAGACAAATTAAAATTTTTTTCTTAATTTAAAAAAAAAAACGAGAAATATAAAATTTTACACAAATAATCATGAAATAAATCAAAATTTAATTTAAAATATCGCTTTTTTTAATTTCAACCGTTAAAAGGGTCAGAAGTAGTGAGGAGGTTCAAAAAGAAAAATCAAAAAAGAACCAAAAGTGGTTTTTTATTTATTTTAATAGAGCGGCATGATTTATTTTAAGCCAAGCTATGAAATAAGACACTAATGGTCCTGAATGTTATAAGAAATCAGAAAAGCAAAACTATAAAAGTACTTTTTTAAAAAACCTTTTAAAAAAAAGTATCTCAAAATAAGGGTTTTTACTTATAATATGGTGTAAATCTATTTTGCTTTAAAAAATCAAATGCTATAAAATTCAATATAAGCAAAGAGACAAATTTATAAAAAGTATTGAAAAATAGTAAGAATAGTACCTTGTTTTATTTTTGTTTTACTTTTTGGTTTTTTAAACAAACTAACTATTATTATTATTATTATTCTGAGCAATTAAATATTAAAAAAGAAGTCTTATTTATTTATTTATTATTTTAACAGCAGATGCCTGGTACTTTTCGATTTTCAATCGAATCATTTATCCTGAAGTTACGCAAAAATTATGCACGGCAAAAAAAAATAATAAAACTCTTGCTTATTAAAAAGTATCAAAGTACTAATAAGTATCATTACCTACCAATAAAAACCATTTTGTACTTTTTGTAATTATTTTTGCAACGAATTTAAAAAAAAGTACCACTAAATCACCGATAAAGTACCATTTTTTTAGTATTTTTCGCAAAGTGAATGAAAATTTTTGCTTTATTAGCTATAAAACTTCATACATTTGAGGCCACTTACATCTACAAAATATAGAGTTTATTAATATCATTCAGGAGCTATTCTCGTTTCTGTAATTTAAGTGAGAAATTTCTCACATTATAATATTATAGTCATTTTGTTTTACGCAAGTTGGGAAAGCAATTTATGAATGGTTTTATTATTTTAGAATCTATTAAAATCATCCATAATAGGGTGATATATAAAGTGATACATATGATACACTTTTTCCTCGTTTCTATAATTTAAGTGAGAAATTATTCACATTCAAATATTATAGTCCATCTTATTTTGCACAGGTTGGGAAAGTAATTCTAAATGTTTTTATTCTTTTATCGTTTTAAATTATATTATTAACTCTAGTTCGTTTTATGCAAAACATAATAACCACAATTATTAATTGCGTGAAATTTTTCACTTTAGTTACAGATGTTTTACGCCGATTAAGCGAACTAGTTATGGAGCACCGACTAATTACGCAATTAAATTTTACATTAGAAGTTTGATATAAAAAATGTCATCGGCAAGGTAAGGGGGATTTTTTTTAAAAATCCAAAATGATCGCAGTACAAATTGGTCAATACAGTGACTTAAATCAAATAAATCCTTTTCAAAGGCTTGATTATTAAGACTTTTTTGGACCGGGAAGGTATTCCAGTTTCTTTGTTTATAATTATTAATTAATTGAAAGATAATGGATCTTATATTTATAAATGTTTTATTTAATGTCGGCAATTATTAATGGAATATAATATCACATAAATGTCCGCCTCTGTTAGCCTCTCAATGCAAGCCCTTTTGAGGACATTTTTCATTGCATTTGCACACACAATCATGCGAATATTTTGTTTGAGTTGTTTAAGCGTTTCTGATTTATTTGCAGATCTTCCCACAAAAAAATGTCCGAAGCAGTCAAATCAGACGACCGTGGAGGCCAATCAACATCACCATTTCTTGAAATATGTTGTTGTGGAAAGAGGTCTCGCAGTAATTCCCTTCTAATCCTGGCTGTATACGATGCGGCACCGTCTTGTTGATACCGAAAGCATGCGGTTATGGCGTTACAAATTTTGAATCATATCACTATATCGCTCCCCATTAACAGTTACCGTTACGCCGTTTCCATTTTCAAAGAAGTAAGGTCCAAAAGATTTCTCCTGAATAAATTGCACAGCAGACAGTGATTTTGAATGGATACAAAGGTTACTCTTGAATAATTTGAGGGTTTCTCATTCCCCAGAACCGACTATTTTGTTTATTCACATTTCCATTCAAATGAAAATGTGCTGTTGGGTTCTGGGAGGATACGGGCTGCTCCAATTTAATGTGACATTTTTTATTATTGAAAAGAAATCTTTTGCTTTTACCGACTCTCTTCGACTGTAACAGTGCCTCACATTTTCACATGAAAATAGGGTTTGTCATGGACGAGCTGTAGCATTCTATTGGCATATGTACGGCGGCGTAAATGGTCGTACAGAAAAAGCTCTCATGTCAACTGAATCTTATATGGAAGCAAATGCAAATTCTTGTGCAAAATTGAGATCAAAGTTGTTCTTTGGAAACCAAGTTTCTGAACACGTCGTCGAACCGAGGTTGATGGATTCTTTTAAACACTTTCTTCAGCAGCAGTAATGTTTTCAGTCGATCATGCAGTACGTTTTGGTCCATGCTTGGGACTATCACCTACATTGCCTCTTTTTCATTTTGCACGTTTTGTTGGCTCGTTGTTTCTTCTAAAAATTTCGCGTAATTTTCTCATCGTCACAGCAATCGATGATTGATTTTGATAAAATGTTTTAACGATTAAAACACATTGGTTTATCGAATAGTTTTCACGACTGCCAAATATGAACTGTCAAGACTAATGTTTACCAAAATGGCGTTTAAACAAAGTCGTATACCATCCCGGCGGACTCACTAACTCATTTCATTCTTTGAATAGTAACAGGCAAATTACCAATCAAATCTAATTAATTATATTTGCCGAAAATTTCTTTAAGTGTAAATAATTTTACAAAGTCAACACAGCAAGAAGCCTGGAAAAATAAAACTTTTAATTGAAACAAAAATTATGTCAATTAACATTTACGTTTACAATTTCAACTAATGGAAAACAATAATGGAATTAAATTATCAAAATGTTTATGAACTTAAAATAAAGAAACAAAACAAAAATAAAATAAACTTTTTTTTAGTTAAAAATTATTAAAATTGTTGCAACTAAAGACTCTAAAACAGGAAATTTATAAAAATTATGAGCAGCTAAAACCAGTTGGGAAAATTATATGTCGTAAAATTTATTTGATAAAAATTTAAAACAAATTCAATTTTAAAAATTAAACAGAAATTTTCTATTAAGCAAAATCAATTTATGGGTGGAACAATGTTAATGGTGAGTCATATTTTAGCATTAAGTGTTTTGCCAACTTAATTTGACTTTTTATTGTTTCCCTAATATATTTTATTTGTAACGATAAGTGTTCAAAAAAGAATTCTAGAATTTTTTATACAAAACCATTTGAAAGATACTAAAATTTCTTTTATATCCTTTTCCCTATCTGCTTTTAAAAAGTAACATTGTTTTCATGACCATCATTGTCGTTTATTACATGTTATTTTAATAAATACAACAGATAAAGATAAAATTAAACATGATACAAAATAATGCCGCAGGATTATAGCAAAAGGGCAAAATGCTATAATATAAATTTTATCAATCATTTCCGTAACAAATACGAATAAAGATAATAAATCCTGTATGAGACAAAAGGGAAATAAATGAAAAGTTCATGTAAAAAAATTGTTTACGCATAAAAACTTATTGTAAACAAGATAAAACTCACTAAAATATGTCCTTAAGTTATTTAAATCGTTACCTCACAACGGCTAGAAGCCTGTATTCTTGGTACTTTTTTTGGTACTTTTTTGGCAGTGCATTTTTTTTTCTAAATAACTATGAAATATTATATAGCACAAAATAAAAAGTAACAAAAGTACTAATTATTAAAAAGTACCAACGTATTAATAAGTACCAACAAATACAATTTAGTACTTTTTGTGATTATTTTCTTGGATCATGATATTTTGTATCGAATTTAATACTTCCTATTTTTTTTTACTAAACAAAAAAAGTACCTCTAAATTAACAATAAAGTATCATTCACAAACCGAATGTTGTATTAGTTGTTTCAAAAAAAAAAAAAAACAAACCAGAGTATTATTGCTGCAGGGATAGAAATTGGTCCAGACAATGGACAGCGTTTTAATATTAAATTTTTTATTTCAAATCTTTTGTGCCAAGTTACGGACCAAAGTTAGATGTTTGAGCCAGACCTTTAAAGTGAACTTACGTTAGCGGGCATAGTTTTAGTTGAAATATTAATTTCAGCGCCGCAACGCAGCTACACTGGAGACTGGGATTAACGCAAATTAAACAATGTGGAGTAGGACATTTTACATCACTTTGATGGTACAAAAGGCCGCACATCAAAGCCGATAATATATATTTAACATAAAATAATTAGTTATTTAGTTAAATCTTGCGGAAATCATTTTGCTAATTTTTTAAGATCAGTATAGTTAGTAACGCCGTTTAGTGTTGAAAGTAAAGTCAGCATTCAGCCCCATTCACAGTTACCATTACACCGTTTTCATTTTCAAAGAAGTAAGAGCCAATGATTCCCCCTAAACAAATTGCACACCAGGTTGTCACTTTTAATGGATGCAAAAGTGACTGATGGATAATTTGAGGGTTTACCATTCCCCAGAAGGGACTTTTTTGTTTATTCACATATCCATTCAAATGAATATATGCCTCGTCACACATTATGATTTTTTCATGAAAATCGGGGTTGTCATTAACGAGCTGCAATATCCTATTTGCATGTGTACGGCGGCGTTAATAGTCTTATGGCAGAAACTCTAGTGTCAACTGAATCTTATATGGAAACAAATACAAATCCTGGTGCAAAATTATGGCCAAAGTTGTTTTTTTGAAGACCAAGCTCCTGAGCACGGCATCGAATTTAGATTGATGGATTGTTGTGAACACTTTCTTGAGCAACAGTAATGTTTTCAGCCGACTTTGCAGTATGTTGTGATCCTTGCTACCTATAGCAACCTTCTTTTTTCGAAATCATTTACTACACGATAAATAGTGCGTTTACTTGGCACGTTTCTTCCAAAAATTTCACACAACTTTCCAATCGTCCCGATAATCGCTCTTTTCGATAACAAAAACTATCAATTTAAAACAAAAACAAACAATCGACTTAAACGTCAAATACTTATTTATAACGAATTTTAAACTAACCAGTAGGTATTAAATAAAAAAGAATAGAATGACCCGTATTTCATACAGAAATATATTTTAACATATCATATAATTTATTTATTATATTATATAGCCCTACCTTTAAATAGAAATTAAAATTAAAAAATCTTTTTTTAACAAAATCTTTTTTTTTTTTACAAACATTAAAAAGGTACTAAAGGTACCAATAAAATCAAGAAATTTATATTATCCAAATGTTATGGTCACATTTGTAATCTAATTTAAAATGTAGGGTTTTTAAGTACATCAAATTTTTTTATTATAACGGCGCTTAAAATTGAAAACAACATTTAGTTAATAGCTTGGTACTTTTTGTCATAAAAGTTTCTTACTAATAAATATAAAAAATGCTCAAAAATAATTTTACCTAGCTTAAACAAATACGTAATGACGTAATGATTATTCCAATAATAATTTTTCTATAGTGTTATTATTATTACGCAGAAAATTCGTACTTTTTCTTTCAATTAAGACAAATTAAAATTTTTTTCTTAATTTAAAAAAAAAAACGAGAAATATAAAATTTTACACAAATAATCATGAAATAAATCAAAATTTAATTTAAAATATCGCTTTTTTTAATTTCAACCGTTAAAAGGGTCAGAAGTAGTGAGGAGGTTCAAAAAGAAAAATCAAAAAAGAACCAAAAGTGGTTTTTTATTTATTTTAATAGAGCGGCATGATTTATTTTAAGCCAAGCTATGAAATAAGACACTAATGGTCCTGAATGTTATAAGAAATCAGAAAAGCAAAACTATAAAAGTACTTTTTTAAAAAACCTTTTAAAAAAAAGTATCTCAAAATAAGGGTTTTTACTTATAATATGGTGTAAATCTATTTTGCTTTAAAAAATCAAATGCTATAAAATTCAATATAAGCAAAGAGACAAATTTATAAAAAGTATTGAAAAATAGTAAGAATAGTACCTTGTTTTATTTTTGTTTTACTTTTTGGTTTTTTAAACAAACTAACTATTATTATTATTATTATTCTGAGCAATTAAATATTAAAAAAGAAGTCTTATTTATTTATTTATTATTTTAACAGCAGATGCCTGGTACTTTTCGATTTTCAATCGAATCATTTATCCTGAAGTTACGCAAAAATTATGCACGGCAAAAAAAAATAATAAAACTCTTGCTTATTAAAAAGTATCAAAGTACTAATAAGTATCATTACCTACCAATAAAAACCATTTTGTACTTTTTGTAATTATTTTTGCAACGAATTTAAAAAAAAGTACCACTAAATCACCGATAAAGTACCATTTTTTTAGTATTTTTCGCAAAGTGAATGAAAATTTTTGCTTTATTAGCTATAAAACTTCATACATTTGAGGCCACTTACATCTACAAAATATAGAGTTTATTAATATCATTCAGGAGCTATTCTCGTTTCTGTAATTTAAGTGAGAAATTTCTCACATTATAATATTATAGTCATTTTGTTTTACGCAAGTTGGGAAAGCAATTTATGAATGGTTTTATTATTTTAGAATCTATTAAAATCATCCATAATAGGGTGATATATAAAGTGATACATATGATACACTTTTTCCTCGTTTCTATAATTTAAGTGAGAAATTATTCACATTCAAATATTATAGTCCATCTTATTTTGCACAGGTTGGGAAAGTAATTCTAAATGTTTTTATTCTTTTATCGTTTTAAATTATATTATTAACTCTAGTTCGTTTTATGCAAAACATAATAACCACAATTATTAATTGCGTGAAATTTTTCACTTTAGTTACAGATGTTTTACGCCGATTAAGCGAACTAGTTATGGAGCACCGACTAATTACGCAATTAAATTTTACATTAGAAGTTTGATATAAAAAATGTCATCGGCAAGGTAAGGGGGATTTTTTTTAAAAATCCAAAATGATCGCAGTACAAATTGGTCAATACAGTGACTTAAATCAAATAAATCCTTTTCAAAGGCTTGATTATTAAGACTTTTTTGGACCGGGAAGGTATTCCAGTTTCTTTGTTTATAATTATTAATTAATTGAAAGATAATGGATCTTATATTTATAAATGTTTTATTTAATGTCGGCAATTATTAATGGAATATAATATCACATAAATGTCCGCCTCTGTTAGCCTCTCAATGCAAGCCCTTTTGAGGACATTTTTCATTGCATTTGCACACACAATCATGCGAATATTTTGTTTGAGTTGTTTAAGCGTTTCTGATTTATTTGCAGATCTTCCCACAAAAAAATGTCCGAAGCAGTCAAATCAGACGACCGTGGAGGCCAATCAACATCACCATTTCTTGAAATATGTTGTTGTGGAAAGAGGTCTCGCAGTAATTCCCTTCTAATCCTGGCTGTATACGATGCGGCACCGTCTTGTTGATACCGAAAGCATGCGGTTATGGCGTTACAAATTTTGAATCATATCACTATATCGCTCCCCATTAACAGTTACCGTTACGCCGTTTCCATTTTCAAAGAAGTAAGGTCCAAAAGATTTCTCCTGAATAAATTGCACAGCAGACAGTGATTTTGAATGGATACAAAGGTTACTCTTGAATAATTTGAGGGTTTCTCATTCCCCAGAACCGACTATTTTGTTTATTCACATTTCCATTCAAATGAAAATGTGCTGTTGGGTTCTGGGAGGATACGGGCTGCTCCAATTTAATGTGACATTTTTTATTATTGAAAAGAAATCTTTTGCTTTTACCGACTCTCTTCGACTGTAACAGTGCCTCACATTTTCACATGAAAATAGGGTTTGTCATGGACGAGCTGTAGCATTCTATTGGCATATGTACGGCGGCGTAAATGGTCGTACAGAAAAAGCTCTCATGTCAACTGAATCTTATATGGAAGCAAATGCAAATTCTTGTGCAAAATTGAGATCAAAGTTGTTCTTTGGAAACCAAGTTTCTGAACACGTCGTCGAACCGAGGTTGATGGATTCTTTTAAACACTTTCTTCAGCAGCAGTAATGTTTTCAGTCGATCATGCAGTACGTTTTGGTCCATGCTTGGGACTATCACCTACATTGCCTCTTTTTCATTTTGCACGTTTTGTTGGCTCGTTGTTTCTTCTAAAAATTTCGCGTAATTTTCTCATCGTCACAGCAATCGATGATTGATTTTGATAAAATGTTTTAACGATTAAAACACATTGGTTTATCGAATAGTTTTCACGACTGCCAAATATGAACTGTCAAGACTAATGTTTACCAAAATGGCGTTTAAACAAAGTCGTATACCATCCCGGCGGACTCACTAACTCATTTCATTCTTTGAATAGTAACAGGCAAATTACCAATCAAATCTAATTAATTATATTTGCCGAAAATTTCTTTAAGTGTAAATAATTTTACAAAGTCAACACAGCAAGAAGCCTGGAAAAATAAAACTTTTAATTGAAACAAAAATTATGTCAATTAACATTTACGTTTACAATTTCAACTAATGGAAAACAATAATGGAATTAAATTATCAAAATGTTTATGAACTTAAAATAAAGAAACAAAACAAAAATAAAATAAACTTTTTTTTAGTTAAAAATTATTAAAATTGTTGCAACTAAAGACTCTAAAACAGGAAATTTATAAAAATTATGAGCAGCTAAAACCAGTTGGGAAAATTATATGTCGTAAAATTTATTTGATAAAAATTTAAAACAAATTCAATTTTAAAAATTAAACAGAAATTTTCTATTAAGCAAAATCAATTTATGGGTGGAACAATGTTAATGGTGAGTCATATTTTAGCATTAAGTGTTTTGCCAACTTAATTTGACTTTTTATTGTTTCCCTAATATATTTTATTTGTAACGATAAGTGTTCAAAAAAGAATTCTAGAATTTTTTATACAAAACCATTTGAAAGATACTAAAATTTCTTTTATATCCTTTTCCCTATCTGCTTTTAAAAAGTAACATTGTTTTCATGACCATCATTGTCGTTTATTACATGTTATTTTAATAAATACAACAGATAAAGATAAAATTAAACATGATACAAAATAATGCCGCAGGATTATAGCAAAAGGGCAAAATGCTATAATATAAATTTTATCAATCATTTCCGTAACAAATACGAATAAAGATAATAAATCCTGTATGAGACAAAAGGGAAATAAATGAAAAGTTCATGTAAAAAAATTGTTTACGCATAAAAACTTATTGTAAACAAGATAAAACTCACTAAAATATGTCCTTAAGTTATTTAAATCGTTACCTCACAACGGCTAGAAGCCTGTATTCTTGGTACTTTTTTTGGTACTTTTTTGGCAGTGCATTTTTTTTTCTAAATAACTATGAAATATTATATAGCACAAAATAAAAAGTAACAAAAGTACTAATTATTAAAAAGTACCAACGTATTAATAAGTACCAACAAATACAATTTAGTACTTTTTGTGATTATTTTCTTGGATCATGATATTTTGTATCGAATTTAATACTTCCTATTTTTTTTTACTAAACAAAAAAAGTACCTCTAAATTAACAATAAAGTATCATTCACAAACCGAATGTTGTATTAGTTGTTTCAAAAAAAAAAAAAACAAACCAGAGTATTATTGCTGCAGGGATAGAAATTGGTCCAGACAATGGACAGCGTTTTAATATTAAATTTTTTATTTCAAATCTTTTGTGCCAAGTTACGGACCAAAGTTAGATGTTTGAGCCAGACCTTTAAAGTGAACTTACGTTAGCGGGCATAGTTTTAGTTGAAATATTAATTTCAGCGCCGCAACGCAGCTACACTGGAGACTGGGATTAACGCAAATTAAACAATGTGGAGTAGGACATTTTACATCACTTTGATGGTACAAAAGGCCGCACATCAAAGCCGATAATATATATTTAACATAAAATAATTAGTTATTTAGTTAAATCTTGCGGAAATCATTTTGCTAATTTTTTAAGATCAGTATAGTTAGTAACGCCGTTTAGTGTTGAAAGTAAAGTCAGCATTCAGCCCCATTCACAGTTACCATTACACCGTTTTCATTTTCAAAGAAGTAAGAGCCAATGATTCCCCCTAAACAAATTGCACACCAGGTTGTCACTTTTAATGGATGCAAAAGTGACTGATGGATAATTTGAGGGTTTACCATTCCCCAGAAGGGACTTTTTTGTTTATTCACATATCCATTCAAATGAATATATGCCTCGTCACACATTATGATTTTTTCATGAAAATCGGGGTTGTCATTAACGAGCTGCAATATCCTATTTGCATGTGTACGGCGGCGTTAATAGTCTTATGGCAGAAACTCTAGTGTCAACTGAATCTTATATGGAAACAAATACAAATCCTGGTGCAAAATTATGGCCAAAGTTGTTTTTTTGAAGACCAAGCTCCTGAGCACGGCATCGAATTTAGATTGATGGATTGTTGTGAACACTTTCTTGAGCAACAGTAATGTTTTCAGCCGACTTTGCAGTATGTTGTGATCCTTGCTACCTATAGCAACCTTCTTTTTTCGAAATCATTTACTACACGATAAATAGTGCGTTTACTTGGCACGTTTCTTCCAAAAATTTCACACAACTTTCCAATCGTCCCGATAATCGCTCTTTTCGATAACAAAAACTATCAATTTAAAACAAAAACAAACAATCGACTTAAACGTCAAATACTTATTTATAACGAATTTTAAACTAACCAGTAGGTATTAAATAAAAAAGAATAGAATGACCCGTATTTCATACATTTCGAAATAACGCATTTCGGCATAAGCTTTTAAACTTCATACATTTCAGGTTGTATATCTACAAAATATAGAGCTTATTAAAATCGTCCAGGGGCTATTCTGTAAGCGACAGATGAAATGCACTTTTTTTCCTCGTTTCTGTAACTTAAGTGAGAAATTTTTCACCTTCAAATATTGTAGTCATCTTGTTTAACGAAAATTTGGAAAGTAATTCATGAATATTTTTTTTTATTTTAGAGTTTATTAATATCATTCAGGAGCTATTCTGTAAGTTATAGACAAAATGCACTTTTTTTCCTCGTTTCTGTAATTTAAGTGAGAAATTTTTCACCTTCAAATATTGTAGTCATCTTGTTTAACGAAGATTGGGAAAGTAACTGATGAATATTTTTATTATTTTAGAGTTTATTAAAATAATTCAGAAGCTATTCTGTAATTGATAGACAAAATGCACTTTTTTTCCTCGTTTCTGTAATATATGTGAGAAATTCTTCACATTAAAATATTATAATTATATAAAACTGTCAATTTAAAACAAAAACAAACAATCGGCTTAAACGTCAAATATTAAAAAATGTAAACTAGACACAAAAGAAATAATACTCAACTATCAAAGTCCACTTCTATTTAATTAACTCTGAAGGATATCTAAACAAGCTGCCTAAAATCTTCAATTAAATACATGAGATGTCAGTAAAACTGTTAAACTGGTCATAGAATTAAAATTCTATTTAGATCAATTTCGAAGAAAAGGAAACGAAAAATTCTTGTTACAGCAGGAGGTTGTTTTAAATTTCTTTTAAAAACACAAATAAGTGAGTACATGACCTCATAAGAAAGAAAGTTAAATAGAAAAGCATTCCTAACAATAACACACTTGGTATTTTAGTAGTTATTCAAAGAGAAATTAAAAAATTATTGCTTTTGCCCAAAAAATACAAACAAAAAACTTTTAAAACAAAACACAATGGGACTGGCTGTAGCTAAAAATATATAAGTTAAAATATTGTTACGTTTATACCTTTTATAAACATTTTGTTGTAAATTCTTCATTGCAAAACAAATATCACCAGATTTTAGAGTCTTTAAATCAATTACGAATTTATTTACTTTAAGTACACTCAAAGTTGACACTACAGAACAATTTAATTAAGATGCACGTCTTTACTTCACGACGTTTATTTTTCAACAAACAAACTAACTATCCACTCAGATGCTGCCTTTTTATATTTATCCACTAGAAGTCTAGAAAAATTATAAATCTTCTACTCCCTTTGTATCACATTTTGTTGTTATATGTTGTCCATTCAATGTATAGGCGCCGGTATGTCTGTGTGTATTTTTGTTTTTATACTGATCAAGTTTCTTCCAGGAATTTATTTTAAGATAGTTGATACGCAGATGTATAAAATAACTATGCAGTTTGTAACTAGAAATTTGTTGTTGCCTTGCGTTCATAAGTTTTCTTAGAAAACTACAAAGTTGGTAAAGAGCATATCGAGTTGTTTATTTTATTACTTAATTATTTTCTTCTACAACTTAAGCAAGACGCATCCGTATCAATATTAAAATTTTAGTTGGTACAAATTACTAAATTAAAAGGAGCATTTAATACAAATTAAGAAATTAATTCGAGGATGACTGCCACACACTGTTAACATGTTACCTCTCTCTCTCTCTCTCTCTCTCTCTCTCTCTAATATTCGTCGACAATCCTTAACCAACAAACCTGTTTCCTCTATACAAAAATGAATTTGTTTTTTTAAATCCAAACTCTAGTGAGGTTTGAACTTCTTTTTTTCCTCACTTACGACTCATCCATCACTCACACAACATCAATTACCTTTCAAGACTGTGTTGGGATTTGAACTTATTGTATAACCGTGTGTAGATTTTTTTTTCTGTTTTTTTTTTCATCAACGGACACCTTCTATACCATTTGTTTCGCCACATCTTGCTCTCTGTAACCAGGCTAATGCTTAGGCTTAGTACCTAACCAAAATTCGGGGTTACTTAAATACAAGTCATTTTTTGAAATTCACACATACACACCACACTTAAATAGTGGTGTAAGTAACATATTATTATATTTTTTTAGCACTCTCAAAGGAACAAAAACAAAAGCATTTGCTTAAAATGACAAAAGTGTAAATTAAAGTATTAAAAAAAGTATTTTACTTTTGTAAATTTTTTTGAAATTTGAAATAATTACCACCCGGTACTTAATTTATTGCTAATGCCCATAAATATTTCTGGATTAAAAAACACTAAAGTCAAGAAGTTATTAGTTGTAAAGACTTCCTTCGCCTTTTTTTTTTAATTATCAAAACGGTTTTAATTTCACACCCTAAAAGCTCAGACATACGAAAGTTTCTCTTTCTTTTTATTTATACGAAATTTTATTGAATTTGACGCCTAAAAGTATGCTTAAATTTCGTTCCTTTTTTATTCAAAATTATGAAAATATTTATTCTTAATTTGAAGTTCGTATAAAGATCTATCTGTGATCTAACCTTCATGAAAATCGGTTTACGAATTAAGTCGTGATTTAGCAACAAACATCAAAATATTCAAATACACACTTCAAATCGTCGTTCAAATTAGCATGCATACATCAAATAACTTAAAAAGAGGAACAATTTCCATGCATGTGTAGAACTTGATTTGTTAAATTTGTTGCTATTCAATGCAGTTGACTTACTTTTCTAATCTATCATTAATCGAATGGCATTTTTGCTGCAGTTTCCATAAGTTTTTCGAAATTCTCATTACATTATGAGCGACAATATTGGGCTCGTCAAATATGAGCAAAGTTTCTCTTCAAATAATTATTCATATGAAGTTCGAAAGTCATGTTAAACAACTACAGAATTTTTGTTGCATAGATGTACCTTATGCACCATTCTGCTAAAACCAACAAGCATCCATTTATGCTTTGAAGCCATATAAACTCTTCTTATTTGGCTTCTTGGCAACTTTCCATGCGTTCCAAAAACTTGTTTGAGCGATAAGACAGCTCAAACTAAACCTAGTTTGAGCGATAAGAAAGGTCAAACTAAAACTAGTTTGACCGATAAGAGAGCTCAAATTAAAGCTAGTTTGAACAGTACGAGAGCTCAAACTAAAACTAGTTTGAGCGACAAGAGAGAACAAACTAGTTCTTTGGAACATGTTGCCTGTTGATGAACGGCATGATGTCAACCAAAGAACCAAGCGATGATTTTTGGACTAAATATTTTCAACGATAAAATATGATCTGATACTGTATAATATATAATCATATGATGTGATATGATATGATTTTCTGAATCGCTACTTATGCTTTATAATTATTACTTATCAAAGAATACTTATTACATGTTATGAAGGGCCAGAATTGTCATATTTAACAAAATATTTTATTGCCCTCCAAAAATACTTTAAAATGAAATTTTGAGTCTACTCTAAAATATTGCATTTAAGTATACCCCTCCTCCCCCCGGGGGGCATATTGATATGTTTTGATGGAATGTCACCGTCGTTACATGTGTCAACGGGGGAAAAACGGGAGCTCAGTCCCCTGAAGGCTAGCAGGGAGTCAACTGGAAGCTCTAAGTTATCTTCACGGGAATCAGTAAGCGCCCCAGAGTTCAGCTATTTGCTTTTTCAGCCTTTTAGCTATTCTCTGTCTGATTATTGAGGTTGGCCTTTCGGAAGTATCGTGGTGGTTGTGGTTTCGCCGCCCTTATGAATTTGATTAAGGGGCCAGGATCATCTCACCTTTACTGAGAACATTGGCTGAATGATCCGGATGCAGTGAGCATGCTTGATATGTGTTCTGGACCCGTAGTTGGATAGTTTCCAGCTCTTCAGCAAGGAGTGGGCATTGGCGGCACTGCTTCGAAACCACGGAAATTGCAATTAGGAATGACCTGTTGCTAGAAATTAGTATTAGGCTTTCTAGGGCGCGGCGCACGCATCATATCGCCCCAGTGGTTTGACCGCCGTCGAGTTATGGCATACACACGCAAGGTGCCGACATAAATCTTATCGCGCATGTCATATGTTGTCCAAAGCAGCAGTACTAACTTTTGTAACAATAACTTCAGCCAAATGTGAAATAACTTGTTGTGGAAAGAGATCTCGCAGTAATTCCATTGTAGCCCTTTTTTTACCTTATACCGATGCATTCACTTTTTTTTAGTAAACCAACCCATTGTGCTTTATGTATGAGTAATATTGAATGACGCACTTTTTTTTCAAATGTTAAACGAAGAAGCACAAATTTCTTTCCTTCAAAATAAATTTGTTCTGCAGTTAAAAAAAAAAAAAAACTAATTAAAATGCAAATGGTCCTTTGTTTTCTATTAAGGACTCATTAATAATATTCGCATTACACAGACCTTGTTATACAAACACACATACATTACAGAGGTACAGACACAGTTACACACTAATTGAAAATTATTTAAAACACAATTAATGCAAATTATTATTATTAATAATAATAATAATAACAACAACAACAAAAAACTTACTGATTTCAATTTTAGTCATGCTGATGTTACGAGTCGGTTTACGCCAAGGACGGTGCCAACCTTTCGTTTGAAATAGTTGTAACAGACTGGTAGCAACATGACCATTTGCTACTGTATTATGTGAGCTGCCATCATTATACGCTGCTGTTGTTGTAGTGGCCGTTTTGCCGCCACGTTCTATTTCCGAGGAACGGCAAGACGATGATGTATCGAATGAGGAGCTGCGACGCTTTTGATTTCCACGTTGTCCAAAACACACACAATTACGTAACATTATTATTGTTTTTTTTACGTATATGATTAGTTGTGTGGGTGTGTGTGTGTGTGTGAAATGCAACTTCTTTATTTTTTTTTCAGTTTTGTTGTTGTAGTTTTATTGTTATTGTTTATTATTTTCTGTTTAACAAATTTCTTTTGATTTTGGTAACAAAATTCCTAACAAAAAAGTTTTTATACTTTCACTCTCTAACTCTCATTCTCTTTCTTAAGAGAGAATGTAAATCTTGCATTAAGGTTTAATTAGTGAAACGTATCGTAGGCAAATAAGTGAAATTATTTTTAAAAGAGATAAAATAAAATAACCGATTCAGCATAAAAATGGTCAAAGGGATTATAATATCTAGCAATGATTGAGAGAACCATTCGTTTTGTTACTTCCTTTGAAGAAGGAAGATGGTAAAAACGATGGCAAACTTGTGCTGTTATGCTTCCATAATAGTCCCAGTGTCTTTGTTACATCACTTCCATTTCGATATTTTAAAAATGTTTATCTTTCTTCATCGTTTCTTTTGCTAAAAATACAAGCATCATTCGAACACCATTTCTCTTTTTAAGTAGTTGTGCTGCTTGTTGAAGAATTTCATTGATTTCCTCTGTAGAATTTCTTTCAGATATCATATTACCGACATAGAAATTACGTAGCACAATTTTCGAGCAATTTTCGGGAAAAAGTATGGTTTTCATCTTTTGCAGCACCCTTTAACATTTAATTTATGTTAAAATTTTTTTGGAAAATTTATTGTGCACGTCTGCGACGGCTTATAAATTAAAGCCATAGAGGTCTCCTACAGAGTCCCCCTTTAATTTTTAATTATACTTTTTGTTATTGTGAGCACAGGCAATATTTACCTTAAGGTTTTAAATAAATATTTCCTACCCACAATAAAAGTGCACATACACTTTTTGGTAGTTTCAAAAGCCTGTTTGTTGCGATTAAGAAGATAAGCATATATATATTTTCAGGTCATGCATGGTCTGGGATACCCTTTAATTTATAATTTGACGTTTTTATTATTTGTTGTTAAAGACAAAAAAAAAACGCTGGCTATTACGGCTCAAGTGTTATAACAGCACAAGTTAAAATCACATCTGCTTGGGCACACCCTTTAAGATTTTAATTTGTTATACTTGTTAATACAGCGACAATAGCATTAGATACTCTGTATAAATTTCTATAAACTTGTACACCTTTTCCTGTTAGGAAACGTGCGAAAAATTTATTTCCTCTTTAGGAACACTCTTTAGTTGTTATATCTCTTCGTCTGGCAGCCCATATTTTGAAATAATTTAAAAGACTCGCTTATGTAGATTACATTTATGTCTTATATGGAGCACCCTTAAAATTTTAATTTAATGTTTTCACACTTTTCGTTATAACAGACACAGTTCAATATACTTTCAGTTAATTTGATCATGGAAGGATAAGTGAAGACGTTAAATTACCGTGCAGATTGAAAGACATCGATAACTTGAAGTCAACTAGAAAACAGCAAATAGTACAGCCGAAATTGTCAGTCAACTACTCTTTTCTGGAGGCTAACTAATGTAAACCGATTTTTATATACGCTGCGCTCACATAACTAAGGCGGCAGCTGCACATCGAATGAGGATCACAGACCGCAAAAGCCAAGGGAATGTGTTTATTAAAAGAGCACTAATCTGGAGTCAAATACCTATACAATGACGTTAGACCTATTTATAATGATTGTACATCCTGTACGTCGCTGAAGAACAAGGATAAAAAACACAAAATTTTGGCACTCTACATCAGATTCCTTCCTATGGATATGGAAGCCAAAAACATTTGTTTTTCTTCTCAGAATTATTAAAAAAAAATAAATTGAAAATAAAGTTACATAATTAAAAATAAAAATCTCAAAAAATAAATATCAAATTCTACTTCAAATATTTTGTAGGAACAGGGTGATTCAAATGCGATTCGGTTCAATTAGGAATTTTTTTAGAAAATAGTTTTAGGCGGACTTAAATGGCTTCCATAATTGAATTAGGGAATTATAATTCAAAAAAAAAATTATATTAATTTTAAATGTATTTTTTTATTTTTTTTTTTAATTTTCATTGTTAATTAAAATCAAAATCATTTCATGTTTAGTTTTTTGAGTTCATTTAATGTTTATTTTACTTTTGATTTTGTTTTTTAATTTTTAGTTTATTTCACATATTTATTTATTTTTTTATTAATTTTTTTGTTTTGTATTTACTATAAAAAATAAATAAAAATAAATATTAATAATTTTTATTTATTTTTTGTTTATTTTTATCTACTTTTAAACACAATTTATGTTAATTTTATTTTTTTTAATAGAATTTTTTTTAGTTTTCTTATTTTTTTATTTTGTATTTTTTTATATTTTTTTTTTTTGTTTTCCATGTTTTCAATATATTTGTTTTTATTTTTTTTTTTTTATTTATTTATTTCTATTTCTGCAGTATTCAACGGTTACTGGAAGAAAATTTTAAATATGACAAATGTTTTGGGGAATAATATACATAAATTTGATAAGCCGCTTGTACCGTTTACTTTAATAAAAAAAATATAATGATGATAGCGCCACTAATTAAACCTTAAGATTTACATTCTGTTGAATGTGAAAGTTTAAAGAATTATGTTTTAATTTATATAAATTTTATTATATTTCCTAACATTTCTATTTTTTTTATATTTATTTTAACTTGCTCTTTGTATTATTTTTTATATTTTAAATTATCATATCTTTTGTTGTCATTTTTATGTATTTTTCATATTTCTTACTTTGCTTTATCAACAGCTGTCACAGCAAAAAATTTTATATTTTGTACGTCTTACTTATCATGGTTTGTGCCTTAAATTGTAGAAACTGGAAATAAAAAATAAATAAATAAGAAGTTTTATAAATAAAAACAATATCAATATTTAATATTTAAATCAGATGAGATATGTACTCTATTGTTTATGTATCTAATACTACAATATTTCGATCAGGCTTAGGTTCGTTTTTTTTTAATTTTATTTTTATTTATTTTTATCTTTATTTATTCTGTTCTTTATTCGTTTTTTCTTTCGCATGTCAGTTATGAGATTTCAGCGTTTAGTATTTGCTGAAGCGCTACAATTTTTCGGCCATTTTTTTTCTATAAATTTTCTTTTCATTTGAAATCAGTTTGGAACAATTTTGTTGAACTATTTTGTATTTTTCGATCGAGTTAATAAAATATTTCGAATTTTCATAGAGTTTTATTTTGCTGTTTACTACTAATTAAAGAGTCTGCTTAAGAATACTAATTTGTCCAAATGTGACACATAAGTCTGAAAATTTCTTTGTTAGAAATCAGTTCTTAGAGACTAAAATAAAATCAGAAAACAAAATAATGCCACAAGATAGGCAAAAAATGCTCTTAAAACAACCAGTTTTTTAATTACAAAACTCTCGAAAAGTCCATCCATTAAAAGCACAATTCACAAAAACCGAAATATTACGCAAAAAAAAGCGGCGTTTAATTTCCCAAAGAAAAATCTTAAAATTTTAGCGGATCCCAAATTCCGCGAAAAAAAATGAAAATTCTAACACAAGGAAAATACATAAACAAAACAACGACAAAATTGTGGAAAATAAAACACAACATCCATCTCATATTTTAAAATTTTCCCAAATGTTTGTTCTTCTCGTTTTTAAAAAGAAAATATCGCCACATCCCTTATTAACGAAAGCAATTTTATTTTAAGTTTTTTCACAAAGCATCAATGCGCGGTGCCTTGCTGTTAGGCTTTTAAATTAAAAATCAAACTTTTTTAATATGATTAAAAATGTGCCCCTGTAGGCTAGAAGATAGTGTACTACTGGCTTGTCAAGTCTAGGGGTTGTGGGTTCGGTTCCCAACGAAGACCTTAATTTTTTCACTACAAAAATAAAAATTTTTTTCTTTTAAAAAACAAAATAATTAAAATTTTATTAATGCCACGGTTTCCCTGGTTACTGGATTATGTTCAACGACGCCCAGGGTTGCCAATGTTGAATTAAAAGGGCAGCTTGTTGATTCGGTATAAATCTTCAGGCTTTTTTTGCCACTTATCTCCTTAACGGCAGCTTATTCTCCCTGCTCCATGTACCGTGCAATGGTGTGTGGGGGTATCTCTGGACTGTTGTCCACATATCCACAGTTAGTGGACGAGGGACATAGCCATAGGAACGAAAATTGTGCAGGGTAATAACCACTAGAATACAATTCAATATTGCTCTGGCCACTCCTAGTAAAAAACACCACACGAGTTTGTGACCTTACCGATGCTACCATGGCCAGCGCCACGAAATAATAGGTAGTGTAGGAGGAACACACGAAATTGTGCAGGGTAATTACCACTATAACACAATTCAACGCTACTCTGGTCACTTTCAGTAGCAACTATGGCCAACACCACGAGGTAAAAGCAAGTGTACCAGGTTGGTATTCGCCGGTAATTACCACTAGTACATACTAAAAATGTGCAGGGTAATAACCACTAGAATACAATTTGACATTGCTTGTTTTCTAGATATCCTTTTTAATTTAAATTTAAATTTTCGAAAATTTAATATATTTTCTCTATGCTCTTCCCCCAAGTCACTAGTGATTTGTTAACAGTCGTCTTTAATTTATAAAGCACATTCAGCAAAATAAAACATAATCCTGCCAACACTATTGTTGTTGTCAATTTATAAATTTATAAACAGCAAATTTTTAAAACAAGTCCCTACTCCAAGTCACTCACCATAAACCAAAAAATTTTGTTTATTTTTTTTTGACATTTTTCTGTGTTCGCTTCAGAGCCGTTGATGAAATCAACCTGATATTCAGCCACCCATAAATTCATTTATGTAAATTAATTTTATTTTTCGTTTCATTTTTGTTTTTTTCTTTTCGTTGATTCAACATTTTATCGTATTTATGATTAACAATGTGTAGAAAAATAAGAAAATAATAAAATTTATTTTTTCGGGATTTATATTCGATGAAAAATTCAATTTTAAGAATTTAATTTGAAGCCTTAAAACTTACAGTTAGAAAATAAATGCTTAATGACAATCTACGAGAGTGGTTCTAGAATTTGATGTTATGCTTTAGACATAGAAAGTAATAAGTTTCGAATAGTTAATATACGTTTATTCCTTTTAAATTCGCAGCACTTTAGAGTTTTAAATTAACTTAAACGTTTTATTTACTTTTAATAGACATAAAAAAAACATGATGGTAACTTTGTTGTCCTTACTCCCTTATAAATCAACTTTAATTAATTCATTTGCCCAGCAAGTTGTTTTAAGCGGTTCTCGCATATGCAAGAATATTTTCTACTTTATTATCACCCCATATTATTGTTGTTATTATGATTTAGTTTAGGCGGCGGCTTGACTGTGTATTTTGTTTTTATTCTGTGTTAGTTATTTTTGCTTTCTGTTGTTTATCTTATTTCGTAGCGTGTTGTTGTTGTCTTAGGTGTATGAGATTTCTTAGAAAACTAAGCATTTTGTAAAATGCATAATTACTGATAATTATTTTCGTTAAAAACTTAAAAAATCATATTCGTAACGATATTATAAAGCTTTGTGCACAGTGGGGCAAAATGCAATTTTTTTCCACACTTTAACTTGAATAATTTAACTTCATTCCAAGAGTGACCTTCTTCACATTTAAAGTCTTGCTATGGTAGTTCAGTTCAGATTCCCCGTTCTCCTTTACCGCCAATCTTTAACTCGAAAAGTTGCAAATTTTAGGTTTAAAAAGTGCTACTTTTGTTGGTTCCTCAGAGTTCACAACTCTTTGTGGGGGAATAGTGGTCCCCTTTCTTAAGCCGCTAAAATCTGTCTTTAAAAATAAAATTATTTTCAAAGCTGCAAATATTGATTTGTAAAAGTAATATTGTTATTGTTCCCTAAATATAGAGAAATAGTTATAATTATCTTTAAAGGACAGTACCCTTTGCCGCTGTCTATTCCACAAACTTTTTTTACTCGTAAAAGCACGTTATTTTACTATAAATTAAAAATTAATTAAAATAATGTTACTAGTTTTGTGGTCCAGATCAAGAACAATTATTAAATGCTTCCCTTCGTAAAGTAATTAATAGTCATTTGCAGAGTATCCATACCTCCATCTTATATCGCCAGGAGTATCCTGCATATCTGTGCCTGCGTTTTTATTAAAGTGACTTTGTCTAAAGTACTTAATTTGCCTTAATTATATGTTTTGCTACCTGCTTTGCCGAAAATATATTCTCCCAGCCGGTTTGTGTCTAGGATATCCAAGTTCAATTACATGCTATCAATTCATATTGAATGTTTTTTATCGAACATTTTTAATTAAAATTTTTAGAAAAATTTAACATTTATGTTACAAAAAAAATTATTAAAAATGTGTAAAAGAAAAAAACCAATTTGTCTTTACAACACCGTGTTATGTCTACCATATTCAAGTTTAACTCCGTGCTATCAATTCATTTGGTATGTTTTTTTTATTTGAAAATTTCACATTTAATTTTAAAACGTCAGCACGACGTCACGTTTTCTAATTCACGGAAGATAAACTTAAAATGGCTTAAGAACTACAAAATGAAATTGCTCGATTTTTATACGAGTTTAAATGCATTCAGGCATTACTTAAAGGATGCTTCTCTACACCACTGCCTGGTTTTTCCTCAACACTATTTGTATTCAGATCAGTTGACCTTAAGGGGATCAATTACAAATTACAAACACTTTGTATGGGAGAAATAGCTCTGCTTTGGCCCATACCTCCAAGCTTATACTCAAAAATCGAAATAGCTTGAGAGAAGATACTGTAGACTTCAGAGATTTTCATTACATTATATTACATTATATTATATGGGGCTACCTTTCCTTCTAGAGCTTTCGAAATCCAGAAAAGTCCTATTGTAACTTCCAACTAGCTCAATAAAAAAAATTTCAAAAGTATTGGTCTCACTGTTTGATTTCTAAAGCTAAAAAGCAAACAAGCAGTCATATAGAGATAGGGTCACTACACTTTTTAAAACAGATGGGTTGTACTTTCCTTGGTAAGTCGCATAATTTTAAAAACGCTCTCGTATTGCTACACCTTTGAGAAGTTGGATGAAACGTCGTTCATTAACTGAAATACCAACAAACTTAAATTTTTTTCTTCTTATAAGGATATGAAGGTATATCAGGTGTTTTATAGAGGTATAACTTGGCCAATTTATCAGCTCTTAAGTGAGTTATATTTAGTTTGGTTTGGCATTTTAACATGAACAGATAGACGTTTGCCGTTGATTCCGATTTTGATAAGTGAATTTTGCTTATCGATGAAGCTAACTTTTAGTTGATAGCATACATCAATAAACAAAACTGCCGCTGTATTTGGAATGATAACAATCCTCAACTGTATGTTGAAATAGCGCAACATCCAGAAAAACTAACTATTTAGTATCTTGGGCCCGTACTTCTGTAAAAGTGATGAGAGTTAGCACGGTACAGAGCCATGATTAGTGACTTTTTCATTCACCAATTTAACAATCATGATGGGCAGGAACTGCGATTTCAACAAGATGGCGCAACATGTCACACAGCCCATGCTAAAATGCATTTATTGAAGGAATGAATGGTAAGCGCGTTTCACCTATCGGGTTCATAAATTGGCCTCCAATATCTTGCGATTTAATACCGCTAAACTATTTTCTATAATGATATTTAAAGTCGCTAGTAAACAGCTATAAGCCCTACATTTTTCACCACTTGGAGGACAGCATTCACCGTGTTATTTCCGATATTTAGCCACAAATGTTAGAAAAAGTCTTCGCAATTAGGCTGCTAAAAATTATATTTAAATTATAACGCCCGAAATTTAACTTTCGAATAATGTAAATTTCATGTCCATTTAAAAATTCATGCTTGCTTTATGTCATTTTAAAGTTTTAAACCGCCATAAAAAACACTTTATAAAATTGGTTAATTCACATTTAAAATAATTTTTATTTTATTTTTCCAAAGAAACAGGACATTAATGTGAAATACAGGTGTAGGATATCGTATCCTGAAGGTTTTAGAAAGAA
The DNA here is from genome assembly GCA_030448955.1 of Trichopoda pennipes. Taxonomy (NCBI): domain Eukaryota; kingdom Metazoa; phylum Arthropoda; class Insecta; order Diptera; family Tachinidae; genus Trichopoda; species Trichopoda pennipes. Next base: position 6,492,753 of record JASKUP010000175.1, read on the forward strand.
AAAAATGTCAGAGGAAGTACAGGGTGTTCGCGCAGAAGGTATACTACTTTGTTTATAATTTTTTATTAAAAGAAACAGAATGAATCTTATATTGATAGATGTTTTAATTATAATCCTGCCTGTATGCGATGTGGCATCGTCTTGTTGATACCACATGTTAATCAATCCCGTCACGCGGTTTTCATTTTCAAAGAATTGAGGTTGATAGATTGTTTTTAACACTTTTTTGAACAACAGTAATATTTTCAGCCGATCTTGCAGTACCTATAAGCCCTCTTTCTACGTTTTGCGCGTTTTGTTGGCACGTTGTTTCTCCCAAAAATTTCACGTAAATTTCTCATCGTCACAGTAATCGATGACTGATTTTTATTAAATGTTTTAACGACTAAAACGTTGGTTTATCGAATATTTTTCCATAATAAATTTGCCAGGTGTCTACTTCACGACTGCCAAATATGAACTGTCAAGATTAATGTTAACCTAAATGGCAGTAAAATAAAATAATACACTTCCCGGTGGATACCCTGTATTTCTGACCAAACCGTAGAAGGAATAACGAAAAATGTTTCTGCTTTTTTTAAATTAAATTAATGTATCTGTCCTTTTTTAAAAGAAGAAATATTCAAAATATAATGAAAATTAAAATGAAAATAAAAATTAAATTTTAACAGTCCTTTCTGTAAGCAAAATTCGTTGAATACATTTCATTAAGGAACATTTGAATAATCACGTTGTATTTAAATACCAAAAATATGTAAATTCACAACTAAAGCTTTGCCAGGACAAAAGTGGCAGCACTCTTTTTAATTGAATAAATTATACAAATTGAATTACAGCTCAAGGACTTTGCTTTTTTCAAGAGTGCGCGTACCTTTACATCAAACCAAAATCAAATAAATCAAATGATTTTGGATTTTACACCAAAGAATATTTAAAAGCAAAATATAATAAAATGACAGAAGATACAGGATAACAGATATAAAAAACATTAAATTATAAAAGCAATAATGTGGCCCATATAAGAATTTATTGCGGCTATTTCTTGCGTACATGTTTAAAGAAAAATATAAAATTTAAGTACGCTCATGTGTGCACTAAAGTACCACAAAAATAAATAAAAATCTTCTTAACTTTATAATGCCATTTTAAGGCCAACAGCAAGCAGTTGAAAGCAGCCTATCAAAAAAACAACAAGAAAACGAAAAAGAAATATGGGAGCCAGAAACAATAAAATTAAGTAAATATCCTTTTTGTAAACAAAACTTTAGCACATCCTTTTCTTGATTTTTTTTTTTCATCTCTTGTTTCTCAATTTTACACACACAGAAGCCAATAAATAAGAAACAAAAACAGGCCAAAAAACAAAATGTTCTTTAAACGCACAAATCAATATGTGAACTGGCAAAACCAAAAACAAAACCATGCATGCATCAGCAGTTAAGATAACATCAGCAAATAACACCAAGTAAATCAAATGAAAGAACAACATTCTACAATTCAGTCCCTTAGCAAGACCCAAATCAAAATCCTTAATCAAAAAACTTAAAACAAAATAAAAAAAGGATAAGAAAATAAAATAAGAAGAAGCGAGGAGTTGAAAAAAATATTAAAAATAAAAATGCTTAAAGCAAATAAGTTGAGAGCTCAGGGAATTTCTAGATACTTATGGCAGAGATAAGCTAATTCCAGGACTGCGACAAAATAAATGCCAGCTTCCCTTAGCAAAACAAAGTGCTCAGGAACCCCTGTAAATACTTTAAAAGCGATACGAAAATTCGAATGAGACTCTTAAACATTTTGTCCTCTCCAAAGAGTAACCCAGCATACAAAACAATGAAGAGGTGTTAGTTTTCTCAAAAAGTTTAAGTGGGCAATTTTTTTTTTTTTTTGTTTCGGACGAGCACTCTGGGTATGACCACTATTCATGCATTGTACGTGATCTAGGAAATCAGGGTATGAGGAGGAGAAAATAGCGAGTACTGTTTGTGGGCATACAATTTGAACTGGCGGAACTTTATTCCACATACGTACTGTTATGCTAAAAAATAAATTTGCCCTGTAATGCATAGTGCGATTCACTGGGCAATCAACCACAAATGAATGTGCTCTCTACAGAAATCGAGTTAACGCAAAAACGTGCGAGTAACGGAAGTAAATTTCGTTAGAGCATTTACCATTGTAGTAACGATAAAACAGTGGAATACAGCCCACATTGCATCGATGTAGAATTGGATTACCCTCCAATGAGCCTCTTTCCCTCTCCTGTACGCAGTCAAAAAACTGCAAAATAGACTTTGGCGCGCCGGCTCATACATGAGAGTTGTATGCCATCTTTGAATGGATAAAGGTGGCATAAATAGAGGTCAAATGAAGTGAAGTATCTCTTACACACCCCCCCCCCCCGGGGGCACATTATAAGTCTTTATGGATCACACAACCATCTAGACTTGTGTCTTGCTGGGGTAAATGGGAGCCCAGTCGCCTTCAACGCTAGCAAGGAGCCAACTGGAAAGTCCACTATATTTCCACAGAAATCAGTAAAGCCCCAGAGTTTCGCTATTTGTCTTTTTAGGCATTTAGTTGTTCTTTGACTGATTACTGAGGTATGCCCTTCGCTAATACCGTGGTGGCTGTGTGTTTCGAGACCCTCTTTTGAGTTTGTGGGTCGGATCATTCGCAGTAAAGAAAATAAATGGTCCAGGTCCAGTAATTATGAATGCTGTCGTGTTCTTACTTCATGCGTTCTGAACCAGGAGTTGGATAGTCTACAGCTCTTCAGCAAGAAGTACTGGTTTGCAACCCAGCTTTGGAACCGCTGGAATTGCAACTAGTAAAGACCTGTTGCTAGAATTAGTCCTCGGCTTCCTAGGGCGTGAATGACGTTGCTTTTCGTTCCCAGTGGCTTGACCACTATCTGATTAAGGCTTACGGCCAGGTGCAGATCATCACGAAATCTCTTACACCGTCCACCCCAGGGGCACATTGAAATGTTTTGACGGAATCACACAATCATTACATGTGTCAACGAGGGAAAAACGGGAGCTCAGTCTCCTTAAGGCTAGCAGAGAGTCAACTTGCAGCTCCACGTTATTTCCACGGGAATCAGTAACGCCCCAGAGTTCAGCAATTTGTCTTTTTAGCCTTTTATCTCTTCTCTGACTGAATTTTGAGGTTGGTACTTCGGGAATATCGTGGTGGTTGTGGTTTCGAGGCCCTCGCATGAATTTGATTTAGAGGGCCAGGATCATATCGCCTTTAACGGCACCAACGGGTGAATGATCCGGATCCAGTGAGCATGCTAGTCATGTGTTCTGGACCAGGAGTTGGATAGTCTCCAGCTCTTTAACAAGGTGTAGTGGTTTGAATTAGTCCTCGGCTTCCTAGCGCGTAAAAGACATTGCTTTTCATTCCCAGTGGTTTGACCACTATCTGATTAGGGCGCAGATGTTAATCTCATCACGAAATCTCTAAAAGGGAACCCAGTCTCCTTCAAGGTTAGCAGGAGCCAACTGGACAATTGCAGTATATTTCCGCAGGAACCAGTAAAGCCCTAGAGTTCAGATTTTTGGCTCTTTAGTCTTTTATCTGTTCTCTGACTGATTATTGAGGTTGGCCCTTTGGGAGTATCATGGTGGTTGCGGTTTCGAGGCCTTCGTTTGAGTTGTGTGGGTCGGATCATTCGCAATAGATGGTCCGGGTCCAGTGACCATGATTGCCGTTGTGTTCTTAAATTTTATTAAGCTTCATGCGTTCTGGACCAGAAGTACGATAATCTCCAACTGTTGGAGTAACTAGAGGATATAAGTATCTGAAGGCCTCCTAGGGCGAGGATGACGCTACATTTCATTCACAGTGGTATGGTCCACCGTCTGGTTATGGCTTACATAGCTAGGTATAGACGTAAATGTTATTACGCATCTTTTACACCGTTTTAGAAAACCGAAGCACTTTAAAGCTTCTCTAAAAACGAACATCACACTGAATTTTTATGCCAAGAGCTGCCGATGATGGGGTTCTTGTCAACCAATCTGACACGACAGCTATACAGTTATAAATTCATGCCAGTTTGACGAAATATGGAAAGGTTATTAAATTAAAGTTTATAGTCCGTAACAGGTCATTCAGCTTTCTCTGAAATACACACATGGGTCTATAGTCCATCCCCTTGACGTTAATAAACCTCACCCTGACATCGTACTTGACATTATTTGAGACCATTTTTACTGCACCATAATTAGCTTCATCCTTTTCTTACTCTTCTTTAAAAGTATTTGTAGCAATTGATTATATTTTCCCTCATTAGAACCTGTACAAAACGACATCAGCAGTAAGAAAAAGGGGAGCAACGTCTGAAGGCGGCATTAAAGAAGGAAAAAATTTACCCCCATTAGAGAAGTAAAACAGCTCGAAACGGAGATTCCACAACCGAAAATCTGTGAGGAAAGCAGGGAATCCAAACATACCAAGGATAGAAGTGCTTAGTTATTCCAGCCTCTTTCATGTCCCCGCTAAAAGCATCTGTGCCCCTAACACATAATTATTATTTTCTTACACTAGATCACGCAAAAAAAAATTACTTTTCCTTTCCCCTAAAATCTAAAAATATCACGTGCTATTCATATACAAAAAGAACACATTAATACTTATTGAATATATGTGAAACGTGTTAACGAAAAACGAAACGTTTTATGTAAACAGAAGAAGAGGAAGAAGAAGAAGACGCCAAGCATCATTTAAACATTGTTGGAGTTTGAAACTCCGCCAACTGTTTAACTAAGAATTTCCGTTTTATTTTTTTTTATTTTTGATCACACACGCTCTCATCGAAAGACTTTTTCGTGTACACACTGTTATATAAAAGCACGCAAAACTATTTTAAATTCGTTTTCACAAAGTTTGTCGACTAGGGAAAATTAAACGAAGCATTAAAGCATTCAAAAGTGAAAACAAATATATATTTTAAGCGCAGGAAAAACCAAGAATTTAAATTGCATTAAAGGCATCCACAACAATTGATGGCTTGAAGCAAGTTTAATTTTTGGGAAAATAGGAGAACATCTGCCTATCGGGTATTTTTATAGAGGTATAGAACTTTGAAATGGATTAAAACTAAGATGCATTTTTTAAAGTGTTATGAAATGTATTTTATTCGAAAGATAATCTTCTGGCGTTAGAATTTTTATATGACACCTGGATTATGACCGGCAGGGCTGGCTCTAATCTGCAGATTAAATTTTCGCTGACTTTCGGCAACAATGCGGCGTATGTTGTCTTCTAAGTAGTCAATTGTTTTGGTCTTTTTGGATTAAACTAGCGGCGTTCGGTCATTTTGGACGCCAACTCACGATTTTGAAAAGTGACCCCCCCCCCGTGGGAATATTAATATGTTTTGATTTCACCGTTATTACATTGGTCAACGGGGGTAAAAGGGAGCCCTTCAAGGTTAGCAGGGGCCAACTGGACAATTCCACTATATTTTCACGAGAATCAGTAAAGCCCCAGAGTTCAGCTATTTGTCTTTTTAGCCTTTAGCTGATTATTGAGGTTGGTCTTTCAGGAGTATCGTGGTTGTTGTGGTTTCGAGGCCCTCGTTTGAGTTGTGCACACGATGAATGGTCCAGGTCCAGTGAGCATGATTGCGGTTTTGTTCTTAAATTTTATTAAGCTTCATGCATTCTGGACCAGGAGTTGAATAGTCTCCAACTCTTCAGCAAAGAGTGAAGGCTATGGCCAGCTTGGGGCTTCTGAAGATGCAACTAGGACTGACTGGAGGATATACGTATCTGAAGGTCTTCTAGGGCGTGAATGACGCTACATTTCCTCCACAGTGGTATGACCAGACGTAAATCAGACAGTACAGACGTAAATCTTATCACGTATGCCTTTGTAAAATAATAAACTAGATAAAGAGATCAAGAGATAGAGACATCACATTTGCTGAAGGGTTTTCTAATCACTTAAACTTGTCATAAATACGTAGAAATTGTGCTTTCCTTGTTGGTTCGAATTTTTTTATCCTTCTTATTTATTTTGGAGAGCTTTGCTAATAGAATACTTCATACTATAGCGTTATTGTATTACGCTATTAAAAGAAGATTTCCTTTTTTATTAAACTATTGAGAATTCTACGTTTTCCCAAATGCCCTGGATAGAAGCTACTTTTATAAAAAGTCACTTCCAAAATACCGCCTATCTGAAATTTGTAGACATTTGAAAAACGCTTTGTAATCATTTTCGCTCCCCTATTGAAATGCAAGATCAAATTCTTTTGCGAACTTTCTTTTTTGTAGTTTTTAACCCAGGAGGGCGGTTAAAACGTACAAGTAACCCTGAGCTTAGGCAGGGGCAATTGCAATGTTTTCACTTAACTTAGCGTTTCGATGAGGTGACGGTATTTTCTTGTTACTCAGCAAATTAGTCGACCCTAATTTAGACTGCCCGAGAAACCGAGAAAAATAATAAAACTCTTTCACAACGAAGCGAAACAGCCCATGAATTTGTTGTGATTTTTTGCGGAAAAATTTTTAATAGCCATTAGCACTTTTAAATTTAATAAATTATTTGCAACAGATAATGTAAAAAAAAATGATAAATGTTAGTAAGTTTACCATCCCTGGTAAAAATTTTTGGGAATCATTCACTTTGCTATATTAACATAGAAATATACAGTCAAAACTTGCTGCTTTTGTTTTCGGTAATAATTTCTCCAGATTTATATCGAGTTTTCTCAGAAATCGCACTATACGAGTTGTTATTAGATGAGATTTCATCAGACGAGTTCAAGATTAATTCAGGGGTATCGCAAAGCTTCGTTCTTTCTCCTACTCTATAGTTTAGTTTTCTAAATTATCTTCTTTCAACCCTTTTTACCCTTTCGCAGATGATAGCACCATTTTTCATTCATATTCATTTGGTAATAGACCGAATGATACGCTCAATCACGATCTCACAACGATGTCGGAATTTGGTCGTGTGAATATAGTCGTTCTTAATGCCTGTAAGACGCAATGTTGCATGCTTACGCAAATGGTGCTGCACCTGATACTACGGGTCGCAAGCTCTTAATGTTCTTGGCATAAAAATTTAGTGTGATGTTGGATGGACTAAAAACATTTTTCAGGTTTCTACAGAAGCTTTCAAAAGCCTCGGTTTTCTAAGACGGTGTAAGAGATACTTAACTCCAGTCAAACTCCGTGCTATTTTTACCACCTGTATCCGTACAAAAATTAAATACAATTCTGATGTATGGACTGGCGCCTCAAAGTTTATTTTGGAGTTGTTCGACCGCATATAGGAAAGAGCTCACTGGGAACAGTAGTGTATTGATTCCCTAGAGCATCTACACAATGTGGGATGTATTTCACAATTTTATCGTTGCTGCTGCAGTGGTAAGTGCTCTAATGAAATTATAAACTTGTTCCCATAACTCGAATATTTTCGCGTTTAACTTAATTTTCGTTGAGGTGTTTCTAGATGATTTTTTATTGAAGCGCACTACGCATTACAGGGTAAATTCGTTTTTTAGCAGAACAGTCCGCATGTGGAATAAACTCCCTCCAGAGGTCTTTCCTATCACTTTCAATGTAGGAAAGTTGAAATTGGATGTCCTCAAAGAGGGCTCCCTCTTTCCTCCTCCCCATAACCTGTCACTTTCAATAAAGCAAAGTTTAAATTGAATGTTTTTTAACCCCCCCATAACCTAATTTCCTAGTTCTGGCACAATGCATTACATGTGTAGGGGTTATCCCCTGAGTGCTGGTCCGAGAAACAAAAAACATACAATAAAGTAAAATATTAAAAGTTTCCATATTGTTTTTTTTTTTATTTTTTTTAAAGAGAAGTAGCACTTCAGCCAACAATGCCTATTTAGTCAAGTACCGTGCTACATTCTTTTAGGAAAGGGATAAAGAATAGATGAAACAGGTGGTGAAAGTAGAAGGATAGTCGGAAATTAACTGCCGTATATAAGAAGCACAGCGACCAGTGACTATGCCTTCATCGCTGAGCAGCCCCACCGGCAGTCAATTTTTATTTTGTTGTAGTGAAAAAAACCAAGGTCTTCGTTGGGAATCGAACCCACAACCCCCATCTTTGCAAGCTAGTACACTACCTACTAGCCTACAGGGGCACCTATACCGGCATAACAATAACTACAGCATTATGTTATAATATACGATCTTTCTTTTCACATCCATATTTGTTAAAACAAATTTATTTTTTATTAAATTTTGTGTAAAAATAATCAAGAAAATCACTAATTCTACTATAAATCGCCAAAAAAAATCGGCATGCAGCACACAATTGGCAAAAAATCGCCACATTTGACATCCCTGGTGACTAGTGGTATAAGTGAGCAAGGAGAATTCTTTCTCTCTCTGTCTCATGTTTTAAAAATTATCCAACAATAAAAAAGAAAAAGCTTGTTTATGACTGTGAAGAGACTAAGAGACAAGCAGAAGTGGACTTCAAGTAATTATTTTATTATTTTATTTTTATTACCAATACTTTTGGACAGATTTTTATTGCGGAAGCATCATAACTCTTGACTGTGGCGAATATAGCAGCAATACAAAACAAATTTTTATAATGGGATTATAAAAAAATAAGACAAAATAAACGTGTTATGGCCATTTTAATTTTTGTTTTATTATTTTGCATTTTTTTTGTTCGTTTCTTTTCATCACACATTTAAGGAAATAAATGGAAAATAGACCAAAATACCCAAAATTTACTAACCACGTTATACCTAGAATAATAGGATGCTAAAAAAGGAATTAATTAAAAAAAACTGAATTTTCAAAAAAAATTAATAATCGATTTGGATAAAATGTTTTAACGATTAAAGCACGTTGGTTAATCGAATATTTTTCCCAAAAAAAATTGTCACATGGCTACTTTACGACTAACAAATATGAACTGAAAGTTTACCAAAATGGTGGCAAAACAAAATAGTATAACTTCCTGGTGGATACCCTGTACACTGAAATTCGAATTTAAAAAAAATCCACATGTCACAAAAAAATGTTTATCACAAATCACATGTTCGCCATGGAAAATTGGGAAAATTTAATATTTAAGAAAACCAAAAATAGAACTGAAATATATTTTTGAAAAATAAAAATTTTTAATATTCAGCAGGCGAAAAATTATGAAAATAAAAAATTTCGGAAAAAAAATAAATTTACGAAAAGCCAGAAAATCGCCAAATTTTCAAAAATGGTAAAAATATACCAAAACAAAAATTAATTTTTCTTAAATGTTTGTTTTTTTACGATGTCATGATGAACTTCAAAGACTGCTTGCGGGAGCCATAGGGTTTGTATGTTTGTCAACAGGGTATTGGCTACGCTAGGCTCTGAGCTTAAAATCTTATTTTTCCAAACTCTTTTTTTCATTCCACTTGTCGATGTTTAACGCCAGCAGAGTAGCATGACCAGCAATCTGGTAACCCGAAATTTTTTTCATCTATTTTCGACCTTCAAAGCCTAGCGTTGTTACAATGAAAACTCATTTAGAATTAGAAGTTAAAAAAATTTTAGTAAGAAATAATTTGTAAGTGAACCACTGTAGCTTGTTTCTGTAATTTAAGTGAGTAATTTTTTCACCCGAAAATATTACCGTCATCGTATTTTACGCAGGATAAACTAAAATACCACATGTATTACTTAACAAATATATAACATTTTCATGTGAGAATTTTCTCACTCAAGTTACAGAAACAAGGCACCGAATTTAATGTAACTGCTATTGAAATTAAGCCACAACATTTGAGTCAACTGACAACACTAAAGTAAAGCAAAAAAAATCCTAAAACTTTCACTTCAGCCTCAAAAGATAAATAAATTTCTTCGCTTATTTTAATTTTATTGCCTGAGGAGAGAAAAGTACGAACAAAGAAATAGAAAATATAGGAAACAATACAAAAAAAAACAACAACAAATAAAACAATTTCACATCCGCTACCAAGCTCACTGAACAACATAAAAGACAAGTTTGTGTGCTGTCTACGACATACACCCGCACTTCATTTGGAGAAGCAAAATCACATAAAAATCCTAAACCTTTCGAAATCATAAGGAAACAAATAGAAGATTAAGCAGAAAATGTGTTTAACAGATAAAATAGCTAAATGGCACTTAAACGTTTTCAAAGCTAAACATTTGTGACTTTAAAAGACTAAAATTTTCGTAAAGTAAAAGACGTAAAGAAATTTTCCAGAGGTGTAAAATGTTTTTAAACACAAAAACAGAAAACGATTCTGTTTAGCGTGTGAGTTTAATGGTGGATCCCAAACAAAAAGGTCAGTAAATACTGTTGTTATTTTTCTCTGTCCTTTCTGGCTGTTGTTCGTTCGGTGTAAACGATGAGCGCTTTCGATGTGAACACATCATTTTCAAGCCGTGATCCAATTCGTATTTGAGAGTTAGTGTTCGCGTTTAGGTAGTTCTGTTGTTAAGATCGTATCCCCCCGGGGGCACATTTATCGGTGTTTATAGAATACTTGCCTATCTAGACTTGTGCTGCTGGATGTATAAAGGAGCCCAGTTCCCTGAAGGCAGCACGGGTCAACTGGAAGCTCCACGTTATTTCCCGTGAGTTTCCCCAGAGTTACCGCTAATTGTCTCTTTTAGACTTTTAGCTGTGTCTCTGACTGATTATTGAGGTTGGCCCTTCTGGAGTATCGCGGTGGTTGTGGTTTTGCGGCCCTCGTATGAATTTGATTATGAGGGTTAGGATCATCTCGCCTTTAATAACACCAACGGGTAAATGATCCGGATCCGGTAAGCATGCTAGTCATGTGTTCTGGACCAGGATAGCAGGATAGTCTCCAGCTCTTCAGCAAGGAGTAGTGGTTTGCAACCCTGCTTTGGAACCGCTGAAATTGCAACTAGGAACGTCCTGTTGCTAGAATTAGTCCTCAGCTTCCTAGAGCGTGAATGACGTTGCTTTTCATTCCCAGTGGTTTGACCACCATCTGATTAAGGCTTACAGACAGGTGCAGATATAAATCTTATCACGAAATGTTAAAATCGTACCTGGTCATATAGGTAGAATGCCAGTCACCTGGCACTTTATGCAAGGCTAAACACTCGATACCTCCATCTTTTATTATTATTATTTTTTTTTTTAAAGAGAAGTAGCACTTCAGGCAACAATGCCTATTTAGTCAAGTACCGTGCTACATTCTTTAGGAAAGAGATGGAGAATAGATGAAACAGGTGGTGAAAGTAGAAGGATAGTCGGAAATTAACTGCCGTATAAAGACAGCACAGCGACCAGTGATTATGCCTTCATCGCTGAGCAGCCACACCGGGAGTCAATTTTTATTTTTGTAGTAAAAAAAACCAAGGTCTTCGTTGGGAATCGAACCCACAACCCCCATATTTACAAGCTAGTACACTACCTACTAGCCTACAGGGGCACCTATCTAGGTACGTGTGTCCGTCTGAGGGTGTTTTGTGTATGATCGAGTGTATGAGTAGTTTTAGTGGTGTAAAAATAGTGTCTGCGGTCGTGTTTACCTGTTGGGGTTTTTTTTTTTTGTTTCCGAACAGCACTTAGGGGATGAGCCCAACACATACAATGCATTGTGGCAGAACTAGGACATCAGGTAATGAGGAGCAGGAAAATTGTGTACATTCAATTTGAACTTTCAAACATTGAAAGTGACTAGAAAGACCTCTTGAGGGAGTTCATTCGGACTGCTAAAACACGAATTTTCCCTATAATGCGTAGTGTGATTCACCGGCCAATTAACCAATCAAATGTGCTCTCAACGAAAATCGAGTTAAGCGCAAAAACGTGCGAGTTTTGGGAACATTTTCCCTAATTTCGTTAGAGCAATTACTGTTGTAGTAACGATAAAACAGTGAAATGCAACCCACATTGCATCGAAGCTCCGGAGCATCAATAGAGTTGGATACCCTACTGTTGCCAATGAGCTTCTCCTATACGCAGTCGAGCAACTCCAAAATTGACTTTAGGGCGCCGACTCACACATGAGAGTTGTATTCCATCTTTGGACGGATATAGGTGATAAAAATAGTACGAAGATCGGGTGGAGTGAAGTATCTCTTATACCGTTTTAGAAAACTGAGGCATATGAAAGCTTCTTTAGAAACCTGAAAAATGTATGTAGTCCCACGAACTAAATTTTCATGTCAGGAGTATAAAGAGCTTCCGATTCCGTAATACTTCTATCACCCATAGCAACAGATGCAGCACCATGTCACTGTTAAAAATTTTTGTTTTGTAGACTTCCATGTTTTCAGGAATGTCATACTCTCACCTATTTCCCTTGGTAAGTGTCCGTGATTCTTAAGGTGTAATGCAAGGTTGGAGTCTTCTCTTCTCCGTTGGAATGAGCGTATGTGTTATGTAAATTTTGTTTTTAATGTTCGTCCAGTTTTTTCTGTATAAATATGTTTGCAGGTACAAGTAAGTCTATATACTCCGCTAGAACTAAATTTGACAGTTGTTTTTGTCATTGTCCTGAGACAATGTGTTGTCAGAGTGTTGTCGGTTTTAAATGCCGTGAGTATTCTTTCTTTGTGTAAAAGGTTAATTAGGTTATTTCTGATCCTGTGTAAGTAAAAAAGTGCCGTCGTGTTGTATCGATTGTCTCTTTGTCTTCTTTATTTCTGTTTCTAGTGTTGTATTATCCAGGAAGTGTATTGATGGTAGTGGGTTTGTAGCAATTATGTTTAGCCATGGTGTAAGCTGTGTCGTGTTTTTCATTGTACTAATCTGGACCAAGTGAGATTATTTTAAGTCGGTGTATTATATGCCTAAATGCTGCTAGGTTATGTTGGGTAGGGTGGTTCGAGCTAATATTTCTGACGTAGTTGGGTTTCTTTAGATGTCAAATGTTAAACAGTCAGTTCCTCTTGTTATTGTAGATGTCAAGATAATGTAAATTTCTGTCTTGTTCTTTTTCCATTGTGTATGTAATGTTATTATGGATTGTGTTGAAATCTGCTAGAATTTCTTTGGCCTTCTCTTGTTCGAGGATGCATATGATGTTATCTACGTATCTATAGTAATGAGTTATTTTGTTTTTACGTATAGTATTTCGAGATGTTGCATGAAAATTTCCATGAAGATTGGGAAAGTTGGGTTTAACATTCCGAGTCCTTAAGGTAAGTTTTAAAAGTGGTTATTAAATCTAAAGTAGTTCTGTTAAGTTATCGTCTTTGCAACAGCTATAATCTCGGTGATGTAGTGGTTTTCGTATAAATTGTCTAGTGTATCGCGTATCATATCTTAGGAATCATCTTTTAACTTTAATTAAATCAAACTCTGCTAGAACTCTATTGCTTTAATAGCTGCTAAAAGGTGTTTTTATAGAGGTATAAAACTTAAAATGGCGACCATTGTCTTAGGTGTCAAGTCTTTTATATTTACTCTGGTTTGGCACTTCAACATGAATAGACTAACGCCTAAACAACGACACATTGGAATTGTCGTTAATTCGAATGTGTCGTGACGTATCGCTTGTGTAAAAGTGAATAACCACAAAATTGTTGACGCCTTATTTCCGCTGACTTTTGTTAGCGCTTTTATTCGAATATTTTTATAACAACAGCTGAATAGATAAAATTCTAACCAAGCATAACCTCAATCTCATTTAGAAAGGTGAGTAGTTATTCAGCCAAACGAATATTTTCTTTTCAAGTATAGGGTATTAGCCGGAAAGGTATACTACTTTGTTTGTTTATCATTTTTTTAAATTAAATGAAAGATAGTTCCAATTTTCGATGACTTTTTCCAACATTGGTGAGTGTATAGCGGCAACAACGCGGCGAATGTTTTCCCCCAAGTGATAAGTCATTTCGGCCTTGTCGGTTTAGATTGCGACTGCATATATCCCCACTGAAAATCGTTAAAAAATCGGCGTTAAATCACACGATAATGAAAGTCAATTCAAGGTGCCGAAACGTGAAACTATGCGGTTATCAAACGTTTTCTTCAATACATCAATTGTAGCACAAGCTGTGCAAGATGTTGCGCCATCTTGCGTCGTTCAAATCATAGCTCCTGCACATCATAGCTGTTCAATTGATGAGCGAAAAAGTCAGTAATCATGGCTCTATAGCGTACACCATTGAGTATGACGTTCTGAACAGCAATGGTTTTTAAAGAAGTAAAGACCAATAATTCCTCCAACCCATAGATTATATTATACAGTCACTTTTTGTGGATATAACTGTATCTCAAATATTATTACCATTGAATATAATTACCATTCCAAATATGGCGTATTCTTCGAAAAGAACTAAGTCACAGCGCTTAACAAAACTTGCTTATCAAAATCAAGATCAACGATAGTTTTATTAAGAGCGGGCCCAATATGGAAGCGTCTATTCATGTTAAAATTAAACTTGACCAAACTAAACACAAATCACTTGACAGCTGACAAAATGACAGCTAGTCAAAAAAAAAAAAATACCAACTTAAAGAGTTATATGTCTCTATAAAAAGCACCCGATAAAAATGAAACTTTGTAAATTTAAAGTAAAGTTCATTGTAGAGATATTGAATCGTATGTCGGCCATTGTTGCTGGCCAAACACTTATGACAAAATTAACGTAGCGCTTAGTTAGGGTGACAGTCTAGTCTCAGTTAGCCTACATTTTTCAATTCTCCAAATATTCTGCATTAGAAAATGAAAGCAATGGCCGTTGAAATAGATTTTTAATTTTACTTTTATTTGTTACAAAATTATCAAACCACCCTCGTAGCTCTACAGCAATACTATGAACACATATATCAGCTGTTTAAAACTTTATGTGTGGAATTGGCAATAAAAAATAATTTTTCTATAGAAATAGGAAATTTTTCTCATTTTCAATGTCACCGCAGCACATTAACATTTGCAATGACCTTTCTCTCTTTAATTTTTTGTTGTTGTATGTGGAAAGTGTGTTTCATTTCCACACATACTAATACATAAGCAAATGTTCACACAACAAGCACATGTCACCTAATTATGCAAATAATAAAATACTTTAAGTCCACATATGCGCAGGCACAGAAAACAAGATTAAAATCCTTGTCCTTGGAAAAAAAAAGCCGAAATAAATTTATAAAAAAAACGTAAAAATTTCCATATTTAATGGGATAAAATTGCTGACTTTTAAAATATATAAAATTAAATAATATAACGGTAAATATTATAATTTGTTTATTATAATTTGATTATAAATGATCATCACGTTTAGATGCTGTACCCCCTTAGAAATACTAAAATATTCTCATGAAGTTTTAAAAATCAACTTTAAGAGTGACCAGAGTTGTAAAATCGCCAGATTCTACATTCTGTAACGACTTTTAAACTGTAAAAAAAAATAGAAAGTTCTAGATATAAATGAGTCTGCACTCAGGAAACTGATTTGCGCAATAGCTAAACACACCTATAGACAAGTCGATTATTTTTTATCCCTTGCGTGGTCTCATCGCTATAAGCGGTTTTATATGGTTTCAAAGCAACATTTTTTTTTTTTCTCGGACCAGCACTTAGACGATGACCCCTACACATGCAATGCATTGTGCCAGAACTAGGAAATTAGGTTATGGGGGGGGTTAAAAAAAACATTCAATTTAAACTTTCCTTCATTGAAAATGACAGGAAAAACCTCTTGAAGGAGTTTATTCCACATACGGACCGTTCTGCTAAAAAAACAAATTTTTCCTGTAATGCATAGTGGGATTCGCTGGCAAATCAACCACAATGTATGAGCTCTCAACGAAAATCTATTTAAACGCGAAAACGTGCCAATAACAGGAACAAGTTCCCTAATTTCATTAGAGCAGTTACCATTTTCGTAACGCTAAAACAGTAAAATACATCCAACATTGCGTCGATGCTATAGGGAATCAACAGAGTTGGATACCCTTGGCCATCTCCTGTACGTGGACTTTGGATGCCAGTCCATACATGAGAGTTGTATTCCATTTTTGGACAGATATAGGTGGTTTAAATAGTACGAAGAACGGGTGGAGTGAAAACCGAGGCACTTAAAAGCTTCTTTAGAAAGCTGAAAAATCTGTTAAGTCCATCGAACATCACACTGAATTTTCATGCCAAGAACATCAAGAGCGTCCAATTTCGTCATATCTATATCACCCAGAGTAGCAGATGCAGCACCATCTCCGAACACAGTTTTATGCATAAGCGTGCAACATTGTGTCTTACGGGCATTAAAATCGGCTCTATTCACACGACCCCATTCCAAGATTGTCGCGAGATCATGATCGAGAGTATCATTCATGTTTCGCCTTTTGGAACTTACGTCCAACCGGTTCGGTCTATTGTCAAATGAATACAAATGACAAATGGTGCTGTCATCTGCGCAAGAGTACACAATGTTTGTATATTCAAAATGGATTCAGAATATTGCACACTATTGGGTTTTTCAACAAGAAGTTTGTCTTACAATTGTGGCAACACCAACAACATGACAGTTTTGCCATTTAATTTTTTGACGTATTCGTAGTAGAGGCAACTGTAACAATGACTTCAATTTCGCATGAAAATCGCAATGTTAAAGGCCCATTTCGCAAAATTCGTGATATTTTCGGACAATATAATCGCCCTTCTGAGACCGCTATTATGAATGTGGTCGTTAAATTTGAATCGACAGGCTCGATACAAAGTGTGCGAACACCAACGTCGTTCGACCGGGTCGTTCAACTGAAAACATCGCAGGCAGCCGTGAGCCGCAGTGTTGAAGCAGATACAAATTTGTGAATTCCTCGACACTCTAAGCGATTGGTGTTATCAGAAGCCACCGCATAAAATTTTTGCGTAAAGATTTGACTTTATAGCCTTACCAGGTTCAACTGGTGCAGAAATTAAAGCCGACCGAGCATTAACATCGCCGTAAATAAGCTCAATTCATTGAGGAACAACTGGCTGGTTTTACTGAAAAAATTCATTTTTCAAACGAAGCCCATTTTCACTTGTCAGGGTATGTCAACAAGCAAAATAGCCGCATTTGAGCTTCTGAAAATCGTAGAGCTCAACGTATCACTGTATGGTATGCTATATGGTATGGAGGCGTTTTATTGGGCCGTTGATGAGGCTGAATTTTGCGTATTATTGACCACGTGGATATCGCAGAGATTTGGTTTCAACAGGACAGTGCACATGTCACACTGTCAATGAAACGATCAAATTTCCCGATTGCATAATTCCACGACAATCAGCAGTTAAGTGGCCAGCCAGATCGTGTCATTTAACAACACTGAATTATTTTTTGTGGGGCTATGTTAAGAACAGAGTCCATACAGGCATTTTTCCGGCCGGCATTTTTCCAAAAGGTGACATTTGCCTGCTATCATTTTTTATTCATGATTGCCGAACATTTATCTTCGTAATTCAATAAAAATTTGAATAATCTTAATCTAACTGTTTTGGTTTTCTTTTGTTTAAGAAAACAAACTTCTTGTTGAAAAACCCTTTATGTTCAAAATCGTTTTAGAATATGGGAAACTATAAGTATTTTAAAATCTAACTAACCCAAGTGCAGAAATAACGTATGCATTTGACCGTTGCTTTTGCAGAGAAATGAGAGAGAGAGAGAGAGAGAGAGAGAGAGGGAGAGCATTTGTTAAAAGAGAATCACGTGTAGATTTTATTTTAGCCATCTACAAATCTTTAGAACCTATTCCATTTTAGCAACTAAGCTTGAAGTCACCGAATATTTTGAAATATTACAGAAGTATTAATATTTGTGTACAACAGAATGAGAATTATATGCAAAAGCCTAATACAAACTATTAAAACTTTTGAAAACTGAGTAATAAATATGAGTTTTAAATTATTTTTTAAAGCATTTATTTCCTTTGATTAATTGTAATATAAACTTCAAAGCAGAATATCTAATTGTTGTGTAGTGCACAGTAGCTGGTGTTTAATTCTCATTTGGTTTAAGAGTTATAAAAAAAAAATTTTTTTTTGCTTAAAAATATGGGGGAAGATTTTCAGAGATAATCTGGCTTGAATAGCTACTGAAATATATGAAGATAAAAAATTATCTGGTAACGAATAAATATTATTTTTACTATAAAATTTTATGGGAAAAATATTATGAAATAATTTCATTTAATATTTAAAATTCCAAAGATTTTTTAAATCGAAATACAGAAACATAAGAAAAATGTGTTAATTTTTTTTTGTAAAATTAAAGGCTCATCATATTGGTAACCAAACATGTATATTTAAGATACTTTTACGTCGTATATATATACACACATATATGTGGCACACGGCAAGATAGATTAGCCTACTTTTAGCATAAATTTTAAAAAAACTTTTAGATGTGTGTCATGGGTGTGTTTTAAAAGTATTTTATTGTAAATTCACTCAAACACACTTTTATTAAATACTTGTTGTTTTTTTTTTTTTTTTTAATTTTTATTTTCTTTAGTTTCTTTTTTAAATGGGGCACAGTGCCAACAGAAAAATTTATAAAATTTATGGCATTTTTTTTAGTTTTTTTTTGCAAATGAATGAAAAATATAATTTTTTATTTAAATTTTTCTTAAATAGAATATAAATGTTTTAATATTTTTGGAAATCGAAAGTATAAAAACAAATTTTACAAGCGAGAAAATATAAAAGATTAGTCACATTACATCACACGCATTAAATGTGAATAAGCTTTTTTTCATTTGTAAATATAAACAAATTTTAATGCGCCGTTTTAATTATACATGCGACTTTGGAATCTGAAAAAATCAAGTTTGAGTCAAACCTGCACGATATCAAACTGGTTTTACACCACCTCGATACGAAAACGATACTGTTTAGAAGGTTACAGTGAGGTATCAATTGATCAACCATGTTGTGAGGGAACTGTGGTTTCAACAAGACGGTACAACATGTCATACAGCTCTTGCCATAGTTGGTTTATTACAGTAAACGTTTAGTAACCGCATAGTTTCACATTTCAGACCCCTTAATTCGCCTTCAAGATCTTACGATTTAACGCCGCTAGACTAGTTTCTATGGAGATATTAGAATTATATTGAGCTATTTGCTGCGCACAAACACCTGCCTTTATGAGCCTACACATATTCCTTGTATTGAAGGGTACCATTACGCTCGACTTTTTTCTAATTTCACACCGCCCAAAAGTATGAAATTGGTTTTTGCGCACCTCTCGGGGAAATTTCGATCACTGCACCATTTGCGCCTTCTTTTCATATTCCGAAATCCACTACGGTTATTATGGTGGCCAGGATCATCTCACTGATAATGACACGCAAAGTGAATGATTCAGTCCAGTGAGCTTGCTAGACATGTGTTCTGGACAGGAGTTGGAAAGTCTCCAACTCTTTAGCAAGGTGTGATGGTTTGCAGCTCTGCCCTGGAATCATTAAAGTTGCAACTAGGTGGTTCTGTTGCTTAGAATTATGCCTTCGACTTCCTAGGACGCATGAATGACGTTCCAAATTATACAATTGTGGTTTGTCCACCATCTGATTAAGGCTACATAGCCAGATGCGGATGTAAAACAAATCACACTATCTTTACGATGAGCGCCTTTGTGCTAAAATTCTTACCACTTCTCGGGGTAGCAAGAGCTTTTGGTCATTTCTTAAAAGAATAAGGAATAATTGTAGTTCGTCAATTCCGACGCTTTTAAAGAATGATCAAATATTCACATGACCCAGTTGACAAAGGTAACTTTTTGGCTGGTATATTTGCAAATAATTCTTATTTGACGGTAAGCGACCATCCAACGCCTGAGCTCGACAGAGTATCCGTTACTATATCGAAGATATTTTTCAAGGTCGTGCGGTTAAAAAGGTTTTAACAGGTCTTAAATCTGCGCTCTTCGACACTAGCATATCCGTAAGTAGCCCTTTTCAGCATATTGTATCATGTCGGTGAATTTCCAAAGTGTTGAAAGGTTGCTAATGTAGCGCCAATCCCCAAAAAGGGTGAGGCTAACAACCCTGATAATTACCGCCCAATTGCAATTTGTTCTGCACTTTCTAATGTAATGGAAAGTATGATTCATTTTCATATTGTGAGATACCTGGAGTCCAACAGCTTACTAAGCAACCGACAGTATGGTTTCCATAGGGGGCGCTCTACGGACGACTCCATACATTTATCAGTTTTTAGGAATTACTCAACCATGTAGGCTTGTGCTGTTCGGGGGTATAAGGGAGCCCAGTCCCCAGAAGGCAAGCAGGGAGTCAACTGGAAAATCCGCTATATTTCCACGGGAAAGAGTAAGCCCCAGAGTGCCACTAATTGTATCTTTAGCCTTTTGGCTGTTTCTCTGACTGATTACTAAGGTTGGCCCTTCGGGAGTATCGTTGTGGCTGTGTGTTTCGAGGCCCTCGTTTGAGTTTGTGGGTCGGATCATTCAAAAATGAACACAATGAATGGTCCAGCTGCAGTAAGTATGAATGCTGTCGTTTTCCTAATTGTATTAAGCTTCATGCATTCTGGATCAGTAGTTGGATAGTCTACAGCTCTTCAGCAAGGATTAGTGGTTTGCTACCCTGCTTTGGAACCGCTAAAATTGCAACTAGGAAAGACCTGTTGCTAGAATTAGTCTTCGGCTTTCTAGGGCGTGAATGACGTTGTTTTTCATTCCCAGTAGTTTGACCACCATCTGATTAAGGCTTACAGCCAGGTGCGGATGTAAATCTTATTACGAAATTTCGTAGAGAGTAAGGTGGTGACTCTAGATATTTCCAAAGCATTTGATGAAGTGTAACATGATGCACTTCTGTCAAAACTTGCTGCTTTTGGTATCGGTGAAGAAGTTCTTTACATTTACAGCGAGTTTTCTTAGGTATCGCACTATACGAGTTGTTATAGATGGGATTTCATCAGAGGAGTTCCAGACTAGTTCATGGGGAACCGTAAATGATCTTCTTTGTCAAACTTTCATCTGTCATTCGTGTTCATTTGGCAATAAACTGAACCAGTGTGAGGTGAGTTCCAAAAAGCGGAACATGAATGATACGCACAATAATTAGCGACAATCGATTCGATTGCCAATAGATTCGATTTTAATGCCCGTAAGACACAATGTTGCATGCTAACGATTAGATCTGTATTCGAAAATGGTGCTGCATCTATTACTATGGGTGATATACGTATTTCAGAATCGGAAGCTCTTTTTTTTTTTGTTTTGTTAAGAGAAGTAGCACTTCAGGCAACAATGCCTATTTTGTTAAGTACCGTGCTAGGTTCTTTAGAAAAGGGATATAGAAGAGATGAAACAGGTGGTGAACGTAGAATAGTCGGAAATTAACTGCCGTATAAGACAGCACAGCGACCAGTGACTTTGCCTTCATCGCTGAGCAGCCCCACCGACAGTTAATTTTTATTTTTGTAGTGAAAAAAACCAAGGTCTTCGTTGGGAATCGAACCCACAACCCCCATACTGACAAGCTAGTACACTACCTACTAGCCTATAGGCCTTAGCATGCAAATTCAGTGTGATGTTCGATGGACAAAACACATTTTTCAGGTTACTAAAGTGCCGCGGTTTTCTAAAACGCTTCTATCCGTTTCTTTCCATCCGATCTTCATACTATTTATACAACCTATACACGTCCTAAAAAGGAATACAACTCTCATGTATGGGCTGGCGCTCCAAAATCTATTTTGGAGTTGCTCGAACGCGTACAGGAGAGGGCCAAGAGGTTCATTGGGGACTGTAGAGTATCCAAGTGTATTGGATTCTCTAAAGCATTTCTTTGTTTTATCGTTACGACAATCGTAAGTGCTCTAATGAAATTAGGGAACTTGTTCCCGTGACTCACACGTTTTCGCGTTTAACTCGATTTTCGTTGAGAGCTCATCCATTCGTGGTTGATTTACAGGGAAAAATTCGTTTTTTAGTAGAACAGTCCGTATGCGGAATAAACTCCCTCCATAGGTCTTTCCTGTCACTTTCAAAGTAGGAAAGTCCACAACCACTACTCCCTCTTTTCTCCTCCCCGTAACCTAATTTCCTAGTTCTGGCACTATACATTGCATGTGTAGGGGTCATCCCTTATGTGCTGGTCCGAGAAAAAAAATCTACATCGATCATTTCGAAACGATTGACCAGAAAATTAGGAATATTTCATGTCAATTTAAAAAATTCTTGTTTATTTTATTCCATTTTAAAACAAAACACCCGTTATTATAATTAACAGTTAATTAACTTAACTGTTAAATTTTTCAAGTCTCACTCTTTCTACAAAGCATACTCGTAGTATGTCGTTGTGAATACATGTTCATTTTTATTTTTCTTATGCTGACAAATTGCTAACAGGTTTGAAATATGAGAACTTTTTGCAGGCTTAAGTTCATTTAAGAAAACAAATAGTCGGATTTATAATTTAGTTCTGATATGAACTTCTATTTTCGAAGCGCTTTTTCTTGCCACAAGTTTTTCTTTTTTTTTTACTTGTTTGCGATAACATAAATTACAATAACAAAAACAAATCCCGCAGTGCACAGTGGGCTAAGTGGCTATAGTGGCTACAATGTCAAGGTTTAAAGGTAGTCACCAAGACTGCATATCTCCAGAACGGGAGTTATTATCCCACAATAACAACGAAATGAAATTAAGAAAATGTCGCAATACATTATCTAACCTGCTACAAGTCTTTAACCAAATTAGTTGAGTCAAAACAATAAAAATATTTCTGTTCCTTAAATTAGTTTTCCTAATTCCTAATTTTTTAGCCCTCGCGACTACAGTGCAACATTCACCCAAGACGTAAAAGCCACAACTGCGAAAGATGACTACACACAAAATAAAACAAATTGTAAATTAAAACGAAAGCGAGTGAAACTTCTCAGCTGGAAAAATCTTATCATTCTGGAAATGTAGAACGTATAAAAACAAAAAACAATCAGTCACTCCACGTGGTGGCTCCAATAATTTATACACAAACGTTTAGCGTTACTAAATTCAACTTCTTACGAGCTTTTTGTTTTAAGCGTAAAAGTTTATTTGTCAGCCCATAAATTTGAATCTTTCAACTACAGTGACTTGCCTTTTACTTTTTTCGCAACGAAAGAAATAGAAGACAAAGGTTTGATGACATTGACATTCGTTTCAATACGCAAGTCCACATATCACACGTGAAAGGTCACAATGTTAAAATTGCTGTGATGATGTTTTCTGTCGATGAAGTTTGAAGAAATTAAGAAAACGAAAAGTTTCCAAATAGAAATATTTAACAAACAAAAATAGGAATAACGGGTGGTCCAACCATAATGCATGAATCACTTCTTTACGTCAGGTTTTTGCCCCAAACTTCATCTGACACTTTTTTCTTTTAGCATTTACACCAAGAAACATGAAGAGGTACACAATTGACCAGCGCGGTAAGATTGATTAAAGTCTTTTCGAAAACTGTTTTTTTTTATTTTGATCAGCACAATTAATCAAATATGTCCCCAATCGCAAGAATTGTGCACAAATTTCTATAAACCGGATCTGTAGGAAATGAGAAAACATGTGTGCATACTCGTCCAGTTCGTTCTGCGAAAAATATCGATCCCGATTTTTCATGTTTACAAGCTTCAATTGAATCAGGAGCTAAAGCCCGTCGCTAGACGTCGTTAATGCACCGAATGGTTAATTGAGCAGAGAGAACAGAGGTGAATGGTGACTTTATAAAGAAAATCATCTTCAGCGACAACACACACTTTCACCTCAGTGGATTCGTTAACAAGCAAAACTGCCACATTGGGGCAAATAAGAATCCACGACTGAAAAAGTCGCTATTTGATGCGTTTTATAGATTGGCGGTGTCATTGGTTGCCGTATTCTTTTGAAATTGCTGTCGACCAAACAGTAACCGTGAATACTGTTCCCCGCCGCGAGATGATAATGGACTTCTTGTGCTTCCCCCCGCCACCCGGGGTCACAATAATATAGCATCTCACTGTCATTACATGTTTCAACGGGGGAAAAACGGGAGCCCAGTCCCCTGAAGTCTTGCAGGGGGTCAACTGGAAGCTCCACGTTATTTCCATGGGAATCAGTAAGCCCTAGAGTTTAGCTACTTGGTTTTTTAACCTTTTAGCTATTCGCTGTCTGATTATTGAGGTTGGCCCTTCGGGAGTATCGTGGTGGCTGTGGTTTCGCGGACCTCCTGAATTTGATTAAGGGACCAGGATCATCTCACCTTTACTGAGAGCAGTGGGTGAATGATCCGGATCCAGTGAGCATACTTATCATGTGTTCTTGACCAGGAGTTGGATAGTCTCCAACCCTTTAGCAAGGAGTGGGGGTTGGCGGCCCTGCTTCGAACCCTTCGAAATTGCAACTGGAAATAACCTGTTGCTAAAAATTAGTCTTCGGCTTTCTTGGGCGCGTCGCACGCATCATATCGCCCCAATGGTTTGACCACCATCGGGTTATGGCATACACACGCTAGGTACCGACGTAAATCTTATCACGCATAAGTATAATACTACCATGATACTACCAGTCACACACTCAATGAAACCAAGGCTCTTTTGCGCGAGAAATTCATTGGCCGTAGCATCTTAAGTCATGGCGATGTTATATGGCAACCGCGATCATGTTATTTGGCTCGACTCCTTATTTTGGGAATATCTAAAAGAAAAAGTTTACATCAATAAGTCAGGAATGATTAAAGAGTTAAAGGTTAAGAATAATACGGCATATTAACGACATTGAACCTCAATTATTACTCAGAATTATTGAAAATAAGGACTATCGGATAGAGGCATACCACCAAAGCCAATATTTTGCTACACAAATAATTTTAACACTCTAAAAATTGTTTGTTTATTTCCAATTAACATTGTTCGTTTCAATTGGACCACCCTTTATGCATTTGAATGTAATTTGTAAGGAACTTAAATAAAGTTTATTTTTAAGGAAAAATTTTGTAAAGGAAAATTACAACAAGGAGAATTGTGAATAAACTTGAATCTCAAGGGTAATTTTAGACAAATTAAAACTGTCAAGATACTAAATCAAGTTTGTTATAAATCAAGACAAACTGAGCTAGAGCATGTTGCAACTAAAAGTAAACTAAAAATAAGCCAAATTCCATAAGAACCAAAATTAAAATCTAAGTTTAGTGAAGGCATAGTTTCGCCCATGAATTGGCCTCTAATATCGTGCGATGTGAGGATGTGTAAAGTCGCCGATAAGCCCGAAATGATTGACCTCATGGAGGAGAGCATACGCCAAGTTATTGCTGATGTACGACCACAAATATTGAAAAAAATTATCGAAAACTTGATCTCCAGATGAGATTATGTCCAAACACGCCATGGCACTTATAAGCTTCATAATAATTCATCTATGTTGAGCTCCTTTGCCGCTATATCACTCTACACCATTATATCGTCGGCAAAGAAAAAAAATTAATAATGCAACTACCCAACACCAGAGGCGCTGCAACACGGTTCTTTGAATAAAACATAACAGAAAAATAACACATCACTATGTTTATCTATTCTTCACATTCTATAATTATAAGGATAGAAAATCCCTTTCAAAAGAAAGTTATTTTCTTTGAAATAAAAAAATATGTATAAGTTCAAATCCCAACGGAGCCTGTAGTTCAAAGAAAATAATTCTTATTAAAGTAGCTGCAGCGGTAATTTAATTTTTAGAGCGATGATAGGCAGTAGTTGAAATCTCAGCAGTAGAAAAGTAAAAACCAGCATTTATATAGGCGTAACTATGATTAGATAATGGCCGCCATAGATTATGAGATAGCTAAGACTTTTGGTATAGCTTATTGAATAGTTTAAGTTACTTGCTAGCCACAGAATATTGCGCAAAGGTTGACTGCTTGCTTTAAGTTGAAGCACTTATTTGATAAGCAAGAGATGGTGTGGGTAAAAATCTAGCCAGAGCAATAAACAAGAAGCACGGGAAAGGAATAGTAAATAATGTAACCATGCGCCATAGTGAGAACTAAAATAAGTTATAATAGCGCTGGCAGATGGCCTTAATAATGATGACCAAAATTATGTTTTTTTAAGTAATTTTAAGAAAAATTTTGCAAAAAGTACCTGAACTTAATTTCATTAAAATATTTTGGTAAACGGACCAACCATTAACATTGCTGTAATTTCGCTAAATTTATTCAGGAAGAATCGACAGGTTTTTCTGAAAAAAAAATCATTTTTCCAGACGAAGCCGATTTTGCCGCTGCATTTACTTTAATAACAATTATTTTCTTTGAACTACAGGCTCCGTTGGGATTTGAACTTATACATGTTTTTTTTATTTTAAAGAAAATAACTTTCTTTTGAAAGAGATTTTCTATCCTTATAATTATAGAATGTGAAGAATAGGTAAACATAGTAATGTTTTATTTTTATGTTATGTTTTATTCAAAGAACGGTGTTGCAGCGCCTCTGGTGTTGGGTAGTTGCATTATTAATTTTTTTTTTCTTTGCCGACGATATAAATTGTCGTATTTGGGCTTCTGAAAATTCTAGAGCGATTATTGAGAAGCCTTTACATCCTCAACGTATCACTGTATAATGCGCTATTTGTTCCAGAGGCGTGATTGGGGCGCTTTTTTTCGAAAATGAAGCTATAGCTAAATAGTAACAAATCAATTTTAGCCTATTATTGACGACGTGGATATTACTGACAACCCGGGTGCACATTGATATGTTTTGACGGAATCTCACCGTCATTACATGTGTCAACGGGGGTAAAAGGCCCCTTATAGGCTAGCAGGAGCCAACTGGATGATTCCACATTATTTCCACGGGAATCAGTACAGCCCCAGAGTTCAGCTTTTTGCCGTTTTAGCCTTTTAGCTATTCTCTGACTGATAATTGAGGTTGGCCCTTCGGGGGTATCGTGGTGGTTGTGGGTTCGAGGCTCTTGTTTGAGTTGTGTTGATCGGATCATTCACAATGAATGGTCCAGGTCCAATGAGCATGATTGCGGTTGTGTTTTTCAATTTTATTAAGCCTCATGCGTTCTTTACCAGGACTCGGATAGTCTCCAACTCTTTAGTAAGGAGAGAGTGGCTGCGGCCTTCCTCGAGCTCTTGAAGTTGCAACTAGGAGTGACTAGAGGATATAAGTATCTGAAGACTTCCTAGGGCGAGGATGGCGCTACATTTCATCAACAGTGGTGCGATCCACCGTCAGGTTATGGCTACTGACGTTAATCTTATCACGCATCTCTGACATGTGGTTTCAACAGGACGGTGCTACATGTCACAACGATCAATTAATTGCACACCAAATTTCCCGATCACATAATTTCTCGGCAACCAGCCAGATCATGCGATTTAACGTCACAGGATAATTTTTTTGTGGGGGCTATGTGTTAAGAACAGAGTCTATATGGAACCAATCAAATCGATTTCATTCTTAAAACTTAAAATCGTTAATTACATAACGAAATAGGACCGCCATTTTGCCAAAAAGTGATTAAAAGCTTTGATGAAAGAATTGACATCTGTCAGCGTGGTCGTGGCGGACCATTTGCCAGATATAATTTTTCATTCATAATTGTCGAACTTTATAACTCAATAAACTCTTAGTAAAACAATATAAATTTGAACCAATTTGGAAAACAAACTTCTTGTTGAAAGCCGCTTTCAAACTAAACTTAACTATAAATAAAAATCCAATTGTTTTTAAAGATGAAAACCTTTAAAAAATACTTTAAAAATATTGAACCATGTTATTTTTTTTTTTTGTCAAGTGCTTTTTCCTTTTTATCTTCAAACTTATTTATTTAAAAGTTTATTCCTTTCAATAAATACTTCAAATAACCATTAATATCAATTATATTATAATTATAGGTGAACATTATCTCGCCACTTTAACTGCAAATAGATGATAAATGAAAAAAAAATAGAGACAATTTTAATTTTTCTACTAAAAGTTACTAACATTGAAAATACGAGGGTGGATCAATAAGTTCGTGACTTTTCGAATTTCGCTCGTAGTTATATGAAATGTAACACAGTTCTCATTAAGCACCACCTGTTAATAGACTACTGTCAAATTATGAGCAAGTGTAGTCGTGTTTACTTTGCGTTTAACAGCTGTTCAAAGTTGTTCAAAATGGAAAAAAGTGAATTTCGAGTGCTCATTAAACATTATTTTTGGCGGAAAGAAAACCGTCACTCTGCACCATTGATTTCAATGGTAAAGGAATAGTTTACCAACTTTCGCTGTGGTCGCACAAAGGTACAAATGACGCAGAACGTTCTGGCCTCAATTGTGAGGTCTATACACCCGGAAATGTCGAAAATCGCCATGATATGGTGCTGGCCGACGGAAGAATAAAAGTGCGTGAAATTGTTGATGCGATAGGCATTTCATATGGTAGTATGATTTCGATTGTAAATGATCAGTTGGGTTTAAGAGGGTTGTCTGCAAGATGGGTGCCGCGTTTGTTTTCAACTGACCGTAAACGAGTGACAACTTCAAAGGATTTTTGACATCACTATAACACGAGGAACTGACCGTTTAACATTTGACATGTATAGAAAACCAACTATGACGGACACTACCACCCACAACACCTCGAACCACCCTACCGAACATAAACTAGCAGCATTTAGACATATAATACACAGACTTAAGATAATCCCACTTACTTCAGATAACTACAACAAAGAACACAACACAATTTTTACACTATAGCTATAAATAACGGCTACAAGCTCACTACCATCGATAAACTTCTTAGACAATACAACACTAGAAACAGGAATAATGAAGACAACTTGACAACCGTACTTTTACTTAGACAGAACCAGAAATATATACAGACTAACTAACCTTTTTCACAAAGAATAAATACTCACGGCATTAAAAACTGGCAACACTCTGAGACATTATCACAGGACAACGACAGAAACAACTGACAAATTTATTTCCAGCGGGGTATACAAACTTATATAGTTACCCGAACACTAAAAACAAGATTTACAGAACACATACGCTCAAACCAACGAAAAAGAGAAGATTCTAACTTTGCATCCCACCGGTGGCACATGATAGTCTTTTTGGATCCTACTACTTCCATCTAGACTGGTGTCTTGCAGGACAAAAGGGAGCCCAGGCCCCTTCAAGGCTAGTAGCAGTCACCTGGACAATCCACTATATTTCCACGGGAATCAGTGGCCCGCAGAGTTCCGCTTATTGCCTCTTTAGGCATTTAGCTGTTCTCTGGCTGGTTATTGAGGTAGGCCCTTTTGGGAGTATCGTGGTGGCCGTGTTTTCGAGGCCCTCGTGAGAGTTTGTGGGTCGGATAATTCACAATGAACACAATGAATAGTTCAGGTCCAGTGAGTATGAATGCCGTCGTGTTCCTAATTATATTAAGCTTCATGCGTTCTGGACCAGGAGTTGGATAGTCTCCAACTCTTTAGCAAGGAGTGAAGGCTGCAGCCTACTTCGGGCTTTCGAAATTGCAACAAGGAGTGACCGGAGGATATATGTATTCGAAGGCCTTCTAGGGCGAGGATGGCGCTACATAGCATCCGCAGTGGTAATGGCCACCATCTGGTTAAGGCTCACGGCCAGGTACAGATGTAAACCTTATCACGTCATTCCAACTTTGCATTACACCTTTAGAATCACGGACACTTACCAAGGGAAATAGATGAATGTATGACATTACTACATCCTGGTAAAAAAAAAAGGACGAAGACTAGACATTGAAAACATGGAAACCTACAAAACAAAAACTTTCAACAGTGACATTATAAACGAACAGGTAAAAACGACCTCAGACACAATTTTTGCACCACTAAAACTACTCAGGCACACGAATAAATGAAGAAGACCCCTCAGACGGACACACGTACCTAGAAAAAAGACCGAAATATTGCGAGATTTGCTTGGCATAAAATGCCAGGTGGCTGGCATTCTACCTAAATGATTAAATACGAACTTAACGCGATCACTAACTCACCAGTACGAATTGTATGACGGTTTGAAAATGATGATGAAGATGAATGATGAAGAACAGCAGCCAGATAAGACGTGAAATAACAACAGTACTTTAAAATATTGTTTGGAGTTATTTAACCGCAACCTGAATGAGTTTTTGCAGCATTTTGTAACTGTAGATAAAACATGGAACCATTAGGTTTCTTCGGGTGAACCTGCTCCGAAGAAGACCAAGTTAAATTTGTCGGCCAATAAGTTGATGACAATAGTTTTTTGGAATGCAAGTAGCATAATCCACATCGATTATATTCAAAAGGGGAAAAACAATAAACGGCGAATATTATTACAACTTATTAGACCCATTTAATGAGGATTTAAAAAGAAAACGGGTGAACCTGCTCTGAAGAAGACCAAGTTAAATTTGTCGGCCAATGAGGTGATGACAATAGTTTTTTGGAATGCAAGTAGCATAATCCACATCGATTATATTCAAAAGGGGAAAATAGATAAACGGCGAATATTATGGCATTTTATTAGACCCATTTAATGAGGATTTATACAGAAAACGACCCCGCATGGCCAAAAAAAAAGTACTTTTTCATCAAGATAATGCACGGATGCACACAGCTGTGCAGTCTCAATGGCTAAACTCTATGAATTGAATAACGAATTGGTATCTCATACACCAAATGCTCCGGATTTAGTACCTAGTGACTATTTCCTATTTCCAAACCTAAAGAAATGGCTTGGTGGAAAGTGACTCAACTCCAACGTTGAAATTATTGGCGAAACAAATGCCAATTTGAAGCTCTTCGAAAAATCCTAATTTTTTCAAAAGGGATACAGAAACTGAAGCAACGTTGAACTAAGTGTATTGAGTTAAAAGGAGTTAAACTGTGTTTCATTCAAAAAGTCACCGACTTATTGATCAGCCCTCGTAAATAATGGTTTTTTTAAAACATAAGTAAAGCATTAAAATAAGCACTCGTAACCTGAGACTTTACTCACACAGAGAGACGCACATACATTCTTTCTCTCTCTATCTTTTTGTACTGTCATCTATTTAAGTATATAAATGATATTTTTACAGTAATGGAAAAATACCGTTATCTAAGCTATTTGTGTAAGAAAATTTAAAAATTGTTTTCAAAAGAAAATGTAAATCATTTTGGGTTTAAGTAAATTTGGCTGGCTGCGTTTAGAAACCTGTCAGTAAAAAAAAGCGACAAACTTATTTTAAAGTTCTAAAATTTCAAAGCTCACACAAAAAAGCTGTTTGTCGACACATTTCTTATTTCCTTAATCAATGCTGTTGAAAAAAATTATTCTTTATTTTTTGTTTTACATTAAAATGAGACTTAAAAATAGCAAAACAAAAAATGCCCTCAACACTCTTCAGTGTTGAAGGTAGCCAGCCAGCCACTTTAAAAATATGTTAGAAAATTTTTCCACTTGAATATCATGATGCTTAAAATGCAGATAATGGAGAATCCGAAATGACTGTTGGCAACAAGATGTTTAGTTTGTGTTGAGTAATGAAATTTTCAAATCTGCTAGATTAGGGAACAATAAAACGAATTTTATCTCTTAATTAAGTGAATAAAATGCAGTTTAATTCTAAAGAGTGGTTTCTATAGAGGTATAGAAGTGTCAAAAAAAATTAAACAATGATGAATTTTGTTTATTGACATTAAATTTGCATTATTCGAAAGATTATTTTCTGGCATATCACTGTCACGGTTGACTCAGATGTAGCTGAAGCTGAAGGAAGCGATAACTTTTTCCATCATATATTTATCAAACTTTATACTCTTTCGCAGATAACAGCGCCATCTGTCATTCGTATTCAGTTGATAATAGAACGAACCAGTTGGAGGTGAGTTCCAAAAGGTGGAACATGAATGCTACGCTCACTCACGATCTCGCAAAAATCTTGCAATGGGGTCGTGTAAATAAAATCGGTTTTAATGCCCGTAAGACACAATGTTACATGCTTACGCATAGATCTGTGCTCGGAAATGGTGCTGCATCTGTTACTGTGAGTGATATGGGTATTTAGGAATCGGAAGCTCTTGATGTTCTTTGCCGGAAAATTCAATATAAAGAGAACACTGAAGATAGCAAATAGCCGAAACCAGTTTGTTCACAAACCAAATTTGACGAGGGTCGACGTAAAATCATACCCAAATTTCTAAAGAAGCTTTGAAGTCCCTCGGCATTCTAAAACGGTGTAAGAGATACTTCACTCTATCCGATCGTCGTACTATTTATACCACCTATATTCATCCAAATATGGAATACAGCTCTCATATATGGGCCGACACTCCAAAGTCTATTTCGAAATTGCTCGACCGCATACAGGATAGAGACGACAAAATATTCGTTATCGAATGCGGTGATTTGCCTTAAATTTGATCGTTTGCCTTCACGCCTTGTTTGAAAGCCGTAGATAATCTTAACTCCCACCGCAGCATTGGTAATATTCTCGTGATCCACATTAACAACATTTGGACAACAAAGTACTCAAAAATGACTTAGATGACTGCCTTGCTTGGGAGCCCAAGAATACCTAAACAACCGTCGCAGCAGTGCTCACATTATGTTGAGGATGCTGTAATAACTGGTTGCGTTACTGGTCGGACTTCAAAAGTACTTTTCTTTCAGTTTCAGGCCGCTATCCCCTTTTACTTCCTGAAGCAAATACTTCAAGATGGTGAAGGTGACAAAAACGTCTTGGCTCGCGGATGAATTCTTATGCTAATAAAACAGCAATGATGGATTTGTTGGAGGTCAACACTCTTCGTGTTATTTATGATATACGACCGGCAATGCTGGTAAAATTCGAATAAGTCTCAAGTCACGTTAATTTCTATCACTTCTTTTCCTATTTCTCTAATTCAGCACATTTTGTAACTTATTTTGCTTAATTTAACAATTGACGATTTATGATTTCTCACATTAAAACACACACACACACGCATACACATGTAGGCATCAAACAGATTAACGCACATAATTGTATGTAAAAACTTTTCTTGTTTTTGATTAAGGATATTGATTTTTTTTGTATCAGAAACAATAGGAGAGAAATAAATTTTCTTAAACTAAAGACAAAATATAATGTATAGCCTACTTTTAGGATGAAATACATATTAAAAAAGGTTTACGATATAGAACTTTAATAAAGAATAAGAATATGAAACGGCTTATGTGGGTTAAGAAGCTGTAAAACTATTTATGGGCGTAGTTAAGTTTTTAGTTTTAAGTATAAAGGACTAATGATATGCTTGCGTATGTTTGTATGTATGTAGAGTTATAATGATTTAAATAGATTATAGCAACAGAATTCTTTAATTTTCAATATCATCAAAAAATATTTTAGTAAAATTTTAAATAAAAGGGAACGTTTCCAAAGAGTAGATCCATATAGACCTAAAAATATGTTTAAGAAAATATTTTTAGCGTGAAAGGATGTATACCGACAATGTAAGTCGGCAATCACTTGCAAAAACCGCACTTATATAAAAATTAATCCTGGAATATTTCTATCAAAGAGAGCGAGAGCATGATATTTTAGAAAAAAAAACTGCCTTTATTTTGCGGAATCCTTTGTTAACTAATAAAAGTTCACAAATGTAACATTTTGTTAATGAGAATTATAATTTTCTTTCAAAACCGCCTAAAAGTATGCTAAATAAATTTTGTTTTTTCAAAGTCGGCTAAATGACGCCCACTAGAATTTTCTTCTCAAATATTTCTGAAAAACATAATTTATTCGAGATATTTATTCGAATGTCAATGACGACTGTCAATGACACATATTGGATGAAATAATTTAAGGGATTTAAAAGCAAAAAAAAAAGGAATTTATAACAGATTGTGTAGACAATAAAGATGTCAGGAGAGTGGGAGAAGAAAACTTAAACAAATAAATTTTGTTTCTGAAATTTTGTTGTTTATTACAGAGCATTTTTGGCTCTTCTGCAAGTAAATTTTAGTTAAACAAAAAAGATATTTTTCCTTTGTTGTTTAAATGGCACAAGGATTTTCTGCTTCTATTTATTTATGTGTGTCGATACGTATGCATGTACGTATTTATGTATGTATGTATGTATGAACAATTATTACAAACCTTTAATTTATTTTCATTAAAAGAAAACTTTGTTTTCTTAACCAAAATAAACCAAAAAAAAAAACTTCTAATAAACGATAAAGTTTTGTAGTTGTTTTGTTTAAAATTTGTTGTATTTTAAAGCAAAAATTTTAAACTAAAAACCCACAAAAAGAGTATAATTATTTTGATATGAAATATGATAACCTACATTGGGTAACCGCAAAACTATACGTCAAATTAGGAAAAACTTTAATTAGTTTTTAAAAAGAATATTCTTCTAATAAATGAGAATCTTGCCAGGACTTTTTTAACATAAAAAGGATACACAATGGACAAAAATATTTACTTAACACTTTAAAATTTTCATTACTGTCTGTGACTAAAGCGAAATAGTAGATTCTGAAGAAAGCGTATGATAAAATGTCTTATTTCACTTTAAGCTGACTCTCCTTCCTCCTCAATTTTTTAAATGATTTTTCCTTAAATTTAAATTTAATTAAAAATTTCACAAAAATTACAAAAAATCACCAAAAATTATTTTGCTTTCACCAAAGATAATAAAAAAATTTACCAAAAAATTAAAATCTTCACCAAAATTTAATACTTTTTTCAAAACAAATAGATTAAAAATTCACCAAAAACATTTAAATTTCACCAAAAAAGAAAAAAGAATTAAAAAAAAAGAATTAACAAAAAAATAAAAATCACCATGGAAATAAAACTTTCACCACAAAACTTGAAATTTCGCAAAAAAAATTTTTTTTAACTTCACCAAAAAATAAAACTTTTGCAAAAACACCTAAAAATTCCGCAATAATTTAAAAACATAAAAAAAATCATCAAAACAGAAGTAAATAAATAAATTTTCACCAGAAAACTTAA
This sequence comes from Trichopoda pennipes, assembly GCA_030448955.1. Lineage (NCBI taxonomy): Eukaryota > Metazoa > Arthropoda > Insecta > Diptera > Tachinidae > Trichopoda > Trichopoda pennipes. The sequence continues at coordinate 6,527,654 of JASKUP010000175.1, forward strand.
AACTTCCCTAGAAACAAAATCGCCAAAAATGTATTAATTTCACCAAGAACAAAAATTCAACTAAAAGTAAAAAGTTCACAGGAAAATTTAAAATTCGCCAAAAAATATAAAATTTTACAAAAAAAAAACTTTCACCGGAAAACTCAACACATCGCCAAAAATTTTCAAATTTCACAAAAAAAAATTTCCCAAAAACTACAAATTTGAAAAATAATAAAAACTCACTAAGAGATAGTTTTATAAACTATCAACAGAAAACTTAAATTTTCACTAAAAAAAAATCGCCAAAAACAATAATTTCACCAAGAACATAAATTCACCAAGAAATAAAAAGTTTTTCAAAATTCGCCTAAAAATTAAAAATTTCGAGAAAAAAAACTTTCACCAGAAATTTAAAATATCAATAAAAAAAATTAATAATTTTACAAAAAAATAAAATTTTTACAAAAAACTTTAATTAAAAAAAAAGAATAACTCACCAAAAGCATAAAAAATTATCAAAAACGAAGAAAATATATTTTCACCAGAAAACTTGAAAATTCGCCAGAAAATTAAAATTCCAGCAAAAAGTAAAACTTTCACCAAAAAACTTAAAACTTCACTAAAAAAAATTTCAAAATTCGCCAAAACTATTAGAATTTCACTAAAAAAGAAAATCAGAACTCCTCAAATTTCACAAAAAATTTTAAATTTACCATAAAAAACTTTCGCCAAAAAGTTAAAAGTTTCACCAAAAAATAAAACTTTCCAAACTCCAAGCAGAGATTTCTTTTAAACAAACTAAAATTATTTTGTTTATAAAAACATTTTGTTTAGCCAAAACTGTGATTTATCTTTTTTGATGGAGGTCACACATTTATAGTGTTTTATCACATTTATTTATTTTTTCTTCTCAATGTGACCATAAGTACAGTTTCTTGTGAAGGATTGTTTTTAAAAACAATTCTGTTTAGTTTATATTTATTAACTTTTGCCATTCTTTGGCTATAAATTTTATTTATTTTTTCTTTTTTTTCACATGAAATAAAAAATGAAATGAATTTTCCTGTATATGGAATTCAAGTTCATTATTAGAGCTTTTAAAGCGTGAAATTAAAGACTCGTTCGTTTTATGAAATGCCATAAAAATGTGCTAAAGGTTAAATGTTGAGGAAAAAGAAATATTTCGCTTGCAAGTATAAAAAAAATAATGAAATATAATGAATTATTTTTCACGCTCCTTAAAGTAGGCAACAAAAATTTATTTTATTATTTTTTAAAGTATGCTATACAAAAATTATTTTCTTTAACAAAACAGGTAAAATTTAAAATTTACAAAACAAAAATTGGGAAAAACATATCTTGGATTGTGGTAAAAAATAAAGAAACGAATTTTTTGGGCAATTCAAATGGAAATTATGTTTCTTGGACAATAATATCGATGCCATAACGGAAATGAATGCAAACTTTATTTTGTTTGGAATGAAAATTTTTATTCCAACCAAAAAAAATTTCGGTTAAAACCACATCGAAGTCCTGTTTCAATCGGACATGCAAAAATGCAATCAGATCAAGAGAGGCAGCATTTATTTGATGTAGAAACAAAAGCGCAGCTACTGAAACGTTACGCCAAAGGGTAAAAGCTTCGTGTGTCAATGTACTAAGGTACGAGAAAAATCCGTTCGATGAGCGCCCTCGTGCTAAAGTTGTTGCTGCTCCTAGGGGTAGCAACAGCTTTTGATAATTTGTTTAAAGAGTAAAGGATAATTCCAGTTCTTCAATGACCAAATATTCACTGACCCGATTGTTACAGCTAACCTTTTGGCTGGCATATTTAGAAATAGTTCTTATTTGCTGGAGGGCAATCAACCATCGCCCGAGTTCGACAGAGTATCCATTACTATGCCAAAGATATTTTTTCGAGCTCGAGCGATTAAAAAAGTCTTCGCAGATATCAACAGCAACAAGTCTCCTGGGCCGGATGGGATCACAGCACTGGTTTTGAAGTAGTACTCTTCGACGCTAGCGCGTCCGTTAGTAGCCCTTTTCAACACTTTGTATCATGGCGGCAAATTTCCAAAGTTTTGGAAGGTTGCTAATATAACACCGATACCCAAGAAGGGTGAGACTTAAAACCCTGAAAATTACCGCCCAATTGCAATTTTTTTTTGCACTTTTTAAAGTAATGGAAAGTATGATAATTTTCATCTTGTGAGGTACCTGGATTGCAACAGCCTACTTAGCGACCGACAGTATAGTTTCCGTAGGGTGGCTTGCTATCTTTTCCGTCGGATCAATGGTTGGTGCAACTCCATACATCATTTCAGAGAGAGTAAGATGTGGCACTACAGGAGTTATAGATGGGATTTCATTAGACGAGTTCAAGATTAACTCAGACGTACTGCAAGGATCCATTCTTTCTCCTATCCTATTCCTTATTTTTCTAAATGACCTTCTTTGTCAAACTTTCAACCCTGTATACTCTTTTGCAGATGATTACACCATTTGTCATTCGTATTCATTTACTAAAAGACCGGACTAGTTGGAGGTGAGGTCCAAAAGGCGGAACATGAATAATACACTAAATTACGATCTCGCAACAATCTCGGAATGGGATCGTGTGAATAAAGTAGATTTTAATACCTGTAAGACACCATGTTGCATGCTTACGCATAGATCTTTGTTCGGCAATGGTGCTGCATCTGTTACTATGGGTGATATAGGTATTACGGAATCGAAAGCTCTTGATTCTCTTGGCTCTTGATGTTCTTGCGCTGAACACATTTTTCAGGTTTCCAAAGAAGCTTTCAAGTGCCTCTGTTTTCCTAAAACGGTGTAAGAGATACTCTACTCCATCCGATCTCCGTACTATTTATACTGCCTATATCCGTCCAAATATGGAATACAGCCGACACTCCAAAGTCTATTTCGAAATTGCTCGACCGCATACAGGAGAGAGCCAAGAGGCTCATTCAAGACAGTAGGCTATCCAACTATGGATTCTCTGGTGCGTCGATGCAATGTGGGTTGTATTTTACTGTTTCAATGGTAAGTGCTCTTAGGGAATTTGTTCCCGTTACCAGCACGTTTTCGCGTTTAACTCGATTTTCATTGGGAGCTCATCCATTGTGGTTTATTTTCCAACGAATCCCACTTAACATTATAGGGAAAATTGTTTTTTAGCAGAACAGTCCGCATGTCGAATAGCCTCCCTCCAGAGGTCCTTCCTGTTACTTTCAATGTAGGAAAGTGCAAATTGAATGTCCACAAACACTAATCCCTCTTTCCTCCTCTACATAACCTAACTTTCTAGTTGTGGCACAATGCATTGCATATGTAGGGGTCATCCCCTTTTTAATTTCCAAAAACTCTTTACAACTCGCAGTGTAAAAAATTTCAAGTATGAAGGGAAGAACTATAGAAGGATATAAATGGGTCATTAACAAGTCCAATTTAGTGCAAAAAAAAACGAAAAAATATTCTCATCCTTTAGAGAATCTCAAATTTTAAAATTTTCTATTGTCCAAAAACGCTTCCCAAAACGCAGTGTAAAAAATCTAACTTCGGGGGGGATAACTGTAGAAGAACAGCACATTAATAAATCTAATTATTTAGATGATTTTTTCATCTTTCATGACAGTCTCTAATGAGACTCTATCTCACAGTGAATCTCAAATTTTTAAAATTGTTATAATGCGCTAAAAGCCTTTCCAAGACGCAGTGTAAAAAATCTAAGTATGAGGAGAAAACTGTAGATGGGAGTTGCCCATTCGTTATTTGAATGTTCACATAATTGAATTTGAAATTCATTTTAAACTATAAAACTAAAAAACATTAAATTACCTGCAAAATTTTCAACTGCCTAAAGGTATGCAACATGTAAATAAAAGCTGTCTCGCATTTCCTGTAATCAATCTATAAAGACTTTAAGGGCCCATTTTTCAAAAGCAATATAATAAGAAGAATAAATAAAAGTTTATTATAAGTTTTTGCTTTAACTGGAAGTATTTAAATAAAATAATAAACCACAACTGCCTTGGGTTATGCTATACTATACTATGCTATTGTTATTAAAAAAAAGGAGAAGGAAAATGTTTTACTTGTGTAAAGAATATGTGGGCCACTTAAGACGAAGGAAAAACTGCCAACTTAATTTACTTAAAAGCAAAAAAGATGAACATGGCATGCAAAACAAAAGCGTCTAAGAGCCTTAAGAGTAGGCAGTATTAAAAAACCGTTTAAGAAAATATATTTTTTGGCAAACATTTCAAAGATTATCATAATAAATTGTTAAGTTATCGCCTTAAGAATGTGATGAAAAGGCTATTTATTTTTTAAGCCGTTCAAAATATGCAAATAAAAGTTAAAACCAAAATTATATTTGGAAGCCTTAAGGTATGCTTTAATAAGATTATGAAAACCTTAATATTGGGTACTTTTATAGCACTTTAAGTTGGCAGCATTTTTTTAAACGGCGGCCAAGAGATTTGTGTTCGGCTTGGTTTGGCATTTCATCATGATAATAATGACGCCTAAAACAACCGAACCAGTCGTGTTGGTAATATATCAGAAATCATGTTTTAATTAAAGTTCGAAAATTATCTTTCGTATAAATTAAATTACGTATCAATTTTAAAAATTCATCTTTGTGTTATTCGACTGCAAATTACTATATCCCTATAAAAAAATACCCTATGTTTACTTGACTTTAAATAAGGTGATTACAGGGTTTTTTGAAGTTCACAGAAAATCATTTAAGTAGTTCAACGAAGCTGACTAAGTACGGAGTGTAAAATGGCCTTGACGGCACACTAGATGTTTGAGGAAGCTATAACTCTAGAATTGCATCTCCATATGTATAAACTTTCAACCATCTCAATAACGACCAACGAGGAGATATTTTAATTTCTTTTTTGCCGTAAGCATATATCGGAAGAGCCTTGCTTGAAATATGGAACAGCTCATACATAAAGACCCAAACTTTTGTTGCCTGATTTTAGGCGGTTGGCTTAGAGCTATCGATAATTTTTAAAATAATATTACAAGTCGTTTCATTATAAGCTTATGTATCTAGTGTTTCTTAGAGAGGTGCAGAACGTTAAATTCTCTAAACGTTTTTAACTGGCGGCCATTTTGTCCGCTGTCAAGTGATTTATGTATAATTTGATATTAAATTATGAATAGACTAATGTTTAAACAAACTTTTCAAATTGTGCCCAAGCAGGCTCCCCCCGGGGGCACATTATAGTCTTTTTGGAACCTACTATTCCATTTAGATTTGTGTCTTGCGGGGTAAAAGGGAGCCAGGGCCCCTAAAAGGCTAGTAGGAGTCACCTGGACAATCCACATATTTCCACGGGAAATCAGTTGCCCCAGAGTACACTATTTGTTCTCTTTAGACAATGATGTGCTCTGACTGGTTATTGAGGTGGGCCCCTATATGGGAGTATCGTGGTGGTTGTGGTTTCGGACCCTTGTGAGAGTTTGTGGGTCGAACCATTCAAATTAACACAATGAATGGTTCAGGTCCAGTGAGTATGAATGCTGGCGTGTTCTTGATAAATAAGAGCTTTATGCGTTCTGGACCAGGAGTTGGAAAGTCTCCAACTAAATTGCTACTAGGAGTGACTGGAGGATATACGTATCCGAAGGCCTTCTAGGGCGTAGTTGGTGTCCAATCAACTAAGTGGTTTGACCACCATCTGATTATGACTATATAGTCGGTGCAGATGTAAATCAAATCACGCATTGTGCCCAAGCAGGCCCCCCGAGAGCACGCAGTCTTGATGAACATCTTCCCCATCTTGACATGTGCCTTCGGGGGTGAAAGGCGGCATCAGTCATTTAGGCTAGCAGGAGTCCGATACTATAAGAGACTCTCGAAGGTCGACCAGTGACTAGGAAACACGCACTAGTACCAAGGGAACCAGTTGCCCGCAGGACTACGGTCCAGTCCTGCTTGTTGTCTGTTTGTTCTGCTTGTTGTGGCCCCTCGGTGGCAACGTGGTGGCGTTGAAGAAAGTTCCGCAGAGGTGTTAACGAAAAGATGAACATCCAAATAAATATCCATGTTCCGCTTGTAACAGGACCAGAAGTTGGATAGTCTGGAAAGGGGGCATGGCCCTGAAACCGTGCACTCGATAATTCCAACTAAGGCGTATATGTACCTATGTAAACGTCGTGGCGTGGCGCGGCGGGGGTGGACGCTTTTTCCTACACTCGATGGTAAGACCACCATCAAGTTATGGCCACATGGGTCGGTAACGATGTAAAGCTTATCACTTTCTGCACCCAAACAGGATTGCCATTGATCCAGATTTTAATAGGCGAATTTCGTACAGGGATAAAGCTAAGTTCACTTTTATTCGAATGGCTACGTCAGTAAACAAAACAGCTATCGTTTTTGGAATGATGATAGTCCCCAAGTGTATACTGAGTTACAGCTGAGTTACATTCCGAAACACTGGTTTGCTTTAAAGGTTGGTGGATACATTAATTTGTACTTCTTCAACACAACAATACAGAGACCGCATGACCGCTATAGATTCATGATGTACAAGAGCAGTGGTTTTAACAAAACGACGCAAAATGTTAGACAGCACGAGCTGTCTTGATTTATTGACGAAAACATTTGGTAATCACATGGTTTTACGTTTCGGACCCATGAATTGGCCTCTAAGATCGTGTGATTTAACGCCGCTCTACTATTTTCTGTGGGAATATGTGAAGTCGCTAGTCTAGGCCAATAAGCCCGAAACGATTGACCGCTTTTACCGCGTTATTACCGATAGACGACCACAAATGTTGTACGTTTATATCACACTATGTCTAAGCCAGTCCTGGTGGTCAGGTTACACCCTAGAAATCATATTAAAATTATATTGCCCGCAGATTAACTTTCGAGTAAAATAAATTTCATATAATTTTCAAAAATTGATCTTTGTTTTATTCCATTTCAAAGATCTATAGCTTTATAAAAAATATCCTTTATACATAGTGTCCACCGGGAAGGTATACTACTTTGTTTGTTTATAATTTTCAATTAAATGCAAGAGAATGGATGTTATATTGATAAATGTCTTAGTTAATGTCGGCAACTATATATGGAATACAATATCAAATAAATGTCGGCGTCTATTAGCCTCACAAATACGAGTCCTTTTGAGCACATTTTTCATTACATTCCCGGTATTTCATTAATTTCAAAAACGAATATTTTGTTTGAGTTGCTTAAGCGTTTTTGATTTCTATGCAAAAATCTTGCTATTCAGATATCCCCACAAAAAGAGGTCGGACCGTGGAGGCATTAACTTGCTGTAGTAAGAGGTATCGCAGTAATTCCATTGTATGCGAGGTGGCACCATCTTGTTAATACGACATACGTGATAAGATTTACATATGCACCTAGCTGTGTAAGCCATAATCAGTTGGTGGATCATACCACTATGGATGAAATGAGCGTCATCCTCGCCCTAGAAGGCCTTCAGATACGTATATCCTCCGGTCACTCCTAGTTGTAACTTCAAAAGCCCGAAGCAGGCCGCAGCCTTCACTCCTTGCTGAAGAGTTGGAGACTATCCAACTCATTGTCCAGAACGCATGAAGCTTAATATAACTAGAATACGACGGCATTCATGCTAACTGCACCTGGAACATTCATTGTGACCATTGTGAATGATCCGACCCACAAACTCAAACGAGGGCCTCGAAACACACAGCCACCACGATACTCCTAAAGTGCCAACCTCAATAATCAGTCAGAGAATAGCTAAAAGGCTAAAAAGGCAATTAGCGGAACTCTGGGGCTTTACTGATATAGTGGATTGTCCAGTTGGCTTCTGCTAGCCTATTAGGGGACTGGGCTTCCTTTTACTCCCAAAGACACATGTAATGACGATGGATTTCCGTCAAAACATACAAATGATACCGACATGTTAATAAAGCTCAAAGCATGCTTTTGGCGTTAAAAACTTTTCTATGATATCAGGATATCGTTACCGTTACGCTGGTTTCATTATTTTTTTTTTTTTACAGAGAAGTAGCACTTCAGGCAACAATGCCTATTTAGTCAAGTACCGTGCTACATTCTTTTAGAAAATGGATAGAGAAGATGAAATAGGTGGTGAAAGTAGAAGGTTAGTCGGAAATTAACTGCCGCATAAAGACAGACAGTGACCAGTGACTATGCCTTTATTGCTGAGCAGTCCCACCGAAAGTCAATTTTTAATTTTGTAGTGAAAAAAACCAAGGTCTTCGTTGGGTATCGAACCCACAACTCCCATGCTGACAAGCTAGTACACTACCTACTAGCCTACAGGGGCACCTAAATTATCAAAGAAGTAAGGTAAAGTGATTCTTCCTGATCAAAATTGCACACCAGACTGTCATTCTTAATGGATGCAAAGGTGCCTGTTGAATAATTTGAAAGTTTCCTATTCCTCAGTATCGAATATTCTGTTTATTCACATATTCATTCAAATGAAAATGTGTCTCGTCACTCTTTATGATTTTTTCGTGAAAATCGGGGTTGTCATGGGCTAGCTGTGACATCCTATCGGCATATGTACAGCGGCGTAAATGCTTTTGTTGAAGAATCTATTGTGTCAACTGAATCTTATATGAAAACAAATGCAAATTCTGGTGCAAAATTGTGGCCAAAGTTGTTCTTTAAAGACCAAGCTTCTGAGTAAGATGTCGAATTGAGATTGATGGAATGTTTTGAACACTTTCTTGAGCAACAGTTATGTTTTCAGCTAATCTTGCAGTACATTGAGGTACATGCATGTTGGGCATATCACCTACAGGCCCTCTTTTTTCGCAATCATTCACTACACTACAAATAGTGCGCATTTTGTTGACAGATTGTTTTTCCCAAAAATTTCACGTAACTTTCTTATCGTCACAGTAATCGATGATTGATTTCGATAAAATGTTCTAACGATTAAAACACACTGATTTATCGAATATGTTTCCATAATAAATTTGCCACATATCTACTGCACTGGCAGTCGTGTCAAGACTAATGTTTACCAAAATGGTGGCAAAACAAAGTAATATACCTTCCCGGCGGTTACCCTGTATAGGTATATATATGCGCATGTTTTCCAATATCATCCTTAATACTAAATTAAACCGAGTTACTAAAATAAATGTTGTAAAATCTACAGACCAAATGATAAATAGAGTTTCCACCTGTGGTTGGGGGTGTAAAAAATCACAAAGCAAAAACTCTTCACGTCGGCATAAAACTTTTCGACAGTGACAGACAGGTTTTTAAAGATTTACCATACACATTTGTGTATATAAATACTAAATTAAAAAATTATTTATTTATATTTATTATTTTTGATACTCTGGAACAAAAGCAATGAAAACAAAACAAAAAACTAACGAAAAACAAAAAACTGACAGCTTTTCTCAAATAACATACGAGGAGCATTCCTCCACGTGCCTTTTTATATCCACAAAATTAATTGTGTGGGTTGGTTGTGTTAAAATTGTTTATGGGTTTTATAATTTATTTATTTCTAATTTAAAATGTTGGTTTTTTGTTTGCTTTTTGTTTAACTTTCCATAATGTCGATTTAGCATACTTTTAGGATTAAAATCAAAATGAAAATAAAATTGTTAGCAAAGTTAGATAATAAAAATAGAATAGAACAGCCTGTGTGGCCAATGATTTATTAAAGACAATTCTATTGAGAGACATTAGCAACAGACAAACGTTTTGTGGGTTTTATATTGGGTGGACAAATGTGAGGTGAGAACGTGAAGTGGCTTTAAACGCACACTTTTCTAACAACTGACATTGTTACCAATACAAAGTAGAAATATGGAAATTAACAATGTCATATGATGTCGGGCAGCTTTTGCAAAATTTTAAAGCAGATTTAGCAACAAAGCTTCGCTTAGGTCGTCAATGCAGCGCCGAATTTCATATTTCAAAGTGTCAATTGTTTGTGGATTGCTCACGTAAATCTGGTTCTCCAAGTAGTCCCTGACAAAATCATACAGCGACGTTAAATCACAAAAACGAACCGGTCAATTGGCATCGCCAAGTCGAGAAATTAAGCGACCAAAAAATTTCTGATGCAATAACTGAATTGTTTGAGTGGCTGAGTGGTTTGTGGCGTTGTCTTGCTGAAACCAAAAATCACTAATGTCAATATTAGGCCAATTGTGACTATAAAACTTTGGCTATCATTAACACGACAATTCCATTGGTTTACATAACCGTCCAATTGAAAATGAGCCTTACCACCAAAGATGATTTTGTTGAAAAATGCTTTGCTTCACAAACGTTCTCGTAAACAATGGTCGGTTGACTTTAATTCTTAAACGAATTGACCTTTACAAGTGTGAAAATTAAGATTTTTATGTAAACTGTTGCGCAACGTCCAATTGTTGCATACTCAACACTTTACTGTACCTGTTTGCATCACTACGGCCACTACAAATTTATTGTTTTGGTCTATGGTCTATTATCAACAGCAATTCCGTTAGCACCGAATTTGCGATTAATTTACACACAGCGTTTTATTAAGTACCTGATTACGAGGAAAAGCTGCTCAAATTTTATAAATTTTTCCCTTTAATTTCCACAATTAAAATTCTTTAGTTTACTTACTGTGATTTAAAAGATGACAGTTCAATCTTTGACATTTAATCATGTTATAGACAATTTACTTCCTAACCTCAAATTTGCCCTATCTTCATATTGCCCATCCAAACAAACAAACAAATTTTAAAAAGTAAAGATGTAACTTTCAAAATTTATATTTTTTGTAATCCCGCAGAATACATTACAGGAAGCAGAGTAAATACAGGGTGTCCGAAGGGAAGGTATACTACTTTGTTTGCTTATAATTTTTGATTAAGAGAATGTATGGAATACAGTATCAGATAAATGGTCGCCTCTGTTAGCCTCACAAATGCAAGTCCTTTTGAACACATTTTTAATTACATTTTCACACATTTGATGCGGTTTGAGTTGCTCAAGCGTTTATGATTTGTTTGCACAAATCTTACTTTTCAGATATTCCCCCACAAAAAGAAGTCCGGATCAGTTAAATTAGGTGATCGGGGAGGCCAATCGACATCGCCATTTCTTGAAATAACTTGTTGTGGAAAGAGGTCTCATAGTAATGCCATTGTAGTCTATTTGGTTACGATTTTACGTCGACCCTCGTCAAATTTGGTTTGTAAACCGGTTTCGGCTGTTTGCCATCTTCAGTGTTCTCTTTATCCTTATAATCCTTGCTGTATGCGAAATTGATACCACATATTAATCAAGCCCAAAGCATGCCTTTGCGGCATTAAAAAGTTTTCAATCATATCACGATATCGCTCCCCATTCATAGCTACCGTAAAAAGAAGTAAGGTCCAATGATTCCTCCTGACCAAATTGCACACTAGACTGTCACTTTTAATGGATGCAAAGGCAAATGTTGAATAATTTGAGAGTTCCTATTCCCCAGAACCGAATATTCTGTTTATTTACATATCCATTCAAATGAAAATTTACCTCGTCACTCATTATTATTTTTTCGTGTAAATCAGGGTTGTCATAGGCGAGTTGTAACATTGCCCATCACAAATTTTACTGGAGCCAACAATATTTTTCTATAAAACTTTTATATATTTTTTTTTTTATAGAAATGTTTGCTGAGTTTTTAAGCTTTGTTTGTTGTTGTTTTGTTTAAATGAAAACTCTCATTCAATCAATTTGGCTTATGATATAAGACTCCTGAATTTTCTATACAAAATTTGGGGTAAAATCCACTGACCAGTAGTGAAATGGCCATTGGAATAAGCGTTCGCCCGCATTAATATATCTCACATATATTTTAAAATATTTATTAAGGTAATCTAGCAAAATTAACGTAGATTAAATTTTTAATAGAATTTTCTAATTTATAGTTTATTTATATATATAGTTTAGTTTAGTTTAGTTTAAAGCCTGAAGATATTTAACAGTTCTGTAGGACTTATTTAACTGACGTATTTATCCTCATATACTTTCGAAAATTTATATGTCGATTTTGTCGATTTTTTGTTTTGTTATTTTCTTAGCGACATTTTTTGTTATTGTACAAATTTACTGTATTGTGGAGTATCTGGCAACAAAGGACATAAAAGTGTTTATTTTTATACATAAAAATAAATATAAAAACACCTACAGAATTCCAGAATATCTTTAACATAAAATTTTTATGACATCAAATTTCATTACAAATTTCTTATTTTTGTTATACTGCGTTACGGTTGTAAAGCATACTTTTAGGAGCATACTTTTGGCTTATTATAACAGCTTTCTCTTTATTATATCTATTTTATTTTTTAGTTGTAATGATAAAAAACAGCTTAATTTTATGGATTTAACATTTTATGTTTATTAAAGTCAACAAAACAACAACAAAAATGTGGCATATAACAATCAACATTTTTTTAGAACATTTTTTATTACTAATTTCGTTTGCTTCAAATAATTTTAATTGAAAATCCTCTTTAATCTTTTTTTTGTGTTTTGCTATAAATAAATAAAATTAAAATTTTTGGAAATATAATTGCTTTTTATATCAGATTTTCATTTTTGCACTCAAATGTTTAAATAAATCAATTCTGTTAACTCAACATTTTTTGAGTGAGAGATATGTTAAACCGAAGCTATGAGGACGAAGGCCACTGTAGCCAGTTCCTATGATTATATTTATTGATTTGTAAATTTATTTACTGTTAATAAATAAATAAATAAATAAAACGATGCTAACTGACAGTGCCATCTTCACTCACTCCCCGCTTAACATTTTTTTAGGCACAAAATTCAACATAACTAGAGCGTTTGAAAAAATTTGTATGTTTACCTTGGCGCCTATCGAATACTGAATTATAATGACAGATGTTTAACCTTCAAAATACGATACTTATTATTGGCACAAACCATATATGATAATTATGTCATATGTTGCCCCCCGAAGGCACATTGATGTTTTGATGGAAATCCAACGGGGGAAAAACGGGAGTCCATTCCCCTGAAGGCTCCACGTTATTTTCACGGAAATCACTAAGCCCCAGAGTTCAGCTTTTTGGTTTTTTAGCCTTATAGCTGTTCTATGTCTGATTATTTAGGTTGGTCCTTCGGGAGTATCGTAGCGGTTGTGGTTTCGTGAATTTGATTAAGAGGCCAGGATCATCTCACCTTTACTGAGAACAATGGGTAAATGATCCGGATCCAGTCAGCATGCTTGTCATGTGTTCTAGACAAGGAGTTGTTTAGTCTCTAGCTTCTCAGCAAGGAGTGGAGGAATAACTAGGAATAACCTGCTGCTATAAATTAGTCTTCGACTTCCTAGGACGCGGCGCACGCATCATATCGCCCAGGTGGTTTGACCGTCGAGTTATGGCATGCACACACTACGTTGCGACGTAAATCTTATCACGCATATCATAAGTTGTCCAAAGCAGCATTACTAACTTTTATAACAATAACTGCAGTCAAATATATCTAAATGTGAAATAACTTATTGTGGAAAGAGATTTTGCAGTAATTCCATTGTAGCCCTGTGATGTCTTGTTGATGCCACGTGTTAATCAAGCCCAAAGCATGCCTTTGTGGCGTTAAAAAGTTTTCAATCATGTCACGATATCGCTCCTCATTCGCAGTTACCGTTACGCCGTTTTCATTTTCAAAGAAGTAAGGTCCAATAGGCTAGTAGGTAGTGTGCTAGCTTACATGACTGTGGGTTGTGGGTTCGATTCACAACAAAGACCTTGGTTTTTGTTTTCACTACAAAATAAAAATTAACTGTCGGTAGGGCATGGTCACTGGTGGTTGTGCTGTCTTATACGACAGTTAATTGCCGTAACTATCCTTTTACTTTTACCACCTGCCGCATCTCTTCTCTATCCCTTTCCTAAAGAATGTAGCACGGTACTTGACTAAATAGGCATTGTTGCCTGAAGTGCTACTTCTCTTTAAAAAAAAAGTGAGGTCGAATGATCCCTCCTGACCAAATTACATACCATACTGTCAACTTTAATGGATGCAAAGGAGAGTCTTAAATAGTTGGAGGGTCTCTCCTCAGAACCGACTATTCTGTTTATTCACATATCAATTTAAATAAAAATGTGCCTCGTCACTCTATATGATTCTTTTATGAAAATCGAGGTTGTCATGGACGAGCTGTAACATTCTATTGGCATATGTATGGTGGCGTAAATGTTCTTGTGGAAGATGCTCTTGTGTTAACTGAATCTTATGTGGAAACAAATGCAAATCCTTGTGCAAAATTGTGGCCAAAGTTGTTTTTTGAAGATCAAGCTCCTGAGCACAATGTCGAATTGAGGTTGATGAACTGTTATCAACACTTTCTTGAGCAGCAGCCGATCTTGCAGTAGGTTGTGGTTCATGCTTCAGCCTATCACCTACAAACCCGTTTTCTTTGAAATCATTCACTACACGATAAATAGTGCGTTTTATTGGCACGTAATTTCTCCAAAAATTTCACGTAACTTTCTTAACGTCACAATTAAAACACGTTGGTTGATCGAATTTTTTATTTTCTAGTCTTTTAAAACTGAATGAGAATTTGGTCACGTCTTTGAAAATATCATACATTAAAGGGTCTGATTATTTTGAAAGCTGTAGGGACAATTTCTAAATTATAAAAAAGCAAAATTATTTTAAGCCATGTTGTTGTTGTTGTTGCAGTGTGTTGTTTTATTAAAGCGAATACTTTTATTTTCCTCATTTATTACCAACTATTTTCTTTATAACCTTGAAAGCACAGTGTCTATATTTTAGCCTACAAGTTAAATCAATGGCTATATAAAGAGTGAGAGAGATTTTTGCGATAATAAATTTTTACTTTGTAGGACACAGGAAAACTTTTTAAGCTCTTTATTCTGATGACTTTTGTGTTTGTTTTTCGTTGGCCTAGATTAAAATTTTAAATTAAACACCAATATATCCACCGACTTGATGGATGATAGAGAGAGAGAGAGAGAGAAAGCTTAAGCAAAGAAAAATATTCATTTGAATTATAAATTAAAAGTTGACTTTGTCAAAGTTCATTGCCACTTTAATTACATAAATTGTACGCAAAGCCGTCACTAGCAGACAAAAAACAAATATTTACTTTTACGAAAAATACTTTTACACTCGGAATGCTAACAATAGTTAAAAAATTTTAACGTTTGTATTTATGTTAAGGATGCCAATTGCAAATGAATTTCAAACTTCTTGGGATTCGGGAATTGGAAAATGTCCATCACGATATTTAAGAAAGACACCTTGTATTTTTTCTGTATAGTATTTTTGGCTTCTGGAAAAATAACTGTTCTGTAATTCACTTAACTTAACCTAATAAAAGATTTACTGATAAAAGGTGACCGCCGACCATTTTGCTAAACATTAGTTTTGACAATTCATATTTGGTTTTAGTGAAGTAGACACTTGGTAAATTTATTATGGAAAAATATTCGATAAACCAACGTGTTTTAATCGTTAAAACATTTTATCAAAATCAATCACCGATTACTGTGATGATGAGAAATGAGTGACGAAGCACATTTTCATTTAAGTGGTGTTTCGGTAATTTCCTTTTCTACTTCATCAGCACGTTCAGCCGATATGAGTAATAGCAGCAGTGCAGATAATGACCAAGGCCCACCATACGATGATTACCTGATAAGATTTACATCTGCGCCTGGCCGTGAGCCTTAATCAGGTGGTGGTCAAACCGCTGTGAATGAAAAGCAACGCCATTCACGTCCTAGGAAGCCGAGGACCAATTCTAGCAACAGATTATTCCTAGTTGCAATTTCAGCGGTTTCAACACAGGGTTGCAAACCACTACTCCTTGCTGAAGAGTTGAAGACTATCCAACTCCTGAACCAGAACGCATGAAGCTTATTACAATTAAGAACACGACGGCATTCATGCTCACTGGACCTGAACCATTCATTGTGTTCATTGAGAACGATCCGACCCACAAACTCAAACGTGCGCCTCGAAACACACAGCCACCACGATACTCTCGAAGGGCCAACCTCAATAATCAGTCAGAGAACAACTAAAAGACTAAAAAGACAAAAAGCTGAACTCTGTGTCTTTACTGATTCCCGTGGAAATATAGTGGATTGATTGGCTCCTTGCTAGCCTTGAAGGGGACTGGGCTCCCTTTTACCCCCGAAGACACAAGTCTAGATGGTTGTGGAATCCATAAAGACTTATGAATGTGCCCCAGGGGGGGATCTTGCGAAGATGATGTGATTTGATTTACATCTGTACCGACTAGGTAGTCATAATCAGATGGTGGTCAAATCACTTGAATGATTTGCAAACGCCATTCACGCCCTAGGAGGCCATCGAATACGTATAACCTCCGGTCACTCCTAGTAGCAATTCCGAAAGCCCGAAGTAGGCCGCAGCCTTCACTCCTTGCTAAAAAGTTGGAGACTTTCCAACTCCTGGTCCAGAACGCATGAAGCTTAATATAATTAAGAACACGACGGCATTCATACTCACTAGACCTGAACCATTCATTGTGTTCATTGAGAACGATCCGACCCACAAACTCAAACGTGCGCCTCGAAACACACAGCCATCACAATACTCTCGAAGTGCCAACCTCAATAATCAGTCAGAGAACAGCTAAAAGACTAAAAAGACAAAAAGCTGAACTCTGGGGCTTTACTGATTCCCGTGGAAATATAGTGTATTGATTGACTCCTTGCTAGCCTTGAACGGGACTGGGCTCCCTTTAAACCCTGAAGACACAAGTCTAGATGGTTGTGGGATCCATAAAGACGTATAAATGAGCCCCAGGGGGGATCTTGCGAAGATGATGGATTTATGAGTAATCCAAATGATTGCACAGTATTTTATCGTTGTATTTCGAATGGTCGTAAATTTAATAAAATTGGCTTCCGCTATTCAGATGGTACAGGATGGGATAAATCATTGCAACCATGTTATCACCTTTTTAAAGTACGTGGATGTCAAGGTAAACAGGGTGTGAAATGGATGAGTATAACAATCATCACATTCAAGTCATCAAAATAGTACAATGTCTTCTTTTAGTTTACAACAGAATTCTACTAGTTCGTTCATTTCATCATCATCCAGTTCCTTAACATCAGCATCAAACTCAACCTCTAGCAACATGGAAAATACATCTGTTTCTTCAAGTAGTCAACAGACATCCATGCATATTGAAAACGCTACAGAAAGTTTTTGTGTAAATAACGATTTACCCGTCACTCTGTTTTTTTTTTTTAAGAGAAGTAGCACTTCAGGCAACAATACCTATTTAGTCAAGTACCGTGCTACATTCTTTAGGAAAGAGATAGAGAGAGAAGAGATGAAACAGAAGGATAGTCTGAAATTAACTGTCTTTTTGCTCTGAGCAGCCCCTCCGACAGTTAATTTTTATTTTTGTAGTGAAAAAAACCAAGGCCTTCGTTAGGAATCGAACCCACAACCCCCTAATTGGCAAGCTAGTACACTACCTACAGCGGCACCTAAACTGCTCTAAACTCTGTAAACTGCTCGAAGAAAAATGTATTTCAAGACAGCGAACGACTGTTATTTTCATGTAAAATATTTGTACCTTAATTTCGATCGATATCGTAGGCTGTAACTTGGATCTATTTTGCTCTAGCCCGTAGCACTTTTCTTTATTTTCGGACTCATAATAATAAATTATTTTAAATTTAATGAAATAAAATACTTTTCGTTAAGAATTTTTAAATAGAAGATTTCTTCTTACAAAAAAGATTAACAGGCGAATACGTACATGCAACCTGCAAACTTAACGTATTTAAAGAATGAAATAAATTTGCATACGCACACACATCCTCACAAAAAAAGCAGGTCTTAAGCACGTACTGTAACACTCTTATGTTATTTATGTTCCTTTATCTCACTCTGTCTCTTCAGCTCTTGAATTTCAATACACGACGCTGCTGTTTTTGTTGGATCCTTAGCATTCTTTTCATGGGGTTTTGTTGTCTTTTGAGTAAAATTTAAACCGTTAATTTTTGTCTTTATTTACGGCACTTTAAATTTACACATGTTTCTATTGGCGTACAACACAAACAAGAAATAACAGAAAACATTTATAACAGTTTAAGTGTGAGTACGTTAACGTATGAATACGATTAGTCTTAAAAATAATTTTATTTAGTTGGTTTGAACGTGTATGTTTGAACGTGTATGTTTGTGCGTATATGTTTGAACGTGTGTTTGCTATGGTTGGAGCATAAGAACATATACGACTTAGAGTTTTATTTTCCTTGAATATTTGTGTCTGCTTAAAAATAAAAAGTTGCAATAAATTGAACATTTATTTTGACACACATATGCGTGTCCTTTGCAACAAATTTTATTATCGAGTGAATTGTTTATATTTCAATTTAGTGTGTTTTTGTGCCCTTGTTTGAACTGCAGCAATTCTAAAGGTCGATATTCATTTTTTCTAGTTTGGCATTTTATAATTAAAGTTTAAAGGGGGCTTCAATTTTATTCGGAATCTCACTATGTGAGTTATTATAGATGGGATTTCTTCAGACGAGTTCAAGATTAATTCAGGGGTACCGCAAGGCTCAGTTCTTTCTCCAACCCTCTTTCTTATTTTTTCCAAATCACCTTCTTTGTCAAACTTTCAATCCTTTCGCAGATGAGAGCACCATTTATCATTCGTATTCATTAAATAATACATCAGACAAGTTGGAGGTGGGTTCTAAAAGGTGGAATATGAATTATACGCTCAATTACGATCTCGCAACAATCTCGGAATGGGGTCGTGTGAATTGAGTAGATTTTATTGCCCATAAAATACAGTGTTGCATGCTTACGCATAGATCTGTGTTTGGAAATGGTGCCGCAACTATTACTATGATATAAGTATTAGGGAATTGGAAGCTCTTGATGTTTTTGGCATTAAAATTCAGCGTGATGTTTGATGTGATGTTCCAGGTTTCTAAAGAAGCTTTCAAGTGCTTCGGTTTTCTAAAACGGTGTAAGAGATATTTTACTCTATTCGATCTCCGCACTATTTATACCACCTATATCCGTCCAAGGATGATATAAAACTCTCACGTATGGGCCGGCGCTCCAAAGTCTATTTTGAAGTTGCTTGACCGCGTACAAGAGAGGACCAAGCGGCTCATTGGAGACAGTAAGGTATCCAACTCTATTGATTCTCTAGAGCATCAAAGCAATTTGGGTTATATTTCACTTTTTTCTCGTCACTACAATGGTATGTGCTCTAATGAAATAAGGGAGCTTATGTAGTTGTCATCCTCTGAGTGCTGGTCGCAAAAAAAATTTAATGTCAATCTTTGGATTATCCAAGACTTCTTGTACTTATTGTGTTTTGGAGTCTTTCGATTCCCCTTCCTTAGCGTTAAACAACAATGTAAAATAATGCAATTGCCAGACGTAAATTATTGATTAGAATTCACCAGAAGCTGCAGGGATGTTAGCCCCGCAACACCCACATTAAAACCAACAACCTCAAACCTGATATAATCAGAAGACTTGTGTTAGCTTACTCATTTCACTAACGCTTTTTTCAATTCCCATTTTTAGGATCAGACATTTCTGAATCATGTTGGCTTATTTAGTTAATCCGCTTAATTGAAGTTACCTCAAAGTTTGCACTAGACATATTTGCCTTAAACAGAATAAGGCAACAACTTCGAGCAAAAATTATGGCACAAAGGCAACGTATGGCCTTTTTTTTGTCTATCTTCTTGAGAAAAAGCTACAACGGCAACATACTTTTTTAAAACTTTGTTGCACATCAAAGAGAATATGTATCTTAAAATGAAAAGTTAGAAAACAAAACAGGTTTTCAAAATATCACTTTTATCTACCGACTGTTGTCTACTGACGTTATGCCCCAATCCTGTTGACGTGAGGACTCATACAAAACGTAAACACTTATATTAATCGTAAAGACATATCAAAAATAGCGCTCATATCAAACGTAACTACTTACGTAACTAACTCTTAACTCCTTACGTAAAACGTAAGGACTTGTGTGAAATCTAATACATAATATAATATAATACATTTTGAACATTTCAACTTTTTCCAATTTATACAGTGAAATCCTAAAGCTGGAAGCAGTTAAATGAAACATCCCGGGAAACTTAAGTGTAGGCTATGAAAAGAGCCTTTTGTTGCCCACAGCCCTACTATGTATATATAAGATAAGCAGCTTCGGGAAGCCAACAATTGAAGACAATTCGCTACGATGAACTCTATCTAATATTTCTATCACTGCGCTCTCTTTCTCCCTCAGTGAACATATATGTCTTTAATACCATGGCTCCTGGAGCTAATACTTCCAGACTATAAGATGCCATAGGTTCTCTAGGCTTGCAATCGCCTAAACTGGAATGTAAGAAAGTCTTAACAGAAGCCAACCACAGATAAGTAAGGAACTAGTAAAACCTCGGTCCCTTAAACGTTTATTCTGTTGAGGCCCTTGCGGTATTAGTGCAGAGAGTTTCTATTTCTTCCGCAAGAAAGAAGAATACTATTACACAAATAAACAGTTAATTGCATTATTAAGATCATCAATGCAATTAGTACTGCTAATGGTTTAAACAGGGATTCATATGCCTCGGACTTAAAGTATCAGATTTACATCCTTCATATTCTTACAAACAGAAAACCACATATGAAGCGCAAAACTATTATAAAATAAAAATTTCCAAAAAGATAACACCCAGTCTCTCGCTGCAATTCCTTCTGCCTGGCAGGAAGCATGATATTGTTACGGATTTAACTTAAATTTTAAAATAAAATATTTAAGCAATTAAGTAAACTATTGGTTATGCTGTTTACTAACTATGTGGCTTGCTAAGAATTTATGCACGCAAGACAATAACATCTTTCTAGTTACAAACTGCGTAGAAATTTGTATACACGCAAAACAACAACAATCAGGTAAGCTGTTTACCAACTGCGTAGTTTTCTAAGAAAATTTGTGTACACAAGACAACAACAACTATCTTAAAATAAATTCCAGGAAAAAACTTTATCTGCATAAAAACAAAAACAAAAATATACGCAGACCTACAGGCGCCTTTACATTGAATGAATAACATAACAACAGCAAAATGTGCTGCAAAGGGATAAGAAGATTCTTAATTTTTCTAAACCTCTAGTGGATAAATATAAAAAGGCAGCTTTTGAGTGGATAGTTAGCCAGATAAAAAATAAGCCTCATGAAGTAAAGACGTGTGTCTTAAGTAAATTGTTTTCTAGTGTCAACTTTGTGTGCAGTTAAAGCAAATAAACTTGTAATTAATTTAGAAGCTCCTAAATCTGATGTTATTTATTTTGCAATAAAGAACTCACAACAAAACGTTTATCAAAAGGTATAAACGTAACAATATGCTAAGGCAATATTTCTGTAACCACTATGATGTCGTATAAATCGCAAGGAAGTAGAAGAAGAAGCATATCATAATGGTTGCTGAAACTGAATTAATTTTTAAGGCAAAAAAAAACAGCAATCAAATTTTGAGAAGAATTCGACAAGAACAAACCTATAAACTTAATTAAATTTACTGCAAATGCTTTCGGAAATAAAGTAGCTTCCTGTCGTAAAAGTAACATAAATACTGAGCCGATTTCATATTACGTTTAATTTGATTCCCTTTAGCATTTGCAGCACATTTAAAACAGCGTGATATTTATTACGTTTTCTTTTTTAAAATTTACTTATTGCACTTTAACATTTTAACATTTTATTTCATTTGTGTCTTAACAATGTTTCTTTTTTTTGTTTTGTTGTTTGTTATTATCACATCAAATTAACATTAATCTCTGTTCGCTAAACATTTACAAAAGTAAATCATAATGAATGAAGACATTTAAGATTCTTGCCCCTTCTTCCCTTTGGGTCGGTCATCAACGAAATTAAAAGCTTTTGCATGTAAAAAATCATCATGAATGAAACTTGACTGAACTTTAACAGATATTATGAAAAAGTAATAAGAGAGACAAAGAGAGCGCGAGAGAGAAAGGTGTAATCAAGTAAATGTTAATAATGTTTTGTTTGTCTATTTTCGAAATATTTTAAAACATTAAATGTTATCCACTAGTTAAGTTCCAAGGAACTTTGGATAAAAACAAAAAGAAGACACAAATAAAAAATTTAAAAAAACACTTAAAGGCTAAATTTGTTGGGACTCAAGCATTAACAAATCAAAATAGATTTGAATAAATTTAAAAAATACGAAAAAACAGAAATACTTTTCTTTCCGTTTTTTTCCTTGTTCGTTATGGAAGCGAATCTTAAAAATCAAACTAAAATAAGGAAAATATGGTCTTTGGTGACACTTTTTAAGTTTTAACTTTGTTGCTTAAAAAAGGTTTCACATAACAGCATTTTATGCCTGAGCTAAAAATGTAACTATACCTCCACAAAAAAGTTATAATTTATGAAATTTATTTACCAAATTATTGTGACTGATAAAAATTTTCTGCAGAAAAATTATGACCTAAAATTTTTCTACCAAAAAATTATAGTTGATGAAAATTTTCTACAAAAAAATTATGGTTGATGAAAATTTTCTAAAGAAATATTATATCTTATGAAAACTTTTTCAAATAAATTATGACTGATGACATTTTCTACAGATAAATTATGACTGATGCAAATTTTTTATAGAAAACATAAAAATTTTCTGCATTAAAATTTTCTAATGAAAAATTATTGCTAATAAAAATTCTCTACTAAAAAAAATATGACTAATGAAAATTTTCTATAGAAAAATAATGACATGAAAATTTTTTACAGAACAATTATTACTGATAAAAATTTTCTGTAAAAAAATTATGTGTGATAAAAATTTTCTAAGGAAAAATTACGGCTAATGAAAATTTTCTACAGAAATTTTATGACATAAAAATTTTCTACAGAATAATTATTACTGATAAAAGATGCTACAAAAATATTATGACTAATGAAAATTTTCTATATAAAAATTATATTATCAGGCCTGTTCTGAAAATCACATTTCATGAAAGTGATTTGAAAGCACAAGAAATGTGTTCTGTGCACAAATTTATGTGCTTTTAAAACGTTCACGTTTGCCACTTGCAATTTGAAATCACTAGGGTAATTTTGCTACTATCACAATGAAAACTGTAAAATAAATTACTGAAATAATTCAACCAATATGTTTTCTTATTAATTTTGTTACATAATTACTTTTTATTGAAAACAAACACTTTAAAATTTAGAAAATTGTAAGGGCACCTTTTTTCCTGAACATTTTTTATTTGCTTTTGTGTTTTCAATTTTTGTGTTTGTCAGGTAAATCAGCTGTTTTCTTGTGCTTTCAGGAAAGTAAAATCACATCGAAAACTACAAAAACAGTGTGATTTACAGAACAGCATAAAAACACAAGTGTGATTTTAAAACCGCATGTGATTTGAAAGTATGTGATTTCAAGAACATGCCTGTATATTTTCATTATTTCCACATGAAAATTATTTACAGAAAAATTAGACTGATAAAAATTTTCTACAGAAATTTGTATGACCGATGAAAATTTCATGCAGACAAATTATGACTGATGAAAATTTTCTACAAAAATATTTTGACTGATAAAAATTTTCTACAGAAATTTGTATGACTGATGAAAACTTTCTGCAGACAAATTATGACTGATGAAAATTTTCTACAAAAAAATTATGATTGATAAAAATTTTCTGCAGAAAAATTATGACTTATGAAAATTTCTATAGAAAAATTATGACATAAAAATTTTCTACATGAAAATTTTCTACAGAAAAGTTATAACATAAGAATTTTCCACATGAAAACTTTCCACAGAAAAATTATGACTGAAAATTATGCCATCAAAATTTTCTACATGAAAATTATCTACAGAAAAATTGTCTACAGAAATTTTATGAGTGATGAAAATTTTCTACAAAAAAATTATGATTGAGAAAAATTTTCTGCAGAAAAATTATGACTTATGAAAATTTTTTTCAGAAAAATAATTGCTTCTGAAATTTTTCTACGGAAAATTATTACTGAAGCAACGTCTTTATAAAGTGTGCTTTTGTAGAGGTATAGCAGTTTGAAGTGGAATAAAAAAGATGCATTTTTTTAATTGACATGAAATTTACTTTATTCCAAAAATAATCTTCTGACATTAGAATTTAAATATGACTTCTGGCATATGCACGCCACGGTTGCCTTGGGCGTAGTCTAATCTACAGCTTTAATTTGCGATGACTTTTTTCAACATTTGTGGCAATATATTGACAATAATGTTGTATTCTTAATAGCGAATCATTCCTGACTTTCGTAAAATGGTCGAGAAGCGTTAAATCTCACGACCTTCGAAGCCAATATACGGACCCGAAAGTTGAAACTATGCGGTAACCAAACGTTTTCTGCAATAAATCACTTGTGACACGAGCTGCGTGACATATTGTCATGAAAAAGTCAATAATCTTGGCACTGTAATGTAACAAAGTTCGGACTAATAACCCCACCCGTCAATAAACCACACCATACAGTCAATTTTTCTGGATGTAACGGTAGAGCAACATACGTTAGTTTTGTTTATGGTTGTATCCATTCAAACAAAAGGGAATTTAATCACTAAACCAAATTTGCTTATGAAAATCCAGATCATCAGCAATCTTATTTGGGGCACAACTTTTACAATTGGGAAGGGTTGTTCAGGCGTCAGTCAGGCCATTCATGTTAAAATGCCAAACCCAAACTAAACATAAATCACTAGCAAAATAGTTAGCAGTTTGAAAAAGTGTGGCCAACATAACGTTCTATACCTCTTTAAAAAACACCACTTACAAAAATTATAACATGAAATTTTTTTTTTGCAGAAAAATTATGACTCATAAAAATTTCTATAACCAAATTGTGATTGATTAAATTATTTTATTGAAAAATTTTGTTTGATGAATTTTTATTTATTAAAAACTTCCTGACGTCAGTGGCAATTGTGAATTAATGTCTAGAGGAAATATTTTCCAGGTACAGGCATGCCAATTGTATTAACTAATATTTTGTTGTTAAAGGCCACTTACTCTACTTGTGAATTTTGTTAAAATTATCGAAAAGCACGGCTAGTGATTTGTCATTACTTCCCTGAAACGATACCCAGTCCTTCTTCACTTAAAGTCTTCAGATTAATTTTTTGTGAGATGATTCCTTGCATCATTTCGTGAAGAAGTTAAAAAAGAAATTCCCAGTAGAAATCTACGTTCTTATTCGCGTGGATTCTTTTGAAGGCTTCTATAATTCGTTGATCTGTGGATATTATTGAATTATCGAGACTTGAATTTTAACACCAAGTGATGAAAAGTAAACCGCATAGTTCGTCCTTATAAAATAACCGCAAGAGGTCGTTGTTAGACGTTATTAAAACAACTAAAATCTACATTTTTTTGTCCTAAGAATCTTCATTAATGATGGGAAGAGTGTTGCTATTGATAATAATTTTTCTTCCATTCTAAAAACCTTTTAAAAACTCGAGTTAAAATGTTTTTTGTGTCCTAAAGTAATCAATCATATTTTGTAATTTATATTTTCATTAAGCTTCTTTCTACTCACTCTTCACTTCGTTTTTACTTTAAAAATCCTTCTTAACTTGACGTTTTCTTAATTTAATATAAAAAAATAAATAAAGAAACCAAAACAGGAATATAATCAAATATAATCTCTTGGATTTCTATTATTCAGCACAAAATCTAGACAAAATAAATATGAAAAATAGATAAATGAATGAAAATTCGTAATGGCAGGAGGAAGTGGGTTGCAAGATTTTGTTTTTGTTATAATTTTCTTCAATGTAATTTAGTTTTGAAATAATAAAAAATATAAAATCAGCAACAATCATTTTAATGCTATTTGAGAGCCTTGTCTCACATTAATGTGAATTCTGTTTTTAAAATACACATAAACAGAATCCGAAATACCAGTTAACACTTAGCAAACTTGCGGGATAGAAGTTCTAATGGGTAATGATAACCATAATTTGTGATCACCTCTAAATTTTATAACAAATCAATTTTTATTTGAAAATTAAGTTCAAACGAAATATTAATTAATTTTGATTCTATTTATGACATACAACTGTAGGAACGTTGCGCTTTGATGGTGACTCCCACCAAGAATGATGTCATCCCAGTGCCCAGACACTGAAATGCAATACAACAAACATGAACTTTTTAAATTTACCTAAAATTTATTTTATTCGAAGGATAATATAATTTAATTATGATTTCTGGCATATGAGTGTACAACTGTCTAAGACTTCCAATTTTCGATGACTTTTTCAACATTTGTGGCCATATAGCGGCAATGTCCTCCAATCGTTTTAGCCTTATCGGCGTAGACTAGAAAGTTTACACAATGCGATTTTTATTTTTAAGCGAGTTAAAACGTCTAGTTTGTTCTAATATGTAAAGATCTGGCAATTCGTTTTGACTGTTTTTAATTTTATAAATTTTGATTTCAATTTCTAGGCGAGTTAAGATATCTAAATTGTTTTAATATGTTCAGATCTACTGCTAGTCCATTAGCTATTTCCCTTTAATCCGCATTTGTGCCGGTTAGTCTTATCTGCCATTTTTAATAACGTATATTTATAGCTCGGATTAGGGAATAACCCCTACACAGGCAATACATTGTGTCAGAACTAGGAAACTAGGTTATGGGGTTATGGGGTTAAATTGAAAGTGACAGGAAAGACTTCTCGAGGGAGTTTACTCCACATACGGACTGTTCTTTTAAAAAACGAATTTTCCCTGTAATGCGTTATGCGTTTCACTGGCCAATCAGCCACAAATAGATGTGCTCTTAACGAAAATCATGTAAACACAAGAGCGTGCGAGTAACGGGAAAAAGTTTCCTAATTTCGTTAGAACACTTACCATTGTAGCAACGATAAAAAAGTGAGATACAACTAACATCGCGTCGATGCTCCAGAAAATCAACAAAGTAGGATAGCCTACTGTCCCCATTCCGAAATTGTTGCGAGATTGTGATTAGTAAATGAATACGAATGACAAATGGTTCTGTCATCACAGCGAAAGGGTCTATATAGTTGAAAGTTTGACAAAGAAGGTTATTTAGAAAACTAAGAGATAGGATAGGAAATAGAACGGAGTCTTGCGGTACTGCACATAAATATGGTCTTCATAGAACTTCGACTATCTAGACACAGTGCAACTGGGGAAAAAGGGAGCCCAGTCCCCTGAAGTCAGCAGGGGTACAACTGGAAACTCCACTTTATTCCCACGGAAATCAGTGACCCGCAGATTGTCTCTTTAGACACTTAACTGTTCTCTGGCTGATTATTGAGGTTGTCCCTATATGGGAGTATCGTGGTGGTTGTGGTTTCGCGGCCCCATAACAGTATAATGGTTATTATGGTGGCCAGGATCATCTCACTGTTACTGACACCCTAAGTGAATGATCCAGTCCAGTGAGCATGCTAGACATGTGTTCTGGACAGGAGTTGGAAAGTCTCCAACTCTTAAGCAAGGAGTGATGATTTGCAGCCCTGCTCTGGAATCATCGAAGTTGCAGCTAGAAAGTTCTGTTGCATAGAACTATGCTTTGGCTTCCTAGGACGAGCATGACGTTCCAAATTATGCAGTGGTTTGGTCCACCATCTGATTAAGGCTTCATGGCCAGGCGCGGATGTAAATCGAATCACACAGGTACTGCTGAATTAATCTTGAACTCGTCTGATGTAATCCCATCTATAACAACTCGATTCCTGAGAAAACTCGATATAAATCTGGAGAATCTGGAGAATCATCCACACCAAATGCGACAAGTTTTTACAGAAATCTATCAAACGCCTCTATCAAACTCGTTGGAAATATCTAGAGCCACCACCTTACTCTCTCTCTAAAATGATGTGTGGAGTTTTACTATTTTCCGACAAGAAAGTCAGCAAGTCAGCCGTAGAGCATCCTCTACGGGAACCATACTGTCGGTCGCTAAGTAAGCTGTTGGACTCCAGATACCTCACAAGATGAAAATTAATCATATTTTCCATTACTTTAGAAAGTGCACAACAAATTGCAATTGGACGGTAATTTTCAGAGTGGCTAGCCTCACGCTTTTTGGAGATCGGCGTTACATCAGCAACCTTCCAACAACTTCCAACAGAGTGCTGAAGAGGGCTACTAACGGACGCGCTAGCGTCGAAGAGTACTGTTTCAAGACCAGTGCTGGAATCCCATCCGGCCCGGGAGACTTGTTGATGTTGAGATATGGTAAAAGCTTTTTATTCGCACAAGCTTGAACAAATATTTTCGGCATAGTAAAGGATACTCTGTCGAACTCGGGCGGTGGGTCAAATAACAATTATTTACAAATGTACCCGCCAAAAGGTTAGCTTTATCAACCGGGTCAGTGAATATCTGATCATTCTCTAAAAGAGTTATGTATGTACTGATCCCCATATTGTATTGGTTTCTGTAAGGAGAGTCAATTCAAAATGTACAAAATTTCAGTAGGGGAAAAACAATATTTCAAAAGCTTCTTTTATATCAAGAAGAGGGATTTTTTTTGGAAAGAATAAGGAAAACGATGTTAAATTTTTATAAAAATTAAAATATTTTAAGTTGACACTCTTAAGAGGAATTGAAATTTTTGTAGTTTCATTTAAAAAAAATATATAACGGTAAAGGTATTATTTTATTCATTTACAAAATTATTGCTTCAAAGCTGTTCCTTTTTTAGTTAATTCCTTTTTTTATCGTAGATTCTCTTTTGTTTTGTCTCCCACGAGTTGTCATTACCCGCTTCTGGCGGCACTGAATCTTATGACTATTTGAGCAGGTTAAATGTAAACATTAAATTTTAACATTTCCAAAGAGCAAGTGTTGCCATGTGTGAGAGAGCATACATCTTCTCTTATGACCTTGAACTATGGCAAACGCATTGTTATTTATTGCTTTTTCCAATTTAACTATTGTTTTTCACGCAAAAAAAAGGCAGACAAATTTTACTCATTTTAATATTTCTTGTTGTTGTTGTATGTTGGTATCTCTTTTTTTATATTTTTATGTGTTATGCGTGAGTTAAATAGTTTTTTCCAATAACGTTAATAAATTTAATAAATTTAAAATGATTTTATTTTGAAGGGAAAAAACACACATTAATAAAATATTGCAAGAAAGGTAGTGAGTGAGTGGGCATGTGGTTTTGTTATTGTTTTTTTTTTTTATTTTTATGCTCCAGTCAGCGTTGCCAGATAATGCTTTTATTCAAATTGAAGTGTTTTTTACTGAGTAACGAAAATTATGTTTTTATAATAATCAATGGTGCAGTAACTGCAACAGCTACAAAAAATAATAGTGCTACATTCGGCATTGCCAATTTTTATGATTTTCCACTTCTTTTCTACAATTTTTACGTGACGTTTTACATGCAATAAATTAAATTTACAACAGTTTTAATTTTTGTTTGTAAAAATACAACAAAATTAAATAATGAAAAATTCAAAATTATATATTTTGGGAAAATTTCAATGCTACGGATTTTGTCAATTGCCGGCAATTATAATTTTATTATCACCTTTTTTAAAATGAAAACAGAATACTGTGGTTTGTGGTTTTCAGCTTCAGCTACAAAATTGCATAATCAACAATTTGGGCATAAAAATGGCTTGATATTAATTTTTTTTCGGTGAAAGTAAACACCCGAATGCAAAAAAAACAAAATCTGCGGTAAAGTATCTTGCGATTAAAATCGTGCCTTATCGCATTTTAATTCCTTGTTTTCTAAAACAATTTAAAAAAAAGTTAAGTTCAAATTTTTATTAGATTGCGAAGAGAAAGGTTCGGCAATTGTCCACCACGATCGCGCTGACAGATGTCGATTCTTTCATCAAAGTTTTCAGTCACTTTTTGGCAAAAGTGATAGGTGCCCCTGTAGGCTAGGAGGTAGTGTACTAGCTTGTAAATATGGGGGTTGTGGGTTCGATTCCCAACGAAGACCTTGGTTTTTTTCACTACAAAAGATAAAAATTGACTGTCGGTGGAGCTGCTCAGCGATGAAGGCATAGTCACTGGTCGCTGTTGCTGTCTTTATACGGCAGTTAATTTCCGACTATCCTTCTGCTTTCACCACCTGTTTCATCTCTTCTCTATCCCTTTCCTAAAGAAGGTAGCACGGTACTTGACTAAATAGGCATTGTTGCCTGAAGTGCTACTTCTCTTTAAAAAAAAAAAAAAAAAAAAAAAAAAAAAAATGGCGGTCATATTTCGGTAATCCCATCACGGTTTATGAGTTTTTAAGGCAAATTGGCTGCGCATAAACTCTATTCTTAACATAGTCCCACATAAAATAATCCAATGGTGTTAAACTACTGATTATCGTGAAATTATGCGATCGGGAACTTTGGTTTGCAATAAATTGATCGTTTTGTTGGCCATCTGATATATGTTGAAACCACTTGTCAGTGATATCCACATCCGCAATAGTAGGCCAAAATTGAGTTGCTAGCACCTCGCGACAGCGTCATCTACTGACCGTTACCGCACTTATAGCCTCATCTTCGAAAAAACGACTCAATAATGCCTTCAGACCATATAGCACACCATACAGTGACACGTTGAGTATGCAAAGGGTTCTGAATAATCGCTCTAGGATTTTCAGAAGCCAAAATACGGCAATTTTGCTTGTTCACATACCCTCACAAGTGAAAATGGGCTTCGTCTGAAGAAATAACTTTTTCAGAAAAACCAGCCGGTTGTTCCTAAATGAATTGAGCGAATCTACGGCAAAGTGCATTGTCGGCCGGCTTCAATTGCTACACCAGTTGAACATTGTAAGGCTTCAAATCCAAAATCTTACGCAAAATTCGCCATGTTGTGGTTTTGGTCGCCCCCAGATACTCATTTATCTCTCTTTATGGATTACTCAACCATCTAGACATGTGTCAACGGGGGTCCCCTGAAAGCTAGCAGGGAGTTAACTGGAAGCTCCACGTAATTTCCACGGGAATCATTTAGCTCCAGAGTTTAGCTATTTGTCTCTTTAGCCTTTTAGCTGTTTTCTGCCCTTTGAGAGTATCGTGGTGGTTGTGGTTTCGCGGCCCTTATGAAAGGGCCAGGATCATCCCACCTTTGCTGAATACAATGGTTGAATGATCCGGATCCAGTGAACATGCTTGTCATGTGTTCTGGACCAGAAGTTGGATAGTCTCCAGCTCTTCAGCAAAGAGTGGTGGTTGGCGACCCTGCTCCGAAATCACCGAAATTGCAACTAGGAATAACCTGTTGCTAGAGATTAGTCTTCGGCTTCCTAGGGCAAGGATGACGCTACACCACCAGGTTATGACTTAGCGGTCGGTAGTGGTGTAAACCTTACCACGCATGTGGTGATTTTGGATAACCTCAATTATTGAGAGCGTCAAGGAATTAACAAATATGGATCTGCTTCACCACTGTGTCTCACAGCTGCGATGTTTTCAGTTAAACGACCCGCTCGAACGCGCGTTTGCGTTCTCACATTTTGTCGACTCAAATTTAACGATCAAATTCTTAATAGCGATCTCTGAAGGACAATTATGGTGTCCGATGATATCACAAATTTTACGAAACGTAACTTTAAGAGAACCACCATTTACGTAGTGGATTTAAGTTATTTCGTGCGTAGTTAAATTCATTGTAACAATTGCGAATGCATCTACTATGAATACGTCAAAAAACATTTATTTCGCCACACCATTTGGTGGCATCTTAAGGAAAAGAAAATTTATATGAAAGTGTATACAAAATTAAATGATAATGTATACAAAAATAGATAATGTTTATAAAGAACACAACGTAAAGTTAGATAGACAGACACCAGGCTGTTCTTGTTTTATGTAAAAATAAACGCAAAAAGTTGTTTTTTTTTTAAATTTGGACATTTTAGTTGAAAATGTGATATTTTTGGTGAAATGTGCTTGTCTTTAATTGTCTTTACAATTTGTAATTTCAAAAGCTGCTCTTGTGGAGCTGCGGCGAAACTGATATGAACGTGACAACAAACATCGCTAAATCGAATTCCCGTCCAGAAGAACCAGTTTCAAATATTACTTTTTTATATTCTTATATCGGCTGTTTTTTTATAGAGGTATAGAATTTCATGTTGGTAACGCTTTTTTTACAGGGCTGCCATTTTGTCAGCTGTCCAGAAGTGGTTTATGTTTAGTTTGGTTTGCCATTTCAACATGAATAGTCTGACGCCGGAACAACACTTCCAAATTGTGCAAATCGGCCCCAAAGCAAGATTGCCATTGATCCCGATTTTCATATTGGTATTTTTGTTTAATGGTGAAGCTCACTTTAGTTTGAATGGATGCGTCTATTTAAAAAAACTGCCTTATTCGGAGCAATGATAATCCTTGAGTGTATGTTGAGACGCCGTTAAATAGACAAAAACTGTTTGGTGTGCTTTATGGGCTGGCAGAATCATTGAACTGTACTCCTTTAAAAACGATGGTGATTGCTATGGAGCTATTAATTACTGCCTTTTTCGTTCTTCAATTCAACAATCGCTATGTGCAAGAGCTGTGGTTTGAATAAAGCATCGCATTATGTTACACAGCTCGTGCCACAATTAATATATGGAGGGAAACGTTTGATAACCGCATAACTCCATATTTAAAACTCGTAATTTGGTCTCAAAGATCGTGAGATTTAATGCCGCTGGACTAGACGCTAGTCTACGTCGATAAGCACGAAGCACCCTGTTATTACCGATATATAGCCACAACTGTTGGAAAAAGCCACCGAAAATTGGAACTTCAGATAGACTATATCCGAGCTAGCCGTGGCGATCATAGCTAAATTATAATGCCAGAAGAAGATTAACTCTCGAATGAAATAAATTTTATGTCAATTTAAAAATGCTTTATTCCATTTCAGACAGCCTTTAATAAATTTTGTATGAAGAATTTTTCTAGTCAGTGTAAGTGAGTTGCAACTTGCATAAGTACAGGTTTTACCGCCATTTTAGTTAACATTAGTCTTGACAGTTCATATTTGGCAATCGGTGAAGTAGGCAGGTGGCAAATTTTTTATGGAAAAATATTCGATAAACCAAGGCGTTTTAATCGTTAAAGCATTTGATCAAAATCAATCATCGATTACTGTGACGATGAGAAAGTTATGTGAAATTTTTGGGAGAAAGAACATGCCAATAAAAGACACTATTTATCGTGTAGTGAATGATTTCGAAGAAAGAGGGTCTGTAGGTGATAGGCCCAACAAGCGTGGACCACAACGTACTGCAAGATCGGCTGAAAATATTACTGCTGCTCAAGATAGTGTTCAAAACAATCCATCAACCTCGATTTGATGCCGTGTTCAGGTGCTTGGTCTTCAAAGAACAACTTTGGCCACAATTTGGCACAAGATTTGCATTTGTTTCCATATAAGATTCAGTTGACACTAGAGCTGCTTCCATAAGACCATTTACGCTGCTGTATAAACGCCAATAGGATGTTACAGCTCGCTCATGACAACCCCAATTTTCTTGAGAAAATCATAATGAGTGACGAGGCATAAACAGAATAGTCGATTCTCGGGAATGGAAAACCCTTTAATTATTCAACAGTCACCTTTGCATCCATTAAAAGACAGTCTGGTGTGTAATTTGGTCAGAAGGAATCATTGGATCTTATTTCTTTGAAAATGAAAACAGCGTAACGTTAACTGTGAATGGGGAGCGATATTATGATGTGATTGAACATTTTTTTAACGGCACAACTGCATGCTTTGGGCTTGATTAGCATGTGGTAAGACGGCACCAGATCGCATACAGTCAGGATTACAGTGAAATTACTGCGAGACCTCTTTCCACAACAAGTTATTTCAAGAAATGGTGATGTTGACTGGCCTCCACGGTTGCCTAATTTGACTACTTCAGACCTCTTTTTGTGGGGATATCTGAAAAGCAAGGTTTATGCAAACAAACCAGAAACGCTTGAGCAACTCAAACAAAATATTTATGATGAAATTAATGAAATACCGCGTGAAATGTGTAAAAAATGTGCTCTACAGGAGTCGCATTTGTGTGGCTAACTGAGGTGCCCCTGTAGACTAGTAGGTAGTAGCTTGTAAATATGGGGGTTGTGGGTTCGATTCCCAACGAAGACCTTGGTTTTTTTTTACTACAAAAATAAAAATTTACTGTCGGTGAGGCTGCTCAGCGATGAAGGCATAGTCACTGGTCGCTGTGCTGTCTTATATACGGCAGTTAATTTCCGACTATTCTACTTTCACCACCTGTTCCATCTATTCTCTATCCCCTTTCCTAAAGAATGTAGCACGGTACTAAACTAAATAGGCATTGTTGCTGCCTGAAGTGCTACTTCTCTTTAACAAAAACAAAAAAAAAACAAAGGCGGACATTTAACTGATATTGTATTCCATACATAATTGCCGACATTAAATAAAACATTTATCAATGTAACACCCGTTCTCTTTTATTGAAACAAAAATTATAAACAAACAAAGTAGTATACCTTCCCGGCGGACACTATATTTAATAGTATATGGTTGCTTAATTTGTGATTTTAGTTTTCAATATTTACGAATTATGTATATATTTTGTTTATTTGTGTTTTCAACTTAAAATTACAATAACAATAATTAGGTGATATAATAGGGCATTTCGTTAATTTTTTTATTATAAATTTAAAAAAAAAAATTTTCACTTACCTTTTTTTATTTTCCTAAATTTTTAAAATAACCGCCTCCAAAAAAAATTGTTTCAGTATTTTTAAAGTGGGTGGCTGCCGGTCACTTAAACAACAATCAAACCAAACATAATTTTCAAAACGAACATTTAAAATTCTTGAATCTATATTTTTTATTTATTTATTTTTTTCATTTAGTTTGTTGTGGATGACAATAAATTATTTAATTTAAAGTAAAATATAATTTTAAACATTTGCTTTTCTTGGCAACTGAGAGATGCAGGCATAACTTTGCTTTTATTTTACAACAACAACAAAATTATTTGGTAAAACATGTTTGAACATGAGCCGTTTTTGTTTACTTTTAAACATTAAATAATGACTGACAACTTACAAACATTTTTAAGCAATTTACCATTAGCGCTAATGAAAATTAACATAATTTTTTAAATTTAAACTTTAAACAAAATATGTAAATAAACCTTTTATGCAACACAAATATATAGAAAAAAGAAAACTAAAAGATATTTTTGCATTAAACAGCCACTGACCAACCGGCATAAAATTATTGACACCTCAGCAGCCTCCTATTCAAACTAAAATTTTTATTTTTATAAATAAACCGAAAACAAAACTATTTGTATTTATAATTTAATTTCTTAAAGAAAATTCTAAACAAAAAAAAACGAATTTATCTTTTTATTTAAACAAAAATAACACGTTTCTTTAAAAGAGTCTTGCATGTCACTTAAAAACATTTATTTTTGTTTTTCTTATTCTCTCATTTCTTAATTTTTCAAAACAAAATAAATACTTTGTACCGTTAGTTCGCTTTAAAGCCCCTCGAACGTACAACTGTTTACATGAACGTTTTATGGAAAACTAAAATTTCTTGCGTTTTTAGTCTGTCAACAAACCAACACGAGACTGCACACGTTTACAGTGTGTACTAAAAATGTTCGAAGACATTATTTAATTAAAAAAATGTATTACTTGTATTTATAATTAAGAACGTCTTCTCTTTCAGATGCGTATTCTCAGATACGAGGGTATGTCAAAAGGTTTACTGCCAAATTTTTTTGGGTATTCAGTTTGGCTAGCATAAGATGGTTTTAATTATTTCTTTTACTCTGTGGTAACACATAAGCAAACGAGTTTAAATAACCGCCAAATAAAACGGTTACTTTGGTAAGAAGTACGAGAAAAACACTTCGCAAATTAAAGTAAGCTACCGACTATTATTAGTATGAAAAATTTATATAAATTTGCCTATATGTACTATAGCCTTAGTTTGTTTGCCGTTGGGCTTTTTTTTCTCGGAGCAACATTCAGGGGATGACCCCTACATATGCCATTCACGGTGCCAGAACTAGGAAATTAGGTTAGCGGGAGGAAGAAAGAGGAAGTAGTGTTTTTGGACATTCAATTTGAACTCTCCCATATTGAAAGTGACAGGAAAGACTTCTGGAGGGAGTTAGTTTATTCCACATACGGACTGTTCTGCTAAAAAAAAAATTCTCTCTGTAATGGGTAGTGTGATTCATTACCTAATCGACCACAAATGGATGTAATTTAAACGAAAACCAAGGCAAACGCAAACAAGTTTGGTTTGTCATTTAAACATGCATGGACAGACGCCTGAACAACGCTTACAAATTATAACCACAACAAGATTGTGATTTTCGTAAGTGAAAAACCAAAACTGCAATATTCGGCGTGATGTTAACTCTTAAGTATGTGTTAAGATATGTAGTTGCATCCGGAAAAACTGACTGTTTGAGGTAATTTATGGGCTCGTAAAATCATTGGTCCATGTTACTTTAAAAACGATGCTGGTTAGAATGTTACAATCATTCTAACCAGCCTTAGAGTCACTATTGCTAACTTTTTCGTTCATCAATTGAGCAACCATAATGTGCAGGAGTTGTGATTTCAACAAGAGGGCGCAACATATCACAGCACATACCACAGGTGACTTATTGAGGGAAACGTTTGGTAAACCGATTGCTTCACATTTCGGGCCCCTTAATTGGACTTTAAGATTGTGGGATCTAACGCCGCTAAACTATTTTCTGTGGGAATATGTGAAATCGTTAATCTACGCTAATAAGCTCGAAACAGTTGACCCTTACACATGCAATGCTTGTGCTAGAACTAGGAAATTAGGTTATGGAAAGGAGGAAAGAGGAAGTAGTGTTTGTGGATATTCAATTTAAACTTTCCTACAGTGAAAGGGACAGGAAAGACCTCTGGAGGGAGTTTATTCCACATACGGACTGCTCTGCTAAAAGTGCAGTAATGCGTATTGCGCACCCACAAATGGATGCGTTCTTAACGAAAATCCAGTAAACGTGAAAACGTGCGAGTAACGGAAACAACTTCTCTAATTTCATTAGATCACTTACCATTTTAGTAACGATAAAATAGTGAAATACAATAGAGCTGGATACCCTACAGTCCCCAATGAGCCTCTTGGCCCTCTCCTGTGCACGGTCGAGCAACTCCAAAATAGACTTTGGGGTGCCGGCAAATACATGGAAGTTGTATTTCATTTTTGGACGGATATAGGTTGTATAAAATATTTGATGCTTTATTAAAGCATTAAAGCATCGGGCCATAGCCCCGAAAAATTAAACGCATTTTTGCTGATCGCATCAACAGTTTTTGCTCTCTTTATTACTGAAAGCATTAGAAAAATTAAAGAAATTTTCTTTTTATATATAAAATTTTCAGGTAGTAATTCAGTATTACGTTTGTTTGTTTGTTTGTTTGAAAAACATAAACTAAAACGTTTTTTTTTTATTAAGAACTAGCGTGCCCGTGACTGCTTTGCAAGTCATTTCTTCGACAGTTTTTGATCGATTTTGGTTCGCGGTATTAAAAAACGAAGCACGTGAACGTGATACATATAACTGACCGTGCAAAAAACAGGGATCATTGAAAAGCAACAGGTATGGGGAACTGAAGCCATTTAAAATCAAACGGCAAATCTGGAGGAATCATAGGAATGCGTGGTTTCAACACATCGCCCTTATATTTTTCTTTTAAAATTTTTGCTTCAATCACATTTTTCATGACTTTTTTGACTACTAAACGTGTCCCATTGCAAAGTCGTGGCTGGCATATATTTCTAAGCAAAATAATTGGTACACCAACTTTCATTTGCAGGCGGTGGGGTGGCAGTCCAAGCGAATTCAACATTTTGGAAGTTTTAAAATTTTGATATTTTATTATATATTAGTGAGTTTTTTTTGTAAATATCTTCGGAACTACATAACCGATTTAAGAGATTGATATCTCGTTTTGAAAAGCATAACAACGGCTTTAAAAAATAAAATAAAAAAGAAAAAAAAATAATAAATATGTATATGTCATTGGTGGGTTTTGCCACGCCCCTCCGCCCACAGACCGAAAATCAAATATCGGACTTCACAGTGTCACCCGCCTGAATACTCTAAAGATTCTCTGAAAATTTCATCAAAATCGGCCCAGCCGTTTTCGAGTCCATTTCTTACATACATACACACATCCTATTTTATATATATATAGATTAACTCTAAAAACGAGTAATTCGAACATTTATGTCCACAACTGTAAGTATGTAAAGTAAACAGAAATAAGAAAAATATAACATGAAGAAAAACAACGGTAAATTATATCAACAACAGGTTACCAGATTTGGCGATTCTTCTACATTTTGACGATTTGTTAGCTATAATAGATGAATAAACAATTTTTGTGAGAAATTTTAAAAATCATATAAGAAAATTATAAATAATCATACAATTTTCTAAAGTTTACATAAAATAAATATAAATAAAATGTTAAATATAAAATAAGTATATAAAATACAGTGGTGGAGTGTGTATTGCATTCAAAACCATTTATTTAGTTTAAGGTGTTAAAATTAAGTAAACTTTTTAACTACAACTGTTGTGAATGGCGTGTTCTTTTACCGCTGCTAAACCCAAAAATTTGAACGAATTATGGTTCGAAATTCAAAAAGCTTGGTATTTATTCCATACCGAAGGTACGCTGCATGGGCCTTGTGGATAGTATGCCCAGAAGATGTGCGGCTATGTTAAAGAATTAGGGCTGTGACTATCCTATCAAATATTAATCGTTTCTTAAAATTAATCTGTTAGTTTTTTTTTTGTTACAGAGTTGGAAATAAATTTTGTTAATTTGTGTTCATTCTAATAAAAATTATCCAAAAATAAAGTTTAGTAAAATAATAACGTATACTCTTGACACCGAGAATAACACAATGATTAAAATCATTCATACGTAAAAAAATGTTTACTTTTTTAAAAGAGCAAAAAGATATGTATGTGCTTAAATCATGGCCACCACTGTATAATTTTATGTGAAACATATTGTTAGGGATTTGTCTTGCTTAAGTTTGAAAAGAAAATAATTAAGTAATAAAGTAAAGAACTGGGTACGCTATTTACTAACTGTGTGGCTTGCTAAGAAGACTTATGCACGCAAGACAACAACAACTTTCTAGTTACAAACTACGTGGAAATGTTTATACATGCAAAACAGCAACAATCGGATATGCTGTTTAATAACTGTGTAGTTTTCTAAGAAAATTTATATACACAAAATAACAACAATGATTTTAAAATAAATTCCAGGAAGAAACTTTATCAGCATAAAAACAAAAACAAATTTATACACAGACCTACAGCCGCCCTTACATTGAATGAATAACATCATAACAACAAAATGTGATACAAAAGGAAT
The DNA here is from genome assembly GCA_030448955.1 of Trichopoda pennipes. Classification (NCBI taxonomy): domain Eukaryota; kingdom Metazoa; phylum Arthropoda; class Insecta; order Diptera; family Tachinidae; genus Trichopoda; species Trichopoda pennipes. Next base: position 6,567,104 of record JASKUP010000175.1, read on the forward strand.
AGAAGATTCTTAATATTTCTAAACCTTTAGTGGACAAATATAAAAGGCAGCATCTGAGTGGATAGTTAGTTAATTGAAAAATAATTCTCGTGAAATAAAGACGTGTATCTTAAATAAATTAATCTGTAGTGTCAACTTTGTGTGTAGTTAAAGCAAATAAACCTGCAATTAATTTAATAACTCTAAAAACTGATGTTAATTATTTTGCAATAAAGAACTCACAACAAAACGTTTATAAAAGGTATAAACGTGACAATATATTTTTAAATAATAAATATATTTTTGTAAGAAAAAATATTTTTATATGAAAATATAAAAATATTTTTTTTATTAAAAAAATATATATAATATATGTGTATTTTTACTTAAAAAATTATAATTTTATAAGAAGCTAAATATTCTTTTAAAGCGAATTTTTTACATAAAAAATTTATTTTTATACAGAAAATATATATTTTTATGAAAATTATTTTTAACATAAAAAATATATTTTTTATGTATACGAAAAGAACACTGAAGATGGCAAACAGCCGAAACCGGTTTGTTCACAAACCAAATTTGACGAGGGTCGACGGAAAACCGTACCCAAACAAAAGAAATTTTTACCCCGTCGGAGAATCCAAGCACATATAAAATAAACTTTGAATAAAAATATATATTTTATATCAAAATATTTATTAAAAACTTTAAACCTTTCTTTCTCTATCTATCTTTTTGAGGAAAATCTCAAGCTGCCTTCTTTCCATAATTTAAAACTCTTTTTCTTGCTTCTAAATTAGCTGATCATGATGATGGCAAACAATTATTACAAAAACCATATTTTTTAATAATTTACTATCATTATTTTTAATGTTATTTATTTCTTAAAACAAGGTAAAAAAATATTTTTTAATAATTTCCTTAAGAAGCTTTCCACAGGAAAGCGAAATATTGATAGAAAAAAAAATAAATAAATAAATAAAATCGTTATAATTTAAATGACCGTGTGAAAAGATTAAAATTTAATAGAAATAAAAAAAAGGTCGAATAAAACTGAAAATATTAATTTGTTAGCTTTATACCTGCGTTTTTTCACCTGTAAAACAGTGTAAATTCCCCTTTATAGCCGGCAAATATGGGCACTAAATTCATTACTTTTTGTTTGACAACAAAACTAACAAAAAAGTACTCTGATGCTTTCTTGTTGTTATGAAGGGGAAATTATTTAATATAACAGTTTCAAGTTATAGTATTTAAATGAGTGCTGCTGCATAACAGTTAGGAAAACCGTTAGTTTAACAGACATTAGAGAGTTGTTGCCAGATGAAACTGATTGAATTCATTGAATTTGCAGAAGAAATAAATTTCAACACATTTGTTTTCAAAACAATTAAAAATAAATTTTACAGATACGGAAAAACGGGTTGATTAATAAAAAAAAAGTTTAGATAACATAACGAATCAAATGTAATGCGCATAATGTGCATAATGCAAACTGTAAAGCATGTTATTTAATACTCTTTAGCTTTATATCGGGTGACTGGATCAATTTTGCTGCATTAAGAAACTCAAATAACTTTTTGTAAAGTTTATGTAATTTATTTTTTAGTAATTCATTTAAAAAATAATACATTTTTATTAAAGTATTCATACAGTTTTAAAAACAATTGACTTCAAATGGCCTCAAAAAGTTATTCATTACTGTCTGGAGTGTTGCTGCGGGAATTGCCTGATTTACCTTTCGAATGACTTGCTTTAAATCATCCAAATTTGTTGTGTTTCTTTTCTAAAGAAACAGAATGTGGACTTTCTTGAAATCAGTTTATTGGGGAATTTTTGCCGCAAATCTGTCATAATAGGCGTGGCTATGTGACAACTTGCTCCATCTGGTTTAAACCAAACAGAGTTGAAAGGGATTCCTTTTCGGCTTTCTTTCAACATCTTTAAGTAACGGTCTCCATTGACCGTAATAGTAAGACCGTTTTCTTCGAAAAAGTAATGCCCAACAATGAACCTTAAAGAAACTGCACACCACACTGTGAGGCGAAGTAAATGTAACTGCATCTGATGGAGTATCTATGGGTTAGAATTACTCCCAAATTCGACAATTTTGTTTGCTAACATTGCCGTTTAAGTCAAAATGTGCCTCGTCAGACATAAAAATGCAGTTCAAGATGTTTTCATTCTCTGACGCCATTTTAATGATCTTCTCACAAAATTTTAATCGGGAAGTCTCTTGGGTTTAGTTTGTTTGTTAATCTAATCTTATATGAAAAGAAGTTTGAATCTTGGTGCAAAATTGTTTGCAGTGACTGTCTGCTGGCATTTGAGCAGATAAATTCCTTGTAGAAACTGTAGGTTTGAATTGTATGGCAGCAGCTACAGCAACGATAGTTTCCTGCGTCCGAACTGAAGGATCTCGATGATAATGTCTTCTTGCGACTGTGCCACGCTCGGCAAAATTCTTCATGAGCCTCATTATAGTCCATCTGCTAGGAGGGGTGCCACCAAACGTGCGCCTGTATTCTCTTTGAACGAAAACTACGGACTCTGAAGCGTGAAAGCGTTGCGCTATCAAAATTCTTGTTTCATTGTCACATTTCTTCATTTTAGTTAAATTTAAAGATCAATCTATAAAATAAAATAAAATGGAACTGGTTGGTCTCACAGAAAATAAGTTATTACTTTTTTTTTGTTACAGCTTTCATCAGCCACCCTGTACTTACATTGTAGTTAAATCGAAAATATCTTTTAATAAAAAAATGGCCGGCAATTATGAGCATTGAACACTTTTTATGGTTGATACAAATGTTATCTACACTTTGATTAAGGGAAACAGTTAACAGTTTTACGTTGTGGGGTTTAAATGACTGCTGCTGACTAAGTGCGGTTTTACACACTTCAACTTTTGTTGCTCAACTGTTGATTTTTCCATTAGAAAGAAAGAGAAGGGGTATAAAGCTTTCTCATTCTTTCTAATGGAAAAAACAAAAGTTGAAGTGTGTAAAACCGCAGTAACAGTTAGGAAAAATGCTACTTCATAGTGCCGCTTTACACGCCCCAACTTTTGTTGCTCAACTTTTGTTTTTTCCATTAGAAAGAAAGAGAAGTCTTTATACCTCTTCTTTTTCTTTCTAATGGAAAAAAACAAAAGTTGAGCAACAAAAGTTGAAGTGTGTAAAACGGCACATAGAGAGCATTTAGAGAGAGTTGTTGCCAGATTAAATGAATAGAAATCTTAGAATTTTGATTAAAAATAAAGTTGAAAGCATGACTGATTTAAAAATTGTATTATGTTTAAAGGACACGTCTAGAAAATATATACAGAAATGGATTTCAGCTACAGTTATTCACAATTATTAACAAACTTAAGCTGAAAATGAAAATTTATCATTTTAAAGTAAAAACATTTTGCATGTCACCTTCACTTTAAACTTTATTTACGTGATAAAAAATATTAATAAATTTAAATACTCAATTTTAAGGCGAAAAAACATAAGAACTTACATATTTTGGCTTAATTCGCCGGCAAAAATCAGGTGAACAAATCAAAAGAACGTGGTAAGCATTTGGGGGAATTTTGTTTTAAACGTGTGACTATTAATCAAGTTTGAATGATTAGAAAAAGGGAAAAAAGCCTGATTGCAATGGGTGTAAAAGGACAAAACTTTTCTCGAGGGGAAAAATTATTTATAATGGGAACGAATAAGTTTTTTTCCTTTAGTTGAATTTGAGCAAAATTTTTCTTTATTAGTCAATTAAACAATAAAATCAAATAACTTTACAACGCTGGAAATTAATATAACTTAAGAAATTATGATAAATATTTTTTTTAACTTAATAAAATTCTAAATGAATATAATTTTTGAAATACAGCTTATGAAATTTTGAGGCCTTAATCCGAGCAGCAGCATCTAATTTTATATTTTTATGTTTTCCAATTCTTTTGTTAAATTAAAATCATCTTCCAATATTTGTTCAAAGTCTATAACGATTTTATTTTGCGATGGTATATAGCGTGAATATTCAATTTTCGCTTTAGACAACATTAAGCGTGACGCCTGGTATTTAGGCTTATCGGCATATTTATCAGACATATAGTAGATTTTCGAAATGCCCGATTGTAGAATCAATTTGACACATTCATTACAAGGAAAAAGGGTGCTATAAAGACGTGTATTTTTTAAACTGGCACAATTTTTATTTAATATAGCATTCGCTTCAGCATGAACCACAAACATTCTTTTATCGTTAATAGACTCATCAGCACCGTCTGCCAACTCTACAATATCGCTGGCTTTATACCAAGGAAATTCATCATCATCACAGTTGTTAGGAAAGCCATTGTAGCCAATGGCCACAATACGATTGTCCTCATTAACAATAACAGCTCCCACTTGAGTAACAGGATCTTTGCTACGTTGCGATGACAGTACAGCGGTGGCCATAAAATAATCATCCCAATGTAAATATTCCTGTCGTTTGCTATTAATTATTGGAGTTATTTCGGTCAGAGAATTATTAAAAGACATGCTATGCCAGTGATATTAAGGAACAATGCTAAAAGAAAAAAAAACGTACCATAATTTTAGACAGAAAAAATTTTTAATAAATAGTTAACTAATTTCATTTGCCATAATTATTTTATAAATAATGCTTTAAGCACAAGATCTTATATAAAAAGTAAATAAATTTTATTTTCAATTTCCGCCACACCATTGGGTGGCATCTTTTTGTAAAGGAAGATGTGTAAACAAGTTTTTTTAAATCAATAAATTTTTGACAAAAACAAATTTTCTTCAAAAACGTTGTGCTGAAAAAATTATTTATAAAATATTAAAAAAAAGTCAATTATAATTTGTAATTATTTTATAGTTTTATTTATGCATTTATGTTTTTTAATTAAAGTAAATATATTATTTAGTAAATAAACCAAAAGTTAATAATTAATACATTTAATGAATTCATTTAAATACTAATAAAGTAAACGATGAACAATGTTGAAAATCTTCTGTATTTTAAGCTTTTTGGGCTCTAATGGGAATAGGATTTTGTTTGAGATGTAAATATATGGAACGCATGCGTGATACATCTTTACCAGACTTATTCACTTTGGGATTGAAATCACACAATTTAGCAATACGTTCCCATTCAGTACCAGGTTCCATGGTTCCGCCATTTTCTAAGGCAGCTGCTTGTTTTTCAGCACTACGAGCAGCGGATTTAGTTTTAGCAATTGATTCTTCAGTCTGTCTCAACCAATCCTCTAGTTCCCTTTTTGCTTGAGCACGCAATTCCTCTTTTTTGCGTTCCTCTTCACGGTCTTTTTCTTCAAGACGTTGTTGTTGTTCTTCTCTCCATTTTCGTATCTTTTCGGGTTCAACACGAGATGGCGGTGGCCCGGAAATGGGATTAATATCATTATTGTCTCCTCCAATCATTTCAAATGAACCAGTAGAAGACTCCAAGCCGCCACTACCAGCAGCTGCTAACTCATGGATATCACCACCCAACAAACCGGCATCATCATTGACTGTAGGCGCTTTAACATTAGAACTAGCATTGATTTCAGCCTCCAAGTCTCCCAGTATAGATTTTTCTTGAGCCAAAAATTCGGCTGCTGGATCTACTTCTTCGCTAGCGTTCGTGGGAGCAGCAACAAAATCATCTCCGAAATCCATATTGATGAACTAGTTTTTATGCACTGAATTGCCAATTGATGACACATCATTTTAATTTGTAGCGAGAAGAGAAGAAAGAACAATATAAAAAGGGGGCGTTTTATTGAAATTAAAATAAATCTAAAATAGTTTCTTAAAAATTGTCCACTTACCAATAATAAAATCAATCGAAACAATTATTTTTCAAATTTAATTTTCTTTTATTTTTAAAACTTTCAAGTTTAATTTTTTACAAATTCTCTATTTTTCTTTTTTAATTCACTTTTTCATCTTTCTTTCACTGCATTTAAGTTTTTTGTTGCCTTTTGATAAGACGTTTTATGAAGGCAGCTTGTGTAGCTACGGCCAATACAATAAAGTTGTTTTGAAAAGTTACTGTAGGAGTATTAATAAACAATACCGCTAGTTACGGTGGTCTTAAAGCAGTACTATGATTTTTAGTTTTTTTTGCACTATTGGTACATCACCATTTTTTCAAACGTAAAGGCGATGCAAAGCATTTTTTTTATTATATCTTATGCATACAATGGCCACATAGGCAACATCGTTTTTGTTGGGCGCGTCGTCACGCCGTTCCACTTTGCCAATTAATTGTATAGAATATATGCGCATAATTATTATTAGGGTATTACAAAACCCACCTAGCTGCTAGTTTCTACAGTAAAAACGTGATATCGTGTAGGAATGGCCAAAAGAAAAATCAAAACAAACAAGCACATGTAAAAAGTCCAAAAAATTCCATATTTTAAGCACAAGAAAGCAGATAAACGAAAACACAATACTCAATTCACAACCCGTTACGAAATTGTGCATATTTAAAAACATACATTTTTTAATAATAATATACATTTTCAAAAAATTCAATTGTTACTGTTATATTTATTGTTTATTTTTAAACATACATATGTTACTTGAAAGTAATGAAATAAAACACGAGTTCAGCACAGTGCACAGTTCTTAATTTCTATGTGACAGAGATTCGGAAAAAGTCTAAATGTGAAAATACAATTTTTCTTAGCAATAATCTTACATAAATATTAACAAAAGTTAATTGTTTTTGTTTAGAAATCTAGTGTTTTTCAATTATGGTTACTATAAATGCTGGCAAAAACTACGTAGTGCCATATTTTCATATACAATAATATAAAACACAATTGGCATCACTATGCTTCATTTATTGACCTAAAAAAGTGGTGCCCATTGCTTTCTTTTTTTTTGTACATTTAAGCTAAAAACATATAAAGAAATAAAACCTAAATATTTACAATTAATAATAATGGATTTTTATTAAATAGCTTATAGTTTTTGAGTTCTTTGTATCCTTATTTCTTAAAAAAAAAATCGAATATATCCAAGTGGCCGTTTCTACATCGAAAATTTTACCGACAATACACAAATTTTACTTTGAACTTCTACCAATATCTTCCTTTTTTTCTGCGACTGCCATATTTTTCTAAAATGGCGCTTTGTAACAAGACGAAGTAAAAAATAGTGCATAAATTTTTATAAAAATAACAACGAAATTGCTACTAAAATAAGAAAATATTTACATAATTATCAAGTGTAAATAGTGTTTAATATATTAAAATGAAAAAATTTAAGAAAAATCATGAATAAATATGAAAATTTCAGCTAGCAAAAATGACAATTAAAAGTGATAGACGTGATTGATGATAGACAATTTAACAAGAACGCGATACACATACATACACAAACACCTTCAACATACAATACAGTTAAAAAAAGACCCCAAATATAAAAAACGAATCGAATAAGAGGAGGACAAGTACAATTTTCATTTATGCAGTAGAAGAAAAACGTCAAAAAAGTTGATAGTGGAAAAAATTTAGAAAAAAATAAGGGAGCCAAGACGGCGGGCAGGTTATTGTTAAAATATCTAAATTATTATTTTTCTTAATAATTTCGGATTAATTATAAAGTAAAATAATATTAAAATAGGTAAGTTAGAGAAGTTGATTTTAATTTTATGTAATGATAATTTAAAAACTCTTCTTATTCTATATTATTTTTATGTTTTTGTTTTTAGTTCTCAGTGTAGTGTGTATATATTTTTTTAATTAATAAGTGTGAGTCACCATGGACCCAAATTCAAGTCCCTGGCCTTATGCCTACAATCGTATAGTACCAGCGGCAAGTAGTACAACGTCCGCCGAAGATTTTCAACACCCACATTTGGCGTCAAGTGCACAGTCATTACTTTTGCAGGCTCATTCTAATATTGCGGCAAATATTGCAGCCGGTGGCGGTAGTTTTGTGTCGCCTTCTCCTATAAGCGGCTATAATCCAGTTTTCCAACAAATTTATCATCATGCGGCTGCTGCTAGTGCTGTACAACCAAAACCTGCCCATTATGCCTCGTCGGCTGTTAATACACCACACCGCCAATTACAAATACCCGCCACATTGGATAAACAATTGACCTCATTCCAAAATCAAGCTGCTATAGCTGCGGTCTCTTCGGCCGCTGCCGCAGTAGTCAATAATGCTGCAGCCGCAACTAACTACTATGGTGAAAATTCATCGTCAAGTGGTGCTTCACCTTCTCCCACCACCTCCACCATAACACCAACCACCTTAAGTTGGAATACTCCAACAATGATTTCAAATACTTTCTTGGCCATGCAACAGCAACAGCAGCAACAACAGGCTCAGCAACAGCAACAACAAAGCCAGCAGCAACAGCAGCATCAGCAACAACAGCAGCTTAATCTAGCTGCGGATAAGGTGGTGAGTAGTAGTATGTAGTCAGAGTTTAAGTTATAATCTAAATCAAAAATGAAAATTATATCATAAGATATAGAAAATATATCGTATGATATCATGCGACTTTAACAAAACGTCGTTGTATCACTTCATCCAACCACATATTTTTATTTTTGTTACTGCGTTTAATTTTTTTCTTTTACAACTGGACTAACTGTTTATTTTCTAAACTATCGATCATTTCTAAACGAACTATAAACTGAACTAAAACAAAACATGTGAATAATAGAGAACAGTAAGGTTTTAGACAACTAGCAGGCAAAGGACCTTTTACTAACTTGTGATGTCATTTTTTTATAAATTTGTATTTAGAAAACTTAACTTAAAGTGAACATTTTTACGTTAATACTAATAAAGTTAGAAGGATTGGCTGGATATCTATACAACTCTGAGAATAAATGTATAGAAAATTTCTTTTAATTACATTTTAATTTATTATAAAGCTGCATTTGATTCCAGCAACCCTTGCCTACTTTTAAAAAACCTTTAGTAGTACTTTTTCAGATTCGGTGTAAAGTAGAGATTTAAAAAAAGAAAATCGGTATTGAACATCATTAGGATAAAAATAGCATTCCTATGTGTCCAAATAAGTATTTTCCGAAATTAACAATATGAAAATTCAATAAATTAAAGAGAAAAACTATGATAGTTCAAACTTTTAAAACAGCATAGGCGTTTTTAAAATCTTTCGGCAAAGACTCGCAAATTGTTGAGGAAACATTCAAGATAATAATGAGTGTCACAACAAAGTTTATAACTTGTCTCAGTAAAAAAAATATAATAAAAGCCGTATTATTTTTAAATGATCATTTATTTTTCATTATATTTTTGGGAAGTTCGTTAATAATTTCATGCTAATTTGATGTAAGTTGTATTTATTATTTAAAGGTGCAAATTTGTCTAAATGGATACAAAAAAATTCACTCGAAACAAGCAAGAAAGCCTTGCTGTATTTGGATGTGGTAAAGGAATTATGCTTTTATTTTCTTTTTGCCGTCATATATCTTTCATATAATGAATATTATTGATGATGTTTTGTAACTCGTGTTCTTCATTTATCGCAATGTGGGTATATTTTCCCCTCACTAGAAGCCGCTTAGGTCAGTCGCCTTCTTTATACAAATTAAGCAATAAAAATAAAAAAAGCGAACAACGAGCACAAAGCTTGTCACCCAAAGCTTCTCTTATTCTTCTGTGCTCATTTGACGTTCTTTGGTCATTCCATTGATCACTAAACTTAAATGGAGACAGTAAATAACAGTATAAATAAATGAACTTTAGCTCCACCATTCTCAGTACAAGTAAGAGTGCTACATTTGCCTGTGCCTAACGAGATTTTGTTTTTCTAAAAGTTCAGTTTTCAATTAATTAAACTAAAACCTTTTTAGAAAAAACAAAAATGTAAAATATTTTAACCATACATATCTCAACTAATTATCGACTGGTGTGGTTGAATTTCAGTAGAAGCTCTTTCCAGACTGTAAATGAAGGGGTTTAGATATTCGATAGACTTTCTAGAGCTCTAGCAAAGGTGATTTAAACCTTTTTACGAATAGACAAACATTGTTAAATCGATTCCCTTCTGCATAAGGATTAATAATACACACACACACACTTTATGAAGAGAGAAGTGAATATTGCAGAAACCATAAACGGAATGACAAACTTATATATACACTTTCCACCTGAAGGGTTTATTTAGAAAAATCCTTATCTGAAAATGACAGCAAATAATTATTAAATGCTTATTTATGCATCGCATGATCTCAGTAAAAGAGCTAATTACATATTACAAATGTCCAACTCTATACAAAAAAATCGTTTCAAATATCAACTACTGACCGTTCGGGAATCTATTTAGTATTTTATAAAAATTACATAATTGAAGGTTAAGAAGTAAATTTGTTTAAGCACACACATGTTTTGAAAACTTTAGTTTTATTGATACCAATGTAAAGCAGAAATATGGGAATTAATGGAATATTTGGTCGTGCAAATGTCCAGCTCTAGCACGTTGGCAGACGTTTGCTCTTAACTCGCCGATGCAGCACCAAATTTAATTTTTCAGAGGGTCAGTTGTTTATGGGTTGTTCACGTAAACCGGGACTTTCAAAAGGCCGTGGAGAAAATAATCCAGCGGCGTTAAATCACAAGAATAAGGCGGCCAATTGGCATCGCCGAACAGAAAAATTGCGCGAACAGGAAAATTCTCATACAATAACTGATATGTTTGGGTAGCTTGTGGCACCCGTCGTGATAAAACCAAAGGTCAATAATGAGAATATTAGGCAAAGGTTTCCTTGCTCATTTTTGAAAAAATACGGAACAAATATACCGCCTAACCACAAACCGTACTGTTACATCCTTTGCATGTAATTGTTTTTCGAAGACTGTTTGTGGATGCGATCCTTGATTGTGTATATAACATTCCGATTGAAAATTATCTCATTATTATAGATAATTTTGTTGAAAATGCATTACTTTCGTTCAGATTTTCAAACAAACAATTCACAAGTCTTCAGCGAGTTGAAGCATGAAGATGAAGTGAAGCCCAATCATTGCGAACGTCGAGTTGATATTCTAGACTCATTCTCAACAATTTACTGTACAATGGCTTCCCCCCAGGGGCATATAAATATGGTCTTTATAGAATATTCCACTATCTAGACTCAGTGCAACTGGGGAAAAAGGCAGCCCAGTCCCCTGAAGACAGGCAGGTGGTCAACTGGAAACTCCACTTTATTTCCACGGGGATCAGTGACCCGCAGAGTTCATTATTTGTCTCTTTAGACATTTAATAGTTCTCTGGCTGATCATTGAGGTTGGCCCCTATATGGGAGCATCGTGGTGGTTGTGGTTTTGCGGCCCCATAAGGGATTATATGAATTTATGGTGGCCAGGATCATCTCGCTATTAATGACACCCTAAGTGAATGATCCAGTCCAGTGAGCATGCTTGACATGTGTTCTGAACAGGAGTTAGAAAGTCTCCAACTCCTTAGCAAGGTGTGATAGTTTGCAGACCTGCCCTGGAATTATTCAAGTTGCAACTAGGTGGTTCTGTTGCTTAAAATTATGTCTTCGGCTATCTAGGACGTATGTATAACGTTCCAAATTATACAAAATGGTTTGTCCACCATCTGATTGAGACTACATAGTCAGGCGCGGATGTAAAACAAATCACACTCTGTACAATGGCTATGTCCCCCCGGGGGCACATTTATCGGTCTTTATAGAATACTCGACTATCTAGAACTGTGCAACTGGGGGAAAAAGGGAGCCCAGTCCCCTGAAGTCAGACAGGGAGACAACTGGAAACTCCACTTTATTTCCACGGGGATCAGTGACCCGCAGAGTTCATTATTTGTCTCTTTAGACATTTAATAGTTCTCTGGCTGATCATTGAGGTTGGCCCCTATATGGGAGCATCGTGGTGGTTGTGGTTTTGCGGCCCTATAACAGTATAATGGTTATTATGGTGGCCAGGATCATCTCACTGATAATGACACGCAAAGTGAATGATCCAGTCCAGTGAGCATGCTTGACATGTGTTCTGGACAGGAGTTGAAAAGTCTCCAACTCTTTAGCAAGGTGTGATGATTTGCAGACCTGTACTGAAATCATTAAAGTTGCAACTAGGTGGTTCTGTTGCTTAGAATTATGGCTTCGGCTATCTAGGACGCATGTATGACGTTCCAAATTATACAATAGTGGTTTGTCCACCATCTGATTAAGACTACATAGTCAGGCGCGGATGTAAAACAAATCACACTCTGTACAATGGCTATGTCCCCCCGGGGGCACATTTATCGGTCTTTATAGAATACTTGACTATCTAGACCTGTGCAACTGGGGGAAAAAGGGAGTCCAATCCCCTGAAGGCAGCAGGGGTCAACTGGGAACTCCACGTCATTTCCACGGGAATCAGTAAGCTCCAAAGTTCCGTTATTTGTCTCTTTAGACATTTAACTGTTCTCTAGCTGATTATTGAGGTTGGCCCCTATATGGGAGTAACGTGGTGGTTGTGGTTTCGCGGCCCATAACAGACAGGTCAGTTTTATATGGTGGCCAGGATCATTTCACCGTTAATGACACGCTAGGTGAATGATCCAGTCCAGTGAGCATGCTAGACATGTGTCCTGGACAGGAGTTGGATAGTCTCCAACTCTTCAGCAAGGAGTGATTATTTGCAGCCCTGCTCTGGAATCATTAAAGCTGCAACTAGGAAAAACCTGTTGCTAGAATTAGTCTCCGACTTCCTAGGACGAGCATGATGTTCCTATTTATGCAAAGTGGTTTGACCACCATCTGATTAAGGCTCCATAGCCAGGTACAGATGTAAATCTTATCACGTAATGTACAATGGCTATGTTTGCATCACTTTGGCCATTGCGAGTATATAGCCTTAAAGTAGTTGCAGACAACATACTCAGAAGGTGCCTGATTACGAGGAAAAGCTGCTCGAATTTTATGAATTAATAAAGTGAAATTTTCATCATTTTGATAATAAATTTTCAAAATTGATTATCTTGTTCAAAAGTACAACTTTCCACGTTTCCTCAAATTTGCCCACCAGTTGGAAATAATTAACGAATTATAAAAATTAAAGCGTTTACCTGAAAAAAAGTACAAAAAACTATTTTTATTGGCGCAATAGCATAAAATTATTGTATTTTTACACTAACAACCGCAATGAAAATAAAAGAAGAAGAAATTCATATCATTTGAAGTGAAAACTTTTCATTTTGAATTATGTCATTAAAAAACTGGAATAGAGCTATTTGTATTAAAAACTTAGCACGAAATTAGCCGAGTGCCTAAGCACTGTGTTAGCAAACGCATTTACGCAGTCGACCAAGGAATAGAGTCAAAACCATTTATACTTCAGGTTGTTTTGATGTTTACAGCAAATATATTAAACAGAGAGAGAGAGAGAGAGGAAAGAGAAATATATAATTTTATTATAATTTTTTTTATGTTTTCTCATTATTGTCAAATACAAAACCTGTTAAGTATTGATCGCTATACAAATTCTATTGTAAATTGGATCGATATCGAATACCCTTACATGTTTGCTGTTAGATATTATTTAATTAAAAGAAAAAATAAAGATTTTAACTTAATTAATTAACGAATTTAAAAAATTAACTAAAAAAAGTAAAAAAAATCATTTGATGAAATTTCAATAACATAATCGATCAAACATCGCATTTCACCATATAATATTTTTAACTTTGTTGTATCAAATTCAGTTGTCTAAGAAATGCAATAAACCCTGAAGTAACGACTAATAGCAAGCATTGGAACAATAAGATCAATCCTCAGTGAATGCCTATTTTTGGTTTAATAACTGTTTTCCATACTTAAATATTCTAAGAATAGAATTCCGTTGCGCAGCATGTGCCTTTTCCTATTATTAAGCTTATAATTTCGAAAATAGTAGAACCAATTTAGTAAACAAATAAATAATTTTTAACCGCCTTAAGTATATTTTTACTTCTTAATTTAAAAAAATTTAAAACAAATTTACAAATAAATATTTAAGTTGATCATTTTTTTTTATTTATTTATTTATTTATTTACACTACAACCCGATATTAAATTAAAGGTTTTCACAGTGAATATTTTCATAAATAATTGGGCGTTACCAAATAGCTTTCGCGCTGTATTAAAATTATACAAACTAAAACGTAGAAAAACTATTAAATATTGTAACCATATTTTTAAATACACAACAACAACAACAAGGCTGAGTACATTTAATAATTAAAACAAAAGAGTAATTAATGGAATACAAGTGTTTTTAAGGAAATATAACTCCAAATTTATTTTTCAATAATAATCATTAAGCACTAACACAAATACAATAAATATGCCCAGCAAAGAAATAAAACAATTTGTTGTAAATAATTTAAAAATCAAAGATTTTTCTAAATTGTTCATTAAGAATAATTTCCGAAAAATTTGAACAAAAGTCTTGGCTTACATTTAAAATTAAGAAGTAAATATATACTGAACTATTCTCAGCTGTTTTGTAAGAGTGGAGTTTGAAAAAATTAAAATTTTTTTGTTAGGCAAAATGCCGTTTAAAATAGAAGAAAACTAAATAATGTTTAAATTAGTTCTATGCAATTTGATCGAATTAGGAACAGCCAGCAATCAATTATTTTAGGCCCACGACTATCCACAACCATGCTACACAATCGTTCGAATCATAATAAAGAAATTATGTTCTACTCATAAGTTTCGGAAAAAAACAACAATCAGATAAATGAGATGCTACCAAAAATGCAATTCTGATCGCGCAGAAATTATCATTTTATATTTTTAAAAGGATTAGCAATTCAGAAATACCTTAAAAAAATCTCATACACATTTTTTCTTCGCGGACCAGCACTCAGAGGATGACCGCTACACATGCAATGCATTGTGCCAGAACTAGGAAAATAGGTTACGAGTAGGAGGAAAGAGTTAGTAGTGTTTGTGGACATTCAATTTGAAATTTCCTACATTGAAAGTGACTGGAAAGACCTCTGGAAAGAGTTTATTCCACATACGTACTGTTTATTCTATATCCTACATTGCGTCGATGCTCTAGAGAACCAATAGAATTGGATACCCAACTGTCATCAATAAACCTCTTGACCCTCTCCATCTAAAACAACTCATATAGTGCGATTCCTGAGAAAACTCGCTATCGTGATTTTTTAAGGGACATGCCACTTTTGACGACAACGATTTCGATTTTTTTATTTTTTAATCCTAGGTAATTGGAATGTTTGAAGTTTCTTAAATTTAGAATACCGCACTTGATTCCACAGTACATCTTGATCTCTCTGTCTTTCTCAGAGCCCAAAAAGTGAAAGGAATTGATATATCAAATACCTACAAGTATATGGTCTTACCCAAATATATGCCTAAAAGACTTAAACAGAAGAGACTCAAAATAAGTATGAAAAGTTAATTAATCAATTTATTTATTATTTATTTTTGATTTAAAAAAAGACACCATCTTTCAATAGTAAATTCATGCCTTTAATAGGGGCTACCAAAGTTATATGAGTTTATTTATTTATATTGCCTAAAAGGAAGAGGAGAACTGCAGTCCCCCAGCTTTCCTCCAAACTCAAACTAGATCTAGTGTTTGATTAAATGATTTTAAACTCAAAATTTCATCGCCTGGTAGGCTATGACCTTTTACCCACTGGAAAGACGCCCTTTCAGTAGAGGGAGGAGGTAGATAGAGAAGGCCATATAATGACAGAAGAGCTATCTTGAAGACCTCGGTAGAAGTCATATAGAAGATTAAACCTTTTGGAATGGGGCACCAATGAAGTAATTGATCTATAAGTAGGTCTCAATCGACTTGGGTCCTTGATGCAATCATTCTAAGAACAGAAAACTCGACGTCGTGCAAGCAACCTGAAAAGAGTCTTAACGGCCTCAAGTAGTTTTGGCTTAAAAGTTAATTGACAACAAAAAAGAAATAAAGGAATTGATAAACTTTATTTTTTGTTGTATTTAAGTACAAGTGTTGTATTTAAGTAACGCCAGTGGGGCGCGACAAGGGAATTACTTCTAATAAAATTGATGTACCTAAGTTTCAGCTTAGAAACATCAACTTCCTATACTCTGAAGATATGAAAAATTCAATATTCCAAGGAAGTGTCACACACTTCAATGCAGCACTAAAATTTAAAATTAAAACAATGAACAACTGCTTGAAATATTTTTTTTTTTAAATTACAAATTGTATTCTTAAACAGAACTTGCAGTGAGTGCCACCTTTTTAGTTTATAATAAGAGAAAGAAAGTTAATGCTAATCTTTGTGCGTACTTTTTTAATTGACTGTACTTTTATTATTGACTTTGGTACTTTTAGCGGTCAATGATGATCTAAACTTACATTTTCATATCAAAATACACATGTTTAACATAAACAGCTGTTAAACAAAATAAGATTTAATAATTTTATAAAAAAAAACTGGATTTTTGTACCGGTAATTAAGATTTCTGCGATCAGAACCGGAGAGCTTCATATAAGAATATGACGAAAACGTTATAATTTGTATATTGACAATATCAATTCAAAAGTTCCGCTTGTTCAAACAATGTTTTTGAACTAATTGTTTTGTTATACTTAATTTCCAGGGTTTTATACGCCCCGTATCCATTTACCTTACAGTTAAAATTACCTTCCATCCCTACCCACCCAACAATAAGATTTTACTTCTGCGATGATCCTTTTTATTGTTTTATACACAATCTTCACCAATTTCGTTAGATATTCCGCTTTAGTAGTTGTAAAATAAACAGATCTTTTGCACAAGACATATTTTTATTAATTTAAAACTCACATAAGTTATATCTAAATTATATTAAAATACGCAATTTCTTCTTTTCTAGAAAACACAATCGTGTTTTGATAACATATCAAGTTCATAAAAATTTGTGTTGGCATATCAATGATGAATCAATCAGCTTAGCTAATTAGAAAAAGAAACTTAATTTTAAGCTCGAAAAGAATGCAGCTCTGTGTTTATTATCTTAAGTCTAAAAATAATACTTTTATATCTAACCAGTGCTAGATGAAACAAGTTTTTTTGGCTGCTGTTTTTCTAGTTCTTGAATTTTTTACCAAGAGAAACATTGTGACTCTTCCGTTACTGAAATTTTATGTTTAAAAGAATGTCTTAGAAGAGTGTGGGCTTGAAAGTTTTTTTCGTGATTAACATGTGGTATCAACATAACGGTGCCATACCGCATACAGCCAGGATTACAAAAGGATTACTGCGAGACCTATTTCCACAACAAGTTATTTCAAGAAATGCGGATGCGGAGTGGCCTTCACGGTTGCCTGATTTGACTGCTCCGGACTTCTTTTTGTTGGGATATCTGAAAAGGAAGGTTTATACAAACAAACCAGAAATGCTTGAGCAACACAAACAAAATATTCGTGATGAAATTAATAAATTCCGCGTGAAATTTGTTAGAATGTAATGAAAAATATTTTCAAAAGGGCTCCCATTTATGAGGTTAACAGAGGCGGATAATTATCTTACATTGTATTCCATATATAATTGCCGAGAATAAATAAAACATTTTTCCATATAAGAACATTTATTCAAAAATTATAAACAAACATATTCGAACAGAATCGAATATGGGGTGTACAGGGGGCCAACGGCGACGGACGCAATGATACACAGCTCATCAGATCATTCCCGGCGGGCGGTTAATAACAGGACTCGGGGGAACACCACTAACACGGAAAATGTATATGGGGGAAATGGGAACAATATACACCATAGCGGAGGACAACGGATACAAAAAGCGCCTCGTGGATGACATCAGGGGACAAATTGGAACGAACAAGGAACAGGAGAGTGGAAGGGAAAAATGGGCTACATTGACATATATGGGAAAATCAGCGTACAAACTGGCGAAATTCTTTGGAGAACACAACATCAATACCGCATTCGGAACAGGGAACAACCTAGGCAGAATACTACGGAATAGAACAACCGGGGCGAATATACTGGACGAACAGGAAGTGTACAAATTAACTTGTACATGCCATTATGGCTACATCGGGCAAACAGGACGAAAGATTAAGACCAGATTTAGGGAACACATTAGAGACTATAACAGAAAACTACGGGAACCGGAATCAACTCCGGGATCAAACTTTGCGAACCATATATTCGACAACAAATGTACACCAGGACATATGGGAACAACGGTTAAACTGCTTCATACACAGCACAAGGGAAGGAGACTAAATGTATTAGAAGACATGAAAATATACAAACAGAAAACATTTGACGGACGAATAATAAATAAACAGATAAACACTGCTTCGGATACAATATTCGAACCGTTGAAACATTTTTACAGGAAAACAAACATTACACCAACACAAAAACGTTACGCAGGTGCACAAGACCAGGGCAATAAAGAACATCATAAACGTACAATTACAGATTATTATGTCACATAGGAAAGAAAAGGAAAGAGAAAGGGGGAAAAACAACCCCATAGGTTCACACATAAACGAAAACGGACAACAAGCATGATCGTAAAAGGATTTAGTTGGAAAAAAAAGACGAATTAAAAAGGGAGCGACAAATTAAGTAAAAAGAGACAAACGAAAAAGGAGAGAGGATTCAGGTAAAAAAGACAGAAAGTGACGAACGCAATAACACGAAGGGAGACACGAACTATATAAACACAACTGACAATAGAACGCAACTAGTACGAGAAGAACACTGAAGATGGCAAACAGCCGAAACCGGTTTGGTCACAAACCAAATTTGACGATGGTCGACGGAAAACCGTACCCAAATAAAAGTATACCTTCCCGGCGGACACCCTGTATAAAACTTTTTCAAGCTTTGTGGAGATCACACGACGTATTTTCAGTCAAATTTTCTTTTCTTACCAATACGCTCACACTTTTAAAATTTTACCAGATGTGATTTGTACGTAGCAAACTTTTATTCCATAAAATATTTCGAATATTCGAGTATTTCGAATAATGAAAATAAACTGTTTTTTTTTTTCATAAATTTTTTATAACAAATTTAGTTAAAAATTGGGTACAGGCTTCCTCACAGCCTTAATTTTTTTTTGTGAATTGACAAGCAGAATATGTGTAAATATCTTGAATGAGAATTAAAAATATTGAGGTTGTGATTGCTGCCTGCTTAAAGCGCTGCTAAAGGCATTATAACTCGAGATTTGGAATTTTTTTTAGTTATTAATTCGAAGAGGAGGCTATGTATGATTCTCTGCACACAATGTGCATTTCAAACGAGTAAATTTTGTCCAAGTGGAATGTAAAAATCAACAATGCATCATTTAATGCTTAGTTAAGTAAACGTCGGATGTTGCTGTTGTTGTGTACCAGTTCTGTTATTAACAAAATCCTCTCCTGAAGAAAAAAAACTTTGATAGCGGTTGCAATTTAGTTTTGTTACAGAGTAAAGATCCAATTATTAAAAGGACGAATGTTGAGAGTTTTTTTAGCTATATCTAATTTAGGGTATGGAAAACTCTAGGTTATGTCATCTACTAAAGCTTATCGGAAATATGTGATTATTTTCAACAAAAAAAAACCTATAGGTTTGCTTGGTGTAGAAAGTGTGGTTAGCACACGTTCGATTTTGACACATGCTACAAAGCTCAAAAGAGCTGTTACAGAAGTGTTAAGACATTTCCTTTCTTAAACAATTTAAAAGAAAACAAAAAAACATTTTTTCATTGTTATAATAAAATATAATTAAAATTTTGTAACTTAAAGTCATTCTTTATTGTTGTTGTCCTAAGACCATATTTCAAAGTTACATATGTGCATACATATGTGTATGTTTTCGTAGTATATGCATTAAAGTCAAACATATGTACATGTATACAACATAACCCTACAAACGTATCTATATCAATGTTATCTGAAATAATAATAAAAAACAAACAAACATATTTTTCTCGATATATAATTTAGTATTCATGATAATAAACCATAGAATACAATACCAACAAAAATAACAACAACAACAACAAAATAAATAAATTGTAAGAAATAGTAAATGAACAAAACGATAGAAGTGCTTTTCGAGGGTGTTTAAGAAGAAGAAGAGGGTGGGGTGATCATCAAACAAAAAACATCAAAACATATGAATGCAACGTTGTTGTCTTTTTGTTATACACGAAACTATTGTATATTTTCGTTATTACTTTATATGTACAACTAATGTCTGTATGATTGTACATATGCAAGTATGTTTGTTTCCATACAATATATTGTGTTGTTACAAAAATTCTATTCCTTACTGTTCTCTCTGACAATTTACATTTACTTTACACATACACATACACTAGCACACTAACTACATTTAAACTGAAGCATATCTATTCAGCAAACATCATGTATGTATGTGTACTACTAGTATATACATATGACTATTTATATACATACATATAAACACACGCATTTATTTATAATATTCTAACCGTACATAACATTTATGTACGTAAATACATGACATTACATTACATTGTATACATTTACTTTATACACACACATCATACAAATACACATACAATATATACTGCAATTGTATATATTTTTCTCTAAATACATATATATTTTATACTTTATTTTTCATACTTTTAAAATATAACAAAAAATTTTATAACTAAAACTAAAACGAAATAAATAAATTTCTCAAAAATGCCTTTAAAAACCAAAACTTTAAACACAAAAACAAATCTCTCTCTACACATCTCCTCCTCTTCCTCAAAAACTCAACTTAATAAAATCAAAATCAAAACATAAAAATTCCTACTATTTTTCTTTTTGTTAACAAAAACAAAAATATGAAAAATTTCAACAAAACAAAAATAAAAAAACTCAAAAATGATATTAAAACTAAAATGAAAATAAAAACTAAAAAATAAAATAAAATAAAAATACATTGAGTAGCAAATCAAACAAGAAAATACACAATGTACTAAGGCTCAAGTAAAAGCCTACAATGATTTGTTATACCTCACACAATTACAACAACAGCAACTGCAACAGCAGCAGCAACATCAGCAGCAACAGCAGCAACATCAACAGCAGCACCAAGAGGAAGAGGAAACTACGTATTATACAATCGATGGTAAACATTATAAAATTGTACGTAAATCTCAGCAACAAATACAGCCGCAACAACAACAGCAGCAGCAGCAAGTGTTGCATATAGAACAGCAACATCCTAGTCCAGCTTCGTCGACCACCACCCAACAACAATATCCTGTTTATGCCAGTCCAGCTTTAAGTTCGACTGGCAATTCTTCACCAGCTTTACACAATAACACAAACAATAATAATAATAATAATAACAATGTAAATGTTAATAATAATGCCACCACACCACCGCAAGTAATCGTTTATAAAACAACTACTGCAGCGTCCGCCGAATCGCCTATACGTCGTGGTACTCATGTTGCAAACGCTGGTTCGCCTGCAACATCTTCGAATACAGTTGCCTATTCTTCTGTGATACAAAGCACTTTGCAGCAACAGCAATTGCAACAACAACAACACCACCACCAACAACAGCAACAACATGCACAACAACAGCAGCAACATCAATTAAATTTATGGAAAATTGAAGATGCTGCTGGCCAAGAAGAGGAAGATGTTAAAAATGTTTTACAATTGCAGGTTAAACAAGAACATCAAAATTTGGATTATCATACTGGAGTTGGAGGAGTGGGAGTAGGAGTTGGAGTAGGAATTGTTGGTAGCGGTAATGTTGTTATGAGTGATAATCTAATATTTAATTTACCACCCGGCTTGGAAATCAAACAAACTGGTATAAATGTATGTAATAACAACAACAACTCTCAACATTCGCCTACCGTTTTACAACATACACAACATCAACAGCAACAACTTTTAGCACATCAACAACAACAGCAACATCATTTATATAATGAACAAAAGATACAGCAGCAACAGCAACCGGATAATAAACGACGTCAGCATATGATTGCTAACATGTTAATGTCACCTTCTTCGCATACCACCACCACAAACACCACTGCTACGAACAATAATAACAATAATACTTCTGCAACATCTTCGTCGTCTTCCCACCATCATACTTCGGCCACTACGTCACAGATTCAAATAAATTCTAAGGTTTGTATTTTATTATTTTTTTTTTTATTTTTTCAAAAAAAAACTTTTTTATTTTCTATTTTTTCAATTTTTATTTATGAACAAATTTGCCTTTGTTGGTTTCAATTAAAAAAAATTGTTTTTTTAAATTCTAATTTTATTTGGCAAATACATAATTTTTTTCATTTAATTTTTGTTTTATTTTCTTAAACAAACAAAACCTTTAAACATAAAAAATTATTTTTGGGCAAGAAAATAATTTTAATAATTTTAATTCCCAATAATTTCAAGCACTTACTTAAAAAATAAATGATCACCACTTTGTTGTAGAAAAAAGCTCCTACACTCATCAATTATTTTTCCTTATTTTATGTAAATTTTGGACAATAAAATCTTTAAGTCGAAAATAAAAAAACAAGTTATTATTCTCTTTTAAAAATTATTTAATGTTAACAAATTTATTTAATTGTTTGGCGTTACAAAATTAGAATTCTGTTCAAGGAAGTCTATTTGCTTTTTTGAAATATTTTTTTCTTGTTTATGCAATTCATTTAATTGTAGTCCCGTTGAACTTAAATTTAAGTTTATAAAATTTGTGCTTTAGCGCTTGTTTGGACTTTAAACGATATTTATTTTTTATGTTTTTTTTTACCGGGTGATAGCAACATTTTCCTATCCAATTTTTAATATTTGTTAACTATTTTTTTTTATAAACAATTCGAGAATTACTTATTACACTGTGAGGAATTTAATATATCTTTTATCAAATTGGGAAATATGGTTTTCATGTATAAAACACTTTGTAGAAACTGGGTTTTAATAAGGGAACTAGTTTTCTAGATTTCTAATTATTTTTTTCTTCTCTACGCTGGCCTAAGGTTGCGCCTTATTGCGCTGATTTTAGCATAAAATTTATATATATATATATATGTATGTATATATATATATATCGATATGTTAATACTCGGCAAATTTGTTTGTTTATACATAATCGTCTAGTTGCAAATGACCGTTGTCACTTAAGAAGATGATTTTGTTGTAAAGTGTATTGTTTTTGTTCAGTTTTTCTAACAGCCAATTTACAAACGTTAAACGAGTTGAACTTTATAAAATTGAAGATGAAGATCTTTATGCAAAATATTGCTCAAGGATAATTAGTGATGCCCAATTGTTGCGAACGTTGGCGAGTTGATGTTCCAGGCTAATTCACAAGACTTTGTTATAACTGTACACCGGCTATGTTTGCATCACTGGCCACCACGAGCGTATTGCTTTGGTTTATTGTCAGCTACAGTAACGATTAGACTACGCCCAGCGTTCTCAGAAGGAGTTTGATTAGTAAATTTTGACAATTAAGATTCATTGCTGAAGAATGTCCTGTTCCATGCTTAAAAGTTCCTTCCTAGCTTTTTACTTAATAAATGGTAAAGAATGACAGCTGCTCAATTCTTCAGATTTAACCGGTTGAAAACAATTTACGGCTTAAACTTAAATTTGACCACCCGTTATTTCATACTCTCTCATCGACCAGTGCGAACTGTGCGTTTGTGTGTTAAAAATCGTTTTATAACATGATTACTTTTTCCAATTTTCGAATTAATTTTGGTTTTAATAATAATGGTACGCTAACGTGTACCGTACTCTTCAAGCAAAATACCGTATACGACAACGTGGAACTGATGAGCAAGAATACTACGATAAGATCGCTGCTATGATTGAGATCACGAAAACAAACTTAGTGGTGTGAAGTTCAGCACACAACCCCTTAAAAAACTCCATCATCGTACACTAAAAAGAAGATCGATACATTATCGTAGTGTTTATTCGAATCAGTTCTCAATAATGGTGTACAGTATTTTGTTTACATATACATACACACACACACATACACATAAAGAACTTAAAGCATTTTGTATTTTTTTGTGGAGAATGCGTTGGCGTACTGACTCAAAGAGTTTAATACAGAACACTAGTGAAGAGTTTGATAGTGTTTTTCTTTTTCAAACACTGCTTTTGATAGTGAAAAGCTATTTCCTCAGGTTTAGCAGCTGCTATTATTTCACATTATCTTTTCTTTACTTTTTTGTTTGCTAAATATAAATTGATGTCGTCAGACTTTATAATGATTATCATGTCTCAAAGGTTATTTGTTATTTCTTATTGTAGATTTAAATTAATTTGCTTTGCGTTTTATACTGTCTTTTTAAGTCTCTTTCAACTAATTGCTTTTGGCTGTAGTTGTTGTGATTTTTAAAATTTTTTAAATAGTTTTTGTTTTAATTTATTATTGTTTGGCAAAATTTTTATTCTTTGAAAGTTAAGATTTAAAAACGTATTTCTCAACTTCTTTTAAATATCTATTCTATCACTAACTGGCAATTTTGCTATGATGTTAATCTTAAAAAGGTTTAATTGCAGAGAAAGTGGTGCCTCACAGACCAAATCATAGAAAGAATTTTACCATTTAAAAATTCATCTAGTTTAACATATCCTTGTTAATTAGTCCTTTAGCTTCTACACTATAAATATTTAATGGAAGGGCGGGCGGGCTATAAGTGTTTAAAAAACAAAATTTGCTCTCAAAAGAATTCCTAAATGAAGGAAAAATATTCCTTGGGTAGGTTTACAAAAACAATTACAAAAATGTGTTGAAGTAGCCCTAGCCCCAAGCTTGTGCTGTGAAGATTTTTTTCTTATCAAAGAAAAGTTAAGATCATTCCAGCTTTAAATAAATATCTCAGTCTCTAAATTAATTATTTATTTTGTCATGTTTCGTGCAAAAAATTGGCGAGTTTAAGTATTTCACGTTTAAAAGAAAATTGAATTTACAAGTTTAAAAAGAATCGAAGGGGAGCAAGCTGCGTGTATTAATACTTCCAGAAAACTACAATTCTTTTTTTTTTTTGTTAATTTTACAACTTTAAATTAACATAAAATAAAGAAAAAAATTTTTAAACATAATAGAAAACTATACTTTCTTAATTTCTTCATTTAAATGGCAATGCCTCTGCTAAAAACAGACAACTTTCAGTTGGCCCCGGTCTAAATTTGAACAAGCTGCGATATGAGTTTCGTGCTGTTTGATGCTGCTGTTTGGTCTCCGCTGTGTTGTGATGGGTCAACGATTTGGCCATGGTTATTATATGATGCAACAACTCTTCTATATCTGTCTATATCTTCTTTTCTTCTCGAAACCCAAGGTATCGAAACAGCTGCCAAATAAAAACTAAATAACCCAGCTTGTTTAAATTTAGACAGAAGACAATTTGCAGTTGACAGGAGCAGTGTTGCTATTTCAATTAAGAAACGGTCAATTCAAAAAGTTACGGACTTATTGACCTACCTACGAATTATATTTTCCGTCACGTGGAACGACGACTGGCTTTTGATTCTTTCGAATCGAAATAAAAAGAAAAGTTTCTAGATTTGTAACATTTGCATATGCTTTTTTTTGATGCAATTCGCCGCATGTAATTTTCAATAGATTCCGATTAATTAACTGTGTTAGATACAAAATAAATTGTCGTGACCCCGACGTCAAGCTCTTCATTATAAAATATCGAATTAAACCAACAAACAACAACAAAAAAAACTTTAATTATCTTTCTTTTAAATTGTTTTCAAATATTTTAAGAAATGTTTGACTGACTGATATTTAGGGCTTAAGATTATAGGAAATCATAAAATTGGTGATATGTTAAGGTACCTCTTCTTTAGCATTTTTTTTTTTATTTTTTTTGTTAAAGTTTATACTAAAGGAGCTTTTTTCTATATTTGAGAAGAAACGTAAGTTACAAAACTTTCTTTTTAAAAATGCCTATTTCGATCTTGTTCGAATTGTTTTCTTTGCTCTTTTAATGAGCGTTATAAATAAAGACGTTCAAAAACTAGACTGTTTCTATATAATAAATATTTTCCTAATTTAAAAGTCTATAATGTACAAAAATTAAATGAAAAAATAAAAAATAAAATTTAAAGAAAAAAATAAAACTGAATATTTAAAATATTTAAATTTATTTAATGATTTATTTTCATATATACAATCATCTTCCTCTATTATATTGTGCAAAATTGTTTTTTCGTTTGTTAATTTGTTACAAAATTATTTAATTTTTTTTTTCTTCTAAAGTTAAGAAATCAAATAAAAAGTGGTTAAAAGTTACCAATTTCGAACTAACTTCCTAAAAAAAAGATAAAGAAAAACCAATAATTTTGGAATTAAATAATTAAGGAATATTAAGTTAATACAACAAAATAATTATTATAATATTAAGTTTTATTTAATTAATTACAAAATACTTAACAATTTTAGTTAATAACGTAACACACTACTGACACAATTAAATCACATATGAATTTTGTTAATGGTTTTGTTGGTTGTAATTTAATTTATTTCTTTAATTTTTTTCTTGTTGTTGTGGTTATTGTATTTATTGTTGTAAAACTAACCATTTGTATCTTTTTTCTATTAACACTAATTACATATTTAATAAAATATTTTAATAAAAAAAAACATGTATAGAAAATCTTATTTGAACCTGTGACGTTTCCAAAAATAAAATAAAAACTTAAGAAAAAGTATGCGATGTTGAGGAAGATGAGCGTAAGGAAATTTATTTTTTAAAGCAAATCATCTAAATATATTTAAATATTTCCATTTTAATAAAACAAACCAAAAAAAAAAACAAAATATCATTTGTAATAAAGCTTGACGATTAAAAAAAGCGTTCAAGTTTTGTTGTTGAACAAATGAACTAATTAGTTTTTCTATTTGTTGCAGGCTCAAGAGGAAAAACATCAACAACAGCAACAACAGTTGGTGGTAACAAAAACAACAAAGACACCACGCAAGAGACAGCCTAAAAAGACGCTTATAACAAACGATTACGAATCGGAACAAAGTCCTCAACAACAACAGCAGCAAGAATCTTCGGCGGCAAGTCATCATCAACAGCAACAACAACAACAACAGCATGTGCAACAACAACAGCAGCAACAACAACAACAGCAGCAACAACAATCAACTTACTATGATTTCAATAACAAATGGAACACTACGGTATTGAAAACGGAAAATAATACAACAACACCGGCAGTACAGGTGCCGGCTATAAATATACCAACATACGTAAATCCTCATACGCAACAACATGCCCAGCAACAGCAGCAACAACAACAACAGCAGCAGCAACAACAGCAACAGCAGCAGCAACAACAAACGGTTGCCCATCAACAGCAACAACAGCAAGTACCACAGCCAGCACATATGCAATCATCACAAGCCCAATCACACTTGACAAATCTGACATCGTATTATCCAAATTTTACACAACAAATTGCCTCACAATACACAGCTTGTATGCAACAAACAGCTGCCGCTGCGGGAGCCATACAACATACACTCTACAATCTTAATCAGCAAACAGCAGCTGCGACGGCATCATCGACAGCCACGACAGCAGCAGCAGCAGCGGTAGCAGCAGCTACAACGACACACCAACAACAACAACAGCAGCAACAGCAACAACAACAGCAGCAAGAAGAACAACAGCAACAGGCTGCTCAGGAAGCCGCCTCCAATAAAGTCATTGTACCGAATATCGAAGAGGAATTGGAATTTCTGTCGGACACGACACCGAAACAGGGTTACGCCAGTGCCAGTGAAACAGCAACTGTCCGTAACATAAATTCCACAGTTAAACCAACCAATATCGGCATTTATAACCCGAATAGCGTAGCTGGTGATACAGCCGCTTCTAAAGGCGGTGCTAAATCAAATTCAACGGCCGCCGTAGGTGCTGGAGGTTTGGCTGCTGCCACAAATTCAAGTGCGTCAAATCATAGTAATGCTGCTGCAACTGGTGTACCAGCGAATGCGAGTTCATCTTCAGCAACGTATGTGCCTCCGGAGAAGAAGCCGGTTGTCGGCACATCGATAGGTGAAAAGAAAACTCAGTTTATGGACAGTTATTTGAAGTTCTTGCAAGGTGATAGAGAGGAGGACACGGCAACTACAGCGAAAGGCGGACGCAAAAATAACTATCAGAAATCGTCAGGTACTGCAAGCAGTGGCACTGGTGGTGGTGGTGGTGGTGGCGGCGGTGGTGGAGGAGGTGGGGGTGGTGGAAAACGTAAGCAACAACAGACACAGCCAACAGCAGAAGAGGCTGCAATAGCAGCTGCTCACATCGCTGCAATGGATGGGCAGGGTGGCCAAGCCGGTCAAATTCTTACCGGAGATGACGGTCATCAAATCAAGATCTTATCGCAGACACAAATTTTACCTAAAAAACGGCCACATGCACAAATGCAAGCTGCTGCCGCAGCAGCAGCTGCAGCACAATCTTCATCGTCCGGCTCAAACTCACATACAGGTACATCGGTAATACAGCAGCATCCTCAGCATACAGAACATCAACAACAACAGCAGCAGCAACAACAACAGCAGCAGCCGCAACAACATGAGCAATCATTCCGTCCCTATGGACAACATCAACAACAACAACAGCAACAACAACAGCAGCATCATCAACAGCAGCAACATCATCAGCAGCAACAACAGCAACAACAGCAGTATTGTGCGCAGTTGGGTTTTGGCTCTTCATCGGCAGTAGCTGCTGGCTCCAGTCAAGGTATGTTGCTACTTGACCATCAAAATTCCACTAGCCGTAGTTCAATAAATGCTTTCAACAACTCTACTACAGCTCCACATCATAATTCCTCTTCCGCCGCCACTAGTGTACCACACAACAATCATCATCATTTTCTAAATTTTCTATGGTCTTGGCGTTGAAATAGTTTTTAGAGACAAGAGATAGAAAAAGAAATAGATAAAACAAATCAAGACATACATATAAATATATTTAGCTAAATGAAGAAAGAAACACATACTTACGAGTAAAGTCTTCTCGTCCGCTTTTCGTTTTCTCTCTCATTTTCGTTCTTTCTCTCTCGCGCCACATACTTAAATAAAATAAATAACGTCCTCTCACACACTCGTAACAATATCTCTCTTGCTCCTTAAATGTGCTCTGATTATCTAATAAATTCCAGAGCATAAGCGCACTCTCTAAGAGTTAAAATAGAAAATCAAATATCACTTAAAATAAGAGAAATTAGTCTAATGTAAAATGAACGATCAATCTTTCTCTCAAATGAAAAACAAAATCTCTTATTAAATTCAATTAATCAATCAATCACTTGTTTGATAAAGTTTGTGTATAAAGTAATTAACACCATTTCCCTTTTCATTTCCATTTTCGTTTCTTTTATGTTTTTCCCCCCTCTAATTTTTTTGTACAAAAAATATTAAATTCTATTTTAATTAATTGTTAAACAAAAAAAGTCGCATAAAATTACAAGAAAAACAAGCATAAAAGTAACGTTGGACATAAAGTATTTTTTAAATTTTCATTGAAGAAAATAATTTATAGTCAAGTAAATTACTAAAAGAAAATAATTAAAAAAGAAAAACAAGCGAAAAAAGTTATATTAAAAAAAGCAATCAAAAAATAATAAAACTCTTCTATGTAAATGTTGTTTTTTATTGTTTAAATGGATGCAGATAGAAAAAAGTTTTCCTTTCAGCAGGACAAAAAAAGGAGCATGATTGATGATAACGATTATGATGAGTGTATGTATAAATAAAGGAATGATTGATGGTGGTATGTTAGTGGCATATCAAAGCGGAATGTTGGATTGTTGTTGGTGGTTCAATTTTATACATTTATTTAATTTTTTTATACACATTAATTAAGAAAAAAAACGTATTTATTTGCTTCTTTTATTTTTAGTTTTAAGAATTTATTATAATTGACCTCCATTTCAGTTCTATATTTTTAGCAAAATATTTTACAGATTTATCAGGAATTTTGTTTTTGTTTTTTTTTTTTTTACACAATTATTTGTTATAAATTTTATTTTTGTGTTTTTATTAAAACTTCGTATTTGTTAAAAAAATTATTTATTCCTAAAGGCAATAACGACCACAGGGCTAACTAAATCTGGCAGTCGTGATCGAAATTCTTTTCGAATCGAAAACAACTTCGATAATACAAAATTTTCTAATTCTGCTAATCGATACAAATCGAATTAATGCTTTATTTAGTGTTCTAAAAAATCCAAACAAATATATTTTACAGCACTGGAAAAAAAGGAAACAAAAGTCATATGTTGGCACAAAGTAGAGAAAAGTCAGTAAATCAAAAACTAAAATTAGAAAATTAAAAAAAAAAAAAATTAAAAAATGGACCCGTTTTATTTTTGTATTTATTAAAAGACCTTTTTAAAAATTAAAAATATTATTTAAAATTATGATT
Source organism: Trichopoda pennipes (assembly GCA_030448955.1). Lineage (NCBI taxonomy): Eukaryota > Metazoa > Arthropoda > Insecta > Diptera > Tachinidae > Trichopoda > Trichopoda pennipes. Next base: position 6,597,537 of record JASKUP010000175.1, read on the forward strand.
AAGTTAATTTCGTTAAAGACAAGTTTTGTTAGCTTTGTTTTTGATCAGTGTACACCTCAGTACGTGCCTAACAAAATTATAGAGCAAAGAGAATTTTTCCTTTACTTTGCGCTACGTTTTAGTATCTATTACTGGTGGGCCAGAAGGGTTCAGTTCAATGCTTCCAAAATTGGGTAACTCTTGCTTTTCCTTACGTAGAGTTTACCAGTATTCTCTTTGCTTGTTTTGTTAGGCCACAAATTTCACAAGAGGCTCCTTTTGACTTCAAATGCTAAAATTATTATTTTTATTCATCATAATAAAAAATTTAACTTGTATTTTTCTTTTTTATGATTCTATGTTCCAAAAAAATGTTACTCTAAATAATTTTAGACGTGCGAGTAAAAACTCCAATGCTTGAATTTAAACACTCAGACACTATGGAATGCCATTACTAGAAATTTCGATACTGACTATTCGATGACGAATCAGAAAATCCTTAACACAAAAGAACTAGCACGTTCGAGCAGGAATTCGCTTGTATATGAATGGCAGAATTTAGAGCCTTATAGTTGTTGTAAAAACGCTTCAACTTTTAATTGATTTATTTATTAATTGTTTTTTTTGAAAATTTACTGTGCTTTTTCTTTTATTATTAATTTTAATTACATATTTTTTTAATGTAGAGAACTCCAAGTTACAAATTCTTGGCGCTTCGTCAATGTCTAGAAATTTAATTTTGTTGACCCTATTGAGTTTGGCCTGAATCTCCATCCCGGAATTTATAACTCCTCCCTGAGCTAAATTATTTCAAACCGTTTTCCTAAATCGCAAAACGCTAAACTTGTCAAAAACTTTTTCGAACAGTTCACGACAGTTTGAAGCCGCCGTAATTCCAGCGCTTGCGATTATATCCCCAATTGTAATCGATATGCATTTGTCAATTAATCTGCAGCGTTGCAGATCTATAGTTGGAAAATCGATTTGCAAAAGACTGGCGACAGACAGTTTGAAACCTCCATATTTCCAGCGATTTTCGATTTTTAAACATATGTTTCGCATTTCAAATTATAGTCTCCAATTTCAAGCGATATGCATTTGTCAGAACATCAGCATCTCAATTAATCCAAAACGGAAACCACAAATTAACTGTCTCCTGGTTTTGTGACCACATAATGAGTTGATAAATCGACTTGCAAAAGGCTCTTCATTACGTTTTAATTGCTCTTCATATTTTGCTATAAACTATAAGATATAGTCATAGTGTGCCAAAATAAAATGCGTGACAAAGTTTTTCACTTGTCGTCCCGTCCGTCCTACTTTTACGATTCTTTTAACGTTTTCAGGCGCTCAGGATTTAATTTCAAAGTTCTTGTGTGGCAATATGTCTCACCATAAATTTCTTCTGAATGAAATATACGATTGTGTAGGACAGTCAGATGTGGTCTCTAAAATACATTTTATAAATTTTTCTGCTTTTTAATTTAAGGAATTTGTATTTCGATTTTTAACAGATATAGAAACAATCTCACGTTGTATAATATAAATTCCAAAATGACAAATTAATTATCCGATCGATCGTATTTGATTATTAATGTGGCAACATTGTGCGCATTAATTAAACTGTTTTCAGACATCAGTTTTGTTTTAGCATGTGACTTGTAGGTTTGAAAATACAAATGACAATTTACATGTCTGACAGATGACTTAGAATTGTTTTGTTCAAACGGAGACGTATAATTATATCTGTCATTAACTGTTTTGTATTAAAAACAACAGATCAAAATAGATAGACCTCACTCTAATTGAAATTTTATTAGACTTTTACGCAAAAAATATTCACTTTAATTTAAAATTTTTACACTACTCTGTCAATGCCTTTGGGACATGTTATTTATTGTCTACCCCATATCTCTAAGCTATCAGCGAAAGTCCTAAAAGATCCTAAAAACTGAAATATAGGCCTGTTTTACAAAATTACAACTTTCAAATAAAATTTTGTAAAATTGTAGCTTCTAACATGAAGAAACAGACAGGTCTTTGCAAAACATTGGATAAGTATATCCGGATGAATGCTGTTTACCGCGTGAATAATAATCATTATCCTAGAAGCATTCAGATTACCATATGATAGCAATGTCAGTCAATGCAAGAAAGAGGTTGGGTAAGTGAACATAATAACTGCTATTGTAATGAATAGACGTTTGCGGCAGCCAAAATGGTGTCTTCTTCACGTATATCTAGAACGATGTTAGTAGCAATTCGCTGGATTCGTATTAAAATATGTATAATTGCCAAAAAAAAAGCGAAATTTGCAGCTTGTAAAACAAAATCTGGTCATCGGCAGTGATAGCGGGACGTTTAAAAAAATGTACACTCTTTTTTACGGTCATAGTGGCAACTGTGATTATAAAAACACAGCATACAACCTTCCTTGTGAATAAATTTCTCTTCTTATACATCAAGAGACACAGATAATTGAGCAAGAATATAATAGCTAACTTGAGTGAGATATTTGAAATAGAGGAGTGATCTAATGTCTCCTTCGTCACTATTCTTATCTTCTTATCTAGCGAGTATTGCATACTTTTCAAAATGTAATCCATTAGATTCCTCCTGGTCGTAACTCCGAGAGCTCGGAGTAAGCCGCAGCCCTCACTCCTTGCTAAGGAGTTTGAGACTATCCCACCCCCGGTCCAAAACACACAAGTTTAATAACATTGCAGAAGACAACCGCAAGCATGCTCACTGAACCAGGACCATTCATTGTGTCAATTGTGAATGATCCGACCAACACAACTAAAACGAGCACCGCGAAACCACAACCGCCACCATGCTCCCGAAGGACCAACCTAAATAATCAGTCAGAGAACAGCTAAAAGGCTAAAAACCAAAAAGCTGAACTCTGGGGCTTACTGATTCCCGTGGAAAGAAAGTGGTGTTGTCCAGTTGGCTCCTGCTATCCTTTTAGGGGACTGGTCTCCCTTTTACCCCCGATGGCAAATGTAATGACGGTGAGGTTCCATCAAAACATCAATGGGCCCCCGGGGGATAGATTTGTCGTCACAGTTTCGTATGACCACAGCTAGCAATTGGTGAACTACAACTATTTGCCTCCCAAACGCTTGTGAATAGTTTGCTCCAGTCAAGCTAAAATTACGTTTCAGCTTTTTACAGGCCTAAAAATCAATTTGACATTGTGAATCGTTCATAAAAAAAAAACGTTTCCACTAAGAATCATCAAAGTCATCAAATGCTGCAAGTAAATCATACGATGTTCTGCGAGATGTGTTGCAATGAATTCTGTTACCACGATGTCATAATCTTACTGGTTACATAACATTTTTATAGCATTTCTAATTTTGAATTAAGAAAGAAATATCTTTCATATCGCCACAATCTTTTGATACTAATCCAACTATCTGAAAATAAAAAAAAAACAATAATTCCTTTTTCTAAAAAAAAATAGAACCCAAACCGTGATATTTTTTTCAGTTGTGGTATGAGGTTACCGTCCACGGTAGGGTTTAGACCAAAATCCGGCTTTGAATAAATCCAACTGCATAGGCAGTGTTGCAGTGGCATCTGTTGAGATCGCTACGAAAGCTATTAAAAGATATTGCAGTCGATCCCGCCATAAAAACGAGACTGATAATAAACGACTGTTATAGAAATTATCACAACTAGCGATTATCTTGGGTGCTTGAGATGTATATTCAATCTTTGTACAACAGAACTGGTTTATACGTGTCTCTTGATTAGGAGAATTATTGAGTTCTAGCTGCTGTGGCGAATTAACACTTACCTCCACGCTCTTCTCTGTGCGCTGTTTCAACATGTTTTTTTTCCTTTTTATTCTCGTTTAAAACTTTTTTTCTGTCGTTTCTACCACTCTCGCCTTCTCAACAGGAAAAACATATAGGTACCGAATACGGAAGTATTTTAGGCCGCTATTTTACATTTCTTGTTTTTTTTTTTTTGTTATGCTGACCTGCTGTTGGTCGTCTAACTTAACTAACCTAGCAAACCCAATCTTATAATTTTGAAAAGAATTGCTCTGTTCCTAAAAAGTCTAGAGATGGTCCTCTGATTTAACTGTGTAACATTGTATGTCAATTTTAGATTTATTTGCAAAAATATTTTGTGATTGTGCCCCACTGTGCAAGTGTTTATTAAAATTAAACAAAAATTCTGTTTTCATTTATAAATAGTTTTTTTGAACAACAATATTTTATTTCAATTTCAGTCTTAAAAAAATAAACAATAAACAAAACCAAAACCAAAATACTTTCCTACGCATATAAAAATGGTAGGAAACATAACATAACACGTTAAGTAGAGCTGTAGTAGAGGATTCCTTACTTCCTTCCACCAAATTAGAAATGTAAAAGTTTTGATTTGTTTTTTGATTTACTGAAAAAGTTATTGATATTTTAGATCCACTAAATTTACCACCAAGGCGTGAACAATGTTTGCGTAAGGCGAAAACAAATAGCATTGCTGTATTGGGCAATACGACCACCGCTGTTGCAACCGAAGATGCCATGGCAGAACCTGATGAATTTGCAGACTCTGATACAGATCCTGTATGGACACCACAAGAAGATGATGTAAGTAAGATTATTTTAAGACTATAGAAAACAAAAACCAAACAAAACAATTTGTTCACATCAAAATTGTTTGATTTCAAAAACAACAAACAACTACAAAAACAAATACTAAAATACTTATAACGAACAAAATAAAAAGAGCGAAGATAGCAAAGGATTTAAGCGTAAAATAGCAAGACGTACTAAAAGTTCACCACGCAAACATTTTAATCAACCACAAACACAGCAACAACAACAACAACAGCAGCAGCAACAACAACAACAGCCTCAACAGCAGCAGCAGCCTCAGCAACAACAACAACAACAGCCTCAACAGCAACATCAAACGCAACAACAACAGCCACTCCAGCAGCAGCAGCAACAACAGCCACAACAACAACAACAACAATCAAATGCCATTGTTAATAATGATGGTTACACATTAAATCACGATATTGCTAGCACTTCGAGTTATACAAATTCATCAGGCGCTGGCGCCGCTTCCGACAATTTTAAGGTAAATTTTATTAATAACGCGCGCAACCATTTAAATATTTTTAATATTTGTTTGCTATATAATCGATATATGTCTGTGTCTGTGTCTCTGTATTTATATTTTAGACCGGTGACTTTATAGTTTTACGTTCAGATTTAGTTAACGATTGGCCCACCATTTGGCAGGTTGATTCTAAATGTATATTACAAAAATATGAACCCTTTTATCAAAATGGTAAAATGTTTTATCGTAATATGTCCAAGGTAATTTAAATGAATTTTATTTTAACACCAAAAAAACAACCACAAAATATATTTTTGTGTTTATCTTTCAAAATTAAATTAGTATGCTTCCTGGAATTTGGAAACGAAAAAATTATATTTAAAAGCTCCTGTACGCATACAAGTACAATCTCACACCGAAACTATAGTAGAATTTTTACGTTCCGAACTTTTGGCCGATGATACCGAACAGTTTATTGAAAAAATTATGGAAGAATATTTATCGTATCGTGATCATTTTGAAATTTATATACAAACAATGATATCACAAGTACTAGATCCTAGTTTCTTTTCGGAAATAACACGGGAAAAAGGTATGTTATCATATGAATGTTGGTGTCAATTTTTAAATTAATTTGAAAGCTTTTGCAGATGAATATTTTCTAGGCAGTGTACGTGCCATTGACACAATTATGGATAATTGTAAACGTAAATTGTTATCGATAACTCCATGGACACGGAGCATTATTGCTTCAATAGAAACCTGGCCTAAATGTCATGTCTTTACCGAATGGGGTCAAAATAATTTGACACAAAAGAATTGCGCTGGCTGTCATCAACCGGGCATATCGGTGCGTTTTCTTTTATTCGGTCACACCTATAATTCAAACACTATGCAATCAATACCCACAGATGCACGTATCACATATGAAAAGGTATTTGGGGAAAAAAGATTATTTTATTTAAATTTGATTTGTATTATTTATTTTTGGTTTATTTAAGGATATTTTATTGTGCCGGATTTGTGCTGCTCGTGCTGATATCTTTCATAAAATTGCACATGAAAAATATAATTTATATATAAATTGTTCACGTCGCGTAACTGAGCTACAACAAGAGAATCCTAGCAAAACTTCAACAGAAATTCTAAATGATTTACTCGCCGAACATAACTGGATAGATGAGGTAAATTTTAAAAGTCAACTAAAATTATTCTATACGATACGTGACTGTGTGTGTGTGTGTGTGTTATTGTTAAACACAGGGTTTTTACCTACAATTTGTAGAGATATTTTCTTTAAAGCTTTCTTGCATATGGCTTTGGAAAGTAGAATTAAAAACTTAAAACTTTAAAATCTGAGATAAAGGTAAATAAATAGCATTTATGTGTAAGTGCTTTATATATCTCACATTTAATCTTCAAAGACAACTTGTAGAGATGTTGTTTACCTTTGTAGTTTTGCTAGATTTTTCGTTATTTTGACTATTTTCCCCAGAATTGAACGATTTTTTAAAATAAATAAAACTGTCAACAAGTAAAATAGATTAGCGCTTATAGCTTTGTGAGAAAGCTAGGATATTAAAGATTTGTGGGAAAACTAGCATATGATTGTTACAAGTATATAGGACACTAGACGGCTGGGTATTGCGTAGAACTGATTGTTCTTATAGGAGTACTTTGCAGTTGCGAACTATTCCATCACGTGAAAAATTTTTGATCCTTTCAAAGATATGCCAAAGTGTCAAAACCCTTTTTAACCTAACCTAAAATATTCAGGCAGGTCACAGAACTTACTTCCATAGAAATTTTTTTCGATTCCGCAAACAGAAAACAAAAAACTTAAAAATTATTCAAAATGAAAATACTTTCAAATTTTAGAATTGTATATCCTTAAACTTACTGGGAATAATTGGGTGTAATATCAATTCATCCCGCGTCAAATTTGGTTTGTAAACAGACCGGTTTCGGTTTTCTCTTTGGCACATATCCGAAACCGGTCTGTTTACAAACCAAATTTGACGCGGGATGACGTAAAATCATACCCAGTTAAATCAAACCTCGTGAAATCATACCCACATATAATAATTGTATTTGTTTTCTTGTTAAAATCAGGCTTTTTAATTTGATTTGTGCAATATTGCAGCATTAAAATAAAAAAGTGGGAATTCAGCATTTTTTTTAAGAATGAACAAAATCGAACGGGAATCTGAAGAAAGTACAACAAAATTGATCACAATGGTTAATACGAAATTAAAACCATTCTAATCGTAGTATGTTGCATGCCTACTATAGTTATATATGAACAGAACCATTTTCTGTTGAACATTATACAGAAATGCCTCCTCTTGGCAACAATTTTGTAATTTTTAGGCAACTGTTTAAAAGCGTTTTCAGTCTATGTTTGGAAACTTTTTCCAGACCAGTTATCGGAAACCACGTATGTAGAAAATGTATTGGATTCTCAGTCCAGTAGGACCCATACAAATAAGATCACAAAAAACAGCAAATGACATTGATAATCCATGTGGTCTAAACTGCATTTTGCGGACCGTTTACTGTCGGTAACAAAGTATGCAAAAAAAAACTGAGATAGGATAAGTTACTCAGGCCACTTTTACTTAATACCATCCACACAGATAAATACGAGGAAAAGATAATCTGACAGGCTGGACTTTGCTTGGTCAAGTCATGTACATGTATTTTTATCCATAGCAATTATTGTTGGGGAAAAACGTAAACAAAACCGAGTGTCCTAATTTTTGTTCAATACGACCCACACAAATAAATTTGCAAAAAATCTTTAAATGACTACTGTATGATAGGCCATCCATCGTCTATACTATATGCTGGCATCAGTACAGAAAAATATAAAAGACCCTAAAAATAAAATATATAAATATTTATTTATTTTTCCAATTTTTAGGCCGATCGATCAATTTCGATTACGATTTTGTATCAAATTACCAGGATTCTATTTGCATTTCATCAGGCCACTATTGTTGACTTTAAGGATAATTGTAAATCTAAACAAAAACTTGTTTAGGTTTTATTAACTTGGCGCAGAGAAAATGGTCGGTTGGCTTAGACCGATAAACACAACCGAAATTCCTAATTTGCATTGCCAAAAACAATTTAATGCCAAACAAACATTTCGAAAAAAATCGCCAAATCTGGCAACTTTAAGTTTAGTACAATTTATAAGAGAAGAGAGGTTTAAAAGAGAAAGAGTGCAGCAAGTTTTAAGAAAAGCACTATTTCGTTTATTAAAAAGAACATTGAGTGTGTATGAGTTCAGCCAGCATTAAAAGATTTTTTTGTCAAATATTTTTTATTAAATAGAAAAAGGATTTAAATTTGTTAAATATTTTCAAGCATTTAAGTTAATGAGCAGAAAAAATATGTTTATACAAATATATTTTATTTCAAAAAAAAATACGAAAAATCAGTATGCACCTAAACGAATGTGTACAACTGTATATTATTATAGATTAATCTATATTAATGTTTTTGTTTTTTTTATTCTTTCAGCTTTTCCGCAATATGCGAAATTCTTGGGCAGAAGTTGAAAGTCTTGAAAGACAAAAACGCTTTAGAGAAGTTTCACAATAAAATGGTGAATTTCAAACGTGGTGGTAAAAAATAATTACAAACAAATTGTGACTTTCTATAATTTAACACATACTCATAATGGTCGTGTGTGGATTATGCTACATATTCCTTGCAATATACAAATAATACAAAAATTAAAATAATGAAAATAATATTAATTAAAAACAAACAAGATGATGAAATAATAAACTATTCAAAGATAAGTTTTATTTAATTAATAATAAATAATAATAATGCTACAATATAAAAAGAAAACAACAATACATCTATGTATAAATATAATAAATATACATATACATAAATACAAATATAATATAATAAAAAAATAAATATATATATATTTTAAAATGCAAAAACAAAAAATTAGTTTTGCTAATTGAAGTTGAGTAAACAAAAAAACAAAATAATACATAAAAATAAAATAAAAAAATTAAAATTAAATAAAAATTAACACTTAATTTACTATTAAACAAAGAAAAAAAAACTTTAATAATAATTATTAAACTTAAAATTAATTTAGTATGCAAAAATTAAAAATTTTTGTTTTGTCTAAAATAAAATCATTTAATACTTAATGTGTAGTGTATAATTATGCATATGTTTAATTAATTAATTAAAGAATTAATAACTTTGAATTTATACACTTGGAAATTGAAAACAAAAATAATTTTTTTAATTGTTTTTTCATTACATTAATTACATTATTATTTTTTTTAAATTAATTTTCGTATATATATATATATTTTTTTTCTTTAGTTGTATAAAGTTAGGTTTTTCTAAACTAAATAACAATATTATTAATAATAAGAACAGCAACACATACTACATGATTTTTTGTAAAGAAAAAATAAAAATAAAAAATAAATACATACGTACACATTTCAAAACATAAAAATTATTAATTTACTTAATTACAACATCAAAAAAAAACTATTTTCATTGCACACGGTCATATAGTAGGTCATTCCACGATTGACTAATTTTGATTTATTATTAATTTTTTTTGTTTTTAGTTAATATGAAACTACTTATTTGTTCAAGGTGTTTTATTTACTTTAATTGTGCTTAATTTTGTTCAAAATACTTATTTACTGAAAGCAATCAAATTCTTGTTTATAATTCTCATTCAATCAATTTTATTTCTAAACAAGATATGCGTAAAAGCTACTGGTAAATTATTAAAGTGGTAGCGTAGTGTAGCATATGTTTTTACTACTTTCTAATGGATGGGTAAATTTGAGGTTAATTTGTCAAATGATTAAAGAATTGAGCTGTCTTCCTTTGACATTTATTTAGTAAAAAGTTGGGAAATTTTAAGAACGGAACGTTACACTCTTTAACAAAGAATTTTAATTGTGAAAATTTACTATGAAAATGGTGAAAATTCCACTGTATCACTTCGTAAAATTTAAGCAGCTTGTCCTCGTAATCAGGCTCCTTCACAGGTCCCTCAAAGTATTGCAGCTGACAAAAGATCAAAACAATATACTAATGGTGACCGGAGTGATGCAAACATAGCCGCTGTACAGCAAAGTATTGAGAATAAGCTTGGAACATCAATTCGGATACGTTTGTAACAAATGTGCATTACGCTTATTTAGTTCAATTCGTACGGAAATTAAAGCCGACTGACCATTGTTTACGTCAAATGTTTGAATCGTCTAAGCGATGTAATGAGCCTCATTATCAATTGGGTTATATTAATCCACAGACAGTTGTCGAAAATTCATTACATCCAAGGAGAATGACCGGCCCGGCTTGGGGACGGGTTGCAAAGAAACGCTATCAATGCGTATTCCCCGCGCTACCAAACTATGATAGCCATTTGTTGGGAACACAATTGGATAATGGCGACTTCAGCAAGACGGCAGCATAAGCCACACAGCCACCCAAACTGTTCAGTTATTGCGTGAAAAATTTCAGGTTGCGCAATTTCTCGATTTGATGTTGTTAACTGGCCGTCTCGTTACTGTGATTTAACGCTGCTGGATTATTTTCTATGGGGCCATTTAAAATACCTGGTTTATGTAAATAACACATAAACCACTGACGCTCTGATAGATGAAATTTGCGCTGGTTTTGCTTCAAAATTTTGTAAAAAAAGAGCAGCTGTGCTAGAGGGGATATTTTTCAAAAAAAAGTGTGTGTTTTAAGCCATTTTAATGCTAATTTTTTGATGACGGATAATATCAACACTAAATTATGCTTTTTTTTTAGAAAATAAATATTTATAAAAATAAGCAGTTTCTTTTAATTTTTCTGTTTTTTATTTAAGTAAAACATGGGAGTTTACTGTTATAACTCTATAACTTTTTGTTTATTATTTTAAGGCCGTTAAAATTATGGATGTACGAAAATTTTAAGATTTTTTAACTACGATATCATTTAATAATTAAATGAGCAATTTACAATTAGGATTTTGTGCATACTTTTGGTCATAATTATGAAAAAATGTTATTTTTTTTAATTTATAAAATAAAAATTATAAATAAAATTACAAATGTGGGGCTACAGAAAATTATTCATCTGTTCTTTTAATTATTGACTCTAATACGGAGAGTAATTGCAACCCCACTTAATTAGTTAAATAATAGTTCAAATTAAAATATGGCGACCTTCGCCAGTTGTTACAAAGTTTTTGTATTTTAACAATTAAAGAATTTGTAAAAAATCAACAATTTAATTTTAAAAAAAATTTTACAGGAAGTGATTTTATTTTTAATAAAATAAAACAGCTCAGCCGAACTATTCGAAAAAGATATGCAATATGTTTCTAATCCTTTAGAATTACCATGCTTACTGTGAGATGTTTGCTTTTTGAAAATACTTACTATTCCATCCTTCAGTCGTACTTGGAGTAGGGTGTACGTTACTGGTTTCAATTTTTTTAGAATCCTTATGATGTTCCTTCTTAATATTTGAATCGATTTCAATTAGTTTCTCTGCATCCAGTGTCTTCATAACGACAAAAAGATTGCCAAATGAATTTACAACCTAAACGAATTCGCCTGCTGCCGGTTGCTCCACTGACGATAAATACACTTCTTGCGATGGCCCACCACCTGTGATGTTAAGGGTCTTCTTTTATTTTGGCCACTTTTTTTTCATTTTCTCTCTGTTTTATTAACATTACCGATAAATAGGCAACGTCGCCATGAGACTGTTAGGGAATACCAAATTAGTATTGATGTTATGTTGTGATGTTGTCGTCGCCAAACAGAATAAGGGTGATTATTTTTGTGTAGGCCTTTTGTTTTTAAAGTTATTGTAAGTTAAGAAAGAGTCGTTATTGTATTAAAAATCTTCCAATTGTCAGCCATTTAATTTTCAAACCACCGTGATTTTTGCAATCATAAACTTCGTAGTTCTACCAGATAGTACCTTTAATATTATCAAATAATCCTTAGTATAGTAGAGCAACTTTTAGTTTTAACAAGTTGTTATTATTAAGAAGATTTATTTATAACGATTTATTTTCTTTGAATAAATTTACGGACACCCAAAAATCTTTACTCTCGTGATGTTAACAAACATCAAACAATTTAACCGTAATTTTCATTTCTTTGTTTTTGAAACTGGTTTCTTTTAAAGAAATGCAACGCTGTGTTATATTTATCACTTAAAAATATATTATATTTTATTTTTTTTAAATAATATAAACATGGATTTTTCAATGTTTTTTCTTTTAATTCAGCAAGGTGCGCTAAATTTTAAACTGTGGAGTGGGTATATATTTAACAAGTGTTTTAAAATCTTGAGGCCGGTATTTTTAATTTTATTGTTTTTATAGTGCAATATTCCAAATGTGATTTAATCTACAGTCGCAACGCGTAAAAAAATGTTTATGAATAGTAATAATAAATCAATTGTTTAATATGGAATGCCCTCTACACATAAATTTATAATGGTCAGCAAATTAACACAAGCTCTTTATAGGAGAAAATAATGTATATATTTTTCTTAAAATAATTTAAAAAAAATACTTAAAATTAAATTAAAGTATTTAAAATTAGCACACCGATCGATTGGAAAATTAAAAAAATTGATCTTATAATGGAAATTATGCTAATTGTTGACGGAAACAATTTTCAAAATGTTTTTTATTATCTAACGAATCTAAAATTGTTTTTTTTTTTTTGTTGGAAATTTTAAATAATTTATTTTTTTCATCTGCAATTTACCATAATTAAGTAAAATAATTTACTTACACTTAATCCTAGCCTGTAATTTTCCTTTTTTCAATTTTCAAATATTTAACCGAATTGCAACAAAATTTTGTTTAGTGTTTACAGAGTTTAATTCTTAATTTAATTCTATTAAAATAGATTTTAAAATCAATTACCCAAGTGCTAATTAGACTTACGATGACTTGACTTTTATTTAATTTTCTACAAAAATAACTTTATTATACAAAAGAAATCTTTAATTAATACAGTGTAAGTGATAAGTCCATCGGCATGAAAGTGTTGTCATCATGGCGACATCCCCTAACTTTTAATTGTATTATTTGTTATTGTTGTAGCGAAATTAATAATGTAACTCTTGTGAATTTTGCAAGTGGGCTAATACCCAAGTAAACTAAATTTGTTTGCTTAAACCACACATTCGAAAATGATTAAAGTTATGCACAAATCTAATTAATTGGACAGCCTTTTATTTTAAATATGTACCGTTGCGATTTATTTCACATAATTTTTATGAAAAATTCAAAATTAAAACAGTAATCTTAGCACTTGGTGCTGCCAAGTCTTGCACTGACGATTAATGTTACAAAACGCATCAACGTGCGGGATTGAGTTAGGCGGCTTAAAAATCGCAAAATTTAAAACTTTAGCCTGAAATATAAATTTTCCAACATTTAGAACAGGATGCTTTTTTTGTTTTTTTTTTTTTTTTATTAAATTATTGTTGGTGTGGTACTTGCAGGATAATTAATTTCTTTTCAAGACATGTGCTAATTTTCTGACCTCTACTATCATACTCACATTTTTTATGTGTAAAACACTCAAGCTTACAGCTAAACAACTTATGAAAAGATTTGTTGTTAATGTTCTGAAATTGCAAGAAATAATTTAAGAGTCTTTGAATTATAAAGAGAACAAAATAGAAATAATTTTTAAATAATTCAATTATTATTATTTTTTACATGTTTATATTTTTATTGAATTACCTGCAGAGTTTTAATTATAAATTAACTTTGGCGTGCTATAATATTATTTTTTTACCATAATTATCTTTTTGTAATTATTTAATAAAGTAAAGTGAAATAATATATAAATAAAAATATACTTTAATAAATAATAATAATAAAAAAGCACAAACAAATTATTTAAGATATGTATGTATGATGTAAAACACAACGACAAATTTCGACTTAAGACCTATAATTTTTATAAAAATAATTGCAATTAACCAATATTATCTAGCATTTTATACTTTTCTAAATCTTTAACTATGCCACACATACGTCGTTTAAATATAGGCAAGGTGCGTTCAGATAAGAACTCATGTTCTTCTAAAAATTCTAAACGTTTGCTGGTGGCATTATTTAAATTTACTGCATCATTTTCATCTCCTTCAATATCAGAATTTTCAGCAGAGGATATTTCTCTTATAGCCGTGGCTATTTCTTCTAAATTTGGTAATTCACTGGTATTGGATATAAAAAATGGTATGGCAAAGGCAGCCATGCAAAAACCATAAATACCAAACTCACATAAATGTTGTAGAAATACTGTCTTTGGATAGATTTCTTCTATATCGTGTCCATAATATTGTATATGTTGTGTTAAGGTTAGATGATAAATATTCATAAATTCCATAAAATGTTTATTGCGTAAATCCCTTTCGGTACAGGCATAAAGATAATGTACCAAATCTAGTATAGGCGAGGCATAGCGGGATAATTGAAAATCGACCAATTTTGCGGATATGGCTTGTTGCTGGTTCTAGAAAAAAAATTATTTTTAATAGGTATTAAAAAAGCTTAAAAATAATATTTAGTGAGAAATTCAATTTCCTTATAATTTTAATTTCCGTCTTTAATTAGACTACATAATTTGATTTTATTTGATACGAGTTTTTAAAGTAAAAACAAAAACAATTTAATTCAGTCATTTATTTCTTTTAGTCGCTTTTTCTCTCTCACTCTTTTATAAAAAATGAAAAATAACTAATCTGTTTTCAGCTTTGTAAATTTGAAATTTTGTTCACATTGCTAAAATTAAAAAAATGAATTGTTTTAATCGGACTAAATCGGTTAGCAGTTTTGTATGATATAAACACATCACCGTTTCATTGGCTATGCTATTTATACTGAAGATCATACTGAATTATTTCAACCAATCACATTTAAAGTAGTCAACACTATATCTGCTTTCGCATTGGTCATAGATATCAACAAGAAATGTGTGTTTATTTTTTTAAACAGTGCTGTCATATGAGGGGATTTGTTCTCAAATAAAATGGGGATAAAAAATAATATTTTGAGAGTGGGTATTTTCGGGGATTTTTAAATTTATCCCCAGGCAACTGTTTTAATTATTTTATTTAAAAACAAAAAAAAAACACTATTTAAGATTACAGTATAAAGAAGTCCTACACACGTGTTTGAAGTAATAAAGTTTCAATTAATGTCTGTTTTTGACAATGAATGCAAATAAGCAACAAAACGAGAATTATTACAGACATTGAATATCCAAAATAATAGTATTATTATCAAGGGAATATTTGGGGATAAAATAAATTGGCTTTTGAATTTTTTTACGGTTAAAAAATATCAATAGAGATATTTGATTTGAAAAAAGATCTGGCGGCTCTGTTATTCAAAGTTTCTTGTTTTGTATTTCGCCAGTACAGAGCATTATTGATAACTATTTCAGGTTGTTGAAATATTATCATACTGTTATTATACTTAATGCTTTGCCACTCTTCGACCTATCTAAGTTAATGGTTTAAAAATTTTTATATATTTAAATTATTAAGAACCATGTTAGACAACTAAAAGTTGTAGGAATATGACGAGTAAAATAGCAGCTCGGTTATTGTAAATTATTGCCAGATTTTTAATTGCAATTAAAACAGATAAAGCAGAAATCCGTTTATACCGAACAAACAGCTAGAAACGACAAGAAAAAATGACAACAGTAGATTTGCCTTAAATTTTGGTTTCCAAGGAAGTCATTTCTTATAATAAGAAAAATATTGTATTAAACTGTTGTATTTTTTCTCAATAAAATTTTTCTTAGCAATGTTTCGGACAATAACAGGTTTAAAATTTTTTAAATTGATTGAATAATAAAATTGTGTTATACGCAATAGTATTTCAAGAGCTATTATCAACTATTTTTCTTACTAAATAACCAATCAAATAAGGATATTATCAATATAAATGTTTCATAGGAACAATTGAAATTTACAAAAGCTGGACTTCCAAAAATATTTTATGAAAAAAAGTTTTTAAGCCAAAAAATAGGTATATATTACTATTTTTCCCAACGACTATAATATCGTTTTAAAATTAAGCCAATTTTAAAGCAATGCTTAATGTGTTGAAACTATTATACTTTTCCTCCAAAGCCCTTTAAAGAGTTGGCGTAAACTGTATTAGTTTTTTTTTTTAATTTTAAGTACATAATTTTAATTTTTAATATTTTTAAAATTTTTAGGATTTTTAAACCAATTATTTGAAAGAATATTCTATAAAAGTCAAACATTGTTGCAAATAAGAAAATTTAATGTTAATAAATTTAACTGTTATACTAATTCACCTACCAATAAAATAATTTAAACAAAACTTTCTCAAAAATAAAATCGATATAACAGTTTTACAAGAGCAACCTTTAGCGTTTAAAACAAAAAATTTCTGTACTACTTACGTTATATTTATAAAGTATATTGTTATTCCAAAAATCTCCATGGCATATAACAGCATATGGAGCCACAGCTTTGCCGTCTACACATTTTAAGCAAATTTCTTTAAAGTTATTTTCCAGTTTTTCTAAAGCTTCCAATTGTTTTCTCGTGGTTTTGATGTCTTGCTCCAGCATACGTCTTGTAAGTCTTATGTATTTTTTACCAAATTCCACTGATATAGGTTCCATGTCGGTAGTGAAAAGATTGTCACCCATTTCATTAATTAAAATTTTAAAGAGATCAGGTTTGCGATATTGTAGAATAAATGACATGGCATGCATTTTGGCAATGGAACAAAATGTTTCACATACTAAATCGTAAGTGGGCATATTTGTACGAGCATTTTGTTGATAACCACTTAAAGTTAAATCTTCACAAATAATAAATTCATCTTCTAAATCTAAATTGGCATAAAATAGTGCAGGTACCACATTAAAGCTATTAGTTATATTTGAAATCATCTCATTATCACAATTTTTATTGTCTATACTCTTTAATTCCCATAATCTTTCTTGCTTTAAATTTTCAAATTCTTTAAAAACTTGTTGATATATAAAAACTTCACGTTTATACATGTCGACAATGCGAGAGTGGTCACGAAATGCTGGATTTTTGGGAGATATTTTTAAAATAGTTGTAAAACTATCAGACACTATATCGTTTTTCGTTTCCTCGTTAGTGGTGGGTGGAGCTTTTAAACGTACTTGGAGTATAAAGCCACACGAATTCTCACCTCTACCCGACACAGAACGAGCAATCATTTCATACGAGTGCATATTTCTCTCTAAAGCTAATTTTTTATAGGCAGCGAATATTTTTGGTGAGAATTTTGTTAAGTATTCAGTGTTGCCAGTTATAATGAGAGCAGATTTTTGATTATGATTTAAATCATTGTTATTTTTATCTGCCATTTTATACACTTAATATTTATTTTTAATAAATTAAATTTTTAATCACAGTTGGAATATTTTATTTAATAGCGGAATAAGTAAAAGCGTTTTTTAAACTAAATTTCTATTGTTTACAGGTCGAAACTTTCTAACCAACTGTTATGGTTTGCACTTTTGTGCTGAGGTATTTATAGTTATTTAATAGTTGTTGTTCTCTATATGCTTTAAATTATTGAAGAGGGCAGCAACAAATAAAAGCTTCTCATGTTTTAATAAAAATCTCTTAAGAACTCAAACTACTCAAAATTATTTTTTTATCTCAAACGAAAAAAAAAATGTTTTGGTAAGAATAGTTGTTTTTTACTGTCTTTCTTTAAGTTATTCAATACAGGAAATAGTTAAAAAGAATAAATGATAATAATATGAAAGCTAAACACGTTACTGCCTGTAAATTTGATTTTAACGGTTTTGCAAAACAAAAATATACAAATTTTTTTGCAAAACATATAAAATCAGGAAAATTATAAACTGTCAAACTGGAATCAGCTGTTAATAAACCACATTTTTTAAAAACTAGAAAATTTGTTTAAAAAGAATTTCTTTTATACCTCGAATAATATTTGAGTTATTTTTATTAACGAGCATGAAATTCAGCCCCATAGATATGTTTGTAACATGTAGATGTAAATTTAGTTGCATCATCTCATCAATACAATTTCCTAACATAGGCTGTCAAAAAGCAAACTCAATAATTTTTTTTTCTTAACGTAAAAGTTGTGAAATAAATAAATAAATATAATTCGCTCCAACAGAATTAAAAATAGATTGGCAATTATGAAATATCAAGAAATTTATATGGGTGCGTGTTCTCTTGCTTAATTTAAAAACACTAAAGGCTGGGGCACATAGAATCCGTCATACGTTGTATTTTTCAACTGACAAGTAAGTTGAAATACACGTTTTCTTATCAGCGTTGTCACAATCAATACGTCTCCGTCAACGCAAAGTACGAAAGTTGGCCAACATTTGACTTACGTTGAGTACTTTGACATTTTTCATTTGATTCTTCTTCTTGTTTTTTTCGCTCTATTGTAGTAAAATATTTTTAAAATAAATTATAAATAACAATAATAATAATAAATAATGGAATAAATAGTACAAGTTACCAATAATAGAAAGTCTAAGATGTAGTCTAACTCCATTTCAAATGTGCACTTTAATAAAACTTTGCTGCAAAAAAATATAAAATAAGAAAAACAAAAAAACAGCTGATTTCTTATCCGTCAACAAAGTACTCATTGTGTCAACCTCATCCGTCGTTACTTTGACTTCAGTTGAATACGTCAAAGTATAACGCATGACGAATTCTATGTGCCCCGGCCTTAATACTGTTATACTGCCGGCGTTCAGTCATATATTATATAAAAGTTAAACGCAGCTGTAAACGCTCTGAATTTTTTTTTTCAATGTAATGCTATCCACTTTGAAGTAATAGCAATATTTACCGTTACTATAAATTATATTTACTTTTGTTTTTTTTGCATTAAAAATAATTTGTATTTTATTTATATTTATTTTTTTTTCTATATATGTATGTATATTTTTATATAGAACAAATGAACATCTCAGATTTATTAAAATGATTTAAATTGTTTGAATGTCAAAATGCTGTGAACTTTTTCATGATGCACTATTTTTCACCTTGGCATAGGAATAAAGTTATTGAACTTAACAATCAAACGGCTTGTATGTACAAATATGTATATGTTTGCACTTACATATATATATGTATATATATATATATGAGGCGGCATTAGTGCAACCACAAATAAACATATAAGAATTTAATGCAAGCATTAGAATAAGATATCTAATGCATATGTACGTACATTATATTATTGACAATTATAATAAAACTTTTATTTACTTAAAACATATAGGGTGAATTTTTGGTGCTTGCGTTTTCACTGTAAAAAATTCAACAGCATCATAATTTAGATCTTCGTACTTGACTTCTTAGCACATCAAAATTTTAAAGGGTTCAGTGAAGTGTATGCCACACTTGCAAGTTTATTATATTAGAGTATGGAAGCTTTAAAATACATACGTGGTCGAGTCATTAAGACAGTGGGTTTTTTAATTTCTTGCCTCTAACTGCGGACAAAACTTGAAAAAGTTGATTAACTTATTTTGTATTTGATACTCATTGATAACAGACTATAGCATTATTTGAGGAAAAAATAAAAAAAATAAAGTTCGGGTGCCCATAATCGGCCACATTCCACATACGCAATTGTGTTTAAACTTTGCGGGACTGTTCGGCCTTTTTCAGTCGTAATGTGAAACTATTTCTGACAAGTTTCGTGGATCCGTGAAAGAAACACTTCATACAGTTTTCAGCTAAATCGTTACTCATATCCTTGATTATGATATTCCAATGGATATTGAAAAATCGCAAACAAAAATAGAATAATAATAAATATATTTTCTAAATTATTCTGAAAATCACATGATTTCAAATAATTTATGATTTTTAAATCACAAATGTGGTTTGATGGTGTTCTAAAAACCACAAAAGTTTTAACTTTTCGGTGTGATTTAGTCTTTTCGAAAACACAAGAAACAGCTGATATTTTATTTGACCTGGTGACATTTTTTATATATGTATATTGAAAATTAATTAACGTTTTAGTCAAAGTAAACAAACATTATTGTTTTTGTGCAATTTCTGAAAAATGGTTGGCTTACATTTCCATAACATCTATAAAATCAATAGTACCCCATTGCCGTTTGCGGCTATTTTGTGGGGTTAGAATTATGGGAATAAAACTGTGTGTGCTTATTTCGGCATAACTACACTAGGGACGGTGAGTTTGAAATTAAGATTGTGTGCAGGTTATTTATTTTAAAGAGTTATTAGTTTTAGTTGGACCATGGATCGTTGCTATTATCTTTTTACCAAAATTTCACGTCTCTTATACATTCCATTGAAGCACAGAAACCGCATAGTACTGGCACCTGTTCATCTGTTTGCGACAGTATGTAT
This sequence comes from Trichopoda pennipes, assembly GCA_030448955.1. Lineage (NCBI taxonomy): Eukaryota > Metazoa > Arthropoda > Insecta > Diptera > Tachinidae > Trichopoda > Trichopoda pennipes. Next base: position 6,618,063 of record JASKUP010000175.1, read on the forward strand.
TTATTGAAACGTCCACCACCTATTTTACCATATTTTTTTTATTGTGAGACAAGCGATGCTTTTCACTCAGCTTCATGTCATACAATATAAAAATGATTTCTATATATATTTTTTTGTTTTGCGATCCCGACTCACAATACACCCTTCACCTCTTCCCAAGTCTTGGGGCTGCTCCATAAATTTTGTACAAACATTTACCTGAGTCTTTATTTATGTGGTCTCCTAATAAAAAAAAGTATTTTATTCAAATTTTCTTTCATATTCCGTTAATATACTTACGTGATGAAATTTTTGTAGTTTTTTAATTTGAAGCGCAATCATTTGTGAATTAACAAAACAAAGAAGAAGTAGCAGAAGTTCAAACAGAAGCTGTCACTGTTCCCTGACAGCTGACAACTAAATCGTAAGTACAAAATTGCAAATCAAATAACAATATTTCTTGCAATATAAAGAGCCTTTAATTTTATTATTATTTTTTTTTAATTATTAATAAACTGGAATTATGCGTGAATAATTTTCTTTCATAAGACGATGATTTTGAAAACCCTAAGTAAGGTTATTCTTTTTCTGATTCAACAAGTCCAGCTGTTAAAAAAAAATCAACCTATATTTTATTATTATTAATATCTTAGGGGATGTTGTTTGCAGGGCAATAAACTTTTCTTACTAAAAGCTACAATAAAGCTTTCTTTACTTACTGTTTAAGTAAAATATAATACACGCTCAACTCTAACAAAAAATAATTTCTATTACTATTTGAATAACAGTAGTGTCCCTTTTTATTGTTTTTTTTCTAAATGTATTCAATGTTAAGTTTTATTAAATGAATAAAAAATCATTTAGAAAAAATTGCCTTAAAATGTAACGTGCTGCAACAATTGAATTTTATTGCTTTTTTGTTTGTTTTTGTTTGAAATTTAATTTGCCCTTGAGTTTGTGCATTGACCACATTTGTTCAGATTTGTTTTTGGTTGATCATGTTCAACTTATAAGCTTTTATCGCAGTACTCTCTTCATTATAATTATTATAGTTCTCAGTTGCAGTTTTAGAGGTTAAGATAGAATTATTCTAGCATTGGTGTTAAATAATTTTGTTTTTCTTTTAACAAAAAGCTTTTTAAGCTATTTGTCCTTGAATGAGTGCAAAGCCATTTGGAAATATTGTTGGTGTGTGTTTTTCTTTGCAATCATTATATTATAGTTTTAAGATATTTGTTATTGCAAACATGTGCATTATTTATAACCATGACAGTGACATTTCGTTAGAAAATATTTCGTGCATATTTAAGTAGGTATGTAAAGCTTTTCAAATAGAAATTTGTTTATTACAAAATAACTTAAGCAGGAAACAAGCCTAATTTAAGTGTACGGGAATATTTCAAAATACTGCAGCTTGATTGAATATAATTAACGCCGTTAGAAATTTCTTTTGACGATTAATTTCTTATAGAAGAAAATTTACTAAATTGTTATTGCAGTGTTCTTTACAACATAAACTATTTTACATTAAAATGAATGAGTCATTTTGTTAATTCTGATTAAAAACACATTAGTATTATTTACAAATTATATAGGGACCTACCGTTATTTTAAAACAATGTCGCCCGTGATTGAGTTTATTTTCTATTAGTGCTTAGGTCTTTCGTAATAAGATTTACATTTGCCGTAATCCCTTATCAGATGGTAGTCAAGCCAGTGGGAATGAAAGGCAACGTCATTCACGCACTAGGAAGTCGAGGACTAATTCTAGCAACAAGACATTCCTAGTTGCAATTTCAGCGGTTTCAAAGCAGGGTTGCAAACCACTGAAGAGCACGAAATTATCCAACTCTTGGTCCAGAACACATGACTAGCATGCTCACTGGATCCGGATCATTCATCCGTTGGTGTTATTAAATTCATACGGAGGCCGCAACACCACAACCACCACGATACACCCGAATAACCAACCGCAATAATCAGTCAGAGCTAAAAGGCTAAAGGGACAATTAGCTTTCAGTTGACACCCTGCTTGCCTTCAGAGGAATGGGCTCCCTTATACCCCCAGCAGCACAAGTCTAGATGGCTAGTAATCCATAAAGATTGCTAAATGTGACCCCGGGGGAGAAGTGCCTAGGTATATAATTAATTAGAAATGCGTGCTAATAAAATTGTCAATAATTTATTACTTTCGATTCTTTATTATCTGCTGACCCATACGCCAGCAAACTGCAAAAACTGAAAAACGCAATCATAATTAAGTATTTACGGAGAACGTAATATAATTTTTAATGGTTTCTGAAATAAACATCTAATTTGTAAATTTTACTAATTACCGTTAAAAAAAATTCGGTATATGATTGTACGAGTAATAACAATTTTAGTTACAACACACACTATAATTATAAGTATGATTTTAGTAATAATACAAAATCAATTTCCGTGTCGGTAAAAATTTACAAATGTGTAAATATTGCTGGAAAGTAAAAAGTGTCTTGAAACTAAAAGAATTTTATCTAAAGGATCATATAATTTTATTTGTTAAAATAGAAGAAACTTTCACAAAAGAGGGTTTTGCTTTCACCTCAAAAATGGCCATTGTTATACTAATTTTTAATAGTGATTTCTTAGGGTCTTACACATAAAAAAACTAAGAATGAATTTGGCTAAAGTAACGATATAAGCATGGTCTGTGCAAGGCCTTCGACACAATTTAACACCAGTAATAACCATTGTATGTAGTTGTGTGGTTTTAAGTAATAAGCCGTACTCTACTCAATTTTTTCACTCGCGCCAAGTTCATTTTAAGGTATGCGTAAGTATATGGATGTTTTTTTGGCTGCAAAAATCCTTACAAAATTTCTACAAAATCCTGTGGTTAAAAATTATTATTTGTTTGTTTTTATGAATGCTATTTCAGTAGGCGTGGCACTTTTGAAATTTTATATTTATTAACAAATAGATAGATGAAGACCCATTAGTGGTAGAGTATAAGATTTTTGAGTTACTTCCTTTTATATTAAAAATTTTGTTTAATTGGAAGCATGACTAGTGCTTTAAAATAGGGTCCTCAACGGCACAAACAACTCCAGCAGAAAACTGCATAACAAAAATAAAATATATACATATGTATGTATATTTGTGATCTATGGTGTTCTTTGAGAGATTTAAACTGACGCTAATTGTATATTTATTTATTTAATTTGTTTTAACCAATAAATGTCAAGCTTTTTTCACTTAGAAACAATTTTAATTTTAAAAAATAATACTGGAAAGTAATAGTTATAAAAACCAACTTTTTAAACAAAGTTGCTCAACGACTGCACACTTAATACAGAAAAATAAAGCTTTCGCAAACAACGTGCCTAAAAAGCAATACGTAGAGTGTTTTGTGAATTTGTTTTGCTTAGAAGTTAAGGTCAATAATCTATTGGTAACAAACGCATTATGTGGTATTATTTAATGATTAGAATTTTGTCCTTGAATTCAGTGCATTGACCACATTGTTTTTTGTTTTGGGTTTTGTTTGTTTATTTATTATAGTTTTGCTTCACCACGTGTTGCTTTATCTTTTTTACTCTCTTAACTGAACATTTTTTGTGCTCATTTGAGAGAGTGTAGAAAAAGAGTTATTTTTTTGTAGAATTGCCGGCCAACAAAAAATGTGTTGTTTATTTTAATTAAAGCGTTAAAATTTGTTTACGTTTTTATTAAAATCGTAAATTTATTTTTTGTTGAATAATGACCAAAATAGTTAATTTTTTTATTAAACTTTGTGGGCATCTTTAAAAACATGAAAACTTTGCAGATCGAAAATTGAGCATGGGTAAGCGAATAAAGTTCTTATGAAGGCGAAGGAAGACTAACTATTTTTATTTATTTTTACTTTTATTGTATTTAGAAGAATCCCTTACATAGAAGAAAGGTGTAACTGAAATAAGCAACTTTGACCGTACAGAAAAAAAAATTTTGTTGAATATTTTATAAGAAAAACAAACTGGGCACACCTGTGAACAAATTTGTCAAAGTATTTGTCTTAGAAAACACTTTCCTACTTTTAGGACATACGTGCGTGCCGTCATTGGCAGTTCTAACGACTAAATCTCAAAGCGCTTCATGGCCTTTAATAGCACTAGAAATATATTTACAAATGATGCACTACACAGTGTTCAGAACAGGGATTTACTTTGGGATAATATGTAAAAGAACGCTGGCAGAATAACGGAACTAATCTATTTAAATTAATAACGATCCCAAACAAGAAGACGTGAGTTCATTATTATTGGACATTCGTCAAATAAGCTTATCTAATTCGAAGCGAATTAATAAAATTATAAATAATTTTTGTAATTAAAAATTTTAGAAAACTTTTGCACTTTAAAAAGCAAAACACAAATGTTAATGCTATATACAGTGTACAGTGGTACAGTAAAGCACGAACTTGTGTTTCTAAAGAAGCAGTGTACTAACATTAACAAGAAAATTAATTTACCTAAAAAATGTACTTTCTTTTACAGAACTTACATCATAGTACGTATTAAGGATAAATATAATTCTCTTAAAAAAATACTTTATACTTCAGAAATGCAGCGACTATAGCAGACAAATTTTCAATGTTGTTCCTTTCCATATAAAAAAAGAAATAACAACAATAGTCATTATTTTTTTTTTAAGAATATGTTAATAACAACAATTATCGTTATTTTTCATAAGATCATTTGAATCGTGTATAAAAAAAATGTGCATTAAAGGCGTTTTAAAGATTTTTGGTATTGTGTTAATAAAATGTCAAGTAATAAATATTTATTGCATTTAAAAGAAAAAAAATTTAGCTGATTTAAATAATGGTAAATCCGTGACGTCCATCGCAACAAAATTCGATATTAATCACAGTATTATATTCAGCATTATAAGCCGCTTTTGTTCCTCAGGCTCGTTGGCTACTTTATTAAAAAACAAACGAGTTAGCCAGGCAAAAAAAAATAAATAAAAAGATTCATTCACAACGCCACAGTTCATTGCTTCACAATTGCAACTAAACGTTACTCTAAAATCATCCATTAAAATCTTATAAAAGGGCAAATAAGTTCTTTATTTCACATAAAAAGGGAGCATATAAATTGGACTACTACACAATGGAAGACCGCACTTTTCTCCGATGAGTGGAAGTTTAATTTGATAGATTCAGAAGCCTCGAAGCACAACGTATCAAAACACGTTATACAAAAGTTACTGTAAAACATGGCGGAGGTAGTGGTGTTGGTTTGAGAATATTTTTCAGATTATTGCATTAGCTCGATTCATAGAATAAACGGAATAATGTATCGATTCATTTATAAAGACTTCCTTCCAAATGTCATGCTTTCATATGCAGAGCAGGCATTAGCACGATAACGACCCTAAACACAATAATAAAGTGTGAAAGAGTGGTTCGTTGGCAACAAAATTAATATTTTATAGTGACCAGCATACGGTCGCCGGATCTCAATACCAAAAAAAATCTACGGGAAATTGTAAATCGGAAGAAACGTGGAAACTCCCTGGTTCTAGAAAATAATGGAACGCCACAAAATTTTTAATCTTTTTACCACGTAACTATAAACTTTAGTTTTATCGCTATTCTATGTTTTAAATAAATATCAATGTTATTTTTGTTTTAATTTACAATTTAGCTTAAAAAACATATTTTTAATAAATAATTACAATTTAATTTAGCTTTTTAACAATTTGTTGAAGAGTAGCAGCTCATGCTTCAGTTTCCTTCGATACTGTGTGTGTGTATACAACCAAAGCAATTAAAAAAAGTTGGAATGTTATACATTTTTAAGAAGACTTTTATCGAGTCAACCAGACTTCGAATGGTTTCGCGACTTATTTTGTTTCCTAAAACTATTGCAAAGCTATTTGGTGCTCAAAATTTTACAGGAAATATCAATATATTGCTATATCCTGGCATTCACAAAGAATGTTTAACACAACAAAATACACATACAAAAATTGTTTAGTAATATTTCATCAACAATTTAGTTTTTAAAAAAATTACGAAAAAATGTTTAATTATTTTTTATTTTAAAAAATCCAATCCAATAAAATCAAACATACATACATAAGTATGCATGTGACCAAAAAATTTAACACTCACAGCTACTTAAACGACACTTTCACTTTTTTATTTAATTGTTATTGTAATTTTCGAAGTTAAATATCATTTTGAACCCATTTACTTTGCTATTACATAAACCTTGTTTTAATCAAAAATTCATTGAACTTTTCCCTTTCTTCTTTAGTTTGTATATTTTTGATAACTACTTTTTCAGTAGGTCTTTTGGTTAGTTGGTCATAAAAACTTAAATGAATTTACAAAAGTGGGTCACAAAATATTTTTTTCTTCTCTTTAAACGTGTACAATATTAATCGAGGTAAGTCAATGAACTTTTAGCCGTATGCAAATAATAAAAAAAAATCTTTAACAAAAAGCAAGAGATTTTTTAACACACCTTTTATTATTATTATTACAATTGAAGAAACATATTGTTTTTTTTTTCAATTGAACAACTTTTGGGGGAACATGCCATATTTACGTGTTGCCTTGTGTAAAAAATCTGGAAGAAAACTTTAAAAATTAAAAATAGCTGGAAAGACTTTCGAGGGAGCCTTAAGCTTAAACGAAGGATGCAGCAACACAATAATAACGAATAGACTTTAAGAGCTTATAGGTATTTTCAAACATTCTTTCTTTATTGATTTGTTCCGAAACAAATTTTTAATCCTCCGTCAAACATAAAATTATTATTCCTTTTTTAGTTTAATAAAGATCTTGACAAGCAAAACAACTAAGCAGAAAGGTTAACGGATATTTAAGTACTAATATATATAAGGATTTATTATAACTATGTCTGGAAAAAAATATCGGCTAAAAGCTCGCCACGGCTTCGGTGCATATCTCTTTCTGCAAGTCCATATCTTCAATGACTTTGACAATTGAACCTTGTAAGCGTATAAATTTAAATCTTTATTCGAAATTCACATCAGCGATGCTCGTAAGATCTTCCCTTTTTGGGCACGACAATGAGTCGAGGTTAACGATTCTTCTGCTATACTATCGCGAACACCAGCGAAAGAAACTGGACAAGCATGCACAGGTGTTTTCATATTTTCTACAGACCTTCTCCCGATTTTAAACACATTTGGTGGACTATGGTAGCGAAAAAAAAAATCACGACGTGAATTCGTTTCCATTGAACGCCCATTTTCGCAAAAGACCCTTCATTGTGTACCCTTTATTGTTAAATTTTGCCAAACACTGAAAAAAATAAAATGCCACATTAAAAAAAAACATGAGCAAACGGTAAGTTAAATATAATACTCTTATTCGAAATAGTGAATCTAGAATTCCTGTTCTTTAGGGGATACAGTATTCTAATTATCTTGTTATTTTTATCTATCAACCTTGGTTCATGTCCCTTAGATCCTTAAATTTGAATTTCAGATCTAATATAACTCCTTGGCCTTTAATTTTATTAGCCCAGCCTATGGAGTTATTGTTGCATAAAATTGGTGTTGAGGCAGGTAATGCGGTTCGCTACGTTTGGAAAAGTATATTGTTTGAGTCTTGTCTATTGACATAATATTCCATTTTGCAAAATGTTCATAGGCTTCTGCTAACGCATTTTGAAGGTTCGAGAGTATATCATCAGGTAGTGTACCTGAAGCAAGGATCGCCGTATCATCAGCAAATAAGAATATACATATTACATTAATTTAATGTGGGGAAGTCGGTGGTAAATACGTTATATAAAATTAGGGAGAATCTCTATTTGAGTGGAATGTACGTAACCAATATATACTTCAAATATACGATTAGAAAGAAAACCTTGAATTACTTTAATCAGATGTATTGACACTGTGCCAACTGCGCAACTTTTATATCTAAAAGTACCAGTAGAAATTCGATTATTGAAATACGATGTTACAAAGTTTCATATCCGAATGAGTAGCTACACTGTATTATGTTGCATGCGAGTAGTTAATATATTATGTAAGTCAATAAAGTCTGTAAGATCAGTAGATTTGGTAGATTTTCTTATAGGATTAAAAATAGGTTTGATTTAATTAAATAAAGTCAAATATTGAGTATTTTATGTGTAATTTTTATATTTGATTTACTTCAAAATGGATATAAGTCCATTAAAGATCATCAAAAGTGTAAATTTCTTTGAAAACTGAGCTTTTCAATTTTAAAAAAGAAACTGTTGTTTCTTTTGAAGAATTTGATTTTACGGTATTACGTTTATGGTAGTTTCGTATAGAAGAAAAGTTTTTAATCAAACACTTAAAATCAACAAAAATTATTTCTAGACTACAATAAATTAGAAATCTTGATGGCTCGTATCTAAATTCTCATTTAATTTCGCCTTGTTCAAAAAATAAATACGAAACGAAAATATTTATTCTGCCGAAATTTGTCTTGTTTTGATTAATTGTTTTTATTGTATAATAACTGCCAAGGGGTCATTGACTTTTAGGTATTTACTATAACTATTTTTTTGCAAAACCCCAAAGTAAAAATTTAACAATTATCAACTGATAACAAACTTTGTCAAGAATGATTTGATTGTTATTATAAAACGCAAAAATATAATTTGACCATTATAAATTTAGGTTGATAACAATTTTGTTTTATTGCTCGAGTCGTACTTTTGCCTCTACGTTAAAATAAAAACATTAATGAAAAAAAACTCTTTCCGAAAATTTGCAAAAAAACTGTTTATACGTTTCGCTTCTAAGCGAAAATTGTTTTTATAAAATCCTGCAGGTTGCCAATATTAACACACAGAAAGGATATCATGCACAGAGGTGTATTGTTATGATTTATTGATTATGAAAATATCTTTTAAAAGATCCTTTGATTTGAATTTGAAAATATTTTCTCTTATTACAGACGATATAGTGTAACTTATAATGGCGACATATTTCAGAAACGCATCCTTCTAAACTTCATTAAATATTACTAACAAAAATCAAAAAGATTTTTTTACATAAAAGGATTGAACCTTCTTTTCTATATTTAAACTTAACTTTAGTATACTTAATTTATTTCAAAAGTAACGGGTATTATTATTAGTTACTTTAGCTCTTTTGTCAACAAGTAAGTGTGGCATCTTGACTCTTAGCAATGGGTTCCTATTCCTTAGTGAATAGCAGTTTATAACAAAAAGCAGAAAATAAACAAAGTTAATGAAAAAACTCAAATGGAAATTTTTAAAAATTTTTCAGTTTATTAAATAAAATAAAAAATAACATTTTTTAATCGTATAACAAAATAGTAATATTTAGATATACAATATGTCTAACAGTAATACCGATACAGGTGATACTTTTCTATCTAATGAAATGAACCAAAGTCTGCCTGAAGTTTCCCCTGTTACCGCCGGCATTTCAATTTCTACAGCTGGTACCACAACACCCAGAACAAAATTAAATATCTGTAACATTGAGCCTATTGAATGTGTTACTCTTATTAGCGATGATTCTGACACGGAACCTTCACCTAAACGCAAACCAGCTAGTGGCAGCAGTTTAAATAGTAGCAGCTTAAAAAAATGTACGGGTGATGAGGATTCTAATGACGCCCAGCGAGCAGCCGATGAAAGACGCACGAGTAGACGTAATAAACCTCGTGTAGATTATACTAATAAACAGAACACTACTAACACAAACGATGAAAAACCATCCACTCCTTCCAGTTCAGGCAACACATCATTGGCCACAAGTAATAAATTGGATACTAAAAATAAAAAATCTGAAACTGTCAAAAGTCCTTTTGCCAAAGATACACCTGATCCACGTGAGGCTGCAGCAGCTGCTGCTGAGGCTTATAAAGAGATTTTAACAGGACTCGAAGGTGCAGCCTTCCAATCACGTTTGCCATTCGATAAAATGACTTCAAATGAAGCAGCTTGTTTTCCAGATATAACCAAAACCGGCCTTGTGGCTCAAAGAGTGTTTCTAAATATACGTAATCGCCTATTGCAAATGTGGATTGAAAATCCTAAACAACAACTGATATTGGAAAATGCCATCAAGGATATGGAACCACCATTTGACAGTGATCCCAGTCTCGTCAAACGAATACATTCCTTTCTGGAACGCCATGGTTTCATTAATTTCGGCATTTTTAAACGTTTACGCCCAATACCCAGTAAAAAGTTAGGTAAAGTTATTGTCATAGGTGCCGGTATTTCAGGCCTGGCTGCTGCCCAACAGCTGCAGCAATTTGGTATGGATGTTATAGTTTTAGAGGCCAGAGATCGTGTTGGTGGACGAATTGCAACCTTTCGTAAAAACAACTATATAGCTGACTTGGGTGCTTTAGTAGTTACTGGTGTTTGGGGTAATCCAATGACAATTTTAAGTAAACAAATTGGCATGGAAATGGTTCCTATAAGACAAGCATGCCCATTGTACGGGGCCGGGGGCAAGCCAGTTCCAAAACATAAGGATGATATGGTGGAGAGAGAATTTAATCGTCTATTAGAATCAGCTAGCTATCTGTCACACCAATTAGATTTTAACTATGCTGGCAACAATCCCGTTTCCCTGGGTCAAGCCCTGGAATGGATTATAAAATTACAGGAAAAGGCTGTCAAAGAAAAACAAGTACAACATTTAACACATCTTTGTGAAGCACAAAAAGCAATAATAGAAAATCAAACAAAGATAACCGAGATTTTAGCACGTATCAAACATCTGAAACAGTTACATGCTAAATTGCTGCGCACCCGCCCTACTCGAAGTAATGAGACTGACAACAGTTACATAGAACATGAGTTTGAGATACGTTCCACTTACTATGAATGGACTAAGGCTTGTAAATTATACGAAGAGCTTATAAAGGAAGAGGAAGTTCTACAAAATAAACTTAAGGAATTGGAAGCAAACCCGCCCAGGTAATGTCTTAAAAACATTTTTATATTTTTAGTAGAATTCTAATTTTATATTTTGCTCACGTGCCAAAATTATTACATTAAATTTTTTTCTTATTGCAGTGATGTTTATTTATCATCAAAAGATCGTCAAATATTAGACTGGCATTTTGCTAATCTTGAATTTGCAAATGCAACACCATTAAGTAATCTATCACTCAAGCATTGGGATCAAGATGATGATTTCGAATTTATTGGCAATCATACCACTGTACGTAACGGTTATTCCTGCGTGCCCATAGCATTGACCGAAGGACTCGATATACGTGTAAATACAGCCGTTAAAACTATAAAATATTTTCAAACGGGTGTAGAAATAGTAGCTGAAAATCTTAAAACTAATAACTCAACTGTTACTTATAAAGCCGATTTGGTATTATGCACCTTGACTCTGGGTGTATTGAAAATAGCCACAGCTAAAGTGCAATCTCAACAGGCCAATACGGTGACTTTTGAACCTTCCTTACCCGAATGGAAGCAACAGGCCATACAACGTTTGGGTTTTGGTAATTTAAATAAAGTCGTTTTATGCTTTGATCGCATTTTTTGGGATCCAAATACGAATTTATTTGGTCATGTTGGAAGTACAACAGCCAGTCGTGGTGAACTGTTTTTATTTTGGAGCATATCCTCATCGGCCGTATTGTTGGCCCTAGTGGCAGGCCAATCGGCAGCTATAATGGAAAATGTTTCCGATGATGTTATAGTGGGTAGGTGTATAGCTGTGTTAAAAAGTATTTTTGGAAACGGTGCTGTCCCCCAGCCTAAGGAAACTGTAGTGTCACGTTGGCGTGCTGATCCCTGGGCCAGAGGTTCTTATAGTTTCGTTTCAGTGGGTTCTTCAGGCAGTGATTACGATCTTTTGGCTGCTCCTGTAATACCACCAAATCCTAACAATCTTAATCCTAATCAGGAATTAGACGAATTGCCGCGTCTATTTTTCGCTGGCGAACATACGATTAGAAATTATCCGGCAACTGTTCATGGCGCATTTTTAAGTGGTCTACGTGAAGCTGGTCGTATAGCTGATTATTATTTGGGCTATCCAGAAGGAACACCACCGGATATTGGTTATTCTGTTGTAGAGGCTGCCAACACTGCCTGCGTAGGAGACACTGTAGATTTAGTGGATATTGCTCATTCTTCCGACTCATCATCTAAAATTTCAGATGAAAAGTCTAATCCTGCCGATTGTAATGAGTAAGATTTATCCCATACAATTATTTTCTACAAACATATTTTTATTTTTCTCTAAAATGACATTTGCAATTTTGTTAACTTTGTTGTAATAGTTTTTAGTTTATTTTTTTTATACATTTTTACTACGTGTTTAATTTTATGTTGATATTTGAACAATATTTTTTTATTTTTAACCGATTCCAATAGTTTTTTTCGTAATGCGATATGAGTCTATATGGAATTTATATCAAACCCAGGTTTCGATGTACTATAGTTTAAAAAAAATATTCTTAATATTAAATAAATGGACTTAATGTGCAGCAGCATAAATATAAAAGCATACATATTTTTAATAATATTTAATAAAAATTAATAGCAGTTTTATTTAAAAATATTTCAAAATTAATGGTTCAGATTTCAAATAAATATAATATTCTTATGTAGTTTCTTTAATAGGTAATAACAAGTCCGTCTGTTATGTGGCTATTTTTAAGATCTGGTAACTCATGCAAAATGTTTATTTCTAACATTTACAAACACTGGTTTCAAAACAGCAACAGTTTGGCATTTGTGTTGATATTTTTTTTTCCTTATTTTTGTTTAAAATTTTTTCTATTAATGTTTAATTTGCTTGTTGAAAATACCAAGTTTGAATAATCATTATCAGTATAAAACGTTTATTGGCCATATTAACTTCAGAAAAAAACAAGAACGAAATATGGATAAGCTGCGCAGAGTATTAAGCGGTGATGATCGCACACCCGAAGAAGAAAGCAGCATTATAACACAGGCAAGTAAATTTGAAAAGAAAATAATGGAAATGAGGCGGACCTCACTGTTCTCGACAAGAAATTTTGGGGGAGTATGCTTTAATTCGTAGGTTAAAGTTATTAACAAATTTGTGAAGGTTAGGTATGTATGTGCAATATGAATAAGGTTTTTGTTTCTTTTTAAAGCCAATCTGACATGTATATACATATGTATGTATGCACATGTATGTATGTATTTTGTTGTATGAGATCGGTCTTGTACTAAAATTTCCCTTAGTAATGATGAATGTTATTTTGTTTAAGAAAACTATTTTCGAAATCATCTATCTAATGTTCCTCGATATATTTTTACAAAGCTGATGGACTTGTTTTGGCCACCAAATTTATAGACATTAAGCAGTTGATTAATAAAACACGCTACGAACATTCATTATAACAACATGTTATCATTAAATTTTAAGGATTAAAAGCTACATATATTGATAATTGTGAAGAATGTAAATGTCTTGCAGGGCGTTTCAGAATTTTGCTCTTTCTAGGGGATAATTAATACTTATAGAGCGTTGAAGAAAGACTCTTGGAATTTGAAGCCTATAGCAGCGATATCAGAAAAATTATAATGCTCCAAAATATTGAAATTACCCCAATGTGAGGCTGCATTAAAATTATTTACAAATCGAAAATTGTTAATCGAAATTTAAGTTACCTTTGATTTCATAAAATCAAAACTCAACGAACAAGTCTTAAACCAACCAACCAACATTGCAAATTAACAATGAATTTTATAAAAATTAACCAAAACTTAAAAATATTTAATGAATTAAATGATTAACAATAATATTAATTATAAAATTTAAAAAATATTCATTTTGGGAAATACTGGGAGACACACAGAAACATAGTTACGTCACTAATTATTGGATATGTCACCATCACATTTATTTTTCACAAAGAAAGTTTTAGAAAAACGAAAAATGATTATTTTACAAACTAGAAAACCGAACGATCCGAAAAATTCGAAAAACAGCGATCAGAAAACGAAGTAATACAAATAAAATTACTGAAATTTAGAACCTTATTGCACTAAAATTTAAAAGTCACTAAACATTTGAATTTAAAAGAAAAATAAGATAAACAAATCGCAAACGAAGGAAATTTTTACATAAAAATTTCACAAAAATATCAAATATCGATTGTAAAATATATTTGCTTCGGCACTTTTATAGAAAAACAAAATTCACCGAAAAACGAAAATTTCATAAAAATCTTTACAAAATTTACAAAATCCTAAGATTTACCAGAAAATCCAGGAATCCAAGCGAATCTTCTAATCCTGCTCTTAGATTAATGTTTGTGTTATTCTATTTTATGCGCGGCCAAACTGCTTACGAGATGTCCGGGAAGGTTATAGGGTATTATTGTTTTTTTAACTAGAACCAGGGGGGAAATGTTCAAACCGATTTGATAATGAAATAACTATTGCCAAAAGTAATCGACGCATTCATACTTGACGGGTTGTCGAAAGGAAAAAGAGTACTTTTTCAGTCCATTCCCTTCTTTCCCAGCGACATTCTGTTTAACTTCAAGCGATTGCAGTTCCCGATTCGCCTTGCTTTTTCAATTACAATCAACTAGTTACAGGGACAGGTCAGTACTGGTGCACGGACTGTATTTAGAAACTCAATGCTTTTCGCATGGCCAGTTGTGTGTTGCATGTTCAGGGGTGTAACAACCGATAAATTTAGTTTTTGCTGAAGTGAGTAAAACAAAAAATAATGTCTAATGTTTTCAGTGGAAGGTATGACAACAGCATTTCAACAACAATTTAGTAGTTGTAATTTTTAATTATTTTTGTATATAAAATATACTTACAAAAAAAATGCATACCTTTTCTTAAAAATGTTTATTTTAAGATGATGGGGGCAGCGAAGCACACCAGGTGTAATGTAATAAATAAATACAATTCTAAACAAATGAAAGTTAAAAAGTTAAATATTTTATATGAAAAAGGATGTGGATGTAACTGAATGAGGATATATATGCATCAAATTAAAAAAAAAAAAGATATGTATATATATATATATATATATATATATATATATATATATATATATATATATATATATATATATATATATATATGCATACCGCATGCTTTGAGGACAGTTTTTCAAGCCATCGCATAGTTTGAGGACATTTGCATACTTTGAGGACAGTCCTCGAAATTTTATATGCCTTCCGCATAGTTTGAGGACATGTTACTTTGGGGACATTTTTTTAGCATTTTCCAATTGCACCGTCTATTGATTTGTTTATATATAAATAATATAAATTCAATACGCGTTTCTCTATATACACCTAATAAATGCGATATAAATTGATTTTAAAAAATTTTCATTAGGAATTGTGTTGCCATACTTATGCTAAAAGTTTGTCAAAAATAACGTTTTTTTTTTTGTCTTTTGACGCCGTTACAAATTGGCATAATAAAGACTTTGTACTAATAAATGCGCCTTTTTTGCAATATATGTTTTTATATCTTTGCAGAAACACTTCTGCAAGAAAACAGAATTGTTGATGATGTTGACTTTTTTTGCGATTACACCTAACACTCTTTTAACACATATTTGATCAAACACTGCTGAGATGGAAAAATATATGTATATACAAAATATTTTAATTTTGCATAATTTTCAAAAAAATTTTTTACAAATTTTGTTTAGTATCAGGGTAGGGATACGCTATCAGGGAAATATACATACTAGTCTATAAAAATACAATATGAATTTTTTATCTAATATACATATGTATATAAATATTGAATTGAAAAAGGTGTTTAACTTAATGCCGCAAAACGTATTATTCACAATCGTGCCATTAAAAAATGTATTGTTATCAATGAGAAATTTGTGTCAATGTTTGTGCAATAAATTCTTAAGTTAACTCTAATTGGAGTGAATTTAAAAGTGTTTAGCCGTAATAATTTCTCTATTTAGCTAATATTTTTATGGTCTGATTTCTGAAAAGATGTAAAAAGAGGATTGTGTGTGATTCTTGAATTTAATTAAAATTCATCAAAAAATTAATAATAAAATGGTTATTTGGTAAAAATCGAATAGATTTAAAAATCGAATCGATTTATACACCAGCAATAAATTTTAAAAGGTTATACATATAAGTATGTAACTACATACAGGAAACTTTTGAGGAAACAAATTTACAAGTTGTTTTCCACTACATACACCTTTATTTTTTTATTTATTTTATAGAATTTTCCAAATGAAAAATCTATTCATTGTATGACCCATGATTTTTATATAAAATTCATAGTATATTGAAATTCATAAAAGTATTATTAAATTAATTCTGGAGGTTAACTATGGTTAACTGCAGTGCAACCAAAAATATCATGTATTTTTAGTGGCATTTGTTTAAATATGGAAGAAGTTTGCATTCTAATTCCACACATTTAGATGTATGTATATAGAGTGCATTACATAATTCAATTTTTTTCCAAACAAGTAAGTAAAAATGCAAGACATATTTGGTACCCTTCAGTAAAATTGCTGTAAATTCGGAAAAAGTACTAAAGTTTGCGATAAATGATTTACGGAATCATTAAATTGCTCCGAACATAAAAGGTTACTATTCCATTAAAAATATTATCAGACAAAAGCAGAAAAATTACAAAAATATTACTACTAAATATATAATAATTATAGTTATTTGACCTTTTTAATATTTTTTAAGTAGTTTTTTATTAAGCACTATGTCGTTACAAAATTTAAAAAGAAAAAAACTTTGTTTTATTATTTTTCAATATTTTTTTATACATTCTTCTTTTTGTTTATCCTGATGATGTCAACCAATGGTTTGGCGAAATATTGAAAAATAATAAAAAAATAAAGTTTTTTTGAAAAATTTTTTATTAAATAATGACCTAGTAATTAATAATAAACTGCTAAAAAAATATTAAATATATTATTAGTGAGACTTCAAAATTTTTTCTCGAAGATTTTATATAAAAATTCCAATATCCGAGTTAATAAAACTTATGTGTCTATTCCATATTCGGAATGGAATAAAAATAAAAAAATCGATATGATATTCTGAATTTTAGATATCTATTCACTATTTCGAAGTTGACTTTTGAGGTTTAGAAAATGCAGAAGCATATATTTTAAATAAAATATTAAACACACAAAATTCGTTTAGTATATACATACATACTTATATTATTGAACAAAAAAATGTTGATGTAATCTAAAACTGATTATGAATAAAAAGAAATAAGGAATCAATTTCCTTTATTTCTCGTTATTTCCAGTAACAATTGAAAACAACTTTTAGTTATTGATTGCTTGCGATGTTAATTACTTTATATGGACAATAAACTTATATATTAAGTGTATTTAAACTAACTTTAAGACAATCAATATTTGAATGGTTAACAAGGAAATTACACTATGTATATTCCAGCAACTCTTCATTATTGATAGAACTTCGAATTTATATAGTAGATAATTACTAATTAAATTTTATTTTGTGGCTTTAATTTATTCATGGCTGAAATAATTTCAGTGCTTTTTTTTAAACTCCTAAAATCTTTGAAACATTTGGCATCTCTCAATTTTGTATCTATTTTTTAAACTATATAACATTCATAGCATTAATTTGCCTTGAAATCATCGCCTTCTTTAGGGAAACCCCATTTTTACATTGGACAATGCTGTCATCGCAATAGCAATTCATTCACGAATTATCACTAATACACGCACACTTTTGCATTTGCCAAGGCAAATTTACTTATAAGGTATTGCTACTGTGCTGCCATACTACACTTTACAAAAAAGTTATTATGTTATTATATAGTTAAAATAAATTTGCGTGTTTCCCTGTGGAATGAAATTATTTTTGTAATAATGCAACACATTTTTGATGAAGCTTTTAGTTTTAGAAATTGTTGTTTTTTTTATATACTAATATAGGAAAAATTTTAACATATGTAATTAAATCAACATAGTAAGTTTTCGAAACATACACAAAAATTGTATGATTAAATATGTAGTAATATTTTAAACGGTCTTTTTAACTAAATTTTAACGATTTATTTTTTCGATATTAAAATTTAATTTTCCTGAAGAAGCTTTCCATAGGAAAGCGAAATATCGAAAAAATAAATCGTTAAAATTTAAAAGATTAGTACATATTTAATTAAATAAAAAAGATCGAATAAAAATAAAAATAATAATCAAAAAGCATATGTTAATGTGGTCTTGCCTGCACAATAAACGTTCTTAAAACATGCATGATAAGGCAAAGCATACTAGATTTTTATATGTAATACTCTTCGCCAATAGGAACTTTATTTAAAAGTTCAATGTATCAAAAAATATAATAACTGGACTTTTGAAATTTCATGGTTCATGGTATTGGTAGGCAATTAATCGTGAAATATCTTTTGAGTTTGAGCGCACCGAGTCATATATCTCGAAAACAATTTAGGGAGCGAGATTTATTATATTAAAAACAATAATAAGAATTTTCGTGTGAAAATTTTTTTGGGAAGACAATTGGAATAACAAAACGTTGTTTTAAATTCTGTAAAATTCCTGATTGTGAAGGGTATATATACATATATAAGAACACAGCACTCTTAATTATTTTTCAAAATAATTTTTACTTCTAGTTAATGAAGGATATAGCTTCTTTAACTCTCAACTTTTGTTGACTTGGCTTATATCAAAAAATTTTTAAGACAGAGCGGTTAAAAATATCTTCTCATAAAAGTAAGCAAAACTAGGCAAAAAGAAGTTTGACAAAATACAAAGCAAATCTTCAAAAATTTATATCTGATAATAAATTTTTTTGATTTATTAGATTATGGAAAGGCGAAAAAAATTATGTTCGATTGCCGAAAAGTAGAAATATATTTTTCAAAATTATCATAATTTAATTATGTTAAGTTTCTGATTTCCTCAATAACAACGAAGTCAATATTATATTATACCACAATAAATGCTGAGTAACCCTTTTCTAACAAAACTAAAAACCTTTTTAGTTTTGTGTTTTATACCATATTTTTATACAATAATTTTTTCCTCTATGCTATCACCAATAACATCTTCCCCCATTAAAATTTGTCACGTTTCAAATATTACCTGTAACCAGAGTTTTATACCTATCAATATATTTTAAACATATTATATCCTTTGATTTTGTAATGCATTTTTGGAAACACTAAACGAATCGAATTTAAAAAAAATTATTTGTATGTCTTAAACATGAGAAGTTAATAATAATTTTTAACTATACTTACAAAGTATAAAATCAATTATAACTATTGATATATATGTATATGTTCTTGAACTTTGAAGTAACGACTACGATTTTGTTATAAAAACTTCATTAATTAAAAAAAAAATGTAGTAGGCAAACTTAAATTTAATTATTTGAATTTGTTGTTAAAAAATTCGAAATTTAGTGTGACAAATCTCAGCGGATATAAATTGCAATATATCGCTTGGTTTAAGTTAAGTTTACTCTCAGAGATCAAAAATGAAAAAATCGATTTTTAAGCAAAACATGTCAAATAAATATAAATAATTGTTGAATTTTAGAGATCAGATGAATTATGGGAATTTGTTATTTTAAATTTTTTTTGCTTCAAAATCCAATAGCTAGCTACTTTTGAGCTCTGCCAGTAAACTGAGCTTATTCTTATTAGTGGCATTTTCTTTAAACTATTTTTAACGTAATATATTTAATAATTTTTTATCAAAGAGTTTTTCATGTTATCATGTTCATTAATGTTTTTCTTCTGCAGATCTAACAATACACAATTTAATGCTTTTGATTTTTCTTTATATTAAAAATTAATTTTACAAGATTGTTATTTCTGCAAATAACAAAAACAGCCATTGTTGCCTATAGTGCTGTAAGTTATTGAGATTTCAAAAAGATGTAATTAATATTTATAGCAAGTTCAAAGGTTGTTATTTTTAATAGTTTTAAAAACGTAGGAACAATATTCGCATAAATCAAAAATAATAATAAATAAATTTGTACAAATAAGAATGAATCCCAATTTTCAATGTAATGTAACCATTAAAATTTATTTATTTTTTAGCTTATACACATCTGTACATGTTTTATAATACGATGTAGTAAACTGTATTTGATTGTCATATGCATGTCATTTGGTTCAGTTTAATATAAATAAAATATATCTTTACAATTAAGATGACTTTTCAAGAAGAAAAAAATTTACTTTATTTCAACAAATATAAACACTAAACGGTAACACTGATCGTAGTAGAAATCATCCCTTATTTGAACCTTTGCAGACAATGCATATCTACTATTAGTGTTTGTAACATGCTTGCAGATTTGATCTAATAGTGTTGACAACTTTTTACTTTTTTAAATACCCAAAAAACCAATTGATATTATTTACGCTAATTAATTAAACTTTTTGCGTTCACAAAATCAATTTTGTTTTTAAATTTATTAATAAAAATTAAATATATTAAGAAAAATGTAAGCTTCAAATGAAATGCGTACTTTTATACAGTTTTACAAATGGATGTCTGAATTGTCGAACTGCAGAAATGAATATTATAAAAACAAAAACATTCACAATAATATTCGACAATATCTTTGGTTCAATGACTTCTTTATAAAATAAAGTTGTTCTGTGTGTGATTGTACGCAAGTTATATAATTTGTACACAAAACTCTCACTTGATTACCAATAGATCGCAACGTGTATGGCTTACATAAGAGTCGCTGCGTCGATATTGAAATTTTTTTAAAAAGTATAATAGCTAACGTTTTACTTAAATCTATTACAGCATAATAAAATATTAATAAAGCCAGTTTTTTATGTATGGAAATATTTTTTATTAACAAGGAAATAATTTAGAGAATTAATGGAATATGAACTAAAATCCCATTAATATAAGGATTGGTTTTTTCTGCCATTCAGTTCCAATTATATAATTTGTTAATGTCGAAAGAAGAATGTGAATTACGACTTCTTTAAGTATTTCAAAATGTTTCCATATATGTACAAAATAAGTGAATTCTTTACCACTTGCTATTTTCAGCATTAAAAAGTCATTTATGTTTTCTATTGTTTTAAATATATATTAAGTAAGTCAAATCCAAACTTAAGCAACTTTTATTTTATTGCAATCGTTATAACTGTATACGTATATCAGTGTTAGAAAGTATTTAGAGGTATTTACAAATCCTTTTTTGCCCAAAACTTGAAAATTTACCTTTATTTTATCACAACGAAAGTAATGACGTTTCACTAGTTATTTCTAATGTAAACATCATAAACTAATAGCATTAAAGATATTTTAAAAAGTTGGTAAAAACCCATTTTTAAGAAAAAATTTTAAAGTAATTTGTACCGTGTATTTAAATAATGCGATAAACTACACTATGCTACTTTTTTAAAAAACATTCATTTGTTTGGTAATTTGAAAATTCAATCAGTTAAAACTTTATCTTATCATAAATCACCAATTGAATTGCTTGTTACCGGTTGAATATATCGTTTTTTTTTCATATTCTTAGCCATCGATTTTCTTGTGCTACATTTCATTGAAATCATTGAGTTTAGAATAACGATATTTTAATTAAGCTGAATTAGTTATAAATGATAAGACGATACAGCGTTTAGAATATTCACATTTTTCACAGAATATATTAAAAGTATTATAACATTATCATTTTATTATTTTTAGTTTTATTCGACCTTTTTATTTTTATTGAATGTGTACTAATCTTTTTTTTATAAAATGGTTTTTTAAATAAATTTTAGCGATTTATTTCGATATTTCGCTTTCCTGTGAAAAGCTTCTGCAGCGATTTATTTCGATATTTCGCTTTCCTGTAAAAAGATTTTCAGGAAATTATTTATTTATATTTAAAATTTATTTAAAAAGACCATTTTATAAAAAAAGAATAGTACACATTGAATTATCATTTTATAGAATTAAAGTGAAAAAACCAAAAATGTAGGTACTATGCATAGTAAATTGTAACCAATATTTCATAATAAAATATATTTATTATTATATATAATAATTATAGTTATTTTACCTTTTTTAATATTTTTTGTAGTTTATTATTAAGCACTAGGTCATTATTTAATAAAAAATTTTAAAACTTTATTTTTTATTAGTTTTCAATACTTCGCTAAACCATTGGTTGGCATCATTATTTTTTATTAAATAATGACCTAGTGCTTAATAATAAAATATTAAACAAGGTCAAATAACTATAATTATTATATATAATAATAAATATATATAATAAATATATAATAAAATTTCATAATCGCTATGGTTTTTTTTTATAAAACACGTTGGCATTACTGAACAAATACATACAATCCTGGCTGCAAAAATTGACGGCGGCAACAAAAATTTGTAAAATTTACAAAACATCTGGCAATAAATTTTTACTTCTATATTGCGTATAGTATGGGGACATGTCCTCATAATATGCGCAAGCTTGAAAAGTGTCCTCGAAATATGCGTTAAATATAAGAATTAACTTTAAACCTATTTGAAGAGGATTTAGTGAAAAAATATCGGGATATATAAATCTATTTCTATGAATTCTGCATAATTATCTCAAAAAAAGTACATAATTTTTGTGTCCCCAAACTATGCGGTATGCATATATATATATATATATATATTTCTTATAAATATTTTAATTCATAAAAAATTTAAAATTACATCAACTTATTATTTGATATATATATATATATATTTTTTTTTTTTATGAAAAACTAATTTCTTTTAATATTTTGTTTTTAGATCAATGATATGTCCACCCTAAGTTGGTCTACTCGCATTAAAGGTTTTTGTATATGTTTCATACTGGGTATTGCTTTATCCATATTAGGATCAATAGCTTTATTTTTACATCGTGGCATAGCTGTATTTGCTACATTCTATACACTGGGAAATATTATATCGATGTTAAGGTGAAATTAATTTAAATTATTTACAAAAATGTTTGCTTATTTAATTAAATTATTTTAAAGTACTTGTTTTCTAATGGGTCCCATAAATCAATTAAAAAGAATGTTTTCTGAAACGCGTTTAATTGCTACATCTATTGTTATATTTTCTCTTATCATGACTTTAATAGCGGCTATTGTGGTATGTTCATTTATTTTTGTTTAAATTAATTAAAAAAAAAAGTTTTCTTTTGTTTATTAATCTTTTTTTTTGTATTCCACATTTCAGTTGCATAAACCTGGTTTGACATTAATTTTTATTATTATACAGTCATTAGCTATGACTTGGTATTCATTATCATACATCCCTTATGCTAGGGATGCTGTTAAGAAGACTGTTTCTGCTTGCTTGGATGTTTAAATTATATTTCTTTTATTTGATCTTTTGTTACTATTTGATTAATATTTTTTATATTACAGCTACAGTCAGTTGCACAAAACATCCATTTCATTGCATTTTTGTATAAAAGTATTTGTAGAAATAACCATTAATGCCATTATATTATTAAATTTTATATGCACATTTTACTGCTGTTATGTAGGAGCCTTTCTCTTTGTTACATTATTTACAATTAAACGTAAGATTTTAAGACAAAAATGGGTTTTCCAGTTTTGAAGCCGTATTTCATATTAAAAATTAATAAAAAGAAATGAAAAGAAAAAATACTTCAAAGGAAAATTGTATCCATTAAATCTGAGGAAAAAACTTGGTATTTGGAATATTTCATTTTCGATGGTCTTTGTTTTTTGGAGTGGTCTTAACTAGAAGCAATTTATTGCACTCGATCTTAATGGATATTTCAATGAATGGATAATTTCAATGAGTACCGCAATTTTCTGCCTGGTGTTTTTCTACTCACATCAATTCTTATTTGCTTCCTTCTTCTGTAATGTAGCCTTCAGTTGACCTTCACTAGTGCATGAATTCCAAATTCGTCCCACAAATATTCTAGTCAAGTTTTAACGACATCCGAAAAGTTCCTGGATATCTGTACTTAAAGCCATTGCTTTGATGATGTTAAACCATTTTTACAATACAATTTCCTTCTTGGCTACAACTTCCTGAACATTAGCTCTTAAAATGCCCAGTTATAACTACTGTATATCAATTTATAGTGTCACAATGTATAACCAATGAAAGTAAACCATGCTTGTTTCCAGATTTTTTATAAAGCTTACAGAATTCGAGAAACAGAAGCAAATGGACAACATAGGGCCTATTCGAAAATACATAAATTCACTTAACATAATGATGTGAAGAAAATTATTTACCATTTCGAAAACGATCGATTTTAAATCCAGAATGAAAGTGTAATGTTGTTGCACTACGCTTTTTACGGTTGAATACTAAAAATGCAAACCATCTGTTACAGGCTTCTATTTCTCGAACCATAATAGCTAAGTTATACATTAAAGCGTTTCCCTATTATTTATTAATTTAATGTTAATAGCTTTACCGTTTAAAATGCTTTGCGGGCAGACGCAATTACACACAGTGTGTCAATCTCTATAATATCATTAAAAGTACCAGGTTGTTCCTTAAGACGACCTGTTTTTGTTTTCAAAGCGCGAAATTTTTTCCATTTAAATGTTATTGTAATTTCGTTTTATACAGGCTGATGTTTTTATAATTTAATATAGTATTATTTCTAGCCCACCCTATTCAAAACCATATTTGCATGAGAAAAATTTCCCTTTTTAAAGAAACAAAGTGCTGCGTGTAAAATAATCGCAGCTATAACAGATTTAAAAAAAATGTATTGATAACGAATGCTAAGTTTTGTCTCGGGATTAGGGCGGCGTATATTGTCACCTTCTTTGAATCGTTATAGACAGATATTTAAAAATTTTACTAATAAATAATGAAAACATAAAATTTAAAACAAAATCTTTTGTGTGTGAATTCAGTTCGTACTTTGTAGCCCATTTCCCTTAACAAATTTATATGAATTACTTGAATAACTTAAAAAAAATGTTTTTATTTTCGAAATGTTTATGTTTTTAATCTATTTGACTTCCGATATAAGACTCTTGAATTTTTCTATACAAAATTTGGGATAAAGCCCACTGATGAGCTATATGAGCAGTAGTTAAATCGCCGTGTGTATATGCTTTCCCCCGCAGTAATACATTTCAAATATATTTTTTGAATAGTAAATATTTTATGAGAATATTATAATATATTTATTAAGGAAATTTGGCACATATTAACGAGGATCAAATTAAATAACT
The DNA here is from genome assembly GCA_030448955.1 of Trichopoda pennipes. Classification (NCBI taxonomy): domain Eukaryota; kingdom Metazoa; phylum Arthropoda; class Insecta; order Diptera; family Tachinidae; genus Trichopoda; species Trichopoda pennipes. The sequence goes on from JASKUP010000175.1 coordinate 6,643,253, forward strand.
TTAAATAAAAAAGCAGTATTTTTTTAATTAATTTTCTTTTTTATTATTTTCCTAACTTATTTCACAAAAATTAACAAAAATATTTAAATATTTTAAATATATACCAGCAATTCGTTTTACTTAAGAAATTTGTGTTTAAATTTATCTTAATTGTTTTTCTAGTAGAGTTATAAATAACTTAAAAAAGTATTAAAGTCAAGCCTTGATAAAACAATATTTTATTTTATAAAATATTATTTATTTTATTATATTTTCTTTTATTTTTAACTAAAAGCTTAGTTTGTGTAAATTAATTATAAATTTAATTTAATGGTAGATTTTATTATTCACTTAAATAATTTTTTATTAAATAATTTTTGTGTTTTCTTTTGCAATTTATTTGGTTTTCGAAAAACAGGCGCTAGAATATTTCATAATATATGAAATTTTTTTAGTTATAGTCTAGTAGAAATTAAAAAAAAAAACTAAAATAATAAAGCTTAAACTAACAAAATTATATTCTTTCGTTTATTTGTTATAAAGACTTTATGATGACTTTTTCTTTTTATTTGGTGGTTTAAACAGGAGTTTAAGCTCAAGCTTGCTTAAGTTTTTATATGTATGATTTTTATTAATTTTATATATTCCTTTTGTTTTTGTTGTAAAAAAAATTATATTTTAAAATTATGTTATGTGAGTTATATATTTATTATAATGTGTATTCCATAAATATAAGGTCACTTGTGTTTTTTATCTCTTTATGCAAAATTACAAAAAACAAACAGCAGCTTAGTTATTCGTTATTTAAAATACTATACGAATATATTTATAAATAAAAATTGTGTAAAAAATGTATAGTAATTCATAAAATGTAAAATATTTTGTCAGTTGTTCATATTTTTGAGAAGAAGAATCCCTCCGGAAAAGACGGAAAAATCGAAAATGGAGTTTCCATATGAAATTTTGTGTGAAATTATTCCTTAATGGTTTTGCAAATCAAAAAAATAGAAAGTTCTTAGTGTAAATCATGGAAAATTTGCGGAAAATGCGAAATGCGGAAAATTGCACAATCTCTCCGCAAAAGTTGGATAATTGAAAAAATCGAAAAGTGAATTTTTGTGCAATTATACGTTGACTTAGACTTAGCCCGATCTGACAGGTGTCATTTTGCCATTGTAATTTTCTACAGTAAATATGCCATTTTTCTTGCTGCAATTTATACGAGTTTTGTGTATTGTAAAACTGATTCCGTATAGTCATAAAATCATTACAATCAATTGAATTCAGTTCAATATTTATCAAAAAAAAATCGGAAATAGATTTTTTGTATGGAATTTTGTGTGGAATTATTCCTTAATGGCTTTTCAAATGAAAATTGCGGAAAAATGTGAAAAAACTTAATTTTTTATTTCCCTAAGCTTTTGATTTATCGGAACTCTTTTTTAAACCCATTGAAAAGGCTGCACCAAAGCCATCGTGATATTTGTGCATTTATATCATTTCATAAGTTTTTTAAAAGCGCACTATAGACCTGTAGTTAAGACTATTTGAGGTAGCGTAATTTATCCACCTCCAAAATGACAAAAATAATTTATTTAATTAATAAATTCTTTTAGGGAAAAGTGCTTGACTTCAGCGAGGCTTTCCAACAACAAGACTAATTTCCAAAAAATGCTATTACAGTTAAATTTCACTGCGATTATTCCGGATATTTAAGGTTTCTGCTAAATCTCACGCGCCTCTCTCATAAAGTAATCTAAACCAACCTTTCTATTATCCCCAATTTTTATCTACGCCTCAACATTTCTCTTTTTTCCCATAATGTTTCGATTTTTTTTTAACCAAAACAAGTTTAATAGGTACAGTGGCTTACAGCCAAATTGATACAGCACAATTTGAAAAAGGTTCGTTAAAGTAATTTTTATTACATCGCCCTCACAACTTTCATTAAATGCATAGTTTTTACATCCGCTAGATGTTTTAAAGACAAATATTGAAAAACTGGAGATCGAAGAAGACTTTTACCAAAACAATAACCCCGAACATAAATTTTGCTGTATAACTAGCCACATGTGCTTGAGGGGCCCGTCTATACCAAAATATTCAAAAACATCCCAGTATATCACAAAAAAAATCTTTTGCGGCTTTGCAATCAGAATGGAGAGCTATTTCTTGCACATACACTTGTAATATAATACAATCAATGCATAAACGTCTACAAGCTATAATTTTAGCGAAAGGTAATTAGCTCAGTCTTACTGTGATGTCCTGTATGTTTGAAATCCTTTTTCGAGTTTTCGCTTTTTTTTTCACCAAATAATATAAATACAATAACTGGCATTTACCTTAAGCTTTCTAATTAATAAATCTAAGTGGTATTTTCGCCAACAAAATTTTCTATTCATTATATATTAATAATTATAATGTATCTTTGAATGTGTAACTGCTTTTTGAAACTAACCTCGTAATGCTAGACTTATACAAGTCCTTTTTGTACACAACAATTTTTGTGAATTTTGTATAAATCGTTTTAAAGGCGTTGAGGCAACCCATACGACCGTTAGCTGATATTTGAACCTATTGTCTCATGTAACAGAAAATTTTTTACAGTTTGGCAGTGCTGTTATCTATGTTTGCATGCCTGTTTAAATTGGGCCGATCTATTTTCTGTTTATTGTATAGATGTGGATAAGTTTTCTATTAATGTTAATAGCAGCAAACACTTGCGCATTAGATTTGTTCTGAATTCTATTTGTGCTATTCAGATGAATTATCAGATTTTTCCTTGCATCAAGCTTCATACGGTGTGTTAGACTAGAGATATTTTTCTTTATTAAAATAATGTAAACTGATCTTGAAATATTTCAGTTTTAAAAGAAGTCTGAGAGCAAATGAAAAAACACAATATTTGTGCAATTAGTTTTTGATAATTTTCGCATAAACAGAGAAAAAGTGACATTAGTTTTTTGTTGAGTGAGTGACTTTGTTGTCTTTTGTGTGTTATTAATTAAAAATGATACGATTTTAAAGTAAAGTTTATGAAGTTTTCAATAAATTAAACTTATCTAATAATTTGTCTTGAAAATTTTTTGAAATAATATGCAAGGAAAATAAAATTAAAAATATTTTGTTTTAGTAACAAAAACACAAAAAAAATTGTTACCCAGGAAAATTATTAAATTTAGAATCTAACACTTATTTCGAATGTTTAACACAACATTATAATAACTGAGCCTAAAGGTATTTAAATTATGTCTTAAACCAGTTCTATGATATCATGTGTCATAACAAATTATTTTTATAAGCGTTATAAGGAAAACCAATTCCTGTTTTTAGAAATATTCATACTAATACTCAATTATTTTTAAAGTTAAAAATAATATTAACTAAATAAAAATATTAAAAAAATAATTTTTTTGTCATTAAAATTTTAATGATCTTTCATTAATAATTTTAAAGAAGAAACTCTAAAGAACTATTTGTTTTATTGAAACTGGCACAGCTGGGCGGTAGTTATTCAAAATTAAAAATTTTTCCTGGGTAGTTTTTATTGATAAAAAATTGAATTATTTAATTCATTATTTATTTCTATTCAATCTTCTTGATGTTGCATTTTGGGGATTTTTTGGGTGATTCTTTGCCTAGAAAAGATATAAAAAAATCATATAAATAAAAAATAAATCGAAATAATAAGTTTATAAGGTATAAAATAAGGAAATAACAAAAAATATAACTTAATATTATTATGTGCTATATGTTGCTCTATTTTTTCTTTTTCTTATATAGTGTTTTTTAACAATTGTACAAATTATAAATTGAATATTGACTGGCAAAATAGAAAATTTATTTTATATAAAGATTTAAGGCAAAAATAATTTTGGTATTTAAACAGTTTTTTAAAGAGCAGACGCAGGCGGTTTAAGTTTATTTAATTTTTTTTTGTTTAATTTAGAGTGGCTTAGGAAAACTCTAGTATTCTTTGGCCCATTATTACAAGTTACAAACAATTAAAGTAAGGATTTTAAAAGAAAACTTTTTATACTTGCATTTTAGAATAACGTTATTTAGGCACGGTATTTAGACATTTTTACGTGCCGTATTTTATTAAAAATTCATCAAAAGCGTCTTTAAAATATAAACAAAGGCTTTCTAAAGCAGAAGCCCAGTTTCTGAGCTAAATTTAATTGAAGAAATTAAAAGAATATGGATATTAGGGACAAGCCTTATAAACTTTAGGAAATTGTATTTTACTACATGTTTTTTTTTAACCAGAAAGAGCTTTTCAAAGACAACTTCATCTTAATATTAAGTTAAGAAACGTTGTGAAAAGCTTTTTCAAAATATTCAATTTTGCCTTTATTTTTTATACCAAAAATTAAAATCACTATATTATTTGAACGATTATAAATGTTGAACTCTGTATAAAAAATATTGTCAATGTATTTTTATTTTGTGTTTATCGAAAAGAAAATGTATGTGATTTGTAATTTACATTTTATATAGAATTAGATAAAAATTAAACAATTTTAATTTTAATATCATAAGGAGTGCTCTCAATATCAACATGTTTGCTAATGGTTTTATTTAACTTTCCTCGTGCATGTTCTATGATTCTAGGGTGTACATAGTAAATGGGACCTGGCCAGTTGAGAGAATATTTTTTGTGTTGTTTTTCAAAAGTAAATATAAAATAAAAGGAGAGGATAGCATGAAATTACACAAACATATTAATCGAATCACATTTAATAAAAATAAAATACTTAAAATATAAAAAATTATTTAAACTTAAAAAAGTCACACATATACAAAGACACATTATAGGTTTCATAGAAAGTGCTTTTATAGATTTTAAGTTTTTAATAAAAATGAAAATAGAGACGTTCAAAAAGAAAACGTTGCCAATTTATAAAATATTTGAATCATCAGTTTAAGAAAAACTGAAAATTAAAACATTATTCAAATAAAAAATCTAAGGATATAAAAATATCCACTCTAAATAAAATAGAACTATTTTTTACCTTTTGATTGTTGTCTTTCTAAGCTTTTAGCTGTTTTGGAAGGCGACTGCTGTAATTGCCTATTGGACTTACGTGTATCCATCATGCGCTAGAAAGCAAAATAAAATGAAATATATTTAAAACTTATTTTAAACAATAAAGTTTATTTTGCCGTTTTTTTAAATATTAATGAATTAATAATTTAAGCTTAAGGTCTTTTATTTCTTGTTTTAAATTTTTTATAGTTATAATTAATTTTTTTATTAATCGATTATAAAAAGGCCCTTAAGTCATTTTATTTTTGCTACATTTTTTATTTCTTACCTGCCATAATATACAACCGTACACAAAAGCTATTGAAATAATAACTTGTACTGTTAACCAGATAACGATGTTTATAGCTTGCGTGCGTTCAAATAATTCTTTACCATTTTTAATGCATAATATAGCTTCAGATACCATTATGGCACCATATACCCAACATTGAGTACCGACACGTTTACAGCGTGTATCCGTGACGTAAGTGTAATACTGTCTGCAATGAAAATCAACAATATAGTTTAAGTGTAAAATATAAATTTTTTTTAATTAAAGGAAACAAAAAACATACCTAACTGAAGGCGCCACAAATAAACCAACAAATATTAAACGGCCAATTACAACATAATGATCTGGAGGCATTTCAAAGATGTGTTTAAGAAAGAATGTGTTGAGTTCAGTAACCTATAAAAATAATATATGTATTTAAAAGTCGATAATTCAAACTTAAGGTAATAAATTTTAAAGAAACATTCAGTTTTCAATTAAAAAGATTAACAACAGAAATTTGATTTAATTATTATATTTTGTTTTTAATTTTTGTTGTTTTAAAAATTATTGTAAAAAACATTCTTCAAACAATTATTTTAATTTGAATTTTTTAATTTGCTTTAAAAATTTATCGATAACTATTTTTTTTAATTAATAAGTTTTTATTTTCTAAGAAAAAAAAAATAATTTAAATATATCGATGACAATTTTAAAAAATTGTTAAGCCATAGTTTAATCGACGACTTTAACTAGACATCGGAAATTTAATTTGACTTAATTTCTAAAAAATTTTTTTCCATTTTTTATAATAATAATAATAAAATATTTTATCATAATAATGGAAAAATTTTTGGTTTTTATTTTTTAAATCTATTTCGATAGTTTGAATTTGATAAAATTGCCAAATTTGATTATTAGATTGAGATTTTATTAATTTATCGATAACTTTTAATTTCTACACATTTTTGTAAGTTATATTTTCGATAGTTCTGCTTTTTTAAAAGTTTAATCGCTTATTTATTCATATATTATTTACAAATAACTTAAAATTTCCTTATTGTTTATTGATAGCTTTGCTTTGTAGGAGTTATCGAATCTTACTTATCGAATTAAACCAGATTTAGACATTTGCAAATAACAAAAAAATAAATATTTAAAAATTTATAATTAAATCCTTTTCTATAAAAATCATTGCTAATTAATCGATCCATATTTACTACAAAAAAAAAACAATTTTTTTATAAAAATGGTCTATTTAGCGAATTTTAGTTATTAAAAAATTTTCTGAGGATAATGTTCAAAGAAATTTTGGGATAATATTTTAAAAACCAATTTTCTACAAAAAGCTTATTGATATCATAAATTTTCTAAAAGAAAATTTCATATCAATAACTTTTAAGATAATCCGATCAATAACAAAATTATCGACAATACTGATTTTTTATTCAGAAAATCGCTGTTTGTTAAAAAAAGTAATAGTAATTTTCTTGGAATAGTTTATCGATAACACCAACTTTATTATAAAACTTATCAATAGCACCAATTTTCATCGGATATTTAATCGATAATAATACTTTTCTTTAAAAATGTTAGAAAATAATATTTTTTATAGAAAGTTTATCAATAACTATAATTTTATACAAAAATATATTAATAACTTTTAATTTATAGAATAACTTTCGTTAAGTCATAACTATAGAATATTTATCGAACACAAATTTTGTATATAAAGAAAGTTTACAGAAGTTTTCGGTTATTTAAAAAATTGATAACTTACTGTCCATAAATTTTCAAGAACTGTATATTAAAAAAACTTCGATCGATTTTTTTATATTAGATTAGAAATTTATGGATAAGTTAATATTATTTGAAAAATTTGTGAAAAATAAATATTTCCCTTAGATAATCACCGATACGCGTTATATGTGTGTAAATATTTTTTCTTGTAAAAAAAAAATTTACCTGCCAAAATATCACCAATTGTATAACAGCCGCAAAACGCATAGCAGTAGATTTAGGATCCAACCATCTAATCGCTGTCCAACTTTCTGGCGTAAATTGCAACATGGCACGTTTTATTTTACCACTAGTGGAAGAAATATCTTTAATGCTGGCCCATTTATATTCGCGCATTTCTAAGATTTTACAGATTTTTAAACCAACCCAAATGCCCAAACCATTACAAATCAAAACATCCAAAATTAGAGCATCCCACCAACATTCAACAAAGTTGGGTAATAAATGAGCAAAAGTTATTTCAGTAATTTCCCACATTACAGAAATGGCCCATAGAATGCCCATGTGACGGACGAGTACAGCCTTAAAGGCCCAACCCAAAAAATGTCCCCATGCAAATACATCTAAATGGCTTTTGACACGTTCAAATGAAATATCTGAACAATTAACACCATATTCCTGTAAAATAAAGTATTAAGTAAAAATTTATTTTTATTTGAGAGGTAGTCTTTTCTTACCTTATCCATATTTATGTGAAAATCTCTTAATTTCGGATCTATCCAGTAGAAAATATTCATTATGGTTTTGTAATTTTGAAACATAAGAAACTGTAGAGCCATTAAGTACAGTACCGAACAACCAAATAATATTCGCCATACGGCAGGGTGAGGTCGTGTAAATGGACCATTAGGAAATGCCAGCACAGAGATGATAAGGAAAAAGAATACCACGCATAGTATACCAGCCCATATATTATCCTCAAAATTGCCTTCGTCCCTGTCGATTAAAAAATTAATTTATTACATTTGAAAAAGCTGTTTACTTATAAAATTTTTAAATTTAAGACATACAAAAATTATATATAGTTTTTGGAATTTGAAAGCGGCCTAAAAAAGTAATGAACTAGGAACTAGGTCCCCCAATGCTGATTATATAAATTAAAAAGTAGTTTGTGGAAGTTCTAACGATAAACGTGTAAAAAGGAGAAAATTGTTGTCTGGAACTTATACATGTAGAAGCAAACTACAAAATTTATAATAAAACAATAAAAATAAGCAGATTAAATTTGGTGTTTACGGACAATAACTGAATCTTGGTATCCCACGGAAGTTATATTAAAATCGTTTTCCTGTGATCTTTTAAAAATATTGAGCACATTTTTAATTTCTTTGGAAACGTGACTTCTAGTCGTTTTTAGTACTTTCTCCATATGAATACTTTTTAACGCACCAATTTAGAATTTTTTTATTTATATTTCTTTTTTTTTTTGCTTAAATCAAATATTATACTAAAAGTATTTTAAAGTGTTCAATTAAATAAATGCAAGGGGGAAAATATTTTGGATAAGAAAACACCGAGTGAATAAAATAAAATTATAAAATTAAGAAAGAAAAAGTTAGGATTAAAGTAAAACAAACACAAACCTGATATCTCTTGGAAGTATTTTTTCATTCGGAAAAATTATTAAAATTAAATTTTAACTGGTTAAAAAATTATAAAAAACACTAAACTTGTAAGTCTTATTATAAATTAACTTTAAATAAAATAAAAAAATAATAAAAATAAATAATTAAAATTTTCAATTCAAAATGTATATAATAAACATTTAAAACCCTGCTTGACTTCATTGATATTCCAAGTGACGTCACTGTTTAAATTTGATAACGAATACAGTATCTCTTAACATTTTTGCGCGGGTTCAATGACCTTATTATTTTCGTATATGTTTTTATAATTTAACGCGATAATTTCAAGAAAAAATCTTTTAATATCTTCTTAATTTAAATTTTTCTTAACTTAATTAACTTAATGTTGAATGCAAAATTTTATTTTTATTTTAGTATGTAAGACATCGAACATGATGTGTGCAAAGTTGGCATAATTTTAACAAATTAAACCTTAAACGTAAAAAAATGTCGATGTTAATTCTTACACTCAATAGGCTTCTTAAATTTCTCAAAATGCAGCAAGAAATAATAAAAGATGCACATTCTGATCTACCGGCGTAACAATTATATGTTAATTCAATAAATAGAATTAAGCTAATTGAACATGAAAATAGAAAAATGCAGACTATAAATCGAACATCTCTGCCAACATATTTAGGCTTATGCTCCACTGCATATTTACCCAATAAAAGATATAATATATTGAAATCATATACTTTATCTACTACGAAAATATACGTTACAAACATTGCTGACTTAAAGTCTTTATAGACGCATCGAAATCAGAGATTAAAGTAGGCAGAAGCAGAGCGTAAAAATAAAGCGCTTACCTTAGTAAACTAACACAAGATAAGGGCGATGTAAAATGGATAGTGCGAAAACCCCAAGAACTTACTAAATTTTCCATTTGCTTGAATGAAGGTTATTTTTTTTAAATAAATAATTAGTTTTTAAGTATGTTCGAAAATTCGAAATTTATTTCGAACTTTTGTAAAAGGTCGTACTTTTTTAGCTGAAATGAAGTGCTGCAAGCAAATTTTCAGCATGTTCGAAAATTCGAAACTTATTTCGAACTTTCAAAAATTTATAAAAATGTAAACTTTCACATAAAGAGTTTAATCGTATTAAAAATAAGTTTTTTAATTAACTACTTTTCGTTTAATTTTATATTTAAACAGTAGCTGTTTAACTTTGTGATTAACAAAACTTAAAATTAATCATTAAATTTTTAACAGAACATAAAATTAAAGCAGCACGATGAACATAAAAAAATGGTTACCTTCGTAAATTAACACAAAATGAATGCGATTAAAATTTTATCGAGTCTCCATTTCAGTGTAGAGGAGCAGTTAAATAAGCCACAAAATTGAGCGAAAAGCCACCTTATCTGTGTGCAATTTCCTTATCCGGAGATGGATCTAGTAGAGGAGTTTCATTAAAAACTATTTCAAATATATTTAAATATATAAATATATTTAAATTATTTAAGACCCGGTGTAACAATTTTTCAACGAGAAGGAGAATTCTTTAAAAGAAAATTGAAAGACTTGTGAGCAACGATCGAGAACTACTATGATCTTATTCTACTTTAGATGGTAATTGCAACTACGCTCTGTAAGTTTTAAGTATGTTCGAAAATTCCAAATTTATTCCGAAATTTTGTAAATGATCATGATCTCGATATTTTAGCTTCAATTAGGCGTTTCAATTAACTTTTTGTATGTTCGAAAATTCGAATCTTATTTCGAACTTTCAAAAATTTTTTGACTCTTATCTAAACTTTCACATAAACAGCTTAATCACATTAAAAATAAGTATTTAATTAACTACTTTCCATTTAATTTTTAAATTGAAACAATAGTTGTGTAATCTTGCGATTGATAAAATTTTAAATTAGTCATTAAATTTTTGAGCACATGTGCCAAAGTAATAGTAAAACTCATTAAAATTATATTTTGTAATAACATACATATATGTATAACATGACAATTTAAACTGGCAGTACGAAAATAAAATTCTTAAGATGCTTGTAGTAAAACACAACAAAACACTTTTCACAATTCTCTATTTTAATCAATAAAAAAATGAAGGTTAATTTGATTTTAGTTTTTGTGTTTTATGTGAATTTCTTCTAATAAAAATGTTTTAATAAAATATGAAAAGTTCCCATTTGATTCTAAATTTAGTTAATGAGGAAGTAAAACAACTTACGCATCCATTTTAAATATTCCTTAAATGCATTCAAGAGCATTTGCCAAGTTTAAATTTATAGTTTTCCTTAGAGTTTTTTTTTATTGAACGTTATTATTACTAATTTTTTCTAATTTATATTTTATACAATGGAAATTTATCTTTTTAATCTGGGTATTATTGTAAATAGTAGCCATAGTATTTTATTTAGTGAACTATGCTGATATGAAGAAATGTTATTTTAATTTTATTTGATATTTACTTAAATAAGAAGTTGCACAATTATCTAATTTTCACATTAAGCTAACTGAAAATAAATTACACAATTATCCTTTTTCTGCTCAATACATGCCACAGGAAAGTACAAATAAAACTGCAAAGCTTTGTTGATGAGAAAATAAGGGTAGTATTGCAAAATCATAGAAGTTAGAGGTGTGGCAAAAAGAGGGGTTTAATATATTCTCCTTTATAATTGCTAGTTTGCCAAAGAGTTTGTAAGCAATGGGCCCAATGGAAAAAGTAGAAATAAGTATAATTCGACGATTGCTAGATCCACAAGAACAAGGATATGTATGCAGCAGAAATTACTGTCTTTTTTAAATCATTTAGCTGCTTCTTGATTGTTATGAACAATTTAGGTCATTTTGTCATTTTCAAAGAAGGTTAGAACAATAAAATCTTTAACCAAAATCATAACTACAATAGTGACTCTTTGTTAGCACCATTTAATTTTTTCCCTGTTCCTGCGGCCGAGATTAAATTAATTTTTTTTTTTAATCCGAAATTTTTAACTAATTATGAAGTGGGAAAAATTCAGAATTATGTTTAATCTGTGAATTTAAAAGTAGAATTTAAAATTTTTATAAATGTTGTTAAATGATCTAACAAAGTTAGTAAATTTAAAGGTTTGAAATTTTCCTTCAATTCCTTTTTTGTCTTTTCATTGAAAATCTTTAACCAAGTCCGTGTCTTTTAATCATTTTTAAAATCAGCATTTGCGCAATGGTGTGATTTTCTTTGTTGAACTTTAGCAGCAGAGTAAGTACGTGTTTATACAACATATTTGTTTTGATTCCAACTTTCTGCTAAATAAAAACCACTTCTATTGAATGCTATAAAGTCAATTCCAAATAAAATATGAATCATTTACAACAACATTAAACAAAAATATATCCTTCAGCTAACAACACAGAATATAACAAAACCTGTTGAAATCAAATTAATTTTACTTACCTGACAAAAGCAAAATACATAACAGCTAAAGCTGATACGGCCAGTAAGGTTATTGTGTGAGGCTTATAAAAGAAATCCAGAGATATATCATCTACGGGACGTTCATTGACCACTAAAAATGTTTCGGCAATTTCTTCAGGTTTGGGTTTTGTTTTGCTCAAGCTGTTCGCTGTTTCAGTCGGTGTGGGGAGGAAGCTGTTGGTACGAGTTTTAACGGTATCAGATTCCGGCGGTAAGTATGTTGAGGACGAATTTAAATTGACAGCCTCTGAACTACCACGTGAATTGGAACGTTTCTTCATTTTAATTTCGATATTTCACCGCACTATTTTCAATGAATTTAAATTTTCGTAAAATACCCTTTTAATTTAAAACACACAAAACAAAATTTATTGACATTAAAGCGAAAGGGGGAGGTGAAGTTGCGCAATCAGCGCTAATTGATTATAAGCAGTTATTTGTTTTAGTCCTTTTTAAAGATTTATATAAACCACTTGTAAATGCTTATATTTATCAATGAACAGTGACGTAGTTTTAAATGCCCCTTTAAATTACAGAAATAATTCATTACTTTTTATTTAAATATTCACGAATTCAAAATTAATTTTTGTTGCTAAAAGGAACACATCTATTCCTAATGAAAATTGCCGGAAAAATGATAATGAGAGTACAATAATTTTTTGTTGCCTTTTTTTGACATTTAATGATAAAAACAATTTTGAAGTTGCCAGATGTCAAACAAATACATTATAAAAGCCATAATTTATATGTAAAACAAGAACGATCTTAACGACGATGAAATATTTTTCCTAGCGTTACTAATGTAATAATGTACATAAACAGAAGGTAAAAAGTAGCATATACGACGTAATTCCAACTATGTAAAAAATCTAAATAATAAAATGTAAAACCTTAAATATGCAAGCTATGAAAAAAACTTTATAAATAATTTCTTAACGCTCAAGGACTCTATATGAAAATTAAATAAATTTTATGCAAAAAATGAAAACAGGAAGAGTGAATTTTTAAATCGTGGTTGATTTTCATATTTAATGATATGCTGAGTTGAATGGATATTTTTGATATTTATATTGCTACTGTTTCATTGTTTTTAGACAAAAATTAATTGATGAACTTAATAATCTTTAAATATTTTTCCTGTTTTATATCGTAATACATGTGGCAGCGCCAAGCTAGTGATACCCAGTTTGTTTTTCAATTATCGTCTAGTTTTACATTATCTCACTATTCTGATTATTTGTGCAAGAAAAGTTGATGTAAAAACAAACAGCTTTACAAAATTAAACAAAAAAGAGTCATTTAAAACATGGAAACACCTCACAATACAACAAACGCAAAAGGTAAGAAATAAAGTAATGAAGAATTCCCTTCCAAGCTAAATTTTTGTTTTAATAGAATTTGAAGTGATGGGGGTTTCACGCAGCGGACGTGTACGTAAAAAGTCTTCCAAACTTTTAGATTTTCAATCGCCTGATGAAGTGGAAAGAAAAATTTACAAAAGAACGACCGCTAATACTGTTTCACCAAAACCTACTACGCCTAGATATACCGGTCGTGGCAGACCTAGTTTGGCTGCTATAAGGGCACGTAAATCAGTTCGTTTAGAGCCAGGTGAGGAAAATGATGGGGCAGCAGATAATGATGACAACGATGAAGAACCTCAAAATAAGGAAGACATGGCAGTAGATAACCCTTCTAAGGAGACAGGCGATGAAGACGATGAAGAGGAAGATGATGATAACGATGTTTTACACAATACCAGTGGCCTTACTGCTATGACCGATTCGGATGATGATGGCTTTGGTGAATTAGTAGCAGATTTAGTGGGTAGCGAGGGCGCCAATATAGATGCCTCAGCAGCCAATCAAAAATCACAGTTTAGACAGTCTTTGTATATGACAGAAAAAAATAAATTAAAGGAAAATAGACTGGAACGCAAGGATAAAGGTAAGACACGTTATACTGCTTACAACATGTGGGCAAGGGAGCACCGCAAATCCTCCAAAATTGGCAAAAGTTCAGATATGGATTATCAGGCTGCTAGGCGATTACACGAGCTGTGGTCGAATGTTTCCAATAGAGAGAAAACAGCATGGAAACGTAAAGCAAAAATGCAAGCTGCTAGATTCAAACAAAGGGAACAATCGGAAATAAATCAATTGGAAAAAGCTGATATGATGCAGGTTAACCAAACTGCAACAAATTCTACTTTTATTAATAGACCAACAACAAGTCGGACTAGGAAATTGGCAGAAGATAAACAGAAAGCCAAAGATGAATTGGCAGTATCTAAACCTATTTCATCTGCAATGTCAACGCCGAAAAGAACACGCAATAATTCATACAGAAGAAATCAGACTAATATGACATTAACGAATAATTCAACTACATCTCCCTGCCACATAGCTACAAACGGTTCAATGAACAATTTTAATACAAGCAAATCTATGGCTTTGAATAATTCTAAAAATCTTTTACCCGCCATTGAACCTATAGATGCCGCTGCCCATTTAAAGTTGCTGGGTGAAAGTTTAACCATTATAGGCGATCGTCTTAAAGAGCATGAGGGTCAAATTGCCGTTTCAGGCAGCTTGTCAGTACTGCTGGACAGTCTGCTGTGTTCCTTGGGACCTTTACTATGTTTAACAACACGCCTACCCGGTTTAGATAAGAAACCTGAACTGAAGACCAATTTGGCTACTACATTAGATAATATTGCATATGTCATGCCTGGACTTTAATGTGCTGCAAACAAGTGTTAAGGTAAAATAATAATTTCGTAGATTAGAAATAAGAAGAATATTTTGATGAATAAAGAAAATATTTATGTATAAATTTATATGCCGATATATCGCTTAATTAATTTTATTTTATAAGAGAATGTTTATATATTATTAATTTGTAAAATATACCACTTATACAGATACATTTAAAATGGGGATGTAAAATTGCTTAAGGTAACTTTTGAACAGGTCATTAATAAAATAAAACCCTAAAATGTGTCTATACTCAATAAAAATCTTTAAAAAAAATAAACTCAACAAATTTTGTAATACCAACCAACATTACTAACTACAAATAAATAAAATAGGAAAAATATTAGGCAAAAGTCAAAATACACGTTTAAACATACGTATTTTCCAAAACAAGAAAAAAATTAAATATTTTAGGAATGCTTGTTATAAAATAATTAGGGTCCAAGTTTGCAAAAATGTAAATTTTACTTTTAAAGATTCCTTTCTCTCTCTCTCTCTCTCTCTTTCAATTTCTCGTTAAATGTAGTGTTTTGCATAGCAGTCTCATTAAGTAATTGTGGCTTGTTTGAGTTACATAATAATCCTAATTAAGAGCTTATGAAAAGATTATTATAATTGTTGTGATAGACCAGCAGCAGATATATTATCACCAGCACCAGCTGTTTTTTTCGCCACACGGCATACTAAAACCGGGGCAACACATATTTCAATATCTACAGATTTTTGTGCAGTTATTTGTAGCGTTTCAGACCAACAGGGTACAGGATTTTGAGGATCAAAGGTTATGCGATAGGCTTTGGTGTGATTTAAGGAGGTAGAGAAACTATCATCCAACACCAAAGAGGCCAATTCAGGATTTATCTGCAATAACAAATATAAAAAGAATGGTTGCAACTTTAAGATAATAATAAAAATAATATTCTTTATACCACTTGTGTTTGACACACGTAACGATGTGCTATTAAGGCTGCCTTGGCTGCTCCCAATTTTGTGTTTCTCCATTTAGAGTCTTTAACCGTTAAAAGGGCCTGGTAGGCCAATGTATGCAAATGTATTCTGCTTACCATTCTTCTCCTGGTGTTATTTATGATTGTTGAATTTTTATCATAATCTGTTGTTAGTATAAGAAAAACTTTACGCATTAAATCTAAAGTTGTAGCCACACGAGGATTCCAATCAGAGGCTAATGTTGTGCGTCCATACTCTAAAACTTGTGCCAAATTATCTAGCTCTTGCTCATTCATACCCAATGAATCGACATAAGGCAAAATATAATGTCTCAACTGCTGCAATAACTCTATTTCTACATATGAAGCCATTTCAAAGTGTATTAACGTTTCTCTGCTTAAAGAATTTATTTGTTGATTAACTTTAAGTAAACGTGATTCTCTTATGCCCTCTTCAAACTTATAACTATCCATCATTTGTATGCCACTAATTATGAAAAGATTAGGTTTATATATTGCAACTGCTTTTTGTAAATGTTCAAGAGAATTTAAATGTGGATTATTATGATCGTTGTGCAAGATATAGCGATTAGCTCTAGGGGCTGTAAAGGGGCCCCATTTTTCACCAGCCTTGTATTCTAATATTAAATGTATATCATCTTCTTCAATAGCATCACCAGCAATTTTTATGGCTTTCGGTACTAAGCGACGTAATCTACATGAAATAAATAAAATAAGTTTCTTTTTGCTGGCTGGTAAATTTGAACAAATTTTTACATTATTTTAATGCCACTTTTATTATATACTCACTTTTCAGACATTCTAGCTCCTAACAACACCTCCCAACCCTCTTTGTCAAAACGTATACCCATTAAAGGAGCATTGCCACCTATAAACCACTGAATCGATTGGCGGTGTTGTTTTTTGGCTATTTGTATCAAATGCTTAAATAAAAAGGTATTCGGCATTACTCTTCTAAAAGAGAAAAAAAAGAAAAATTTCTCATTTTATTATACTAAAATGTAGGATGAATAAAGAATGAATCCATTATTACTTACTCTGCTGCAGCGCCATTACGAAAATAATAAGCAAATGTTTGTAACAATTCTGCCTCATCATTTACCTCATCAACCGTAAACTCTGACCCCACATTGTCTGGTATTATTTCCGCTGAATAATTAAGAAACTCTATGGCACTAATTAATAAATCACTGCAAGCTCCATAGCCTAAAGCGACTTTAGGTTTTTGCTGATTCCAAGGTCGTTTCAATTGACTCTCAATTGCCAATAAGCCAGTTAAAATTTGAGTGATTTTATTTAATTGTTTTAAAGATAAAAATGCTTGCCAAACAATCGATATTAAAGCCGCAAATACCGAGAATGTGGTTATTAAGGACATATACTTCAATAAAGTCATTATGTCAAGTATTTTTCTTTTATTTTTAACTATTTAGACATTTATATTATTACATTGATATTGTGATATGCGTGTCAAAACTATAAAACAAAACGATTATTAAATATTCAACAAAGTCTTGAATATAGGCGAAGAAAAAAGAAACTTGCACAAACAAACCGGCTGGACTTTTTTTGTTATAGAAATAGTTGTGTGGGATAAACAACTGTCAACGTCACTTGTTTTTCTTTTTTTTAATAAATAACAATGTTGGCAACAAAGAATTTTTATTTTTATAGCTGATTTAAACAAAAGTAAACACTAAAAGTTAGCTAATAAAAAATAATAAAAATATAAAAAATAAAAAAAAGTAAAGAAACTTAAGTAACATTTTCTCTTAAGGAACCTTAAGACAGATTAAACTCTAGTGGAAACAAATACTCAAATTTAAATCTTAGCGTTTACAAAAAATTTCGTTTTTTCATTATAAGATTTATATATTTGGATCTTTTCAATAAGCCTGAAATAACCACTTACACTATATGTATACAATATACATTACACTACTAACTGTTTAAAAAAGCGTAGTGTAATGTATATTTTCAGGATCTTGAAATTTTTGATGAAACTAGTTGGATGTAATTCCTTTTTTTTTGTAGGTGAGGTAGAGAAGCAGTCATGGTATAATATTATTTTTAACAGGATTTTTGTGATACTTGCTTTGTATAAATTTCGTTATTCAGAGCTTATTAAGCAAAAATTAATATAATTATTATAAATAACTTGCTAAAAATTAAAATAACGAATATTAAATTAAAAGCGTAATGCTAAAAACTAATTTAATTCGGTTGCTCTAAAAAGTTCTTTGTAAAAGTGCATAATGCAATTCGCTGTAACAGCGTTGCTAACACTGTTCTTAAAACTAGCATTAAATCAGAGTTGTTATATGCATAAAATACATCCCAGCCAAAATCAACAAAAGGAAACGTTATTCAATATTTTACCTTTTTAATTCTATTTATGAAGTCTCTAGAGTATATAAATAATTGATTTTAAAATAATAATAACATACAGTGGCTCACATTGAAAGTGGAACAAATTATTGGCAAAATTTTGTATCAGTTTAGATGTCATGGGTTATTATTTTTGAATACTTTAATTAAGCATTTATAGAAATTTTCAAACACGGTACTTTGAAACTAATATCAAGAAATTCTGAAATTATGGTTTTGCAAAGCCAAAAATTCTTTTCAATTACCGTTCTAGGTATTCGCCCATTGCTAATTATTTTTATGTTATAAGCCGTCAGTTGGGATAGTTGCTTTCGTAGTGTGAAAATATTTAATGGTCAAAACCAGTTTTGGAAAGGAAAAAAAAAATAAGAAGAGTTTGAAAAAAACCATCAGTCAGTGTCAAAAATAGAAAGAATCGCTTAAATTTTGTATGAAAGCACATGTCAAAATATTTCTCGTTTCTGAGCACGGTAACATTTATATGCTACGTTATGTTGTCTTTTCTTATCAATACTTTAAACTCCTACAGGTTCTTTTTATGGATGAAAGCAAATTTAATTTGTTCGGGTCCGATGACTGGCGGGCGTTACGTGTGGTGTAAACGCAATGAAGAATTTTTGCATAAAAACAGAAAGAAAACAAAGCATGAAGTTTATCCAGTAAGGTTTAATCGACTAAGTTTTAATCAAATAAGCTTTAATCGAATAAGGTTTATTCGAATAAAGTTTAATCGAATAACATTTGTAGCAAGGTAAAATTTATATGCCATATTATATTGGCATATTTACAATCAAAATTTTAACATCTTACAGGATGTTTTTACGATTGAAATCAAATTGAATTTATTTGGTTCCGTTGGCCGGCGGCAATTACGTGTGGTGTAAGCACAATAGAAAAAATGCTTGCACAAAAACACTAAGAAAACAATAAAGCATGGAGGCTTATTAGTAATGGTGTTGGGCTGTATGGTAGCTTCAGTTGTAGGAAATCTTCATTTTATAGAAGGTATCATGGACCCATTTTACTTAGGTTTTATTAAGATAACGACACCTAAGCACACATCACTAATGGTAAAAAATTAGTGGCTTTACAACTGCCCTAAGGTCATCAAAACATCTGCACAAAGCCCAAATATAAACATAATCCAGCATTTGTGGGGCCAACTTAGATTTCACATGCGAAATAGTAACAAAAACCAGGGGCCTTACTGTGTAATTCGATTCGAATAAAAATTTGTACGAATTCGAATATATTGTACTGTGTAATCCTATTTACGTAAATTAATTTCCGAATATGAGTATACTTTTTTCCCCTTTTCGTATTCAAAAATACTACTTTCGGATATGCAACTCTGTAATACGAAAATGAGTGTCAAAGACGTTAAAATTGTTCGTATTTCATTCGAAAGACATTTTGTTATCGGAAGAGAAAAAAATGTAAGTAATTTTATAATTTTTATGGAAAAAAATAAATTTTTGTTATGTTTAAAGTGAAGTTGTGTTATATATAAAGTGATGTTATGTTTCATTTAAATTTTAGGAGTGTACAAAAGAAAAACTAACACAAAATCCAAACAATTTGAAATTTTGGTAGCGTTTATGGTGCAACATCCCGACTTGGCCAAGGGACACAAAAATTTTCTGGAAGCAAATCATCATTATAAAAACCACATTAAAGTAAAGTGCAAGCGCAACAAAATGGGTGTACGAACTCCTCTCGTTAAACACATCTATTCATGGCATAAGTGGAGGAAAGGAATTTGGTGCTGCACCTTTAAACAAAGAGCCAACAACATCATCTATAAATATAGCCGAAGAAGATTTGGAAAACAATTTTGAAATTATAGACCAATCAATTTTACATCCTCAGGAACAAAATAAAGAAAATTTAAATATAAATACTCCTAGTAGGTCCATTCGGAAGAGAAGTGCGCTTAATACTGACAGCTTGTTAAGCAAACAAGTTGAAAATCAAATATCTTTCTAAGAAAATTCTTTAAAATGTTTAATTAAAATTGATGAAAATAAAAAAAAAACATAAGAAATTACTAAAATCATTAAAAGACAATATATTTGACATAAAAAGATATTCAAAGCGTAAATGTGAAATAGAAGAACGAAGTCTAGAACTTCAAATTCAAAAATTTGAATTAAAAAAAAAAATCGAGCTTGAAAAAAATAAAAGAAAATTTGCCCAATTAGAACTAAAACAAAAAATGTTTCAATTGGAATGTGAAAAATATGCAACCTGCTCCACAACCACATCAAAAGAAAACTGTAAAAAATGAAAAATCGTTGGATTGAAATTCAGCGATACTGCTAAAAAAATATTTTTTTAAATTTTGTTGTCACTTTTGACATTGAAGAACAAGTGCTTCCAAGTTAATAAAGTATTTTCTTCAGATACTAACTAATACAACACTGCTAGCTGTTCGAAAATGTAAGCCGGTACCATTTTAATTTCGTATCGGAAATTTTGTTCGAAAGATTTTCATTTTCGTATCGAATTACACAGTAAGGCCCTAGCATAGCAAAAGGAGTGGAACCAAATAACGCCTGATGTGTGCGAACTATGAGTGGAATTTAATTCAAGAAGATTAAAAGCTGTATAAAATCAAAAAGGATATGCAATAAATATTTTAATGAAATATTTTGCAAAGTTTGTAATATTATTTATTTTAAAACTACAGAACTTTTCTTTAATCAATTGCCCTACTTTCGATGTGAGCCACTGTATCTAATTTTAATAAAACTTTAAAGTATTTTTATATTACTAAGAGTTCGATCTGGTGTCAAGGATTTCAGATAAACAACGTATTCGTGTTAGAACTGGACTTCCTCCAGTGAAATTATTCAAAAATTATCAATATGATGGTACCCTCGGAGTTATAAAATAATTTAAAATTCTAGTTATTATTTGTTATTGTTTTTAAAATTACACACATTACAGTTATGTTGGTTTTATTAAGTTATTTTAACATTATAATGATGGTTGCATGTATGTAAACTAGTCATGACAAGGTTAGTTATTAACATGTTTTCAAACATGACGTAGTTTTTTCAAAAGAAAAAAACAATTAAGTGAATTTAAAATAAAAACTGGTACAAAAAGCCGGTTGGTTAGTCGTTTTAACCATGCACTTGAATTTTTGTTAAAAACATCAAAGTGTTTTTACAGGTACAAATTCTACTTATGCAGTTGCAAATAAATGTAGTTTGTTTTAAAAATCCAGTTTATAAAAAGGCAAAAGCATTAATTTTTTAAAGTTCATTATAAAGTCAATTTTAAAAATGATAATTAATTGTTATATAGATTTAATATTTTTCAAATTAATTATCCAATTAACTCTCAACAATCACAGTAGAGGCACATCAACATAAAAACATCAGATTTTTAAACTTCTATTCAGGAGAATATATAAAACAAGCAAGACTGCTACCGTTAATAAAAATAACTAGTTAACGAAACAGTTATTTGCCGGTAAAAAATGCACTGAATCAAAATAAAGTTTTTAATGCCTTTTTTACGTCTTCGTTTCCCCCCGTAATTTTTTGTAATTTTTTTAGATTAAGACAGTAGTGTAGCTTGCATTCTTGTATTTGAAGTAAATTATTTCGTTAATGTTTAAGCACCTTTCCCGATCAGTTAAAAAACCTGATGTCCTGTCACCTTCTTGAGTAACTAATATTCAGCAATCCTGTTAAAACAGGTTGCATTTGCTTTTGACAGACATTAGTTTGCAATTGAATGTTGTTATTGTCCATTTACTAGAGCTTATTCTGTTTTTACTGCAGCTTAGTCAGTATTGTCATCACTCTCCATATTCCTTAATATTATCACTACGATACATCTTTGGGTTTGCTAACGAACTGTTGTTGATGAATCAGTTGATTCAAAGTTGTTTATGTTGAACAGTTCAAGTGGGAAAATTTGAGGTTAGAAAGTAAATTGTCTATCAAATAATTAAGTGTCAATAAATTAATTGCCATTCTTGACACTTATTAAGCGACAATTGGGAACGTTACACTCTTGAGCAAATAATAATATTTGTGAAAATTTCCTTTCAAAATGGCAAAAATTTTACTACAAATAGTCAATAAAATTTGTGCAGTTTTTCCTTCTGAGATCGCTGTAAGTAATTAAATTGCTAAATTTGAGGTTCACGATATTGTTGCTGACAATAGACCAAAATAATACGCTCGTAGTGATGCAAACATAGATGTTGAGAATAAGCGTTGAACATTAACTCGTTGGCGTTCGCAATAATTGAGTATCACTAGAACCACTTTGCGCAACATTTTAAAAAAAGATCTTCATCTTAATGTTTATAAAGTTGTTTGCGTGGACCGTTTGTGAATTGCCTGTTTGCAAAACTGAACGCAAACAATGCACTTTTAGTGGGAGGCTCATTTTTAATTAGCCAAGGTAAATAAGCAAAATTGTGATATAGTATGTGGCTTATCAAAATCTACAAATAGTCATCTGTTTACATCCAAAGAAAATGCGAAAATATTATCAAATCTCTTAAAACATGAAAACCACGTTGGAATGCCAAAGGTCATTAGTTAAGAGTATAATGACTTTATGGTTATGAAATGCTCTTTTTAAATAATAACAACTTCCCTTTAATTAGAAACTCATCTATCTTTGTTCAGGCCACGAGAAACATATTTTTTGTTTAGTTTTTTGTTCAATGAAATGTAAAAAGTAAACAAATTGTTTAAACAAAAAAATAATTTATTTGAAGTATTTTTATTCTTATTAAAATTACATTTTTATTCAATACATATGGCTCCTATTGTTATTTGTATTTTTTTGCTGTTTTTTTTGCAATACGAAATGTTTGGAAATTTTAATTTAATTATGCTTTAACTATTTTGATAAGAAGAAGAAAATACCTTGGTATTAGAAATGATATCTCGAATTGGTTATGCGAAAGAAGTTTAAGTTTAGTGAAACAAGAAATAGAATTAACAGCGTAAGGTAGGTTAAAGAAATTTATATAACAATGCAAGACAACTACAGTGACTTTTTACTTACTTTACAAAAGGTATATATTCATCGTTCTCAAAAAAAACAGTACGCTATTATAACGTACTAATTTTAAAAAGAGCACTACGTTATCATAGCGTACTGATCAAAGAACACAAACGTTTAATTTGTTTTTAGCGTTTGTGAATGTGTACGCAAATAAAATACCGTAAACACAGATTCTTGGCTGATGAACACAAACACAAAAAAAAAATGCACAAAGACGAAAATATTGTACTTTAGTACTTTTTTTCGAACACTGCATAAAAGTCTAATTATGAACATTAAATTCAAATATTAAATAAATATGTTTTAGTCTTTTAAACGGTCTTTTTTAATTAAATTTAACTATATATTTGTTCAATATTTCGCTTTCCTGGATAAGCTTTCCAGAGTAAAGCGACTATGTTTGATATTGTCAGCAACAATATCGTGAGCATAAAATTTAGAATTGAAACTACGCATAGCGGTCTCAGAAGTAGACATCATTTTAATCCAGGGTGTCCGCCGAAAAGGTATACTACTTTGTTTTGCCACCATTTTGGTAAACATTAGATTTGACAGTTCATATTTTGCAGTCGTAAAGAAGACACTTGGCAAATTTATTATTAAAAAATATTCGATAAACCAACATGTTTTAATCGTTAAAATATTTTACAAAATTAATCATCGATTACTGTGACAATGAGAAAGTTAGGTGAAATTTTTGGGAGAAACAAAACGCATAATAGGTGATAGACCCAAGCAAAGACAACAACGTATTGCAACTTCGGCTGAAAACATTACGGCTGCTCAAGCAAGTGTTCACAACAATCCATCAACCTCAATTCGATGCCGTGCTCAGGAGCGTGATCTTCAAACAACAACTTTGGCTACAATTTTGCATGAGGAATTGCAATTGTTTCCATATAAGATTCAGTTGACACACGAGCTACTTTCACATGGCCGCCGTACATATGCAGCTCGCTCATGACAACTCCGATTTTCATTAAAAAAATAATAATGAGTTACGAGGCAAATTTTCATTTGAATGGATATGTGAATAAACAGAATAGTCGGTACTGGCAAATTTATTCATTAAAATCATGCATTAAAAATAACAGTCTGATGTGCAATTTAATCAGGAGGAATTGTTGAACCTTACTTCTTTGAAAATGAAAACGGCGTAAAGGTAACG
This sequence comes from Trichopoda pennipes, assembly GCA_030448955.1. NCBI lineage: Eukaryota > Metazoa > Arthropoda > Insecta > Diptera > Tachinidae > Trichopoda > Trichopoda pennipes. Next base: position 6,667,706 of record JASKUP010000175.1, read on the forward strand.
GTGCGATATTGTGATAGGATTGAAAACTTTTTAACGCCAGAACTGCATGCTGTGCGCTTGATTTACATGTGGTATCAATAAGACGGTGCCACAGGATTACAATGGAATTGCTGCGACACTTTCCACAACAAGTTTTTCTTTTTTCAAGATGTGACTACTCCGGACTTCTTTATGAGGGGATACCTGAAATGCAAGGCTTATGCAAACAAACCAGAAACTCTTGAGCAACAAAGGTAGGCTAACAAAGCCCGACATTTATCAATATAAGATCCATTCTCTTTCATTTAATAAAAAATTATGAACAAAGTATTATACCTTTCCGGCGGGCACCCGTTTGTAAATTTTCACCATTTTAATAGTAAATTTTCACAAATAAAATTCTTTGTTTAAGAGTGTCACTTTTCATGTTTAAAATTTCCAAACTTTTTACTAAATAAATGTTAAAGGATAACAGCTCAATTCGTAACATTCAATCTTCAATCTAACAGAAAATTTATTTTCTAACCTTAAATTGGCCCATTCAATTATGTCTACGACATCACAATTATAATTATTTTTCCCAGCTACTATAGTTATATTTTAAAATAATTGTATTAAATTTGACTTTTAACAAATAAATCTTTAACAACTATTATCTATATTTGATGCTGAAAACAAGTTTAAATCAAATATCGTCGTTCATTTCTCTGCGAAAAAAATATGCTTCAATATTTTAAAGGAAGTTTTCAAATGTGCCAATTCTTGTCAATCTACGAGTATAAAAATAACACTTAATGTTTGCGCGACTGACTAATTGAAATTCTTGAAACATTTAAATATAATCTTTTTAAAGATAAATAAAAGAAACAAAACGGCATAATTAACTGATTTTTATAAGAATGATTATGCAAAATTTATAAAAAAAAATGCTGATTTTCTAAACGAAACTTATTATGTATAAAATGTGTATGGGCAAATGCAAACTACAATAAGACACGCTTGTTAAATATTAAATAATTTGTAGTTTTATTTTTGCATTTTTTTTTGCACATTAATAAATTAAATTAAATGAGTGAGACGAATTTCACATACTCTATATGAAAATTTAATATAAAATTTTAAAAATAAATATAAATATTACAATCTATTTAAGTGTACAGTTCTGACTTTGCTACTTTCCTGCACATGACTTTTGCTATGAGGGCAACTAACTTAACATAAAGAGCCCTCTAAAACCAATAGTTTCATTAAAGAAGTTATATTTTCTTTAAAAGAGAATCAACAAGTAAAAGGATATTGAATATAGCAAGAGAAAGATAAAAGAGAAGAGTTTAGATTGAAACAAAAGAAAAAAAAACCAGAATAAATGACATTGCCTTGCTACTATCGGGTATTTTTTATAAAGGTATAGAACTTTAAGTTGGCTACACTTTTTTACTGGTAAACAATTTGTCAGCATCAAGTGATTTATACTTTACTGTGGTTTGGCATTTTAACATGAATAGACTGATGCCTGAACAACTCTTCTTAATTGCGCAAATTGGTCCCAAAACAAGATTGGCGTTGATTTCAATTTTCATAAGTGAATTCTGTTGAGCGAAGAAGCTTACTTTTTTTTAAATCCGTACGTCAATAAACAAAACTGTCGTCTTTGGAGTAATAATAAAACTCAAGTGTATGTTAAGACAACGTTAAATCCAGAAAAATTCACTGTTTAGTGTGTTTTAAGGGCTGGTAGAATCATTGGCCCATACTGGATGCTGTTCAAAACGTTATAGTCAATGGTATCCACCATAGAGCCATGATTACTGAGTTTTTCGTTCATAAATTGAACAACCATAATGTGCAGGGGTGGTGGTTTTAACAAGACGGCACAATATGTTCCATTACTCATGCTATAATTGATTTATTGAAGAAAACTTTTGATAACCGCATAGTTTTATATTTCGGACTTGTAAATTGACCTCCTAGGTCGTGTGATTTAATGCCACTAGACTATTTTCTACAAATATATGTGTAGTTGCTAGTTTACGCCGATTAGCCCGAAACGATTGAACACTTAGACGACACATTTACCACGTTATTGTCGATATACGGCTTTAAATGTTGAAAAAAATCATTAAAAATTATACATGCAGTTTAGACTACGTCCGAGACAGCCGTGGCGATTATATGTGAAGAGTCCTATTTCAATTACAATGCTAGAATATTATCTTTTAAAGAACGTCAATTTTATGTCTATTTAAAAAATTTATCTTTGTGTTATTCCATTTCATAGTTATATACCTCTGTAAAAACACCCTTAAAAAAAACAAAAGAATACCATTGTAAGGCTCGAAAATGTTGATACATAAGTAATGTATAAATTACCTTGTGGAGTCATCTTTTAAAAATACTGTAAAGTTTATCTTCTTTCCAAGTGCAAGCATTATTTTGATTGCAAATAGCAGGTCATAAGCTTTCAGTTTTTTCTCTCAGCTCTAGCACTTTATATTTTCTTTGCTTCTTCTATTTTTTCTCTGAAGCTCTGGCTTAATTTGTTTCCACAATCAGTTGCTTAATAAACATGCACATTATTATACTGTAAATCGAAGTACGTGGTATGTTGTTAAGCAAACATGTGACTTAAGCCAGTACAGCTATCTACAGCACAATATACTACAGATCAGGTGAGACTCAGGCTTAGAATTGACTGTTTTATAATCTAGAATCTTGAAACTAATTCAGCACCAATCGCTATACTCAAATGTTATATTGATACTTTTCTTACTACCCCCGGAATGTTATAAGTTTGTATAAAAATGTTCATTAAAGGCCTTGAGCCTTCGTCAGCTTATCTATTGCCCTTAATATACATAAAAGTTGTTTTTTTTCGTTCCAATAATAGGTACCTTTTTCTACTTATCTACTGCGGCTGCTCAATACCTGTTTTTGTTTTTATAACTAAGAAACTTCAGGAGGGTGCTTAAAGTCTTATTTGGCTTTTAAGTTATCCATCGCAAATACTCAAAAATACTAGTTTTCTAGATATGTTGGAGTTGAATGGATATGAACTCATTATCCATGACTTGTGGTTTTTTGTTTTACAAAACACAGATGCCTTTATTAATCTGTCCACATACACCACACTTTTTTGGTGGTGTAAATGTCACCTTATTTTAAACTTTTTCAGCAAATTCGCAATGCAAAATTTTTAACAAACAACATTATCTTTTGTTGCTACTAAAATAAATGCTACTTGTTATGCTTAGAATTTAAAACTCAAAGTAAAAAATACGTGTTATTCTTCATACGCGCGCCACACCTGTACTTGTTTATTTATTTATTAAAAAGAAGTTATAAATTATTTTCGAATTTCAACCAATATGTTTGTAAAAAAAAGAAGTATAGTTTTCTATTCACATAGTCGTCGGCTTTTATTTTAAAGAAACGATTTGAAGAAATAGTAGAATATATTTTTTATATATCTTTATATTTTTGATATATTGAAATATGTATGTAACCATATGTCGACCATAGTATGTTATAGTAGACTAGCGTGCCCGTGACTGCTTTGCAAGTCAATCATTCAGGAAAATTAATCAGAAAGAACACAATTATTTTTTTTTTCGTTTTTATGCTTTTTTTAAAATAATTTTATTTTTTCCACAATTCATTATTTTTGTGTGCTTATATAATACATCTTATTCTATTGGAATGGTTTTACATATACGACATTCTTCGATTGATTTTGGTTCGCGGTATAGACAAACAAAGCAGTTGGTTTATTAACACGTGAACATGATACATATAATTGACCATGCGAAAAACAGGAATCATTACAAAAGCAACACGTATGGGGAACTGAAGCCATTTAAAATCAAACGGCAATCTGGAGGAATCATAGGAATGCGTGGTATCATGAACATCCTCGCCCTTATATTTTCCTTTTAAAATGTTTGCTTCAATCACATTTTCATGACTAAACGTGCCCCATTGCAAAGTCGTGGAACACCAACTTTCCCTTGTAGGCGGTGGGGCGGTAGCCCAGGTAATTCAAGCGAATTTTAAAATTCGACTGGATAATTTACAACATGGTCTTGATTGGTAACAGAGCCAACCGATTTTTAGGTAAAAATATTCCCGAGAATGTTATTCAAAATTGTAACATTGATATCCGAAACATCTGCGTTTTTCGCAGCTAAGATGGCTCTTTCCCCCAACCAATCATGGTTTCTAAAATTTTGTGCAATACCGGGAAATACGTCTGTGACCAATTCATGTTTGGATTGAGCATAATCATTTTTGCGGTCGGGTCAATTAGAATTGCGCAATTCCCAATATCTAGCAATTGCTTTGAAAAACGTTCAGCTGAAGGATCATTTTGGAATTGAACACGCAAATTTCACACACGCACACACAAAATGCAACAGAATATGGAAAACAAAATTCTGTATTCACTTGCTATGAACATGAGCATATTTCGATTTCGATATTGCCGTCGCATTCTGTGCAAGCAGACATACACATACACACGGCAACGTACAAACGAAAACACACATTTCATTTGATACAAAAATTGAGTCGAAGTATTCAATGGAAAAAACTTTAATTTTCTTGAAAAATTTGTCTTGTCACGCATTTGCTGAAGCCGTGATTCGCGTTGTCTCTCCGTTTCTGCGGCTCTAGACGTAGATGCCCTTTCACGATAAATATTTTGTAAATATAAATAAACCGAAAACTCGGATTTTTTAATGCAACATTTCGGAAGTTTTAAAATTTTGATATTTTATTATATATTAGTGAGTTTTTTTTTTGTGAATATCTTCGGAACTACACAACCGATTTAAGAGATTGATATCTCGTTTTGAAAAGCATAGCAATGGCATTAAAAAATAAAATAAAAAAGAAAAAAAAAATTATAAATATGTATATGTATATGTCATTAGTGGGTTTTGCCACGCCCCTCCGCCCACAGACCGAAAATAAAAAATCGGGCTTCACAGTGTCACCCGCTTGAATATTCTGAAGATTCTCTGAAAATTTCATCAAAATCGGCCCAGCCGTTTTCGAGTCCATTTCTTACATACATACACACATCCTCTTTTATATATATAGATTTCATTAATGTTTGCAAACATCTATTTGAAATTCTCTTTATAGAGAGGCAAACAAAAAAACTCTAAAGGAAAAGTTATGCTCACTTTATTAAAGCAAAAACAAACAAACAAACAACAAAAATGTGCAAAAGAATTTTGCCGTTTTATTGTAGAATTTTTGTATGTTTAAGAGTTTTTATATAAAAAATAATAATCACAATAATATAAGTTTAGTAGGCAATCTGTTGTCGTTGATTCTTTAACGTAGTTAAGAAACAAGTGTTGTTGTGTTTACTTGCTAAATCGTTGTTAAGATTTAGAGAAGTAATTGAAAAGTCGGTGTGAATTTTAAAATTTTTAAATTCATATTTGATTAAAAAATAACAGTGATAAAAAGTAAATAAGGAATTTAATTTTGCTTTTGTATCTTAACTAAAAAATAATTTTTTAAATTTTATTTAAAAATTTTGAAATATAATATTTTAAAACTTTGTCTTTAACATGTTATTGATTATGTTTATTTTGTAATAAATAAATTTTTTTAACTTAATACAAAAATAAAAAATTATTTTAATTAATTAATATAAATTTTTATTGTTATAACTCTATTAATTTTTAAAAAGTTTTAGTGAGTGCCTTTTTATTTTAAGTTTAAATAAAAAAAAATATTAACGATTTTCCTTAACAAAAATAATTTGAGTATGTTACATCAAATCGGAAAGATTTAGCTGAAGTTAAAAAAACTCTCTTTACGCCAGTAGAAAGTAAAGGTTTTTGTAAAAAATTTTTTTTTAATAAAAAAAATTAATATTTAAAAGTTGTTTTCTATATTATATCTTTTTGGGTAGCAGATAGTCTTAGTTACTAGTACTTTAGTTATTAAGATTTATTATAATTTCAATTATAATAGATAAAAATAGATAATAGATAAATAAATAAATTTCGGTTTCTTTGAAAAGTTAACATAATTTTGTTAAAATTAAAATTTTTCCAGATATACTTAAGTTTTTATTTTATTTTTAAATGATTTAAATAGACTTAAAACACAAACTTTGCTCTCTGCAGTAACGACATGTCAACAAAAAAGATTTAAGACACAACCCTGTCTTAATGTTGATTTATAAACACAAAAGACTTAAGTTACATGCAACATATTGTTTTGGACAAATAGTCAAATGATCTCGTTTGTTCTTTACGCAAATATTAGAATTTTTAAAAATTTAAAAAAATTAAAATTTAAAAACTGACTTATTGATATAAAAGCAATGGTTTAATTTGTGCATTGTTTTCTTTAAGCATATCTAAACATAATATTTTATTAAAAGCATCAAAGGCATTAGTATAATACTAAGCGCTTAGAACTGGCTTACCTTGTTTTGTTTATTAGAAAAAAATAAAGATTTCTGAAAATTATGCAGCATTTAAATAATTTTTTGTGTTCCTAATTAATGACATAATTTGTATATGAATTCTGGTAAATATAATAAAATTAACATTGAAGTGCTAATTTTCTAAGTTATGTAAAGGAAAAAATTATCTGAAGTGAATTTTGTAAATGTATACGATTTTAAAATATGCATGTGCAATTAAAAAATTATTTACAAAATATTTTATAATTATATTGTTTTAACAGCAAGGTCTTTATATAAACATTTTTAATAAATTGTATTTTTATTTACAATATTTCGCCACATCATTGGGTGGCTTCTGCAGGAATAGGAAATATTTTTTTTTAATTAACGGTATTAATATGGATGTTTCTTAAGTTTTTTAAGTGATAGTTTTTTTTTGAGATTTGAGCATTAAAGGTTTGTGTCTTAAATCTTTCTTTAATTTCTTGTTTATTAAATTTATTTGTTATTTTAATATATTATTTATTTAATGTATGAGTTTGTAAAATAAAAAAAAAACAAAAATGTACGCAAACATAATGACGTATTATGTATAAATTAATATTTAAGCAAATTGACGTTTTTTACAAAATTATGTTCTTACAAAATTATGTTAAATTTGTTTTTGCTGTATTCCTTTGTTAATTCATTATTATTATTATTTCTCGTTCGATGTTAATAAATGTGTGTCATAATGTAAATAATCTAAACAAAAACATTAGACAAAAAGCAAAAACTAAACTTATTTAATATTTTCTGTATTATAAAAGGTACTATCATTTGATAGGTACACAGTTCAAATGTTGAACAAAAGCTAAAAAATAAAGTTATTTTGGTATGATTATACGCACATTTGAAATAAAGTAAATTAAACTTACATAATATATCGTTGATACAGTAATGATTTTATATTATCCTTTATGAAAAGATTTATTAAAAAGAAATAATTTATCAGTTTGTGATGTTTCATATACTGTAAAATGTTTGAGTGCGATTAATGAATAAGAATAACTTTTAAGATCCAGATCTTCCTGACAGAAAAATTAACTCAATAGTAAAGAGTTTTTGTTAAAAGGTTTATTAAAATTTAACAAATTTAGTGTGTTTGTTTAGTCTTAAAGATTTTGTCGATCATTGGCGCATTTTATATTCATTTTTTTTCGTTTAAAGAGAAGTAGCACTTCAGGCAACAATGCCTATTTAGTCAAGTACCGTGCTACATTCTTTAGGAAAGGGATAGAGAAGAGATGAAATAGGTGGTGAAAGTAGAAGGATAGTCGGAAATTAACTGCCGTATATAAGACAGCACAGCGACCAGTGACTATGCCTTCATCGCTGAGCAGCCCCACCGACAGTCAATTTTTATTTTTGTAGTGGAAAAAAAGCAAGGAATTCGTTGGGAATCGAACCCATAACCCCCATACTGACAAGCTAGTACACTACCTACTAGCCTACAGCATTTTTCCAAATTTGTCGGATTGTCGGTTGTACATTATCTTGCACTAACATTCAAACCAACATATTTGATCATGTTTAATTATATTTTTTTATATTTGCATGTTTCAATTGTTTCTTTTGTGGAAACTAGCTGTAGAGAAATGTGTTGCCATGAATGGTTGCATAACTATCTTCATATCTGTCTTGGTGTCTGCCGTGTTTCTTTTTTTTTTTTTTTTGTATTTTTTCTACACAGTTGTTGGTGTCATTTTTTGCACTTAATTGTAAACTTCATAATTGAACTTCATGTTGCTGTTTGTTAAGGATCTTAGACTTTATGCCTCATTGCAGAATATTTCTCTCAAACTGGTTTGATTGACTTTCTTTCTATCTTAATTAGATAACAATTGTCATATAGTTCGTGAAGCGGTTGATTTACAACATGAAAACTAATGCACTTTTCGACGATCACAATTGGCTTGGTGGATCAACCGATAAGGTTTTGTGCCAACAAACACACATTCATTGCCATTCAGGCATTCAGGAATGATTACTAACACTAGATTTACGAAATTTAGCTACAATTATGGAAAAGTCCAGTTTAGAAAAGGAGAAAATCCTAGAGGTTAAATTTTAATACAAAAACACTACACTACAAAAACTATTCCATTTATTTATCATAAATAATTTATTTGCAATGATTTTCTATAATAAAACTTTCGTTGTCATTAATTTAAGCAGCTTTTTGTTTTATTATTTTTGTATTTGCAGATTAATCATTCTGATCATGCGTTTTACTTATACTTGTCAAATTATGCTTGTGGTTTTGTTTGCCTCCGAGCAGGTATCTAAAGCTCAACGCACTTCATTGGACACAACATTTGGCAGCAATTTAAGAATATTACGTGGTATATTTCTCAATATACTGGGTCGTCCTGGTGATGATCCTAGTAATTTAGAATTATCTAATAAACGAGGGGTAAGTTTAGCAAGCTGTTATTTAAAATAGAACTCACTATTTAAAAAAACACCTGATATTTCAACTTAGAAAACTCAAAAAATGGACAGAGTAGCCAGATCTCTAATGAAATTTTGTGATACTAAAAATGGTCCTGGTAAACGTAGTATAAAGCCACCTATCTCAGTACATAAGTTGCGTCCGGGTGATATAGATATTATAGGTGCTATGGGTGATTCCTTAACATCTGGTGTTGGTATTTTGGCCAATAATATTTTAAATCTTGTACAAGAAAATCGTGGTGTCAGTTGGTCTATAGGAGGTCTAGGTACTTGGCAGCAATACTTAACTTTGCCTAATATTTTAAAAGAATTTAATCCAAATTTATATGGTTATGCCTTAAGGGATGGCCTAAGTACAGAAAGATCTTCCAGGTAGTTAAGATCACATGAAAGAAACAAAAAATATAGAAACATTTTTTCCAATAGAAAAATTTTGTTCTTCCTTAACAGATTCAATGTTGCTGAATTGGGTGCCATGTCACGGGATATGCCGTACATGGCTAAAATTTTAGTAAAACGTATGAAACATGATATTAATGTTAATATGACACATCATTGGAAACTTGTTACTCTACTAATTGGAAATAATGATTTTTGTTCTGATGCCTGTTTTCATTCCAATCCCATGCAAGTAATTGAGTGGCATGAGAAGAGTATGTTAAAAACTTACAGATATTTAAGGGATAATGTGCCACGGTTAATGTTAAATATTGTACCAGCTCCTAATTTGCTATTATTAACACGTCTTAAAGGTTTGCCAGCACAGTGCTATACAACTTTAAAATTTGAATGTCCCTGTATTATTGGTAAATCGAAAAAGCAAATGGACTTTATGGGCAAATTAATGGACAAATGGGCAGAAAAAGATATAGAAATTGCTAATAGAGCAGAGTTTAATACCGAGGTAAGTACACAATTTGTTTTAGTAACCGTAGTAGGTAATTTTAAGAAATTATTCTATTAATTAATCTTAAAAATTTTTATTTATTGAAAAAAAAGGTAAATGAAATCTACGAATATTCGAATAATTTATTGAGAATAAGGTTGCTCATTCTTTTAAATAATATATTATATTTGATAAATATGAATTATTTTATCACTTCATTTAAAAAAAATATTCGATTATTCGAATATTTAATTATTCGAATAATTTTTTTTCTAATTTGTATTTTCTTTTTTATTACCAAGTATTTTAAAAAAATGTTGGAAATATTAATATAATTCTTGTTAGACTATTGTTAAAGATCATGGCAGTTACATCAGCCCTTCTCTAGGTTTTTTACTCTCAGTTAAATAATTCATTAAACATATTTTATTAGTACACATTTTTTAGTTACATTAGATGTTTGAAAAAAGCTTATCGCATAATTTTTTAAATTAATTTAAAATTGTATTTCAATGGAAACAAAAATTTTCGAATAATCGAATAATATTGGTCAGAATATTCTTAAAAACAAGGAACCATCTCATTGTTTTTTATTCCTTTAATTAATTTGTTTTACGATACCTCTTTAGTATAAAATATTTCTAAAAGTAGTTTTAAACATTTATTCGATTATTAGATAAAAAATTATCGAATAATTATGTATTCTAATTTAAAATTGTTTTTCATTTGAAAAAAAAAATAAAAAAGAAATTTACGAATATATGAATATTCTTATTAGAAATATCTTAAAGACTTTAGCAGTGACGTTAACAGCCCATCTCGTCACCTTTCATTCTATTTTATATTATTAATTACACACATTAGTAGAACAAAATTATATTCAATAATTTTTAATTATAGAATATTCTTAAATACCATAGCACCGGAGATAGGACATTTTACGATCTCTCACTTCCATAACACTAATTTAATGTGTAATAAATCTTAAAAATATTGTGGCATGCAGTTTTAAAAATTTATTCGAATATTCGATTATTCAACAAAAATTAAAAGAATGTATTTATTGTCTTATTTAAATGTTTTTATTTGATCGAATAAAAAAATATTTAAATGTTCGAATAATTATATTCGAATTCTTTTTATATTTTTTCTTATAGACTTTTACCATTAATATACAACATTTTACTAAGGATTTCGTATTTCCCACTTTGCCAAATGGTAATACGGATATTTCATATACATCGGAGGATTGCTTTCATATTAGCCAAAGAGGACAAGCAGCCAGTAAGTATTAAATTTCAATTTAAAAGTTTAAAAATAATTTATATTTGCAACAAGTTTTTATCAAAAATAGCCTTTTATTAGTTTGATGAACCAAACATCCTTGCTTTTAAATATATTTTAAATAATGAAAATAATTTTAACAAATGAATTATTTTTAATCAGATTTAAGATCGTTGGTTTTATTTTGTTTTCAAAGACAATGGAAAAAGTTAATTAAAAAATCAGTTACATGAACGGAAAAATTATTACCATGATTATAAATTTGCATTTAATTAGAATTAATTACTTTGAAAAACAAATATAATTACTATTTTAATAAATAATCTTTTTATTGTTAACAGGTACAAATAGTTATTGGAATAATTTATTCGAAAAACCCAATGAAAAATCGAAATTTTCACCAAAACTTTATTCTAGATTTTCTTGTCCCACCGAACAGCATCCCTTTATTATGACACGTGTTAATAGTCGAGAGGATTTTGTTATTTAAAATTTAATTTAAGTTCAGCTGTGATAACAAATTTAGTGTAATTAAAAATATTTATGTGATGTTTTTAATATTTAAAATAAATTATTTTATTTGAGGAAATTAATAAAGAAAGAAATAAATTTACTTATTTTCTTATAAAATATTGTCAAATAAAAATTAATACATAAATTCTTGAAGAAACTTCTTTAAAACAGACTTAAGTCCACATACATTAAATAATATCATCTATTGGGACACACTATTGTTTCTAGATTTTAATATTTTTACTTTTTGATATAAAGGGCCTAGAAGTCAGAAGCCTAGAAGTGTAATGTTCAAGTGTATAACTCTACAGTGGTTTAAAAAATCAGGCCATATAAGTCAAATTCATCACCTATGGAAACACCCTTAAATTTTTGTTTATTTTTATTTTTATTATTTTCTGTTACTGCGAGCTATAGCGAATAATTTTTATATGGATGTTTGGCTCAATAAATGTTAAAATCATGTGTTCCATATTGACCCACACTTTAATTTTTAAAGTTACGTGCGTGTTTTATACTGATAATAGTCTGTAAGCATAATATTTCATAAGCGAGTACAAACATAAATCACAAAGGCGAATTGAAGATAACACTTCTTATTTTGAAGCGAAATGAGTTGTGTAAATTTTTATTTTACACATCAGTCCAAAAGAGCACATGAATGGTACCCATAAAAGTTTTAGGACAGTTTCTGTCTTGGCTGTATATTAAGCAAACGCAGTATTATATACTTTATCACGATCGTATATATTGCAAAGATTAGAGAAAAGTTTGCACTTATAGAGCAAAAGCTTTAAGCACTGTTATTCGAAAATACTGATTTTAGACAGGGTTATTTGTACATAAGCACAATGCCCATAATGAGAAGATAAATAATTTTTGGCCTTACATACTCCTTACTTTAATTTAACGGGATTTGGTTCTACAACAAGTGAAAGGACCACGGTGCTTATATTAAAAATCACTAATAAAACATTTGGGGTTATATTGCAAAAGTTTTGAATACTGAAACTCTGAAAGAGCGATTTTCGACTTGTTTATGTTTCAAGCATAAGGAGCTTGTAAAATTAAGCTCATATTGAGAAAATTTGGAATACAGTAACTTTGTAAAAGTTCTGTATTTTGCGTGATCTGAATTAATCAGAAGTATAGAATTTTAAGGAAATTTAAGATTAGTTCCTTATTGACCAAAATATTGATGCAGAATTTATTCCTTTCTTCAAGTCGCTCTTAAATTGATCAAGATGAATATGCTTTTTTAATATGAACGATATGAACTTTAAACTAACCAAACAACCAACCAAAACCAGTGCTTCAAACGTAGCATTGCTTAGCGTCTGTCTTTAACCATTAAATATTATTCCTTGATGAAACCATCAACTTTGTGTAATAGATAGAGATGGTAAGTCGACCTGTTTTATAAAATTCCTATCCCCCCGTAAGAAATTAATTTTTATAATTTTTTAAACGAAACGAAGCAATTATGCAGTCAACTTATCTTCCTAATGCGTTACTTGGTGTTGCTTCAAATATTCGTTTCATCCTTTCAGTTTTAATTTTTTATAATGATGAGAATTTTTGATCGATAGGTAATGTCTTTAATACTGATTTAGGTTTGGCCGCGAAGCTGTCTTTGAAACATGGTTTTGTGTAAATTCAGCGTTATCATAAGCGATTAGAATTGACTCGACATACGACGCAGCTAGTGAAACTATTTTACAACTATTTTATAACTCAGAATGAACGTTTACCCTAACATTTCATTGATTTGTCAGTTGGAAACAAAACTTGTAAGCCTGAAAAGCTGCTCTATTGGGCGGGCAAATTTGACGCTAAGAAGTAAATTGTCGGTCAAATAATAAAACGTGAAGAATTGAGCTGTTACCCTTCGACATTTTCTTGTTAAAAAGAGAGAAAATTTTAAAGATGGAACCTTAAGCTCATGAGCAAAAAATTTTAATTGTAAAACGGTACGGTCAAATGGGAATAATTTAACTGTATCACTTCGTAAAATTGGATCAGCTTTTCCTCATAATCGGACTACTTCTAAGACGGTTGTGTGTAATTTTATAGCCAAATTCGATGCTGACGATATTGTAACTGAAAACAGATTGAAATAATACGCATGTAGTGGCCGTAGTGATGCAGACAATGCCAGCAAATTTCCAGAATGAGTCTGGAAAACCAACTTGCTGACGTTCGCAACAATTTGACTTCACTAAAGGCACCTTGTAGTAACTTCTATAAAGATTTTCACCTTCACGCTAATAAAGTTCTAGTCGTTGTATGCGCCGAGCGTTTGTGAATTGGCTGTTTGAAGAACTGAACGAAAGCAATCCATTTTTCAACAAAATCATCTTTAGTGATGAGGTTATGTAAACAAACAAAATTGTTGCATATGGGACTTACACCGTCACCCTTAACTCCCTGTGCTACCAAACCATGATAACTAATTTTTTTTTGATTCGGAAATGGCTGATATTGACATCAGTGACATCAGGCTTCAAAAAGATGGCGCAACAAGCTATACAATTCAGTTATGACATGAGAAAATTTCCGGTCGCGTAATTTCTGCATTTGGCAATATAAATTGGCCGCCTCGTTCCAGTGGTTTAATGCCGCTGGATTAAATTTTCTAGATCCATTTTGTGTAAACAACTCATAAACAACTGAAGTTCTGAGAGTGAAATTCGACGCGGTATTGACGAGATAAGTGAAGCTTTGTTGTAAAATGTGCTTCGAAATTTTGTAAAAAGAGCGGACGTCTGCCGATAAGCTAGAGATAGACATTTGGCCGACCTCATATGCCATTGTTAATTCCCATATTTCTACTTGACATTGGTATCAATAAAACTAAAGTTGTTAAAAATAGAAGTGTGTGTTCTACGCTAATTTACTTCCCAACCTCAAATTTACCCGTCTATTAGATTAAAAAAGGCTTTAAAAAAAGGGAAAAGCTGTTTTAATACAAATCATGCATAAATGTTGACACACCATTTATATATCATGATTCCCTAAATTACTTTCCTATTTAATTGTCAAAAGTTGAAACCAAAGTATGCTGTCACATTTTACAAATGTCATTTGAATGCTAAAAGTATTGCAAAATATTCTGCAGCCACTCTCGTACATAATATACGTCAGCTTATAAATAAAACCAAGTTAGTTGGCTTTAAACTAACTAGTTTATGTTTATTTATTTAATTTATTTTTGTTTTCATAGCCCGCGTCTGTGAATGTTGCACCAAGAACTTGCATTCGGTTTAATGTAATAACACAAGAAAACTTTAAACAACTAGTCACAAATAACTTTGATGTGATGCCTAACCTTGACTTTGAACGTGAGAATAACAAAAATGTTAAAAAATAAGAACTGTTAACTGCCAGCTAGTTTTTCATATAAATAAAAAATAATGAAAAAATGCTGCCTCAAAACTTGTTGTGATGAAAATTTTAGTTGATTTTACTCTCAACGATTTCAACGTAGACAAATTTTATTTTTTTTTAATAATATAAAGGTGTACCTTAGATAGCAAGGAATACAAGGAGTACATATTTATCTGCTTTTATGCTTCTATGTTTCATGCCTTTTGTGTTATTAGTTGGGGTTATTAGCAATAAGAAATTTTTAATCATCAAAAGAGAAATTCGTAATTAAAACAGGAATTTATTTCTTTCGCTGCAAGTAAATCACAATTCAATATTTTTAATATTAAACAATTGCCAAATTTAGCAACAGCTATTTGACTTAAAAACTTTATTTCAGAAATATAAACCATTTTCATCCATATTCACTCCAGTTTCTCCATATCTACAGTCTAATGGACATTTTTAAGTTATGTCTGCAGTTTTTAGATTTGGCAATATTGGCTGATTGCGACGACCTTGATTTATTTGAGCTGGAAAAGGCAACCATATTAAAAATGGGCATTGTTTATGGTTAGAACTAGGGCGGTATCTGATCGCCTTCGAACTTTCGTTCTTGAATAATGAAAACATCTTTGGCAAATGCTTTCGCTTAAGTTAGTTTTAGGACAAGAACTTCACCTTTCACGTCGTAATACTAATGCCCCCCAAACTGTTTCTATTAATTATTATTTCTTGTTTTAAAAACAAATGAAAGTAGAAAAGGAGTTTTATTTCATTATTCCATGCACAAAATATTCAGGCTTTTGGAGCCTGTTTTAAGAACTCTAATTTATTTATTTATTTATTTAAGTCTATGAATTTACAATTCTTACAGACTATTAGTACTTAATTTATTTATATATATATATAAAACTAATGAAAGAGAAAAAAAAAGAAAAAATATGACAATTATATGCAATTATTTAATGAGAACAAAATATTACGCTTTATCAGATTTTCATTTAAGGTATAATCAATACAATAGTATAATTTATTAAAGTGTTTACAACATCTAATGAAAGGATCAGAGTTTGCATAGTTCGATCTAAAATATTGAATATCCAATGGATAAAAGTATCGAGTAGGTCGCCACGGAACACAAAAAGATATATTTTCAATTAAGAAGTTAGAGGAAGTATTCTCATTAATTATATCCAAGATGAACATAGCATTAAGCATAGTTCTGCGACTTTCCAGAGATGGTAACCTGATGAGAGAAAGTCTAGATTTATATGATGGTAAACAGAGCGGGTTCCATTGTAGTCTGCGTAAACAAAATATAAGAAACTTTTTTTGAACAGATTCAATTGCATTACTATAAGTTTTGTACTGTGGATCCCATATAATTGACCCATATTCCAGAACTGGACGAACTAGTGACATATATAGATGTTTCGTGATATAAGGATCTTCAAATTCCTTTGCCCAACATTTAATGAAGCCAAGCTGAGATCTTGCCTTGCTCACAATTAGAGAAATATGTTGAATGAAATTTAGTTTATGGTCAAGTATAACTCCAAGGTCTGTGATCCTGCAGACATTTTCCAGCTCATTGCCACCCAAACAATATCTAACATTTAAATGGTTCCTTCGGAAGAAGCACATATATTTACATTTATCGAAGTTCAATTTCATTGAGTTTAATATACACCAAGAGTATAAAGAATCTAAATCTGCTTGTAGCAGCATGTGATCATCATATTTATTATAAGTAAAGAATACTTTAACATCATCCACATACATTAGTATAAAAGAATTCTTGATGACACCAGGTAAGTCATTGAGATATAATGAAAAAAGAAGGGGTCCAAGATGGCTCCCTTGAGGAACACCAGATGAAACGGAGATTGGCTTAGAAATCGCATTTTTAAATGCAACATTCTGTTTCCTGTTACTAAGGTATGAATTTATCCATTTTAAGCAATTTTGTGTGAATCCTATGTAATGTAGTTTTCTGATAAGTAGTCTATGGTTAACCTTATCAAATGCCTTGCTAAAATCAGTATAAACAACGTCAGTTTGCATCTTATTGACAAAACCACGATTAACCAAAGTTGTGAGTTCTAAAAGATTAGTAACAGTAGAACATCCTCTACGAAAGCCATGTTGGCTAGACGATAATATTGAAGACACTTGATGGCACAAATGATCCGTAACTAATTTTTCAAATAGTTTAGGTATAACACTCAGTTTAGCAATTCCTCTGTAGTTTCTAATATCATTTTTCTTACCAGACTTAAACACCGGAATAATAAGAGAAGTCTTCCATATTGCGGGAAATATACCAAATTTAATTGAGTAATTAAATAATATTGTAAGAGGAGTTACAAAAGCCTCTGCGCAGTTTATAAGAATGCAACTAGGAACGTTATCAGGTCCACTCTTATAGGAAAATTTTAGTTTCTCCAAACCATGAAGTAATGATATTTCATCCAAACATGGCAGTAAAATAGCCTGACTTTCCAAATTGTGCATTGGTTGTCCATTAACGTTAGTACCCTGATCATCCTCATAGGTAGATGAAAAGAATTTTGCAAATAGGTTACTTATTTCTGTATTATCATCTGATTCACATTCATTTAATGTCATAGAAGGCGGAAAGGTAACAGATTTTCTCTTTATATTCACAAAATTATAAAAAGACTTAGGATTCTTCTTAAAGCTATTCTTAATTTTTGTAAGGTAACAGTTATAACATTCTTGATTTAATTTGTTATATTCAGCACGGGCAACAGAATATTTCATAAAGTCTGCAACTAATCCAGAATTTTTATACTTCTTATACCATTTATTCTTGCAAATTTTTATTTTGGAAAGCAACTTACAATTCCATGGAGGTCCAGATAAATGAGAAACAATTTGCTTTGGAATACACTGATTAAGAATCCAAGAGATTTTATCATAAAATTTCCTAATGATGTGATCTATGACAACGGACTTATCTTCAGAGATAACGTATGATAGAATATTTTTCCAGTCGGTTTCGTACAGTAGTTCAGTAATTGAAAGTAATTGTACCGGCCCACAATAACACTCGATGAAGAGCACTGAAGCAGGTTTAAATAGGAGGAATATGTGAAAAATATGTGTATTAACACATATAAGAACTCCACCGATAATACGCTTCTATACATAAGGTACAGTACAAACTACAATTATAATTGTACTACTCGCATTAGCACTATTTCAACTACGAACGTTTTAACTGCAACAACTTTAATATACGCTTTTGGAGCTGAAGTTACCGTGGCTGCTGGCACCAAACTTTCCCTCCAATATGTTCTTTTTAAATATGAGTCCTGCATTGTTATTTTTCCTCTCTACCTCTCCGGGTTGGAAGTGGGCAATTTACGCGCCTGCTGCTCAGTAAAATTAAGTGCCTGTTAAATTATTCTCATACCATGATAGGCGTCAAGCAAGAATATCGAACTTTGTCACACCACAAAGTTCCTACCTACTCAATGACATTTATTCTTTAGTTAAACTTCCTTTTCATCACAGAGTTCTGCGTAGTCGCCTTGATGTACTTTTGATTGATGAGCATAGCTTTTCTCGATATTCATGTTATCCAAATGATATCACAAGTTATCGTAGCCTATCACCAACTTGTCCAACTTTTGTTGTATCTAAGTACCGCTTTAACCTACCTTCTTAAGGGCGGCGAAAGCGATTAACTGATAGAAAGGCGATAAAACCCATTTTAATATCAAATAACAGAGAACCGAGAAACCGAGAAGAGAACCGCGAAACCTCCAGCTGCAGTTACATTATTGCGACAGTTACATTCTCGCTTAAGATTTTTAATATAGGTTCTTTCAACAAGAAGTTTGTTTTTCAATTGTGGCAACACAATTTCGAACGAAAATCTTATTAAAATAATTAAAATTCACTATAAAAATGGTGGTTTTGTTAAAGTTACATATCGTAAAATTCGTGATATTCTCGAACAACATAATCGTCCTTCTGAGACCGCTAAGAATTTGGTCGCTAAATTTGAGTCAACACGCTCGATACAAAATGTGGGAATACCAACACGCGTTCGACCGAATTGTTCAACTGAAAACATCGCAGCCCTGAGCCATAGTGTTGAAGCTGATCCACGACGTTCTCAACAATTGGGGTTATCCAAAACCACCACATGGCTAATTTTGCGTAAAGATTTGACTTTGAAGCCTTACAAGGTTCAACTGGTGCTGGAATTGAAGCCGACTGACGATTCACATCGCAGTAGATTCGCTCAATTCATTCAGGAACAACCGGCTGGTTTTTCTGAAAAAATAATTTTTTCAGACGAAGCCCATTTTCACTTGTCAGGGTATGTCAACAAGCAAAATTGCCGCATTTGGGTTTCTGAAAATCTTAGAGCAATTATTGAGAAGCCTTTGCTTGCTCAACGTGTCACTGTATGATACGCTATGTGGTCTGGAGGCGTGATTAGACTGCTTTTTTCGAAGATGAGACTGGAAATGCGGTAATGGTCAATGGATCACGCTATCGCGAGATGCTAACAACCCAATTATTGACGACGTGGATATTACTGACATGTGGTTTCAACAGGACGGTGCCACGTGTCACACAGCCAATAAACCGATCAATTTATTGCAAACCAAATTTTCCGATCGCATCATTTCACGACAATCAACAGTTAAGTGGTTTTTGTGGGCCTATTTTACGGACGGAGCCAATCGAATCGATTTCAGCATTAAAACTCAAAATCTGTAATGTGATTAACCAAATAGGATCGCCATTTTGCCAAAAAGAGATTAAAATCTTTGATGAAAGAATCGGCATCTGTCAGCATGGTCGAGGTAGACATTTGCCAGATATCATTTTGTAATCAAAATTTGTTTTTATTTTGTTTTAGAAAACAAACTCCTTTTTGAAAAATCCTTTAGAAACTGCAAATATTAATGAACATGACAATTTTTTCAACCTAAATCCTTGTTTTGTTCCAATAATCAGATTTTAAGAATATAAACCTTTTTTTAGAAGAAAAATATTTTACTTTTTGCTAATGTAACGCCGATCCCCAAAAAGGGGGAGGCTAACAACCCTGAAAATTACCGCCCAATCGCAATTTGTTCTGCACTTTCTAAAATATTTGAAAGTATAATTAATTTCCATCTATTGAGATACCTGGAGTCCAACAGCTTGCTTAGTGACCGACAGTATGGTTTTCGTAGGGGGCGCTCTACGGGTGACTTGCTAGCCTTCTTGGCGGAACAATGGTGTAACTCCATACATCATTTTGGAGAAAGCAAGGTGGTGACTCTAGATATTTCCAAAGCATTTGATAGAGTGTGGCATGATGCACTTCTGTCACTTGTTGCTTTTGGTGTCGGTGATAATTTTTCCAGATTTATATCGAGTTTTCTCAGAAATCGCAGACGAGTTCATGATGAATTCAGGGGTACCGCAAGGCTCCGTTCTTTCTCCTAGCCTATTCCTTATTTTTCTAAATGAACTTCTTTGTCGTACTTTCAACCCTATATATTCTTTTGCAGATGACAGCGCCATTTGTCACTCATATTCATTTGGTAATAGACCAGGCCATTTGGAGGTTAGTTCCAAAAGGCAAAACATGAATGATACTCTTAATCACGATCTTGCGACAATCTTGGAATGGGGTCGTGTGAATAGAGTAGAATTCAATGCTCGTAAGACGCAATGTTGCATGCTTACGCATAGATCTTTGTTTGGTAGTGGTGCTACATCTGTTACTATGGGTGATATAGGTATTACGGAATCGGAAGCTCTTGATGTTCTTGGTGTGAAAATTCAGTGTAATGTTCGATGGACTAAACACATTTTTCAGGTTTCGAAAGAAGCTTTCAAGTGCCTCAGTTTTCTAAAGCGGTGTAGAAGATACTTCACCCCATCCGATCTCCGTACTATCTATACCACCTATATCCGTCCGCAAATGGAATACAACTCTCATGTATGGGACGGCGCTCCACAGTCTATTTTGGGCTTACTCGACCGCGTACAGGAGAGGGCCAAGAGGCTCATTGCTGACAGTAGGGTATCCAACTCTATTGATTCTCTAGAGCATCGACGCAATGTGGGGTGCATTTCACTGTTCTATCGTAACTACAATAGTAAGTGCTCTAATAAAATTAGGGAACTTGTTCCTGACACTCGCACGGTTTCAAGTTTAACTCGATTTTCGATTGATTGATTTGTGGTTGATTGGCCAGTGAATTGCACTACGCATTAAAGGGAAAATTCGTCTTTCAGCAGAACAGTCCGTATGCGGAATAAGATCCCTCCGGAGGTCTTTCCTGTCACTTTCAATCTAAGAAAGTTCAAATAGAATGTCCACAGACACTACTCCCTCTTTCTTCCTTCCCGTAACCTAATTTCCTAGTTCTTGCACAATGCATTGCATAGGTAGGGGTCATCCCCTGAGTGCTGGTCCTATAAAAAAAAATAATATTTTACTATTGTTTCGACTGTAAAAAAGTGCATTTTGCAATTTCATCTAATTAAAATTCATTAAAATAATTATTTTATTAACAACAATTATTTGAATAAAAATTGTTAACAGAACCAATTAAAACAGTATTAAAAATTGAATACATGTTTTATTTTCCTTAAGTAACACATACAAATAATTTAATTTATCACTTAGAATTTGCATACAAACTTTAAACTATTTAATATTAAACGAACGTATGGCAATTAATTTGATAAGCACGTTTCAAGCAGTTTTTATAAGCGAATTGTAAAGGGTTTTTCACCAAGAAGTTTGTTTTCTAAAACAAAATAAAACAACAAAATTTTGATTAAGATGATTTAAATTTTTATTGTATTACGAAGAGAAAATTTTGGCCAGCCGGTGGAATTGAGCGAATATATGGCGGTGTGAATGGCTGATTGGCTTCAATTCATGCAACAATTGAAAACCTTGTAAGGATTCTAAGTCAAACCTTTACGCAAAATTTTCCATGTGGTGGTTTTGGATACCCCGAATTGTTGAGAACGTCGCAGAATTTAAAAATTTTGATCAGCTTCAACACTTTGGCTCACGGCTGCGATGTTTTCAGTTGAACAATCCGGTCGAACGCGCGTTAGTATTCCCAGTGGACTCAAATTTAACGTCCAGATTCCTAATAGCGTTTTCAGAAGGACGATTATGTTGTCTGAAAATATTACGAATTTTACGAAATGTTACTTTAACATGACGACCATTTTCATAGTGAATTTTAATCATTTTATTGCGATTTTCGTGCAAAATTAAATTCATATTAACAATTGTCAATGCATCTACAACGAATACGTCAAAAAAATTAATGTTAAAACTATCATATTGTTGGTGTTGCCACAATTGAAAAACAAACTTCTTGTTAAAAAACCCGATAGAATGAATTAAATCTAATTAAATGTTAGAACGGAGTAAAATAATTTTAAAAAACGGGAATAAATTAATGACCAGTTTATGAATTCCTTTTCAGATTAATTCACAATAATTATAGTTAAACTGTAATGCTCAGTAGTTCTAAAAATTAAAATCATAAAAGCAGTCTTTCAAGGTTTTATTATAAAAGTTACGCAGTTTTGAAAAACAGAATCGCCTTTTGAAACCAACAAGCAACGACTCCTATTTTGGCGTTTATTTCTTTAATTAAAGTTTGAAATCTTTTATTGCAAAATAATTATACGCAACTTTTAGAGTTTTAAATTAAATTACACGATTTATATAGACGATTATTTACTATTCGCGTTTATAAATAAAACTACATGATGGTAACTTTACCATTCAACGGATGCTGTATCAACTGTTATATCTTCACTTGGTCACGCTCTCCCATCAGTGAGGATGCCTATGTATATTGTTTTAAGCGATTCTAGAATTAATTATTATTCATCACATTTAGAAAGTTCTACAATCGTTTGTTTAATTGTGTGTTTTCTTTTTTGGGATAGTTAATCTTAGTTCGTGGCATTTGAATGTAGCATCTTGATACAGTAGGTTATTTCACATTACTTAATCTTATCTATATATTATCTTTTTATAACCTAAAATAAGCACCTTCTATTTATTAGTCATATATTCGAAAGTTGTATAGTAAAGCTAAAATTGGAGCATGAATTTGTAAAATCATCAATAATATGGTACAACAATTTAATTTCCTATTAATTTCAACTCTCTGTGGTTGTTTTCTTAAATTAACAAGCCTTTTCGACCGCCATATGGTTCTTTTACAGCAATATTTCGCTGCTACCAATACGGACGCTAAAAACTTCAGGAAGCTGCAAAAATATACAGGCAATTGTTTTTGAGAGTAAGTTGTAGTATTTGAAACCTAATTGGACATATATTAGCAGAGAATGTCTACTCTGCGTCGTATTTTAACCGTTACACTCAACGAATGCTCTAACAACTACGTCAACTAGGCCGGCTTGCGGAAATTTTTAAATACACGGCGAAAAGATAAAAAAGTACCAAAAATTTTTAAAATTTGAATGCTATTTAAAGACATTCACGTCACTTTGCTTCACTTTGAAGATTAATGCTGTAGCATTCACGTCCGCGAACGTATGCAGTGACTTTATTGTAGTAAGAAGAGTATTTACAAATAAATGAAACAAAAATGAATTCTTTAAATTGACATGAAATATACTTTATTCAAAGTGGTCAATCGTTGCAAGCTTATCGGCGTAGACCAGAAACTTGCTATATCCCCATAGAAAATAGTTTAGGGGTGTTAAATCTTGGACGTCAATTCACGGGTCCGAAACTGAAGCTATGCGGTTACTAAGCATTTCAATAAATAAATTTTGACAAGAGCTGTGTGGCATGCTGTGACGTTTGTTGAAACCAAGACTCCTTCACATCATGGTTGCTTAAATGATAAATGAAAAATTTAGTGATTATGGCTCCATTGACTATAACGCTCCGACCAACACCGTCTTTAACGAAGTACAGACCAATATTTCCAGCAGCCCATAAATCACACCAAACAGTAAGCTTTTCTGAATTTAACGATGTCTCAATACAGGCTTGAGGATTATCATCACTGGAAATAAGACAGTTTTCTTAATTGAAGTGTATGCATTCGAACAAAAATCTCTGCTGAAAATCGGGATCAACGGCAATCTTGTTGGGTCTAACTTGCAATACATGGCTGCTGTTCAGGCGCCAGTCTATGCACATTGAAATTCTACACCAAACTAAACACAAATCACTTCACAACTAGTAAAATATCCACCAGCTATACAAGTATTGCCAACATAAAGTCCTATACCTTTATAAAACACACCCATTAGTTTATTTTAAATATCTTTATTTTTTGTCGGAGGATTTAGCTAATTATCTCGAAGGGTTGGATTCAGTTACAATGATTACTGCAGGAGACATCAGCAAGAGGAGGAAAGTATTACTCAATTGCGGTAATCTATCTGATATTTCGGAAAACGAGTTGTGAAGCAATAGTTTTCTTATTTAGAGCAGTGCCAGGATGAAGCACTAGATAGTTCGGGCTGTTGATAAGACCTGACGAAATAGCCTGATGGCTCCTTACCTCATTCTTTATGGTGAGTAACGCTATTTCCCAGAACAAGGATTTTCATACCTACCCCTCTTCTTTTTTTTTACTCTCTCTTTCTCCCTATATATATATCTTAAGTGGATCTAAGTACGCTGTCTGAAAATTGGCTAAATTAACTAAAATCCCGCAATCAGAAGAAACTCTAAATTTGAAATTTGTTTACCCATTTGATTTTCTTTAAAATTAAAAAAGAAAAAAACTTAGTTCTGTGTAAATGCATTTCGCATACTATTTGAGCTTATTTTCGTTCGCATATATAACACATTATTTTTGTTATTATTACAACATAAAGTATGCATATCGGGTAACAGTTAAAAATTTGAAAGTTTACATTCGATGAATATAAATGTAAATGCTTTTTCATTTTATATTAAAATGATTAATAAACAAATTTGTTTTCATATGGTGAGATTCGTAGTTAAACAAATTAATTTTTAAATAATAATAATAATAAAGTAATGAATGTAGGAAATGTTAAGAAATGTTAATAACTACAAACTACTAAGGCACATTGAAAATAAGTGGAGTAAAAAAATTACTTCCTTTTGATTAAACTTATAAAACTAGAGCATGCAATTTTTGGTTTTAGTTAAAATCATGGTATTTTTTTGAGAAATTACAATTCTCCATGATTTTTAATATTGGCAGCTGCTTCGAATTGAGGATCTTTCAATTCTATGGCAGGTGAATCTAAATGCGGTTGCCTTAAATATTCCTTTTCTCGATCACTTTTTAACTGAACTTGACCTCTGTCTGCAGAACCTAGCATTTGTTCACTTTTTATAATCATTGAGTCCTCAGTGTCCGAAATATAGCCATAATCTCCAGTATAGTGTGTAGGATATAAAAGTAAAGGAAGAGCACTAAAGGCAAATAGATCACGCTTAGGAAAGGCAGCAAGCAAAGTTTTATTAGGATGCCTATTAAACATAACTGGCAAGAATTCATCCACAGGAATAAGTTTTTCTAAAGGTTTGGCTGCTAAAAGCTTTTCGGCTCCTTTTAATGAAATAACATAACCCAAAGTCCAATACGAGTAGCCCACATGAACCAAGTTATCAGTGTTGGCCACCCGGGGTTCCGATTCATCTTTTAAACGCTTACGGCCAAAGTACCTAAAAAATTAAAATTGTTATATAATTTTCATTACACATTTTCTTTTAAAACTAACACCAAATCATAATCTGAAACATTGCGTATCTGCTCCATTACCAATTCTGCGTTATCTTTAAAATATGGCTCAAATCTTATATCGTCTTCTAGTATCAAAACTTCTTGTTGCTTATTCTGCACTATTTTTTCCCATATTTTGTAGTGACTTAAAAAGCAACCAGCTTCGCCCATTGTCATTTCACGATTTGAATATGGATCCTTATAGCCGGGCAGAAATTTCACTCCCATTTCTTGTAATAAATCATGATTTAATTTTCTGTTTTAAATAAATTAAAGTTTTAGTTTAAGTATAAGTTACAAAATTTAAATACTTACTGTCCATCTACAGCTGGAAAATATTCCACATCTAAGCCCAAAACTTCAAATAATCTTTCCATTTTTTGGCGGCGTTCAGGACGACGTTCAAGATTTATCATATAAATATGATCCAAAGAAACTTTATGTCTGCAAAAATGGGAATTATGAATTTAATAAATAATAAATAAAACGAACTTAATTTTAGTAAAACAAAATTTTAAAAACAATTTCATTAATTCGATATTTCACAATAACAAAATTCGATAAAAAAATATTTTTGCTAAATTATTTGAAAATTGTTTATGGGAAGTAATATCGATAAAATAACTTTTATTTGCTTCACACCAAATGTAGAAAAACAAAACAAAGATTGCCCTCCTAAAACTTTTACTCCCTACAAAAATCAGCGTTAGATTTCTAATCCAAAAAAAAAATAGTTTTTATCTTTTTATTTAAGACATTTTTTTATTTATTAAAAACAAAATAAAATCTGGTAAAACAAGATAAAAACCGAATTTCAAATCTCCTTAAGATTAATCTAAAATAAAATTCAAATCACAACCTTCTTCAAAGCTTTCTCCTCGTCGTTAATTTGAGTGTGTTTCAAACGTTTTGCTCGTGTTCCTCCTAATACAAAGTCCGAACTTGATACACTTTCAGATTGATCCTTTTCAGCGATTAGTGGTTTTAAAAAATCTTCTATTAAATTCTGTTTTTCTATATATCCTAAATCTTTCTAAATTTCCTGGTAGGCAAATAAATCATTTTTAAGATTTATTTTAAACATTTCTGTTCCATTGTTTTCTAAAACCTACTCTTCCAACTCTTTCACCATACTTTTTTTCCACATTTTTTTTAGTGAAAAGCTGTTAATTTTGGCCATGTAAAGATCGTCAGAGCTATCTTCAATCGAAAGTACCATTAAATCTGTTTCATTTATTTCTTTGTCCCTACCTAATTCTCGAATATCATTCATAGTATTTTCGTCATATCCTGAGTTTCACTACATTTCTATATTCATCCTTTACTGGATTAGCAACAATCTTCTGAACTTACACCCCCGACAATAGTGCTTTCCAGCAAATTTTGTGATGATTAAGTGACGTGCCAACGATTTCAGTACAATTTAAAATTGAGAACTGTTTCCAGACTTCCTTAACGATTCCATCTCTAATATTAGCTCATATAATTTTAGAATATTATTTTAAAAAAAACATCGTAGAAGTACCGTGTTATAGGAAATGTTGCGCATTTTGCGAATCGCGTTGTAGCGAAACCCCATTATAGGATGTTACTATGAACGATAATACCATGATATACAAAAAATATGAACATTTACTACGACTCGAACGTACACTTAATTACAGAAGAAATTGCGATACCGATGCAAAATTGAATTCGGCGAAAAAACATAAACCCGCTAGTTCGCAACATGTAAAACTACCGGAGTTACATCCGAATACGAAGAACAATCTAAAACAAACGAAAACAATAAAAAACTAAAACAACAATTACAAAAAAAAATTATCGAAAAACTGTCGTTACAAAATTTCTATTCAAAAACTCGCTATGCTAAATACCGATTTAATTTTTAAAGAGAAAATAAATTATATAATTTTTTTTTACATTTGAACGAAACCAATTTCTTACGAATACTTTGGAAAATACAGCGGACTTTAGAAGGCAAACTCTTTATTCTTATGTCTTAAACTTAATTTATTATAAGAGAATTATATGTAATCACGAAAGGTAAAAATTGTGAATTGAAATTTTATTAATATTGTTTAGCCAATTAAGCTCGATTAACGCAAATAGAGCTAAATAATGATTTTAAAAAATCAAATATTCGGTTAAACACCGTTTAGAAAAAAACTTTGAAGGAAAAGTAAAAAAAATCTATATTTAAAAAAACGAAATGTGTTTAAAAACTTTAATATTTAAAATCCGAATAGATTAGATGAATAAATTTATAAATTTTTTTTAACATCACTTATACTTATACTCACTTTTTTTGCACTTTTTCGAATTTCTTCAAATGCTCATTGACTTCTAAAACATAGCCCAAATCATGTATAATATTCGTTTTAATATTGATCAACTGTTTATAATCCTTGTTTACATTATCATTCGGTTCCAAAGGTTGTAAAATATAACCAAAAGGTATTTCATTTGTTATAAACAATGGAATCTTTGAACAATTAGCCGAAATAGCGAAGATAATGATATCGTCTAAAGGACCGTCATATAGGCGACATTGTGGACCTAAAGTATTAAAATAAGCTAAATCATTTTTCTGTTGTGCCAACAGCTGATCACGATCAAATGTTAGGTAACCGGAGCCTTCATATTTCAAATTAACTAAGACGGCACTATGTACCATGGGAACTTGAAAAACACCTTCCACATTGACATTATAAATGTCTTGATATAAATCTGTGCGCAAGTAATAATAATTTGTAGACATGCCGCACCAAAAGTTTGAGTACAAACCCTCGGAGAGAAGCATTGGAGCCACTATAGGCAGACGCAGGTCTACCAAATGTTTGAGTGTATGTACTTCAGTCAGCAAAACATCAGCATCAAGATACTAAAACAAAAAAGTAAAGATTAATAAAAAGGTCACATAAGTTATATAGAAGAATTAAACTAAATACACATATTTAATTTTTTTATAGGAAAACAGAGTGAAAGATTTGAGATAAGAATTTTAATGAATACTTACCAATATGTAGTCGGCCCACATATGTTTAGCATCGCTCATAGCTTGCTCTTTAAGACTGATAAGATGCTCAAAGCGAGCACGCGGCCAATCAAAAGGCGAAGTCTCATTTTGATGACGTTGCGTGCTGGTATCCAAATTCTTTTGTACACTATGATATAAAGGCTCCACATGCTTCAGCCATTCATTTATTATTTCTATACTATTGTCGGTATTAAAATCTGAATAAATCCTGTAACACAAAACATAATTATTATCGAAAACTATTTAAATAAACTAAAAATAAAACTCACCAAAAAGCCATACGTTTTTTGGGATAATCTTGCTTTTCCAAATAGCTTAAAAATAAAGGCAAAACATGAGCCTTATTACGCACCATTAAGGCTACCATTACGGTAGGCTCTTGTTCTTTTAAGTCGTACGGAAGCAAATTTTGCACATTTTCCTGCGTTTTTTCTATATTTGATTCTTCTCGGCCATAAACCCACAATAATAAACTCGACATAAGTAAAAACCACAATATTTTCATTGTTACAAAAAGTTTCTTATTTTTAATTCAGAACACTCCAATTAAAAAGCTGAAACAAAATCCACATAAGACAAGTGGAAAAAACACTACCTTCCTGTTTATGAAGTACCGGCTAATGATTTCGTTATTTTTTATGATTTCTGTATAATTCCTTTTTATTGTGCTCTGCTATTCTCTACACACTGAGCAGTTCATGTGGTCTAATTAAATAAATTTATTTACTTTAGCCGCTTGATTCTATTGTATATATGCTATCAGTTAACATAAATTTTATTAAAAGCCTAGTTATCATGTTTTTCGTTTGAATATGAAAAATTGTTTTTGTTTTTATGCTGTTCTGTATTTATACAATTATTGTACACTAGATTGCTGTACCCGGCGTTGTAAAGATACAAATAAAATATTCTTTGGACAAACAGTTTGTTTTCAACATTTTAATATATGCACTTCATTTAATTACGCTTTATTGAGTATCCTTGTTCTTTTGCACGTACATTCCTTGCTAATGGTTAACGATGTTAATCGAAATATTGGAGAAATGAATGAAACAAATAATTTTGTTTATTACTTTTAATTTTTCATATTTTGGAAAAGACTTAAAGCTGAACGAATACAGTTCAACTGATGAAAAAACACACTGGTTAGGAAGCCAAAAAAGGTAAAAGCTATTACAAGGTCTAGCAAGGATCAATCTAGGTTTTAGATATTAAAATTGTTTAATGACAATAATAATTAGGTTTTCTCTTCTTATTTAGAAAAGAACAAATGTAGTGATATTTGCTTATAAAGATGGGAAAATTAACAAAAATCTTAAGATATCAGCCACAGTGCCTTTAACAGCTTTAACAGTTTAACCCATTATTCCCCTTTCGGTCATAATTTGGAAGCTTTAAGTTTATATAAAATCAGTAGTAAAATATTAAGTTGCCTGTTTTAGACAAAGTTGATAAATTTTAAAAGTTTTTTACCCCTTATCTTCTCTGAGATTAAGAAATATAAAGCTTTCCTCTCTGTAGCTATGTTTACAATTTTATTTAAATCGGTTTAACGGCTTAAATATGCGGTTTCCTTTCCTCATCGGTGTCTAACTTCAAGATTTACTAAAAAGCATATTGTCCCGTGTAGGTATGTATTTATGTATATATAATTCATATAAAATTGCTATCTGTTGAGGGGTGTAAAGCTGGCTGGCTTTTCCGTTAAAGACTTGAGACCAAAAAAGGTAGCTTTTACTCTCTGATTAATAAACCATCGATTTAGTGGTATAAAATTTTACATTTCTACCGCTTTTTAAATCCATACACACAGGCTTTTACTCTTTGTTTAACGATCTATCTATCTATATTTTAAATGTCACTAAACAAACAAACAAATAAACCAACAAACAAGCTTTTGCAATTTATGTACACATATATTAATATGATATTAAATTACAGCTGAACTAGCAGCATGATGCTAACTTCAAATTTTTCTTTACTGCAAGGTTTTAGAAAATGCCGTTTTTTAAAACAAAATTTTCGTAGGTAGGCTGAGAAGAAAAAGTGATTTGAATAACAAGCCTGGTGCAAATAAACTAAACGGCGTAGGTATAACCAGTCAATTCAATTAAAAAATTTTTAATTCAGCAATTAATAAAAATAATACCTATAGAGCACACACAAAAATTCTATAAATATATAGGAAACATTATTTAATCCTAAATAATATTTTTAATTAAATTTTCAATCGAAAAATATAAATATCCAACGTTATATGTGTAACGTATAGTTGATATCACTGAGTATAAAGGTTTGTTAGCATTGATATAAAACCAAATAATGTAAACAAAACATTTTATTTTAAATTGTGGCAGCACAATAACTAAAAATAAAACATAACGAAGTGAAACAAGAGATGCCAAACCAGAAAACCTGCACTTACAATGTAAAAAATTTTATAAAATCATATTATAAATCAATTTATTTATTTTTTCATCTAATATAATTAAAATTAGAATAAATCTTAGGAACTAAAGCACTTGCAAGTAAGACTATCGGCTAATAAATCAATTTAAATAATTATGTTGTATACACATAAAAATGATTAAATAATCTCTTATTTTTCAATTAGAATAAATTAAAAAATAGCCGAACTTAAATCAAACATTAAGAGACAGTATTAGTTCACAGGAAACACCATTACATTAAAATTCTTTTAAATTCTTAATTTACAAAATAATTCTTAATGACGGCAGCATATGTTAAAAATGTTATAAATATTAATGTTTCAAAATTTTTTTTATTTTTCGTTTAGATTAATTTGTTTTAATTTTTTTTATCTCAAATAACAAATGAATAATTTTATTTAAGCTCAATTTCTCGTTAGTTTTAATTCCTTACTTTATTAAAAAAGAAAATTACATATAATTTTTTATGTTAAATTTTAAAAATAAGACACATTTTTATTTTTTTTAATTTCCTTGAGCTTAGAATTGATGAGTTCTGTAATTATGGGAAATATTTATATAAAATATTTTATTTAAAATTTTTGATAAAAAACGGTTATTATAAAACCTGCACACATATATTGATATATCTTTACAGGATTTAAAGAAAACTTTTAATTTACGCTTTTTGTTTTTGTGTTAAAAGTGAGGTATTTAATAAAATATCATATAAAAAACTGCTTCCATTTTGATCATTTTTCTTGGTTTTTATTTTCATATGAACAAATGTAGAGTTAGGAAATTCCAGCAAGTTTATTTACAAATATTCTAACAATTATATTATTGTACATTATGAGGTTTAGCATACGATGGAAAATTAAGCTTTAGACCTTCTTTTGCCTCAAAGAAAGTATACGATAACATAATTGTGTTTACATTTTCTAATTTTGGATCTTTAACATACTCAGGATCAATATAAAAGAAAACTGGCATATCCACCTAATTAAAAAAGTAATTATCATTAAGAAAGAATAAGTTTTTTTCATTAACTTCAAATATGCATTATTACCTCCTCATGTGGATTTAGTTGTTGTTCCTCAAAACAAAAACATTGTATCTTATTGAAATAGGCTCCTGCTTCAAAAGGTATAACATTATAGGTACTAATCCCTATCACAGGTGAATCTGTGGGATTTCTAGCAGTATAAAAAGCTAAAGCAGTTTCTCCGGGTGCTACCTTTATTTCATATTGTTGAGGTTTAAAATTCCAACGCATAGAGGCAGCTAAATCTGCATTAAAACGTATACGTAATATACGGTCTGGGATTTTTTCCATTGTTTCTACTTTACTGCTATCATGGCCTTGGCTTGTGGTGCCGCCGTAGCTGTAAGCCTAATAAACACAAAACTTCGACTAAGTTTACAAGGATATTTATATCTCAAATATACTGACCTGACAAAACATGCGATAAAGCGGTACTGCGGCATAACTTAAACCCACTACTAAAACTCCTCCGGCTGTAACATAATATAAAGTGGTTCTTAAATTTTTCTTCTGTGCAGCTTCTCTAACCGGATCCCTTCGAGGTATTTGTGTGGCATAATTTTTTGGTTGTGTTTTTCTCTTTAAATTGCATAAAAATCTCAAATTTAATTGTTTATAAAGTTTAAGCATTTTTGCAGATTTTTATTTAAAAATCTTATAAATATTTACAATTCATAGAGTTTTGTAACTTCCATGAAAAAACAAAACTGTTTATAGTTTAACACAGCTGATCAGCTAGTTGATTTTGTAATAGCTGTCAAAATTTGTCATTTAAATGCATGCAATGACTCCTCAACTGCAAAGTTGTTGCTTAGAGTGCTTTCTAAGCTATAACATATAGAGGGTTGCCAGGCAACGTGTGTCTGTGTATACAAAACGAATTTATTTGTATTTATATACATAAGGGAGTTTTAATACGTAAAAATAAAAATTAATATGAAAAACCTTAATAAACCTAAATAAATGGTAAAACATTACTTTCAAATGATATTCTAATTACAAAAATTTGGTTAAATGTGCTCGCATAGGTTCTAAAATTCTCACACAAAATGGGACATTAAAAAAACATATTTGTGTTTTTCTTTCCTAAAAATAATTTTCCATTTGTATATGATATTAAGTGGATACGAAATTTTTCTTAAAAGTGAATAGATTTTTTGTAACTCTTAAATCCCGGATTATGATATGGTGCCGCTTATAATTGAATATGATTAAAAATTAAAAAACAAACAACACATCAAGCTTGAATATTTACTTAATAATTAATATTTTTCGGAGAAAGCTCGAATAAAATTTCAAAAATTATTAGTGTAAACAAATAATCCCCATGTTCTATATTGCACTCGATCAGTGCCATTAAATGACAGTTAAAATTTTTTGTCATTGACCTTTTTTTTAAACAATGCCAGTGAAATTAAAATTGTATTGAAAAGATTCTAAGTATCGACTGAAATTGTAAAATCATGGTGTCGGTAGCAAACAGCGTAGAACTGATGTTATTTTTACCAGATAATTAGTACAAACTAAATTTGCTATTCGGAAAGGACTTAGTAACAAACATTTGATATTCGGTATAAAATGTGTGCGAATGCTTTACCGCTTATGCATTGCAATACTGCTTAACTTATGCTTTGTAAATATTTTAAGTTTTGCAGAGCTTGTTTAAATTTTTGAAATGTTAAATCTAATTAACTTTTTATTAATTCCAGGCACAGCTAGATATAAAGGTCTTTTCGACCAAATAGAAATAGTTCAAAAATAGTTTTGCAGGAAAACTTTAAGAGGCGATAACCAATTGTTATGCATCTAAACTTATAAATCAGAGCTTTTAAGCTCTGCAACTTTTAAATTAAAAGTTTCCTGCTTAAAATGTGTACATCACTTTTTGAAAATAATAAAATTAAGTTTGTAAAAATAGAAATTAAAAAAAAAAATTAAAAAAAATAACGTCATTAATATTAAAAAACTATAGGCATTTTAAAGACTCAAATATCTAAGCAGTTATACCTCAGAATAATTCTATAAACCAACTTAAGCGTGCTTTCTTTTCAAATCTCCAAAAAAAATAAATAAATAAAGTCAAATCTGTCATGGAGTTAAATGATAATAGTGATGATTTCGACAGCTTCTTCAATACCAAACCCTCGAAAACATCAACTAAACAAAAATCATTGAAAACTATGGATTCAGTGGAGGATCTTTTTGGCTTAGAAGAGAAAACCGATAGCCGGAATCCAGTAGGGAGAAAAACCTATACTTCCGGTATTAAATCATTTCCAAGTAAAACTGGAATACGAGCGGAAGTCGAAGAGGATGATGATTTAGGATTTGATCCAAAAAAGCCGAAAGCTTTGGGAAAAACATTAGATTTTTTCGATGATTTATTGGGCCCCTTGGAAAAAAAAACTTCTCAGACTTCAGCAGGCTCAAACACTAAAACTACAATATCAAGACAATCTACTGATACTAATACGGACGCTTCAAATATTTTGCAAACTCAAACTGTACGACCCAAAACTTCTCAGGGACGTAGAACTTCTAATATGTCTATTGCACATAATCCTGATCCTTTAGAACTATTTACTAGAGACAGAGAAACTTCGAAAACATCGTCACGTATAGCGTCTTCAAAAACACAAAAAAGAGGCGCAACTTCCGATTGGTTGGGTTTGACAAAGGAACCGCAAACTGAAGCTCCGAAAACTGAAATTAATTTAGAGCCCCCGAAAAGAACATCTAAAACTTCTGCCGAAGGAACTTCAGAAGACTTAAAAAGAGCAACAGAAAGTAATGAAAACGAAGCAAATAACGATAATGAGCCCGACAGGGAAACCCAAGAAGAACAAGTAGTTGAACTCTTTAAATCTAAGGATGCAATCATGAACGATTCTACAAGTCAAAATTTAATATTTATGAACACTTTAAATTTAGAAACTCAACAAAATTTCTCAAACTTGAAATATCAAGAGCAGCAACTAGTTATGGCCTCACAAATGAAACAACAGGAGCAGGTGTTGATGGACATGCAACATAAACAGGATTTACTTTTACACAAACAAGAACAACAATTTCAAAAACTTTTTCAACAGCAAATGCTAAGGCACCTTCAGTTAGAAGATTTAATTAAACAACAACAGCAAAGAATTAATAAGCATTTGCAGCTTATGTTGATTCAACCGCCACTGCCGCAAACTTTATTTGATACCAGCGACGAAAGTAGCCCGACAGCTAAGGTACCAGAAGCAGAAGCACCTGTAAAAGATCTAGAGAATGAAAAACATGCTGCTTTGGAGTTGTTACAATTTCAGTCTGAAAATAAACGTTTGGAATTAGAAAATCTACGTTTAGAGGAGCTGATAGCCAACACACGAAGCAACTATGAGAGGGAAATAGAGCTTTTGGAAAGATCCTATAAGTAAGTTTTATGTATCGGGTGGGAAAATTTAAGGTTAGAAAGTAAATTGGCTTATACCACACACACATATACACACACACATATTTTTGACAACTTTAACGTTATTGATACCAATGTAAAGTAGAAATATGAGAACTAATAATTTCGGATAAATGTCCACTTCTAGCACATTGGCAGACGTCCGCTCTACGAAATTTTGTACATTTCGCTTATCTTTTTAATGCAGCGCAGTTTGTTAACGCGGCGGCATTAACTGGGTGGCAGTGTAGCTTGTGGCGCCGTCTTGCTGAAACTAAGTCAACATTAGGTAATTGTGGCCACAAATCATTGATTATCATGGCTTGGTAGCGCAGAGAATTCACGGTGACGGGGTTTTCTTGCACAAGTTCAATAAATACGGCCCGACGATGCCGCCTGACAGAGTGTAATTTGTTTTACATCCGCGCCTGGCTATGTAGTCTTAATCAGATGGTGGACAAACCACTATACATAATTTGGAACGTCATGCTCGTCCTAGATAGCCGAAGACATAATTCTAAGCAACAGAACCACCTAGTTGCAACTTGAATGATTCCAGGACAGGTCTGCAAACCATCACACCTTGCTAAAGAGTTGGAGACTTTCAACTCCTGTCCAGAACACATGTCTAGCATGCTCACTGGACTGGATCATTCACTTTGCGTGTCATTATCAGTGAAATGATCCTGGCCACCATAAATTTAATAGTTCCCTTATGGGGCCGCGAAACCACAACCACCACGTTATTCCCATATAGGGGCCAACCTCAATGACCAGTCAGAGAACTATTAAATGTCTAAAGAGACAAATAATGAACTCTGCGGCTCACTGATCCCCGTGGAAGTAAGTGGAGCTTCCAGTTGACTCCCTGCCTGTCTTCAGGGGACTGGGCTCCCCTTTTCCCCAGTTGCACTGTGTCTAGATAGTGGAATTCTATAAAGACCATATTTATATGCCCCTGGGGGGGATGCCGCCTGACCACAAACCGCCCCATACGGTTACCTTTTTTGCATGTAATGGTTTTTTAAGGGTTTTGTGAGCGACAATTTTGTTTGTTAACATACCGCCGAACTGTAAATGAAACTTATCACCAAAGATGATTTTGTTCCAAAATACGTTGTTTTCGTTCAGTTTTTCAAACAGCCAATTCTGAAAAGTACGACCTATATAATGGTCGGCTAGCTTTAATGTTTGAACGAGTTGAACTTTATAAGCGTGATGATACAGGATTTTTATGCAAAATGTTGCGCAAAATACTTCTAGTGATGCCCAGTTGTTGCGAACGTCGACGAGTTGATGTTTCAGGCTATGTTTGCATCACTAAGGCCACTCCGAGTGTATTGATTCGGTCTATTGTCAGCAACAATAACTTGAGTCTTGAATTTGGCAACAAAATTATGCACAGCTGTCTCTGAAGGAGCCCCATTACGAGGAAAAGCGGCTCGGATTCCACAAAGTGTTACAGTGAAATATTCACCACTTTCAGATTAAATTTTTAATAAATAAATATCGAAGGAAGACAGCTTATTTGACAGACAATCTACTTTCTAACCATGAATTTGCCCACCCGTTATTAAGACATAATTTAATCTCTTATTTAACATCTTTTTTTGCTTTTCATAGAAAACAAATGGAAGTTCTTGAAGAACAATTTTCTAGCATAGAAAAACGTTTCAAAACTGAACTGGAAGACCAACAGGCTTATTTTCAAAATAAAATCCAAGTATTGGAAAAAGACAAAAATAGTCTTAAGAAAAGCTACGAAGAAGAATTAACTAACTTAAGACAAGATCATGAAGATGATCTGCGTAAATTGCGTAAAAATCAGGAAGAAGATTTAGAAATGCTTAAGGAAGAGCATCGTCGCATGATAGATAATATAAGACAAGCTAAAATGTTAGAATTTTCCGCTGTGCAAGAGAATGGATCCTATTTGGATTATCTTAAATTGGCCTCTAACAACCTGCAAGACCTAACTGGAGGTTTGAAAGAACTCAAGGAAAATATGCAAGACAAAATTGAAATACTACATTTAGAAAGAGAGAAACAAATAGAACAGCGCGAGAAGAAAATAGAAGATAGAGAGAGAAGACTGAAAATTACCGAAGAATCTAATGATTTGGAAAAACAAAGGCTCATGGAATTGGTTAGCAATTTGGAATTGCAAATGAATAAAATGTCCAAGACCTCTGAAGACGAAAACTGGCAGTTGAGACAAAAATTAGCCAGCCTAGATGCTGAAAAGTTGGCTTTCAATAAAGAAAAGGAACACTTTCACGAACAACTGCTAAAGGATGAAGATAGAATTAAATATTTAAAAGAGCAACAATTATTGGAGACACAAAATCTGCAAGTGCAACTGCAAGAGGAAAGGGCTAAGCTACAGATAGAGAAATCGAAATTTGAAATGGAAAAACGTTTACACAACAATGCAGATGTGCAAAATGAACGTTTAGAAGTGGAAGCTGCCATACAAGTGGCCCAAGATGCGGCTCACAAGGCCGATATGGAAAGAGAACGTTTTTATAAAATGCAACGACAGCTGGAACAACAAAAGCGTGACTTAAACGATAGAGAACATGTTCTCAATGTACGGGAAGAGGAGTTGCAACAAGAATTATTATCCTACCGCATGGCCGACAGAATGGCTCAGGAGGCGCAACAAAAAGCTAAACTAGCTGAACAATTCTATCAAAACAAAATACAGTTGTTGCAGCAAAGATCCAATGAAATTAGCGAAAAGGAAGCCAATTTATCACAAGAACGTTTACTATTGGCTCAAGATCGTATAGCTTTGCATGCTCTCAAAAGTAAACTATCGCAACAAACGAAATGTGCGCTTTGCAAACTTTCACAAAAGAACCAAGAAATCACACACAGTTTGCAAAATCTGCCCGCCAATAATAACGCAAATCCACAAGAATTCCGTGATGCTGTAAGCAACGATGATTTTTTGCCACAAATAAATATTGTGGACCATCTGCTTGATCTTAATATTGCAGATTCTTTAAGAAAAATGCACTTCAATTCTAATTTGAATTTAGAATGGGATAATCTGCTGGATGACGATCACAAGAAAATGGTGCAAAATGACGAATATGAAATTTCCCACAACAACAATTTGTCAAAGACTAATTAAAGTAGGAGTAGATGTTTTAAAAAAAATGGCCTTTTTAAATGTATTTTTTATAGAAAATATTTCCTAGTCAAGGTGATTTTATATAAGCTAACTGCAAGGTCGGACTCTGTTTAATTTACTCGAATCTAAACAACCTGTCAGACTTCAAGTATTAAAAATGACAGATATTTGGTGTATTTGAAGTTTGATAAGGTGCGTGCCAAAAGAAATCGAGCAAAAAATAACCGTCTGATCTTAGCAGGTCAACTTATACAAGTTTGCCTTGGTAAAAATTCTATTTCAAGAATTGTACAAATTTACAATTATTATTTTTATTAAGTAGCTCTATTTTATTTAATAAAAAATTTCAAATTCTTGAATAATAAGAAGAATTAAATTATTTAAGTTTTCCTTTCTAGCTCTCATTTTAGTTTTCTTCTTGCTGAATAAGCAAATTAGAAAGAGAAGGAAGCAAAATTAGCTAATTTGGTTTACATTGATTTATGATGTTACTGAATGGCCCCACTATTTTGTAGGGAAATGTTAAAAATGTTGTTTCGCTTGCTACTTTCAGGCTACTCAGAAATCATATACTGAAAGTTAAAGGTGCACAAATTTGAGGTTAGGGAGTAAACCAGCTGAAACATACACTTCTTTTGACAGCTTTATGTTTTATTGATGCTAATGTAAAGTTGAAATATGGAAATTAATGATGAAATATGATGTCGGAAAAGTGTCCACCAACCACTCCCTCGAGAGGTATTTCCCGAATTTCAATTTTTAGAGCGTTAGTTGTTTGTGGTTTTTTCACAAGGCGCCAGAAAAAATAATCCACCGGCAGTAAATCGCAAGAATGAATGGCCATCGCAAAATCAAGAAATTATGCGACCGGGAATATTTACAGAATTGATTAAATGGCTTGTGGCGCCATCTTGTTGAGCGCAAAGATCACAGATGTTAACATTATATTAGCCAATTGTGGCCACAAAAAATTGAGAGAGCAGAGAATGCACAGTGATGACGTTTCCTCGACTATTTTCGAACAAATGCAGGCCACCGCAAGTACCACCATACTGTCAATTTCTTTGGATGTATTGATTTTTCGAAGACACTTTGTGCACCCTGTAAGCCCCATATGTGACAATTGTACTTTTTTGCAAAACCGCCTAATTGAAAATGAGCCTCAATCACTTGTTTTCGTTCAGTTTTTCAAACAGCCAATTCACAAACATTCGAAGCAAACAATTCTTGAATTAGTTTTTTTTTGCAATGCATTGTGCTTGGAAATTAGTTTATGGGAAGGAGGAAAGAGGGAGTAGTGTTTGTGGACATTTGATTTGAATCTTCCTATATCGAAAGTTTATTCCACGTGAAAAATGAATTTTCCCTGTAATGCATAATGCGATTCACTGAGCAATCAACCACAAATGGATGGGCTCTTAACGAGCATGGGCATCATTAGCATAATGAGCATCATTAGAGTTGACTTTTTAATGCGTAAATTTTGCGTAAAGTGCCTGTATTGATGCCCAATTGTTGCTAACGTCGACGGGTTGATGCATTAGACGCTTTCTCAACACTTTTCTGTATAACTGCTTGAATTTTTTTTGGTGATACAGTAAAAATTTCATCCTTTTAATACTGATCATAGCTTTAAAGCGATTACCATTGTCTGTAAAGCTCTGACCAGGAAAGTTTTGCAAGAAGTACAGACCAATGATTCCACCAACCCATAAAGTACATGTCAGTTTATCAGTCTCAATATACACTTTAGAATTATCATCACTCCAAAGAGTGCAGTTTTGTATATTGACGTTTACATTTAAACAAAAGTGAGCTTCAACACTAAAGAAAAATCGGGTATGAAAATCGGGATGAACTGCTCAATTTGCACAATTTGGAAGCGTTGTTCAGGCATCAGTTTATTCATATTGAAATGAATTCAAACCAAATTAAACACAAATCACTTGACAGCTTAAAAAAATAACCGCAAGTTGAAGAAGCCTTTCCTACTCAAAGTTCTATATCTCTGTAAAAATTAAACACTTTAAGCTTTTGTTATATTTAGAGCTACATTGAATGATTTCTTTGTTGATTCAAATTTATAGGCCCACTTCTATGTCCATATTTTAATGGTCCTCAGTTTATTTTTGTCGTTGTAATCCATAATAATTTTTAAATAAAAGAAGATATTGGATTATTCCTAATAGGCTGAAGCTTCGGAAGCTATTAAGTTTGAGAAAAGCGATTATTGAACGAAAGTTCAATTCAATATAATTAACTATGAAATTCTCTGACTGCCATTGGAAAATAAAAAAAAGAAGAATGTTCATTCACTCTTAAATAATTATTGATTATTAAAGTATCTTGCGAGCTTAAAAAAGCTCTTAAACAAATTTTTAAGTAACTATAAATGCAATAATATAACGCTTTTAGCCACAAAAAACAAATTGAGCATTACGACTGCTAAGGGTTTGGAAACTATATAAACTGCTCTCCATCTTTAAAGGTGTGCGTACGTTTTCACATCGAAACTTAATTACAAACACATGTGTACCCCGGCGAAATTAAGGATATCACCAATAACCATTTTTTTTTTTTTTTTAAGAGAAGTAGCACTTCAGGCAACAATGCCTATTTAGTCAAGTACCGTGCTACATTCTTTAGGAAAGGGATAGAGAATAGATTAAACTGGTGGTGAAAGTAGAAGGATAGTCGGAAATTAACTGCCGTATATAAGACAGCACAGCGACCAGTGACTATGCCTTCATCGCTAAGCAGCCCCACCGACAGTCAATTTTTATTTTTGTAGTGAAAAAACCAAGTTCTTCGTTGGGAATCTAACCCACAACCCCCATATTTACAAGCTAGTACACTACCTACTAGCCTACAGGGGCACCTAAGGACCGATTAGAGGACCGATTGTTGAGCACATATACCAGATGTCTGTAAGGGACTCTAGCACTGCTAGGGTTTAGCAGTTACTCTTTAGAGCTACCACAAAAAGAATTTTTAGAAGCAAGCAACGGCGATTCATCATCATTCGTAGGGGACTACTGGTTTTCGTTGTATTAGTATGTGTGCTTATGTCAAGTGTTGGGATCCCAAAAGTTTTGTTGTTCCAACTTTATCTCTCTTTTTTTGTTTTGGAGATTTTCGTGGATTTAGTTGAAAGACGTTTTTACATACATGTTGGCTAAAACTGCTTACCTGGATGCGAATCTCAACTAAAGCTTAAGGGAGCTCTTTATATTTTCTTTCATGTTCTTTTTGCTATATTTTGCTTGCGGCACAGTTTTTTAATTTAATCAATAATGCGTTTCTTTGTAAAAAAACTCAATAAAGCAACTGAAGAAAAAGAGAGGGGTTTGGCAACTATCTAAACTGTTCTCCATTTTTAATAGCATGTGTACGTTTTCAAATCGAACTCGTTTCTCGCATTTGGAATTTTAATCACACCCGCAAGTGTACGCCGTTTAATTTAAGGGCATCCCCAATAACCAGTTAGAGGACCGATTGTTAAGCACGTTGTCTGTAAGGGTATCTAAACCTACTTGGATTTGACAGTTACTTTTCAGGGCGACCACAAAAAGTATTTTTAAAAGCACGCAAAGGGAATTCATTGTTAACAGGCAACAGAGGACATTAATCACACTTGCTGATGAGTTAAAGAGCAGCGAAACATTATATATGGGACTACCGGTTTTCGTTGCCTTGATGTATATATATGTGTGTGTGTGTGTGTGTATCTGTGTTAAGTGTCGCTATCCCGATTGTTTTGTTGTTCCAGCTTTCTGCCTGTTTTGGTGTAGTAGTAGATTACCTGGAAAGGTGCCATTAGATACATGATGGCTAAAACTGCCTGCCTCCCTGAAACCAAATCTCTAAAGCTTCAAGGAGATTTTAAAATTTTTGTTTAATGTTCTTCTTGCTATATTTTGCTTCCAACACAGTTTTTATAATTTAATCAATAATGCGTCTCTTTATAAAAAAAAAAACTAAACTTCAATAAAGCAATAAAGAAAAGAAAGTTGATGAATTACTTACTTTGTTGCGCATAAATTTAAAGGATTAGAATTCAAGCAAGCTTTGTGCAGAACAGAAAACTCTTAACAAAAGTATCCTTTAGGCGAACAAAAAGAAAAAATGATTGATAAGCCACATTTATGATAATTTCTTTAGAAACTATATTTAAAAACCGATTATAGCTTAATGCTAGCACAGGCGAAATTTGACTGTGTGATTGTGATTGCCTGCGAGTAGCATGTTTGGGAGAAAGCAATGCAACACAATAACAAATAACAATAACAAATTTATTGATTTTATAATAATTGCAAAATAATGAAAATAACTGATGAGAAAATGATGCTACAAAAGAAAGCAAAAAAAAAAAAACAAAAAACAAACGGATATTGAAAAATTAATTTGAAATTGGGTGGTGGATTAAAATGATGGATGGATGTTGGTTGTTAGAGGGGTTTATATTCAGATGAAGGGAATTAAATCATTTTAAAACGTTAGAAACTAATTAATTAAGGATAAAATATAAACAATATTTTCTTATTTAAAGTTCGGATAGTTCGCGGTGTTTACAGTCTTTGTTACCAATTAGAGGAAACCTTGCGACGTAATTTAGGAAGAAAGAAGCATTTCTTGGTGTTGTCAGAGGACATTGAAAAGGCATTTGATCGTGTTGTGCTGACAGATATTCTTCGTAAACTTAATTACTGGAATATGCCGATTGAGATATTAAGACTTTTAAAATCATTTCTCACAAACCGTGCTATGAGAGTAAAAATAGACGGTTTCATGTCTTCATTTTACCAGCTCGATCATGGTGTTCTGCAGGGATCTCCGCTGTCAGTGGTTCTTTTTGCCATCTATGCAAACTCCTTGTCTAGGGCTGTGATAAATTTGCCAGGTATTGACTTTGTGGAGATTTATGCAGATAATATTTTTGCAGTTGCTTCGGGTGAACCAACGACGGTGACAGATAATCTAAATAATCTGGACAGGACCATAAATCTTTGGGCAAAAACTAGAGGCGCAGTAATACCTGCCGAAAAAATTGAAGTGTTACACGTTTACAAACATCGTAACTGCATTGACTCTTCTATACAAATTAGAGAATCCGATATTGTCATTAAAGAAGAAATGAGAATCAAACAACTTTTCAATAAACTGACAAAAATTAAGAACCTCTTAAAGCTGATATGTTGCCGAGGTAAGGGCCCTCATATGGAGACAGCTCTTTCCATATGTAAATCTCTTACTATGGGCAGCATTCGGCATGGGATCACTCTTTATGGATGGACGTCAAACAAGAACGTTAACATCTTAAACACTGCTATAAACAAATGCTACAGAACTGCATCGGGTCTTCTGAGACCTACTCCGGTAAGGCTACTTAGACTCGAGGCAGATTTTCTTGATTTTAAATCCCTTCTTGAAAAGTACTCTAATGAGTACTTGCTAATGCAATGGCTTCAAGATCCAAGATGGGCTGCACAACACCTTTTGGCAAAATATACAAAAGCCCTCAGCAGCGCGCACATCCATTGGGAAGATAATTACTCTTCTTA
The DNA here is from genome assembly GCA_030448955.1 of Trichopoda pennipes. Taxonomy (NCBI): domain Eukaryota; kingdom Metazoa; phylum Arthropoda; class Insecta; order Diptera; family Tachinidae; genus Trichopoda; species Trichopoda pennipes. The sequence goes on from JASKUP010000175.1 coordinate 6,712,073, forward strand.
AAGACGCTAATCTATTAATGCCTCTTAAGCCACAATCATATTACAAAGCATTTACTGAAGGTCGACGAAAGCTTATCACACTTCAACAAAAACACCACTGATTCTTCGGTTTTCCATAAACTGATGTCAGAGAAGATAGCTGTGTTTTCTCCGGAAATGCTGCTCTTCACGGACGGCTCGTTCTGTAATGGTGCATCAGATTTTTCATTGGTAGAAAGTTCTGACAATTTAAACTTTAGTATTATTTTGGAAAAACGTCTACCAGATCTTGTTGGGGTATTTGTTGCTGAATTATTTGCAATTAAAAAAGCCGTTGACTCTGCATGTCTGAAAAGAAGTAAAATAATTATTTTCACTGATAGCCTAAGTGCTGTTAAAGCCATTATCGCGAATCACAATGGTTTATATGATGCCATTTTGCACATTCCAGTGCAATGTAGTGGGTTAATGCTTCTATGGATTCCATCACATATTGGGATTCATGGGAACGAACTGGCAGATGGCGCTGCAAAAAATGCTTTAAAATTTAATGAAATATATGATGTACCGTGCTTCCCTAAAGCTTTGTCAAACCCCTTCAAGAATTTTCAAAGGCAACAGAATCAAGTGGCTAAAAGGCCAAAGTACAGCAATATTCTCACACGTGCGCAGTGCATCACGCTTTGTCGTTTAAGGGTAGGAAAAACTCTGTTTACGACGCAACATTACTACAACAGATGCAACCCAGCTCTATGCAGTTTCTGTAATGAAACTCTCACGGTTGCGCATATCCTTTCGGAATGTCCAAACTCAAAAACTGATTTGACAATCGAGAAACTTCTTGACTGCTCAACCGGAAAAAACCTTCCAAAAATATGGGATTCCTTGGGACGTCATGGCATTCGGAATGTTTAAAACCACTGTCTGGAAACTTGCTAAAGAGTTGGAGGCTTTCAACTCCTGTCCAGAACATATGTCTAGCATGCTCACTGGACTGTATCATTCACTTTGCGTGTCATTATCAGTGAGATGATCCTGGCCACCATAATAACCATTATACTGTTATGGGGCCGCGAAACCACAACCACCACATTACTCCCATATAGGCCAACCTCAATAATCAGTCAGAGAACTATTAAATGTCTAAAGAGACAAATAATGAACTCTGCGGCTTACTGATTACCGTGAAAATAAAGTGGAGTTTCCAGTTGACTCCCTGCCTGTCTTCAGGGGACTGGGCTCCCTTTTTCCCCAGTTGCACTGTGTCTAGATAGTGGAATTCTATAAAGACCATATTTATGCGCCCCCGGGGGGAGATGGTAGTGGAGAGCTAGTATTAGGTCTGTTAGTATAAATATTTTTGGGGTTAGGTGCTTCTTTCATTACGATCGTATCTATGCAGGTAAGTTGTCCCGCCTCCTCGGATTTTATGCGGTGAAATATAATTTTTTCGTTTTGTATTATTTGTCAGGTAAGTGTGTCCATCAGAGGAGGTTTTTTTGTTTGTTAGAGTGTATGAGTAATTTCAGTGGTATACAAATTCGGTCTGAGATCCTTTTAACCTGTTCGTTTATAATGTAACTGTTCAAGCTTCTTGTTTTGTAGATTGCTATGTTTGGAAGAATGTCTAGTCTTTGTCCTTTTTTTGCTAAAATGTAGTACCTTATACATTCACCTATTTCTCTTGGTGCGTAACCGTGAGTGCCAAGATGTACGGCAAAGATGGAACCAAACTTCGCGCTACTTATGTAAGACTTGACAATCCTTAACGTAACTATAGTATCAAAAGGATCTATGTGTGTGCAGCAAACAGAGCTAAATAAGTTTTTATTTTCACCACTAAAAAATGTGATGTGTAAGAATAGAAGAATAGGAAAACTTAGCTAAAGCCTCTTAAGTAGCTTTAAGGGTAATTACCTTGGTAAAACTGTCTGTTTGTTTGCCAAAACAAAAAAGAAAAAACCATAAAGCTGGAAGTTCATACTACGCGTTCTACGCGTACATGCTTTATACGCGTCTGTCAAAAAAGTAGGATCAGTGTAATTGTATGTGACAAGTTACACAGCACATCGCATAGAATGCTTATGACGCATAGAACGCATGAAGTAGGTTTACTTTCTGCGCAAGCGCTATGAAAAAATGTCAGCTGTTTTTGACGTTGTATCATTTCTGTTATTTTGATTTTTCAAACGTTTCTGCAAAAATACCACTCACTTTCCTTTCCAAAAACAAGGGACGCACCCAGAAGCGTCTTCTTTTTTCTTGAAGTTTTCCACAGGTCCTCATTACACAAAATATCATATGCACAAATTCAATAAATTCTATTAATTCATGAAAAATATTAGATAAAATTATTTACACCACAGCTGATCATAAAAAAAAACTTGGCGCATAAAAAGCGTTGCATGTAACTTGAAGTTTGAAAAGCGTAGAACGCGTAAAAAGTATCAAACGCATACAAAGCGTGGCGCGAAGAACGCGTGGTATGGACTTTCAGCTTAAGTTTAAATACCAACAAATATTTGACAATTTACAAACGTTCGAAGCAAATAATTCTTGAATTAGTTTTTTTTGCAATACATTGTGCTTGGAAATTAGGTTATGGGAAGGAGGAAAGAGGGACAAGTGCTTGTGGACATTTGATTTGAATCTTCCTATATTGAAAGTTTATTCCACGTGAAAAATGAATTTTCGCTGTAATGCATAATGCGATTCACTGAGCAATCAACCACAAATGGATGGGCTCTTAACGAGCATGATCATCATTAGAGTTGAATTTTTAACGCGTAAATTTTGCGTAAAGTGCCTGTATTGATGCCCAATTTTTGCTAACGTCGACGAGTTGATGCATTAGACGCATTCTCAACACTTTTCTGTATAACTGCTTGAATTTTTTTTAGTGATACAGTAAAAATTTCATCCTTTTAATACTGATCGTAGCTTTAAAGCGATTACCATTGACTATAAAGCTCTGACCAGGATAGTTTTGAAAGAAGTACAGACCAATGATTCCTTCAACCCATAAAGTACATGCCAGTTTTTCTGTCTCTATATACACTTGAGAATTATCATTACTCCAAAGAGGGCAGTATTTGAGAAGAATTGTCATTTGAGTCATTTTAAGGCAAATAAAGGGACGACAATTTATCAACACAACGGTGTTGCCCTTGAAGTGATTTTGATTTTAAAAAGGAAGTAAAGTTCAAAATATTTTCTAATTCCATCTTTTCCCAAGATCAAAGACAAAGCCACTTGCTGCAGACATTTTATGCTTGGGCCATTTTTTTATTTTGGCCATAAGGATGTGACAAAAACTTAATTCCACTCATAGACAATATTTCGGTCGCTAGTCAAATGGTCCTCATTATTCTAGTAAGACAGTTAAATAAAATCAGAAAATATCGAAAAGAAAGTAAAAAAGAATTAATGTAAAGCCATGTGAAATGTACTTTCGCCATTACTTATCGCTTAAGTCGTCTATAGAAAAAAGGCGAAATTTAACTACATTGTCTTGTACTTAAGTACAGTCTTTCGAATGACAATATTATACGTTTTTTTCATTAAGATCACCCTTTGTTATTTAAACATAAATATTTTTTAACTTCCCCTTTCTACAACATTTACATACATAAAAAAATAGAACTTTTGTTTTTTTAAAACCTAACCGCCGAACAAATAATTTTTATGAATACAGATTTAAATAAATATACTTGTATAATTAACAAAAAATTAATTCAAAGAAATGCGACACAATTTATGTTATTTAAATTAATTTTCTTGTTGACTTTTATGTTTTGTTGTTGTTGTTTTTGTTTTAATACTTTGCCGCTGAATTTTCTAAGAAGTTTTTCTTTTCAGTTTGTGTGGCTTGAGCAAACAGTGTAAATGCTGCCTGCTTCTTCTTTATATTTGAATAGTGTTTCAGTGTTTGTAGTAGTTGTTGCAATTAAGCAGCAGCAGTAGCGTACACTTCGGTTATTGTAACTTACTTTCTTTACTGTTTGTTTCGTTTTCTTTGCTTTCGGTGTTATAGGATGAAGTAATGAATTTGTTGTAAAACAGCTAATGCAGGAATGGATAGCTGAGCATTAATTGCTTTTAAGAAATTACTTTTTAAGAAATTAAATTGAAATAGACTCTATTGTAGCTACTTTTGATTTAGAGATGCTAATCATGATGGCTTTTTCAAAATCCCAGGATTCCAGATTTTTAAAATTCTTATAACCTTATACCAGGTGTTATCGGGATTTAAAAATTTTGAACACAAACTTTCGGAATTTTAAGGTTTTTATAGATTTTTGATTCTTTGTGTTCTTTTAAATTCACTTTTAATATTGCTAAAGGGCACTAGAAAAACAGCACTTACGTCTAAGACAATTAAGTTAAATTATATATTTCTCATGTTTACTACAGACGACTTAAGCGATAAGTAAGGACGTAAGTATATTTCATATGGCTTCACATTAATTCTTTTTTACTTTCTTTTCGATAACCTGAACTTTTTTAACTGTCTTACTAGAATTATGAGGACCATTTGAGTGCCATTATTCAACGAAATATTGTCAATAAAGTTTTCATCACATTATTATAGTCAAAATGAACAAAATTACAAGAAGCATCAAATGTCTGCAGCAAACAGGCTTGCAATTGATCTTTGGAACAAATGGAATTAGAAAACATTTTGAACTTTTCTAAATAAGCATTTGATTTATTTACAATTTAAAACAAAAGCTTTATTTAATTCCTAAATCTTGGGATTCGCGATTTTCAGTATGGCATCTCTATTCACAATAGAAAGATAATACTTGCCGCCATTATAAAGTTTAATATGCGTTTGTTTAATACTGTTAAAAAAAAAGAAAACGTTATCGATATCTGCATTACTTTTTTCGTAGGAACAGTATTGGGGTCTTAATGGACCTATTTAAGGGAGAGTGTGGTTATGCTTCTCTATACTATGCTTTTATTTTCGGATAAAACTGAAGCTGCCACATCAATAAAACGTTTTTTAAAACATAATTATGCTAGTGGGTGAGAGACTGGGTTGGGCTTACCTGAGTTACTCACCCCTTGCCTAGGTATTTTATTCTATAGCACCCCAAAGTAGATTTTTATAAAGCACATGGTCAGAGGTTTTCTTCTGGGATTTTTAAAGTCTGTAATATCAACTGGTAGTAGTTATGATTCCACTGTAAAACATCGCTTTTTCTTCGAGCATCGTACAGCGTACTTAAATGGTTTGCTTTATTGAATCCAGCTATTTCTTTCCAAAGGTAAGCAAAGTAAGAAGTATTTCTTAAAACACCAATTCCACACACAGTTCATAACAATAGGCGACCTCATCTCATATGATGGTCTTTTTCAAATGAAGGTCTTTAACGCTACCTGGCTGTCGCCTAGCATCATAATACCATGCACCTCATCCTTCCGCTCAAACATTCCCTATACAAAAATGTAAGAATCGATGATAATGTTGCCATTACTTAAGAAATTGAAATTCGAAGTATTTTTTTTTTCTAATGCTGGGGAACGGAGACTCCGATCTGAGAGCAATTGATGTAGTTCTCTCAGCCACTCGTTAAGAATCTTTGTTATTTTCTCCTTGACTCACATTGTGTTAGACCAATTTAGAATAAACAGGAGATGTTTGAATTTTATATCATACAGCTGGATCAGTGAAATATTAAAAGCTTGGGGTGAGGCGTGATGAGACATTTAAAGCAATTTTTCAAAAAGAATAGAGCCGAGAGCTAATAACTTTTAAAAGAAGAGGCACATTCTTTATTTTCCTACATTTGTATTAGATCTTTTTTCAACTATTTTTCAAATCACATATAATCTAGCTTTATTTACCCTATTTTCTACCGAATCCTTTTAATATTGTAAAAAAAATATATGTTTTAATTAAATTTGAAATAATCCTCTGAAAATCTTCTATACTTTCTTTGTCAATGATGGATTTATTCTAAACAATTAACAAGGTGTCAAAAGACAATGATTTTGACAAGGGATTATTAAGGAAAATTAAATAAAAGAAACCAAACAAACACAACACAACACAATAGAACACAAAAATCCATGAGAGAAATTAAATGTAAATGAAAAATTTTCTTTATATTCATTTCTTTCACATCTCTTCTTTTATAATTTTCAAAATCGTCCAAAAGATTTAATTCTTATGTGGGTTCTGTTTTGGGTTTCTTTTTTGGACTGACGTAACGGTTAACTTATATTAATCTGTGCTTTTGTGTAAATCCTTTTTGTTTTCCTAAATCCTCAGCATTATTTGCTTGCAGCAAATTACATTTGCTTACAAACATTAGTCCTGCACCTGTATTTTTGTTGCTGTAACTGTTTTTGTATTTCCCAAACTCATTCATTATAATGTGGCCTATTCTATTTGTTCTTCACACACTTGTGTAAATGTTTCAGTTTTTATATAATTTTTTATTTTCGTTTTGTTTCTCTTTAAGCATTAAAATTCCGAAAACCAAATTGATTATTTTCTTAAGTTTTATTTCGGAAAAGATGTTTACCAGGAAAATAATTTTTATATGCGGCTTAATATAGAGGGTGTTTTTTATAGAGGTGTAGAATTTTGCAAGGGAATAAAGCAAAAATTAATTTTTTAAATTGACATTAAATTTACTTTATTCGAAGGATAACATTACAATTTAAATATGACTTTAAGCATATGACCGCTACAAATTGCCGTATGTGGGCAACAACCTGGCAAATGTTGTCCTGCAAGTGGTTAATCGTTTCGGGCTTATCGCCGTTGACTAGCGACTTCACATATCCCCACAGAAAATAATCTAGCGACCTTAAACCGTACGATCTTGAAGGTAATTCAGGGATAGGAAACGTGAAACTACGCGGTTACTAAACGTTTTCTTCAATAAATCAATTGTGGTACGAACTGCTTGACACGCTACCTGGCTTTATTCAAACCCCGGCTTCTGCACATCATAGTTGTTTAATTAATGAACGAAAAAGTCAGTACTCACGGCTCTATAGTGGCCACCAATTACTGTAATGTAAAGAAGTAACAAAAAGCACATAAAGCAGTCAGTTTTTCTGGACATAGTGGTGTCTTAAAATATACTTAAGTACTACCATCGCTTATGAAAATCGGCATTAACGGCAATCTTGTTTTGGTTTAATTTACAGAATTTGAAAGCATTGTTCAGGCGTGAGTCTATTCATGCTAAACAAAACACTTGACGGCTGGTATTATATATGTATATGGCATTTTCTCGTTAAATGTGGCAATTTATAAACTTATTTAACATCTGCTTATATGTGCTTGTATTCTCCGACGGTATAGAGAGAACACTGAAGATGGCAAATGGCCGACACCGGTTTGTTCACAAAACAAATTTAACGCGGGTTGACGTAAAATCATACCCAAATTATTTAACATTGAATTTTTTGCTTTGGCAACATGTCGACTATTTAATAAAATATTTGGAGATTTTCGTGTCTTAATGGATAATAAATTTACCTTAACAAATGCCGATGTCAGTATCTTGAGAACATTTTACTGTAGTTTTTTTTTTGTCAGTTTTGTAATCTGGCATCTTCTACTCCACAATATGTTATTACAGCAAAGTGAATGATTCATAATAATATGTATTAGGAATGTTATAGTTTGTATAATATCATTTTATATGTATTTTAAAAGTAATTTAGTACAAAAACGGTTCATTTGGTACAACTTAACAAATGTTTTAGTTTTACCCTGTAAATGTTTTCGTATGCCCAATGCTGTTATTTTGATTTATTAAAATCTTTCTATCAAATATAATTGTATAACAATTTTAATGATTATGGTGTAGATCAGTGATGGGCGTACATCCGGCCCGCGAGAGGTTTCAATCCGGCCCGCTAAGCGTTTTTCAAAAAAAATTAATCACCAATTACAAAATTATGCCCAAAAAATAAATTTACATTATGTTTTAAAAAAGATATAAATTGACAATTTTAGCAAAAAATGCGATGTTTTCATATTATATTGTGTCCAAGCTGCGTAGTTTTCTAGGATATATTGTACACACAAGAGAACAAAAACTTTCTGATGCAATATTCCAAGAAGAAACATAAACATCATAAAACACTAACAACTAATATAGAAAACTGAATGTATAACATAACAACAACTATTATATGCGAGATCTAGAAGATTCTTGAATATTCGAGACAACATGTAAAAGTGTAAGTCTCGTGACGTAAAGAATAAATTATGAAGTAAAATTATAAAGTTGCCAACGTACAGTTTTATTTGTGTAAATAAAATAATAAAGTGTATTGTAAATACCCCCATAAATGTCAATCGAAAATAAAAAGAGAAAAATTGATTCGGAATGTCAAGTATTTCAAGAAGAGTGGACATGGAAGTACTTCTGTATGGAATATAACCAAAAACCAATTTTTTTATCTGCCAAGAACCGGTAGCTGTACTAAAAGATTATAATCTCGCTAGGCACTTTAATTCAAAACATCTTAGGTCGAAGTACTATAAAATGACAGATGAAGACAAGAAAGTTCATTCAGAGGTATTGAAAAGAAAAATATCTAGTCAGCAAATGTTTTTTAAAAATCAAAGAAGTGTCCAGCGATCCTTCACGTTAGCTGGTCAGCAAAAAGTAACAAACCGTTTTCTGAAGGAGAATTTATTAAGGATATGTTAATTAGCATTGGAAAAGTATTATGCCCAGAAAAGGTAAAAGATTTCGAATCTATAGGGCTGTCACGTAGAACGGTCACAAAACAATTTTTTTACATTGTATAATCCACCAAAATGTTCTTTGCAAGGCTGCCTCGGATGTTAACCACGTACTTAATACCATTCGAGCCCGTGGTTTGTTACATCGACAATTTCAAGAGTTTCTATCGGAAGATAATGCAGAATTTTCAGATGTACTTTATTACACAAAGATCAGGTGGCTGAGTTGTGGACATGCCTTCTCGAGAGTTTGGAGTCTTCTCGAAGAAATTAAAGTTTTTCTAAAAACCAAAACTGAAATTTGGGATAAGTGGGATATATTGGAGGATAAGAATTGGTGCATCAAGTTTGCTTTTTTCACGGATTTACTCGACAACTATAATAAACTGAGCAAGAAGTTACAGGGAATAAATCAATTTATAGGTGAAACTTGGGGCAGTTTGAGGTCTTTTAAAAATCAATTGCTTATATTTTCTAAATGTTTGGGAAAAAATGATTTGACTCATTTTCCAAGACTTAATTCTTTGAGGCCTGTGAGTGAAGGAAGAGAAGTTAAAAGTCTTTTCACAATATTTATTAAAACTGTATTCAGAATTTGAGGCCAGATTGGCTGTTTTTAAAAAAATCGCACCATGTTTAGATATTTTTTTTTGAATGCCTTTTAATGTTAATCTTGAGAATGTTCCATCTGATCTACAATTGGAAATTATAGAATTGTAATGTAATAATATTTTAAAACAGCTATTTTTGAATACAGATAAGCTTAATTTCTATAAATCCTTACCAAAAGATGAATTTCCAAAGCTAATTAATCAGCGCAGAAAATTATGGCAATGTTTGCTTCCTCATATTTATGTGAACAGGCCTTTTCAGTAATGAAATGCAGAAAAAATTCAATAAGAAACCGATTGTCAGACGAGAGTCTATTTAATTTATTAAAAGTCGCATCCTCCCAGCTGGAACCAGATTTTGAGGAAATTATGTCAAGTCAGAAACAGATCCATGCTTCCCATACATCTGGAAAATCTTAAAATCATAATAAACCATATCTTATAAAATTTTTATGTTGTTTTAAAATATTACGTAATATAATTAATAAATATATAGCTTAAACCGAACTTTTATTTAAACAGCAAACCCATAATTTTTTAACGAATGACCCTCTATGTTTTTTTTAATGGCCCGCCGCAAGATTTTTTTTAATTTATTGGCCCGCCACCAAAAAAGTTCGCCCATCACTGGTGTAGATAATAATGTACGAGACTTCAACTAATTGATATATTTTTAAACAGACCAGGTGCACCTTTATTGCAGTACAGCTATTCAGTCTACAATATTCTGAGGCTCTGGCGAGATTTGAACGATTAAATTCTTCTGCTTAACAAATTAGCGAAAACTGTAACATGCTGTTACGTTATAATTTTTCTCTCTAACTACCATTCAATTGAGCTATTTAAACTTATCTATCTGCTATTTTAATTAACTAGCGCCTTCATTAATCGCGCCTGCATAACAATTGTGTTCCTTTTTCTAATCGAGGTTTAAACTACTTTATTATTAAGTCCCCTTTTAAAAATTTATTCTATCCAATAGCAATTATTCTTAATACTTAAAGCGATGCCGGGATTTGAACTTATGAATATCAGTTAATGCAGAACAGCTATTCAGTCTACAATATTCTGAGGCTCTGGGGAAATTTGCACGATTAAACTCTTCTGCTTAACAAATTAGCTACAACTGTAAAACACGCTGTTAGGTTATAATTTTTCTCTCTAACTATAATTCGATTGCTAATAAATAAACCTTATTTATCTGCTATTTTAATAAACTGGCGCCTTCATTAATCGCGGCTACATAACAATTGTGTTCCTTTTTACAATCGAGGTTTGATCTATTATATTTCCATTAAGTTCCCTTTTAAAAATTTATTCGTTTCGGCTATTCAATAACAATTATTTTTAATACTTAAGGCGATGCTGGGATTTGAACTTATAAATGTCAGTTAACTAATTTTTCCATACATGATTTATCAATACAGGTAGCAATATAAATATTTCATAATTCATTTTCTTAAGTCACTCTATTTGGTGACATCTTCAGAAACAGAAAATGTAAAGATAAAATTCTTTATACATAAAATTGGTTAATGTTGCTTTAAAATATTATTTTCCTTTTCCTGAAAATGCCACCCAACGGGGTGGGGAATTATTAAAAATTAAATTTATTAAATTTGTATATTATTTATAATTTAATTGATAAAATAATAAAAAAACGTGAATAAACTATAAATAACAATATATATGAGGAGATAAGGTATTAACAATTGGAGAATAACCCTAACTCATTTCAAGTCACATGCAGATGCTAAACATTGTTTTTCTTTTAACAGAAATGGCAAAAGTGTTCAAAAATTTGTTATTAGATAAATTGTTACCATAAAACACTTAGGAACGAACTCCCTTGTTATTTTTCAAATGACAAGTTCTCTTCAAGAAGAGGCTCTAATATATTAATTTTGAAGTTAAATCAAGGTTTTGCTAAACTCTGAATTCACGTTAAGTCACAAAATTAAGCATTCGCTTAATTCGCTAAACTCGTAATGAAAAATCAAGTTAAAAATAATGCGTTTCATTTGCCTTTAGTTCGACAATTAGTTACTTTAAGAATTAAGTAAGTCACGTGTAATATTTGTGACTGTGCAATGAGGTCACATTAACGCTTGCATTGCGGCTATCCAGTTTTAATGTTAAATGGCTTGTGATCCTCAGAGTAAGCGCCACTTAGACTTAGTCCCAATCTAAGCCTTATATCCTTATTTTCTTTCTAATCGGATGATATTTAAAACAAACTTGGACTGTCGCCATCTCTCGCCATTTGTGTAGAATCAAAACATGAAGATGCTAAAGAGATAGATGCTGTTCAGCTGCGGCATGTCCAGATTATTTTTATTATTAGGTGAATTGACAAGGTTGGAATTTCTAACTATTTTTACCTAAACCTCTTTTCAGACATTATTTTTATACTAAGCCTCTTTTTACTGTAGGTATAACAAATATTACCGTCTGTCTTCCAAGCTGTCGTGGTCCATTTTACACTGTTTGTTTCCATTCACATCAAGAAGAAAGAATATTTAGTTGTACGGGACCGTGCATCCTTGAAATATTTATTTACAAATTTGAGGAAGTAGTGCAATTAAGACTTTATAGACGTACGATTAAGCCTATATTTATCATGTACTCATTAGCCTTTTTGTTTTAAGCGTCTTAATTTTTCCGCTTCATTTATTTTGTCATTCATTCTAAAAGTATGCTTTCGGTTAACCATTGAATTTTTCCCGGAAGCTGACGAATACAAATTTTTAAAAAGTGGATTGCTAGAGGTCTCTATAAAGACCTTCAGGTAAATTTGCGGTAGACAACAATTCGGTAACAACCTTCGCAACTCTGTAGATTTAAATTGTTCAAACAGAATTTAATAAATCCACTGGATTACCCCGATCTTTTAGTTGTCATTGTATCCTTTTTACAGCTGCTTCTCTACACCAAAACTTTGTTTTTTCACTTTAATTATTTTTTTTGTTAGATTAGTTTAGGCTTCAATTATATATTTAGTTTTTACTAGTCCTAAACCCTTTTTTATAGCTCCTAAAGAGGTTTCTATTTTGCTAACACATTGCTGTAACATTTGTGAGCAATAAGTTTGAAGGGGGAAAATTGTATTCCCATTATGTTTTTATGAAAACATTTCACACTTTTTAGTGCTTAAGAATATTCCTGTGTTTCTTTTCAAATAGAATATTTTTTTATTTAATAGTAGTAAAGTTTAACTATAAAAAATAAATGTAAATCTGTAATTAATTTTTCTGGCCATATTTACACATTTATTGAGGAACAAAAAACAAAAAAAAAAAAACAATAGAATAGAAATTTCATACTCTTAAAAGACTTAAAAATAGTTTAATTTTTGGAACAATTTGTTTAAACAAGTTGTTTTTCTTTTGTTTACTTTTAATTCTATTTTGTTTTCTTAACAACTACAAGTATTTAACTACAGCTCATATCTTTGCTTTTACAAAATTCTACTTGTGAATCCCTCGAGTTGATATCCGTTTCCCCAACTGTTTTTGTCATACAAATAAAACTTTTTCTTTTACTTGTGTATTTACAACTTAATAAATCAACTTACAATAATTTTGGAAGCTTTATTTTAAAAACAAAAAAACATTGCACAAAGTTATGAATATTTAATAAAACTTGTGAGAAAAAATAAATAAAAAATTTACAATAAATACATAAAGCAAACGTGGCCAGAAACGACTATAAATTGTGCCCTATGCTAAGGCAATGCAAAGAAAAGTTATGCCATTTTATTATCGGCTAAAAAGGGTTATTAGAAATGTATTAAAAGTTTATAATGAGAAAAGTCGAAACTTATGGATGACACTTGATTGAAGAAAAAAATATGGCTCCACACCTCTTGAGAGATACGTGACAGGATTAACGTCAGCACCTAGCCGCGCGGCCTTAATCTGTGGTCTTGTCACTAGGTGTAGGAAGAAGCATCTATCCACGCCGTAAGATGCATACACATATATACGCATGAAATATACGAGTGCATGGTAGCAGATCCGTGCCCCACTTCTAGCTGAAGAGTTGGACACCATCCAACTCCTAGACCTATTGCATGCACAAGCTAACTTATTGTGTTAACATCTTTTTAGAACTTTCTTTAAAGCACGAGTAAGCCACAGCCACCATGTTACTCCCCGAGGGGACTCACCAATAACCAGAACAGAGCGCTCTACAGTGTGTGTATAATAAGTCACTGAACGCACTCTCAGAACCCTATGTCTCTTCCAGTTGGGGGTCAAGATTGGGAGCATCTCCATCAAGAATGCATGAGTCCGGTTGGAGAGTATCACAGATATATTGATAACTATGCGGCAAAAGCTTTTTTTCGCTGTCAGAACTTCTTCTTTAGTCTTTCGGGAAGCTTCCAAAATGTATGCAAAATTAAAGTCTTTTGCCAATTTCTTTGTGCGCTGGTGCTAATGAGAAAAAAAATAAAGAAATTTCATCACAAATGGTTGAAAATTTTTCAAGTTTAAATATCCTAAGCAAAGCAACATATTTACACTGTAATGTCTTTGATAATCACCTATCGAAAACAGGATTCAGCGAATCAAATGCAATTTATGAAAAGCGTCTTACTTCAGATTTTAGTCTAGAGATCTTATCGTTGTACTCTTTGGGGAAGGAAGGTAATCATCATTAGTTTACTGCAAGGCTCAAATATATCGGCTTTCGTTAAAAGCTCGTTTCAGTTACAGACACACCACATATATATTCGCCCTCTTTCTTAACATTAATAATTGTAGAAAATAAGACTAATGAAGGAAAGAATTCATACAGAATAATTCATTTAAGTCGAGATACCGACTGCAGCGCCACCTGTCGGTCTGATTTGTAAATTTAAATCATCCATAAACGCCAGCGAAATCATCCATAAACGCCTGCAAAAAAATTCATTCAAATCCGTTAAATTGCTTAGAAGGAGTTCAGTGACAAATACAGGTACAGTAGAGTTACCTGAAAAAATCAGTTATTATTATTATCTTCTTTATATATATAACTGATTTTTGCAAGATTTTGACCTATAAGCCGTTTTTTGTTCATGTATTGGATTGTTGACCAATATAGCTGTCAAGAAGTACAATGGGAAGTTTAAGTAACCGCCGAAATTCAGATACATATCGATCAAAAAATTTTAGTTTAGGAAATCCGTTAAGAAAATTTTTTAGCTATAATAGGCTAGATTAGGATGTGTTGCGCTAGCTATCTATGCACGTTATACTCGCAGACTTACCAGTCTATTTTGACTCTCTTATGATCTTCAAAAAGATTTTTAATTTTCTTTCAACTCGTTAAGGTTTTTATTGCATCTTATCCATGTCCATTACTAAGGAGTGTTTTCAGATAACAAAGTGCTAAACTTATATGAACATGTCCCCGAGAATTATTGACTTTAAATGCAATTGTAACTAGTGTCAGTCCGTCTCAGTACAGGGTGTCCGCCGGGAAGATGTACTACTTTGTGTGTCTATAGTTTTTGAGTAAATGCAAGAGAATGGATTTTATATTGATAAATGTTTTATTTAATGTCAGCAACTATGTCTGGAATACAATATCAGACAAATGTCCGCCCCTGTTAGCTTCGAGTCCTTTTGAGCACATTCTTACACATTTCAATCGAATATTTTGTTGTTGAGTTGCTCAAGCCTTATTAGTTTGTTTGCACAAACAAACCGCTACGCCGTTTTCATTTTCAAACAAGTAAGGTCCAGAGATTCCTCCTAACGCAATTGCAGAACAAACTGTCATATTTATTGGATGTAAAGGTGACTGTTGAATAATTTGAGGGTTTTCCATTCCCCAGAACCGACTATTCTGTTTATTCACATATCCATTCAAATGAAAATGTTCTTCGTCACTCATTATGATTTTTTCATGAAAATCGGGGTTGTCATGGGCGAGCTGTTACATTCTGTTGGTATATGTACGGCGGCGTAAATGGTCTTATGGAAGAAACTCTTGTGTCAAGTGAATCTTATGTGAAAACGAATGCAAATTCTTGTACAAAATTGTGGGCAAAGTTGTTCTTTGAAGACCAAGCGGCTAAGCATGGTGTCGAGTTGAGGTTGATGCAGTGTTTTGCACACTTTCTTGAACAGCAGTAATGTTTTTAGCCAATCTTGCAGTACATTGCGGTCCATGGTTGGGCCTATCATCTAGTGACCCTCTTTCTTCGAAATCATTTACTACACTACAAATAGTGTGTTTTGATGGCACGTTGTTTCTGCCAAAATCTTCACGTAATTTTTCTCATCGTCGCAGTAATCAATGATTGATTTTAGCGATTAAAACACGCTGATTTATCGAATATTTTTTCCATAATAAATTTGCCACGTGTCTACTTCACGACTGCTAAATATGAACTGTCAAGACTAATGTTTACCAAAATGGCCGCAAAACAAAGTAGTATACCTTCCCGGCGGACATCCGGTAGAACTATAGCAAAACACCATCCTACTAATTCAATTATTACTGTTTCGTTTCGATTATTTTATAAGTTGGGACCGTTTTATTTATAAATAAATTTATTCCGTGGTCATACCTTCCGGTGAAAGCCGTCGTTAGTGGGTGTTTGTTTAGTACGATTGCCGAGCGCTTTTGTGATGCGATGATATCGTTATCAAGCCGATTTTCTGACAGTACTGGAGAGTAAGTATTAGGTGTGTTAGTATGAATAGTGTTGGGCTTAGGGACTTAGGAACAAATGCAAACAGCTTAATTTAACTCCTTTCTGTTTCACATAAAAAACCTGAATTTTCATGCAAAAACTTTCTAAAATTCTTAAAGTTATAAAAAAAGTTTAACTTTTTTCTTAAGTCTTTGCCGCGTTTGACCAATGGCAAAAAAACTTTTGCTCAGTGTAAATGATTTTAAAGCGTTTTCGCTTACTCTAATTTCGTTAAGTGTTACATTAGTGCTTTTTAACTTCAACAACTTGCTTTAACAACTGATGAATATGGGTGCTGGATCAATGATATTGTAGGGTGTCGAAAAACAGAGTGAAAAGTAAGAAATTTGAAATAAAAGAACTTTATTTAAAACAAAAGTTTTACCTGAACATTTATATCTCATCTTCATTTATTTTTGTATTTTTACATAATGTGTGAACTTGTATAGCTCGGTGTAAATGAGTGTGTTTGAGTTTACATAAGCAAACTATTGCATAACATTGATAACACGTCTGGTTTTGTATTTAAATATTCCACACCACCCACAAACAGTAGTGCTTATGAAGTCCTTTATTTTACAAGCGTTTATTGTTAAAAACTTCTGTCTCTGCCACTTTTGCTTCTCTCTCTCTCTCTCTTTTTACGCCTGAAATTGTAGACCAAGTTTAGGCCGTAGTATGTGAAGTATTTACGCAATCTTTATTTCACAAAATTCACAATTTTTTCGTTTTTAGGTGTTTTTTGTTTTTTACTTAAAATTATTACAAAAAAGCAGAAGAAGAAGAAGAAGAATTAGAATGAAACAAAATATTCTTAAATAAAAATTTGTGCCAGACATTGTTTAACATGTGTAAAAAAGTTATGATTTCAAGTTTCTCTTCTTATGTTCGCTGGTGGGTGGTAATGAAATTTTCACCAAAGTTCTGATGCTTTTAGAGAGGACTCCTCTTTTGAATATTTTAAGCCTGCTTCTTCTTCTTCCATACTTTATATTTTTAGAGTAAAATATTACCTTAGTTTTATATTTAAGTGTTGAAATTTCACACATAAATCATTAGTTTTTTACTTGTTTCTTTTCGTTATTTCATCTACATCTCATATTCTTGTCATCGTTCGTTTTTTTTTCTTGGTCGCTTTATGAGCCTTTTTGCAGAAGGATAACAATTTTGATTGTTTAGACAGTTATAAGCCTTTTTGGTAGAGAAAAAAAAACCAAAAACTACTAAAAACTATTTAAAAGTGGAATTAAAGAAAATTTGAAAAGCATTTGCTAAAATTCAAGGCGAAAGAAAACGTAAAAAAAATCAACGTTTTGTCATTAAAGGCAAATTTCTCAATTTTGTTAAGAAGAAGGCCAAAACCTGGTTCAAGATTATATATAATTTTTGTTGTTGTATAAGTTGTAATAATATCAAAAGCAACTAGCTTTCGGTTGAGACTGGGTTCGAGAAATTTTACCTGCTTGTTTAATTATCAGTTGCGTTTTTCAGCGAACATCTTATTGCCTTGTGAACCCGCTAACTGTACAATTATCGTGCTGGTGCAGAGAGCAGTGAATGCCTTTTTAGATTTTCGCGTTTCTAGCATATTGCAGGTTCGGTGATCTACAAAAATTAGTTGCCGAGGCTTGTCGTAGATTTGATTTCAGAAAAAACAGATATTTTAGGATGATAATAGCGAAATAACTTACTAATATCGCGAGGAAAAATAGTGATACTGACGACAACTCGTTTACGGGATTTACTACAAATTTTTAGGGAATGCAGAATATATCTTAATTGTCAACGGAGCAGTCGAGTTAAAATGGCGTTCAATTGCTAAACAAAATATTATCTCGATAGTCGACCTGCAGCAAATATCGTGATTTATTGTAGTAGTATCAATGTTATAGCATCCACACATTTATCCATAGACCGGTGTAGTAAATTGTGATACTTATGCATAAATTCCAGCTACAAAGAGAATTAGAATTGGCTAAGCTATGGCATATAGCGAAATATCTGGAAAAGCTTTCCTAGAATGCTGATTATATAAAAGCTGCGGTTGTTTCATCTTTACCATATTTATTTCAGAATAACTTTTATTTTTTAAGACAAGTTTGACCACAGGTAATTGACTGTCTGTAGGCACATCATTCAAAAGACATCTTGAATTGACAGTCTTTAGTAGTACTACTCAAATTCGGAAGGTTTAACACTATGATCTTTGATGGAGGGATAATTTTAAGGTGAAATATCGTTAAAAACAAGATTTATATCTAATGCGCTGGTTTTATTTTGCTTAGGATCAACTATGTTGCTAATGACCTATAGTATATGATGGACTTATATCATGTACTATCATATTATGCTACGCAAGCAATGAAATGCTAAATATTATTGCTTCATCCTAAATTAAGCAATTTCGATTTCGAAAGTAGTTTTTCCATTTAAAACAGCGACTTACAAAAAATGATATTTATTTTATTTTAATAAAGTCTCAATAAATTTAGCTCAAAATTGACACATGCAACGTGTGGCTTAACGCACTATACCACTAAAGAAATCAAGTGCCTGTTCGCACTTTTTTTAAACCTCAATAATTATTTATTGTACCTTCAAGAAAAAGAACTAACAATAAGTTTTGAAAGCTTAAATTCTAAAAAAAGGTTACATTAGTCCGACCATGTCAGACCTAACCTTTTGGGTAAAAAAAAAAACAAAAACAAAACAAATATTTTTAAGAGGATTAGAGATGCGGTAATCTTTTTTAATCGGTTATGTCCACTATAATCCAAAATATTGCGAGCAAGGGGATGGTCTTCAAGCTTCATCAAGTATTTGCCTGTGTATTTTATGATTTTAGTAGTCACCAGTGGTATTTCTAAATCAATTTCTGATGTACCATGGAGCAGAAGTTATTAACCGTAAAATTTTATTTTGTCTACGTTGGATCGTATCCACATATGAAGCTGACGCAGTGCTCCAAAGTTGGATTCCGTAAGACCATATTGGTTTTAAAATGGCCTTGTAAATTAGAAGTTTACAATGCAGGCCAATTATCGAGTTCCTGCCAATAACGAGTGAACAATTATCTGTTCGCAGGGTGCAGGTCACATGAATACACTTTTGAACGTTTACTTTAATTCTCCATAATTTTAAATACAACTCCAACTGAGTTATACCTTTCTGAATATTTATAGATGCTTGATAGGAGTTTTCGTGCCAACTTACCTACGCTGTATTATCAGCAAACGCAGAAGTGTAGATAGTTCCACTTACAGGCATATCGCAGATATATGTCAAATATAAAACTAGTCCAAGAATTCTACCTTGTGGTACGCCTGAGGAAATTGGTTTGGATAAACTAACGAAGTTTCTTCAATAGGCTGCAAGTGAGCGGTTAGTTTCAGAAATAGACCTTCATGCCACACTTTATCAAAAGCCTGAGAAAGTCCTTCTTATCACCTGAACCAATCTATGGGTGTGTTCAATTGTACTATGTTGACTTCTAAAACCAAATTGATGGTTTGGAATACACCCACTATCCTTTAGCATTGGAGACAATTTATTCACAAGCAATTTTTCGAAAACCTTTGAAATAGTTGGTAATAGACTTATGGGCGTTGGTTAGGTCTTTAGCCGGTTTTGGTATAATTTTAACTTTGAAAATCTTTCAGTGGTGAGGATAGTATTTAAGCCGTAAAATGGTACTAAAATGAATAGCATGATTCTGACTGCAATACTAAAGAGCTCTTTCAACACTCTGTTACTTATACCATCTATACTAAAAGCTTTTTTCGGGTTTATTTTAGTAATTAACTTTTGTACCTCACACAATCTAAACTTTAAGGGTCGAAAGGTTAATAGAACTACGCTCGGCAAATCAACATCATCAGTACATATATGTAGGCATATGTATCTATGATTACTTTTTACAATCTCCTTCATTTTATTTTCTATTGGAGCAAAAACCAAGATGCAGTAAATATGCGATGTGTAGCAAAATCATAGTAAAAATTGTTGGTAGTCTAAGTATTAGGAAATAGCTACTTGCTTCACTATATAAATAGCATTATGCTTTATAATATTTAAATCCGCCTAGTCACTAAATTGTATCACTTTAATTTTTACATAATATTTATTTTTTACTTCAGAAATCGTGCAACTCATCATTTATTTTTAATGCAACTGCAGGAATCGGGTTTGAACTTAGGTCAAAATATTATGCTACAGATAGATATATAGCCCATGCCTATGCGAGACAGAAGTAATATAGTTAAGACGTTCAGGCCATGTTCTGGCTTAGTGAATCTAACTTTCTTCCTATGCTGGGCAGTAGAAGTTTTTCTGTCTCATAACCTGTTTAATAGGCGGTCCATTTTAAATTTTTAGACTGTCTTCTGACAGGTAATTTTATCTCACAGAATTTCCTTGCTGTTTAATAGTAAAATATCCTCGCAGATTAATGAATAGATAGATAGATAAATAGATAGAACTAATTGCCCCTTTTACCAAATCTAGGGTTATTATGGACTGGGATGCTCCTGTGTCTATGGTAAGAACCTGCTTCTTTCCGTTGATCAGCCCGCAAGCAATAAGGTTTATGTTTTCTTTTTGTGTAGTAAAAATGCAGATTGTGCGGGCATCGATTGTGGGTGGTAGCTCTTCGTTCTCTGTTTTATGTCGATGCGATTGACTATTACATTATCTTTTCTTATAGACCAAACGACCAAACTTTTTATTAATTTCTGGTCTTGGCTTTACGAATTATTTCCATGAAGATAGCAAAGAAAATTAAGAACATGAAGAGGCCAGCAAAAGTAACTGCCACAAATAAGGGTACAGCCGAAATATTAACTTGGCGGCTAAGATATGCATATCTGAGATACAATAAAACCATAAAAATTAATAATTGTAAAAACCGAATCAAAAGATTTATCATAAAATCGGCATTTTCAACGAACCGGTTTTTATTTGGTGAATACTTTGAAATTAATTCAACTGTATTCATCAATTACCCATCTTCTTCTTACTGTTGTTTCTCCTTTCGTAAACTTTTATTAAATTAGAAAAAAAAATTCCAAACAATAGAAAACATTAACAAAGTAATTTTCTACTCAATTGACAAAATAGCCAGCCCTTCCATAGTGTAGAAAAACCGCCATTAACCAAGTATTTCCTTTTGGATAAAAAAAAAGAATTTTTGAAACTTAAAATTGACAAGTTAAAAACCTGTCAACAGCTCAGCAAAACATTAATCAAATTTAACGCTCACAGCTTTTCTACATTGTCTTTCTTGACACTTAAAAAATTGTATAGCAAAAAAAAGTGTTTGACAATGATTTTAGTTTGAACAATAAATAATAACAAAAGAGTTTTGAGAATTACTTACGAGGGCTGTTCCAAAATCATCTGACATCTCTGTATTTCAGAAAAAGTTTAGAAATAAATGTTGTCAGTGATGTTTAAAAGCTTTAATACCCATTTTAGTGACCACATACCTCAAATTTCCCATGTTTGTTTGTTAACTAAAAGGGCTGTAGGGGATGTAAGGCGATCTTAAATAAGGGTTTCTAATCAATTTTAAACGCTTTGAATCGAATCAAACCTCCAGATAAGAACATTTTTATTATAATGTGACGCCAATACCTTTTCGTAGAATTTTATCCGAGCATTTTAAATGTGACCATCTCACTCATCTAAACATTGCAAATCTCATCTTTACAGCTTGTGCGGTTTCTTTTTGACACTAAGCTATCCGGAAACCTATTGCTTCTTTTAATTATTTTAACAAATGTTTTTAGTTTCTTCATAAATGTCTCAATTGTTTATCAGCGATTTTCGAAAAATGTCATTTTGAATTTTTAGCACAGAAATATTTCCAAACGAGCTACGGAAGCAAATACAAAAGTGACACGTCCAATGCTTTAAATATTAAGCGTTAAACTTTCCACCTTTTCAAAAGAAAGAACAAAAAATTTTACTTGAGGATGCCTATACTTTTCACTTTTCGACTTATTGTTAATCTGGGGTTATTCCAGAAACCTGTACCCAGAGACTATTTTTAGTGTCTCAAGTCAAAAGCAGATTTTTAACACATTTCCAGCATGAAGCTGAAGGAGCGTAAGATTCGATTTTTAATTTTTTCTCTTTAGGGAATAATTGTGCTGTATGCTTAACACACAATGTAGAATAAATATTTTAACGAGGGATCGCAGCTTTAAAGCAGTACTGAACTTGCATTTGTTCCTGTTCAAAAATGTTTTAAACTGTTTGCTGTTCCGGCATTCTTACAATTTCGAAGCCAAATGATGTTAAGTATTGCTACTTTTATAAAGGGTGTTTATATATAGAGGTATAGAACTTTGAAATAAAAAAAAAGTGAGATGAATTTTTTAAATTGACATGAAATTTACTTTATATGACAGATAAGCTTTTGTATTATAATTTAAATATGATTTCTATTTCTTCTGGCGGTAGTCAAATCTGGAGGTTCTCGTTTCGATGCTTTTTTCCAAGTGGTCAATTGTTTTGGGCTTATCGGCGTTTAGCGACTAGCGATTTCATATACCTCTACAGAAAAAATTTTAGCGGCAACAAATTGCACGATATTGGACGCCAATTCACGGGTCTGAAACGTGAAACTATTCGGTAATCAAGGGTTTGCTTCATTAAATCAATTGTGAGACGAGTTGTGTGTTGTTGTTAAACTGATGAACAAAAAAGTGAATAATCATGGCTCTATAGCGATTACCATTGACTGCAATATTCTGATCAGCATCGCTTTTAACGAAGTGTGGACCAATGAATCCATCAGTCTGCTTTCTCTATGTATCGCTCTCTCAACCTACGCTTGAAAACTATCATCATTTTCAATTCGGCAGTTTTGTTTATAGACGTATCCAATTACGCAAAAGTGAGCTTTATCGCTAAACAAATTTTACGTATGAAAATAGGAATCAACGGTAGTATTGTTTTGGACCTAATTAGCAGAATTTACAATGGTTGTAGAGTCCTCAAACCGAAATAAATATAAATCACTTGGCAGTTGACAAAATCGTCGCCAATTTAAAAAGTGTTGCCAACTTAAAGTTTTATAACTTTTTAAAAACATTCCATATCTGATCATTTTGGGTTCACCTTCGTAACAAATCAACTAAAATAATTGTAAACTTTTGTTTATTTATTTTTTTTGTTTAAACCTCCCTATTTTTAAACATTTTCCTCTTAGAGGCAGATTAACACTTTAATTTGCCAAAACCAGATTTATGATCACATTATAAATATATATATATATATATGTACATGTATATATAAATTTATATATTTGAGTAACTCGCAGATGCGCTGGATAATGATAAACAACAAATATAAAATGAAAATTGCCTTGACGAAAGGCTAAATG
Organism: Trichopoda pennipes; assembly: GCA_030448955.1. Lineage (NCBI taxonomy): Eukaryota > Metazoa > Arthropoda > Insecta > Diptera > Tachinidae > Trichopoda > Trichopoda pennipes. The sequence goes on from JASKUP010000175.1 coordinate 6,735,463, forward strand.
CTCATTTATTCAATCACTCACTAAAAAGAAGAAATTTCCATCAATCACTGTCACTTCGCGAAGAGTGAATGAATTACATTTTTTTTGTCAATATTTTTTGTCTGCTTTTGGTAGGATGATGAAATTATAAAATTACAAAATGAGAAAAACTATTTTTATACAAAAAAAATAAATTTTAAATTAGAAAGGGAAAATGGAAAGCGCTTGGTTTTTATTAAACTTTTTTTATATAAAATATTAGTAAAAATTAGTGATATACATATTTTTGGCTAAAAATCTGAGCTTTTTAACGCAACTTCGATAATTTTATTTATTTATTTTATTATATTATCCATATATGCAACCTTGCATTCACACTACTCTCTGTGGCGCGCAACAAAAAAAATTAAGCGACCAACTTTACGCCAGTCGCCACTGCGTACCCCAAGCGGTGATTGGGCGAGAAGCAACGAGGAAAAAGCTTATCTGTTTTCCAATCACCTCCTAAAAGTATTTTCTTGTAATTTATCGATAGACCCTATAGTGTTACCTGAAATAATACCTATAGAAGCTGTGCCTTTGAGACTGGAAGTACAAGAGTTGAGAAAGGCTATCGCCGACTTAAAACTTAAAAAATCACCTGGTATTGATAAAGTTAGTAATAGGATGCTTCTGGAGCTACCAAATGTAGCGGTAAGAATCTTATTGTTTATATATAACGCCATTTTGCGCCTCAGTTTTTACCCTCAGAAGTGAAAGATTTCGAAGGTGATAATGATTCCCAAGCCGGGCAAGGATCATTCTAAAATAGATTCTTACAGGCCAATAAGCTTGCTGTCCAATTTATCTAAACTGTTCGAGAAACTTTTAATAAATAGAATTTATCCCATATTGATCGAAAAGAAGTGTATACCGAATCACCAGTTTGGATTTAGGAAAAAGCATAGCACAATAGAGCAAACGCATAGACTTGTTAATGCTGTTAAACAAACCTTTGAAAATAAACAATACTGTTCTACTCTCTTTATTGATGTTTTCCAGGCCTTCGATAAAGTTTGGCACGAGGGCTTAATTCATAAACTAAGGCAGAATTTGCCTTAAAATATTTTTACATTACTGGAAAGCTACTTGAGTAGCCGTTTATTTGTTGTAAAGCACGACTAGTTTTTGAGCCCACCACAGCCAATTAATGCCGGAGTTCCTCAAGGGAGCATCTTGGGTCCGATTTTGTATTTATTATATACCTCAGATATGCCTACACGGGACGACGTTCACGTTTCAACATTTGCTGATGATACTGCCCTGCTTTGTGTTCATGTAGACCCAAGTCGAAAAATGGTTAAGAAAATGGCGAATAAAAATTAATGAACAGAAGTGCATTCATATTACTTTTACATTACGCAGGAGTACATGCCCACCTATCACGATAAATAATCAGACAATACCTCAATGTTCGGTCGTCAAGTATCTCGGTATGCACCTTGACAGGCGTCTAACATGGAAGCACCACATAGAAGCTAAACTTATGCAAATAAGACTTAAAACTGTTCAATTAAACTGGCTAATTGGTCGGAATTCTGTTCTCAGCCTGGACTGCAAACTTTTGACCTACAAGTCTATTCTAAAGTCAATATGGAGCTATGGAATTCAAATGTGGGGCACTGCCTCAGTGTCAAATGTCGAACGGATACAAAGAAGCCAGAACAAAATTCTCAGACTCATAACTGTTGCCCTATGGTATGTGAAAAACTCAAACATTCACAAGGATTTAAAAGTGCCCTCTGTAAGAAAGGAAATACAGAAGTACGCATCCAAATATTTGACAAAACTGGAATTTTATCCAAATATTTTGGCACGTGATATATTAAATGATAGAGGCTACAATCGTCTTAAAAGGAAAGACGTTAGGGTCATTAGTTTAAGTAATTTCTAGTGTTTTTCTTTTTATTTTTTTTATTTCTTGTTAACTAAAACTTTTTGGCTGGCATTGGCTAGACATAAAGATAATTTTTACTTTTAGATTTAAGATTTATCTACTTATTGTTAGTTCTATTAATTTAGAAGATTCAATAAATAACATTATGATACAAAAAAAAAAATTATCCATATCTTATTGTAGCACTGACTCGCCTTTAAAAAAATCTACTTGCAAAGAGTGCTTTCATAGAGACATAATTTTAGGTGGGCATCACTGTTTTAACTGACGGCCATTATGTCAGCTGTCAATTAATTTCTGTTCAGTTGAATTTGGCATTCTAACATGAATAGATTGATGCCTGAACATTGATCCCGCTTTTCATAAGCGAATTTCATTTAGCGATGACGCACACTATTGCGGGAATGGATACGTCAATAAACAAAATTGCCGAATTCGGAGTGAAGCTAATTTTAAAGGGTATGTTGAGACAGCGATACATAGAGAAAACTGACCGTTTGGTGTACTTTACAAGCTTCTTTAAAATCGATGATGAATTTTTCATTCATAATTTGAAAAATTATGATGTGCAAAAGTTATTGTTTCAACAAGGCGACACAACATGTCACACAGTTCGAGCCACAAGCGGTTTATGGAAGGAAACGTTTGGTTATCGCCTCGTTTTACGTTTTGCTCTTGTGAATTGGCTTTCAGGGTCGTGGGATTAAACACAGTTAGAATTTTTTCTATGGGGATGTGTTACTAATTATTTGTCTACGATACACGACTACGAAATTAAAAAGAAGTCATCGAAAATTTAACCTCCATATTAAACTACGTCCGAGCCAACCGTGGTGATCATATGCCAGAAATAATTATTATTATTATAATGCCAGAATATCTTTAAAGTGAAACAAATTTTAACACTTTTAAAAATTTTATCCTTGTTTCACACCCCTTCAAAGTTGTACACTTTTATTAGAACATCCTGTATAAAAAAGTTTTTGTAAAGAAATTATGATAAAAAGAATGTGATTATTCTCATACTTACAATTTAACTTTGATATGAACAATGAACTGAAACTGGAAGGCAGTCATATTTTTGTCATATATTGACTTTTAACTGAACACGTGGCTTGCCGTAACTTCGATTATTCGATTTTTATAGTTTTCGTTAAAATGCAATTTGTTATTAAAACTAGAGCACGAGGCTAAGCGCTTATGCATTATACAAATAATCGAGTTTTCATGATAATCCCATTTTTCAGAAGTGTTGCCAACATCAGTGATGTTTATGATATAGATATTGATTTTTACTTAAGGAAAACAACTGTCAAAATTTCAAAATAATTTGCTTATGGATCTCTATATTTTAGTTATTTTAGATTTTATTTTAAGAGAGGTTTGCGAAATGAAATCTGACTGTAAAATTGATTGTGACGAGCTAAAGTTTAGAACTATGGGGAACACCTTGAAGTGAATGTGCCTGAAGTCATCAAAGTTTTTGCCTTAAACAATTATGACAGACGAAGAAAAAATTCCAATATTTAAAAAAATATATAAAATAATTTTATTTATATTTTTGTATGATTTAATATTTAAGCAGTTAGTTTATTGTCAATATTCTTTTAGTTAATTTATTTTGTTTTATGCATTACTAAATTTTATTTAAATTATTTTAATAAATTTTTGCATTTATATAGCAATTTATTTTGTGAAAATGAACTTGAAAAAATTGCTTAAAATTAATTTTATGAAATTCCAAAAATCTCCAAAAAATGTTTGCTTCTATGTTGTATTATGCCGAAATTTAAGCGAGCTATCATACTTGTTAATTAATAAAGGTTTTAAAAATAGTCTTCTGATTTTTACTTAAGTTAGGCGGTTGTAAATAAGTATCTTTTAAGGAAGATATCTCTAATAAAATCACAAATTTTAATTTCGTTTTCTTTACTTAGAGACACCAATCCTATTTTTTTTAATGTTGTGTTTTCCCATTCCAAAGGAGAGGTGGCCGTTATGTCATCAACTTCACTGATGACTAGAGAAATATTGGTTGCCAAGGGACCGAAATCGAGTGTTAGCATTTGTTAAGTAAACAATATGTTCATTACCAAAAACTTAACCTCAATAAACTATCTTGCGACTATTTTTTTTGTGTTAAATCCCCCACTGTATTATTAAAAATTCTTTTTTATATATTAATATGAACTTAGTATTTAGTTATTGATTTGATATTTTGCACAAGGTAGTGCTTTCCATTAATAAAAACTTAAATTCAAATAGCGATAAAGGGATTTTTTTTTTAAGTGAAATTCCCCACTGTATTATTTTTTAAAAGAAAAATTTTCTGTAATATGTTAATATGTTTTCAAATGTAATATTTAGTTATTCATGTGATATTTTTTATAAGGTAGTGCTTTCTATTTACAAAAACTTAAGCTGTCTTGGGGGTTCTTTTTGTTTTGACAACTCCCCCACTGTGTTATTTCTTTCTTAAAAGCAAATTTCTCTCTAATATGTTAATATGTTTTCGAACTTAAGATTTAATTATTCATGTGATATTTTGCACAAGGTAGTGCTTTCCAATTACCATCAATACCGTCATTTGATGAAATTTCAGTAAATAACTCAATGGTAGCAAAACCACTTATTTGGCAAAATATATTTCTCTTTTTAACAAGAATAATTTTCATTAACTTTTAAATGGTCAATGTCAAGCATAAACTGCTGATTTGTTGGAAATTATTTTTCATGTTTTTAAAACTAAAATTTAATAATAAAAAAAACACATAAAATTATATAAGTTTAAAAAGCAGTAGAATTTTAAAATAGTTTCTTTAAAGAGATCAAAACAAAAGCAATGAAGAGGACAGCCGTATTTTATATAGTTTTAGGTAAGAATTTTTAAATATTTTAAAATGTGATTTACTTGTCACTTATAAAACAAATAAAACGTTCTATTTATGCTTAGTTTCCTGTTTAATTTCTTTAATAAGAGCTGCACCAAAACCCTTAAGCGGTAACGATGATGCCAACTTTGATATCCTGCAAAATCAAAATATTGATTACAATGTTGTGATGAGTCATTTCAAGGATTTCTTTATGTATCTGCCGGTTATGTTTTCTACATTTAAAGAGACGATGTCGGGCTTTCCAAAACTTGCTGAAGGTATAAGAATTCTAACATCACCTGGTTATGAGAAGTCGAGTGGTGATGATGAATGTAAATGTAAAGCAAAATCGGAACAAAATAGCAATGAAATTGATAAAGCTTCAATGGGTTTTCCATAAAAACACGAGGGAGTGTAAAACTCATAGTATCCTGTATTAAGATGTGTGATCAATGAATGTACATATATGTTTTATATAAGATGATGTTTTGTGTGTGTTTATGTGTGTGTGTGTGTGTAAATAAAAATTTATTATAATTTTTTGTTATTTTGTTAATAGTTACAAACAAAAAAAAAAACAAATTGTTGTGGATAATTTTAATATAACCAAAGGCAGTGATATTCAAAGGTAAGGAATGCCCTACTTTGCGCTTGATTTTGTTGTTGTTGTTTTGGAAAAGTGACAACGTTTGTTTTTGTTCTAAGAAAAATAATCACTGTTCCCTTAACGTTGATAAATACCATAATTTTCGTTTTTGTTGTTGTTCTCGAAAAGTGAAAACTCATTATTTCTACTGTATTCTTCACCCCGTTGCCCTCAATAACCCTGTAATAGTGATGTTGCTAAAAATAAGGTGAGCTAGAGCTAATTATATTTTTATTTTCTAATGTGATACATTTTTCACTGATTTTAATATTTTCGTGTAAATATTTTCTCATTTTGTTTACAGAAACAAGATTTTGTATTAACTCGCAGGACGACAATCTTCGTAAGTGAAAGTTCGTCAAAAAAAATTTTATTTAAATAATGAAGAGTGCAAAGAGCACCTTTAATATCATGAACTGAAACTCAAGTGAAGAAGCCACGTGGAGGTTGCTCTCTATTGATCTACGAATTTTGTTTTTTCTTTCTTTGGGCCAGCACTCAATGAATGACCCCTACACATGCAATTTGATATGGGAAGGAGGAAAGAGAGATTAGTGTTTGTGGACATTCGATTTAAGTTTTCCTACATTGAATGTAACAGGAAAGACCTCTGGGGGGAATTAATTTCACCTACGGACTGTTCTGCTAAAAACTAATTTTCCCTGTAATGATTGGTGCGATTTACTGGTAAATCTATGTGCTCTCAACGAAAAAAAAAGAACATGTTTAGTGTCTCGTTTTTCAGCAAGAAATTATATCATTGAAACGTAATAAAAGTTTTATTCCAGTGTTTGGTAGCTGTCATAAATACTTCACTGTCGATTCACTAGAAGAGTAAATTTCTTTTAATTTATGGGTGCCACTATTGACTTCATTGCTACTTGTTCGCTTAACGACCACAAAGCCTTTGCTACTAGAAAGCAAGTTTCAGCTATCACTATCCTTCTGTTTAAGATCTTATGTTAAGTTTACTGGTTAGTTAAGCACTTATTTCAAGTAATCGAAAGATACCTCAAACTGTAAAGAGCTTCTTAATAAAAATTCTTCCTATACACTCGCACAAATGGACCAATTACCACTTCTTTCTTATCACATTTAAAGATTCATTCTAAATAAATCACAATTCCTTTGAAAGTTTAGAGCGTTTAAGCTTTTAATTAAATTTCCTTTGAATTTCTATCAAAATTAATTTGCAATCTAGTTCACCATTTCTTAAAAAAAAAAATAAAATAAAATAAAAAATTAAAAAAATTAAAAAAACAGAATGTCTGACATTCAGACAAAAACAAGAAAATCGTTTAATTATTGTTTTTCAAATAAATGTTGCAAAGTTGTTATTTTTGTTGTCCACAAAACAACATCATGTCGTTTATCTTAACAAATTCATCTCCAAAATCGTGCTTTAAGCACAAAACTTAAGCTTTCAATTTTATTTGTGACTAGTGGAAGTAGTTTTAGTTTTGTCTCCATTTTTTTATTTAACGTGTCTTTGGTTTAACAGAATTTTTCTGTGTAATTTTTTGTTGTTTGTTTCCCCCTTCAAATTCAAGATAAGCGATTTGTTATTTTTATACGAAAATGTCTCTTATAGTCGTTAGTTGTCGTTTTTGGTTTATTTAATTTTATCGTAGTGTTCGTTTTCATTTCAACTCCCACTGAGTGAATGTGTTTCCATAAGATTAAAGCTAAGTTTCACCCAGCCACTTCGTATTATCAGGATTTTCAACTGAAGTATTTAGTGTTAAGTATCGAGTGGAGTTCAGTTTATTATGATGTGTCTTTTGCATTTCAACTTTTTCTTTCATTCGTTTTTTTTCCTGCCTTCATTTGTGTACATGGTTTTGGTAGTTGGACTTGTGTAGCGCGTTTTTATGGACTGCTGTGAATTTTTGCTTAAAATCATTTCGTGTCATTTATCAATTTATTTTGATCTCTGGCACCTTTAAACACATACCTGCAACATATTTTAAGTTTATTTCTTTTGTACTTTTGTTCAACAGAAGTACGTTTTTTGCGTATCATGATTTAAAGAAAAGCAAAAACATATTGATTTGTAAAATAGTTAAGCTTAAAGAAATAAATAAAATATTAAAGACTTAATGGTGCTTCAAAACTACTCAGTTCTTTTTGCTTCCCTACAATTTCTAGCCAGCCAGATGATCTTTATAAACACATACAGTAATGTGAATAAAAAAAGTAACAATATAAAAATGAATTTCAGGGAAAATTTTCCTTTCCGATATAAAAATTATTATATTAGCGTTTACTCAATTAGAAAGAAGTAAATTATTGCTAAGAAACCAGCACTGTATACGAGGTAGAAATACATGGGCCACCCTTTATTTTCTTTTTTTGTCTTTTTAACTTATATAGCAGACATATGAATACACATGTGGCATAAATTTTATATCCAAAAAATTTAAATCCATTAATGGAATACAACTCTCATATATGATCCGGCACCCCAAATTCTAATTTTAGTTGTTCGCCAGGATATAAAAGAGGGCCAAGAGCCCCATTGGAGATAGTAGGGTATCAATGTCTCTGTTGTATTTCACGGTTTTATCGTTACTACAAATTGTAAGTGGTGTAATGGAATTAGGGAACTTGTTTCTGTTACTCGCACGTTTTGGTGTTTAACACGCTTTTTGTTAGAGCCCATCCGTTTGCAGTTGACTGGCTGCTGAATTGCACTACGTATTACACGAAAAATTCATTTTTTAGCAGAACAGTTAATATGTGGAATTAATCCCCTTCCTCTCTCCTTAAAATCTCTTCCTGCTACTTATAATATAGGAAAATTCAATTCGAATATACACAAACAGTGTTCCCTCTTTCCTCCTCCCAATAAACAAATTTCTTAGTTCTGGCACAATGCATTGCATTAGTTAGCAACATCCTCTGAGAGCTGGGCCGCAAAACAAGTTTTTTAGTAAGGACCTGTAAAAATTCTTCTACTTTTGGGATAGTTTTTATATTTAATTTTGTATACTTGTTTTTTTTTAGCCAATTATTAATATTTGATTAGCCTGTTGCGGTCTAAAAAATAAGGCCATATATTCGAAAATTCCGTTAATATCGGGACACCCTCTATTTTATATTCAGTATAGATCTTACAACAGCATATTAGAACAACCATAGCATTACATATTCTAGGCAAATCTCAAGCACCTGGCTATAACAGCTAAACAAAATTAAGGCCATATTCGTCAAAATCAGGTCCTTTATGGAAACACCCTTATATTTTTAAATTTATTTTATGCATTTATTTTTAAAGCGGACATAATTGTATACAGGCATACCTCGTTTAACGCTCAGGTTGCGTTCCTGAAGATTGAGCGTTAACCGAAATAGTGTTAAAAAAGGCACTATTTGCATTAAAATATGGGATTCCGTTTTTTTTGCTGCCTTGAAGTAAAAAATGACAAATAAGATGGGTATTTTATTTAAAAAAATATCTTTTATTTAATGTTATTTAAATGTTTATTTTAAAATTAGAAATTAAATTATAATTCAAAATAACAATATTGCAATTACTAAGTCTGTACCGGACCATATCACTATTTCCAATGACTAATTTAATATGAGACAAAATTTCACAAATTATTTATCCTTATAGGGCAATTCCCAGAATTAGGGAATTTTTTTAGCCTACTTTTTTAAAAAAAAAAAACGTATGGAAAAAATTTAAATTACGTTTATTTTCTGCTGCTTTTTATGACGACTATGTTTCGAAAAATGAAAAAAAAATTTTAAAAATAACGACAAAAAAATTGTTTTTTGAAGAGCGTTATAACGAAACAGCGCTAAACGAGGTAGCCTTAAGCGAGGTATGCCTGTATACCATATATGAATACAAAATGTTTGAATAATACGGTTAAAAAACTTATATAAGTTCAAATCACGTCACTAGAGGAACACCCGTTAGTTTTATTTTCTGTTGTACTTAAATCATGGACATAAAACATTTAAACTTAAAACATCTGCCTGTTGTGGTAAAAAAACAAAGTCAAAATAATGTCAAGGATGGAACACCCCCTAATTTAAAATTGTCTTTTTTGGCACTTATTGCTATGGAGCACATGCACAGTTTATAAGTATATACTCGCATAGTCGCCTAATGCAGTATACTTTTGGAATAGCCTTTAAATTTTAGGATTTCTGATTATGGCACCTATAGTGATAACCCGATGCGTAAATTTTGAAATCTTACCTACTACAGTTCACTCGTACTACAGACGACTAGACAGTTAACTCGCTTAGCCTTTGTGTATGGAACCCACAACTCTGGGTTTAAGCATTTCTAAATAAGTCTAGTTTATCGCAACGGGGGTAATATCCAATAAATGCATAAGAAAAATGTAACTCCTTGCACTCGAATTTGTTAAATCCTTTGCAGGCGTGAATGCTATAGAACTAAGATTGGAAAGCCAATTTTTATTCTTTTAATTTGTTAATTTTTTCGTCGTGTATTCACAAACTCCTCAAGCCGGCACATTGAATAAACTAAAAGTGTGGATGCTATAACATTCATTAGACCTAACTGTCAGGCTGCTCTTATAACTTACCTATGTCCAATAAGATTTGTGTTATTACAATAAAATTCAAAAATAATTGCCAGGACATTTTTGCAACTTTCTCAAACGTGTTATGTTTACGTTCCCTGTTCGGGAACTTTTAATTTCATTTGTAATTTGATGTTAATTTCAATTCCTCTGTTACAAATGTAATTTTTCTTTATTATTGGTTCACTAACAATTTCCATAGAAAAATAAGAGCTAACTGGATTGTGGGGTTAGAATACTAATAACTAGTAGTTATCCTGTTAATATTATTGTTCTATTTAATTTATTATTATTATAATAATTTTTAATTGCTATTGCATATGTTTTTTTACACTGTTATAACTATGCATGTTCTATTTCTTGAAGTTGTTAAATCTGGCAATTCTATTCTGTTCACTATAACCTGTATTAGTTAAACTTTAAATATATCTTGTCTTTGAGGTCGTTTTGTTTACGCAGCTGTGTATAATTTGATTGACAACACATACTTTAGTACTATATAATAAAAAATTTCTCCATTGAGTATTTTGCTTAATAATGTCATACTTGCAACTGCAATTTCTATTTATAGACGAGAAAAAACGTCTAAATTCTTCTACTTTAAAAAAATGTGGCAGCTTTGTTAGTTTTTTTAATACATGTTTTTGTGTGTGAGTGGATATGAACCCATAGCATAAGATTTTAAGCAGAAATTTGTTATTGTGGTAAAATGCTATAAAGGTATTAAATTTACTTTCGTAATAATGTTTACCGTTTTCTTATAGGATTTTTTAGGTCTAACGTTCTGATATGGGCTGTTTTTAGAGAGGTATAGAATTTTAAGTTGGCAACACTTTTTTAGCTGGCGGCCATTTTATCTGCTGTCAAGTGATTTATGTTTAGTTTAGAGCGGCATTAAAACATGAGAAACGCTTGTGCAAACTCGTACTAAAACAAGATTGGCGATATTCATAAGCGACTTTTTTTGTTTAGCGATAAAGATCACCTTTTTATAAATGGAGGCGTTCATAAACAAAACTGCCTTGTTTGGAGTACTAAAATATGTTGAGATACCGTAATATCCAGAAAAAACTGACTGTTTTTGGTGTGATTTATGGGTTTAAATTTCTTTAAAAATGACACTGGTCAGAACGTTGCACTTAACGGTGACCGCTATAGAGCCATTAATTAAACAACCCTGATGTGTTGAAGCTGTAGTTTCAACAAGATGGCTCAACATTTTTTTTTTTTTTTATACTTCAATTTTATTTATTGTATTTTCAAAAATTATTTTTGAACTATCAATAAGTATCCAAATCTTAATTCTAAATGAAATCAATTAGAACCGGCCATTGTCGGATCCAAACTTAAGGTTAACAATTATCATTATTATTTTCCTTCTTCTCTGTTCCTTTCCTCATTCTTTTTCCAGTCTTAGTTCTGACAATAATTTTGAAGTATGAAAAATAAAGTTATTTTCCTCATCAATTATTTGTGATGTTGGCGATTAAAGCTGCAGTGTCTTTCTTCTTTAAACGAACATTTCCACGGTAGTTTAAAATATTACGTGCAAAGGGATTAGGATGGCACCCAATCTTTTTCAAGTATTTGTCTGCGTATTTTTCAATTTCACTATTCACAAGTGGTATGCTAAGATCCCTATGTATGCTTGTGTTTCTAATATACCAAGGGGCCTTAGTTATCATTCGTAGAATTTTGTTTTGACGACATTGAATTCTTTTTATATTTGAAGCTGAAGCAGTGCCCCATAACTCAATTCCGTAACACCATATTGGCTTTAAAATCGACTTGTATAACAGTAGCTTGCAGTCTAGGCTGAGTCTTGAATTTCTGCCCATCAGCCAATGTAATTGAGCTAATTTTAATTTCATTTGAGTTAACTTAGCGTCAATGTGGAATTTCCAGGTGAGCCGACGATCAAGGTGTATGCAGAGGTATTTCACGTTAGAGTGATGAGGAATCAGTTGACCGTTAATGTAAATTGGAGGGCATGTTTCTCTTCGCAACGTGAACGTTATATGAACACATTTTTGTTCGTAGACTTTAATTCTCCAAAGATTCAGCCAATGTTGCAGCTTAACAATATGGTCTTGAAGATTTCGCGATGCTTCTGTCGGATTAGTGTGTGTACTAAGACAAGCCGTATCATCCGCAAATGTTAATGTCTGGATATCACTACTCACGGGCATGTCTGCGGTGTAAATGAGGAACAAAATTGGCCCCAGGATACTTCCTTGAAGCACTCCAGACGAGACAGATAGGGGGGCACTTTTGAAGTCACCCTCGACTACAGAAAACTTTCGAAGCGTTAAATAGCTTTCCAGAAGTTTTTCAATGTTTGTTGGAAAGTATATTTTTAATTTTAATAGCAGACCATCATGCCACACTTTATCGAATGCCTGAGAAACGTCAATAAATAACGCAGAGCAGTACTTCTTTTCCTCGAACGTTTTTCTAACTACCTGAACCAGCCTATGTGTCTGTTCCGTGGTGCTATGTTGTTTTCGGAAACCAAACTGATGATTCGGAATGCATTCACTTTGCATGAGTATAGGTGAAAGTTTAGTCATAAGCAGTTTTTCAAATAGCTTAGACATTGTTGGCAATAAGCTTATAGGCCTGTATGACCCTACATTAGTAAGATCTTTACCTTGTTTTGGAATCATTTTAACTAGTGCTACCTTCCAGGTGTGAGGGAAGTATTGCATCCTTAAAATGGCATTAAAGATAAATAACAAAATCCTAGTAGCAATACTGGGAGATGGCTCAACATGTCACACAGCTTATGCCACAATTGATTTATTAAAGAAAATGTTTGGTAATCGAATAGTTTCATGTTGCGGTCTCTTGAGTTTGCCTCCAAGATCGTGCTATTTAACACCGTTAGACTATTTTATGTGGGGATTAAAGAAGTAGCTACTATACGCCGATAAGCCTGTAATGATTAATCACTTGGAGCACATAATTCAACGCGTTATTGCCACAAATATTGGTAAAGTCATCAAAAATTGGTTCTCAGGTTGGACTAAGTCTGAGTCAGCGGTGGCGGTCATATGGCAGAAGTCATATTTGAAGAGATTATCCATCAAATAAAATATATTTCATATCAATTTAAAAAATATTATCTTTTTGTTATATCATTCAAGATTCAAAACTCTATAAAAAACACCCTATATTTATTTTGTACAGTGTTGTAATTACAAATGTTCTATTTGTTGAAACTTCTATGTTTTGGCTTTGATGTAGTTATCAGATCTGGCAACTCTTTGATAATCACTACAACTTCTATCATTTAAATTTTAATTGTGTTAGTATTGGTGGGCAGCACCAAAGCAAAACTGTGTCGTTTTAGTTGTAAAAATATAAATGTAACACTTGGTGGCTCCTGCCAAAGTTAATTAAAGACATTTTTTTTATTAATTTTGTTTTTTTTTTTTTTTTATTTATACTTTATTGAAACTTGCTTGTAATTTGTTGTTTTAATTACATGTCATTTCATTTTGCATTATTTTTAATTTTTTATTTATTTATTTTTTTATGACCATTAAATATTTAAATTTAAGGATTTTTTGTGTTTTAGCCATTTTGTTTTGTTCATTAGTTTAATTTAATATTAAAATAAAATATTTATATTATTGTTTTATTTTATTGCTATTTTTTTTTTTTGTATTTTAAAATTTTTTCTTTTCCTTGTTCACAATAGAACGGGTGTAAAATGTCTGTGTGTGTATGTATCCTCTCATTTGTTAAATGTGCAATTGTTTTTATTTTAATTGTTTATTATTTTATTGTTGTAATTAAAATTTTTTAGTTTTTGTGTTTTACTTTTGATTTGGGTTTTTGTTTTTATTTTTATAATTTTCGAAATAAATAAATAATTAATTTTTTTTATGTTTTTTTTTTATTTTAAAAGTTTATAAATATTTTTCATTTCCTGTTTTATATTTAATTAAAAAAAATATTATTATTGTATTTATATTGATGTACAAAACTGAAAAAGAGTTAAACATAATTCACAAAAATACAATTCACAACTACAATACGTTCACACTTGCTTCGATTTCCTTATTCCTTAATATCGTTCCTCCTTCAATATATAAATATTTTTTTTATTTTTTAATTTAAATCTTTTTCTTTACATTTTTATTATTTTGCTAATTTTTAAGTTTTGTGTTTTTACCATAAACAATATACAAAAATGAATTAAAAATATCGTATACATTGTTTTGTGAGGGCCAATTAATCGTTTATTAATTAATACTTCTTTTTTATTCTTATCTTAAATTTTGAAAATTAATTTTAAAGAGAAAATCTTTAAATAAAAAAATGTTTGATAATTCTTCCATAAAGAGTTCGTTTTACTCATAAGTTATATTTTATGAGAGTTCATTTGTTTAATATTATTTTTTTTTAAACAAAAGTACCTTAAGGGAAGCAACTTTTTGTTGAAATAATTAAAAGCCTTTGTAAATGGAATTATTTAAAGGTTGGTTTTTTAAAACACGGGGCTTAAATTCTGTATAAAGGTTGTCTTTTTAAAATATGGTTTTCCAAAAAGTACTTTTTAGAAAAGGTACTTTTTCCAAAAAGTACCTTTTTCAAAAGGCACTTTTGCTAAACAGTAGTTCATTTTAAAGCTACTCGTTTCAACCGATCACATTAACTACCTTTTTTAAATGCTAATTACCTTTTTTTTGTTGAAAGGTGTTCCATTTTAAAAGTACATTTTTAAACCAACATTGTTTTTTTTTAAACAGCACTCTTTAGATAAAACTTTTTTCGAAAAACATTACCTTGAAAGCGTAGTACTGGTAAGCAAAAGTATCATTGTTCTCTTTTTAGGATAGGTTTTTAATTTTTTTAAGTGTTCCGTTTTAAGGATACATTTGTAAAGCTAACATTTTAAAATAAATTTTATTCCACAAAGTACTTTTTTGTTAAAACTTTTTTGGAAAATGTATTTTAGAAACGGTACTTTTCCTAAAAGTACCTTGTGCAGAAGATGCTTTTGCTAAAAAATACTTTGTTTAAGAGGCATTTTTTTAAAGATATTCCTTTTAAAAAAATATATATTAAAATTTAAATATTTAAAACAAAAAAGAAGGTACTTTTCCAAAAAGTACCTTTTGCAGAAGGTACTTTTGCTAAAAAATATTTCGTTTAAGAGGCATTCTTTGCAAGGTATTACATTAAAAAAAAAACATTTAGTACCTTTTGCAGAAGGTACTTTTGCTAAAAAATACTTCGTTTAAGAGGCATTTTTTTAAAAGATATTCCTTTTAAAAAAATGTATATTAATATTTAAAATTTTAAAACTTAAAAGAAGGTACTTTTCCAAAAAGTTCCTTTTGCTGAAGGTACTTTTGATAAAAAATACTTCGTTGAAGAGGCATTCTTTGAAAAGTATTCCATTTAAAAAAAAACACATTTTAAAATCTATAAATTTAAAACAAAAAAGAAGGTACTTTTTTGGCGGCATTTTTCAAAACTTAATTTTATAAAATATGCATATGTGAAAGATATTTATGAAGCGAAAAATTTCGTAATTTCTTTAGAGTTCCTTCTCTAGCAGAGTTAAATGCTTTTAAAATCTATTTAATTTAAAAAGTCCTGCGAGATGGTCATTGAATGATTTTGCGATTAGAAACTATTCTTTTAGTGCAATAAAATCAAACCCATGACTAAACATAATCCTGATGACGAGTAATTAGCTTTTTGAACCTGCTAATCATAAGTAATAGCAAAATCAAGAAAGATTAGTAACTTTAGACGAGTACATTTTTAATAAAAAGTACATTTAAAAAAAGAATTTTTTTAGGTACTTTTATAAAAAACTACTTTACAAAAGTATTATTTAATTAAAAATGTCTTTAAGCACTGTAAAGTTTTTTTAACAAACTTTTTTAAAAGGTACTTTTAAAAGTACTTTTGGTTAAGAACTTTTGTTTTTTTAGTACGCTTTTAAAAGGAATTTTTTTAAAGTACATTTTTAAAAGTGCTTTGGTTTCTTTTTGTTACAGGTAATTTTGTTAATAGGTAATTTTCTTAAAAGGCCTTTTTCAAGGTACCTTCTATGGCAATTTAAAATTTAAAAGAAACATTTATTTAATAATTTTCTCTTTAAAATTTGTTTTTAGTTTCAAGCAATTTCTTATAAATTTTTTCTCACTTAAATTTTGTTTATATTTTTACAATTTCGCAATATTTATTTTTTTTGAAAATTTTTGGTTTTTTTAAAATTTTTGTTTCAATTCGTTTTCAATTTACTAATACATTTTTAAGAACCAACAAATTCTGGTAAAATAAGCTTTAATTTTTTGGGTATACTTTAAATATTATTCTTAAAACTTAATATTTTTTTTAAACATTTATAAATTTATTTTTTGCAAAAAAAGGTTGTCTCTTCAAATTACGTATATTCGTTACAAATTATCTTCTCCAGCTTTCTTTTCGAAAAAGAGGAAATTTTAAGCTTTTTGTGTGTTTTTGTTTTTGTTTCTTAGTTTGTTTTTGTTTATAATAAAATATGATTTATAATACAGTTATTTATAAATTAAGCCTAAGGTACACTGAGAAAAAAAGAAGATTTTTTCATAACACAAAAATAAAAATTAATAACTAGGATAATTCTTTGATTTTGTTTTTAGGGAGCAATAATCAAATTAGGACTACGATTATATGGACAGAGAAAATTTTATAATTTTTATTACTAGAAAACATGAGATAAATATCCTTTCAATACTTTCGCTTACTATCTTGATGAGAGCACAGCTCTTTTATATGATTTTAGTTCATATTCATTTTACGCCTCTTCAATTTTTATAATTTGAAACTATTTTTATTTTATATCAAAGTGTTTGACAATATAATGGAAAACAAAATAAATCTGGAACCTTTTTAAAGGTTAAGCCTGTTTAGTAGCATCTATTAACTCACTACTGTAACCTGCTTGCGAAAAGTGTAGTCCCCTTAAGTCAATTGCATATGCCACATTTCGCTTTAAAAGAGTTTTGTGATGCTTTCAAGCACCAAGTAGAGTTTAGTCTACTAAACCTTTTACTCTTGGCGATGGTTTAATGGTTCTTTATATTTCTTTCTGTTAATGGGAGCTATAGGGATAACTAACGCAGCAGTTGTTAGAATCATGTGTGATATAGGGGACCACCCTTTAATTTTTAAACTTATGAACTTTTTTTTTTTATATAGAACTTTTTATTAAAACGAAAATGTTAAAAATCCAGGGCGCAGCTATTAAATTTATAAAGGCGAATTGAAAATAAGAAACGTAGAAGCGTCGAAAATTTCGCGACAAATTTCGTTATGGCGAATTAAATAAATATAAAATGACTGCAAGCAACTCCTAAAAAAGTTGGTTCAAAATGATGCAGTTGCTTGTTTGGAAGTATTAGAGAGGAGCAAATTCTTGTATTCGGTTTAATCACGCAATGCAGGGAAATCTTCTAAAAATGTCTATAGACAAATCTTAAGCCTTTTATAAGACGATAAGACGCATGAGCTGTTATTCAAGAGAAATGCGTGACCCCTATAATAGATGATTTGTTAGGACCTGCGTGGAAGAGCAGCCGCTATAAATGTTTACGCACTCAGAATATGTGTCAAAAAGTACTTTTTAGGTAAGCCTTTTTTGGAAAATGTTTTTTTTAGAAGAGGTACTTTTCCAAAAAGTACCTTTTGCAAAAGGTACTTTTGCTAAACAGTACTTCATTTAAGAGGCAGTCTTTGAAAACTATTCCATAAAAAAAAACATATTTAAATTTAAAAATTTAAAACAAAAAATAAAGTACTTTTCCAAAAAGTACCTTTTGCAGAAGGTACTTTTGTTAAAAAATACTACGTTTAAAGGCGTTCTTTGAAAGGTATTCCGTTAAAAAAAAATATTAAAATTTAAAAATTTAAAACAACAAAGAAGGTACTTTTTTAATTAATAATAATTAATTTAAACTTCAATGCTTACTGCCATTACATAAGGGTGGAGGCGATTGTGGAAGTGGTATAATGAAGAAAATAGTGTATATCAATGACAATAGTGGAAACACAACGACTGGAAAAAAGAACTGGTAAGAGAAGCGAAGTAGAGGATTATCTACTGCAATGGTAGTGTCTTACTGTTATGACATATCTCACTATTGTAAGTGAGAGCTATGCATCATTTGTAGCGTTTGTATACAATTAATTCTAACAAATTGTCATAAGACAGACAGTTTAAGAAAAATTAACGGCTACCGTTTGTTTTATTATCCGTTTTTGCCGAATTCATAGTATAGCCATGGGTTTGCCCTACGATGTAGTGCTGTGACGGAAACTTTTCATATTTTCTCCTCATAAGCAAATTATTACCATTGGATAACATTTATGAGGGGATGCAAGTATCGCATGAGAAAATTTGAGATTAGGAAGTAAATTTGCCGTCAAATGATTAAACGTCAGGAATGGCGGTATCACCTTTTAACATTTAATTAGTAATTACACTCTTGAGCAAAGAATTTAAAATGTGAAAATTTATCAAAATGGAAAAAATTTCACAACTTTTCTTCGAAATCAGACCTCTCTAAGACCGTTGTGCATAATTTAATCGCTAAATTTATGGCTTAAGGTACTGCTGGTAACACTATACAAAAACAATACCTCGTAGTGGCCGTATTGTTGCAAACATATCCGCTTTACAGAAAAGTTATTAGAAAGGTCCTGGAACATTAACTTATGGACGTTAGCAACAATTGGCCAATAGGCACTTTGCGCAGCATTTTGCATAAAGATCTTTATCTTCACGCGTACCAAGTTCAACTCATTCAAGAATTAAAGCCGACCATCGTTTGCATCGAATGTTTGTGAGTTGACTATTTGAAAAACTAAGCGAGAACAACGCATTTTTCAACAACGCGTTAACGATGATTTTACTAATTGAAATGAGTCTTAGCTCATATTCAATTAGGCAACAAATTCTTGCATTTAAGATTTACAAAAACGAAGAAAGCGACATTATGGTGCAGGTGGGGGGAATTAAGCATACTAACGATTGGACATGAAATTTTATGAAGACTTGAAGCAAGAAAAATCTGCAAAGAAATCTGATTGAAGATATAGTAGCACTGGGGAATAACACTGTGTGCAGGTATATGAAGCTGACAGTTGGAACGCATGGCGAATATCGCTTTAAAGCTTTCGTATCTGTAAGTAAAAAGAATTTTAAAATGTTTAGTGGCCTTCTCGCATTTCATTGTGGGTTAAGGAAGCACTATTGTAGACTGGATATTGTGAGCAATAGTGGGTGCAGATTTTTTTGAAAACGAGATAAGGAAACTCCAGAACATATTCTGAACATTGAAGTTTCTTTTGTTTAAAGTATATCTCTGTTAGCATTTTCTGCTCTCTCTCTCTCTCTCTCGCTCTCTGCCAAGTATTAGTTAATTTGGGTATGATTTTACGTCAACTCGCTTGAAAGTTGGTTTGTGAACATCCCGGTTTTGGCTATTTGCTATTTTCAGTGTTCTCTCTATACTTAATTAGTTAATTGGTATTACGTTGTTTGGATTTGTTCCGCTAGTGAATGAAATACTGTTGTTACTCCTTTCCATCTTTGCTGGCTGTTTGTTCGCTACAAACAGCATTCGCTTTTGTAATGATGACATTATTCGATGAGAACACGGCATGAGAATGATGTCATCACATCAAAAGCTATCGCCGTTCATAGAGCGAGGTAAGGAATGAAGCTTAGGAAACCTAGGTCGATTTTATACTAAGTTCACACCTAGCGTGTTTAACATCTCAATCGTGTTTAAGCAGTAAACACGGCGAATTTGAGGTGTTTTACCATACATTGACGTGTTTTGTTAAACATCTCAAATGAGTTGTTTTTGATTTAAACACGTCGTTAAACACGTAAATTTCAAATACAACTCTGAATTTCATAAAATTTTGGAACGTGCTAAGTGCGTTTTTGCCCCTGAAGGGTAGTAGTCTGGGGTTTGAGTTTAAGTTCCAACTAAAATGGCTGTTTTCATTACAAAAAATCATTTTTAATTCTTCAATTATAGTGTGAACAGCTATGTTTAAATTTTAAAACATTTTGCTTAAACACGTTCAAAAACACAAGTGTGAACTTAGCATTAGCTTTAAATTTTTTCATGTGTATAAGTTTGAAAGTTTTTAAATTCTATTTGAAAAATAATTTTATAATTAAAAAAATCATAAACAATAAAAAAACAAATTATTATTACAGACTTGTGCTTAATTTCACATTTAAAAGCACCTTTTACGTATCATAAGTGCTGGGTGTAGAGCTAGTTCTGTTATAGTAGTGAGTCCATGAATGTTTTAAAAAGATTTATTTGAGGATAGATTTTTAAAATGTTAAGATTTTAATGACAAAAATTAAAAATAATAAGAAAAATAAATTGAAAAATAAAATTGAATCAGTTCGGCAATGGAAACTTTGAACATTTTTCGAAGTATGAAAAATGGATAAAATATTTCACAAAAGAAAGGAAAACAATTAAATAAAATAAAAATGTTTTTATTTCATATGTGAATAATAAAAAAAAGAGCCAAAAACAAGGCGAATTAATATTAAACATCAGCAGAGGCGAATTTATAAATAATTGCCCGCCACTGTTACCCTCGAAGCCCATAATTTTTTTATTTATTTAAATATGAACAATGCTATTTTACTTTATAAATTCGCCTTGTAAAAATATTTTTTATATGAAAAAAAAAAAATAAAAATAAAAACTCAAAATATTTAATTTTTATCTTAAATAAAAAAAATTAAAAATTTATTGCATTTTTCTTTTCGTTTGTTTAGGATTATAAATTCATGATTGTGGTTTTTATATTTCCTTTCGGGCTTTTATATATCAATTAATAAAGATGTTTTTAAGGTATATAAATTATTTATATTTATAAATTAATTAGTAAACGTTTATATATAAAATTATTATTATTATTATTATTATAATTTGTTGTTGTTTATAATAAAATTATTTTATTTAAATGCTAAATTTATAAAACTTTATACAAATTTATATTTTAATTTTCATTTTCTGTTATTGTTTTCTATGATAGTTTTTAGTTTAATAAAATAAAATTGGCTGTTTTGTTTTGTTAAAATTCTATAAAATTTCTTTTTTATAAAATAAGTTGAGCTTAAATGCCATAATTTTTTTTTCATTTTAAAAAATCGTCTCTTTCTTTCTTTTCTTTTGAATTTTAAACCAATTTTATATTGAATTATAAGATTTTATATTAAAAATGCATTACAAGACTTTTTGGATTTAATACAGTTTTTTTTGTTGGTTTGTTTGTTTGTTAAATAAACAGCGCTTCAAAGTGATAAGGTTATTCGCCATTTTCTTTTGTATTAACAAAAAAAAAAAGGTGTAAATTAAGAAGTAAAAAATTTAGTTCTTTCAATTAAATGGATTATTAAATTGATTTATTAAATTGACCAAATTTCATGTATAAAATCGGAACTCTTCGCCAGATGGCGCTAGTTGTTTAATCGTTTAAAAAAGATTTTCAGTTGAAGACCATACAAGTTTAATAAAATAGTTTAGTTTGACGTCTAGCAATCGCCATTTATCAATAATGTGAACTTTTATCCTTTGCCAGGTTCTGAGAGAACTTTCGAACCTTTAGAGAAATCTAACTCTTCGTAACTGAGTGTTTTTGGAACAATTTAACAAATTAAAGGATTTAAAGAGAAAAATTAAGAATATGAAGATCAGTGTGCGAGTTTCCAGTCAACGAAGCAAACATTGCATACCTTTGGAAAGATCATAAATATTAAAAAAAATTATCAACCTTTGGACTGCAGGAATCAAATGGAGAAGCAAGTCCATTGATTTTATACAATAATAATCGACATTAATAATTGTATATGTTATGATAAGCCTAAGCTAAAAGATGATGGTTAGCCTTAAGCAAAACTAAAGATATCACTTTAAGTCAGAGCTGCTTTAGGTAAGAGCATTACTCTGTATTGTTTGCTGGATTTATAAAAATGTGGTCTAATTTGAGCCTTTTCTGTCTGAATGAAATCAAGAAAATAAAGAAAACATTAAATTCTAGTAGACTTTTATGATTTTCCTCAAACATTCCGATTGTCCAAAAATATTAAACGGTGGAAGGATTTTCAGCTAAACTGAAGAAAGCTCTTTAAAGAAAACCAATTCATAAACGTGGCAGAGCACTCACTTTTGCGAAGATTTTAGAGGAACAGCACAAGATAGGGTTAAGTGATAATATTAGTGTAGCCGATAACTATAGGGAGAAAACAGGCACATCTCATGGAACATTGTGTAATTCAGCCCTTACTTCGTCGGAAAACACCACATCTGTATTACTACTGGAAACCCTTATCCGATCTTCAGTAGTATCTTTTAATATCACTACTCCCCATTCTTCATCCTGCTCCACCGAAGTTAAAGTGCTATCTTGATTATATGTGATACTGGTTGGCTTAGAAAAATCTTTAACATATACTTTTATAATTTTGTCATAATCATTCTGAAGTTTATCTTGATGGTCCATTATTCCATTAACCTCTTGCTGTAAGCCTAAATATGGAAAAAAATTACCATTATTCCACAGAAGAACATTAACATCTCTCCATTTATTTTGATCACTATAAAAAATTTTCTATTATGGTCACAACAGAAATTCCGCTTTCTTTTATATTTTTCGATATCTTCAGGATTAGAATAAACAACTATGTGATCACCTGCTCGCCTTAGAAAACCTTTTCAAAATGTTTTTAAAATAAATCGTAAATATTTTGTATTTAAAACTTTTTGAACTGAATAAGAATTACTAAAATTTATTCCATAATTTTATAAATTTATTCCACAACGGTCTGAGAGACTATTTTATTGTAAACTGAATAAGAGTTATAGAAATTTTTTACACAATTTCACAAATTTATTCCACAACGGTCTGAGAGACAATTTTATTTAGTTGAGAAAGAAGTGGCATCTCAATTAAAAAGCGTTTTTAGTGAATAGTTTTTGCTGCGCTTGTTAAAAATGATCGCTAGAGCTTTATCCTTTTCTTTAATTTCCAAGACTTTTTATAGAGTGTGACATGATGCACTTCTGTCAAAACTTGCTGCTTTTGGTGTCGATGTTAATTTTTCCAGATTTATATCTTGTTTTCACAGGAATCGCACTATACGAGTTGTTATAGATGGGATTTCATCAAACGAGTAAAAGATTAATTTAGGGGTACCGTAAGGTTACCTTCTTTTTCCTACCATATTTCTTAGTTTCCCAAATGACCTTTGTTAAACTTTCAACCCTGTATACTCTTTCGCAGATAACAGCACCATTTGTCATTCGTAATCATTCAGTAATAGACTGGGTGAGTTAGAGGTGGATTCCAAAAGGCAGAACATGAATAATACTCTCAATCAAGAGCTCACAATAGTCTCCGAATGGAGTCGTGTGGATCGTCGAGTCGATTTTAATGCCCGTAAGATACAATGTTGCATGCAACGCATTAATGTGTATTCAGAAATGATTCTGTTGATCTTTTATAATCAATGATATAAGAATTAAGGAATCAGAAGCTATTGATGTTATTGGCATGCAAATCTAGTGTGATGTTTGATGGACTAAGCACATTTTTGAGGTTTCTAAAGAAGACTTCAAGTGACTTGGTTTTCTAAAACGTAAAAGTCACTTCACTCCTTCCGATCTTTGTACTATTTATACATCCTATATCCGTTTAAAAATGGTATACAATTCTCATGTATGGGCCGGCGCCCATACATGAGAATTGTACAGAAGAGGGCCAAGAAACTTATTCAATCGATTCTCTAAAGCATCGACGCTAGGTGGGTTGTATTTCACCGTTTTATCGGTACGAAAATGTTAAGTGCTCTAAAAAAATTAAGAAACTTGTTCCCGTTACTCACACGTTTTTGCATTTCATTGGGGGGCCCATACATTTATGGTTGACTGGCCGGTTTTTCTCTTTACAGTTCTTATGTGTCTCTAGAGGTCTCTGCTGTCAATTTCAATGTAGACAAATTCAAATCAAATGTCCACAAACACCACTCCCTCTTTTCTCCTCCCCATAACCTAATTTCCTAAATTGTGGCACAATTAATTGCATGCGTAGAGAACATTGCCTGAGTGTGTGATTTGATTTACATCTGCACCGACTATATAGTCATAATCAGATGGTGGTCAAACTACTTGGTTGATTGGACATCACCCACGCCCCAGGAGGCCATCGAATACGTATATCCTCCGGTCACTCCTGGCAGCAATTTCGAAAGCCCGAAGTAGGCCGCAGCCTTCACTCCTTGCTAAAGAGTTGGAGACTTTCCAACTCCTGGTCCAGAACGCATGAAGCTCTTTTTTTATCAAGAACACGACAGCATTCATACTCACTGAACCTGAATCATTAATTGTGTTAATTTGAATGATCCGACCCACAAACTCTCACAAGGGTCCGAAACCACAACCACCACGATACTCCCATATAGGGGCCAACCTCAATAACCAGTCAGAGAACAGCTAATTGTCTCAAGAGACAAATAGTGAACTCTGGGGCAACTGATTCCCGTGGAAATATGTGGATTGTCCAGGTGACTCCTACTAGCCTTTGAGGGGCCTGGGCTCCCTTTTACCCCGCAAGACACCAGTCTAAATGAAATAGTAGGTTCCAAAAAGACTATCATGTGACCCATGAACCATTAACGCTTGAAATGCCTTCATGTAGCAGTAAACATACCAGCCATGTAAAATCAGATATTTTAGGGGGCTACTTTACGTTGCAAGCTTGGATGATATTTTCCTGGTTCTGGCACAGTGCACTGCATGAGAGGGCATCCCCTTAGTGCTGGTCCGAAAAAATTCTTTGTAGCAAAATGTTTAACCTTAAATGCTTGAACCGCCTTAATGTAGCTACAGAATATATCAGTCATGTAATACCAGACATTTCGGGGCTATTTTACGTTGTGAGAGTAGGAGGTACTTGGATGAGTACAATTTTGGCTTTCTACAGGTTTATGGCAGTTACTCTGACTAGGGACATGGAGCTTTTAAATTTAGAAAACAATTTTATTAAAAACTGCTTGTAGCTTGTATTCTTCCTTTTCTGTTTGGAATAAATATAAAAAAATAAGCAGGATTAAGGATAAACGGACGGACGGCCAGACCTAATGGTAACAATATGTATGCCAATGTGATACATTCGTGACACGCATTTCCCAAAACAAATCTTTTAAAACAATATTTTTTGTATTGAATTGTTTAGATTTCTTGCGCCAGTTAATAAAATACTGTTGTCATTCCTTTCGGTGAAAACCCGCGTTGCTGGCTGTGCGTTTGGGACGATCGGTGAGCGCTTTCACGGCGATGACATCATTATCAACCAATCATTGCATCGAAAGTGCTCGCCAGTCGTGCCAAACGAACAGCCAGCAACGACGTTTTTCACCGAAAGCAATGGCAGCAGTAATATTTTTTGTTTTTGCAATTTTGCAACAACAAAACATGCTGTAAATAAATTTCCTTATCACTATGACGCGCTGCTTATATCATTTTATATTTAAGATTTAAATTAAAATATTTACAAATTTTACTGCTTAAATTTTAAATTATTTTTTTTTTGTTAGTTTAAATTAATACTAAAGTATTTTTTTTTTGTTTTAAAAAATATGAAATATTTTACAAATGTTTTATTTTTTTTATTATTGATATTGTATTCGATTTGTTGTATTTTTTTCTATGCATTTTTTTTTAAATTATTTTTTTGTTTTTATTAAATTTTTGATTTTTTTTTACATAATGGCTTGGCTTTTGGCAGTGGCAGCTTGGTTTGCTTTCTGTTTCCTGTTTTTATTTTTCAATTTCTCTCACCCAAATTTTCTCCATTTTCCTACACTTAAAACAGAATTTTATTTGTAGACAATTTTGTTTGTTTTTTTTTGTTTTTAGATTTTTGTAGAGTTTTTTTTTGTTTGTATTTAAACATTTATAAAGTCAGTCTATTTAAGGAAAGTTAAGAAATTATAATAATAATTAACAGAAGAAGTAGTTTAGCTTGTTGTTGTTGTTTATTTAAAAATAAAACTTTTTCTTATATTTTCTTTTTTGTTTTTAAATAAATTATTAAAGATATTGTGCTTTTCGTTTTTGCTTTTCAATATTTTCAGTAGTTTTTCTTAGATTTTATTATGGAAAAAATGGACTAGATTTTTATATATATTTTTTTTTTATTTTTTATTTTATATTTTTTTTTATTATTTTGTATATTTGTTTTTGTTTTTGTTTTCTTTTTCATTATTAGTTAAATCGCTTTGTATTCTATAGTATTTTAAAGAAAAGAAATAATAATTATTAAATACTTTACTAGATTTTAAATATGGCCGCTGTTTCTAAAATTCCATTTTTATTTTGTTTTAAAAAATGTTCACCAAAAAAAACAGCAAGAATTTCGTTTTTGTTTTTGTTTCTATACACGAAAGTTCACCCCAAATAATAGTGATCAAGTGTAAACAAGTTTAATCTTCGTAACGGCACTGAACACTTAGAGAAAATAGTTTTAGAAATAAAGAATTGAAGTTTGAAAAGAATCAAAGCTTGAATTGGCATATCAAAGTGTTTTTAAAACAAAAGCCGTCAGCAGTCAACACAAACTCTTTACAATTGACTAAAACTACTTGTGGATACCCAGTGGTTATTATCAGGTCGTACCATTAACTATATAGGACCGTAATCACTTAATGCCTGACCCGGATGCTGGGCACCAGGCCCGCCCGGTAATGAAACTACAACTGAAACAGCTCGAGAATCTACCATGGAACCGGGAGCGCCTTGATTGCCACCATTACCTCCAGCATTGCCGCCACCACCGCCACCATTGCCATAAACATTACCAGGAGTATTCATACCACCATTACCGCCACCACCGCCATGCATTATACTGCCAGGAGGAGCCCCAACACCGTGCATGCCACTGCCGCCAACTGTACTATTGCCTGCCGTGCTCATAAGAGTGCCATGACCACCTAGCACACTACCACCGCCAATTGTACTGCCGCCGCCGCCACCACCGCCCATCGTTGAAGCTCCGCCTGACTCTCCATGTCATACATGGCTGGCAGCTGGTTGTTTCAAGACATGATGATGCAAATGGTGGTGGCTAGTGGAAGCCACAGACGCACCACCCGCCTGGGTATAAGGGGTAGCCAGTAGAGATCCGGCAGCGGAACCTACCGGCATACCCATGCCAGAGCCAGCATATGGATGTGGTATGGGTGGCCGCTGTTTGATAAGCGCTTGATTGGCCCCAGTACGATCGGGCTGGCCAAACAGTCGCCTCCAAAAGCGACGCCAACTCTCTAAGGTTTTACCCGACCATATCCATACGCCGGACGTTATACCCACCGCCAAAGCCATAAAGTATTTTAACATTAAAACTGAATACAAAGGTTTCTTGCCCGGTCCCTTTATTTGAGCACAGGGACAGGCCAAGGCTTTAATCCAATCCTCAAAATAGGCCGCTTCATACAAATAACAGCCAATGACTATAGTAGCCGGGACGGTATATAGCACTGAAAATATGCCGATGCGTATCATTAGTTTTTCCAATTTATCTGCCTTGACACCAGCTCCTACACCTCCCTGTTGCTTGATTACGGATCTTATACGAAACAGGGACACAAAGCCAGCCATCAAGAAAGTGGTGCCTATCACCAGATAGACAAACAAGGGAGCCAGCACAAAAGTCTTCAAATGATCTGGATTAAGATTACCCACATAGCAAATGCCTAATATGGGATCACCATCTACTGCCGAGAGTAGCAAAACGGCCACAGATTGCACAGTGGGTATTAGCCAAGCAGCCAAATGAAAGTACTGAGAATGTTTTGTAATTGCTTCATTGCCCCACTTTAAGCCGGCCGCCAAAAACCAGGTAAAACTTAAGATCACCCACCATATTGAAGAAGCCATGCCAAAGAAATACGTCATAAGGAACACCAAAGTACAAGAATGTGGCCCGGTAGAACTTTCCTTTAGCAAGCGTCCATCACAAGCGATTTCCTCGTTTTGTAAAAAGTTTTTAGATAAATAACCCACAGCCACCATAAAATAACAGGCTGACAAGAACACTATTGGCCTTTCGGGATATTTAAATCTTTCGGTGTCGATGATGAAAGTGGTGAGTGTCATTAAAGTGCTGCAAAAGCATAGACCCGACCACAGCGTTATCCATATGCCGGCGAATTCCTTTTCGTCGTTTGTGAAGAAGGGGCCCTTGCAGGGAATTGCGCAATTTTGAACGCCGGCGATTCTTGACACAGTCGAGTTCATGTACCATGGATAATGTAGAGGTGGGTGCATCAATTGAGCTTCCTTCCCCAGGAGTATGAGAGGTGGGCGACATGAGCATGTGCATTCTTTTGCGTTTGTTTTTTCTCCTAGGGAGCTTTGGCAGTTTTTTGAATTCTTGCCTTTACATTTTTGAGAGCCAGATGAAGAACCCGAACCGGACTGTTTACGTTTACCACCTCCCGACGAAGAACCACTGCCCGTAGAATCACCGCGACCACCACCACTGCTGCCGCCTGTAGAAGAGCCGCTTGATGAGGAGGAATCTGTATAGGAGGGCTGCTCCATGCACAGATTTTCAGAGTCACCATGAAATGGCAAATGTTCGCAGGCCATTCTTTCGGGCCACTCAAAACTGTACTGCTGCATAATGGGCGCACAACCAGCACGTGCTCGTTCGCATACGGAACGACAGACTGGTAACGGTTTGTGATAATCCTCCAGACAAATGGGTGTGTACATGGAGCATAAGAAGAATTTCAAATCAGGTGAACATTTTATTTCCACCAGAGGCCAAAATTGATGCACCTCCAAACCGGCCTCATCTTGAGTCTCATGATTCATTTCATTAGGAAATGAAGTCATATTGTAGCCAATGCCACGACACATTGGTATCGTTATTTCTTCACATCTTGAATTGGGATCTTTGGGTATGGCGGGTAAACCGTATCCCGGGGCTGGACTAACTTCCATTGAATGCATACCCAGGCCCATATTGCCACCCATGCCAACACCAGCTACACCTCCGCCATTATCTGACATATGCTGCAAACCATCCGCTCGACAGCTGTGCTGATAACTTAGCAATAAAAGATAGATGATGACATACAGATAACTTTTCATTGCAGATCTTGTGGCTGTTATTGTTAATGTTGTTGTTGTTGTTGTTTTGCATATTAAATGAAACGACATGTTTAAGCAGAGTGTATTACAGATACGGAGAGAGTGAGGGGGGATAGTTGAAGATTGGCGATGTTGTTTAAGAAGACAGCAAATGCTTTTTGATTATAGAGATTTTTTGATTGATAGAAAGTTTTTGCTCTCTGCTTCCAGAATGACAGTTTGTTGATGTTTCCAAGAGAGAGAGAGAGAGATAGAGAGAGAGAGTAGCTAAAGGATTTTTCCTTTTTCTCTTTTATAAGATAAATGCAGCTGCTTATGTTTGTAGTAATCGAGTATGAGTTTCAAATCACAAATCAAAGAAATTTAAAAAGACACAGCGTCAAATAAAGAGATTTTGAAACTTCAAAAACATCTGCAAAGAAAAGAAAAATAAAAAACAAAAATTAAGTTTAAAATAGCAAAAATTATTATTATTATTTAAACTTAAGTAAATATGCACTGGGAGATTCACCTGGTAGTAATTAAAATTTTAATTTCTTATTTTCATTGAAAATTCCAAAAATGTTATAACAAAAATTAAAATTTAATAACAGAATTTTTTATATAAAGTGTGGAAAAGTAACTCCTCAAACAGTAATAAAGGGTGTGTCGCAATTAGTACGGTAAAATTAAATAAGTCATGATGTCAGTTAGCGTTTAAACCAACGCAATTTACGAAATACAGTAGTAAAAGCTGTATTCCTTGAACATCAGCTTAAACGATGTACTGCTGTTCGATTACTGGTCTCATGCGGTACCAGAACACAAGGAGGTTTACAAACAGAAATTAAAAAAATAATTCGTATTAAAATGCTTAATTATTTTTAATTTGTCTATATGGATTTACTATTTACTGCAAGGAATAGTAAAACATCCACAGAGTGCATAGTGAGTCTGCGTGATAACATTTACATCTGTATCTCTACGCATGTAAGCCATAGTCAAATGGTAAATCATACCACTGTGGCCCTAGAAGGCCTTCATCTGATAAACGTATCTGAAGGCCCTAGAAGGCCTTAAGATACGTATATCCTCCGGGCACTCCTAGTTGCAACTTCCAGAGCTCAGAGCAGGCCAACGCCCCCACTCCTTGCTGAAGAGTTGGAGACTATCCATCTCCTGGTCCAGAACGCATGAAGCTTAATATCATTTAACAACACGATGGCATTCATGCTCACTGGACATAGACCATTCATTGTGTTCATTGTGAATGATCCGACCCACATAAACCAAACAGGGGCCTCGAAATAACAATAATAATAATTGTCAATAATGATTCTCAGAGAACAGCTAAAAGACTAAAAAATAGCTGAACAAATAGCTGAACTCTGGGGCTTTACTGATCTCCGTGGAAATATAGTGGAATTGTCCAGTTGGACACATGTAATGACAGTGGATTTCCGTCAAAACATATCAATGTGCCCCCGTGAGAGAGGGGGGGGGGGGGGCGGCGGCACAGTGAGTATATGCGAAGCAGCTAAATAAAAGTGCCGAGACGGTTTTGTAATTGATTTTTTGTTATTCGAATTTAAGCAGGCCGCTATATAGAAAAAGCCATGTTAAAAGAAAAAAGTCATATAGGACACTAAAGTAAAGAATGTTTTTACAGAGGTATAGAGCTTTAAAATTGGATAAAACAAAAATGAATATTTTAAATTGACATGGAATTTACTTTATTTGAAAGATAATAATATTCAGGTATTAAAATTTAAATATGACTTTTGGCATATGACTAATACGGCTGGTGTGGACCTAGTGTAATCTGCAAGTCCAATTTTCGATGGCTTTTTCCAACAGCTATGGCTGTATAGCGGCAATAATCCGGGATATGTTATCCACCAAGTGGCTAATGATTTCGAGCTTATCGACATAGAACAGCGACTTCACATATCCCCACAGAAAATAAGCTGGCGGAATCGCACGATCTTGAAGGAAAATTCACGGGTTACAAACGTGAAACAAGACGGTTACTTAACGTGTCCTTCAATTAATTGATTGTGGCATGAGTTGTGTGACATATTGTGCTGTCCTGCTCCTGCAGAATATGGTTGTTCCATTAATGAAAGAAAGCAGTCAGTAATCATGACTCTATTGCGGTCATTATTGGCTACAACGCTCTAACCAGCAATGCTTTTAAAGAAGTGCGGACCAATGTTTCCACCAGTCCATAAAGCCTACCAAACAGTTAGTTTTTCTAGAGGCAACGGCTTGTCCGCATTAGCTTGAGGATTATGATCACTTCAAATATGGCAGTTTTGTTTACTGACGTATGCATTTGAATACAAGTGAACTTTATCGCTAAACAAAATTCGCTTATGAAAATCGGCAAAGAAGGCAATCTTGTCAGTCTATTCAAGTTGAAATGCCCAAGCAAACTTCTTTAACATAAATCACTGAATAGCTAGCAAAAATCCCGCCAGTTAAAAAAAGTGTTGGCCTCCTTAAGTTCTGTATGTCTCAACAAACGTAATCGATATAAAAACGAGGTCCAGGGAAACACAAATGCTTCATCACATTTTTCCATCATTAATTTGTCTGTATTTGATTGCAACCTATTTTCCAATCAGGTATTTCAATTCGTTTTGAGTGGTTCCCTGAAAGTCCTTGTTTAAATATCAAACTCAACGGCGAGTGTACACCAGGACATATGAAAACAACGGTTGAACTGCTTCATACACAGCACAAAGGAAGGAGTCTAAATGTATTAGGAAACATGGAAATATACAAACAAAAAACATTTGACGGACGAATAATAGATGAACAAATAAACACTGCTTCGGACACAATATTTGAACCGTTGGAACATTTTTACAGGAGAACAGACATTACACCAACACAAAAACGTTACGCAGGTGCACAGGATCAGTGCAATAGAGAACATCATAAACGTACAATTACAGATTATTTGTCACATAAAAGGGAAGAGAGGGGGGGAAAGGGAAGGAAGGAAGGGAGGAAGGACCCAATGGGTTCGCACATAAACAGAAACGGACAACGGGCATGATCGTAAAGGGATTTAGTTGGAGAAAAAGACGAATGAAAAAAGGGAGCGACAAATTAGGTAAAAAGAGACAAACGAAAAAGGAAAGAGAGATGCAGGCAAAAAAGACAGAAAGTGACGAACGCAATAACACGAAGGGAGAGACGAACTATATAAACACAACTGACAATAGAACGCAACTAGTACGAAAAAGAACACTGAAGATGGCAAACAGCCGAAACCGGTTTGTTCACAAACCAAATTTGACGAGGGTCGACGGAAAACCGTACCCAAATTAAGGTTCAAAATAAATATTAAATTTTTAATTAAAAATACGAAACTTTTAATAAATTTTCTTAATTCATATACATCTTTTTGGAACGACTTTTTAATTAGAAACCATGAGTTTTCTATAATAAAACATGACGCCATGTTTACAAATGTCACCAAGTAGCTTTTTTATGCTGTTATATATACATACATACAGGCGTACATACAGACATATATTTAACAAATCTACACTTTATTATTTCTTTTCTTTATCTATTTTCTCACCATTATTTTGCTTTTCACCCTTAAAATCAACTCCAATAATTGTTTACCACCTCACACAGTTATAAAATTGGTGCCATGTCAAAATTTATTTACTTGTGTGTGTGAGTGTGTGTGCATGTATATAAAAATGTGTGCATGACTAGTTGTGCATTGTAAAGATCAGGCTCAATAAAATAACATCAATCAAAATCAGTGATTTTTATTAAATATGACAGATATAAACGGCTGCCACTGGCTTGGACATTAAATGAAAGAAAAATGAAACCATAATTTTGTTGTATTTCTAAATAGGGAAAAATGAAAAGCAACAACAAAAAAGAACTGAAATATGTAACGTCAAAAAACATAGTGTCTGTGTGTGTGTGCGTATGTATGTGTCTAGAGTGTAAGAAATAAATAGATGTTCACTACATTATTTCAAAATTGAAGACTATAGTCATTGAGGCTTTACTTTTATGTGACAAACAAAAAATTTATTTTTTCTTTCAAATAAAAAAGTGTTGAAACTTTTTACTAGAAAATCAATTAAATTCAATTGAATGCTCTTTTCTATATATTTTAAATACATTTTATAAATACATACAGACATACATTACAATACATTTTAACAGCAGCATTAAATTAATTTTCAAAAAGGGTGACTATTTTGTTGCTTGGTTTTTCTCTGTGAGTTTAATTTAATAATTAAAATAAAAATTTGTTTGTAGACAAATGAAAATTTTAGTAAAAATCAAAAAAAAATTTCCCACAAGGAGACAGTAGCCTATGCTGAACTGCTTTTAAGAAATAGCTGCTCATCTACAAGCATTTGTATAATTGCCTTTGTTTAGAAAAGATTGTTGGTTTATGTACCTTTCACTATAAACTTTAATAAGGATGTTCAAGCTTTTATTTAACACTTAATCCGTTATACGGGAAAATTGATCGTTTATAAGCTGTTAATGTCAAGGGCAAATATTGCTCTGTTCTAAGCATTTTTTGGCAAATTTTAACTTCTTACAACCAGTTTATTGCCTGATTTAAAGCAATTATGTGTATTGAAAGCAATTTCATTTTTAATCAATATTTTAGTTTAAATAAGTTTTAGAGAAGAATATTTATTGCTCCCTAACAAGCAACTTTTTGCCTAAAAAAATTATCGGTACCATTTCGAGTCCAGCAGTAACACAAGTCCAGTTGACAGTTTATAAAAACAATTACAAGCAACTTTTATATTAACGAATTGCATATTTGCAAGAAACTTATTGTGTGGAAAACAGTGGTGGCAACTCTCATTAGTGGCAACACTCGTATGGGAAATGAGTTCATGTACAGCAACCTTTGCCTGCGAAATTTTCTTATTAGCAGAGGCATTTTGTATTGCAAAGCTGCTAATTTACAGCAAATTTTTGTACATGGAATTTGTGTGCAAATTTGTACACACGGTGTTGCTCACTTACAGGCAACTTTTTTAAAACAAAAAATGACTTATTTTCAGTAAACTTTTCTAGCAAGTTGTTGCTCAACCGCAGCCAACTTTTATTGAACAAAGATGGGTCATTTTCCGTCAATTTCTGTAAAGGAAAGTTAGTTACAGGCAACTTTTGTTTTGTGAAGTTGATAATTTTCAAAAAATCCATTTCCAGGCAAACTGTAATTAGGAAAGCTGCATATTTACAGCAGCTTTTGTATAGGAGAGCTACTCATTTTTATTTTATTTAGCAAAGTTGTTTATTTCAGCATTTTTTTCTGAATATTGTGTCCATTTACAGGCAACTTTTATAGAGATAAAATTAAATAATTTTTAAAGAAATTTTTTTTAGAAGAGTTGCTCGCGAAGTTTTTAATTTACAAGAAAATTAATGCATGAAGAATTCACACATTAGAGGCTGGTTTTTGTATGCGAGAAATGCTTATCAGCAGGAACTTTTGAGGAGTTGCATGTAGTAAAGTTATCAATTTACAGACAATTTGTTGTATGGAAAATTGGCGTATTTATGTGCAAGTTGTATGTTTATACAAAAGTGGCTAATTTTAAGTCAACTTCTGTAAAGGAAAGTTTATTTAATTACAGGCAACTTTTGTATTGCAAAGTTGCTCATTTTCAAGAAATTCATCTCTATGCAAATTGTTTATAGAACAGCTGTATATTTACATCAGTTTTCGTATATTAAAGCTACTTATTTGGCCTTTGTATTGCAAAGTTGAGAAACTTTGTATTTAAATTACAGGTCTATTTATAGGCAACTTTTGTAGAGGAAAAATCATTTTTTTTACAGGCAAATTTTGTACAGAAAAGTTGCTTGCTAGCAGGCAACTTTTGTATGGCGAAGTTGCTCATTTGCAAGAAATTTATTGTATGAAGAATACAAACATTAGAGGTAAATTTTTTGTAAGAGAAATACTCATCTACAGCAGCTTTGCATAAAAGAGTTGCTTATAATAGCGCGAGTTGCTAAAATCAAGGCTGCCAATTTACTGCCTGTTTTAGTATGGGAAATTGCTGTACTTCTATGCAAGTTGGATGTTGTTGTTTAAACAAAAGCGGCTGAATTATTATTAAATATTCTAGACAATTGTTTTTTATTTATAGGAAATTTTCATTTACAGGAAGCTCAAATCCAGACAACTTTTATGTAAGAGAGCTGATTATTTGCAGTATATTTAATAGAGGATTCTAATAATTTGCAAAATTGTTAATTTCAGGAAATTCTTTATTTGAATTATGGATCCATTTACAGGCAACTTTTGTAAAGGAAAAATCAGCTAATTTTCAAATAAATTTTTTTATAAAAGAGTTGCTCGCCATCAGGCGGCTTCTGCATTGAACAGTTGATAATTTATAGAAAAATTTTTGGGTGGAAAGAGCCACTCACTTATATGGAAAACTTTGCAAATTTGCAGCAATAGAGTTATACTTAAAACCTACTAGTTCGTTTACAGGCAAATCTTTTAAACAGAAAACCTTTCTATTTTACTTAAAATATAATATTGATTATATTCATAACTTAATATTTAGACAAATTTTAAAAAACAATTGAACTTGAGTAGAAAACAAACACAATTTAAATTAAATAGAACGTTTAAATTTTTTTGTTATTGCAACACTGTAGTTGGTGTTTATATTATCCGTGTCTTCTTTTAGGTTCATAGTGTTGTCAATGTTTTGTTGAATGCGAAGACTTTCTATCGTGTATCTTACCCTTTGTTTGCATTCTATGTCCAAAATCTTGACTTTTTCAAAGTCAGCTGCATGTCCAGTATTAAGTATGCGTTGTGATAATGCTCTTTTCGTTTTGTAATATCGTTTTGATGTTCACTTATTATTGTCTCCAATGTTTGTTTTGTTGTTCCAATGTATATTAGACTACAGCTCTCGTTATCACAGCCTTTGCACTTTATCTCATATACAACATTGCATTGTTTTTGGTTATCTATTTTATACTTCATGATTCTGAATATTCTGCTCAATGTGCTGTTCGGTTTATATGAAAATTGTATTTTGTCAGTTTTTATTATTGCTTTCAGGCTTTTGCTATCAGTCAAACCTGGTATAAATTGTACACCGCAGAAAGTTGTTTGTGGATTGTTCTTATCATTATTAATGTTAGTCTGAGGATAATCTGTTTTGAGTTTAATTTCCGCTTCTTTTGTCAAATTGTTTATAAGTTTTACTGGGAAACTGTTGCGTCTAAGTATTGTCGTAATTCTATTTATGTTCCTGGTGTAAAATTGATCGTCACTAACATTTAAAACTGTAAAGACGAATCTTCTTGCAGTATTAATTATCTGTGCCATCGGTTGCGTAGCATTAAAATTCATTAATCTCCCAGACGCTATATCCTTCGCATGCCAATCGAAAAGTATTCTGTCATGTTTTCGTTGCATTTTTGTGTCCAAATATGAGATTTTTCCATTTACCTCCATCTCCACAGTAAATTGTATCTTTGGGTGGTAACTGTTCAAGGATTTTACAGGAATTGATAATAAATAACTTTTTCCACAGAAAAGTAAAGTGCAACTAAAAATTTTGATGTAAATCCAAATTGCTGTATTTAAAGCAACTCTTTTTAAAATTGGCTACTTGCAGACTATTCTTGTTTGAGAAAAGTTACTTCTTTACAACCATTTATTTTTATAGAATTTTATTTAATAAATAAACAATTGCTGAAAGAGTTTAAAATTTCCTTTTCCATTTCTACTGATGATATTCATCCTAAAACTACTGCCCATTAGGAAAACAACCCAAGCAAATATTGTTGCTTATCTATGTAAACATAAAACAGATTGAAAATTTTATTTTTAATCAAATTTTTAATTAAGAAAAAATATCAAATAGCATTTATAAAAGAAAAACAGATGAAAAATAAATGACTTACAATTTATAACAAATTTGCTTTTTAACATAGAAATGCTGAAAGTAAATATTTAAATGGCATCAAGTTATAAAACACATAAAACGACAAAGCAAACATTTTAGACAGAGTATCCATTTTGCAGGAAGGGTTGTTTTTTAGATTTAAAACAATTCTCATTTTTTCCTAATACAGTGCAGATTTGGTTAACATATCTAATTGAAATTTTGGACTGTTGTGAAATCTGGGATTGCTGCGTAAACCGAAAAAAATGTCTATGCTTGTTTTCAATTTAAACCAAATAAAAGATTTATTAAAGAAGCAAAAATTAACTTTTAAAATAAATGCATTTATTTAACTGAAATAACGAATAAACAGGAATATATATTTAAAATAAATAAAAACTACAGATTATAATATATGTAAATTTGCACTGATTTTGTATACACAAAACGAGAATTACTAAATCATTTAAATGTTGATAACTTCACGTACAGCTCAGAAGTATGGTTTTATCTACCGCAATAATTGAGAGAGAGAGAGAGAGAAAACAGAGCGAAGATGAAAAATGCTATACATACAAAAATGAAAAACCTAAGCGTACATTTATATCACTGTTTATAATAGGAACACCCTTTCTTGTTGAAAAATATCCTGGCTGAATATGTCAAAATATGAGCGAAATTATTATCATTTTCTTAGCAGCAAAACTGTGAAATTTTTTACTGTGCTTTTCTGTATAACATACATCTATTTTTGTTCTGCAGTTTCTCGAACCATTATGTCCTTCAAGGACAGCTATTTTGAAGCCATTCTCGACTTCAGTTTCACTTTCTTCTAATGCAATTTCGTTTAGAATTTGAATGTTTTAGCCGGTTTTAGATATCCAAGAAATTAGTGAATAAATTCTAGAGAAATTTCTTAAAGATAATTCCTAGAAGTCAATGGCTTATTAATTACATCAACTCAGTGGCAATTTGTCTTTAGCAAACCATAGGGCTTATCAACAAGAAGTTTGTTTTATTAAACAAAACAAAAATTAGATTAAGATGATTAAAATTTTTATTGTATTACGAAGAGAAAATTTCGGCAATTATGAGTGAAAAATGATATCTGACAAACGTCTGTCCATTATGACCACACTGACAGATGTCGCTTCTTTCATTAAAAGTTTTTAATCACTTTTTTTAAAAATGGCGGTCTTATTTCTTTAATCACATCAAATATTTTTGGTTTTAAGGCTGAATTCGATTCGATTGGATTCGTCGAGAATCTGTCCTTAATATAGCCCCATAAAAAATAATCCAGTGGTATTAAATCACAGCATTTGGCTGGCCACTTAACTGCTTATTGTCGCGTAGTTATGCGGTCGGGAAATTTGGTTTGCAATAAATTGATGGTTGCATTGACTGTGTGACATATGGCATCATCCTGTTGCAACCAGATGTCAGTGTTATCCACGTCGTCAATGATAGGCCTAAATTGATTTGTTAGCATCTGGCGATAGCGTGGCCATTACAGCATTTCCAGCCATATCTTTGAATAAAAAAAATGGCCTAATCACGGCTTCAGACTACATAGCACATGATACAGTGACACGTCGAGCATGCAAAGGCTTCTCAATAATCGCTCTAGGATTTTCAGAACGTAAAACGCGGCAATTTTGCTTGTCGACATACCCTAACAAGTGAAAATGGCCTTCGTCTGAAAAAATGATATTTTTCACAAAAACCAGCCGATTTTTTCTGAATGAGTTGAGCGAATCTACGGCGATATGAATGGTCGGTCGGCTTAGTTGGACTCAAATCCTTAAGCAAAATTCGCCATGTGGTAATTTTAATAACCCCAATTGTTTATGAACGTCAAGGAATGGCCAAATTTGCATCTGCCATAGCACTGTGGCTCACAGCTGCAATGTTTTCAGTTGAACTACCTGGTCGAACATGTGTTGGTGTTTGCATATTTAGTATCGAGCCTGTCGACTCAAATTTAACGATAGAATTCTTAATGGCGGTTTTAGAAGGACGAGAATGTTGTCCGAAAATATCAAGAATTTTACAAAATGTAACTTTAACAGAACCATCACCATTTTCATAGTGCATTTTAATTATTTTAATGCGATTTACGTGCGAAATTGAATTCGCTGTAACAATTGTTAAGGCATCTAGTACGAATACGTCGAAAAACTAAATGTCATCATTGTTGTTAGTGTTGCCCCAATTGAAAAAGAAATTTCTTGTTGAAAAACCCGATACTTTGAATAATGTGGGCCAAAGGGTATTTCTTATAAAGAGCTTTCATTTCTTTTTAACACGTTCTGATTCATAGGTTAAAAAATAGCAGTGCTGTTTGCTGGAGAGCACTTAGCAGTTATCATTTCATCTTTACTCTTCAGTACTCTTTCCTTGAAATCAAAAGGCTCATTATATTACTGGAACAAAGAATTTTTTAAACAACATTGGTTTCAAAGAGAGAAGTACCAGGTAAAAATTCGTTGTTATTCCTGAAATAGCGTTAAGCATAAGATTTCATGCACAAAATTTTAAAGTTTTTTATTTAGTGTTTATAAAACAAACTAAAGTGAAAAACAAAACAACATTCTACGTGTTTGTTTACAAAGTGGCGTTAATTGAGATCTTGTTTTTTGAATATTTGCGTTAACAAAGACACTAATGTTAAAAATTTGGGTGCTGCAAATATCTCCGGTTAACCTAGCCGTGTTTACACTGTATTACATTTATACCACAAAGGTTATTTACAGTAAGTTGTGCTTCAATTTTAAAGTATTCGAAAGTTTTTTTTAAGTTTGTTTCGCTTTTGGTAATTTAAGCCACAGCACCTGTCGATTAAGATAAATATCTCTGTTATGCTGTTGGTTTTTTTCGTCTTTATTTATTTATAATTAGTTTAAGTATATTAGTTTCAAATATTAAATTACTTATAAAATGTCACTACAACTAAGAAACTAACAAATATTTATTACGCTTGACAGTTTGTGTTGTATATCATAGTTGTAAAATTCTTTTTAATTTATTTAAAATTTTAAAATTTTCAAAACCGCAACATCTCATAACGAAACACAGTAGCCCAGAAAACTAATAACCACAATATTGCTGTTATTATTATGGCAGCGCAAAAAAAAAAAAATTATCAATGACATTGATACAAAAGACATCAAGATATTTTAGATACAGAAAATAAGAGCTGTGGCAATTATTTAAATAACTGTTGACAACTTCACGTACGCTATCTGCAGTATATCTAACCAAACAACAACGATCGAGAGAGAGAGAGATAGATAGAAACAAAGAGAAGATGGGAAACGCTATACATACAGCAATGAAAAATAAAGGCTTTTTCTATAAAATTCGAAGCGTTCACTTAGATCAGTGTTTATTATAGGGACACCCTTTCTTAATAAAAAAAAAACCGGCGAATGGTAAGTCAAAATATGAGTGAAATTTTGATTTAATATGAAACATAGTTTTTTTAAGTTTCCGAATTAATCGAAACCACATCGATATTATTTAATTAAGGAAGAAAGAAACCATCGAGGTAAAAATGACTTGGAAAGGATTGCAGAATAGAAGCTTAATTTGGCAGAACGGAGCTAGTGCATGCTACATTGGCCAATGAATGAAAAATGATTTTTTCAGAAAAAGCAGCTGGTTCCTCCAGAATGAATTAAGCGAATCCACGGCGTTATGAATAGTCGGCAGGCTTCAATTCCTGCACCAGTTGAACCTTGTGGGGCTTCAAAGTCCAATCGTTACGCAAAATTCGCCTTGTATTGGTTTTGGATAAAACCAATTGTTGCGAGCGTCTAGAAATTGACAAGTTTGGATCTGCTTCACAATGTGGTTCACAGGTATGTGGCGGCGCCTCTGATTTAGTAGGCGTAAAAGTTTTAGAGCTGGGATGCATATATCTTAGGTTATTTATTTTGCCCGCGTTTTTTTGCTGTAATATAATAGCATCAAACATACTTATGTAACAGCTGGGATATGAACACAGGGCTTCAAGGTAATCATTTGCTTAGAAAACAACGTTCTAAATATAGAATCTGTAGCTTTTTATAACGAATTACATTCATCCTTGTTTTATTCTTTTAAGGATAAACGCATTTTACAATTAAGCAGCTTTTAATTTGAAAAAAACTTGCCAAGATTTTGTTACCACCTTCAATTTGCCGTAAAAAATATTCGCCTTAAATTATTGCTTAAATTTTCCTAAGGCATTGAGCATCATAGCAGCACAAAACGTTAAAACACGAATCTTTATAGCGGCTAAATAATATAAAGCTGTAAACACTAAGAGCACCGTAGGATTAGTTTTACGTAACCCCTTAAAGTGCGCTACCATTATTCAAACAACAAGCACTATAATGTGAATTCTTACGTGTGCGCCTGAAGTCATTTAGAATATTCTGCACTACAAGGACAGATTTTTTATAATGCATTTCTTGCTTTGATTGTTAAATTATTCAAATTAAATATTTTTTTGTATTACAAACTCGTAATTAAAGCAGGCGCTTTAAACTCGTTACAGCAGTTGTCTCTAGTTTTTTTATTTTGCCCGGGTTTTGATATAATATCTTCGAAGGACGGCACGGGCTGTATACCAAGATAATAATTAGTAATAGCTGGGATGTGAACACAGGACTTTAAACCAATTATTTACTTAAAAACCAATGTGCTAAATAGATAATCTATAGTTCTTTTGGACTAAATAAAATTCCCCATTGCCTTATCCTGTTAAGGGCAATCTGACAGCTTTTAATTTAGTTAAATCTTAACAAAATGTTAGTAAGATAATTTATTCACCTTAATTATACTCCCTAAAATAACTTTTAGTGTGACGTCAGACATCATCACAAAACAAGGCGGCTAAAAGCTCCTCTCTCAAGCAAACTTAATTCTTTTTGTATTACAAACTCCGAATAAAG
Organism: Trichopoda pennipes; assembly: GCA_030448955.1. Classification (NCBI taxonomy): domain Eukaryota; kingdom Metazoa; phylum Arthropoda; class Insecta; order Diptera; family Tachinidae; genus Trichopoda; species Trichopoda pennipes. Next base: position 6,777,517 of record JASKUP010000175.1, read on the forward strand.
TTAGAATAATCTACGTAAGTTTTTTATTTTGCCCGGAATTTCATTTAATATCCTTGAAGGACGATTCATGACTATATACCGAAATAGTAATTAGTAACGGCTGGGATGTGAACACATGTCTTCAAGCCAATCATTTTCTTAGAAACCAACGTGCTAAATATATAAGCGGTAACTGTGTGCTTAGATTTACATCTGCGCCTGGCCATGAAGCCTTAATCAGATGGTGGACCAAACCACTGCATAATTTGGAACGTCATGTTCGTCCTAGGAAGCCGAAGCTATAATTCTATGCAGCAGAACTTTCTAGTTGCAACTTCGATGATTCCAGAGCAGGGCTGCAAATCATCACTCTTTGCTTAAGAGTTGGAGACTTTCCAACTCCTGTCGAGGACACATGTCTAGCATGCTCACTGGATCTGGGAACGTTTCACCAGGTAGGTGTAACTAAAGGTGAAATGAATCCGGCCACCATAGAACCATAGACTGATATGGGGCCGCGAAACCACAACCACCACGATACTCCCATAAAGGGCCAACCTCAATAATCAGCCAGAGAACAGTTAAGTGTCTAAAGAGACAAATAACGGAACTCTGCGGGTAACTGATTCCCGTGGAAATAAAGTGGAGTTTCCAGTTGTACCCCTGCTGACTTCAGGGGACTGGTCTCCCTTTTTCCCCCAGTTGCACAGTTCTAAGTTGTTGCTATTTCCAAAGACCATATATATATGGTAAAGCGACTAAAAGCTCATTTTCATAACGGCTAAGCAAAGCAAAGCTGTGAACACTGCAATAACCGTACGGTCAGCTTTACGAAACCGCCAGATTTTTCTTACAATAAGTTTTACTTATTTACTCCTTAAATTTTGCTGTGGCATCATCACGAAGAAAAGCGGCTAAAAACTCATCTCGTAAACAAATTCAACACTTTTTGTATTACAAACTCATAATTAAACCAGGCGTTTTAGTTTTAAGGTGGTTAGAGCAACTGACGTTAGCTTAACATTTTGTCCGGGTTTTGATTAAATATCTTCTATTTATATACCAAGATAGTAATTAGTAACGGGTGGGATGTGAACACAAGACTTTAAACAAATCATTTTCTTAGAAACTAACGTGTTAAATATCTAATCTATTAGTTTTTTAGGACCGGATTAAATTGAGCATTGCTTTATTCTATAAAGAGCTTTTAATTTGATTAAATCTTAACAAAATTTTAGCAAGATTGATCCTAAGTATACTCCCTAAACGACTCCATAAATTTTACTGTGGCGTTAGGCATCATCACGAAGCAAAGTGGCTTAAAACTGATCTTCTTCATAGCATCTACATAAGCATAGCAAAGCAAAGCTGTAAACGCTGCAATAACCGTACGACCAGCTATATGAAACCGCCTGATTTTTCTCACATTATTCGAACAGCACTGAATAGAATGTGATATTTTTACGTATTCACGTAAAATCGATTCGAATGGTCTCGTAATTCAGCGAATGAAATTATGACTTTAAATAAAATTTCTGAAAGATCATCGCTGTATAAAACTATTCGAAAAGCTTTGACTTCCACTTATCACATGCTGTATTTTCAATTTCTTTTACTTTACCTATATTTAATTACCTCTCGATAAGAACTAAAAATATATAAAAAATCCAAGCGTGCAGACTTCATTTCCATAAAAAGGCTTTAATATTTATTTTAAATATTTTTTTTTTAAGATTTAACTTCATTTATGACTTGCAGATGATCATTTAAAACCATTTCAATATTTATTTAACTAGAATTTTTTTTGTTATTTCTCCAATATTCTCAAGTAGGTATTTCCAAGGAAATTTACACTTAAAACTCGTAAAATAAACATGATTAGCGTTGCACTACTAAATACTTGTACACTTTTTTATTTTTCTTCTTCTTTTTTTGCTTAATATATTTGTGTTCATAGTCTACATGATGGCTTGGGCACTTGAAGTTGTTAACTTGGTGTTTTCTTTACGTTTGGCGTTTACAGGTAAATCAACCATAATTTTGTATTTTTGTTTTTTTTTTAAGAAAAAGAGCAATATTTTAAAGGCAGTTAAGAAAACCAACAACAAATTACAAAATAAACACTTGATAATTAAGGAGAAGAACAACAACAACACAAAAAAACATGTATTAATTATTCCTTTAAAAAGTTTGTTTAAACTTAAATATTTATTGAAGTGAAGGTTTTTACAAGTTTCTTCTTAATAATATTCTTAAGATTTATGTTAATTAAACACAAACAGTTTAAGAATTTCTGTTAAAGCTCCAAACTAAAATTCTTTAATAAATTTCAAAGGCTATAAAACAAAATCTAAGCGGAGTGAGCAATACAATAACACTTTTTCTTCCTTCATTTTCACTTGTCAGCCCATATCAGCAAGCAAATTTGCCGCCTTAAGGCTTCTGAAAATCCTAGAGCGATTATTGAGAAGTCTTTGCATGCTGAACGTGCCACTGTATGTTGTGATCCCAAATTCTATTGACTTACTTACATTTTACACAACACTGTATAAAATTAATTATGCCGTTATCTGCTTAAGATGATAGTTGATGATTAAACTAAAATTTTGCAGACATAGCCCTCAGAAGATCATATTGGTAGTCTCTCTTGATGTTGAAAATAATTCTTAACTTTTTCGGACATTAAACGACCTGTACTGCAATACAAGGAATCACATCACATGCATTACGAGTTTTCTGCTATTAGACATCCTTACTAGCATCGCCGTTTTGTGCTGAGACGGTCATGACCAGATTTTCTGAATTCATATATGGTATTGACTAACTCACAGTGAACTCAACATTGTATAAAATTACTTTGGCCGCCATCTTTCGTCGATGTTTAAGTTTAAATCTTCGAGGCAGGGTCTACAGAAGATCATGTTTTTACTTTTTGTGGAAGAATTGAATATATTTCATAACTTTTTCGCATATTAAACGACCTCTACTGCATTAGAGTTTTCTGCAATTTAGAGATTTCTCCAATTTAGGTCGAAAGCACACCCACTTTATTACTGTCTGAAGGAGCATGCTAATAATTATAAAAGAGACTCCATAGTGTATTCTAACATTCGATGCTAGTAACTTGTTGTTAGTCAGAATTCGAGCATACTTCAGTACTTTTTTCAGGATTCTAAAAGATGCCATTAGCTAATAAGAAGGCAGGACTACCAAGGCAAACAGACGCTGATCTTCAGCCAGATTGGCTTTACCGTCAGATTATCCATTACAAAATTACCATTTTTAAACACATAAGTCGTTTTTGTTTTTACTTTCGGCTTATACATTAAGGAACGATCGATATTATAATAGCAGGTTTGTTAAGATTCCTGATTTTGATGGTTAATAAAACCTTACATCGCTCTAAAGTATTAATTTCTTAAAAAGAAGGACACCGATATTAATACTTCTATGCAAGGGGACCTGCATTAATCTGAAGTGTTAATTTCTTGAGAACAAGGGCACCGATATTAATACTTTTATGTAAGTAATCCTGTATCCCTCTGAAGTATTAATTTCTTTAGAAGAAAGGCGCCAATATTAAAGAACCCTAAATCGCTCTGAAGTATTAACTTCTTGACAAGAAGGACGCCCATATAAGTACTTCTATGAAAAGAACCCTACATCGCTCTGAGAATTAATTCCTGGAAAACAAGGGCGCCGCTATTAATACTTCCATGAAAAGGAGCCTGCATCAATCTAAAGAGTTAACTTCTTGAGAAGAAGGGGGCACTACTATTAATACTCTCATCTAAAGAACCCTACATCACTGTAAAGTATTAATATCTTGAGAAGAAGGGTGCCGATATTAACACGTCTATGAAAGGAACCCTACATTGCTTTGAAGTATTAATTACTTGGAAACATTAATACTTCTATGCAAAGGACCCCGCATCAATTTGAGAAGAAGGGCACTGATGATAATACTTTTATGTAAAGAACCCTGTATCCCTCTGAAGTATTCATTTCTTTAGTAGAAGGGCGGCGATATTAAAGACCCTAAGTCGCTCTGAATTATTAACTTCTTGACAAGAAGGACACCGATATTAATAATTCTATGAAAAGAACCCTATATCGCTCTGAAGTATTAATTCCTGGAAAATAAGGGCGCCACTATTAATACTTCCATGAAAAGGAGCCTGCATCAATCTAAAGAGTTAACTTCTTGAGAAGAAGGGGGCACCACTATTAATACTCTCATGTAAAGAACTCTACATCGCTCTAAAGTATTAATATCTTGAGAAGAAGGTCGCCGATATTAATACGTCTATGAAAGGGTCCCTACATTGTTTTGAAGTATTAATTACTTGGAAAGATTAATACTTCTATGCAAAGGACCCCGCATCAATCTGAGAAGAAGGGCACTGATGTTAATACTTTTATGTAAAGAACCCTGTATCCCTCTGAAGTATTCATTTCTTTAGTAGAAGGGCGGCGATATTAAAGACCCTAAGTCGCTCTGAAGTATTAACTTCTTGACAAGAAGGACACCGATATTAATAATTCTATGAAAAGAACCCTATATCGCTCTGAAGTATTAATTTCTGGAAAACAAGGACGCCGATATTAATACTTCCATGAAAAGGAGCATCAATCTGAATTGTTAACTTCTTGAGAAGAAGGGCACCGATATGAATTCTTTTATGTAAATATCACTCTGAAGTAATATTTTTTTTGAGATATTAATACGTCTATGAAAGGGACCTTACATCGTTCTGAAGTATTAATTTCTTGAGATGAATATTAATAACGATTAGAATTTTGCCAAAGTTATGGTTTGTAGCTCCATTAGTCTTTTCAGTTTTATTTTAGGAACATTTTTCGGGCGCGTAAATCAACGTAAACCGAAAATTTAAAAACAGCATCATGGGTAATGATCATATGCATGCAGTTCTTAAGGTTGACAGAAGTGTCTCCTTTGCAAATAGTCAGTTTAAACAATTTAAATTGATGGCGCAAAATAATAATTTTATAAATGAAAGTCGTTGTAACAGAGATGACGTTTTTTAAAAAATTTTGAAATTTTTGCGAAATATCTTTCTTTCATCAAGCAGAACAGAACGATCAGGCATGCTTCTGTTTTTGTAATGGTTAAAGAATTTTATACTTTATAGTTGATTTATTTAAATAAATTGTATGCTTATATTTTTAGTGTTGTTTTTAGTACACGACAGTACAAATAATCTTGCTTTCAAAAGTAGCCAGACGCCTAAACAAATAAGCAGCAACGACAACTAAATGTAATGACTACTGGTTGGCTAAATTATTTTTCTATGCAGCAGAAACGACAATTTCTGTTTTAACAAATCAACAAAACAACAAACAAGAAAAGAAAAAGGCATCTTAAATGTCTATTACAAATAAGTCTCAAGTATATTTACCGAATGCTCTTTAGGAAAAACAAGCTAAAAGAATCAAAAATGTTGGACAACAAATCTTTTAAACAAGATCATTAAGCACGATCTTTATAAAAACATCAAACTAGAAATGACTGTTTTATAACTATAAACGTACCTTTTTCAGTTAACAAAAACTAAAACAAAAAAACAAAAAAAAAACAACAAAATAAAAAGGCAATCAAGCCACCAACCGACCAGTCGTTTAAAACGTGAGCACCACTTCTTAACATTTTAAAGCATTGAACTGTAGAAAAACTTTAGCTAAAATACTGCAGGTTAGTTTATTTGGTTGTTTTTGTTATTCTCAACGTCATCGCTTTTGTCAACATTAACAACCACATCTTCATCACCGTCAACAACGTTCTTATCATCTTAAGTTTACGTAGTGGTAACATTGTTTGCTTAATGCTTGGGTTTCCACTGTTTTTATTTTTGTTGTTTTATATTTTCCTTAAACTAAAGTAGCTTTCAAATAAAGTTTTAAATGATCTTGAGTGGAATATATTTCTTAGAAGAAAAAAAAAGAGCCACCTTTAGGTAGTTACTATTTATAACAAGACATGAATTATGCATGCTAGAACAACATAGAGACAGTTTTGCGCTTTAAAGTAAATGAATAAAATTGAAAACTGCCTAAGTAAAGGTGAAAATTTATCTGGGATTGTAACTAAGCTACTTAAAAATGGAACACATTTCTAAAGAAAAGCTGCCCCTAACCTAAAAAATGCAACAATTTTTAATTAATTTTAAAAATGCAGCATTTTTCTATAGAAATTTTGTGCTGGCAAAATTTATCAATTTATCTTCGGTTGCATCGAAAAAGGCAACAGCTTTTCGTACAAAAGTTGCACTGAAAAATGAAATCAATTGCTTACAGTAAAAATTCGCACTCAAAAGTTGCTCGAAAACTGCAGTAAATTTCTAAAGAAAAATGGTACTAAAAAATTTAATAACTTTTTTCAGAAAAGTTGCATTGAAAAATTAAAGAAAGTTCTACAGAACTTTCGATTACACCGATAACTTTATTAAATTTTTGTAGAAAATTTGCACTGAAAAATTAAAACAAATTGCTTTCAGGAAAATTGCACTCAAAATTGAGAAAAGTTGCACTGAAAAATGCTATACATTTGTAAAGAAAAATAGTTTTCAATAAAATTGCCTACAAAAAATTGCACTCAAAATTTAAACAAATTTCTAGAAGAAAGATGCACCGAAAAGTGCTGTAAATTTCAAAAGGAATGTACCGCTGAAAAATGCAAAAAAATTTTTCAGATACTGAAAACAAATTCTTTACAGAAAACTTGCATTGAAAAATTATACAAATTGCCTGGAGAAAAGTTGAACTGTAAAATAAGGAAAGAACTACAGAAAAAGTGCAATAAAAAATTAAAAAAAAAATTGGTATAAAAAAGTTGCACTGAAAAGAGCAAGAAACAAATTTCTGTTAAAAAGTTTTCCCGGAAAAAAAGTTTCTATGGAAAAATTTTCAACTATAGCAAAATTTTCTATTAAAAAGTTGCACTAAAAAAGGCAACAATTTTTATTCAAAAGTTGCATTAAAAAAATGCAAAAAACGTGTATAAAAGTCTATTAAAAACACAACATTTTTCTATAGAAAACTTATTATAAAAAAATTCCTTTAAAAAACATTACGTTTCTAAAAAAGGGTGCTCTTAACGACTCGAAATCAAATAAATTTTTGTAGAAAAAGTGCATTGAAAAATTAAACAAATTTTCTATTAGAGAGTGTGCTGTAGAAGCCAACAAATTTTTATAAAAAATTTTCTAAACACGCAACATTTTTCTAAACAAAATTTTTTATTTTTCTAAAGAAAAGTTTCAGTTTTTTAAGATAAGTTTCATTTTTCTAAAGAAAAGTTTCTCCAAAAATGAAATAAAGTTTTTAAAGAAATTTTCTTTTTAAAAACAACATGTTTGTATAAAAAAAGTTGCTTCTAAGGACTAAGATATTAACAAGAATGCAATAAATTTGTTTACTGAAAACGAAATAACGACATGTAGAAAAGTTGTACTAGAAAAGGCAACAAATGTTCCGTAGTAAACTTGTACTGCGACAGCAACAACTGTTCTACAGAAAAAGGCAGTAAATTTTCTGTGAAAAAGTTGTAGTGGAAAAGGCAACAAATGTTCCGTAAAAACTTGTACTGCAAACGGCACCAAATATTCCGTAGAAAAGTTGTACTGAAAAACGCAACAAATGTTCCGTAGAAAACTTGTACTGCAAACGGCACCAACTTTTCTATAGAAAAGTTGTACTGGAAAAGGCAACAAATGTTCCGTAGAAAACTTGTACTGCAAACGGCAACAACTTTTCTGTAGAAAAATTTCACTGGAAAAGGCAATACATTTGCTGTAGAAAAGTTTAAGTGGAAAAGGCAAAAAATTTTCTGTGGAAAAGGTGCGCTGAAAAATCCAACGAGTTTCTATAGAAAAGTTTCACTGAAAAAGTCATAAAAAGATCATAAATTTTTGTTACTGAAAAAGGCAACAAATTTTTCATAGAAAAGTGTTAATGAAAAAAGGTAACATTTTATCTGTAGAAAAGCTCTACTGACAAAGCAAAAAAATGTTCTGTAGAAAATTCATATCAAAAAAGGCAAAAAATATTCAGTAAAAAAGTTGTACTCATTTCCGTACAAAAGATTAGTTGAAAAATGTAACGAATTTTTTATAGAAAAGGTGCTTTGAAAAGAGCTAAAAGTTGTTGTAAAAATTCCACTAAAACGCAACATTTTTTAGTACAAAATTATCTGTTGAAAATGCAATAGTTTTTATAAAAAGAAAGATTTTTACAGAAAATTTTTTTTACAAAAAAATCTATCACGTTTCTATAGAAACATTGTTCTTAAAGAGTCTTTCCTAAAAATTGAAAATATTTACTGTAGTAAAAGTCCCATTGTGTAATGACTACAAAACGGCAAATCAACAAACGATGTATGATACAAAACTTCTTACAAAAATTAGAAAGACTCAAACTTTCATTTCCATAATTTTTTTTTTGTAAGGAAAATCTAAAGAATTCTTTTAAACATAAAAATGAAAATTTAGTTAAATAATAAAAGTTTTAAAGTTTTACAAATTAAATAAACACAACAAAAAAGTACAGCAACTCTTTATGAGTGTGTTAAAATTAAAGTTAGAAATTGAAAAATCAACAACACCAAGGTACTAAAGTACTAAAATAGAGAGAGAAAGCAAAAAAGAAAATTACAAAAGCAAAACATTTGAAAAGGTATAAACTTGAGTGAAGAGTTGTTCTTGTTGTGTTGTTGTCGATTTTTATAACACAAACAAAATGCCGCCAAGTTCCATGACCTTACAATCAAATGAATCACAAACAAAACTGTGCATTGAAAACAAGAACAACAAAAGCTTCTGTAGTGTGTAATTGCAACCATGTTTTTTTTCCAGCATGATGTTACCGAAACATGATGTTACCGAAACAACAGCAACAACAACAAATTTAAAGTAATAAAAGCCAAAAAATAAGGATAAAGAGATGTTGGCAGGGAGGAGCTGATGAAAATGAAGAACATTTCTTTTTTTACAAAACACTGAGAAAATTTATAAATAAAATAAATTTAATTTGCAAATAATATTTAATATGAGTGGGCTCATTCTAGGAAATATCCCCTATTTTCACGTTTATATAATATTATTTTAACGAAACTTTTGTATACATACTTACATATACACATGTATAATTCCATATTTAAGCCTGGTAAAGGTGCTAAAATAGCTAGCTATTAGTATGCTAATGTATGAACGTCCCATAAAATATTTGAAAAATTGTGCTGGGGAGGCTAAATGAGTTAGCTGAGAGTAACACCATTTTGCTAAAAGAACAGTTTAGTTTTCGAAGAGAACACTCTATAGTCCATCAAATAAAAAGAGTTCTCAATTTCATATCTAGTAATAGAAACGATAGAGCACTGGAATTATAGATCTGGACATAGAAAAAACTTCTGAATCAATTTGGCGCATTGGTTCTAGCTATCAGCTGAAAGAATTTTGCTATTCCATGCACATAGAGAAAATCATTCCAAGCTTTTTGAAAGACAGTTCATTTATGATTAATACTGAATATCAATTTTCTAGCCATGGAAATGCTGTCGCTGGGGTTATTATAAGGGTCAGTGTTATCACCCACATTATATTCAATTTATTGCTATGAAGATAATTTATTAAGGTTTAAAAGAAAATTATTAACAGTAAAAAACTAAACGACCCATTGTGCATTTTAAAAACTGTGTGATTTTCTAAGAAATCTTATACACACAATACAACAACAGCATGCGTATAAGAAATTCTATCACATAAGTAATCAATAGAAAAAAAAAACACAGAACAAATACAAAGCACAGTCAAGCAGGCGTCTAAACTGAATGAAAATAACAACAACAATATGGGGTGATGCTAAAGTATTATATTCTTGTGTGGACAAGAATCGCTTAAAACAACAATATAAGCACCACTTGCTGGGCAAATGATTTAATTCAAGTTGAGTCTTTTGTGAGTGAAGACAACAAAGTTACCATCGTGTTTATTTTGTGTGTATTGAAGGTAAATAAATCGTTTAACTTAATTTAAAACTTTTAAGTACTGTTTTATTATATTATAATAAGAGAACTCAAAATAATAAAATGTTTGTTAAAAAGAATAAACTTAACAATATATTACAGATTTTAAAATTTGTAGGGACCGGTCTGCAGCATTGTATGTGGATTCAAGAATGAAAATATCGAGAACTGTGTTGTAATTGCAAAGATGATAGAGTAATTAAAATAGTAATAATAACAATTTGTAGAACCAACTAAAAATTATTTAGCTAAACTTGGGTTTGTGTTCTTTTTTGAGTTTAGAAAGAAAATGTTTTCGAAGAGCGGTTTTAATAAAGGGTTTTTCAACAAGAAGTTTGTTTTCTAAAACAAAAAATTTAGATTAAGATGATTTCAATGCTTATTCGACTATGAAGAGAAAAGTTCGGAAAATATTATCTGACATATGTCCACCGCGAACACGCTCACAAATATCGATTCTTTCATCAAATTATTAATTGCTATTTGGCAAAATAGCTGCCCTATTTTGTTAATCAGATCATGGATTTTGAGTTTTCAGGCTGAAGTCGATTCGTTTGGCTCCGTATAGACTCTGTCCTTAACATAGCTCCACAAAAAATAAGCCAGTGGTGTTAAAGCACACGATCTGACTAGCGGCCACTTATCTACTGATTGGTGTGAAATTATGCGATCGGAAAATTTGATCGTAAATTGATCGTTTCACTGGCTGTGTGACAAGTGGCACCATCCTGTTAAAACCACGTCGTTAATAATAGGCCAAAATTGAGTTGTTAACATCTCGCGACATGGTGATCCATTGACCGTTAATGCATTTCCAGCCTCATCTTTTAAAAAAACCGCCCAATCAATACTCCAGACCACATAACCCACAAATGATACGTTGAGTATGCAAAGGCATCTTAATAATCGCTCTAGGATTTTCAGAAGCTCAAATGCGGCAACAATTCTGCTTGTTGACATACCCTAACAAGTGAAAATGGGCTTCGTCTGAAATAATGATTTTTTTAGAAAAAACCAGCCGGTTGTTCATGAATGAACTGAGCGAATCTAGGCCGATGTTAATAATCGGCCGGCTTCAACTCCTGCACCAGTTGGATCTTGTAAGGCTTCAAAGTCAAATTCTTACGCAAATTTCGCCATGTTGTGGTTGAGAACGTCAAGGAATTGAGGAATTTGGGTCTACTTCAACACTGTGGCTCACGACTGCGTTGTTTTCAGCTAAACGAACTGGTCGAATCGCACATTTTGTATTGAGCCTGTCGACTTAAATTTAACGACCAACTTGTTAATAGCGTTCTCAGGAGGACGATTATGTTGTCCAAAATTATCACAAATTTTACGAAATGTTAGTTTAACACGACCACCATTTTCATAGTGAATTTTAATTATTTTATTGCGATTTTAGTGCGATATGGAATTCATTGTAAGAAGTGTCAACGCATCTACTATGAATACGACAAAAATCTAAATGTCAAAACTATCATGCTGTTGGTGTTGCCAACAAACTTCTTGTTGAAAAAAACGATATTTTATATTTAATTAAATTTTAAAATTCGCCCAAGTAAAATCTTTAGCGGAATTTCACAGATTATTTCGGCCAGCGAATTCAATGGAAAAACATAGAAAAATATTTGGATCGAGTTTCTGGGTTTGTTTTCTGCTTTCACTTCAAATTTATTCTAATTCGTGCTTATTTTAAAATCGATTTACATATTTAGTGGGTGTATTGTTGGAAAAAAATTTAATTTTCAATTCTTAAAAAACTACATGCTTTAAATTTTTGCTAACAATTTAAATTTCCGCAAACGTAGGAAAATTTTAAAATTACATATAAATTAAATAATTTTTTGTTTTCTGATTCTAATGTTTATATGCACAGTGTTTTGATAACTTAATGACATTTTGTTTTTGCACATTTATAATGTCATAACAAAATGTTGCTTTTAAATTATTCGTTACTGTTTCAATTTTGTATTCCTTGCAAAAAAATCTCTAGTGCAGGAGTATCCTTATGATTTAAAAATGATACGAATGAAAAATTACAGTGAGTTTTTTTCTCGTTAATTTAAACCTTTGAAGTTAGCAAATAACGTTAAAGCCAAAAACCATATAACCACCTTAACTGTTAACATTTATATAAACGTGTTTTTATTTTCAACAGAATTTTTGCATAATTTTGTAAAATACTTTATTTTATATCGTTATTTACAGACACACACAAAGTAAAGTAATTATCCTTTGATTTTGTTTCTGTAAAGGAATACTGTTTTTTAGAGTGTTTTCATTAAAAGCAACAACATTAACATTGGCAGGTTTTCTCAATCTAAGCAAGACTAAGTACTAAAAATAAAAAAGTACTTGTTTTTACAGCTGTGTATTGCTTGAGTTGGTACTGTTACTGCTGTTATTGCTGGAAGTTTTTTTTTGTTGTTGTCTACACAAAGTAACTTTAGAGTTCATTAATTAAATATTATTTTTTTTTGTTTTAAAACAAGTCATGTTTATACAGTTTTCTTTTTGAACTTTCTTTGCACAATAAAGATTTTCTTTTTAATTGTATTTTAATAATTTCTTTGTTTCATTAACAGTTAGTTAAAACAAAATGAAGTTTCCTCTCTTTTTTTTCGTTTTTGCTTTTTGCAACTCATTGAAAGGAGAGAGTGGTTTTAATAAGAAACAAAATAAACATAACGGCAGCTTTCTAACAACTGTACATACATACATACATACATATTGTTTTGTATCACAGCTTACTTAACTTATTACTATCATTTCCTTAAGAGATTCTTTCCTTATTTGTTTTGTCAAATCTTTGGGGATATATTTTTTCTCTTTTTCTTTTTGATTGCGGTAAGACAGTTAAGCAAAGGAAATTAGTTAATAGAAAAATGGTGTTGTGGGGAATTACGTTTTATACAAATAACATGCTTTAATTACAGTTATTTTTTTTTGTTTTGTCGGTAATATGAACTTAAAGGGTGGCCAGCACAACAACAGAAAGTTATAAAGGAATTGAATTGTTTATATGTCTGTGTTTTAAACTTGGCAGCATTGTTAATATATTTATTAAAAGGTAAATAAACAAAAGCAAACAAGCTGGCAACAATATTTAAAATAAATGAATAAATTTAGTATTTAAAAATGTATTTTACTTTAAATTCGACATAACTGTATCTTGATCTGATGATAACGTTATCTATATATGTATATATATAAAAATGGTGTAAAAGATTTATAGTAATTCATTAAATGAGAACGGCTGTGCCGATTTCTGTAAATTTCCCTGTCAGTTGTTTGTATTTTTGAGGAGAAGGTTTTTAAGGAGTGATTCTCCATTCCGAAAAATTGGAAAATTTGAAAAATCGAAAATCGAGTTTCTGTATGAAATTTTGTGTGAAATTATTCCTTAATGGCTTTCAAAAAATATAAAGTTCTTAGTGTAAATCATAAAAAATTGCGGAAAATTGAAAAATCTCTAGGCAAAAGTTAAAAAAATTGGAAAAATCGAAAATTGATTTTCGTACGAAATTTTAAGTGCAATTATTCCTTGCGCAATCTGACAGGTGTCATTTTGGCGTTGTAATTTTCTACAGTAAATGTGCTATTTCTCTTGCTGCAATTTGTACGTGTTTGGTGTATTGTAAAACTGATTACCGATAGTCGTACATCCCGCATTCACGTAAAACCATTACAATCAATTGAAATGCAGTGCTATATTTATCAAAAATCCTTAATAGCTTTTCAAATGAAAATTTCGAAAAAATCTGAAAATACTTAATTTTTTATTCCCTAATTTTTTTATTTATCGGGCTTCTTTTTTTTATCCCCAATTTCCCTGTTTTTCGCACGGTCAGCTGTACGTTGCGTTTTTGCGTGCAGGGAAACCGTCTTTGTTATTTGTTTTAGCGCCGGAAAAGAAATCGAAAAACATTGTTCATCAAATCACTCTCTACTGATTCCATTCGAATAAAACAAATTGAAAATTTAGATATTTGTCTTTTATTATTACTCTGAAGTTTGTCTGAAGGCTAAAATTGGGGCGAGGCGAATTTCGCCGGGTTCGCTAGTTTAAAATAAAATTTCAATGTATTTACAGATTTATAAAATGCTTCTTGCGAAGAAAGAAAATTCTAAACTTTTAATTGACCCACTAAAAATTAAAATGTATGTACAGTGGTGGCCAAGAATTTAAGACACAATTTTTCACTGATATATTTCTGATATATTGGCATCTTATGTAAAAAATTTTAAATCCTAGTGACAATTATTTGCTACTTATATTTGGTTAGAAAAATTTTTTTTAACATATTGTTACGGATGCGTCTTGCTGAAGTTTTAGAAGAAAATAATTAAGTAATAAAATAAACAACTGAGTATACTGTTTACTATTTGCGTGTCTTGCTGAGAAAACTTATGCATGCAAGACAACAACATATTTCTCTAGTTACAAGCTGCGTAGAAATTGTATACACGCAAAACAACAACAATTAGATATGCCGTTTACTAACTGTGTAGTTTTCTAAAAAAAATTATGTACATAAAACAACAACAACAACTATCCAGCAAGAAACTTTATCAGCATCAAAACAAAAACAAAAATACACATAGACATACAGGCGCCTATACATTGCATGAATAACATAACCACAATAAAATGTGATACCAAAGGGAGTAGAAGATTCTTAATTTTTCTAGACCTCTAGTGGACAAATATAAAAAGGCAGCATCTGAGTGAATAGTTAGTTAAAAAATAAACCTCGTAAAATAAATACATACACCTTAAGTAAATTGTTCTGTAGTGTCAACTTTGTGTGTAGTTAAAGTAAATAAACATGTAATTCTTTTAAAAACTCTAAAATCTGATGTTATTTATTTTGCAATAAAGAACTCACAACAAAACGTTTATCAAAGGTATAAACGCAACAATATTATACATATCAATGCAAGTTTTAGACTGGTCATGAATTTAAGACATAGGCAAAATATAAGTGAATTAACTTAATTAAAGCTTGGGTTTTAAAAAAAAAATCTTTTGGTAGGAAATCCTTTATTTTGGAGCACAACAGCGCACCTTCTCGACAAACTTTCAACTACTGCCCTACAACATTTCTTTGGAATGTCTTACCCGCTTTTTCGATTTCTTTCCATAAATCGTTCAAATTTGTTAGCTTTACCGATTGCACATGGCCCTCAACATCATTGCACAGGTTTTCAATTGGATTGCAATCCGGGGATTGAGCTGAACACTTCAGAGCGGTAATAACGTTTTCCTCTAAGCAACTCTTCACTAGGCTTGCAGTGTGCTCATATTCATGCATAAGTTTCTATGTTACAGGTATGTTATCATCAGTGAATGGTATCATAGTACTTATTAATATGTTTTTATACATGTGCTGGTCCATTTTAGTGGCAATATTGTGAATAGAACCTACACCATGCCAGGAAAATGCTGCCAAAACCATAATATTTCCACTGCTTAAGTTTTAAGAATGTACTTTGGCTGACGTTTCTGGCTTGGAGGGTGCCCTACATACCATTTTCCGTCAGAACCGAAACGGCAAAACTTCGACTCGTCTCTCTAAAGAATGTTTTTCCAAAATGTCGCAGGTTTATTTATATGTTCTTTTGCAAACTCTAGCCAGGATTTTCTATTTTTTCTTGACACAAGTGCTTTACGTTGTGCAATGAACACGCCTAAATTTTCGCATTGAGGCTCCTTCTGGAAGATACGTTAATACCAAAATCTTCCGAAATTTCTCTTTTAATTTAATTTGAGCTTTTGAAAGGGTCTTTAGCAGCTGTTTTATAAATACAACTGTCTTCACTGGTTATCGTTTTTCTAGCTCTAGAATATTGTTTAACATTTTTAGTGGTTCGATGCTGCCTGATGTGCTCCAGGGCGTTATAAATCTTGGATCGCGATCATGTCAGTAGCTTGGAAATCTCCATTGAATAGTAACAATTGTTGGATAGATTTGCGATCGGTATCTGAACTTCAAGTACCTCTGCCCAGCTCTTAGTAAATATTGTGATGTAGCCCACAATAAAATGGAATTAACTATTGATTACTTACTTTTTACCGTCACATAATATCAACAAAGCACTTTAAGACTGTGCACGTTCTCACAATAATATAATACAAATAGCAAGAAAGCGAAAAGAACCAAAACCAAATAACGGTACTTTTTCTTAACATTACAGGCTGCACTGAAAAATATATAAAGGCGATGTCAGATAAAACTTTGTTGCGTTGCGTGACATTTGAAACTTTAAAGCAAAAGCGTAAATCAAGTGGTGTATGTCACAATAAACTTTGACAACACTCATGAATTTTTTGTTTACGCCCATACACAAATACACAAACACAAATAATAAAAGCCAGGTGTTTGTCAAAGCGCGCAAAAAGTTGAATGTTGGTTAACTTTTCGCTTTGTGCTGCGTCAAAAGTGCTTTATGTCGCAACTTTCATACATTTACGTACATTTTAACTCAAATGTCAAAGCGAAACTCTGACGCAACGCAAAGCAAAAGTTTTATCTGACACGGCCTTAAGATTCAATTTAATATTACAGGGTTGTAAAACTGATCATAACTAAGCTCGTTACATGTAGTGTCTTAAATTCGTGGCCACCACTGTATGTACACTAGGGTTGTTACAAAAAATTAATTTTGTTTTCCACCGGCTCAGAAGAAATTGATCATTTGTTGCATATAGAAATTGATTATTTTGTTTCTGCTCGAACTTTACATTTTTATTAGAATGTACAACAGTGAGTCGTTTCGTTTACTTTTTTACTGATAATTATTTTCTTTAAAACTTGTAATAAATCATCTTCGTAACATTCTATTACTTAAAGTCTGGCCACCTTCTTTCGTTTTCTTTAACGTTGCGCTTCGTTTGTACAAGCTATTTACAATTATTGTTGTATTTTTCTCTTTTTCCTCTTATTATTTACTGTCATTTCCCATATCCTTTTTATTACTACACTATTTCTTATTTCCCTACAAACTATTTGTGTAATTTGCAATAAACAACTATGGACGAAAAAAAACTCATTTTAAGACTCATTAATTAACGACAATGTCAGCAACATAACGCACATAAATTTTCATGTTCAACAAAAATGTTGACATTAATTAATACGTGTACATATACAAACATACATACATACATACTCATAACAAAGTAACATTCCCTCTGTTTTCTTCAAAAAAAAAGAACAAACAAAATGATTTTTTGGCATAAAAATTCCCCTGGAAAATAAACTCTTAAACACATGTGTTAACTATTAAATACAAAAACAATTGTTCCTCCATAAAAAGAGAAATCTTTTTCAATACATAATTTATAACAAACTAATAAACAAGCGGAAAAACATTTATGAATATTTAAACAAAATAAAAAAATATTAAAAAACGCCTAAAATATGTTGTACACAGCATATTTAATATGGCAACTCAAATTGTGACTGTTATCTGAGAACGTGATAAGATTTACATCTGTATCTAGCAGTGTAAGTCGTAACCAGATGGTAGATCATACCACTGTGGATAAAATGTAGCGTCATCCACTCCCTAGAAGGCCTTCAGATACGTGCATCCTCTGGTCACTCCTAGTTGCAACTTCAAAAGTCTGGAGCAGCCGCAGCCTTCACTCCTTGCTGAAGAGTTGGAGACTATCCAACTCCTGGTCCAGAACGCATGAAACTTAATAAAATTTAAGAACACGATGGCATATATGCTCACTGGACATGGACAATTCACTGAGTTCATTGTGTATGATATGACCTACACAACTCAAACGAGGGCCTCGAAACACACAACCACAATGATACTCCCGAAGGGCCGACCTCAATAATCAGTCAGAGAACAGCTAAAAGGCTAGAAAGACAAATAGCTGAGCTCTGGGGCTTTACTGATAACCGTGGAAATATAGTTGGCTCCTGCTAGCCTATTAGGGGACTGGGCTCCCTTTTACCCCCGAAGACACATGTAATAACGGTGGATTTCTGTCAAAACATTTAAATGTGCCCCCAGGAGGGCTGTTCTTTGAGCAACTGTGTGTGTGATTCGATTTACATCCACGCCTGGCCATGAAGCCTGAATCAGATGGTGGACCAAACCACTGCATAATTTGGAACGTCATGTTCGTCCTAGGAAGCCGAAGCTATAATTCTATGCAACAGAACTTTCTAGTTGCAACTTCGATGATTCCAGAGCAGGGCTGCAAATCATTACTCCTTGCTTAAGAGTTGGAGACTTTCCAACTCCTGTCCAGAACACATGTCAAGCCTGCTCACGGGACTGGATCATTCACTTTGCGTGTCATTATCAGTGAAATGATCCTGGCCACCATAATTTTCATAAATCCTTTATGGGGCCGCAAAACCACAACCACCACGATACTCCCATATAGGGGCCAACCTCAATGATCAGTCAGAGAACTATTAAATGTCTTAAGAGACAAATAATGAACTCTGCGGGTTCACTGATCCCCGTGGAAATAAAGTGGAGCTTCGAGTTGTCTCCCTGTCTGACTTCAAGGGACTGGGCTCCCTTTTTCCCCAGTTGCACTGAGTCTAGATAGTGGAATATTCTATAAAGACCATATTCATATGCCCCTGGGGGTGTTCTCTGAGAGTGTGATTTGTTTTACATCCACACCTGGCTATGTAGCCTTAATCAGATGGTGGACAAACCACTATAGTATAATTTGGAACGTCATACATGCGTCCTAGATAGCGAATAAACAGAATAGCCGGTTCTGGGGAATAGGAAACCCTCAAATTATTCAACAGTTACCTTTGCATCCATTTAAAGTGACAGTTTGGTGTGCAATTTGGTTAGGAGGAATTATTGGACCTTACTTTTTTTAAAATAGAAATGGCGTAACGGTAACTGTGAATGGGGAGTGATATCATGATATGATTAAAAACTTTTCAAGGCCACAACTGCATGCTTTGGGCTTGTTTAAGATGTGGTATAAACAAGACGGTGTCACATCGCATATAGGCCAAAGGAATTGCTGCGAGATCTTTTTCCACAACCAGTTATTTTAAGAAATGATGATGTTGATGGGTCTTCACGGTCGCCTGAGTTGACGGCTACACACTCCTTTTTGTAGGGATATGTGAAAAGCAAGGTTTATGCAAATAAACCAGAAACGCTTGAGCAACTAAAACAAAATATTCGTGATGAAATTAATGAATTACCGCGTGAAATGTGTGAGAAAGTAATGAAAAATGTGTTCAAAAAGGCTCGCATTTGTGAGGCTAATAGAGACAGACATTTATCTGATATTGTAGTCCATACATAATTGCTGATATTAAATAAAATATTTATCAATATAAGATCCATTCTGTTTCATTTAATCAAAAATCATAAACAAACAAATTAGTATACCTTTCCGGAGGAAACCCTGTATTATAAACCGCCTTTATTTAAATTTTGTTCAGCGTGAAATAGTTTTAATAGTTTGAGGTTTTTATATTATAGTTAATAGCCGAGCAAGCATAAAATTTTGTATTCTTGTTGTTGTTATTTTCCTGCTTTCTTTTCGTTCGTTCTTTCTTTCTTTCTTTATCACCCTTTATGACTTTCATATTAAACCAATTAAATTTTTTATAGTTTATTTTCTATAGAGCTGGTAGAGAATGTTTTATGTGACATAAATTAGTTGCTTTATTTTTATGACCCACTGTAATAAAAAATAATATATCACATTAATGCTTCTGGTGGTGCTTTTCCTCTCCTTCTCCCTCTCCCCGTAAACATATTAATGTTATAGTAATCAATAGCTGATTTATATTTAAAAAGTCAAAATAAAGTATAAAAATTTTTTAGCCTTTTGAGGCGACGGCCACACACCATTTTTGTAGCCGTCATTTACAAACAGTCAAAGTAATAAAGAATTTTAATGGCTTTTTAATAGTTAAATGAAGTGGGGTTAGACTGTTTTATATTAAATTCTGTGTTCCTTAACAAGTAAAATAATTTTATTAAAATTTTATTATTAAATTAACTTAATAAAAAGCATTTTTATGTCAAAACCTTAAAAATCATGTTGTTTTATATTTTATTTTATTTTTATTGTTGTTGTTGTTGCTGTTAAGTCTACTAGACAGTGTCACTCTGTAGTTATTTCATTTAAAGAATGGATTTTAAAACATGTGTCAAAATGAAACGCAATTTTGTCCAAAAGGGGTGATTATGGGTTTTTTTTTTGGGAGTTTTTAAAAAATACTTGTCATCTTTAGGATTTTCCCTTTTTGTTGTTGTAAAGAAAGTTTTGCGCACATGCTGCTTTTCAGTTTTAAAATTGAATTTTCTTGACACTTTTAATCTTTTGGCAAATATTTTTGTTATTGCTTTTTTTTTTTGCCAAATAAAAGGACTATGATAGTGTTTGGTAGCAGGAAAAGTAGTGGTTGTTAAACAGGGTTGGTTGGGATTTTGATAAATGACAGGGCATTTAAATTAGGGTTTTGCAATATTTTTTTTTTTTTTATTTATTTTTGTCAGAAAAATTGTCAGAGACCATGTAAAATATTGAAATTAGTAATGCGTATGTGGTCAAATTTATAAAAATTTAAAAGGATTCGTTCGGTCAGCAATTCGATGGAAAATAAAGGGTTTTTTCAACAAGAAGTTTGTTTTCTAAAACAAAAAAAAAAAACAAAAATTGTGGTTAAGATGATTAAACTTTTTTTGTATTACAAAGAGAAGTTCAGTTAAATGTCCAGAAATGAGCCGTCATTGACATTTGACATTTATTTTGTAAAACGTTAGAAAATTTAAGCATGAAACACGAAATTTATTTGTAAAAGTTTACAAAGTGGTGAAAACTTCATTGTATCACTTCGTAAAATTCGAACAGTATTTTCTCGTAATCAGCCTCTTTCTGAGGCTCACGGTACTAGTGCTGCTACTAGTCCGTTATAATGCAAACAAAGCCTCTGTTCAGGAAAGTATTGAGAATGAGCCTGGAACATCAACTCGTCAAACGTTCGCAACAATTTCATATTACTAAAGCACCTTTGCGCAACATTTTGCATAAGAATCTTCACGCTTAAAAAGTTTAACTCGCTCAAGAATTAAAGACGACCTATCACTATTTGCCTGGAACATTTGTGCTTTGGCTATTGAAAAAAACTGAACGGAAACAACAGAGTTTTCAACAAAATCATCTTTAGTGTTAAGACTGGCTCATTTTCAATGAGGCGGTTCTGTAAATTAACAAATTTCTCCCATATTTGGCTCTCAGAATCCATAAACAGTTCTCGAAATACCTTTACATTCAAAGTAAGTGACCGTGTAATGTTCCCCCCAGGGGCATATAAATATGGTCTTTATAGAATATTCCACTATCTAGACACAGTGCAACTGGGGGAAAAAGGGAGCCCAGTCCCCTGAAGACAGGCAGGGAGTCAACTGGAAGCTCCACTTTATTTCCACGGAGATCAGTGAACCCGCAGAGTTCATTATTTGTCTCTTTAGACATTTAATAGTTCTCTGACTGATTATTGAGGTTGGCCCGGCCCTTCAGGGGTATCATGGTGGTTGTGGTTTTGCAACCCCCACACGAATTTGATTATGGGGGCCAGGATCATCTCGCATTTAACAACACCAAATTATTGAGGTTGGCCCTTTGGGAGTATCGTGGTGGCTGTGTGTTTCTCGGCCGCTCATGAATTTGATTAGGGGATTAGGATCATATTCCTTTTACTGAGAACAACGGGTGAATGATTCGGTTCCAGTGAGCATGCTATTCATGTGTTCTGGACCAGGAGTTGGATAGTCTCCAGCTCTTCAGCAAGGAATAGTGGTTTGCAACCCTGCTGTAGAACCGCTGAAATTGCAACTAGTAAGACCTGTTGCTAGAATTAGTCCTCGACTTCCTAGGACGTGAATGACGTTGCTTTTCATTCCCAGTGGTTTGACCACCATCTGATTAAGGCTTACGGCCAGGTGCAGATGTAAATCTTAGCACGAAATGACCGTATGCTGTGTGTTTTGTTATTATGGCAGCGTCATCAGCCAGTATTTGTTTGAAAATTATCTGAAAAACGTTATTACCGTGAATTCTATGCGCTACCAAACGCTGATAACCAAGTGTCTGTAGCCACAATTGGTCAATGTTGACATCAGTGATGTTTGGTGAAACAATTTAGATATTGCAAGATAATATTCCCGGCCGCATAAGTTTTCGATTTAGCGATATTAATTAACCGCATCGTTCTTGTAATTTAACGCCGCTGGATTATTTTCTCTCGGGCCATTTGAAAGACTGAGTTTATGCAAACAATCCATAAGCAATTGACGTTTTGAAGAGCGGACGTCGGCTGACGTGCTACAGATGGACATTGTATTATTCCATTATTTTTATATTTCTACTTTACAGTGGTATTAATATATTTGAAGTTGTCAATAAAAAATGCGTGTCTTTTAAGACAATTTGTATCCTAACCTCAAATTTACCCAACCAACACTTGCTAAACCACACACATTAGCCAATAAGGAGAATTTTATAATTTAATAAAGTAAAATATATATATATATATATATATATATATATATATATATATATATATATATACGGTTAGTCTCGTATTAATTATGAGCCACCCTTTAATAAATGAAATCTTAAAAATATGTTTCTGTAAAAATAGAAACAATACTTTGGAAACAGATTATGGACAGACACCTAAATTGCAAAAGTTATTACTATATCTCTTAGACATCTTAAAGCTATGCTATCCTTTAAAGCTACCTGTCTTTAAAATAAATCAAAGCTATTTTTAATTTTATTAACAATTTGTTTTAGCAACAAATTGTTTATTTCATTAGTTTGCAAAACATTTTTGTATGTTTATTTTCCCATTTTAAAAATTTATAATTTAATTTATTATTGTTTATTGAAAAAAAAATTTAAATTTATTGCAAAATCAATTGAAAGTTTTCCTTCCCCTTGTAAATATTGTGTTATTTGTTGATTTATAGTAAATTTTATTACGACCATTTTAAATGCGGTGGGTGGTCCGATTCGGCTAGAGCCGCTATAACAAACCATAACAGTTTCTAAATTTTCACACATTGTTTGTTAATCATCGTCATCGTTAGGAAAGTCAATTATTATCGCAAGTGTTAGTAGAAATATTAATATTTACAAATGAAGGTACGAGGTCAATTCTTTAATTACTTTATCTCATGTTTAGATAAAGATTTTGGATTTACTCGTACTACTGTTGAACTTTGAAGAATTATGACTGAAATCTTAATTTTAATGCGTAGCAGTTGATATCAAATATTAAAACAGCTGATGCTCTTGTCATAGCCAGATTGCTGAAGCGAATTTGCTAGTGGTGGAAAAAGAGAGCTAGCGATAATTATACATTGCAGGCTGTTTATTGATTTCCATTTATGCGTTTAAATCACTGGAAATACTCGATGGTTTTATATCTCAGTAACTGCTGTGATCGCTACACCTGGAAATAAAACTCTTTCACTACAGCGAAAAGCAAACTTTTGTATCGCTCATATCCTCGGATATCACATGGCTTCGTAACTACTTTAGTCAAAAAGAAAAATTATGCCAGTAGATTAAAAGGGAAACTTAAAGTGTCTCTACAAGAGTTTGTTGTACAACAGCAAAATTTTGTCACATGTGACATGCATAGAAATTAATAGCGAGAAAAAAAACATCGATTTCGTAAGCTTGAAATCTTCAGTTTAAAGATTATAAAATGGCGTTAGATAGGTGACAGTTTGTAAATATCAACAACGAAACTGGTAACTTTGCAAAACAATTAAAACGATTCAAAATAAGGAATTTACACGATTTCGCGTGGCTAATCGTTTTCTCTCAAAAATCAAAATACCGTGTAACCCCCTAAATTGCAGTGACAATACTAAATGAATAGATCTAAAAATATAGCTGCTATGAATGGATATTAAGCTGTTCCTAAGTGACCTAAATCATTATTGGCTCCGTGCAATAGAAATCGCTTGGAGCCTTGTTTTGCCGTTTAAACAAAGAAGATTAAAACTATACCAAGTGAGAGCAATTAATAGCTTACAAAAAATGAACTCTTGATGGGCGAGAAGGAAAAGTGTTGTTTCATAAAAGCAACGCTGTGCTTGGTTTCTTTGCAACTACTGGGCTTGTCCAGACGCTACAGAGGAAGAGATATGTTTCATATAAAGAAGTAAATATCAAAACAGGTGCCTTAAAGAAAAGTGGCTTTATAAAAAAGTGTGTGAAGGATTATAGCGATGTTGCACAGTGGGGGATTTGGTTAAAAAAAAAATCGAAATTTTAGAACAATTATTTCATAGGTTTGCAGTAGAGGTTTATGAAGTTAAATTTTAACTAAAAATTTTGAGGGAACTGCTCCATTATTTTTTGAAGTTGGACACTTGGTGTGTGCGTACACGTTTTTTATCTTGTCTTTACTCAATGTTAAAAACGAAAAGTTCTCTGAGCTCTGCATATGTGATGCCAATTGGCTCGAAGGTAGAACAACTCCAGAACATGGAATATCGGGTTTTTCAACAAGAAGTTTGGTTTTTCAATTCTGGCAACACTAACAAAGTGATAGCTTGACATTTAGCTTTTTGACTTGGTGATTCCGTTAAAGTTACATTTCGTAAAATTCGTGATTCGTTCTATTAAGAATTTTTTCTGTTCAATTTGAGTCGATAGGCACGATATAAAATGTGCGAGCACCAACACCTGTTCGACCGGGTAATTCAACTGAAAACATCGCAGCCGTGAGCTGCAGTGTTGCAGCAGATCCAAATTTGTTAATTCCTTGACGTTCTCAACAATTGGAGTTATCCAAAACCACAACATGGCGAATTTTGCGTAAGGATTTGACTTTGAAACCTTACAATATTTAACTGGTGCAGGAATTGAAGCCGACCGACCATTCACAGTGCCGTAGATTCAATAAAATCATTCTGGAAAATTTGTTTTTTCAGACGAAGCTCATTTTCACTTGAGAAGCCTTTACATGCTCAACGTGGCGTGGCTGGGCCTGAGGCTGGAAATGAGGCAAAGATCACGAGATACTCACAACTCAATTTTGGCCTATTATCAACGACGTGGATATCACTACCATGGATATCACGTCCATGTTTCAACAGGACGGTGCCACATGTCACAAAGCCAATGAAACGATAAATTTACGATCAAATTTCGCGATAATCAGCAGTTAAGTGGCCAGCCAGATCATGTGATTTTTGGATTAGTTTTTGTGGGAAGGACAGAGTTTATACGAGCCGGATTAAAAGCTTTTATGAAATAACCTACATCTGTCGGCGCAACCACCCCGGAGGCACATTTATGGATTACTTAACTATCTAGACTTGTGTCGTTCGGGGGTATAAGGGAGCCCAGTCCCCTGAAGGCAGCAGGGAGTGAATTGGAAGCTTCACGTTATTTCCACGAGAGTCAGTTAGCTCCACAGTTCCGCTATTTGTCTCTTTAGCCTTTTAGCTGTTTCTCTGACTGATTGTTGAGGTTAGCCCTTCGGGAGTATCGTGGTGGCTGTGTGTTTCGCGACCCCTCATGAATTTATTTAGGAGGCCAGGATCATCTCACCTTTACTGACAACAACGGGTGAATTATCCGGATTCAGTCAGCTTGCTAGTCATGTGTTCTGGACCAGGAGTTGGATAGTCTCTAACTCTTCAGCAAGGAGTAGTGGTTTGCAACCCTGCTTCGGAACCGATGAAATTGCAACTGGGAAAGACCTGTTGCTGGAATTAGTCTTCGGCTTCCTAGGGCGAGAATGACGTTGCTTTTCATTCCACAGTGGCTTGACCACCATCTGGTTAAGGCTTACCCCAGGCGGTCGTAGTGGACCTTTGCCAGATATCATTTTTCGTCGTTACTTAGTCTAAATAATCAAAAACGCGACATGATAATCATGTTATCGAAACGAAAAGGCTCGTGAACGTAACAAATAAACAGCCAGTAACGACGCTTTTCACCGAAAGGAATGACAACAGTATTTTATTTACTGGCGGAACAAATAATAATAAGAATTTTATTATTTGGAATAATTTTTGGACATTAGTGAAATCGTTATATGGATATAATTTTCCCCACAGTAATAAATACACTTAAAAAATGTTTGAATAATAAAATAATTATTTTTAAGGAATCAAGCACAAATTAACTTAAATTAAATTAATTTTAATTTTAAAATTGCAACATACGCTGCTTTCTTTTAGATTTTATCAAAGTTAAAAGAACACTTTGTTTAGTTTAATAATTCTCAAGTGGTCCTCGTTTAAAAATGAAGAAATATATTTTTTTTTTGAATTTTAGAAAAATATCATTTTTGTTTAATAACATAAATTTTGTTTAGGCCAGCAATGTGTTCTTTTTTTTCTCATTCTGTATGAAATTAAAATAAAATTCATAAATATTTCTAATATTTTCAAATATTGACATTGATTGCGGCTTAAATGTAAAATTGTTTTCTTTTCTTATTTCTTAATGCTTCCTTTAGCATTTTAAATATCGAAATTTCCAAATTTAAATAATATTAAAGACTTTATTATGTTTGTGTTCTTGTTGTTGTTGCTGTTCTTGTTTTATTAAAGTTAAAATTATGAAATTCCAACATATATTTCCGTTACGAGTGCCTGAAGTATTTGAAATACTAAGTGAATGCATTTTGGATTGATTTTTTTTTTCTTCTTAAAATTGTTTTAAATGAATGAATGGATGGATATATTTTGTAATATTAGTTTTTCCTAATATTTTGTTGCTTTTGTTGTTGTTGTTGTTGTTTATTCATGTGCTGCTGTTTTTTAGTTGTTTTGTTTTTTTTTATTTTATTTGAAAGAGTAGCAGGCCAGTGGTAGTGAGTGGTATCTGCCAAGTGAGTTAATGGTTTTTAATGGCGTTTGCGTTTTTTTTGTATTGTGTGCGGCGCATATGAGTGTTTAGATGATGTGGCCACTTATGTATGGTTTGCTCAGTTCTAGTCCAGGGAAAGGAAATCAATGTTTTTAGTTTTAGGTCTTTTTTTCTGCTCATTTCGCTTTTGTTAAAATAAATATTGATATTTATTTTGCCAGAAAAAAAATAACAACAGCAATAAACGCTTTTAAGGGAAATGAAAACACTCGCATGTATAAACAGTGAAGGGCAAATGTATGTATTAAAAAGTTCCCAAAAACAAAATTATAAATAAAATTTATGAAAATAAATTTCGCAAGATTTAAAATAACACAATTGGTGTGCACGGCCGGGGGCAGAACAACAGGCAATGTTATTTTAATATTTCGGACTGTTAGGTCAGGCAGTCAGTTTTAAGTAAAGCAGAAGTTTTAACCCAGCCGAGTTTATACCCTGAGGCACTACTTGGAGTTACTAAGGCACAGTTGAGCGGAGGTCTTAACCCAGCCCAACTTACAATGTTTTATTTATTTCCATTGGACACTGTCTATTAAGTGTGGTGCAGCCACAAACGAAGCGGAGGTTTTTACCCAGCCGAGTTTGTGTCCGCCGTCACCGCTGTGGTGACCAAAGCATTGGACAGTTAAGCGGAGGTCTTAACCCAGCCCAGCTTACAGTGTTTTGGTTACTTCCATTGGACGCTGTCTATTTTATGTGGTGTGGCCACAAACGAAGCGGAGGTTTTAAGCAAGCCGAGTTTGTGTCCACCGTTACCACTGTGGGTGACCAAAGGACAGTTGAGCGGAGGTTTCAATCCAACCCGACTTAGATTATTTGTGGTTATTTCCCTCGGACACTGACCGGGATATGTAGGACCAAGACGACGGAAACACTCAAACAAACACACCAGTGCACAATAGACGGAGCCGAGAAGAGAGCTGCCATCAAGCGGAGGTTTAGTGGCAAATAAAGGCAAAATTCACAGAATAAACCGAAGCCTTTTTTTTGTCCCAACGATACTACACAAGCCTGGACGCCGCTGAGGATACCCCAGCAGTCCCCCCCGCGGGCATATTATAAGCCTTAATGGATCACACAACCATCTAGACTTGTTTCCAGCGGGAGTGAAAGGGAGCCCAGTCCCCTTAGGCTAGTAGAAGCCAACTGGAAAATCCACTACATTTCCACAGGAATCAGTAAAGCCCCAGGGTTCCGCTATTTGTCTCTTTAGGCATTTAGCTGTTCTCTGACTGATTATTGAGGTAGGCCCTTCGGAAGTACCATGGTGGCTGTGTGTTTCGAGGCCCTCGTTTGAGTTTGTGGGTCGGATCATTCACAATGAAGACAATGAATGGTCCAAGTCCAGTGAGTATGAATGCCGTCGTGTTCCTAATTATATTAAGCTTCATGCGTTCTGGACCAGGAGTTGGATAGTTTCCAACTCTTCAGCAAGGAGTGAAGGCTGCGGCCTACTCCGGGCTTATGAAGTTGCAACTAGGAGTGACCGGAGGATATACGTATCTGAAGGGCTTCTGGGGCAACATTAAATAAAAATCGTATGCAAAAATATTCATTTTTTTGGGATGCAGTGACTGTTTTAAACGCTTGATTTCGCAACCAAGATTACCAAGTCTTTTGGGCCTATATTATTATATATATTATAATATTATTTAGGTAGCGATATGTTTCGAGATATCAGTGCATCATGCCTTTAATTCCCACAACAAAGTAATTTCTACACCAGGGAGCTTGTAAATGTGCCATTGTAATTTATCTTCACGCTCGCGTGTCGTGCGGAACAAATGGCCAGCAAAGACGGAAAGGAATAGCAGCAGAAAAATTCGAGTAACAACTTTTTCAGGCGACATTTTGAATGACTGAAATATTGAAATTGTTAATAAGGCAACATTATAATCCACATAATTTTTAACAACATGGTCGGATATGGTCGGGCGACGTAAACGCTTTGATTGGTTAGGTGTATGTGAAGTTGCAGACGCTCTGGACCACGCAATATGTCACTCCAGAACTTTGCTCGCCAAAGCATAGTCGATTCCCACTTTCGTGTGTGAATGTAAATTATTTGGTAACTGAGAAGCCGTTAGTAAAAGAAAAAAAAATTAAAAAATTAAACGAAACGACCCACTGTATATTTTACAAACTGCATAGTTTTTTAAGAAATCTTATACACGCTAGGCAACAACAACATGCTTATAAGAAATTCTACTAAATAAGATAAATAATAGAAAATAAAAACAAAACACACAGCCAAGCAGGCACCTTAACTGAATGATAATAACAACAACAATATGGGGTGAAGTTAAAGTAGAATATTCTGGTATGAGCGAACACCGCTTAAAACAACTATATATATGCATCACCTGCTGGGCAAAGGAATTAATACAACAAAGACAACAAAGTTGCCATCGTGTTTATTTTGTATCTATTAAAAGTAAATAAATCGTTTAACTTGGTTAAAAACTCTAAAGTACTGTTGTTATTATTTTGGAATAAAAGAACTTAAAATAACAAAATGTTTATTAAAAGCAATAAATGTAACAATATATATTACGAATTAGTAGATATGGTTTGCGTAGATTTGATCACGTTTTATTTGTTTCAAATATTCTTCAAAGGGTTAGCTTCGAAATTCTAATAAAGATCCATATTCTGGTTTTTTTTTTTAAATAATATTAAAATAAATCCCTAAATATTTGTTTGAAAAAAATACATGTTTTCCAATCGCCTAGAATTGGAAACATTATAATACCTCGACATCAACACCTAGTATGTAAGTGGGAATTTTATTTGTATGCTGTTGGCATTGGAAATAGTCTTTTTTCATATTAATAACTTAATAGCAACGCTAATAGCTTTAAGAAATTTTCATTTCTTTTTTTATATAATTTTTACTTAAGTTATTTATTTATTTATTTAGCTTTTTTGTAAATATTATATTTTATTTTTCAAATAATTTAATTAATTTGTTTATTTATTGAATAATTTATATAAATGTTGAATGTCACGCAATGCCTTTCTGCGCCATAAAATTAACATTTAGTCGTGTTGCACAGGAAATAAACAAATAAATAGGCAGAGAAACAAACAAGAAAGGAAAAAAAACAGAAAACCGAAAATGGGATTTTGGGTATTTTTAAATTTTTTTTGGGAATTGCGGGATTAATGCCTATTAATATTGTCCTTTTTTTAATATTAATTTTTATCGTTTAAATGCAATAGCAAAATGAATAATAAAAATTTTAAAGCAACAAAACATTTTTTATCTCCTTTTTTTAAGGAAGTTTCTAAACAATTTAAAACTCTACACAAAAAAATATTATAAAATTGCTATGCTATATGAAATACAACCAGTAATATAATAACTAAAACCACGTGAAGGGAAACAATAAAATATTTTTATATTTTATAGCTATAACATTTAAAATACATATTTTCTTTGTAATAATAATAATAAAAATAAAATTCCTCCATCATCGTAAATTAAATGTTTCTTTTCTTTATTATCTTCTTTGTTGTAGAAAAATGTTGTGGTCAATTTAAAATGAAGAAACTTAAAAAATGGCCTAAAATTTTAATGAAATTTTGTAGAAATATTTCCATAAAATATTTTATTTTGTTTGTAATTTCTTGTTTTTTTTCAATAATTTATTTCAAGAGGCCTTTTAAGCAATTAATGACGAACAAAATACACAGCAAAACAAACAACAAAAAAAAAAGCTTTTTAGCAATAAAAATTATTGTTTAATAATTAACAATATTAATGATAATTAATTGTTTTTGGCTAAGAAGAAAGTTTGAAGAGAAACTTAAGCGCCATTCATTAGAAAACTAAATCCAGGGTTTATGTGTAGCATAACCATCTACGCTACGATATTTTGAAGGCGTTAAGAATATAAACGCAAACGTTCACATTAGAAATGTTAAACGTTTTGTAATCAAAAGCTTAATCTATAAAGAGCTTTTATGTAGAAGTAGCAATTTTATGCTAAAAAGTTGCATGCGCTGTTCGAATCCAGTGGGAAATTGTTACAGATTTTAGATCTGATTTTCGCAAAAAATTATTTTGAAGCAAAAATCACAGTCTCTAAAGAAATTCGCACAGAAATCTTCAAACGGCGTTAAATATTTCAATAAGGACGGCTTATTCCTTTAGAAAAGAGCAGCTGTAGTTACAGCAATTGAAATAAATTTTCTGCGGGAATAAAGCTGCCGTCACATTCTCTTGCTGAAACGTCATCACTTCTGAAGTCAGGTTTGGGAATTTAGATATAAACAAATTTTTTTAAGAATATGTTACAATAGTGAAAGCTATTGTGAATGTTTCTGCAATATTCGTAGTATTTGTGCACAATTAAATGTAAAAAAATATCAAAACCGACCGTTTTAGAAAAATGAACGGATTCTGTTTATTTTATTAACCGTTTCATCAAATTTATGGCATAAACGACGATTGTATAATCTACAATACTGTGTTGTGCCACAAACATTTTATACTTTCCCATTATAATCCTGTCTCCTTTCACGAAACATTTATGAGAGCGAGCAAGTATCAAGTGGGCAAATTTAAGGTTAGAAAATAAATCGTCTGTCAAGCGTTTAAATGTCAAGAGCGGAGCTGTCATCCTTTCACATTAATTTAGTAAAAAGTTGTGAAATTTTAAGCATGGAATGTTACACTTTTGAGCAAGGAATTTTAGTTATGAAAATTTACTATCAAAATGGTGAAAATTTCACTGTATCACCTTGTAAAATTCGTGCAGATTTTTCTCGTAATCAGGTTCATTAGGGGACTGCAATTATTAGCAGTCTATTCAGATTAGATTATAAGTCTATAGCAGATTAGAAATTTTATTGCCAAGTTCCAGAATGACGGCATTGCTGTTAACAATAGACCAAAACAATAAACTTGTAGAATGCGTAGTGATGCAGCCATAGCTGCTATACAGCAAAGTCTTGATAATAAGCCTGGAATATCACTTGTCGACATTCGCAATAATTGGGCGTGTCTCTAGATACACTTTGAACAATATTTTGCTTAAAGATCTTCACACTTAAAAAGTTCAACTCGTTCAAAAATTAAAGCCAGCAGATTATCGTTTGCGTCGAACGTTAATGAATTGGCTCGTTGAAAAATTGAACGAAAATAATGGATATTTCAACAAAACCATTTTTAGTGATGAGGCTCATTTTCAATTAGGCGGTTATATAAACAAATGAGATTGTTACATATGCGGTTCACAAAATTTACAAACAGTTCTCGAAAAACTATTATATTCCAAGAAAGTGATTGTATGGTGCATTTTATGGTCAGGCGGCATCATCCACCCGTAATTTTTCGGAAATGATTCATAAATTACGGTTTTATAGATTTATAGTTTTGTAAGAGACCCGTAATTTTTCGGAAATGATGCAAGGAACTGCCGTCACCTTGAATTCTACCAAACGATGATAAACAATTTTTGTGCCCACAATTTGCTAATATTGACATCAGTAACCTTGCCTTTAGCAAGACAGCGCCACAAGCCATACAGCTCCTAAATGGATTTAAGTATTGCATGAGAAATTCGCATAAATTTGCGATTTGGCAATATCAATTGTTGGCCATTGTTCGTGTAATTTACCGCCGTTTGATAGATCAGGTTTATGTGAATAATCCACAAACAGCTGACGCACTAAAAGATGAAATTCGGCGCTGCAGTGACAAGATAAGGGAAGTCTTGTTGCAAATGGTGCTTCTTAATTTTGTGAAAGGAGCGAATGACTACCGAAGCCTTGTTAAAAATGTCCTTCAAAGTTCTGTGAATGGAGCGAATGCCCGTCAACGTGTTACAAGTGGACATTTTGGACATATTAATAAGATAAAGGAAGCCTTGTTGCAAATGGTGTTGTGTT
Organism: Trichopoda pennipes; assembly: GCA_030448955.1. Lineage (NCBI taxonomy): Eukaryota > Metazoa > Arthropoda > Insecta > Diptera > Tachinidae > Trichopoda > Trichopoda pennipes. Next base: position 6,810,360 of record JASKUP010000175.1, read on the forward strand.
AGAAGTAGACATTTTTCCTACCTTGTATTCCAGTATTTGATAATATATTTCTAGTTTACATTGGCCATAAAAGTGCCCTGTAGGTTAGTAGGTAGTGTACTTGCTTATCAGTTTGGGGGGTTGCGAGTTCGATTCCCAACAAAGACCTTGGCAGTTTTCACTACAAAAAATAAAAGTTGACTGTTGGTGGGGCTGTTCAGTGATAAAGGCATAATCAATGGTTGCTGTGCTGTCTTATACCGCAGTTAATTTCCGATAACATGGAGCTTCTAGAAATGAAAGCAGCTCCGATAGGCTAGCAGGTTGTGTACTTAGCCTACCAACTTAGGCATGGTTGTTTTCACTACAAAAAAAAAAGACCTTGAAGGCTATGTTTAACTATCCTTCTACTTTCACCACCTGTCATATCTCTATCCGTTTCCTAAAAGAATGTAGAACTAATGTGACTAAAAAGGCATTAATGCCTGAAGTGCTTAAAAAAATGGTGGTTAAAAGCAAGTGTGTGGTTTAAGCCAATTTGTTTCCTAACCTCAAATTTATTCACCCTTTACATTTAAACTCTGAGGGTGGCAAATATTTTTCGTTAGTGAGAAGTGAGAAAGAAAGCGAACTGAAGCTGTCGAAATATTCTTTTACTTAAGTTCATTGTAAAAAAGTTTAAGCTTGAAAAATAAACAGCTTTCAAAGATTCGAGAATCTTTCACAAATTTTAGAAACTTTTTACAAACAATTCTAAGATTTGGGAGAGGAGAGGCAAACTGAACACCAATTTTTTGTTGAAAAAAAATTAACATTTTTACAATTTTACCTCCAACTTTCATCTGGTTGCCATATGTTTTTTTCTGTTTTTTTTTGTTTAAACGGATGTCTCCTTTCTTTGTTTTCCACTAAAAATTAGAAGAAAAAAGAAAAACGACACTTAAAACTGTTAGACTATCATTGTGTCGTCTCTGCAGACATTTACAGTGGTGTGTTTTTATTTTTGTTGTTTTTTTTTTTTGCTTAAATTTTATTTTTAAGAGCAACAAACATATAATTCTATGCCAGTATCTAGCCAAATGATAGACATGTGTCATTTTTATGTTACTATCAACATAAGTTATTGTTGTCTAGTTAAAACGACATTCAAAAAGGTGCACATGTGTTTCTAGGCACAGTTTGCCATAACAGGCAACAAACAACACAAAAAGAAGGAGAGACGACTATGAGATGGTTGCTTACTTATTAGAATTACAAATTTTCTTTTAATAATAAAACAAAACGAGGAAGTTAAGAAACATACATACATTTGTACATACACACACACACACACATGTATATAAGCATACATGCATGTAATAAAAAAATTTACATAAAATTTCCTGTGTTTTTTAAACACAATTGTAACAAGGAATTTAAGGTCAGTGAAACAAGCCGTCGCTATAGGATTATAGTTTTTTTTTTTGCAATGCCGCCGCCGGCTTTTATTACAGCTTTAAAAGCCTGTTTACAAAACAGTTCCTGATTTATGGGATTTTTATATAGATTTTTTAATAGAGGCAAACTGTAAGTTCAGGAAATTATTCCTCTAAAGCTTTTGCTTTTTTTGTCAATTTTGTTAGTAGAGTCCTTGATAGAGGAATAATATTTTATTTTGTTCCTAAATTTCTATATGATGTGAATCTTTTTGTTGAAGCAGGCATTCGAAAGATTTTATCCTTCAAAAAAAAATTTCCCTAAATCTTATGTTTACTCGTTTTATTCCTTTCGGTGAAAACCATCGTTACTGGCTGTATGTTTGGCACCATCGGCAGGCGCTTTCGATGTGATGACATCATTATCAAGCCGCTTTTTATTTAAAGAGTCCGCCAAAGAACTTTTTTGTTTTGAACGAAGCTGTCGAACATGGTTTGGTGTTCGCACAGTTTGTTTCGAGCCTGACGACTCAAATTTAACGACCAAATTCTTAAAAGCGATTTCAGAACGACGATTATGTTGTCCAAAAATATTACGAATTTTACGAAATGCAACCTTAACAGAATCACCATATTCATAGTGGATTTTAATTATTTTAATAAGATTTTCGTGCGAAATTGAATTCTTTGTGACAATTTCCAATGCATCTACTACGAAAAGGTAAAAAAGTTGAATGTCAAAACTATCATGTTGTTGGTGTAACAACAAACTTCTTGTTGAAACAACCGAGATTTTAATATGCTTCTGTTAATTTTGCCGACAAGTGAACTGTGATCAACTTACTGCAAGCGGAATAAATAAAAGCGCCCTTTTTAAAGGCTTTTCAAAGTTTGTAATTAAAATTTCAAATAAATAAATTGGTTGTCGGCTACAACAGCGCTTAAGTTTAAATAAAGGTGTTAAAATTTCCTTTTTGATTTTAATATCTTTTTCTATTTTGGAAGGTTTTGGATTTGTTGTTATTCTTAAGCAGTTGACATCAATCGTGTTTTTTTTCTTCTTATTTTTGCTAACAATTTGCAACTATTGTTTCTTTTTATTGCTTTTCTAAGCTGTTTGTTTCCTTTTCTTAGTTTCTCATGTTTCATATTTTTAACTACGTTGTTAAAAAAACTAATTTAAAAATGGCCGTCTGTGTTCAATAGCTAATAAACTTTTTTTTTTAGCAATAAAACTTTTTTAAAGTATACTTTTTAATTATAACCTGGAGTTTTTACGATCGTTTAATGTTACTGACATTTAACATGTCATTTACTTCAAAAAATAAAAGAGAATACAAGAAAAAGTTAACGTATATTTACAATACAGGGATGGTAAATAGAATTTTTAAAAATTTTTGTCGGCCATTTTGATGAAAATATATAACTAAGAAATTTATTATAACTTTTATTAATAATAATAATAATATTCAAAACTTTAAAACCACTGAAACAACTCAAACGAAAGATATCCTCAGACACTTATCGGCAAATAATAAAAGACGGAAATATTAAATTATCCCCGCATAAATTGCCATGTGGCTCAGAAATTTACCTGCATAAATAGATACGACCCTTATGTGTGAATAAATTTACGTCAGTAACTAGCTGTGTAAGCCATAACCTGACGATGGGTCATACCATTCTGGATGAAATGTATCGTCATCCTCGCCCTAGAAGGCTTTCAGATACGCATATTCTCCAGTCACTCCTAGTTGCAACTTCAAAAGGCCGAAACAGGCCGCAGCCTTCACTCCTTGCTGAAGAGTTGGAGACTATCCAACTACTGGTCAAGAACGCATGAAGCTTAATACAATGAAGAACACGACGGCATTCATGCTCACTGGACCTGGACCATTCATCGTGCTCATTGTGAATGATCCGAGCCACACAACTCAAACGAGGACTTCGAAACACACAGCCACCACGATACTCCCGAAGGGCCGACCTCAATAATCAGTCAGAAAGCAGCTTAAAGGCTAAAAAGACAAATAGTTGAACTCTGGGACTTTACTGATTCCCGTTGAAATATAGTGAAATTGTCCAGTTAACTCAATGTGCCCCCGGGGGGAGGGGCGGAATACGCCCCTAATGCAAGAACTGACCTAATACAAACTCTCCAGTACTATGTAAAATGCGGATTGATAATGATGTTATCGCATCGAAAGCGCTCGCCGATCGTACAAAACTTACAGCCAGTAACGACGGTTATAAACGAAAGAGATGAGCGGAACAAATACAAAGAACTAAAAATGCATATGGCAGATAAAATTAAATCTTTCTGAGTTTGTAAAAAAAATGTTTGAAGAAAACAAGCAAAATTTAATAAAATTTGTACATTCCTCATAATTCATATAAAAATTTCGATTGCAAAATGGGGTCGCTAATTAAAAAACATTTATGTTTTTTAAAATTTTGTCAGCTTTCAACTTTATTTTATTTAATATAAATTGTCGCTAGGATCACTATTTTCCTGAACAGTTGCTCTGTAATTCAAATTGAAAGTCAAAAATTTTGAATTTTTCTAGATGATGGACTATATTATGAAAGTGTTGCCTGGTCTAAGAAAACAATAGATTCTATAAAATCACTATTTTCTCTAAATTGAACACTTAAAGCAGCCAGATGGCAACTAAAGTCAAATGCTTTTCATCACAAAATATTACAGATACCCAAAATACCCAGATACCGGCATAGAGATTATCACAAACTTTATAATATAAAGCTGTAGTAAAGACTAAAGCTGCTTTGTGTGCAAAGTTTCTCATTTGAGTTATAGAAACGCGATGCTGGCTCAAGTCACATAAGTAAATTTAAGGAGTTACATGAAAATAACGAAGCTAATGTGTTCATGACAAGAATTAAATCTAATCTAAACTGTAGATGGCAGCACAGTTTTATATGTAAAATAATGAAGGTCTGTATAACCTCCATATTGTAAAGAAATTGAAGAACTTTTTGCTGGATAAAAAATTTTATAATCTTCTAAAACTGCTAAACTTTTGATGTGTAAATTTTAATATAACAGAGTTAGCCCAATGCGGTTTTGAGATTCCGTATGCAAACTAATAAAGCATTCGCCTATTAATTTAGGTTTTTTATAGAGATATATAACTTTGAAATGACACAAAACGCAGATGAATTATTTAGAATTTTTAGTTTAGAACACGGCTTAAGAATGATGTCATCACATCGAAAGCGCTTGCCGTTTATAACAAACGAACAGCCAGCAAAATTGGAAAGGAATGACAGCAGTATGAATTATTTTAATTGACAAGAAATTTATTTCTTGCGAAAGACAATGTCCTGGCATTATAATTTAAATACGACTTTCGGTATATAAGAGCTATGGCTGGCTCGGACGTAATGAAATCTGAAGGTGCAATTTTCGATGAATTTTTTGCAAATATTTGTGGGCATAAATCAGTACTAACGCTCAACGCGTTGTCTTCCAAGCGGTCTATCATTACGGGCTTATGGGCGTAGACTAAAAACTTCATAAATCTTCTCAGAAAATAGTTTAGCGGAGTAAAGTCGCCCGATCTTGAAGAGCAATAAAAAACTCAAAATTAATGATGTAGATATTGAAAAAGTGGATAAAATAAAATATCTGGGTTTTTATATAGACAAAGAACTAAATTTTAAGGAACATTTAGAATATATGTGCAAAAAGATTGGAAAAAAGATAGGATTTTTAAAGCGGATAAGGAACAAAGTGTCATTTATTACGGCGATAAACATTTATAATACGACTATAAAGCAACATTTCGAGTACGGGTCGACTATAATATATACATGTTGCACAGACGGTCAAATAAATAGGTTAAAAAAACTACAAAATAAGGCAATGAGGTCCATTCTGAAATTAAATCGATTTGCATCAATAAGAGGCATGTTGGAGACATTAAGATGGATGAGTATAAGCCAAAGATTAGAATTCAACACGATAATTTTTATAAAGAAGATGGACATGGGAGAAGCCCCAGAGTATTTAATGGAGCAAATAAGATATGTTAAGGATGTTCAACCATATAATCTGCGAAATAATCGGAACTTTAGAATGAAGCGAGCGGATAATAACGATACACAACGATCACTATTTTACAAGGGACTGAGAGTATACAACACGATGCCGGATGGTATAAAAAATGAGACAAACTATAATATTTGTAGAAGAAAAGTTGTTGATTTCATAAAAAAATGTTAATACAAAGTAGAGCTTTGGAAAATGTAATTAAATGTAAATTAAATGAAATGTAATAGGAAAAGTATTTAAAATACTACTAATAATAAAATAAAAAAAAAAAAAAAAAAAAAAAAAAAAAAACCACTTTACGTATCCGGAGCTATGTGGTTACCAAACGTTTCCCTTAATAAGTCAATTGCTGCATGAGCCATAGCTCGGTTACATAGTTGTTTAAAAGATGAACGAAAAAGTTAGTGTTCGTAGCTCTGGGGCTCAGACTGTAACGTTCTCATCAGTAACGTGTTTAGAAAAGTATAGACCAATGACTCTACCAACCCATCAGTCATAACAAACAGTTAGTTTTTCCGAATATAACGGGTCTCCACATGCACTTGAGGATTATTATCACTTGAAATACGACAGTTTTGCTTATTGGTATATCCATTCCAACAAAAGTGGACTTTGTCACTGAACAAAATTTGCTTTTGAAAATCGGGGTCAGGGCTCAATTTGCCCAATTTGAAAACATAATAGAAGGTCTCTCTATTCATTTTGAAATGTTAAAGCAAACAGTTGACAAAATGGCTGCCAGTTAAAACAGTGCTGCCAGCTTAACGTTCTATAGTTCTATTAAAAAATATCCGATACAAGTACAATGCCTTTCCAGCTGCCTCAGGAGTCTGTTTTGAATAGTACAAGCTGAGAAGAAGCTTACGAATGTTAATTCGGTACCCACTAATCAATACGTTTTCTACCTGTATCCTTTCACATATTCTACAAGCTTTGAAAGGCAGTATAGGATAATTTAAATCTTATCATTTGTAAAGGACTTAATAACTATAAGAATATTGCGCTGTAATATATTTTGAAAATATCTGCTCGATAACTAATAAAAAACTATTAAAAAATTCTTCTTTTTTTCAGATAAGTAGCATTTCAGGCAACAATGCCTATTTAGTCAAGTACCATGCTACATTCTTTAGGAAAGGGATAGAAAAGAGATGAAACAGATGGTGAAAGTAGAAGGATAGTCGGAAATTAACTGTCGTATAAGATAGCACAGCGACCAGTGAACATGCCCCACCAGCAGCCAATTTTTATTTTTTGTAATAAAAAAAAAACCAAGGTCTTTTTTTGGGAATCGAACCCACAACCCCCAGACTGACAATCTAGTATACTACCTACTAGCCTACAGGGGCTTCTATAGAGTAGTAGACTAACCTTTAGATTTCTGTAAAATTCGTTTGAAATAACACAAACAGCAAAAATGCTTCAATGATACACAACGAGTCATTGTTGTAGCGTTAAATTATGCAATTTTGAAATATACTAAATTCACCATCCCTGGCATAGGCAGGCCTGAAAAACAATATGTTTTAATAATTACAAAAACATAAAAGTAAAATGAATATAATATTTTTCATAGAAAAAAAATGACAAACTACACATGAGTGGAGTATTAAAATTGTTATTCGACTGAAGAGTTATTGACTACTAAAAAAAAAATCGTATAATTTTTTAAATAACGAAATTTGTTATTTCAGACTATTGCTTTTAAAGCATCTTAGAACAAGAAGCATACATATGTACATATGTGGTTTGCATGCTGCAAGAGTACACTGATATTAAATTTTTTTACAAATAAACTCTTCTTTAGAAAGTGTAAAACAAAAGTGAAAAAGTGCAACATTCGAAATAATCACACGAACTATTTTGGTTTTGAACAAGTTCATTGATTGCTGATGATGGGTGAAACAAGTAAATTACTTGGCAGCCTTTAATTTTAGTTTTTTTTCTCTGGACTCTTTAATTTCGTGTGTAATAAAACGGCAGAAACAACAAGAACAACGTCATCAATAATAAACAGAAAGAAACAATTTTAAACTACAACTACAACAATTACTTCCCTTTACAATACTGTGTTTTTAGTTATTTTTCCACACAGTTAATGCACTGAGAAAAATATTTAATTTTTTTTCGTTTGTTTATTTGGTTGTTTGTTTTTTGCATTTCAACACTCCTTTAACCATTTTATTCGTTCAAAAGGGATCTGCTGCTGTGTATGAAAAGACTTAAAAATCTAGTTCTTGTTATAAATATTTATTTCCCTTATGCTGCTTTATATTTTTTTTTAGCTCCAATTTGACTGTGTAGCGATGACGTTTAATGTTGTTGTATTTTTATATTGGCTTGTTGTTGTGCTGATATTCAACTTGGTGCGCTCACATACAGATATGGCTGGAAGCTAAAATTGTATCAAGTAACTTAAATGCATTCAAAACTCATGCTGTTTACTAAAACAACAAATACAACAACAACATTTGTTGTTTTTGTTAAACTGAAAATTATATACTAAAAAATAGTCTTGCCGCAGTCTGTACTGTTGAATGTATTAAGAGTACAGCGAATTATTGGATTAGGGAACAATTGTTTAAGGTCTGGCAACAAACTTGTTGTTATGTTTATGAAATGTAATTTAACCGGAGTTAAGGTCTGTCTTCTGTAGAAGACAGGTTTTTCTGCTAACTCTTTATTTGGATAAAGATGAAGAGGCTTAGCCTTCTTATTCTGGTAAAGGCGAACTATTGCTGCTACCTCTTTATTTGGATTAAGACATGAGGTCACAGTAGAATAGAGGCCAGAAGTAGAATAGAAACTAGTTGGCTCTTAGTCTTCTTATTCCGGTGAAGGCGAAGTGTTGCTGCTACCTCTTTATCTAGCTAAAGACGAAGAACCCTTAATATTCGTAGAATAGAAACTTTTTGCCTCTTAGCCTTCTTATTCTGGTGAAGGTAAAGTATTGATGCTACCTGTCTGTTTGGATAAAGACGAAGAAGCCTCAATATTCGTAGAATACAAACTTTATGCCTCTTAGCCTTCTTATTCTGGTGAAGGTGAAGTATTGCTGCTACCTCTCTGTTTGGATAAAGACGAAGAAAGCTTAATATTCGTAAAATAGAAACTTTTTGCCCCTTAGCCTTCTTATTCCAGTGAAGGCGAAGTATTGCTGCTACCTCTCTGTTTGGATAAAGACGAAGAAGCCTTAATATTCGTAGAATAGAAACTTTTTGCCTCTTAGCCTTCTTATTCCGGTGAAGGTGAAGTATTGCTGCTACCTCTCTGTTTGGATAAAGACGAAGAAGCTTTAATATTCGTAGAATAGAAACTTTTTGCCTCTTAGCCTTCTTATTCCGGTGAAGGCGAAGTATTGCTGCTACCTCTCTGTTTAGATAAAGACGAAGAAGCCTTAATATTCGTAGAATAGAAACTTTTTGCCTCTTAGCCTTCTTATTCTGGTGAAGGTAAAGTATTGATGCTACCTGTCTGTTTGGATAAAGACGAAGAAGCCTCAATATTCGTAGAATACAAACTTTATGCCTTTTAGCCTTCTTATTCTGGTGAAAATTAGGATAAAGACGAAGAAGCCTCAATATTAGAAGGATACATATTTTGCATCTTAGTCTTGTACTTCTCGTAAAATCGAGTTATTGTTGATATATCTTTTATATATCTATTTTTTGTCTAGTTCTACTATTATCAACTGTTTAAATGTTTGTTTGAACTTCAAAGTGCAATTGTTTCCAGTTTAAGAACTTAAAAAAACAAGGTGCTGATGCCACTTATATTAAGTTTTCTAACCCAACTAAAGTCTTTTGTCATTTGCTGGCGATAAAAATCCAAACAACTTAATACCAACTAAAGTATCTTGAAAATTCATTATTATAGAAAGTTATTGACTCTAAAAAAACCTTCCTACAAAATTGGTGGTGATCAAAATTCATTGATTGACGATGCTCTGATTTTACCTTGATGTGGCCTCAGAGTGATTTTAATATATTTACCATTAATGCAATCTGCCTTGTCATATTTTTCTCTGACTTTTGCTCTTTGGGTATCTAGATCATGTATAAAACTTTAGCTGGGAACCTTAATGCTCTTTTCACGAGACTCTAACTAATTAAGGAAATGCCGTTTCTTGGAAATGCTAGCTTCTGTGATACTAGTGTATGCATTATTATCATTGAGAGAACAAGAAATAGCTGTTCTTCGGGACTAAAATCATTTCTGTTCTATAGGTTTCGCCAAATAACTTATTTTTTTAAATGCTATAAACAAAACTAGACAGCTTTGGCTGTGTGGCACGTAGCGCCATCCTGTTGAAACCGAATGTTGCCAATATCTCCCTCTTCAATTTTTGTGAGCAAAAATTCGTTCAATATGGCCCGATAACGATCGCCATTCCTGGAAAACTAAAATCCGCACCAAACAGTGACTCGTTTTGGGTGCGTCGGCTTTTCAATGTATGCGTGCGGATTTTCTGTGCCCGAAATGCGACAATTTTCTTTGTTTACATACCCGCCCGTTCAGCGGAAGGATAAAACTAATTATCTGTCAAATCAAACATGAGCTAAGTGTTACCATTCAAGAAATATGCACTAATTGAAAAAAAAACGTTAGATGGCGGACCCTTTAAATATATCGCAATGCTAAAATTCTTAGAAACAAAAAGAGAAATGATCCTCACCGCTCAGGAACCTCTGGGAGAAGTTCATGCTATTTAATGTAGTTATCGAAACGCTTGAAATTTTGAGGTTTTTTATTTATCACAGGTTTCGTACGTAATAATTTTTTTTTGCAAACTCTGGCTTATGAAGGTTTCAGATAGTTTTAAGGCAGCATGAATTATAATCATCTTTTAGTTTCTGGCTCAAATTCCGGGCTCTGCTAGATTGTTTATATTAGTAAAATGAGAAACATTTTGTTGCGCTTTAAAACGTTTGGAGTTTTTTTCGAGCAGTAAGAACGTCCATTATTTGCCTGACTCACAAATTAGGCAAATAATTATGCTAAATAGAGAAACTACAACTACAAAATAAGGCAGGTGATATATTGCTTTCACAGCTCAAAGGCATTACCCACTATCAAAAAGAACACACACACACACTCTTATAAAACAGTACGCTATCTTAATATACTGGTTCAAATAAAACAACACAACCATTAGAACTTTAGAACGTTAAAGTTCAGTAAAAAGTTTAATAAAGTTCGCTAGAAAAATGTCAATACACTATTTTAATGTTTGTGCTTATAAGCCAAGAAATTATTTTAATGATTTAGAAGGCATGAATTTTGGTTTAAATTAATTTTTGCTTGAGCTTGAGTTGCTATATAATTCCCTTTAGTCATTTTAATTTTTACACTCGACTTTAATTAAGCTCAATTTAATCAAACTTATTTGCTTTTCGAAAAAAAACCTCCGTGAGTTGTGCTTTCAGTTCTAAGAAAGAATCAGAAACCTCTTCAGTATATCGAACACTACGAACTTTGACTGATCATAAACTGCTAAGTTTGAAGATATTTAAGGATTCGTAAATATGTTACGAAGTAAATTTATAAATTATGTCACGAATGCGTCATGCTTAAGTTATAAAGGAGAATAATTAAGCAATAAAGTAAACTGCTGGGTATGCTTACTGCGTGGCTTGCTAAGAAAACTTATGCACGCAAGACAACAACAAATTTCTGAATACAAACTGCGTAGAAATTTTATACATGCAAAACAACAACAATTATTTATGCTGTTTAGTAACTACGTACTTTTCTAAGAAAACTTATGCACACAAGCCAACAACAACAACTATCCTAAAATAAATTCCAGAAAGAAACTTTACTAGCATAAAAACAAAAACAAAAATACACACAGACATACATAGACGCCTATACATTGAATGGACAACATACAACAGCAAAATGTGATATAGAGGGAGTAGAAGATTCTTAATTTTTCTAGATTTCTAGTGGACAAATGTAAAAAGGCAGCATCTGAGTGGATAGTTGGTTAGTTGAAAAAAAAACCTCGTGAAGTAAAGACGTGTATCTTAAGTAAATTGTTATGTAGTGTCAACTTTGGGTGTAGTTAAAGTAAATAATCTTGTAATTATTTTAAAAAGCTGTAAAATCTAATGTTATTTATTTTGCAGTAAAGAACTCATAACGAAACATTTATAAAAGGTATAAACGTTACAACTGGTGTCGGAAGTGGGATTGCAAAGAAAATAAACCAACTACAATGAAGTTGGCAGAACCGAAAGTTGAGCAGCTAAAGAAGGAGCTGAAGAAGTTGGATTTGCCAACAACGGAAAGTAAGGTGGAATTAAAACGGATGTTTATTGATAAATTCAAGCAGCGTGGCAACGATAGTGGGACATACGAATGTGGAGACAAAGAAGTGGTTGACAGCATACCCAGTAGCTTACTTTATTGCTTAATTATTCTCTTTTAAAACTTAAGCAAGACGCATCCATAACAATACATGTCATAGTCAAAGTAAGTTACGCGAATGAAAAAAAAAAACATTGGAATAAAACTTTTGCCCCTACCCAATATTTTTTTATTGATATAACTAACTAACAACAATATAAAATAAAGTTTTTGTTAACTTTCAAAATCCACACACAGAACAGAACATTAAACAGTCCAGTCCAGTCAGCATAAAAATAAACTCATGCCCAACTGCAACACATCAGTTAAAAAAATAAAATACTCGAAAATTATAGAGTTTCTGATTTGCTGTTAAAACGCCCATTTTGCCTTCAAACCAACAACTACAAATGAATTTAAAAGAAAAAAATATATATATTTTCTATATAAACATATTTTTTATTACAGCTGGCCATAATTCTAATAGTGTTTAAATTACTTGTTGGACATTTAAACCCCGCATGAATATAAAATAAAAATAAAAAATAAAAACTAAAAATTAATATTAATATTACAAACACATAATTTTGTTAACAAGTGTCAACACGTTTGACTTTAATCACAAAAATATGAATGTTTTCAACATAAACAAAGTCGTGTGTGTGTGTATGTACAAATGTTTTATTGTTTTTTGTTTATTTGTTTTTGTTGCATTGGGCAGTCGTTATTAATAATTCTGTGTATGGAATGGTGACACCAAAAAAATATTTATAAAAGAAACTTTGAAAATATTTTTAAGCAGCATTTTTCATAATTAGAAAATAAATGAGAATGTTAAAGTTGTGTTTTCTTTGAAGTAGAAAACAAAAGAAAAATTTAATTATATTTTTAATAAAATTTTAGTCACCGTTTTAATAATTTATAAAAAATATAAAAATTGAATGCTATTAGTAATTTTATTGTTTAAGACTGAAAAGAAAATTCGAAAATCGAATTGTTTGAGCACGCACAGTGCACAGTGCTTTCCCTTATGTGGATAAACTAAAAAAAAATTAAGGTCTTCAAAATTTGTTTCCTGTTATTTTTTTAGGAAAGATCGACATTGTTAAAATTTCCGGCCTGTGCTGTTACCGTTCGCAGCCATCAGCTTGTGATCTATCTACCAAAAGTCCCATTTCATTCTGAAATCGCCGTTGAATAAAGTGTTTTCTTTTTAAAACACTTGACTTTTCGTTCTGACTGGCTTTAAAGTTTTAATACCTCTAATTTGTACGATAAGTGGATGAAGTACTTCAACAATCGTAAGGTGTGCGTGATATGATTTACGCCGGTACCTAGCCATAACTCGACGGTGGTCAAACTACTTGGGTGACCCCCTAGGAAGCTGAAATTCATGAGGGCCGTGAAACCACAACCACCACGATACTCCTACCTCAATAATCAGACAGAGAACAGCTTAAAAGCTGAAGAACCAGAAAAGTAACGTCATTCACGCCCTAGGAAGCCAAGAACTAATTCTAGCAACAGGTCTTTTCTAGTTGCAATTTCAGCGGTTCTAAAGCAGGGTTGCAAACCACTACTCCTTGCTGAAGAGCTGGAGACTATCCAACTCCTGGTCCAGAACACATGACTAGCATGCTCACTGGAACCGGATCATTCACCCGTTGTTCTCAGTAAAGGTGAGATGATCCTGGCCCCCATAATCAAATTCATGAGCGGCCGTCGCCTTATAGTAGGAATACGTTTGAATGGATGTATGTGAAAAAGTTTACGGCAACGCCTGGCAGTTTGGCCCTAATCTAACAGTAGTCTTACCAATGGGTGTAGTAGGAAGAAAGCCCACCTGCATTCTAAGACGCATGCCGGCCTTAGTAGCATTTTTCGAGTGTATGGTAGCAGGGCCATGCGCCCACTTCTTGCTGAAGACTTGGAGACTAACCAACCTCTTGTCCTGTTGCAAGCGCAAGCTAGGACGTTAGATATTAAGCCTGCGTTAATATCTCTGCAGAAGCTTTTTAAAAGCAACCGATTAAATTAACAGCCGCGATCTTACTGCTCAATCACTAACCAGAATAAGACCGTATTCCTGCGAGCAACTGATTAGAGTGGTACCAGTGTGTGTCTATAAAATCTTTGGTTGAACTGCGAGAATCCTATGTCATTTCCGGTTTGGGGCTTCCGCTACAGCAGCCTTTTACCTCCGAAAGCACTTATTAAGATGAAGAAGAGATCCGTCTAGACTGTGTGGCACCAGGGGATGTTTGGAAGTATCTAAGGTATTATTATTAGGCGCTAGAATATTAGGTATCAGTTGTTGCTGTTATTGTTGCTTTTGATTTTAAATAGAAATGACAGCCGTCACTGATGGTGGAGCATAACACATTAGAGATAACCGGATTGAGCTAAATAGAACAGGCGGAGCTGGTGTGGTGCGGCTAAAATTGTAGGAAAAGTGATTGGGAAAAGCCTTTGCTCTGGTATCACCTGCAAATTGTTAGTAGACGTTATTGTAACTGAGTAGAAGATATACTTAGAGTGATCGTATCAGCTTCATTAACAGTGGGATATAGTAAATTTCAAACTTTAAAGGTTTCATCAAAGTGTCCTAACTCTTAAAGCTTTTCGCTTTGCTGTAATTTATTGGATGAATAGGAAAATTTTAATTCAATTTTAATTCTGTTTCATCGTTGCCATTAGTTGTAATATGACAGTTGCCAGTTCACTATGTATAAGACATTCCTTAGCACCAAAAACAAGCTGACCTTGTTCTGAATGTTTAGTCTTAAAAGCAAATGTTAGCTGAGCTACGCAATCTAATGAACCTCAAACTTTTCTTCTAGCATGTCAGTTGAACAGATTTAGAACAATACTAACGTTTATATAGATTTAGCGTTCTTTTCGCTATAGAGGATCTCAGACGTTCAAGCCTATTTTGTACGCTAAATCACTGTGGGTTTCTAAAGATACTGATAAAGATAATCACTAATGTCAATACTTTACATAAGGAAGGAGTATCATTGGATATAGTTATTATGCGATTGTCCACGGACGGGACCTTTAGTTTCTTAACACCTACTGAACAATTAACGCCAACTGCAGGGAACATAAGAAAAAATACTCATAAAGTTACAAAAAGCTATACAGGGGCCAAACTAATAAGTGTGTCACTAGATAAAGTATAATGTACAGCCGCAATTATTATACTACCCAACCGTCCCTTTATTTTTAAACTAACCGTCCCTAATTGAAAAATTGTTAAAGTTGTTGTTGTTGAAAATTGTAATTCAAATAAAAATAAACAAAATTGCATTTTTATTAACTACGAGTGCAATTAAAAGATTGTTTAATTTATAATTAAATATTTTTTGTTATAAAACATTTCTTACCATTTTTTCCATTTTTTTACTGTCGCTGTATAATTTTATTACTCCACTAAATATTTGCAAATTTTAATCACATCAGTTTGTTTAAAAACGAGCTGTAGAGATAAAAGAAAAATAAAACAAAATGTTATGATTAAAATAAATATTTGCTTGAGAATAGTGCAAACAACTGAAACTTAATTAATATTTAATCTAATAAACAAATGTCGTAAATTTGTTTTTAAACTTCGTAAAGTCGAAATAAAGGGTGTTTTTTTATTAAGGTATAAAACTTTGAAATGCAATAAAACAAGGATAAATTTTTTAAATTGGCATGAAATTTTCTTTATTCAAAAGATAATCTTCTCGCATTATAATTTAAATATGATTTATATGCCAGAGCATATAACCGACATGGCTGGCTCTAATATTCTAGTCTGATCTGGAGATAACGTTTTTAATGACTTTTTCCAACATTTATATCGTCAATAACGCGACAAATGATGTACTTTAAATTGTCAATCGATTCGGGCTTTTTAGCGTAAATTATTGCTCCACATATCCCCACAGAAAGTAGTCTAGCGAAATTAAATAGCACTATTTTGAGGGCCAATTCACGGGCCCAAAACGTAATAACACCTTCAATAAATCACAATTGTGGCATGAGCTGTGTGATATGTTCATGATCACGACTTCCAAATATTAACTGTAAAGACTAATTTTTACCAAAATGGCGGTAAAACATAATGGTCCTTCCCAGCGGAGATCCTGCTGTTGTACTTTTTATTCCCAACAATAAATAATTAATACTCGCATCATTATATAATTTATTTATAAATAGTTTTGTCTAAATATTTGTACGAAGATGATTTACTAAGTTTTAACAAAAAATAATTATCAGTGAAAAAGTAAACGAAACGACCCACAGTGCATTTTAAAAACTGCCTAGTGTTCTAAGAAATTTTATATACACAAGGCAACAACAACATTCTTATAAAAAATTCTACGAAATAAGATAAACAACAGAAAATAAAACTGAATAATAATAATAACAACAATATGGGGTGATATTAAAATAGAATATTGCTGTATGCGCGAGAACCGCTTAAATCAACTAAGCACAGTTGAGTCAACTGTGTTACCATATTGTTTATTTTGTGTGTATTGAAAGGTAATGAATCGTTTAGCTTAATTTAAAACTCTAAAGTATTGTGTTATTATTTGACCTTGTTATTATTTATATATTAAAATATTTAATTAAATAAAATTTAGTAATTCCATTATACAAACGAACCGGTTACTTTTTGAAGTAGTCATTGGCATACTGAAATTCGTAAGCAGAAACTAAATGCCATTACAAAAAAATATTTTATATATTAAAATATTTTTACGATGCTGACTTATTAAGTTTTAAAAGAAAATAATTATCGGTAAAAAACTCAACGAAATGACCCAATGTGCATGTCACAAACTGCCTAGTTTTCTAAGAAATATTATACAAACAAAGCAAGAACAATAAGGTTATAAGAAATTCTACCAAATAAGATAAACAACAGAAAACAACTAACACAAAACAAAACACACAGCCAAGCAGGCGCCTAAACTGAATGATAATAACAACAACAATATGGAGTGATGCTTAAGGAGAATATTCTTGCAGTCTTGCACTAAGTAGACAGTTTGGAGGGTTAATCTTTCGAAATTAATAATTATCAAATACCTATTATTATTATTATTAAATGAAATTAACAGTCTTTATTCAACAATAACCAAAGTTGACAGAAAATGATAATAATGGCGTGGGGCTCAAGAATGGACCGTTCAGTATTAGCCAAGAATCGAAAATCATTTAGTGAATACGGGGGCTGAAGAGCGGACTTAAAATAACCCTTGGACTTTAGCATAGCCTGCACTATCACATTCTACACTTATAAATCTAAAATATCTAAAGAAAGTGTGTGTTAAGGAAAACCCAACATTTCCTTAACAATAAAATACAGTAACAATAGTTAAGGAGATTTTTTGTCATAACGTAGGAATTGAAGCTAGTCGATTGTGTGCTTTTCTATTTTTATTTCACGGCCAGGTCAATGTGCAGATTTTCTTAAAACTATTTTTTAGATAACTTTCTTCACAGTTATTGAAGTAAAGTCAATATTCTTTTTTCTTTTATCAATTTTCCGCTGTAGCGTACTTAAACTTAATGGTCATTAGTGTTATTTATTAATCAACCTGCATTCTTGTAGTTCTCTTTATATATTATTCGAATATTTAATTAGCAAAATTTTGCTTTATTGGCAAATTTATTTATTATTGCATTAATAAAAGTTGTTTTTATGTTATTTTCTAAAATATTTTCTTTTGTTTTATTTGTAGGCTTTTTCTTTAGCAATATAACAGTTTAACAGCCATTATAACAGCTAATTGGCAATATCAATCATTTACACATTCTTTGGGATTATTTAATTTCTCTGACGTCTCCTCAATTCCCTACTAAATCTTGCCGGGCATTATTATTAAATAAATATTTTCATAAGTACATTGTATGTATTTATATACATACATACATGTAAGTATGTATGTACATACATATGTAGTAAATCTATTGCAAGACATTAATTACAGGAATTAGCTGGCATCTCTTGCCGAACCTCTCTTTATTTAACTACTTTTAATAGCACAAGGAAATAACAGTTAAACACACAATACATACATACATAGATACACTTGTATATATACTTTTGTCTTAAGCTTACTTTTAATTTTACAAAATACTTGCTCTCCTCCGCTCTTTTTCCACAACAATGCTATAACGGTTTTTCATAATCTAGAGAGGTTAAGTTCAAATGCGTGTGTACATGTGTAAGTGTAAGCATGAATTATAAATGCAAGAAAAAATAACAAAACATAGTTTGAGTGGGTGGTTTAAATTGTTTGTATTCAAAATCATCTCTCTTTTACACTAACGGTTCTATTAAGAAACAAATAAAGGAGTACTGAGGAGCCGAGAGAAGGTGTCGTGTCAATGTTAGTCAAACTTAGTAATAAAAGAGATAAAAATTGAAGAACAAAAATATAACTGTTTGCTGTTGTTTTATTATTATTATTATTTTGATTTAATGTTGCTGTTGTTTTTGTAACTGCCGTTGTAGTATCTTTTTATATTGTATTGCATTTGTTTGTTGTATTTAAGGCGGCATTTTTACTTTTGATTTATTTTTTGTTTTTATAGAGTTTTTGTTGTTGTGTGTTTTTCTTCTATCATTTAATTTTATAGACCGTGTAACGTTTTGCGCTCTTAGAATTTAATATACGAGCATAAACAAATATATTATGGGGGGAGGTGGTAATTTTTAGTAATGAAAAAATTAAAAAGAAAAGAATTTAAATAAATAGATACACTGGTGGTCAAATCTAGGGCAACTAAGCTAACTTTGGTTTGTTTATATTACTGAGATGGATTTATATAAAAATACATAAAAATATTAATTAAAATAGTAAAGAAAAAATATTAAAAATTATTTATTTATTATAGACTTGATTAACTTAAAGGAAGGCCCCAGAATAGAACTCAATAAAATTATAGAAAAATTACGAAAAGCACAAGAGATCAGAAATAGTAACAGAATTGTCTTTGGATATAAGCGCCAGCCCAGTACGTAAAGAAATCAACTAAAGAAGCCCTCTATACCACGAAAGTATCGATTGGATAGATTTTGCGAAAGTGCACGAAGGTTTCAATTTGTTTATGTTTTCTGAGGAGCTTAATTTAATAAAGGGGTTTTTAACAAGAAGTTTGTTTTCTATAACAAAATAAAACAAAAACTTTTGATTAAGGTGATTAAAATTTTTATTGTTTTACGAAAGAAAAGTTCGACAATTATGAATGAAAAATGATATTTGGCAAATGTCGACCACGCTGACAGATGTTGATTCTTTCATCAAAGTTTTTAATCACTTTTTGGCAAAATGGCGTTTCTATTTCGTTAAACACTTCACGGATTTAGAGTTTTGATGCGGAAATCAATTCGATTGGTTCCGTATAGACTCTGTATTCAACATAATTATGGGATCTGGCAGGCTACTTAACTGCTGATTGTCGTGAAATTATGCGATCGGGAAATTTGTTTTGCAATAAATTGATCGGCTGATTGATTGGCTGAATGATATGTGGCACCGTCCTGTTGCAACTACATATCAGTGATATTCACATTGCATTGATCGTTACCGCATTTTTATCCTCATCTTCCAAAAAAACAAATAAAACAACGTCCCAATCACGCCTCCAGATCACAAACTGCACCATGCAGTGACACGTTAAGCATGAAAAGGCTTCTCAATAATCGCTGCAGAAGTCCAAATGCGCCAATTTCGCTTGGTGACATATCCTGACAAGTGAAAGTGGACTTCATCGAAAAAAATGAAAAAACCAGCCGGTGTCCCTGAATGAATTGAGCGATTCTACGACCGGCTTCAATTCCTGCACCAGTTGAACCTTGTACGGCTTCAAAGTCAAATATTTACGTAAAATTCTCCATGTGGTGGTGTTGGATAATCCCAATTATTGAGAACGGTGAGGATTTCATAAATGTAGATCTTCGGCTTCAACAACGTGGCTTACGGCTGCAATATTTTTAGTTAAACTATTCGTTGGTTTTCGGACATTTTGTATCGAGCCTGTCGACTCAAATTTAACGACCAAATTCTTAATAGCGATCTCAGAAGGACCGAAAATATCACAAATTTTATGAAATGTAACTTTAACCACTTTTATACTGAATTTTAATTATTTTAAATCGATCTTCGTGCGAAATTGAATACATTGTAACAATTGCCAATGCATCTGCTACGAATACGTCAAAAACAAAAAAAAAAAAATGTCAAAACTGTCCGGTGTCTTGTTCAAAAACGCGATATAAAATATATGAAAGCATTAAGAACTTCACTGTAAGAAGATCCAACAATACTCGTCCCAAAGCTGAGTGTTGTAAGGATTCAATTAAGCATGGAGAACGGTTCAGTTATGATATGCAGCTGCTATTCTTTTTCCTGCGTCCTACAATGTCGGATAAATTACAAGGCTGAATAGATTTATTTGCTTTAGCACGAATTTTAAAAAACCACATCACAGAGTTGCTTATATTTCGATCAAGTTAAATTCTGTATAAAGTATTTGATTTTTTCTTTGTATTTTATAAATTAAATTTTAATATTTTTATTTTACACTTAACAAATAGGCCCCGCTTAAAACAGAAAACAATTTTAAGGATTTTTTTTTGTTATATGGGATAATAGTTGCTTTAGTTGTGAACACCAGTGTAACTATATACATACATACATACATATGTATGCATGTAAAAATCTAACGACAATATTTTTTAATTTGCGATTAATTAAAAAAATCTAAGTGACAAATTAGCTTTTTTAGGGGAACAAGAAGAGGGGAAATATAAAAAAAATTAAAAAAAGTTCTTGATAAAAATTAAGATACGAAATTTGTTTTAGTTGAGTTCTAAACTGATTTTTTAATATTAAATAAAACTGCAAAACAGTTTGATATTTTTAATTAAACTTAAAAACAAATTATTATCTTAAGGCCAACTGCGATAATTTTTTAATTTAATCTTGAAAAGGAATTTGAAAACAAAAATTTAAGATTTTTAATTGTAAAACCCGTTCAAAAGTTTTGAATTTTTAAAAATTTGTTTATTATGTTCGAATCAAAAAGCTATAATTAAATTATATGCGGAGAGTTAAAATCTAAAATGAATGTTTTGACGGGTATACTAAATTTTAAATAATAATTGAATTGCAATTGAAGATAACATTACAATTTCGTGCATGTCAACAAAAGATTTTTATCTTAAGGAATTTTGAAAACAAAAAAGATATTTTTTGCAAAAATAAATACAGGGTGTCCGCCAGGTAGGTATACTACTTTGTTTATAAATTTTTATTAAATGAATGGATCTTATATTGATAAATATTTTATTTAATGTCGGCACGGTAGGGAATACAATATCAGATAAATGTCCGCCTCTGTTAGCCTCACAAAAAAGCACATTTTTCATTACATTCTCACATTTTTCATGCGGTATTTCATTAATTTCATCACGAATATTTTGTTTGAGTTGCTCAAGCATTTCTGGTTTGTTTCCACAAACCTGGCTTTTTACATATCCCCACAAAGAGAAATTTGGAGCGGTCAAATTGGGCGACATTGAGAGCCAAGCAACATTACCATTTCTTGAAATAACCTGTTGTGGAGAGAGGTCCCGCAGTAATGCCATTGTAATCCTGTATGCTATGTGGCCTCGACTTGGTGTCACCACATGTTTATCAAGCCGAAAGCATGCAGTTGCAGCGTTAAAAAGTTTTCAATCATATCACGATATCGCTTCCCATACACAGTTACGGTTACCCCGTTTTCATTTTCAAAAACGTAAAGTCCAATGATTCCTCTCTTGACCAAATTGCACACCAGTTTTTTAAAGGTTACTGTTGAATAATTTGAGAGTTTCCTATTCCCCAAAACTGACTATTCTGTGTATTCAAATATGCATTCAAATGAAAATGTGCCTCGCCACTCATTATGATTTTTTCATGAATACCGAGGTTGTCATGAGCGAGCTGTAACATTCTATACGCTGCTGTTTTGTATTTAACTAAAAAAACTTTAAAGAATTTTTGTTTTGAAAATTTATTTACAATTTCGAGTGAAGTTCGCGTGAGCTGAGCCGAAATTTTCGAATAACGAAAATGATAATTTGGACAATTAAAAAAAATTTTAATATCAAATTCTAAAGCTTTTTGGCTTGTGGTGATAAATGCGAAATTAGTTCGAAATTCAAACATATGTGCAAAAAAATTAAAAACTCAAATAAAGTATTTCTAGAAAATTTTTGCTATAAAATTATTAAAACTTCATTAGAATGCATTCAAATTTTACTGATTTTTTGAATTTCGAAAAAGAAACTTAAAATTTATGATAGAAATTTTACAGTATTTTAGTTGCATTAAAATATCCTGCAATCTTTTGTTTAAAAATTCGAAATTTGTGAAAATTGTTATTTTTTGACAAGTGGCGATAAATTCGAAGTTGGTTCGAAATTCGAACTACACATAAGTTAATAATACTTAAAAAAAAGATTTTTTAGAAACTTTTTGTTAATTAAAAATTAATTAAAACTTCCGTTGAATATATTAAAATTTTACTTATTTGTAATTTCGAAACTGTAAAATTCGAAAAAACAAACTTCAAATTTATAACAAAATTACAGTATTCTAATTGCGTTAAGAAAATTATAATCTGTTGTTTGTGAAAATTGCTATTTTTTGACTTCTGGTGATAATTTCGAAATTAGTACGAAATTCGAATTTATATGTAAGAACTCACAAAAGGTATTTCTGGAAACTTTTTGTTATAAAATAATAAAAAATTCAATTTAATGCATTAAAAGTTTACTTGTTTGAAATTTCGAAACTATGAATTTCGATAATAAAACTAAAAATTTATAATAAATTTTACCGTATTATAATTGTTTAAAAAAGCCATAAAATTTCACTTTTGTTTGATAATTTGCAATTTGTTGACTTCGATAAATTCGAAATTAGTTTGAAATTGACACTTATGTGTAAAAAAAAATAATTTGTAGAAACTTTTTGTTATAAAATAATTAAAAAATCACTTTAATTTAATAAAATATTACGAATTTTGAATTTCGAAAAAAACCTCAAAATTATAACAAATTTTACGGTATTCTTATGCTTTCAAAAAAAGTCATACAATTTGAATATTGTTTAATAATTCGAAATTTGCGAAAATTGCAATCTTTTGACTTGTGATGATAACTTCGAAATTGTTCGAAATTCGAACTTATGTGTAAAATACTTAAAAAAGTTGTTTTTAGAAACTTTTTGTTATAAAATAATAAAAAATTTAATTTAATGGATTAAAAGTTTACTTGTTTTGAATATCGAAAATAAAATTTAAAATTTAAAATAAATTTTACAGTATTCTAATTGGATAATTCGAAAATTTGTGAAAATTTAAATTTAAAATTTTTTTAATGTTTATTAAATTTTAATCTTTTCACTCGGTCCCTTAAATTAAAACGATTTATTTTTCTTTTTTTCTCTCAATATTTCGCTTTCCTTTGGAAAGCTTCTTCAGGAAATTATTTTTATATTTTCAAAAACAAAAATTATAACAATTTGAAAAGAAAAAATTTTTGAAAAACATTTGACAAAATATATAAAATTATTTTCTTCATACATACAAACATACAAAAATTAAAAATTTAAAATATTAAAACATACAAAAACAAGGAAACGGAAACTAAATAACAAATTCTTTCTTATGAAATAATTATAACAAATTATGTGTTTTTTGTATTAAGTACCTATAATTCTGCGCTAAATTGTCTGTGTCTGTTTTGAAATTTATTCTCCTTACATTTGGTACATTAACAATTTCTAACATTTCTAACATATAACGTCTCTTGTAGTTTTTTTCTATATCTAATACTGATGTTTCATCAAACTTTGGATAACGATTATATTTCTTACAATGTGAAGATAAGGATGTCTTCTGTGTTGAAATATTCCTATATTTTGGTCACATCTATGACCAGCTAATCTTGTTTTAAGTTTATTCTTTGTTGTCCCAATATAAACTTTGTCACAGTTCACCTGGTCATTTCCTCCACATGGTATCTTGTATACTACATCAGATATTTCCATTTTTCCTATTTTATCCTTCATATTGCTAAATAATCTATTTAATGTGGAAAAATGGAAATATCTGATGTAGTATACAAGATACCATGTGGAGGAAATGACCAGGTGAACTGTGACAAAGTTTATATTGGGACAACAAAGAATAAACTTAAAACAAGATTAGCTGGTCATAGATGTGACCAAAAATATAGGAATATTTCAACACAGAAGACATCCTTATCTTCACATTGTAAGAAATATAATCATTATCCAAAGTTTGATGAAACATCAGTATTAGATATAGAAAAAAACTACAAGAGACGTTATATGTTAGAAATGTTAGAAATTGTTAATGTACCAAATGTAAGGAGAATAAATTTCAAAACAGACACAGACAATTTAGCGCAGAATTATAGGTACTTAATACAAAAAACACATAATTTGTTATAATTATTTCATAAGAAAGAATTTGTTATTTAGTTTCCGTTTCCTTGTTTTTGTATGTTTTAATATTTTAAATTTTTAATTTTTGTATGTTTGTATGTATGAAGAAAATAATTTTATACATTTTGTCAAATGTTTTTCAAAAATTTTTTACTTTTCAAATTGTTATAATTTTTGTTTTTGAAAATATAAAAATAATTTCCTGAAGAAGCTTTTCAAAGGAAAACGAAATATTGAGAGAAAAAAGAAAAATAAATCGTTTTAATTTAAAGGACCGAGTGAAAAGATTAAAATTTAATAAAAATTTAAAAAAAGGTCGAATAAAACTGAAAATAATTTTTTTAATGTTTTAATATTTTCTTGCTTTTCGATATTTTAAAACTGTAGACGGTGATTTAACTTTTGATTTCGAAATGTCTACATTATTAGAATAAGCTCGTCTTATATTTATATTTTTATATTTTTCCGTTTGCGAATATTCGAACATAAGTTGAAGTATTTTTGTTATTCAAGTTGCATGTTTGTCAAATTAGTTGATGAACAAGCTTGAAATAAGACAATAAATATTTTTAGACAGTCAAAAAAAACCGTTTTTATATTTCAAGTCTTTTTCCTACTCTTTAAGAATTTAAAAAATTTTTTTAATTTATTACTTTTATTGTTGTTGTGACTTTTTAAACAGCAAAGAGAAGCCATAAATTAAGTACAAATTAATTTGAAAACCATCTGCGGGTGCTTAATTAGTCATTTATGTTTGTTAAAATATTTATTTAAAAAAACGTTTTTTTTCTCTTAGTTTGGCTTGATGGAGTATTAGTTTGAAAAATAAATACAATAAAATTAACAAACAAAATCTTAAACAAAAAAAAAAAATTAAAAAGAATTTTAAACAGGTTGTTGTTTGTTAAGAGATGACGGACGACAGATTTGAAAAAGTTTATAGAAGACAAGTTGAGAAAACAAAACATTTTGAAATGAATTATTTCTTTATTTTGTATGCTAAAGCTTGATTTTGTCTGGGGTGTTTTATAATAAAATTCTTTGAATTTATTTCAGAGCTGGCTTTCCTAATAAAACGTATTTTCGAAGAAAAAAAAACCACATTAATTTTATGCGACTTTTTCTTTGTTGTTGTTGTCAAGTTGACAGAATTTATTATTCTGTGTTTATCAGACCCACCAAAAGAAACAGGCTTTATTTTTTAAGGTTCGCCTTAAAATGTAATAATTTAAGGAATTATGTTTTAACACATGTGGTGTATTAATTAATATTTATGTTCATTTTTTTTTGTTATAATTATCATTTCTATTTTAAAAATTAATAAATTATGAAAACAATTAAAATACTCATTTAACATTTGTTTGATTTTAAAATATGGTCTTGGGTTTAATTAATTGATAGATTTTATTCAAACCCTTTTCAAAATTTTTTAAAAAATCGATAACTCATAATGTTTGCTTTTTATAATAAAAGTGTCGCTTGCTAACTTAAACCCCCTTGAGCCAGTTAAGGTCTTTATATTACACCTTATAAAATTAAAATATGATTTGTGTTTATAATTTTCAAGGCATTTTGAAAGTTGTTTCTTCTATACGTTCCATTTAATGCATGAAGATTTGTCAAGCTGCCTTCAAATTAAACAAAAATAACTGAAAGAAAAATTTCTTAAATTTTTTATTTAAATAATCAAATCGTTTTGTTTATTTTTAATATGTAAACTGATTGTTTACGTTCGAAAAATTCATAGTCGATATTTGTTTCACTTAATAATTTATAAATTTGTTATGTTTTATTTTGTTTTAAATCTGCATTCTTAAATACAAAATTATGAAAAATAACGCAAATTTGGGCAAAGTTTCTGATTTCGAAAAAAATTATACCAAATACACTTCGAAATTTGTTTCCATCATCTATATAGTACATATTTCCTAATATCGTATTAATTATAAAAACAAAAAATTAATATGTTATTAAAATAATAAAAAATGTCTTATAGTTGCTCAAGTCAAAGTCTTAACAAATTGTGCGAAACCTTTAAAATTTTAAAATAAAATTTAAGACATTTTTAACTTTCCAAAAGCAATAGATAACTGTTATATCGAAAAGTATTTCTACAAAAAACTAAAAAAAAAAATTATCGATAACTTTCGTTCTTCAAACAGTTATCGATATTCGATAAATAAAAGTTATAAGAAAATTTATTTGTGTAGAAAATATTTAATTTCTAATGTATAAAATTTTCCTTCAATAACACTTATAGATAACTCTCTTCTTCTAGTCTTAAGAAAAAGTTATCGATAATTTAATAAATTGCTCGTTTGTTTTTCAGTTCGAAAGGCTTTAAAATTTTAAAATAAAATTCAATGCATTTCAACTATCGAGAAGCCTGATTTCCACAGAAAAAAAAATTATCGATAACCTTTATTCTTTAAACAGTTATCGATAGTCGCTAAATAAAAGTTATAGGCAAATTTATTTGTATAGAAAACTTTATTTTTCTGATGTATAAAATTTTCCTGCAATTACAGTTATAGATAACTTTCTTCTTTCGGTTTTAAGAAAAAGTTATCGATAACTTTTAGTTTAAGAGAATTTGTTTTTGTGAGCAAGTAATTGTTAAATTTAATAATAATTCATTTTCAATCGATAAAAAATGTATTGCCAATAAATATGACCTACAATTTTGATGTTTTACTAAAGCATAAAAAAGTTATCGATAACTTTTCTTTGTATAGAAACATTTTTAAGTTTTCTTCCAAATGAAAATTTTTTATAGTTTTTTTTTTTTGCATAGAAGAGTTATCCATTTGCTTGTTGATGCATAAAAAAGTTATCGATAACTTTTCTGTTTAGAGAAATAATTTGTATAAAATCTGCCTAGAACATTTTTGGTACATATTAAAATTTTTCCTAAATTATCTTTTGCATAGAATATTGATAACTATTCTTTGGTTTGTTTTGTTAAAGCATAAAAATAGTTATCGATAACTTTTCTATTTAAAAACTAAATTTAACAAAATCTGCATAAACAATTTTTGTATTTATTCGCATAATATATTTTCTTTAGGAAAATTTTGAGTCTGTATTTTTATTTATAAAGGAGTTATTAATATTTCGCTAAAGCATCAAAAATTTATCGATAACTTTTCTCAGTTCAGAAATTTTTAATTTTTTTTTCAAATGATAATTTATCGTAATTTTTCATTTGCATAGCATAGTTAGCGATGTTTTGTTGATGCATAAAAAAGTTATCGATAACTTTTCTATTTTTAAAAATAAATTTAACAATATCTGCCTGGAAAACTTTTGTATTTAATTTGATAATATATTTTCATTTGGGAAATTTTGAATATTCATGCTTAAAGCAGTTATGGATATTTTGCTAAAGCATAAAAAAGTTATCGATAACTTTTAACCTTTTTAAGTTTTATGCTACCATTTTTGGTAATTTTTCTTTTGCATATAATAGCTATCGATGTTTTGGTAATGCATAAAAAAAGTTATCGATAACTTTTTTTCATAACGGAAATTTTTTCACATAATTATGTTCAAGTAGTCGATAATTGTCTTTGGTATTATTGCAATATTGTAATTTTTGCTAGAAATAGCTTTAGTTTCGAATTTAGTTGTATTTTCGAATTAAGATAAATTGCGAAGAAATATTTTATATTTTTAAAAGTTTTAAAGTTTTAATTTGAAAAAATCTAACGAAATTCAAGCTAATGTGCCACCAACTATGTGAACTTTTTTGTCGTTCCATTTGCAACAAAATATTTAATTTATGAGTTTTTGACAACATGAAAATTTATCGTTTCCTTAAATATTTCCGTGCCTGTCTGTCCCCCAGCCTTAAACACCAATTTAACCATAATGGAACAAATGAATATTGCAAAATCGTTTTTAAGAACTACAAGAAATATCAAACCTGCATGCTGATTTCTGAAAAAAAACAACACAAACACACAACTTCGAAACAACAAACATTAATATTAAAAAGAAAATCGAAAAAATTTTAAAAACATTGAAAAACATTTTTGTGTACATGATCAAGGCATTATTGCTTGCCGCCACGTTTTAAAAAACAAACAGAAATTAATTATGTTTCGATACAATAAAACTTGCCCCACCGTCTCATGTTGCCCTTTCTTCTTCATACGCCTGATATTTTGTTTGATTTCGAATGGAATTTGAAGAAACCTATAGAACTCTTTTAACGGCCATAAAGTAAAACTGAATCCTCAAGATATTTGGCCGGTAAACTGGTGTGTTTTATTATTTTTATAAATATTCATGTGTATTAGTATAAATGTATGTGTAAGAGAGTGTGAATGATTCTCTATATTTTTATGTATCTTTCTTCTTCTTCTTCTTTAAACAATAATATTTGTTGTGTTCGTTAACTCTATTGGGTGTTGTTTGTTTTTGTTATTGTTGGTGGTGGGGCTGCTGCTGTGCTGTGTTCCTATGCGTACACTGCAATATTCTTTGATTCTTTCAAAAAGTTGTCTGTTTGTCTGTCTGTCTGTCTGCCTGCTGCTCGTCTGTACTTTCAAATAAAACGTTCCTCGTTAAGAAAACAAAAATAAGAAAAATACCCGTAGTATTTCAACAGCAATCAGTTACATACAGTTCAGCAAGATGTGGAACAACAAATACAGCCAGCCACATACATACACTTATACAACAACAACAGCGAAAACAGATATATATATCTTTTAATTTACGCTCTTATTTAATATGAAATGTAATACAACAACATCAAAAAGCATCTTTGAGATGAATTGAAAAACAAAAACTTTAAATTGAAAAATAAAATGCACAACGAATTTTTGGCTAAATTTAAATTAAAGTTAAAATAAAATACAGAGTACACTGCACACAATAATAAAAAATAAATTAAAAATAAAGTTCTAGAATGTTCGAATATTCGATATTATGTTGAAAAACTGTTGGTATCACACCAAATTATTCACTAGAAGATGAAAAAAATCTTTTTGAGCGACAGTTTTACAAAATTTATATTTTGAAGCATCTTCGAATTTTCGAAATTATGTTCGAAAAAATATTGAATATGAAAAAATATTCTGGGCATCATTTGCACGGGTAAGGGAACCCAAAATTTAAAAATATATTTTTTTAAATTAAATTTTTGGGAATTCGAAATTAAAATATTTAACCAAATTTTCAATTATTAAGAAATTTCTGCAATATTTGTGATGTTGACTTAGAAAATTTATTTTTTAAGCTATGTTCGAAAATTCGAAATTAATTTCGAAATTTTTTAACTGACGTAAACCTTTTCTGAATATGTATATTAACAGAAAAAGAAAATTTATTTGAAGAATTTTAAAATTCATCAAATAAAAATTAAGCAAATTAGCCAATTAAACTTAAAAATATGCCGTTCGAAATTACAAAATTTGTAACATACTACAAATTTTAGCTTCAAGATAAATGTATTGTTGATAAATATTTGGTAACATACATGGCGGATCTGTATATACATAGATATATAAATAATGTGGGTTATGGGTTGTATACGAATTTAAAAACTTAGGTGGAAGAGTGTAATATTTCCATAAAATTAAAATATTTGTGTTATTTTAGCATTAAACAAATTAATGCTGTTGAAAGTTCGATTAGAAATTTTAAAACACAAAACTAATATAACACATCATCATAACAAATTTCGAAATTTGTTCACATTTTGAAAAAAAAAATATTACAATAAAAGAGAACAAAAAGAGTATAATAACTATTTTAACACTTAATTGTAATGCCTGTGTAAAGATTTTGTACAAATATAAATTTTGGACCATGTTCGAATTTTCGAACTTAAGTTCGAAAAAATTTTTAATTGCCGGAAACTTGTTTTAGAAACTATAGGTGAAAAAACAAATGCCTACATTAAATTCTATTTGATATTTTTTGTTGTTTTTGTAGATATAAAGGGTAAGCAGATGCACTTGTGCATTTTGTAATAAATAGATTTTAGGGTAAGTAAAGCAAACTAATTTTTGCAAACTTTTACTGTGTAAATTCTTATTTGTTTGTTGCCTGGTGTCTGAAGTTAAGATACTGTATCTTTTGTTTCAAGTTTTCTTTTTCTGTTTGCTGTTGCCCTTTTTTTTGCTTAATTTAAATTAATGTTTATGTTGTTTGGATCTTAAAGATTTTAAGTTTTTGATATTTTATTTCTGAAATGGGATTTTTTTTTTTGAAATAAAATACAAAACTCAATATTTGTTGCCTTTAGAACGGTTTTAATTAGCCTGACAATTTTGCTGTTGTTGTTATAATTGTCATTTTATAAATAAATACAACAAAAAAACTATCTTTAGCTGTATTTATTTTCATTTCATTTTATTTTTGTAAATTAAAATTATTTTGTTGGTTGGTTGGTTGGTTGCATTTGTTGATGATGAAGTGAATTTATATATTTTTTTGTTCATTATTTTAAGTTGATTTTTATAGAGAGACAACGTGACTTTTTGGTAGAAGTCGTTCGTTGAAAATTATACAAAATTGTTGTGGTTTTCGAATATTTTCTTTTTATCCTGCTTTTTTCATTCTCTTGTGTCTTTCAGTTCGATATTTATAAGGGGTTAAATACTTTTAGATTGATATCTTTCAAGTTCATTAGTTAAACATGAAATGGCACAGCATGATATATTGCCTGTCTTGTTTTAAGACATTAAATCATTAATGATTTCAGTTTCCTTAAGAATTTCAAAAAGATGCTTAATAAAATAAAACTTTTCTTTATAGAAGTTTAAATAAAAGAAACGTTCCAGAAACATATGTTTAAGTATTTAATCTAATGATTTTTAAAAGCTTCAACACTCTCTTCAAAAAAATCTTTAATGTCAACTTGGATTACTCCCTGAGTCCATGTTGCTTTAAAGTATGAATTTCGGTCACCGGGCGAAAGTTCTGTCTTGAAGT
The DNA here is from genome assembly GCA_030448955.1 of Trichopoda pennipes. NCBI lineage: Eukaryota > Metazoa > Arthropoda > Insecta > Diptera > Tachinidae > Trichopoda > Trichopoda pennipes. The sequence continues at coordinate 6,841,649 of JASKUP010000175.1, forward strand.
TTTTCCTTAATTTTTAAGCTGTTGTGTCACACAATTGTGCGAATTTGGCTATTAGAATTTTATCTGTTCGGTAAATAAAACTACTTGTACCTCGAGTATATTTTAGCGCAAATCTTTATCCAGTCTTATAGATTTTTACTTTAAATTTCATGCGGCTTTATAATAGATTCTAATAGAAAAAGATATAAGACCTATGAAAACTAAAAGAGTATTTATTGATTAAGCCTCAACGGGCTAGAATCAAACAGATAGAACGTTCGGATCTGAACCTACATGCCCTGAACATATGTATTTGTTACCATGTGTGGTATGCAACACCTCATAATTAAGGTAGCCATAATGTATTAGTTTCCATAATAGTTTTGCTTTAATGCAGTGATAACACAAACAGTAGATGACATCGTGTATGGAAGCAATGACGCAATAATCTATACTAGAATCCTTTACGGTCATGCCACATTCAAGCCACATTTAAAATCAGTCTGAAAAGAAAAATCTGACTGCTAGGTATTCCTATCAGTTGCTGCATTTCAGTAGTTTAATGTTAGTACTACACGTGCCTAACACTACCAACAACAAATTTGCAAATTGTTTCATTTTGATGAAGATCTTCTTCTCTTTTCTAGCACCAGGATGCCTATTTTTGAAAATATCAAGGAATTCAAACTTGTTTAAAGTATAACGTGGTATATTAAGGTTTAAGCACCTTTAACTACTTAAAAATATCATCAAGCACTATATCACAAGTTCTTTGTCGTTATTGAACTTCCAGTGGCGAAGAAAAAAATAAAACTAGTTTCGTCTGAAAGTGTGTGAAGATAGCTCCGAAAGTTAGCTTCGTTTTAGCCAACGCTGTTATATCTTATATACCTCTTACTCATGAAATGTTAAGTTAACAGAGTTGAATTATTTTAACACTTGTGTGCGAATATGAAGTTAGACATGGCATACTTCAGATCATCGCCGTGTGGTTTTGTCGTAGTAGATGACAGTGATACCAGATCGTATACAAACTGACAGTTCCGAGTATATGAAACTGATTCATTTCCTAGCAACAAATGCATGATCAAGAATAACTAATAAATGTACAATGATTGTTATGAAAGGTTACATGAGCTATAAAAATCTGTTAGACTTGTGTCATAATAGTCCGGCTTTGATGACGTTACATCAGCATGATTTTTATTGATGGATCTCAGTAAAATTGTTTAACATTTGAAAATGCTAGATCATATGTATGCTAACGTCAGCGCCTGGATGTTTCCCCTTGATCTGACGGTGGTCCTACCACTGGGTTCAGGATAAGCAGCCACCCGCGCCCTAAGATGTATACACACCTTAGTTGCAATTTTTAGGAGTACAATAGCGGGGTTATGATCCCTCCCCCTACTCCAGGTTAATATAGTTGAAGGCTCTCCTTGTCATGTTGCATTCGCAACCTAGGACATGTCAGATGTTGAGCCAACATTAACATCTCTTTAGAAAAAAATCAAGCGATTAAACCGACAACTACCACGATGCTCCATAATCAATAACTAAATAACAGGTGCCTCTGTAGGCTAGCAGGTAGTGTACTAGCTTGTGAGTATGGGGGTTGTGGATTCGATTCCCAACAATGATCTTGATTTTTTTTCACTACAAAAATAAAAATTGACTGTCGGTGCGGCTGCTTAGCGATGAAGGCATAGTTACTGGTCGCTGTGCTGTCTTATTCTACGGCAGTTAATTTCATCTCTTCTCTATCCCTTTCCTAAAGAATGTAGCACGGTACTTGACTAATTCTTGCCTGAAGTGTTACTTCTCTTAAAAAAAAAAAAAACAGGCCGCAACCCTGAGGCCTGTGTTACCAATGTGTACATGAGGTCACTGGTCAAAATGCGAAAGTCCTAGTACCTTCCAGTTTGGGGCTCCTACTAGTCCGTGCCGCCTTTTATCTCCAAAAACACATGTGAAGATGAGAAAGAGATCCATCAAGATTGCATGCCCCCGGGAGGGACCCTAGATCATATGTGTGATAAGATTTACGTCTGTACCTAGCTGTGTAAGCCATAACCAGACGGTGGATCATAGCACTATGGAAGAAATGTAGTGTCATCCTCGCCTTAGAAGGCCTTCAGATACGTATATCCTCCAGTCACTCCCAGTTGCAACTTGAAAAGCCCGGAGCAGGCTGCAGCCTTCAATCCTTGCTGAATGCTCACTGGACCTGGACCATTCATTGTGGTGCGTTATGAATGATCGGACCCACACAACTTAAACGAGGGCCTCGAAACCACAACCACCACGATACTCCCAAAAGGTCAACCTCAATAGTCAGTCAGAGAGCAACATAAAAGCTAAAAAGATAAATAGCTGATTCCCGTGGAAATATAGTGGAATTGTCCAGTTGGCTTCTGCTAGCCTTGAAGTATACTGGGCTCTCTTTTACCCCCGTTGACACATGTAATGACGGTGAGATTCCCTTAAAATATATCAATGTGCCCCCGGGGAGGGGGAGGGGGGGTAAGCTAGATCATATTTTCATGATAAGATTTGCATCTGGCCGTGGGCCTTAATCAGATGGTGGTCAAACTACTGTGAATGAAAAGCAACGTCATGCACGTCCTAGGAAGCCGAAGACTAATTCTAGCAATATGTCTTTTCTAGTTGCAATTTCAGAGGTTCCAGAGCAGGGCTGCAAACCACTACTCCTTGCTGAAGAGCTGGAGACTATCCAACTCTTGCCCAGAACACATGTTTAGCATGCTCACTGGATCTGGAGCATTCACCAGGTAGGTGTGATTAAAGGTGAGATGATCCTGGCCACCATAAAACTATTCCTGTATGGGGCTGCGAAACCACCACGATACTCCCAAAGGGCCAACCTCAATAATCAGACAGAGAAACAGCTGAAAGTCTAAAGACACAATTAGCGGAACTCCGAGAGGTCACTGATTCCCGTGGAAATAACGTGGAGCTTCCAGTTGATCCCTGCTGCCTTCAGGGGACTGGGCTCCCTTATACACCCAGCAGCACAGGTCTAGATAGTCAAGTATTTTATAAAGACCAATAAATGTGCCCTCGGGGGGGGGGACGCTAGATCATATGTCAGCTAGAATGCGGTAGACGATCTGACTTATTTTTACTTTGGGTACAATTAACGTTTTCGTTTTATTGGTGCAGACCGAAGCGCCACTTTAGAAATTCAATGATCTAAACTCTAATGAAAACGGCTCTCACATTTTTAAGAGGCCAGTTCAAGTAGCATCTGAGTTGGACACTTAAAGGGCTACAACAAACTGCTAAACGCCCTTTAAAGTCGACATTTTCAGGTTTTTACGTGCCTGTGTGAATATTGTGTGCACAAGATTACCGCCATATGACTCAGCCCCATTAGTGGTCATAGCACCAGGTGCAATATAATACGTTTACTAATTCCCTTCAAGCTCATAATGACGCCTGCAACTTCAGAAGTATTACAAGCAAAGCTGTGCCCTTACTTCTTACTTGAAAGCCGCAGACTAACTAAACTTCCGCCAGATCATTGGCGACATTCTGGTAAAATGAAACGGTGTGCCCTCCCGCGGTTTGGGTTTAAGCCACAGCCACCACGTTACTCCATGAAGATCCTCACTAATAACCATTGCCAGTTATGGGTTCTATGAGTACTAGTTCGTTAGTCAGTGATTGCATATTGAAGGTCAATATCTTCTTTCTTTTTTTTCTCTTGCTAGCGTAGGCAAATGGAGCCGCCTTTTATCCCTAGAGGCTACAATGTTAAGGTGTGAAAGATGGTCATGAAAATTTTAGAATTTTATGCAAATAATGACTGGAAATGTTTCAGGAAACATTCAATTGTTGTCTTGAAATAATAACGAAAAGGATATTAAAAAATTTCTCCCGTGACCTCCTTTCGCTAAGATAAAGGAAGTGTAAGTCAAAGAACTAGAAAAGTAAGAAAAATTGAAAGAGAAGAAGCTTTTAGCCAACCCAAATCTATTCATCCTTATTGGAGCACCTTCCTCATACAAAATTATTTCGTTTTATCTTTTTGTAATAATCTTTTCTTTGGGGTTTTTGTTTTTCTAGTTTTAACCTTCCGTTTTCCAATCGCAGTTTATTTGTTCACCCAACTAAATGGTCATAAATCATTTAATCATTCGTTGTTGTTATTGTTGTTGTTCTTTTTTTCCCAGTTATATTTGTGTGTGTTCATTTGAATGGATAGCAGTAAATAATAGGAAAAAATATATGGTTTTGAGGTAGTTATGCTGTGTTTTATTAATTTTGCTTTTTCTAAATAAATAAAAATATTTATCTAGACAGGCAAGTGTGTGGAAATGTGATTGCGCTTTTAGTTTAGTTTTCAAATACATTAGATAGTGAAACACATGCTTACAAACATATTACTTACTCACAGTCATATATATATATATATATCTATTGGGTGTTTTTTATAGAGGTATAGAACTTTAAGTTGGCAGCACGTTTCATTTGGCGGCTTTTTGTCAGCTGTTAAGTGATTTATGTATAATTTGGTTTGGCATTTCAATGTGAATAGACTGACATTGGAATGAGGCTTCCAAAAATTGAGAAAATTGTACCCAAAATAAGATTGCCCTCGATTCTGACTTTAATAAGTGAATTTTGTTTAGCGGTGAAGTTCATTTTGTTTAAATGGATAAGTAACGAAACAAAGCTTTTGTATTTGGTAATCCTCCAGTTATTTTTGAAAAAATTGACAGTTGGTGTGCTTTATGGACTGTCGGAATCATTGATCCGTAATTCTTTAAACCAATGCTAGTCATAGCTTCAGGTGCAATATAATGCGTCTGCCAACTTCCTCTAGGCTCATAGCGACCAACGGCAGCTTCAGAAGCATTACAAGCAAAGCCGTGCCTTCACTTCTTACTTCCGCCGCATCATTGGCGACATAAATTTTACGGCTTCGCCTGTAATGTTTCTGAAGGTGTAGTTGTCGCTAGGAGCCTGGAAGAAGTTCTTGTTCTTTTACAGTCCACTATAGAGTTATGGTTTCAGAATTTTTCGTTTACCAATTGTGCAACCATGATGTGCAGCAACTGTGGTTTTAACTAGAAGGTGCAAAATATCACACAGCTGCTACCACAACTGATTTATTAAAGACAATTTTTGGTAACTGAATAGTTTCACGTTTCGTACCCTTTAATTGACTTCCAAAATCGTGTGACTTAAGGCCGCTAGACTGTTTTCTGTGGGAATAAGGATAGTCGCTAAGCCGATAAATCCAAACAACTGACTACTTGGAGTACAATAGTCGTTACTTTATTGCTGATATACGGCCACATACTTTGAAGAAAGTCATTGGAAATTGGAATTCCAGATTAGACTACATCCGAGGAAGTTATGGCAATCAGGTTCCAATAAGCATATTTGAATTATAACACCAGAAGATTATCGTAAGAATTAAGGTGCCCCTATAGGCTAGTAGGTAGTGTACTAGCTTGTAAGTATGGGGGCTGTGGGTTCGATTTTCAACGAAGACCTTGGTTTTTTTCACTACAAAAATAAAAATTGACTGCCGGTGGGGCAGCTCAGCGGTGAAGGCATCGTCACTGGTCGCTGTGCTGTCTTATATGCGGCAGTTAATTTCCGACTATCCTTCTACTTTCACTATCTGTTTCATCTATTCTCTATCCCTTTCCTAAAGAATGTAGCACGGTATTTGACTCTTAAAAAAAGTCGATTTCATAGCAAATTCATCTGTGTTTTATTACATTTCAAATTTCTATATCTCTATAAAAAAACACCCTTTATTATTAATATACAATGTTTAAGTTTAAATCAAACATTTATAGATTAAAAAAAAAAGATACTGGTAAATTTTTTGTTGTTGTTGTTATTGTTTAATATTAATAAATTGTTGTAGTAGGTAGCAGAAACAAAAATATTTGTAATGTTGCACTGTAATCAACTCATATTGAAAATGCGGCAATTTAAAAGGCAGCGACTTTAATAAGAAAATTATTATTTTTCTCTATTACAAAAAAACTTGAAATACCAAATCTGGCCAAGAATTTTCAATAAATTTCAATTAAAAATTTGCTCGCTAGAGCGCGTAGGCGTTAGTCATTAAAATAAAGTTGTTACAAGTAAAGTGATGTCATATTTAATCAAAGAACTTTCATTTTAAATCCAATTGCTATTTAATTATAAATAATAAATATTGGAAGCTTGTTTGGATGCTTTAAACTATATAACAGAGGGACCAAATATTATTCGTACACTTCCTTTCGCGGGTTTGTTCGTATTTGATATGCAACAAAGGCGAAGAATATAAAAAATTACAGTCGAAAGCTTCTCACCAGATGGCGCTGTATACCTTCAGTTTTTTTTGAAAGCTCAGACTATATTCTTGGCATTCTCTTATAACTTCAAGCTTTGTATTTGTTTTATAACCACCAGAATGAATTCAGAAATATAGCTGGAACTTCTGCAAGATGTCCTTATTACAAAACTTGACGAACATTCTGACAATGAGCGTATTTTGCAATAAATGTATTGAAAAAATGTAAGGAATGGTTTTCAACCAATAATATTGATTTACTTCCATGGCCGGTATACAGTCCCGATTGTAACCCAATCGAAAACTTATGGGGAATCCTTGAAGTTAAAAAGGGAAGGCACTTTAGGACTGTTAATGAGCTGAAAGAAAAGCTCAAAGAATGTTGGTTGGGTATTGAAATTGAAACTCTTCGAAGCGTTATAAACTCTATGCCGAATAGAATATTTTCGGTCATTCGAAGTGAAGGTGGTCCTACTAAATATTAGCACATGATAACTTTTAATATTTTGTAAATAATTTAATTTCTTTTTTAATTTAAAGGAAACTGCGTTCAAACGAATGCCTCTTAATTTTTTAGTTTTATCTCGATTACGTATTACGAATATGAAAGTTTACTACTTTCAAGCTAATAGATCACTTAATCGTTTTGCTAAAAAAAATAATTAAAGTCCTTTTCGTTTCTTCTAAAATAGAAAAAAACATGCGTGCGGTCAAACGAATGTCTATCACTGTATATGTTATTTTTGATACTGCAGTAGGCACACACTTTTAATTTTCAATAACTTTGTAATAAAAAGATAAATTTTAAATATTATAAGGTGACCCACGCACAGTACATAAACCTTAGTGTATATATACTGTGACGACCAAAAGTCGGCAGGCTCGTTTTTGGATCACATAGCAATTAAATCACAAGCAATTAGACTCTATATATATGTTTTTCAAATTTTATATTTTTTTTGAATTTCACAAATTTTTACACTTTTTACATTTCTGAATATTTATTGTTTAATGAATTTTATAATTTTTTTTTAAAGAGAACATTATTATTATACACATTTTTTATTTTATATAATTCATAATTATATTTAATAATTACATTTATTATTTGTTAATGAAATATTTGAATTTATAATAGCCGTTAAAAAGCGCCATCTATTAACACGAGGATACATCCGTGAGAAGAACATACAATCAAACTCACCCCTGAACAGTCGTAAGCAGTTGTCGTTTAGTGGTATGGGTGGGTATGTGTGCCTGGCAGGAACATATAAAAAGCGAGATAATTACGTATTGAAGTTGAGTTGACCACGGGCAAGCAACCGGGCAAGACTTCTTTTAAGTGAGTTAGAATTTTATTCAACTTAATTAAAATAGTCTTGCAAATAGGTTTCGCTCGCTCAATCAAAGCCAGAATCTTATTCGACTTTGAATTAAGCGAGACTCGCTAAGGTCTCCGGCTCAGTAAGTGCTGTCGCTGCTTCACCTGGCCAGAATTTTATTCGCCCAGGTGACGGAGTTCAGAACCAGGCCGCGCTTTGTTCAGCAAGGCCAGAATTTTATTCGCCCTAGCTGAGCAAGACGGACGAGATCGTCAATAGGCCACAGAGAGGTTGATCGTCATTGGCAGGCCCAGTAAGTGCTGTCGCTGCTTCACCTGGCCAGAATTTTATTCGCCCAGGTGACGGAGCCAGGCCGCGTTTTGGTAAGCAAGGCCAGAATTTTATTCGCCCTAGCTGAACAAGACGGACAAGATCGTCAATAGGCTAACACCAATTTCGACGTGGAAAGGTTGTCTCAGAATCTTATTCGTGACAACCGCGACAAGTCAAAAATTGGTGGACAGGCCAACTGTTCTGCTCAGACTGGACCAGAATTTTATTCGCTTCAGTGTGAGAAGCAGTAGGCTAGCCGGCGGAGAGTGGAGACGAAAGCTCTTGAGGGCCACGAAGCGGTTGATCATCTTTGGCGTGCTCAGTAGTGGTGCAGTTTAATTATAACTTAGTTTAAGAGTGAATTATAATAAAAGAATTTTTTTTTTATAAAAACAAAAGTGTCTCTTGTGATTAATGAAAACATTTTTTTTTGTAACGAACCCTGGACGCCGCGAGCTTTACCCCAGCATAACGCGAGAACGTGTCGTTACAATACATACTCATACTTGCACTTTATAGTTTTGTTTTCTATTTAATTTTTTTTTATTTATTTTTTTTTCTATTATAATTAAAATTAAAATAAATCTTAAGAACTAAAGCACTAGAGTAACTAAGACTATCGGCTACAGTTTTCTATAAATTGATTTTGCTTTAAATTCTCTAAATTTACAGGGAATTCTTTTACCGCAGATATATGTGGAGCGTATGCCTTTGAGGGGGGAGGGGCACAAGTATGTAATGTGTGTGCATGGCAGAATAATAAAAGTAGCTTAAGCCTGTTGTAAAAGTGGCCCAAAGTAAAAACGATTTACTTTGTTGCTCTTACTTATGCCAGCAAAAATAAGTTTAAAGTATATTTACCTGACTAACTCAGCTTTAGTTTAGAAACGATTTAATTTTATGTTTAATTTTTAATTTTAAATGGTTAAAACTAATTATTGCCATACTAATAATTAAAGGTTTTATTTTGGTATAAACATGAAAATAATAAATTTAAAACGATTAACTCCAAATTATAGTTAATCGTATAACAAATTTTTTGTTTATACTCTAAATTTAATGAATGTTAAAATTTTAAAAACAATTTACGAAATCATCAATTTAATGTTAACTTTCAAATTCGCGCTGTTTAAGATAGATAAGCCAAGTGTTATCAAAAGTATTTTAACAGGCGTAGCATGGATAATTAAACAAAATTTGGTAAATAATATGAAGTTATTGTTATGCTGTATCAAAAAATGTTCATTAACATACATTTTATATAAAATATTTATTTAACGAAAAACCCGCAACACAGATCACAGAATATCGCTAACGGTTAAATGATTTCCTTTGTTATATTATTTTGACAAAATTTTATTTTACAAAATTCAAAGACAATTTTGTAATAACTGCTAAGACTACTGATTTTTATTTGTTTTATTTGTTTTAAAATACAAGTAATTTGACAACAACAAAAACAAAACGTTTAAAATAAATCATTTTTAACGGCTAAATGCCCTGACGATGATTGATGAATTACAATAAGGCTGTAAGAAGGTTTTTTTTTGCTTTTCAATTTCTTTAAATGTTTAAACAAAAAAATCAGGAATTCCTCAACTTCAAAAAAAAAAAACGAACAACAACAGCAAGAAAAAAATTAATCAAAATTCATAAGTGTGTTTAAGTACAGCAACAACAACAACAACCGAAAGAAAAACAATTTTGAAGGAAAAAATTAACAAAAAAAAAAACGATACAAATTCAAAAGAAGTAGTTAAACATGGCTCGTTAACATGCGGTTAAACACATGAAGCCCATCAAGGCTTAAATACTTGAACAGGCAGTTAAGATAAAGTTGAAATAACCAAAGTACTCTTAAAGGGAAATAAAACTGGTTTTTCGGGAATAAATTAAAAACGCAACTAACAAAATTGAACATTGAATCCTCCAAAACTCTACAAGCCAACAAAAAAAATGATTATTTACTTAATAAAACGCATGAAAAAACAAACAACAATAATAACAGCAAGTAATTAGGATTTAAAATATGATTGATGACTTATCTCTAAGATATTTAAATTATACAAAAAAAAAAATTATACACACATTTGTTGATTTAAACCAAACCATGTCTTTCAAAAACATAAATTTTAAAAAAATAAAAAGCAATACGTGAATGGTTTAAAAAATTATTATTAATTTTAAAATAAAAAAAACAAATGTTGTTATCGAAAAATAAACAACATTAATTTATACTTTGCAATATTTATTTTAAATTTTTAGTTTTGCTTTATAAACTTCCTTTAGAACTGAAATGCGAAAAAAAAAATATTTTCCGGTTATAAAATCGAAAATAAATTTTTAACTAGAACCTTAAATTATATTTTAAAAATTTAGGAGTATATCGAGATTTTTAGTATACGAAACTTCGAGACAAGTTTAATTTCTTGTAATTTAAAAAAGGCAAAATAATTATTTGAAATATTTTTTTTTAATTATTCACTGCTTAATAATTATAATAACAGTTAGTATTATAATAACGATAGTTATTATAAATGTAATAATTATTAAAAATATAATTATTATTATAATTATACATTTTATTATCATTATTATTGTATTATAATAATATAATTTAAGTTTTTATTATAATTTAAATTTTTATTATAATTATAAATGTTATTATAATTTATATTATAAAGGTAATAGCTGATAACCTAAGGTAATGCTTAAGATATAAAATGGCTGTCTGAAAGATTAGTATCTTTCCTAAAGAACGCTAGAGCCAACACTTACTGCTGTTTAGTAAGGGTAAGATCGTCATTACAGACCATTGTGTCGACTTGATACGACAGGAAAACTTCTGAAGAGGATGATAATAGAACCACGCCTTCACAAAACTTTTCTATCCAGCGGGGGACTTCCGGACCGACAACATGGTTTCCGCTCCGGTAGATCAGCTTTAGAAACTATAAGAGACATTACCAATGCCTTAGAGCTGTACAGGGAAGGAATTACTACAACACATCAGTTGCTTTGTTGGCAACATTGGACATTAAAAATGTCCTTAACAGTCTGAGATGGAGTAATGTGATTCAGTCACTGACTGAAAAGTTCCGGAAACACTAATTCGTATGATAAGGAATTATCTGAAGAACAGACAACTGACGGCATACGACGATTTGATATCACCTTAGGAACTGCACAGGGCTCCACTTTAGGCCCAGACTTATGGAATTCTACTTATTCTACTGAGTATTAAGATGCCAGCGGATACATTTCTCGTGGGCTGCGCGGATGACATTGCTGCAGTTATAGCGGTTATTATAAATTAAATAAACACAAAGAAAGTAGAATGCAAGCTCAGACAGTTAATTATCAGGACCTAGATGTGGCTAGCTATGCAGAAAACAGAGCTATTATTTCTTACCAAACATCATATTCCAACACAGGTGGTCATGAAAATAAATGATAACAGAATATGTGCGTATATTTTCCAACGGGCTTTAATTTATTTGGGTATGATTTTACGTCGACCCTCGTCAAATTGGGTTTGTGAACAAACCGGTTTCGGCTATTTGCCATCTTCAGTGTTCTCTTTTAACATAACACAAAAAAAAGACAAATCAAATTTGACGAGGGTCGACGTAAAATCATATCCAAATAGATGACAGAATACCAACACAAGCTTTCATCAAATACTTTGTCATAAGATTGAATTCCAAACTTACATACTCACAGCAGTTAAATTATGCAACTAAGAAGGCGGCGAGTACAAGCAAGAATCTTACTGGAATGATGGCAAATATTGGAGGTCCGATTTCCAGTAAGTGAAATTCTAATGTAGGTAAATAAATACGAATGTGAGATATAGACCGAAACACTGACGGTGTGGCAAGGGGATAGAAAATTGCTAGCGATGCAGAGAATAGCTGCACTTAGGGTAACATCTGTACATGACAAAGTTTTAGGGCACGTTGTTGTGATCATATTGGCTATGATTCGCAAAAACCTACTCGAAAGAGAACATAAGAATATACGGAAGTTGAGATCAATCCATTTCGGGCCTTTGAGCGATATTAGGTGATATACTATAATGGGGTGGGGAGATTCAATGCAACAGTGAAAGTTCCGAAGATGGAACGCTAGGCTAATTCCAAATGTGGACAGCTGGCTGAATAGGAAATGCAATTAGTTAAATTATTACCTTATACAAATATCGGCTAGTCATGGATATTTTGAACACCTTTTTCATTTGTGCTCATTGGGCGGCTGAAGGGGAAATATTGGAGAATCAGGCGGGGCAAGTCATGGTCACGCATATAGTTGCAAAAATCATAACCGGCCAGCCATAATGGAATGCCATGGCAAACTATCGTGAGCGCATCGTACATATTAAGAAGAGACTAGGTCTCTCGTAAATCTGGAGAGGATGGATATTGCGAAACTTGGACACAGGACAACACAGAACGCATTCTAGCGCAGAAATTGGCTTTAACCTGAAATAATGCGAGAGCAATTTCAGGGTGGAATAATCCTTAATGAGGAGCCAAGGAAGTTTTTAGTCGGTACGTCAACATGGAGAGGAGGAAGAGTGTTTAGAAATCCAAAGGTTTCAATCAAGAAACTGAAAGAAATGGGTGGATCGGAGAAATATAAGCACAGGGTTGTTAAACAATAATAATGAAATTAGTACTGAATTAGAAAAAAAAACAAGACAACAAGTATCGCTGAATTATAGAGAAGCACTATTCTCAGATAATACAAAATCTTTAGATGTGCCTATTGGAAATAACCTACATCTCACCAGCCCAAAGGAAGAATTAAAAAATGTTATACAAAATTAAAAAAACAACAACAAAGCCCCTGGATGCGATGAAATACCATGAGAAATCATAAAACTATGATGATAATTTATGTGTTATTGAAAATTTTTTAATGCAATAAATGATACTGGAATTTATCCATATGATTGGTTGACGTTCACTTTTACAACGATACCAAAGAAAAGTCGTGTCAAAAAATGACAGGATTATAGACTAATATCTCTGATTAATCACATCTTAAACACATTCTTGAAAGTTATTTACCAACGATTGTATAAAGAATGTGAAAAACATATTGCTCAAACTCAATTTGGCTTCAGGGGTGCTATAAGCATTTGAGCATCACTGTTTTCCATCCAGGTTCTTGCTCAGAATTGCCACAACGTCAAGATAGATGTATTCTTAAGCTTTTTTGACTATGAAAAAGCATTTGACAATAAGTTGATGAATACTTGAAGACAATTAAACATTGATAATAAGGACGTAAGATGCATTAGAAATCTGTACTAGGGACGACACGAACACAGAATATATCCCTATAAACCAGAGGTGGGCGTCAGGGTTGCATTCTATCTCCTCTCCTTTTCAACTTATATTCGGAAGTGATATTTCAAATATCCATCAGTGATATTGAAGCACAAATCAAAGTAAATGATCAATTTATCAACTACAACATTTACCATGCTGATGACACTAATATTCTGGTAGACAATGTCTCGCTGATTTACAAAAGTCTTGTACAATTAGTAAGCAATCAGAGTAAAATTTTTGGGTTAAAACTAAACATAAAAAAGACTAAATTTATGATTATTAGCCGATACAATACACTATATCTAGATAATAATAATAGATAGAAAAAGTTGGAAATGTTGTATATCTCGGATGTGTATTTCACGAAAATTGGAACCCTGAAATGAAGAGAAGCATTGTAATGACTAGGACCACACACAGCAAATATAAGAAAATCCTTGTAAGCCGAGAAATTAATCTTAACCTTCGATTTTGATTTCTGAAGTGTTATGTCTGGTCGGTACTCATATTGAAGTATGGACGCTTAAAATAAATACTATGAAGCATTTGAAATGTGGTGTTACCGAAGATTGCTCATAATACCATGAGTGGACAGAATATCAAATACTGAAGTATAAACAGCAATAGTGTATTACTGTCAGGCCTTAAACAGAGAAAAACTACCAACTTTGGACATATTGTGATTGGGGGAAAATATGAATTTATACAACTTATATAAGAGGAAAGAATAGAAGGATGACGAGGCATGGGAAGGAAACAAAATTTTCTGGCTGAGAAATATAAGAAATTGGACGGGGCTAAGAATAATTGGGACTCTTTTACATTCAGCAAGAAATCAAGATACAACAACTTAAATTCAAACAATTATATTTATTGAATCACATGCATGTGATCTTATAATAATTAAAATAATTTAATAGAAATTATAACTATATAATTATAAAAATAAGTAATTTATAATTTATTGGAATCATTTTCAATTTAAGCAATTTTAATTCGTGCTTGATTCCTTCAAATAAATATTTTACGATATTCTCATAAAACATTTATTCAAATATAAATATTTAAAATGTATTACTACGGTGGAGAGCATATTCATATTGCAATTTCACTATTACCCAAGTAGCTCATCAGTAAATTTTACCTCTACTATTGTATAGAAAACGTAAAAATCTTATATCCAAAGCCAAGCTAATTCAATGAGAATTTTTATAAAATCAACAGAGCATAGACAGCATAATTCTCGTTAATAAATATTTTTTAAATAAATATTTTGTGAGACTATCATGAAATATTTATTTGAAGGAATCAAGCACGATTTAAAATTGTTTAAATATAATTATAAATATAAAAAAAAAATTAATATTTTTGAGATTAATTGAAAAATATATTTCAAATATTTTTAAAAAATCTGAAATAAGTTTTAAAAGTAGTTTTAAAACTCTATTGATTTTTTTTTTCATTTATAACCAATTTTAAAAACAATTTGTTTTAAAGTAAGAAAATAGCCAGCTATTTAAAAAAATAAATCTAATAACGTTATTTTGTTAATCTGTGGCAGTGATCAATTAAGCTGGATGCGTTTGCACATTTTTCTTCTTTTTCTTTTCTGTCTTCTTCCTTTCACAACAAAAAGTATCAATTTACATGCAAATTATTCTTATTCCTTTTATACCTGCATCGTTTTCTTCTGTTTGTGATTCTGCTAATGTTTGATTTTTTTTTTATTTTTAAAACACATGCTGGCTTCAAAAATATACAAAAACTACCACAATTCAACTTTTCAAAACTTCATTCAGGCAAATAAGGAGAAACGAAATAAAAAGCCTTAATAAGGGAAGACGGCACAGCCAGATGTAAGAGAGCTTTAAAGGAATTAAATGATTCAAATCAATAATAATATAATGACATAGAAAAAAATTAATTAATTAAGCCAAAATGGGGGCAATTTGATGGATTAAAGTCAAATTTAAATATTTCAGAGAAGATAAAACAAAAAATGCGATTACAAAAACTTATCGCCAGAAATCATTTTACTTTATTTATAAATGTCTGGAACGATATCTGAAAAGTAATGCTTGTTAAAAAGACAAGAATCGCTCCTCCTGAAGGCCGCTTAATAAGTATTTCGATTTTTTGCTCTCCAATTCGTTAGTTTATTGGCGTAGCCTGGATTTTGTTAAAGTTTTTCGAATCCACTTAACAAATATTCGCTTTTTAGCCGCTCGATTTGAAGAGTATAGGCTGATAAAAGCAGCTGGCAGCTATTACTGATCCTCGATTAGTCACTCTACTAATAAAGCTGCAGCTACGGCTAAAATATTCGCAGAGTTTTTCGAATTGATTAAATAACTTTCCTCTTTATCAGTTAAAGAATTTTAGAGTGGAGAAGTTTGGTTTTAACACCATAGAAAAATAGCGTATACCACCTGAGTCGCAACAATATTGTCTGCTTACGCATAGATCTGTGTTCGGGAATGGTACTGCATTTGTTATTATAGGTCATATAGGTATTACGGAATCGGACGCTCTTAATGTTTTTGGTATAAAAATTCAGTGTGATGTTCGATAGACTAAATACATTTTTCATATTTCTAAAGAAGTTTTCAAGTGCCTCGGTTTCTAAAATGATGTAACAGATACTTCACTCCATCCGTTCTTTGTACTATTTATAACACCTATATGCGTCCAAAAATGGAATACAACTCTCATATATGGGCCGGAGCCCCAAAGCCTATTTTGGAGTTGCTCGGCCGTAAACAGAAGAGGGGCATTAGGCTCATTGGGAACAGTAGGGTATGCAAGTCTATTGATTCTCTAGAGTATTGAAGCAATGTGTGATGTATTTTACTGTTTTATCGTTACTACAATGGTAAACGCTCTAATGAAATTAAGGAGATTCTTCTCTTTACTCGCGTTTAACTCAATTTTCGTTGAGAGCGCATCCTTTTGCGGTTGATTGGCCAGTAAATCGCCGCACTACGCATTACAGGGAAAATTCGGAAAATTTTTAAGCAGAACAGTCCGTGTGTGGAATAATCTCTCTCTCTAGAGGTCTTTCCTGTCACTGTCAGTGTAGGAAAGTTAAAAATGAATGTCCGGAAACACTACCCCCACTTTCCTCCTTCCCATAACCTACTTTCCTAGCTGGGGCACAATGCATTGCATGTGTAGGGGTTATCCCCTGAGTACTGGACCGAAAAAAACCCAAAATACTTAGGTGATGCATTTTACAAACTGACCGATATTATAGAATATATTTTGTGGGTTTTTATTCTGGAGGTTTGAAGCCCTCAGATATTACTGATTATCGACTAGTCACTCTACAAATGAAGTTGCAGCTACGGCTTAAAAAATTCGCAACGATTTTTGTAGCGCTACAGAATCATGGTCAAATAATTTTCGTTTTCCTTAATTCGAAAATTTAAGAGTGACGAAATTTGGTTTCAACACGATAAAGAAATAGCGCATACCAATCGGGCCACAACCAAAACTTTGAGGTGATGTATTTTATATAGATCGATAAGATCGGCTGATATAATGGTTGCGAAATATGTTTCGTGAATTTTTTGTCTGTAGGTTCAAAGTCCTCAGATATTACTGATCCTTGATTTACACAGTGCTACAGAGCCATGATAAAACAAATTTCGTCTATCTCAAGTTTTAATTTAAGAAAGGAGAAATTTATTTTAATACCAACCAGGTCACAGCCAAAACCCAGAGGTGAAGCAATTTATATACTGACCCGTAAGATCAGGTGATATAGGGGTTCCAGGATATATTTCGGGAGGCTTTCTATCTGGAGGTTTGAAGCCCTTAGAGAAGTTGAGTGGGAAGTCATAGCCGAAGTCCCCATGGGGAGATTCATTCGAAATGATAGAACATAACATTCAATGAGGCTCACGTAGCCGACATCCCTTTCTCAATTTAATGGACAAATTGAAGGCATAAAGCAAACATAATCCAGAAGTAGAACTAACCCTAAGAACATCGAGCTACAATTATCATGTCCTATAATTGTAGCTGATTTTTATTGTTGCACCACTAAAAAAAGGAATAAAAGAGAATAAAAAAAAACTTAAAAGGGAATCGAGAGACTAATTGTGATCATTATTGATGAGGCCACTAAGTTTTTATACGGGAAAAGTCTCCTCCAAGAACAAAACTTAAAGGGAATTTAATTTGGATCAGCTTCATTATCGTAGAAATAGGTTCTGACCGATCCGGTCATCATTCTCCTTCTCTTTGAATTCAAATCATGACGAGATAAAAAAAGTGAATAATCGCTTAAAATTTCGTTCAATAAGACTAAATATCGTTCTAAAAATCTCCTGTAGAGCTCACTCTTTTAGTAAATACTTAACTGGAGGCTGTCAAATGGTTTCTTTTTAAAACTTTTCAATATGTTAAAGTATTATTTTTGTAAAGGGTCCGCCATCTAACGTTTTTTTTTCAACTAGTGCTTATTTGGTGAACGGTAACACTTAGCTTATGTTAGTTTTATCCTTCCGCTGAACGAATATGGTTATGTTTATGCTTGAACAACGCCTCGCTAAGTGGGTCTGCTATAGACTTACAGAAGACGCCGATTTTGCAAAACAATAATCATCTTTTCAGTGAAGCTCATTAATCTTGGCGGGTATGTGAACAAGCAAAATTGTGGCATTTGCGGCACAGAAAACCCGCACGCATACGTTGTAAAGCCGACACACCCAAAACGAGTCACTGTTTGGTGCGGATTTTGGTCCAGAGGCATAATTGCGTCATTTTACAGGAGTGGCCGTTACAGTCAATGGCGATCGTTATCGGGCCAAGTTGAATGAATTTTTGTTCACAAAAATTGAAGAGGAGGATATTGGCTACATTTGGTTTCAACAGAACGGCGCTAGGTGCCACACAACTGTGCAGTTTTGTTTATAGCATTAAAAAAAAGTTATTTGACGGACCCTATAGTATTTTTATTATTTTATTATAATTTATTTTTTTTTAATTTTCAAAAATTTTTAATCCTTTTAAGGTTCTGTATTTTGCTTTTATTCTTTTATTGGGTCTTCAATTGTGCAGGTTTTTAGTGTCAAAGAAGAGCAGTATGTTTTTAAATATACTTTTTTACCTCCCGCTGTTTATGGTTTCTTGCTTCTTTGTCCTTCCTTTAATTTCATTTTATGTTGTTGGTTTGTTCTTGTTGTTGTGTCCGTTTTCATTTTATTTTAAGTTTTAAATTCCTTAACTAAAACAGGTGATCGGTGTTTATACCTGAATATTTTATAATTTTTTGTGTGGTGTCTTTTGGTATTGAGTGTGATTGTGTGTGTGTGTGAATGTGTGTGCGAGTGTATTTTGAGACTTTTTGACTTTTTCATATATTAACTTTAAGATCTGTTTTGTGTCTGAAATCAAACCATAAATTATGATTTTTAAAAAAATTCAAAAAGAGTTTTTATTGTGTTGTTAACAAGCAAGTTGTGTGACTGCATTTAAAAAAGGTGACAATACTTCCTTTTATTTTTATTCTATTCTATTAAATTTTTATTATTTTTAGAATTAAAAACTAAAATTCCTTGAAACATTAAGAAATTTAAGTAGATTTGTTTAATGTTTGAAAGCAGTTAACCAAATGCATTTTTTGTAATTTTAGAAGGTTTAATAATTTGAATTGATTTACTTAGAAATCTCACTCGATTTGACTTCATTATTGTTGTTAAGGGTTGTTGTGTTTAATAACAATTTTGGCCTTGAAAATAAAATAAAATTAAAAACTTTAATATATTTTGTTTTCTTAACTAATGGTTGAAAAATATTTTGCAATTTAATTTATTTCACGGAGAGTGTTCTTTTTCTTCTTTTTTTGTAAAGGGTTTTTCAATAAAAAGTTTGTTTTGTAAAACAAAAAATTTTAATTAAAATGATTCAAATTTTTAATTGGATTACGAAGAGAAAAGTTCAGCAATTATGAATGAAATGTCCATCACGACCACGATCACAGATGTCGATTATTTCATCAACGTTTTTAATTACTTTTTGGCAAAATGTGGGTGTTAAGGCTGAAATCGTTTCAGTTGGCTCCCTATAGACTCTATCCTTAACATAGCTACACAAAAAATAATCCAGTGCTGTTAAATCACACGATTTGGCTGGCCACTTAACTGTTGGTTGTCGTCAAATTATACGATCGGGAAATTTGATTTGCAATAAATTGCTCGTTTCATTGGATGTGTGACATGTGGCACCGGTCTTATTTAAACCACATGTCATTGACATCCTATCCGTCAATAAGAGGCCTAAATTGAGTTGTTAGCATCTCGCATTAGCGTGATCCATTTACTGCTACGGCATTTCCAGCCTTATCTCTGAAAAATAACGGCCCAATCATGCCCCGCCAATTAGTGCACGAACAGTGACACATTGAGCCTGCAAAGGCTTCCAATAACCGCTCTAGGATTTTCAGAAGCTCAACGGGTCATTTTAGCTTGTTGACATAACCTGACAAGGGAAAGTGGGCTTCGTTTGAAAATAAGATTTTTTTAGAACAACCAGCCGTTTGTTCCTGAATGAATTAAGCCAATCTACGGCGATGTAAATGGTCGTTCAGCTTCAATTCCGGCACCAGTTGAAACTTGTAAGGCTTCAAAGTCAAATACTTACGCAAAATTCGCCATGTGTTTTTTTTGTTTTATGAAAGAAATATTCTTAGTCATAGAGATATTTATATCAAATAAATATAGGACTTGTGTGTGCGATTCTCAACGAAGACCTTGGTTTTTTTCACAAAAATAAATTTTGACTGTCGGTGGGGCTGCTCAGCGATGAAGGCATAGTCACTAGTCGCTGTGATGTCTTATACGGCAGTTAATTTCCGACTATCCTTCTACTTTCACCACCTGTTTTAACTATTCTCTATCCCTTTCCTAAAGAATGTAGCACGGTACTTGACTAAATAGGCATTGCTGCATTAAGTGCTACTTCTCTTAATGTGGAGAACGTCGAGAAATTGACAAATTTACATCAGCTTCAACACTGTGGCTCAAGGCAGTAATGTTTTCAGTTGAGCGACCCGGTCGAACAAGCGTTGGTGTTCACATATTTTATATCGAGCCTGTCGACTCAAATTTAGCAACCAAATTCTTAATAGCAATCTCAGAAGGACGACTATATTGTCCGAAAATATCACAAATTTTACGAAATGTAACTTTAACACAACCACGATTATCACAGTGGATTTTAATTATTTTAATGCCACTTTCGTGCGAAATTGAATTCATTGCAACACTTGTATCTACTTCGAGTACGCCAAAAAAACTAAGTATCAAAACTATCATGTTGTTGGTGTTGCCACAATTGAAAACAAAACAACTTCTTGTTAATAAATCTGATATAAGTTTAAGTTGTTGTTGTTTTTTTTAATACAAATTAGTTTAGATCAGACCGTAGGGTTTTTCGCCTTTAATTTTTTACGCTTAAACTTTCGCTAAGCAAGATTAACTAAACTCGCATTAACTATTTTTTTTTTTGATATTTTTCACTTGGGTGAGACCTTAAGCCCGAAGATATAATTGAACTGCTTGACTTTTAGACAAAATCCATATACATATTTAAAGAGTAGATAAATAAGAAAAGTAAATGTAAAAAAAGTTAAGTTTATGTTAAACTTGGTTTAAACATAAGTTTAGGTTGTTCTTTTAATGCAAATATGTTTATTTTAAACCTAACTGCAGGGTTTTTAGCCTCTGAATTTTTAAAACGCATATACACATTTAAAAATTAAATAAGAAAAGTAAGTGTTAAAAAGTAAAGTTTAGGTTAAACCTGGTTTAAATATAAGTTTAAGTTGTTTTTTTAAGGCAAGTGTATTTATTTTAAACCTAACTGCCGGGCTTTTAGCCTTTTAGCCACATTTTAAATATATTGGGCGTTTCAACAAGTAGTTGGTTTTTCAACTTATATTTAAACCAGGTTTAACCTAAACTTTACTTTTTAACTTCTACTAAGCAAGATTAACTAAACTCAGATTAAACATTTTTTTTTAAATTTTTTAGGTGTGACTTTAAGTCTGAAGATGTAATTGAAGTTACTTGACTTTAAAACAAAACCCATATAAATAAATACATCGGCAAAGTAGATATAAAAGTAAAGTTTACGTTAAACTTGGTTTAAATATAAGTTGAAAAACCAACTACTTGTTGAAACGCCCAATATATTTAAAATGTGGTTTATCGTCGATTTTATTTGTAAAATATTCCAAAATATAATTTATAAAACAAAAATTTCGGTTAAACAAACAAATAAAAAATAAAGTTCGTAAGAAAACAAAAACAACAATTCATATCACAAAAAAGTGTTTTGATAACATTTTAACCACTTCTAGTTAAATAAAAACTACTGGAACCAAAAAAAAAAAATAATTTTATAGATTTCATTTTCCCTACTCTACCAACAATATGAAAAAGCAAAGCAACAACAACAATTTAGATTGCCAGGTAAGCTGACAGTAGGAAAATAAACTGTTTAATAAATATTGGAAATATTGGAAAGCGATAGAGATAAGAGAGTAGAACACTTCACGTTTTTAAATTAACAAATGTCAAAAGATAAAGAAATGAAATGTGTTTTTTTTTGTTTATAAAAACAAAAATAAAAAAAAACAAAAACTTCTTAAGTCTGACATAAACTTTAATAAAAAAAGTTTTTTTTTTTAGTTTTTAACAAAAAATAAAAAAATTGTGTTTAAACTTCATAAAGATTTAGGTTAATTTGATGTGGCATGTTCAAAAATATGTGTTTTTGAAGAACATGACAAAAAAAAAATCACAAAATATCTGACACTTGACAAAGCAAACAATTAAATTTTTAAGATACTTAAACAATTTCCGAGGTAACAATATTAATGGCTAAAAAGGATATAAAAAAGCGAGAAATATAAATAAAAAAGCTGTTATATAATTTAGCAGATAAAAAATTTTTAATATTTTATAGAACTTTTTTTTTTTAAATATTAGAAACAAGAAACCTACTTAAAATTACTTTAAAGCGAGAAATTCAATCAAGTTTGGATTTAAACCACAACTAAATGCTGGAAAATTTTGAAAAATAGCAAAAAACTTCCTTAAACTTAGTTTAGTTAAACTTGGTTTAAACGAGTTTAAGGCGATTTAAGTTGAATTTCCATAAGCTAGTTACCACACAACAATCCTCAATGAGGCTAAGACTTTAAACTCCAAAAATTGTCATCACAACAAGCAAGAGTAAACATAGTTAAACGGTTTTCAAAGCATAAAAGTGTTTAGCATGGTTAAAAATAATTTAAAAAAAAAACTAAAAAAATATTAAATTTTATGATTAACTAAACTGGATTAAATAAAGTTTTAAGAAAAACTCTAACTCTAACTCTCTTCAAAAAGAACACATTTTAAAATTGAAAACAAAGGCAAAATAATAAAAAAAAGCCATTAAAACTATAGTTAAGTTAAACATGATTAAGAAGGAGATGGAAAACTGAAGAAGCCCACCTATGATGGCAAGTATTTTTTAGTATCAGCTGAATTGAGGTGAGTTTAATAAGGTTTCTTTAATTAACCTGCCTTTAAAAAACCTTTCGTGGTTTGCTTAAACAGTTAAGATGGTGTTAAGCTTTGCTTACTTAAATTTATGCTTAATAATACATTTTGGATGTAAAAGCTAAGAAAAAATTAGATTAAAATCAAAATAATTAAAAAACGTTCTTAAACTCAGGTTTAGTTAAACTTTGTTTCAAAATAAATAAAAGATCCTTTTCACCCTATAAGAGGCTTTAAAGTTAAAGACAAACTTTGAAACTACGGGATTCATTAACATTCCTCTTGGCATTAATTGTTTTCATTTAAAGAAATTAACGTGAACTAAGATGATTTTCAGAAGGATATTAATTTGCTGGTTTCATTTACTTAGAAAATCTCCACAGAATTATTAAGAAATTAATCATTTAGTTGGAAATGATTTAGATAAAACAAACTTAATTAGCGATACAAGTGACTTATCTGCGACTAGAAGGTGGCGAGATACTAAACTTTATATGTGTTAATAAAATTTAGCGATTTTTAGGGATGATTAAAAAAAATTTTTTTTACTCTAATATGTCAAAAATAACGGGGTTTTTAACAAGATGTTGTTTTTCAAGTGCGGTACCACCAACAACGTGATGGCTTTGAAGTTTAGTTTTTTGATGTTTTTGAAGTAGGTGGTGCATTGTCAATGAATTCAATTTCGCACGAAAATCACATTAAAATCCACTATGAAAATGGCGGTTGTGCTAAAGTTACACTTCGTAAAATTCGTGATATTTTCGGACAATATAATCGTCCTCCTGACAACGCTATTAAGAATTTAGTCGTTAAATTTGAGTCCACAGGCTCGATACAAAATGTAAGTTCGATCGGGTCGTTCAACTGAAACAATTGCAGCCGTCAGCTACAGTATTGAAATAGATAGATCCAAATTTGTCAATTCCTTGACGTTCTTAACAATTAGAGTTATCTAAAACCACCACATGGCCACAAGCCTTACAAGGTTAAATTAGTGCAGGAATTGAAGACGACCAACATTAACATCGTCATACATTCGCTCAATTCATTCAGGAACAACTGGCTGGTTTTTTTTTTGAAAAAAATATTTTTCCAGACTTCTTTGGGCTTCTGAAAATCCTAGAGCGATTATTGAGAAGTCTTTGCATGCTCAACCTGTCACTGTATGTGCTCTGGAAGGGAGATTAGGCCGTTTTTTTAAGCTGAGCCTGGCAATACTCATTTTTGGCCTATTATGAACGAAGTGGATATCACTGACATGTGGTTTGAATAGGACGGTACCGCCTGTCACACAGCCAATGAAACGATCAATTTATTGCAAACCAAAAATCCCGATCGCATAATTTCATGAGCATCAGCAGATCGTGTGTTTTAACACCACTGGATTATTTTTTGTGGGTGTATCTTAAGGACAAAGTCTACACGACGCCAATCGAATCAATATCAGCCTTAAAAGTAAAAATCCGTGATGTGATTAACGAAATAGAACCGCTATTTTGCCAAAATGTGATTAAAAATTTGGATAAAACAATCGACATCTGTCAGCGTGGTCGTGGTGGACATTTGCCTGACATCATTTTTTATTCATAATTGCCGAAGTTTTCTCTCTGTAATACAATACAAATTTTAATCATTTTAATCAAAATATTTTGTTTTAAAAAACAAACTTCTTAATGAAAAACCCTTTATATAGTCATAATTAACAAAACCAAGTTTAACTGAGATGCTAAGCAAAATTTTTCTAAAATTTGAGTAGAAACAATAATAAAAATTTAAAGGAATGCTGAAAATGCCAAAATTTTAAGTTAACCAAAGATTAGCTAAACTTGGTTTAACTAAGTTTAAGAAGAAATTGCAAAAGTTATAGAATAATTTGAGACCTTAGAGTATAAAAATAAAATTTAAACAGTTTTAAGCCATTAGAATTAAGCCCAGGATTAATTTGTAAAACTAAGACCTGTAATTTAAATTTAAAATAAATTTAGTTCTGAAACTTGATCTTAATTTAAATATTAAAATTAGGAATTTATTTTATATATTTACAAAAGTTTGCTCTCCTTTCTTTTTTTAATAAAACATAAACAACAACAACAAATCGATACTGAAAACTTACAGAAAAAAAAAATAAAATAGAAAACCTTTAAAAAACCAAAACTATTTAACACGATGTCTAAACAAGAAAAAGGTGTCACGTTACGCATAATTTATGGACCCAAGATGTTAGTGAAAAATTTAACTACAAAATTCAAAACCACTATAATTTTTCAAGCCACAAAAATACCACTAAATAACAATTTCTGTGATTAAATTTTACATTTCTTTCTTGGTTTCATACGTTTCCATAACGATTCATACGAGTATAAATGAAGATGAAGAGCCTATTTCAATGGCTTACAACATGCATGCAACATGTTGTTGTAACCCTTTTTCTTTCATTTTCTTTTAATATCATCAAGAAAATAAACTTAGAATGAACATGTAATTAAAACCTTGTAGTGGAATATTTTTTTTTTGTTTTTTTTATAATTTATAGTCCAACATGACTATAGACAAAATGACTGTTTCAAGAGTTGAAATGTAAAGAGAAACCAAAGTATATGTTGTATGGTAGAATTATGATAATGATCTTAGAAGTAACAAGATCTTAGGCAAGATAAATTATAGGACATAACTGGAAAAAAAGACCCCAAACAAGAATTTCTTACTTGTTCAACCAACATAAATTTTGTGGGCTGGGAATGCATAAGACAATAACATCATGCAGTTAGAGAAATCAAATTTTAATATCTTAAGTTTACCTAGCGGGTGTTTCAACAAAAAGTTTCTTTTTCGTTTGTGGCAACACCACTAACATGAGAGCTTTGACATTTAGTTTTTTGACGTATTCGTAGTAGATACATTGGCAAGTGTTGCAATGAAATCAATTTCGCACGAAAATCGTATTAAAAAAATTAAAATCCACTGTGATAATGGTGGTTGTCATAAAGTTACATTTCGTAAAATTCGTGATATTTTCGGATAAAATAATCGTCCTTCTGAGACCGTTATTAAGAATTTGGTCGTTAAATTTGTGTCGACAGGTTCAATACAAAATGTGTGAACATTAATGCGTATTCGACCGGCTCGTTCAACTGGAAACATGGCAGGTGTCAGCCACAATGTCGAAGCACATCCAAGTTTGTGAATTCCTCGACGACCACATGGCAAATTTTGCATAGGGATATGACTTTGAAGCCTTTCAAGTTTCAACTGGTGCAGGAATTGAAGCCGATCGACCATTAAAATCGCGGTAGATGCGCTCAATTCATTCAGAAACAACCGGCTGGTTTTTCTGAAAAGAATCACTTTTTCACACGAAACCCATTTACACTTGTCAGGGTGTGTCAACAAGCCAAATTACCGCATTTAGGCTTTTTAAAATCCTAAAGCCTTTGCATGCTCAACGTGTTACTGTATGATGCGCTAGCTATGTGATCTGGATGTGTGATCTGGATGCGTGATTGGGGCGTGTTTTTTTCATTACTGCGGTTGGAAATGTGATAACGGCCAATGTATTACGCTATCGCGAGATGCTAATAACTCAATTTTGGCCCATTACAAACGACGTGGACATCACTAACATGTGGTTTGAACAGGATGGTGCTATATGTCACACAGTCAATGAAACGATAATTTTCCGATCGTCTAATTTCACGACAATCAATAGTTTAGTGGCCAGTGAGATCGTGTGATTTAACACTGGATTATTTTTTGTGGGTCTTTGTTAAGGACAGAGTCTATACGAAGCCAATCAAATCAATTTCAGTCTTAAAACTCAAAATCCGTGATGTGATTAACAGAATAGGATCGTCATTTTGTCAAAAAGTGATTGAAAACTTTGAAGAGGGAATCGACATTTGTCAGATACCATTTTTCATTCATAATTACCGAACTTTTCTCTTCGTAATACCAAAAAAATTTTAATCATCTTAATCTTAATTTTTTGTTTTACTACCTTTTAGAAAACAAACTTCTTATTGAAAAGCCCTTTATAACTAATTAAGGTTTAAGTGAAGTTTAAGCGTAAACTTTATTTAAACTGAACAAAATTGATAACACAAATTTAAGTTCTATTAAAAAATATTCTTAAACTTAGTTAAACAGAGTTTAGTTAAACTTGGTTTAAGCAAGTTTAATAGAAAATGTTTACAGTTTAGGATAACTAGCAGCTGCAAGATACCGGACACAGATTTTAATAAAAGCAAGATGATTTTGGTAACATGAAATATGGGCTTAATAATTTAAAAAAAGTTTATATTGTAAAAAATTGGAAATAAATAATTAACGCCTGTTAAAGAAAGTTTTATGCTATGTTATACTAATCTTCGTATTCCGATATAACAAAATGAAAGCAAGGCCTAACTGGCTATAAACCAGTGTAAACAGAAGTTTATCAAAAGCTGGTTTGGAATCTTAATAGGATCTACACTGAAATATTAAATAAAAAAGAAAATGGCTACAAAAGTGATTAATCAGGGCATACTTAAACTTGGTTTAAATAAGTTTAGCAAAAAAATAGTTCAAGTCTACAAAATTTTAATGAAGTAAGAATAAAAAACCCCGACTTGAGTGTCAACTTGAATTCCGCTTGCGTGCAGAAACTTTAAAATTTGTTCTAAAAAGTAATAAACTTATTGTAATTATGATGAATAATACTTTAACGAAAATTGGATAATTATTATAAATCTTCTGGACCAAAGTCTTGCTAAGTATAGAGAAATTTTAGCAATTCGGAGTCAGTCGGTATTTCTTATTTCATTAAGAAAGATTTTTTTTTTTCAATTGCTGCCTTTATTATTAAAGAGAAGAGTTAGGTTAAATGAAATTTAAGTTTGCTGGCTTAATCTGGCATAAACTTTATACAAGAAGTAAAAAAATGCCATAAAACGCTGTTAATCTGAGATTAGTTAAACCTGGTTTAGCGAAGATTAACCAAAAATATATAAATAATTACGTTTAAATAAATTAAATAAAAGTAAATTTGCTTCGAATTAACGAAAGTTTATGTAAATAAGCTTGGCAGAATTAAGTTTTAGGTGAAAAAGGCTAAAGTAATAATCCAGTACAATATGAAAAAAAAACTTAAAATGAAGTGATTAAATTTTTCAATATTTTTAATTGTTTGGTTATAAAATTCAATGAAACTGAATAAAATTAGCAAACTGGAAAAGTTATTAAGGCCGATTACTTTAACGCACACATCAACAATACTGTTACTTTCATTTAAGTTAATCAGCTCTTTTTTAACGGTTAAATAATCAAGTCATTTTTATAAAATATTTTTATAATTAAATAATGCCTCGAAAATATTTCAAAATTACAAAAAAATTTAGGTAACCGGAGTTTAGCTAAACCTGGTTTAACTGAGATTAGCGTAAATTTTTGTTAATTTCGGAAATTTTAGATCAAGCAGAAAAGTTTTTATTTAGTTTGAGATAATAAAATCAATTACAAATCACATAGCACGTCATATAAAAAACTTCGATTAAAGAAATTTTGATTTTAAAATAGATGTCTGTCAGAAGGCAAGTTTTTGCTTCTAAGGAAATCAAATAAATAACCAAATGTTTGTAGTGTAAAACTT
The DNA here is from genome assembly GCA_030448955.1 of Trichopoda pennipes. Classification (NCBI taxonomy): domain Eukaryota; kingdom Metazoa; phylum Arthropoda; class Insecta; order Diptera; family Tachinidae; genus Trichopoda; species Trichopoda pennipes. Next base: position 6,870,127 of record JASKUP010000175.1, read on the forward strand.
TAATTAACTACAGTTTAGTATCTTACTATATATCAGTTTAAGTGAAAGTTAGCAAATTTTTAAAAATTAAAAAAAAAATTAGATTAGATACAAAGTTTAAAATGTTATTTTATGTAAAATAACTTGAATAAAGAGAATTATATAAGTGTGTCTGAGGTTTTCGGCGTTGAAGCGTTAAATTAATATTTTAAAGTAATTTGCACGATGCAAAAATAACCACAAATAAGTGACTTTCAAATGGACCTAAAGCAAGAAATTTTATAAAATTTTATTACGAGCGATATTGAACAGTCAATAACATATGAAAACTATTAAAAAATCCACTTAACCAAGGTTTAGTTAAACTTAACTTAAGCGGGTTTAAGTAAAATTAAGCTAAAGATGTTATAGTTAAGGGTTAGTAAAATAAAGTTTTTATAATTTTATTTTACCAAGATTCAAAAATGAGTGAAAAATCTCAAATGAAAAATGAATTGTTCAATAAACAAAGCTCTCTAAAAGAATTTTTAATCTTAAAAATTAAAGGATTTTGAAAATAACTTTCTTATGACCTATATTTCCGACTTTTAAATGGCCATAAAGCAAGAACTTTTATAAAATTTTATTACGAGCGATATTGTACAGTCAAAATAATATGAAAACTGTTAAAAAATCCACTTAACCAAGGTTTAGTTAAACTCGGTTTATGCGAGTTTAAGAAAAAATAAGCTAACGAGCTTATAGTTAAAGGTTTGTAGAATAAAGTTTTAATAATTTTATTTCACTAAAATTAAAGAATGAGTGAAGAAACTTTAAATGAAAATATAATTTTTTTATAACAAAGTTCTGCAAAAGATTTTTGCTGCTTATTTATGACAACACACACGTGTTAGCTAATTAATGATTTCTTTTAAATTTATAAATTTAAAAGAAAATAAATTACGGTTTAATGGTTGTGTGACAATAAAATTATATGACTATCTTCTATACCTTATAAATTTGTTCTCTTCCTGATTTATCCAATTTTGTGTTTAAATCCAAATATATTTCTATACATTTTGCGGTAATCCGAGTTATCTTGTATGTGTGTTTTTTTTTTGATGTTTTATTATAAATTTTGAATTTTTTTTATACTTTAAATGTTTTAATGTTGTTGGCTATTTTTGTAACAAATTTTGGCACTGCTTCTTTTTAAACATTCTTGAGATTTTTTTTTTGTGTGAAAGATTAGGAAAATAAAAATCAAAGAAGTTTTAGTTTAAAACAAATGAGTTTTTCTTGCTGTTGCGTGTTTTGTTTTCTTAAAGAAAAATGGCACCCGTTAAAATTTTTATTGATTTCATGTTAAATATATTTTTTCAATAAAAAAAAAGAAATCATGTTTTTGTTTTTTTTTTAATTTAAACATTAGTCGGTTATATATTTTTAATGCTCTAAAAACAAACTTGTTTCTTTCTTTTCGTTTATTTTTTTAACGATTTTTGTTTGTTTGTTGTTGATATTTTACGTTTTTAAATTTACACCACCGTTTGAAGGGAGAACATAATGACAAAATCGTGTTACATTTTTTTTTAAATGTGTTTGTTTGCTAAAAAAGCCACCACCAAAAAAGGAAACATTTATTACTAGAAAAGGAACTATTTTATTGCTAAATTTTGTTAACAGCCAAATAATTTGTTTGCTTTACATTTTTTCTAACACGAAAATAAAAATGTTTTGCGTTTTTCTTTTATTAAAATTGCAAAATAATCATAAATAATTAATTAACGATTTTTAAACATTTCCGCAAAACACCACCAAACAACACGATCGCTTATTTCAAACTAAAATAATTCAATTTATAAAAGAATATTTATTTTCCATACAAAAACTCACTCACTCCTGCCTTTAAATTTTTCTTTTCATGCTGTTTTAAGCTCTTTCTTCACTTATGCTCAGTTTATTTTTTTATTAGTATGCTCCCAGAGCATACACAACACCACCACCTTGTTGTTAAGAAATACAACAATAACAACAATAAAGAAAACAAACCTGATATATAATAAAATATATTATTTGTTGGTATCTATAACTCTAAAAGAAACTAAATACAAAATTACAATATGAAACCTTAAGCACATGCATGCATACATACGCACACATACTACACTAATGCCCACTCTCAATATAAATTAAATCCAATCATTGTACTCTTTTAACGTAAATTGTTGTTGCTGCTGCTGCTGGTAATGTTATTGGAGAAAAAAATAGCATGTGTTAGAGACTTTTTGTATAAATTTAAACAACATACAGATTTATTACAGCAACAACCAAGAGAGTCACAATCAAAAAAATATAAATATTTCTCTTTTAAATAAGAGCAATCTAAGTTACAACTGTAAAAACGCTACACAGTAAATAAATTCTCTTTAAAAATAAATCTTATAATATATCTTCTAGCATGCTATAAATTTCTTTAAATATTCAATTTACCTTTGGTTTTAGTTTGAAGATGGTTTATGATGATTAGAAAGAAGAAGATCATCTGTAATTCATAAGAAAGAAATTGAAATAAATAATTTGTTTTTGTAATCATCATATTTCAATCTGTTTAAACAAAAAATAAAAATAAATATTTCAAATAAATATTTGGTTTTTATAAAATTCTTGGAAAAATTAATTTATATTTTATTTATGTGGTTAAAAATAAAATATTTCGAAATTGGGCAATGTTACTTGAAATATAACCCGTCACTTCCTCAGTTAATCATTGCTTAATAGCAAACAGAAGTGAAATCGAAATCTAAAAACATAAATAAAAGTATTAAATTTATGAACATGTTATATTTAATAAGGTTTAGAACATACCTCACAAAATAGCTTATTAACTGGAGTTTAATTAAACTAGGTTTAAATCAAAATTAAAAAGTAAAGTTTATTTAAAATGAAAAAATGCCTAAAAAAAGCTAGTCAGTCCAGGTCTAAAATAAATACATTTGCCTTAAAAATAACGCTTAAACTTATATTTAAACTACGTTTATTTGGAGTTTAGTTAAACTAGGTTTAAATAAAAATTAAAAAAGCAAAGTTTAGCTAAAATAAAATTTTCCTAAATAACGCAGTTCTAAAATAACTACATTTGCCTTAAAAAAAAAACACTTAAACTTATGGTTAAACTAAGTTTAACATAAGCTTAACGTTTTTATATCCACTTTTCTTATTTATTTTTTCTAAATATATAGCTTTATCTAAAAGTCAAGCAGCTTCAATTATATCTTCGGCATTCAAGTTAAACCTAAATGGAAAATTATAAAAAACTTATTTAATCCGAGTTTAGTTAATCTTGCTTAGCAAAAGGTTAAACGAAAAAATTACAGTGTAAAAATCCTACAGTTAGATTTAAAATAAAAAAGTTTAAATGCAAAAATTTAGAGCCTAAAAACCTATAGTATTAAAAAGAAAATAACTTAAACTTATATTTAAACCAAGTTTAACATAAGCTTAACTCTTAAAATGTACTTTTCTTTCTATATTTTTGTTTGTTATTTTAATGTATAAGTTTTGTCTAAAAGTTAAGCACATTTCAAACTTAAGTGGAAAATATTAAAAAAAATTATTTAATCCGTGTTTAGGTAATCTTGCTTAGCAGGCGTTTAAAAATTTAGAGGCTAAAAACCCTGCAGTGAGGTTTAAAATATATACACTTGCCTTAAGAAAACAACTTAAACTTATATTTAAACCAAGTTTAACATAAAGTTAACTCTTTTACATCTTCATACATAGTTATTTATTATTTTAAATTTATGCGTTTTATATAAAAGTCCAGCAAATAACCTCAAACCTAAATGGAAAATATCAAAAAATTAATTTAATCCGAGTTTAGCTAATCTTGCTTAGCAAAAGTTTAGACTAAAAAAAATTAAAGACTATAGAGCCTGCAGTAAGGTTTAAAATAAATACACTTGCATTAAAAAATAACTAAAACTTATATTTAAACCAAGTTTAACCTAAACTTTACTTTTACATCTACTATGCCGATGTATTTATTTATATGGGGTTTGCCTTAAATTCAAGCAACTTCAATTATATCTTCTGACTTAAAGTCACACCTAAGTGAAAAATATCAAACCAATTAGTTAATCCGAGTTTAGTTAATCTTGCTTAGCAGAAGTTTAAACGAAAAAACTTAGAGCGTAAAAACCTACAACCAGGTTTAAAATTAAGAAGTTTAAATGAAAAAATTTAGTGGCTAAAAACCTACAATATTAAAAAGAAAACAATTTAAACGTATAGTTAAACCAAGTTTAACATAAACTTTACTTTTACATCTACTTTGCCGATGTATTTATTTATATGGGTTTTGTTTTAAAGTCAAGTAACTTCAGTTATATCTTCAGACTTAAAGTCAAACCTAAAAAATTAAAAAAAAAATTAGTTAATCTGAGTTTAGTTAATCTTGCTTAGCAGAAGTTTAAACATTTAGAGACTGAAAACCCAGCAGTTAGGTTTAAAATAAATACACTTGCCTTAAAAAAACAACTTAAACTTATATTTAAACCAGGTTTAACCTAAACTTTACTTTTTTACACTTACTTTTCTTATTTATTTTTTAAATGTGCATATGAGTTTTATTTAAAAGTCAAGCAACTTCAATTATATCTTTGGACTTAAAGTCACACCTAAGTGAAAAATATCAAAAACAAATTAGTTAATCTAAGTTTAGTTAATCTTGCTTAGCAGAAGATTAAGCCAAAAAAATAAAGGTTAAAAACCGTACAGTCTGGTCTAAAATAATTACATTTGTATTACAAAAACAACTCAACCCAATATCGGGTATTTCAACACGAAGTTTGTTTTCACCAAAAACATGATAGCTTTGTCATTTAGTTTTTTGACGTATTCATAGTAGATGCATTGAAATTGTTACGATAAATTCAATTTTGCATGAAAATCGTATTAAAATAATTAAAATCCACTATGAAAATGGTGGTTCTGTTAAAGTCACATTTCGTAAAATACGTGATATTTTCGGACGATATAATCGTCCTTCTGAGACCGCTATTAAGAAAATGATCGTTCAATTTGAATCGGGAAGCTCGATACAAAATTTGTAAAAACACCAATGCGCGTTCCACCGGGTAATTCAATTGAAAACATGGCAGCCATGGGTCACAGTGTTGAAGCAGATTCAAATTTGTCAATTCCTTGACGTTCTCAACAATTGGGGTTAACCAAAACCACCACATGGCGAACTTAGCGTAAGGATTTGACTTTGCAGCCTGACAAGGTTCATCTGCCGGCCGGCGATTATGTTGTCCGAAAATATCGCGAATTTTACGGAATGTAACTTTAACAAAACCACAATTTTTATAGTAAATTTTAATTATTTTAATGCGATTTTCTTGCGAAATTGAATTCATTGTAACATTTGCCAAGGCATCTGCTATGATTGACAAAGCTATCATGTTGCTGGTGTTGCCACAAATGAAAAATAAACTTCCTGTTGAAAGACCCAATGGTTCTACGATATTTTTTCTGGAAGACAGTACGTCAAAAGTAATCGAATATAAAAGCTAATAAAATTTCTTTTATGCTGTAATGATTCTATAATACTACAAACGGAATGGTGACAAAAAATGGAGTTAACCATGGTTTAGTTAAACTTGGTTTAAATAGGTTTAAGTGAACAAATGGAAAGATTACTTGAGCTTATGCATTTTAAAATAAGACAGCTTAAATTAAAACGTTTTAAATCAGTTCGTTTGGTCGTTTAACTTTAATTTCTTTTATTTTAGAGAGTGTGCCTCTATGACTTGTCAAAATTAATAATAGCCTGTGTCTGTTACAATTAAATTATGTATGAACAAATATTAACCAAACAAGCGCCTATAGTTTTGATTTTAGTTCGACGTCTAAAAAATGCAGTTGTTGTTGTTATTGTAGATTTAACAATTGTTCAGTTCATTAGCGCAATGCCGCACGATTTTTTGACGTTGTATTATATAAACAAATGCAACGTGCAACAACAACAACAACACAATTTTAAACAATGCATGTTGCTTATAAAACGTGCATGATGTCGTTACACAAAATAAGAAATGAAACAATTTGTTGTTGTAAAAATTTGTTTGTTTTGTTTTTGTTTTTGCTTTGGCTGGTCTAAAGGAAAAAAAATCATCTTTTAACTACACGTGTGGAAACAAAACCAACATAAATGATCATTAAGACTGCAGTGAATATAAACAGAGTTTGTTTGATGCAAAATAAAACAATTAAGACACCCTGTTGATTTTCAATGATTTTTTAAAAAAAAATTTTTCCATTTCAGTTTTAGTTTTCTTTCTTAGAGTTTAAGAAATTTGAAAACAAAACTAAAATTAAGTGTAATGAACCTGAAAATTTGTTAAAGGAATACAAAAATTTCGTGAAAAGAGAAAACTGGAACTTACAGAAGAGAGAGAGAAAAAGAGAGAGAGAGTTCTAAACTGAGACTTGATACTCAAAACAAGTATTTTGCTGGGGAATAAAATAATTTTCAATATTCGATTGTGTTATTGATGTTAAGCCCGGCATAGCCTAGACTCTTTGAGGTTAATTCGTGCTCAGTTTTAAATATGTGTTTGTGTTAGTTAGTTTGTAATGGAGAGCGTGCATGTATGTTGCTTTACTTAACAAGCCTTGTTTAGCCAACCTTAGCCAGGCGGTTATTATCTGGTAACAACGTGTTACGAATTACTTTTAACAAGACCCTTAAAAAGATAAAAACCTATAGACAACAAAAAGCAGGCAAAAAAAAACAAAAAACGCAGCAACAGCAACACCAATAACAACAACATCAACTGCAGCTAAAACAAAACTTACTTTGGAATAAAACATAAGCGAAATAAACTAAATAAAAATAGAAGTAAAAAACAAAAATGAATGTGTGCATAAAACAGGAATCCATTTAGAGAATATTTTTATCGTCTTTAAGCGGGGAGAATGTATGTTGTTAAGAAATTAAGGTAACAAGGGAGGCAACAACAAAAAATTCTGTTGGTAACTGGTTAGTTGTTGGTTTATTTTTAACATCATTAGCCTGGTCAAAAAATGTATTTTTATTTTATTTCCAAGCTTTTTTTTGGTTTTTGTTTTTTTTTGGCGAATTTTTGAAAATCAAATCAATCTGCTGGACATACGCTAACAACAACAATCAGTGAAAAATCTCAGAAGAGTTAATTATTTTTTTATTAATTATATGGTGTTAATAGTAAACTTAACGTATTAATCAAAATCTTAAAATGAATTTCAGAAACTTATTAACGATTAAAATAACATATTTAAGTTTTTAATAGGTGCTAACATAAATTTAAATTATAGCAGTTGAAATATTTGGTTAAGTGCGGTTAAGACATCATGTGCTTAAAGAAGTTGGGAAGTGTCAAAAAGTATGCTTAACTGGAGTTTAGTTAATCGTCGTTCTTAAAAGTTTAAGAAATTTTAGTAATTTCAGTAAGTACTTTTAAGACGATATGTGCTTAACAAATTTGAGAAAATGGTTAACTGGAGTTTATTTAACCGTCTTTTTAATAAGCTTAATAAGTTTCGCCAATAAAAACAATATGTGCTTAACAAAATTACAAAAATTCATAACTGGAGTTTAATTAACCGTCTTTTTTAACAAGTTTAAGAAGTTGAGGCATTTCGTTAAGTACAGTTAAAAATTATGTGCTTAACGAAGTTGAAGAAAGGCTTAACTGGAGTTTAGTTAATCGTCTTTCTTACAAGTTTAATAAGTTTAATCACCCCCTTAAGTACAGTTAACACCACATAAGCTTAAAGTAGCTGAAAAAATGCTTAACTGGAGTTTAGTTAATCGTCTTTATCAAAAGTTTAAGAAGTTTTATCATTTCATTAAGTACAGTTTAAACAATATAAGCTGAACAAAGTTAAAAAAAATGCTTAACTGGAGTTTAGTTAATCGTCTTTATCAAAAGTTTAAGAAGTTTACTCATTCCGTTAAGTACAGTTAACAACACAGAAGCTTATAGAAGTTGAAAAAAATGCTTATCTGGAGTTTAGTTAATCGGCTTTATCAAAAGTTTAAGAAGTTTACTCATTTCATTAAGTACAGTTTAAACAATATAAGCTGAACAAAGTTAAAAAAATGCTTAACTGGAGTTTAGTTAATCGTCTTTATCAAAAGTTTAAGAAGTTTACTCATTCCGTTAAGTACAGTTAACAACACAGAAGCTTATAGAAGTTGAAAAAAATGCTTAACTGGAGTTTAGTTAATCGTCTTTATTAAAAGTTTAAGAAGTTTAGTTTTTCCGTTCAGTACAGTTAACACCACATAAGCTTAAAAAATTGCAAAAATGCTTAACTAGAGTTTAATTAATCGTATTTTTATAAGTTAATGAGGTTGAGTCATTTTGTTAAGTACAGTTAAGACATTATGTGCTTAACGAAGTTGAAAAATATGCTTAACTAGAGTTTAGGTAATCGACTCTCTTAAAAGTTCAAGAAGTTTAGCCAATTAAGACATTATGTGCTTTACGAAATTGAAAAAATACTTAACTGGAGTTAAGTTAATCGTCCTTATTACAAGATCAAGAAGTCTAGTTTTTCTGTTAAGTACATTTAACACCACACAAGCTTATGGAAGTTGAAAAAAATGCTTAACTGGAGTTTAGTTAATCGTCTTTCTTACAAGTTTAAGAAGTCTAGTCATTCCGTTAAGTACATTTAATACCACACAAGCTTAAAGAAGTTGAAAAAAATGCTTAACTGGAGTTTAGTTAATCGTCTTTCTTACAAGTTAAGAAGTTTAGTCATCCCCTTAAGTACAGTTCAGATAATATAATCTTAACGAAATTGAAAATATGCTTAACTGGAGTTTAGTTGATTCTCTTTCTTACAAGTTTAATAAGTTTAAATTTTCCGTTAAATTCAATTCACACAATATGTGCTTAACGAAGTTGAAGAAATGCTTAACTGAAGTTTAGTTAATCGTTTTTCTAGCAAGTTTAAAAACCACAATGTTTAGAATAAACTAGAATGCCTGAATTCCAAAGAATTATCATCTGTTTCTCGTTAAAAGTGTTTCCCCCCTGTTGAATTGTATATGCCGTCTTCAAAATGAACTCCATACACCTAATTCTAGCATGCAGTGGGGTTGAATCGTTTAAATTTTGAAAGTCTTTCTTTGCTGTTTGTAATTTCATTCAAGACTTTACCAGTGTATGACTGACAGTAACAACTTTCCCATTCCTTATTTAAAAAACAGAAGGGTTAAGTTTATCAATTTTATCTTTAATATTACTCAGTGTAGACTTGATTACTTCCAGAAACTCCTTTGAATATTGAAACAGTATTGGATGGCAAAAATGAACTGATGATGGACGAGGATTTTTTCAGTACTCTGAGGTTTCACTTCCAAGTCTTAAAGGAACTACACACAACATATTTGCATCTGTAGTTGTCATGTCATTTGTATTTATTAATTGCTTTGACCGGACGATCCATCGCAACCCCGTTTATTGAGTAATGTAAGTTTATCCGGAAGTAGTTCTGCTTGTCCCTCAGGTACACTTTGAATTCGACGTCTTGCAGTATGATCCATTAGAGATTGAAGTTTTATCTCTGCTGATATTTCAGTTATCTGTAAGCCAATCGGAATTGCTTCTTTTTTTGTAATAGTAATTTGACTGTTTGAAGGAAATACATTAACATTATGATGCTTTAAAGACTTTCGTAAAATATAATATTTTTCCTTTGATAATCCGAAGTCCAAAAATAATGCTAAGGCTTCTTCTAGAGTATACTTTGTAGAGGAAGTACTTGGTGGCATAGATATGCTCTATTTTATCCTATTCAGACGTTGTCGACTTGCGATCGAGACTGCCTTTATGATGTCTGACTTTGCGTTTTCCTGGTCCTATGTATTTCATAGATAACGCTTCTGATAAATGATGCGTAGTTATTGAGACGGTAGCATCCAGCATCCGTTTTCTTGTATATGGTGCACAGTCTTTAAGAGATTTTCTTGATCTCCCTCTTGTTTGGCCAGTGGAAGTATGAGGATATTCAACTTCTACAATAGTTGTGAACTCATCTAACCAAGCAGAACTTTTCTCATAAAGTTTTCTTTTGTGCGATTAGATTAGATGCCTGCCATGTTTTCTTTAACAAATTCGATAATTAATGAAGTATAGCTTTCAGATCCTCGTTTGGTTCCGCCTCTGTAAAAATATTTAACTTTTGCTCAACAGTTACCTTAAAAGTACCTTCAGCATCGGAGCTTCTTAATAACTCTGAATTTTTCAAGGACATCTCCATTTTGAAGGCTTGCTATATAAGATACGGTAAAGCTTAGCCGGGAATATTGCTGGAGAGCTACTTATCCTCGCGTAAATTTGTTGTGAGATATGGCGACTATATATCACCACCCCAGCCAATTAAAGCCGGAACCCACACATTCAAAAATATATTTTTTTTCCTTTACAAAATCTAACCCACATGAGGAGCGTGACAAGACTTGAGCATGACTTGAAGTTAAGTCTTTACTTTTGCTCTTTTCTAATTTTTTTTTAAAAATGAAGTGAATCAAAATAGAGTTTTTTTCAAAGACATATTTTAACTTATTTAAGAGTGTCCCAAAGTTCACAGAACAGTAAGTTTTAGACAACAATCTGAAGATTTATGCGAAAAAAAATATTTTTTCCTGTAAACAAAATAATAAGCATTTGGTGGCCATTTTGTCGTTTAAGCATTTTAAAAGCTGAAGCCGATTAAAAATTTGATAGTTTCGTGAGCTAATATAATAGTCGCGAGCCTGAAGAAAAACATCGTATATATGTCACTATATGAGGCAGATTTTAGGGTGGTGAGCACCTTTTCTTTTTGAAGGGGTGGTCAATTAATGTTCAATATCGCGACATGAAAGATCCTCATTTCGAAAAGGAACGAAGGTGCAACAATTCAAATATTGCACGTGACATGTAAGTGTTTCAGTGATCATCATTGTATCTCCTTTAGCTTTTGGTTCATCAGAAAAGATTTAAATTTCTTTTTTAGTGTTTTAAGCAAAATCTGTCATCTGACCTTTAAGGCCACCCACACCACAAAGCTGTATGAACAAAATTTATGCAAAATGGCCAGGCAGGGGAGGATATTTACTGGAGTCATTATTTTATTCCAGAAAATAGCCAACTCGAGAAGCTGTATAAACAATATTTATGTAAAAGGGTCATTGCCAGGATTTTTACCGGAATCCATTCCATTATGGAGCGATTTACGCTTCAATAAAAAAATAATCGTGCAGAGAAGAAATTATATTATTTTCTTGCATGAATTTTGGAGAAACCTTTATTATAAAAAGTCTGTAAATTAACTTAAAAATTGCCATTAGTTGATTAAACAAAGTTTAAAATTTTGTGTTATTTTTTTAAACTTGGGTTAACTTTGCTTAACAAGGCCTTGTATATTTTAGTGTGGTTTAGCTAAAATTATTTTATATATTAGGTGCCTCTGTAATGTACTAACTAGTCAGTCTGGGGGTTGTAAGTTCGATTCCCAACAAAGACCTTGGTTTTTTTTGCACTACAAAAATAAAAATTGACTGTCGGTGGCACTGCTCAGTGATGAAGGCATGGTCGCTGTGCTGTCTTATATGACAGTTAATATACGGCTATCCTTCTACTTTCATCACCTGTTTCATCTCTTCTCTTTCTTAATGAATGTAAGACGGTACTTGTCTAAAAAGGCAGTGTTGCTTGCACAAAAAAAACCCATTTTAATATTAAAATTTTATTGAGATTAAGGACTAAGTGATAAGTGATTTTATAAACACTTATGTCAAGTCTTGGTTAACCTAAAACGGCTTGAGTTTAACATTTAAACTTGCTGAAATTGTTAAAGCCTGACTTAATTGTTACTATTTTCATATGAGGAAGTAATAAAATTAAAAATTAAAAGAAAATATAATAAAAAATTAAGTTAACCAAGGTTTAACTAAACGTGCTTAAACTAAGATTAAGAGAAATTAAGATGGATTTTGGTTAAATCAAAGAAAAACGAAATTAGTTAGTTAGTTTACCAAGTTTTTTTTTTGATTTAATATCTCTTGAATTTTATTAAAAATTGTACCTTTGCTATGAGCGTTTAACAAACTACAATTGCTAGTGTTATCAGGTCCATCTATCTTAATAAACAATTACCCGGCTGTGTTGGCAGGCTATTTCAATTGGGTGAAAATTAACCATAGAGAGGGATATTCTGCTGGTTACCATCATAATTTATGATGGTGATAAATGTTGTTTTCTTTTTAATAGTTCATTTGTTTAAATATGCTTTTAATTGATGAACACCACAATTTTAAATTAAATAGACAAAACTTTCATAACGAACTTTAAATGTGATTTTGTTTTTGTTGTTGTATTTATAGTTACAAATATATGCATTTAAATATTTCAACGTTTGCCACAAAATGCTTCATATTGTTGCTGGTGTTTATTTATTCAAGGTTCACAATTGACACCCTGAGTGCAGAACACCCAGCATCAATTATTGTTGCTGAACTTTAAATTTCTATTCCCAATGAGTTAAGAAGCATTGCTGTGTTTGTTGGTATAAAACATTTAACATATTGCTCGAAATGCTATTCGAACTCATTTATAGCCTGGGCAACCAACAATATTGATTCCTCAAAACTCGTAAATATGTTCAGATGTACCAGTTTTGTGCAGTTTTCAATTTATAGAAGGCCAGCAGCGAGCAGCAAGCAGCAAGCAGCAAGCAGACATGTTAAATTGCTTTTTTCATTTTTTCTTGAATATTTTTTTGGTGGCAAGGAATGAGTTGCTGCATCGTTTTTTCGTTTCAAGAGGCATAATAACAAGCAGCAGGGAGCTGCCATAAATTACACACGTTTTAAAATAAGCAAAAACCCAATACTGAGGCAATCTAGAAGAACCAGAACTCAATATAGTCACTGAATACGTGCGTAATGCACTTTTTTTTCTTTGTCATGTTGAGCTTGATTTTGCTTTGTTGTGTGTACATTTTAGTTTCAGTATCGCGAATTATTTGTTCAATTTATATGCAACTCATATAATTATTGAATCGCAAATGTTTAATTTTCAGAGTAACCAGTCGTTGGATATTTTTATTCAAGTAAGTATCGCGTTTTTTTCAAGTATGGCAACACCAACAGCATGCCACTTTTGACATTTAGTTTTTTGACGTATTCGTAGCAGATGCATTGGCACTTGTTACAATAAATTCAATTTCGCACGAAAATCGCGGTTCTGTTAAAGTGGTGGTTGTGTTAAAGTTACATTTCTTAAAATTCGTAATATTTTCGGACCGCTATTAAGAATTTAGTCGATAAATTTGAGTCGACAGGCCCGATACAAAATGTGCGGACACCATGGCGTGTAAAAGCGGGTCGTTCAACTTAAAATATGAAAGCCGAGAGCCATGGCGTTAAAGCAGATCCAAATTTGGGATTACTCAAAATCACCACAAGGCGAAGTTTGCTTAAGGATTTAACTTTCTATCGTTACAAGGTTCAACTAGTGCAGAAATTGAAACCGAGCAACCATTCACAACGCCGTAGATTCGCTCGATTCATTCAGGAACAACCTGCTGGTTTTTCTGAAAAAATCACTTTTTCAGACGAAACCCATTTTCACTTGCCAGGGTGTGTTAACAAGCAAAATTGCCGCATTTGAGTATTTGAAAATCCTATAGCAATTACTGAGAAGTTTTTGTATGCTCGTGTAACTGTATGGCGGGCTTTGTAGTATGGAGGCGAGAATGGGCCGTTTTTTTTTCGAAGATGAGGCTGGAAATACGGTAACGGTTAATGGATAAAGGTACCGCGAGATGCTCTTCCCCTCGGGAGCACATTTATCGGTCTTTATGGATTACTTAAGCCTCTAGACCTGTGGTGTTTGGGGTATAAGTGAGCCCAGTCCCCTGAAGGCAAGCAGGGTGTCAACTGGAAGCTCCACGTTATATCCACGGGCATCAGTAAGCCCCAGAGTTCCGCTAATTGTCTCTTTAGACTTTTAGCTGTTCTCTGACTGGATATTGAGGTTGTTTCTTCGGGAGTATCGTGGTGATTGTGGTTTTGCGGACCCCGCATGAACTGATTTAGTGGGCCAGGATCATCTCGCCTTTAATAACACCAACAGGTAAATAATTCGGAACCAGTGAACATGCTATTCATGTATTCTGTACCAGGAGTTGGATACTCTCCAGCTCTTCAGCAAAGAGTAGTGGTTTGCAACCCCGCTTTGAAACCGCTGAAATTGCAACTGGGAAGAACCTGTTGCTAGAATTAGTCCTCGGCTTCCTACGGCGTAAATGACGTTGCTTTTCATTCCCATTGGTTTGACCACCATCTGATTAAGGCTTACGGCCAGGTGCAGATGTAAATCTTATCACGAAATCACCGCGAGATGCTCCCCCCTCCCGGGGGCACATTGTTATGTTTTGATGGAATCGCACCGTCATTACATGTATCAACGGGGGCAAAAGGAAGCCCAGCCTCCTTAAAGATTGGTAGGACCCAACTGGAAAATTCCACTATATTTCCACGGGAATCAGTAAAGCTATTTGTCTTTTTTTAGCCTTTAAGCTGTTCTCTGATTGTTTATTAAGGTTGGCCCTTCGGGAGTATCATCGTGGTGGCTGTGTGTTTCGAGGCCCTCGTTTGAGTTGTGTGGGTCGTATTATTCACAATGAACACAATGAATGGTCCAGGTCCAGTGAGCATGATTGCGGTTGTGTTCTTAAATTTTCGTAAGCTTCATGCGTTCTGGATCAGGAGTTGGGTAGTTGGACAATTCCACTATATTTCCACGGGAATCAGTAAAGCCCCAGAGTTCCGCTATGTGCCTCTTTAGGCATTTAGCTGTTCTTCGACTGATTATTGAGGTTGGCCCTTCGGGAATATCATCGTGGTGGCTGTGTGTTTCGAGGCCCTCGTTTGAGTTGTATGGGTCGTATCATTCACAATGAACACAATGAATGCTCCAGGTCCAGTGAGCATGATTGCGGTTGTGTTCTTAAAATTTATTAAGCTTCATGTGTTCTGGACCAGGAGTTGGATAGTCTCCAACTCTTCAACAAGTGAGTGGCTGCGGCCTGCTCCGAGCTTTTGAAGTTGCAACTAGGAGTGACTGGAGCATATACGTATCTAAAGACTTACTAGGGCGCGGATGACGCTACATTTCATCCACGGTGGTATGACGTAAATTTTATCACGCTATTGCGAGATGCTAACAACTCAAATTTGGCCTATTATTGACGACGATATCACTGACATGTGGTTTCAAGAGGATGGTGCCACATGTCACACAGCCAATGAAACGACCAATTTCAATTTCTCGATCACATATTTTCACGACAATCAGCTGTTAAATAATCAGCGAGATTGTGTGATTTAACACCACTGGATTTTATTTTTTAGGGGTATATTAAGGACAGGGTCTCTACGCAGCCAATCGAAGAGACTTCAGTCTTAAAACTCAAAATAAGTTATGTGATTAACGAAATAAGACCGCCATTTTGCCAAAAAGTGATTAAAAGCCTTGATGAAAAAATCGACATTTGACAGCGTGGTCGTGGTGCGCATTTGCCAGATATCAGTTTTCATTCAAAATTGCCGAAATTTTCTCTTCGTGATTGCATCATCTTAATCTAAATTTTCCGCTGTAGTTTGTTTTAGAAAACAAACTTCTTGTTGAAAACCCCTTTACAAAAAACAATTTTAAACTTGATTAATTAAAGATTCCTTAAACTCATCAAGTGTTGTGCATGGTAAGTCAACATGAATTATGTTCAAGAATATTAACAGATTTTTATAATATAAATAATTATAGAGAATATTATATTAACAGCTTGTTAAATCCATAGTTATAATTTAAAATTATAGATAAAAATATGGAACTGCAGGGTAGAACAAACAAAAAATCAAGTGAAATTTTTAGTTTAATTAAGTTTAAGTATAAAATCTTAAATAATCTTATAGGTAAACACGAAATTTTTTAAAGGAAATTAAAATTTATCGTTTACCGGAGATTACTTAAACTCGGTTTAGTTAAGTTTAGCTAAAAGTAAGTGGAGTTTTGAAAAGCTAGGAGACATTGAAATGGTTACGCCTGATAAAAAAGATACTTTATGCAAGAACTAAGCTTTAATCCCGTTAAAACTTTAGTCGAGTGCTTAAGAATTTTCGATAAACTTAAGTGAAACTTATTGCTTAAGATCAAGTAATTTTTAACAGTTAACTGGAGTTTAATTAAACTTAGTTTAGCCATAATTGGGAGTAACTCTTTAAACATTTTTTTAAATAAAATTAAAATTTACCCTTAACTAAAGATTATCTAAACCCGGTTTTGTTAAGTTTAGCTAAAACCAAGTGAAGTTTTAAAATCTTAAAATACATAAAAAATGGTCAAGCTTAATAAAAAGTGTTTTTTTATTTGGGTATGGTTTTACGTCGACCCTCGCCAAATTTAGTTTGTGAACAAACCGGTTTCGGCTATTTGCCATCAGTGATCTTCTTATATTACTCAGAGTTAAACTAAACCCCGTGGGAGAATATACGCACATATTAATAAAAAGGTACTTAATGCAAAAACCAAGGTTTAATCGCGTTTAAAAAAAGTCAAAGCTTTTATTTAGTGAATTATGAGTAAAGTTTAACTTTAGGTGCTTAAGAATGTTCATATTAATAAAATGGAACTTTTTTTTCAGATTAAGTAATTATTAATTTTTGAAGTTGACTTAAACTTGGTTTAACCACTGTTAGAAGAAATTATTTAGAGTTTCGAATAATAAAGCAATATAACAAGTGATGACACTTAATAAAGAAAGTTCTGCACAAAAATAAATCTAAAGGTAATCAATTTTAATTGCTTTAATAAACTGTAGTATACTTTAGCATACTTTAATATACTTTATTTGTTTAATATACTTTAGTATACCTTGATATGCTGTCTATACTTTAGAAAACTTTAGTAAATTGTGGTCTATTTTGGTGTAAGATAAAATACTGTAGAAATATTTTAGATACTGCAGTATACTTTAATATACTGTAGCTTATTTTTTTTAATATACTATAGTATACTTTAATATAATGTAGTGTACATTTTAGTATTTCTTGGTATATTTATTTAGTCTATTTAAACTGTAAATTATTCTTGATTTACTTTAAGATTAATAAAATTTATTCCTGCAATAAATTGGAAAAATTAGTTGGACTTTACGTAAACTCAGTTTAACTGAGGTAAAGCAAGGCAAATTCGGAATTGCGAAGAGTATAAGAAGTGAGAGCGCTTAGTGAAAATAGATTAAGTTCAGCTGCACTACTGCACAACTTTAACTATTGTAGCAGTTAATCAGACTAAAAAGCAAACTACAGCGAATATTACAGGGTGTTTAATAATTAATATAGTTGAAATAAAGAGAGAATAAAATTAAACAAAATTTGAATCAACTTATTAATTTTAATTCTTGATATTGGTTAAAGTATATTTGGGTACATATAATTTTTTTAAACTCTTTTACAACTGGTCACCTTAATGAAATATTTCTTTCTGGTTAATACAATAAAATCTTAACAAAATCTTTATTAATCTTTTTCTATGACACATTAATTTTTCCTTTCTGCCTAGCAAGCAACTCATCTCCTCTCGTTATAACACCCTGTGTTACCTATCTTCGCCTAACCGTTCTATCTTATACAATTTAATTTGTATTTTTGCCATGAAAAATATGTTTTAACGTTGAACATAGTTGTCTTTTGTGTTGTGTTATATTTTTTTTTTCGTTTTTGGATAAAACTGTCAAAATGACATTATTTGCGTAGTTGTCAGATTTATGTGACAATGTCATTGGATCTGTACAGGATTTGTTAGTTGTATATTATGTTGTAATAGTGTTGTATTCCAAGTTTTCTTTTAAACAAATTCCTTTAAATTAAAAATTTTCAAGAATAAGAAAAAAAAAAGATTTTGCACTTACAAATGTTTGTTTTAAGGCATTATAGAGATTAACACAAGTGTATAAAATTGTGGCTGGGAGTGTTGCCAAGTGTAAAATGTAAAATGTATTTTTAGTGGATTTTAAATGTCAAGTTTAACATGATGAACTAATAAGTTTCGCGTTGCGTGAATTTTGATAGAAATAGGACGAGCTGAAAAATTCTAGTAATTGAAAATGCCCCAAAGGCTTCTCGTTTGGTATTTGAGTACACTCATACATACAACTTTAAACGTTTAAGGAGTTTCACAAACTAATTTATACTGGTTTCTAAAATGAAAAAGACCACAAAATAAAAAAAAATATTATTAAACAGAATTTCTTTTTTCTTGTTTGTTGTTTTTGTAATAAATTATTAATGCTGAGAAGTGAATAGTAATTTGTATTTTAGAAAACGAGGTACTAAAAAATACAATTATATAGGAACCACCCATTAAGTGAAGTGTCTACAAGATGTTTACTCAATAATGCATTTAGGATAAGAATGGCAGAATGTGGATAAATATTTAAACTTATTAAATATATTCTTTACCTTGATTTATAAGTTCAGTAACTAGTATGAAAATAGGTTAAACTTATTTAACTGAAGTTTAGCTAAACTTGGTTTAATTAATTTTTTAAAAAAATTTAAAAAAAAATTCTACTCAAATTACAATTTTAATCATTTTAAATCTTATTAAATATATGGTTTACCTTAATTTAAAAATTCACTAGCCAGCATAAAAATAGATTAAACTTATTTAACTGAAGTTTAGCCAAACTTGGTTTAGTTAATTTTTTTAAAAAAGTATGTAAAAATTAAATACAACTTAAATTACATTTTTTTAAATTTTAAATCTTATTAAGTCTATGGTTTACCTTAATTTAAAAATTCACTAACCACCATGAAAATAGGTTAAACTTATTTAACTGAAGTTTAGTTAAACTTGGTTTAAATAATTTTTCAAACAAATTTTAAAAAAAATTCTACTCAAATTACAGTTTTAAAAATTTTAAATCTTATTAAATCTATGGTTTAATTTAATTTAAAAATTCACCAGCCAGCATGAAAATAAATTAAACTTATTTAACTGAAGTTTAGCTAAACTTGGTTTAATTAATATTTCAAAAAACAAAAAAATAATAAGTTTTAAAAATTTTAAATCTTATACAAATAATTTTTTGTTAAAAAGAAAAACATGTGTGTTAACTGGGGTTTAACAAAACTCAGTTTAATTAATTTAAAAAAAATTAACCTTAAATTTATTTTAAATAATGATGATTTTCAATTTTAGTAGATGCTTTTAAACAAGAATAAGTTAATGGAGGCTAAGCTTGAATTAGAAAATAAAACATTAGTTAGCCAAAGTTTAGTTAAACTCAATTTAATTAAGCTTAAACAAAATCAAATTTTGTGGAATTAAAAATTATTATATTAAATATATTTTAGTTAGCCTGAGTTAAGTTTAACTGGATTAAATTAGTTTTACATAGTTATATATTTTCTAAAACAAAGTTCTATAAAATATAAGAAAAAGCCAAGTTAACTGAAGTTTAGTTTAGTTTAGTATTGTTTGCAATAGTGAAAAATAAAACTTATTAAGATTAACATGGTTAAAGTATCAAACCAAGGCATAAATTTTAATGGGATCAAATAATTTCATTACAGGGATGTAGATATTGTTAAAATAAGTATAAAAATTAGTTAACTGGAGATTAACTAAAATAGTTAGAATAAAGTTAAGTTAAACAGCTTTGATATTATGGTTGGTTAACTTGTATATTTATTTAGTTTTACGGTGAAATTAAATTATCATATAAAAATAATTAAATTGCTTTAAAAAATTCGAAGATCCTTTCTAACCAAAGATTACCTAAACTCAGTTAAGTTAAGTTTAAGCACCAATAATTTCGTAGCACATAATTTAAAGCAAGTTAAACACGATTTTAATATATATTTTGAATTTTAAATAGTTTAAATATGATTTACTACCCTTCCAATGCAGTAGCTATCGGACAGTTTTAATGGATTTTTTAAACTCCCGAAAGAAAAATTTAAAATTTAACATGAACATAAACTAAATTACTGTGAAAAATAGTGAAAAAACCTTGTTAACTGGAGATTACTTAAACCGGGTTAAGTAAAGTTTTGGCTCGACTAATTTCGGTGTACATAGCTGAACTGAATTTAAACATGATTTCGAAATAATTTAATAATTTTAATATATTTGAATTAAATTACTTGGGGAAATGTGAAAAAAACTTTTTTAACTGAGGATTAACTACAGTTTTTATATTTTAAATAGCTTAAATATGTTTAAATGCCATTGCAATTAAGTAGCTATTGGAAAGTTTTAATGGATTTTTTAAGCTCCCAAAAGAAAATTTAAAATTTTAAATGAGATTACCTAAACTTGGTTAAGTAAAGTTTAGGCTCCACTAATTTCGGTGTATATAGCTGAACTGAATTTAAACATGATTTCGTAAATATATCGAATTTGAAATAATATTAATATATTTTATAGCCCCTAAAATACAGTAGCCGGCCAACAGTTTTAATACATTTTGTTTTTTCTTTACAGAAAAACTAAAGTTAAAAAATTAATTAAATTACTTGGGAGAAATGTGAAAAAAATTTGTTAACTGGAGATTAGTTATAGTTTTTAAATTTTAAAAAGCTTAAATATGATAAATTGCAATAGCACAACAGCTATAGCACAGTTTTAGAATATTTGTATTTAGAATTTTTTAAAATTATATATGAAAAAAAATAATTTACTTTGGAAAATATAAATAATCTTGCTTAACAGGAGATTACTTAATCTTGGTTAAGTTAAGTTTAAGCATCAATGATTTTAAGGCACACAATTTAGCTAAATTTAAATATTATTATTTGTAAATAATATGAATTTGATATAAATAAATTAATTTACTTTGAAAAATGCGAACAATTTTCCTTAACTGGAGATTACTTAAACCTGGTTAAGTTAAGTTTAAGCAACAACAATTTCAGTGTACATAACTTAGATAAATTTAAATATTATTTTTTACATATTATGAATTTTAAATATGATTCGTTGCTATTATAATGCGGTAGCTGTATGACAGTTTAGTGGATTTTAAACTCTTGAGAGAGAAATTAAATTTACAAAAAATATAAATTAAAGTAAAAATATGAAGCTTGTTAACCTTACTTAAACTCGCATCGAAAGCACTCACTTTTGGCTAAAAATCAGCCAGTTAAAACAGGAAATAGCAACAGTCGGTTAAGTAAAGTTTGAATAGCTGACTTCAACAATAAGTATGATTTATTATTAAATATGAATATGATTCATTGCTGTAAAGTTTAAATAGATTTTTTAAGTCTTTTGACAGAGAAATTAAAATTAAGCATGAGAATGAATTAAATTACTTTAATAAATATCAATAAACCTTGATAACTGGAGATTACTTAAACTCGGTTAAGCTAAGTTTAGGTACTAAAAACTTTACTGCAGAAAATCTTTACAAATTCAAACATAATTTTATTACAAATTTTGAATTTTAATTGATTAAATATTGGGTATAACAGTTTTAGTATATAGTATAGGACAGTTTCAGAAGACTTTTGATTTCTTGATGGAAAAAAATGATCATCAAAGGGACTTCTTCCAACATAAATCCTAATAATATTTTATCCTACTTAAATTTTCAATTATAACCAATTATTTTATTTAAACCCTGAAGTCTTTAAATTAAAGAGATCAATGCTTATGGTAGATAAAATAATTAACTGTGGATTTGTAAAAGAATAAATCATAAAATTTTATATTTATAACCGAAAATAATTTATAAAATGTTTTTCTTTTAAAATTTTTTTGAAGCAGCATTTATCGTCTTTTGTTCCTCTGTTAAATAATTTTTATTTAAACAAGAATCCCTAACGACATGGGGTAACACCTCTTGTTAGTTTAACTGATCTTGGCATTTTTAATTCTGTTTTCTGTTTTTTTTTTGTTTTTGTAGTCTTTTATTTTCGAGCTGTTTGTTGTTGCGTGTGCACAATGTGACTGACTATTTATTGGTGTTGTGGTGTTTTGTTCTTTATACCACAACTTCCCTTTTGCCTCATCAGCTCTTTTAGCAACATTTTGCAATTCAGCTTAATCGTAGCTGCACTCCTTTCATTCCAACACCACCAACACCACCATCACCACCATCACCGCCTTCCACAAGACCAGGTTTAAGCTTTATGTCCAGCACATAATGAAGTAAATATTGCAGTAACAAACGTATTGTGTTGTGGCATTTAACAAAAACAAAAAAAAACAAGAAGATATAAAATATATAATTTTTTTGTTGTTATTTGTTGTTTGTTCTTTTTGTAAAGTTTTGTGCAATTTCATGTTTTTAACAAAACTCACAGATCATATGACTGCTGAAGCGAAAACTGAGAAGAAATAATAAAATAAAAAAAATGTTCACGACTTATGGCTTGACTGTTCATCAGCAACAGAATATGACCATTTTTGCTTGTTCTTTAGCTTTTTTAATCATGTAGTCAATTTATTTATTATTCAGCATTTTTGTAGTGTAGGTAATCGATTAATCGTCAGGTTTGTAACAATTATGTGAGAAGAATCAAGAATTAAAAAAATAAATTTTTTCGCTAAAAATTTTTTTAAAAATCCTTCAGTTTAAATATTATGGAAAAATAGCCCAGGATTTGCTATAGATTCTGGCCGTTAACACTTAATCTGACGATGGTCTTATTACTGAAAGATTTGGCTAACACTCACCCTGCTTACACGCCTTAGTAGCCATCTTTAAGAGCACAGCAGCAGGGCCGTTTCGCCACTCCTTGCCCAAGAATTGGAGACTATCCAACTACTTTTCCTTCTTTTCCTGTTGCATGCATGTAAACATCGGATATTGGATAGGTGCCCCTGTAGGCCAATAGGTAGTGTACTAGCTTGTCAGTCTGGGGGTTGTGGGTTTGATTCCCAACGAAGACCTTAGATTTTTTCCACTACAACAAAAAAAAAAAATAGGTGTCTGTTAGTTGCCAGTCTTTGACGAGATGCGCCGTCTGATTTCCACCAAATTTTCACAGTACCTTCGTAATGGTCGTTCGCTGGATTGTATTTTTTTTTTCATGCATTTACGCATAATAGTGCGCCCACAGTGCGTGTTTGAAACAAGGTGTCCCTGTAGGCTAGTAGGTAGTGTACTAGCTTGTCAGTCTGGGGGTTGTGGGTTCGATTCCCAACGAAGACCTTAGTTTTTTTCCACTACAACAAAAAAAATTGACTGTCGGTGGAGCTGCTCAGCGATGAAGGCATAGTCAATGGTCGCTGTGCTGTCTTATACGGCAGTTAATTTCCGAGTATCCGTCTACTTGCACCACCTGTCTCATCTCTTCTCTATCCTTTTCTAAAGAATGTAGCACGGTGCTTGACTAAATAGGCATTGTTGCCTGAAGTGCTACTTCTCTTAAAAAAAAAATAACTATGCGGCAACATTTCTTCGGAGGAGTTGGAAAGTCTCCAACTCTTTAGCAAAGTGTGATGATTTGCAGCCCTGCTATGGAATCATTAAAGTCGCAACTAGAAGGTTTCTGTTGCATAGAATTATAGCTTCGGCTTTCTAGGACGAGCATGACGTTCCAAATCATGCAGTGGTTAGATCCACCATCTGATTAAGGCTTCATGGCCAGGTGCGGATGTAAATCGAATCATACAGTACCTGGTAGTGGTAAAGGCGGCCACAGTATGGCGACAGGACCTGGTATTGGCGGCAGTGGTATAGGCAGCAGTGGTAGAGGCGGCCACGGTACTGGCGGCAGGACCTGGTAGTGGTACTGGCGGCAGTGGTACAGGCGGCAGTGGTAGAGGCGGCAACGGCACTGGCGGTAGGACCTGGTAGTGGTACTGGCGGCAGTGGTACAGGCGGCAGTGGTAGAGGAGGCAGCTGTAAAGATGGCTGCGATACGGCGCCAGCGGCACATCCGCAGCAAGACTTAGACAATACTAGACATTTGTCTTAAACTAAAGAATGAATTCAACATCGTGTAATAATAATAAGAATAAAAATAACAACAATAAGTATAATAATAAAAGTAATTCATTTTAAATTAATAATAAAGTAATAATAAGTAATGAAGTAGTAAAATGGTGTAGGTGAAAACGAGGTACGATTTTCACCGTCACAACCTTGATGAAAAAATCGACATCTGAGAGCATGGTCGTGGTGGACATTAGCCAGATATCATTATTCATTCATAGATGCCGAATATAAATTTTTGAATCATTTTAATCTAAATATTTTGTTTTAATTTTGGTTTTAGAAAACAAACATTCTGTTTAAAAACCTTTTACAAAAAGCTGAATAAATCTCTGTTTGATTCATTCTCAAGTTTTTTGTTTTTTCAAATATAGCAGCTACATAATTCGGTGTTAACTTTTGTTTTAAACTCTTAGTTTTAGTTATTCGCTTGTTAAGCTCTCCTTCATCTGTGTGTGAGTTTTTTGTTGTTGTTATTGTTGTCATCGTTCACCATCACCATCATTCACAATATTTGCTTAGAGTTGCACTTAATCATGTCGTTTTGTTGTCCAAAGTCTCACTTAAAGCTGACATTGATGTTGGTGTTGGAGCTCGCCTTAACGTTGGCTATTTGGTTGGTCCATATTCTATTGCATTGCAATGCATAAAGAATTAAATGCTAACGTAATGTTTCTCAACGCCTGGCTGCCTATTTGGCTGAATGACAGAATGACTGGCTGGATGACAGACTGACTTGCTGACTGACTTCTTGCTATTGCTGGCACTTAATATTGTTAAGTATGCAGCGCAACTAACAATTGTTGTCATTTGTTGTAGGAAGCCTTCCTTCATCATACTGCAACTTGATTTTTGGTTGCTGTTGTTGTTTTTTTTTTTTTAATATTATTAAACATTGGGGAATTCTAAATGAGTTATTTTTATTTTTGAGATTTATATTCATTTTTGTTTGTTGTCATCTTCAAAAACTTTGAAATGTTTGTTTGAAAATAGAGGCGTGGGTTGTATGTTGCCTGCAATTATGATGAGTCTTAAATGAAAAATGTTTGATATTCAGTTCTATTAAATTTAGCAACAGCATCAGGAATATCATCATCATTATTATAATCATGATCATCGTCATTATGATTTTGTTCGTTTCGTTTTAGTTTAAAGTGTGAGTTTTTAGTGCAAACAATTAAATTAAGTCATGATAAATAATTGCAGCTCTGTTGGCTTAACAAAATTTATAGAATATTTGTAACTGATTCTTTTCTCTTGCCTTTTACCTCCTTTTTTTCTGTTTATTTTTAAAACAATTTAAAGTATAAAATAAAGTCATAAAGTAGTTTTTATAATGTGTCTTTCTGTTTAACACATTATAAATCTTTTAAAGCGGATCATAAAATAAAATTTGTTTAGTTGTCATTTGTAGCATGAAAATGCCAGAGAAATATTGAAATAAATGAATGTTTTTATGAATTGATGAATGGGTTAAGAGAACTCTATCGTATGCAATTGATAAAGATGTTTTTAATCTTTGGGGATTTTTTGGCAGATTAGTTATAAAATACAGCTGTTCTCTTGTACGAAACAAGTTTAAACATCATGTTTAAGAACACTATGATGTTTTTGATGGACTGAAATATTGGAAAAAGATTTTTGAAATTGAAAATATTGAGTCACGTAAAGTAGTGCTTTCATTTCAAAAATAATTCTTTAAAATGTCTAGTTTAGATCTGGTGCAGTAAGAAAATTTATATGTTGGCTAGCAAATTTTAAAGACATCATATGAGCCCTTAAGTGGTGAAATAATAAAGAAAGGCCACAAAGAAGTATTAACATTTCAGTTACGAAGAGAAAAGTTCGGTAATTATGAATGAATAAGGATATCTGGCAAAAGTGCATCACAAACACACTGACAGATATCGCTTCTTTCAGTAAAGTTTTAAATCACTTTTGACAAAACGGCGGTCTAATTTCGCTAATCACATCACGAATTTTGAGTTTAAAAGGCCGAAATCAGTTCGATTGGCTCCGTATAGACTCTGTATTTAACATAGCTCTACAAAAATTAATCCGGTGACGTTAAATCACACGAACTTAGTGGTCATAGTGTGATTCGTTTTACATCCGCACCTGGCTATGTAGCCTTAATCAGATGGTGGACAAACCACTATTGTATAATTTGAAACGTCATACAGCGTCCTAGGAAGCCGAAGACATAATTATAAGCAACAGAACCACCTAGTTGCAACTTTAATGATTCCATGGCAGGGCTGCAAACCATCACACTTTGCTAAAGAGTTGGAGACTTTCAACTCCTGTCCAGAACACATGATCACTGGACTGAATCATTCACTTTCCGTGTCATTATCAGTGAGATGATCCTGGCCACCATAATAACCATTATACTGTTATGGGGCCGCGAAACCACAACCACCACGATACTTCCATATAGGGGACAACCTCAATAATCAGCCAGAGAACTATTAAATGTCTAAAGAGACAAATAATGAACTCTGCGGCTCACTGATCCCCGTGGAAATAAGCGGAGCTTCCAGTTGACTCCCTGCCTGTCTTCAGGGGACTGGGCTCCCTTTTTCCCCAAGTTGCACAGATCTAGATAGCTGTTACGTACTATAAAGACCATAAATGTGCCCCCGGGGGGGAAACTAAGTGGTCAGCACTTAACTGCTGATTGTTGTGAAATTATGCGAAATGTGATTTGCAATAACTTGATCGTTTAATGGGCTGTGTGATATCTGGTAGCGTCCTGTTGAAACCACATGTCAGTGATATCCACACCATCAATAGTAGGCAAAAATTTAGTTGTTGTATCTCGCGATAGCATAAAACACTACCGTTACCGAATTTCCAGCCTCATCTTAGTAAAAAACGGCCCAATCAAGGCTGCAGGCCACATAGCGCACCACAAAAGGCTTTTAAATAATCGCTCTAGAATTTTATAAAGCCCTTATGCGGCAAATTTGCTTGTTGACACACCCTGACTTGGCTGACCCTGAAAATTGGCTTCCTCTGAAAAAATGATTTTTTAGAAAAACCAATTGTTCCTGAATGAATTGAGCGAATCTACGGCAATGTGAATGGTCATTCGGTTTTAATCCTTGAATCAGTTGAACCTAGCAACCATGTGATGGTTTTGGCTAACGCCAGTTGTTGAAAACATCGAGGAATTAATAAATTTGGATCTGCTTTATCACTGTGACTCACGGCTGCCATGTTTTCTGTTGAACGACCTGGTTGAACACGCTTTGGTGTTCGCAAATATCGTATTGAACCTGTCGACTCACATTTAACAACCAAATTATTAATATCGGTTTCAGAAAGACGATTGATTATGTCGTCCGAAAATATCACGAATTTTAGGAAATGTAACCTTAACAGAATCACCATATTCATAGTGGATTTTAATTATTCTAATGCGATTTTCATGCGAAATTGAATTCATTGTAACAGTTGACAATGTATCTGCTGCGATTACCTCAAAAAACTAAATATCAAAACTATGATGTTGTTGGTGTTGCTACAATTGAAAAACAAATTTCTTGTTGAAAAACCCCATAGTTTAGAACACAAACATTTATAAAGCAGGGCAGTAATAAAATTTTTCTGAGATAGTTTGAGTAATTATTACTTTTTGAAGGAAATCGTAAGCACTCTTTACTGATGAAATAATAAAGAAAGGCCACGAAAAAGTATTAACAGATCAGTGACCCAATTAAAAGACTTGTCGTATTATTTTTGCATGATTTTTCGGGAACGCAAACGTTTAGAAAATACAGCGTTAGTTAAACGGCCATAAGATAATTTAAATAGCTGGTACTTTTTGTGGTACCTTTTCACATGACCTACCAGCAGATTTAGGCGATATTCATTTTTAAATCGTCAAAATTATGATTACCTAAATTAATATTTGGCGATTTTTAAGCCGATTAGGATGTGCAACATAATCGATCGGAAATTTCTCACTTTCTGTTTAATTTAAAACAAAAAATATATTGTCATCATAATTCTGCGCTGATGGCTTGCTTCATTCCCTCGCCATTTTCAAAAGCAACAGCATGATGGTTAATAATTTTAAAACAGCTTGAATAGTGCTTAATAAGTTATAATAGTATAAAATTAAACTTAAGCTAATAAACCATGGGGTGTGTGCATTGATGAAATCTGCGTGGTTATTCTAACTGAAGATCAAGAGCCTTGAGTTCAACTCCTATCAGCGTCTTCAATATAAAGAAAAATAGGGTTTGCTAAGAAGATAAATTGAATATAAGGCGATTCAAGATTTCTGTAGGGTGAAAGAGTTTTGTTCTAACATTGTGAAATATATGAGAAATTATGAGTTGCGTATTATCATGATTTTCAAAAGTCTGAACACAGTGTTAAGGTATGTGTTTTGCTTGTGTAGCCGCCAGCGTATTACCTGGCATTCTAACATGCACTGGAATCTTGGGTTTGTTAGGATTTTTTATGCAAATGTTTCTAATTTTGGAGATCAGAGGTGAATCGTACAAGATAGACGAAAAACTATTTGAGGTTATAAAAAATTTCTTTGGGTTTTGGGTTAACGCTTCGGCCATGAGGTTAATTTTCCACATATTAGTGGTTTTTAATTATTTAACATTTGTCTTCATTTTTGTCAGTCTGTCTGTATTTTTCAATGTCTTTTAAACTATTAAGATAAACTGTCTACAGTTTAGCAATCTAACAATGTCAACAGGATATTTATCAAATTTAAAACGTCAAATAATTCCACATTTTCCAATACATTGTACGTAAGACAAATTTTTCTTTTCTTTTCTCTTTTCATTTTTGTTAAAATAAAGCAATAAAATTCATATAGAAAAGTCATAGATCTTGTTCAAATAAAGACAAACTACTCTTCTGCTTAAGATATTTAAACTAAGATAAGATAGAAAGAAATATTTGAAAATGTTGTTTTCTAAACACGAAATATGGGAAATTGTGTTTAATAAATTTGTTTATTAAACAAACGATAACAAATACTAAATGGCAGCCATCCCCTATAAATGTTGCTTTTACCATTTAAAAGAGAAGCGGCATGAGCTGCTCTACTAAGGAAAAAGATGTCGAATAGAAAGACAATATTTAAAAATTCTTTTTCTATTTGATTTTTTTTTATTTGTTTGGTCTCACATGTTGCTGTCAATTTACGATGTAATAAATTTAAATATTTTGTCCTTTTTCTTATTTTCCAATATTTTTTTGTTTGATTTCATTTCTGTGTTTGTGTTTTTTTTTTATTATAAAAAATATTTTAATAATAACATTTCAAAACCAAAGAAATATTAAACAATAAATAACAGCACCAACAATTCAATTATCAATGCGGACGGGTTATCACTATTTAAAAGCTCAGGGAAACAAGGTTATCGCCAGCTCTTCTATAGACACAATGAAATAATATTTTCAGGAAATTATTTTATGAATATTTAATTTAACTTGTTAAAGTTTATTATCAAGAAAAACATGTGCTTCGAAGGTTTGTGACACAGAAAATAATAATAAAAAGTTTCAAGGTCTTAAGTCAGTATAAGTCTAGTTTATGGAATAAAAGCTTTAAACTGCCAGTTAAAAAAAAAAACCCTGTCGTTTTAGAGTTGAAGTTGTAAAAAGAAGTTGTAAAAAAGAAATCCCGGTGTGAACTTAGATGGCAGATTCTTAGTGTTCATAATCGCTGTAATGCATAGACGAATTCATAAATACAAAGACTAATTGGTCGAACGGGGATACCTTTAACGGAACAGGGTCCTTGCGGTCGCAATATGAAAAAAAGGAGAAATTGCCTGCTTAATAGAGACTCTAAATTAAAAAAAAGAAAAATTTTTGTTGTATAGCTGTTTTATAACTTTTACGAACTCTTTGTATTAAAAAAAAGTAAAAGTGATGATTGAGGTTCCTGGAAATCATGCACCAAGCCTGAAAGGATCTTCAGTTAAAAAGGAACAGTGACTAATAAGTTGCAAAAGTGTAAAATTAAATTATAGCTAACAAACGTTTAGCAATCGTGGTGTTTGCTGGAGTTAACTTGCTTATACTAACTGATAATCAAGAGCCATGAGTTCAACTCCCATCAGCGACATAAATATGAAAAAAACACAATAATTTTTTATAAAGCAGCCATGATAAATAAGCTGAGAGGAAGGTGATTCTACACTTCTGGGTTCCCTTAGATAAATGCGAGAAATTTGTTGTAAAGCTTCACTACATGATTGGACGAAATGGTTTGTAAATAAGAGAAAATAAATGCGGATGCCAATCAAATTTCAGTAGGAGAGACAGTTGTTCAAACCTGAATGGGTAATCAGTTAAAAAGGGGCAGCGATCAATAAACTATAGCTAACAAACGTTTAGCAATCGTGATGCTTGCTTTGGTAGAGTTAACGTGCTTCTACTAACTGAAGATCAAGAGCCATGAGTTCAACTCCTATCAGCGGCATAAATTTGGAGAAAAATAATAATTCTTGATGAGCAATTATGATAAATAAGCTAAGAGGAAGGTAATTCTACACTTCTGAAATCTCTAAAAAAAATGGGAGATAATTGTTGTAAAGCTTCACTACATGATTGGACGAAATGGTTTGTAAATAAGAAATACAAATGCGGAGATATGGGTGCTCTAAAATTGTGACTTTCCTGTCAATGAAACCTCAGTAGGAGAGACAGTTCAGAACATTACAACCACAAAAAAGGAAATTATTGAGGCACCTGGAAATCGTTGTCCAAACCTGAATGGATCCTCAGTTAAAAAGGGACAGTGCTCAATAAGTTGGAAAAGTGTACAATTAAACTATACCTAACAAAGATTCAGCTATCGTGGTGCTTGCGTTGCCAGTACTAATATAATATCAAGAGCTATGAGTTCAACTCCTATCAGCGGCATAAATATGGGAAAAAACATTTTTGTTACGCAGCCTTGATAAATGAAAGGAAGGTGTTTCAACACCTCTGAGGTCCCTTAGAAAAATGCGAGAAATTTGTTGTAAAGCTTCACTACATGATTTGACGAAATGGATTGTAAATAAGAAAAAAAATGGCAGATATATGGGCGTCCTAAAAGCGTAACTTTTCTATCAGCGGCATAAATTTGGAAAAAGATAATAATTCTTGATGAGCAATTATGATAAATAAGCTGAGAGGAAGGTAATTCTACACTTCTGAAGTCTCTTAAAAAAATGTGAGATAATTGTTGTAAAGCTTCACTACATGATTTAAAGAAATCGTTTGTAAATAAGAAATACATATGCGGAGATATGGGCACTCTAAAATCGTGACTTTACTGCGATTGAAACCTTAGTAAGAGAGACAGTTCATAACATTACAACCACAAAAAAGGAAATGATTAAGTCACCTGAAAATCGTTGAACAAACCTGAATGGATTCCCAGTTTAAAAGGCACAGCGATCAATAAGTTGGAAAAGTGTAAAAACTAAACTATAGCTGACAAACTTTGGACAATCGTGGTGTTTTCATTGGCGAAGTTTACGTGCTTTTTCTAACTGAAGACCTATAGTCATAGCTCAACTGCTATCAGCGTAATAAATATGGAGAAAAACCTAATTTTTGTTAAAAACTCGAGATAAATGCGCTGAGTGGTATTGCTTCCGGAGTTCCTTAGAAAAATGCGAAGCAATGTTGATGCCAACAACACTGTCGATTTGATGAAAATGTTTAAAAATAAGAAAAACAAATAAGGAGATGTGGTCGTTCTAAAATTGTAAGTTTACTACCATTAGACCTAAGTAAGAGAGAGGGAGAGAGAGACAGAAAGTTCATAACATTACAATACAACAAAAGAGAAAATAATTGAGCTGCCTGGAAATCGCGGTTTAAGCCTGAATGGATTCTTAGTTATAAAGAAACAGTGCTCAATAAGTTATAATAGTATTAAATTAAACTTTAGCTAAAAACGTTGAGCAATTTTCGTATTGTTTGCTTGCTTATTCTAACAAAAGATCAAAAGCCATGAGTTCAATTCCTACCAGCGGCCTGAGTATACACAAAAATAGTTTTTGATAAGAAGCCATGATAAATAAGTTGAGTGGAGGACCACTTAATACTTCTGGAGTATTTTAAAAAAATCAATCAACCAATCAATCAAATCAATTGCTGTAAAGCTGGGCTACATGATTTAATAGAATCGTTTATAAATAAAAAAAACAAATGTGGAGGTATAGGCGCCCTAAAATCGTGACTTAACTACATCTTACTTTAGTAAGATAGACAGTTAATACCATTATAACATTGCCGGACAATGGCAATAGAGGATATCCTGACAGTGAATTGGTTCACAGATTCTCAGCTTACCGTGGTTCTTATTTGCTTAGCAAGTCATCGAATATATCGAGCTCCGCAGGAGTAACAAAGTATCACAGCATGGATGGCTATGTATGTACATGCCTGCAAAGTTAGATCATGAGAACAAATTTAGTCAGAGCCACAGAGATGTCAAAAAAAATGTACATGTTGGTATTTTCAATCAAGAGAACTCCAGCGCCTTCATGATTATTCTACTGCCAGCATCATTAATTTTTGGAATTAAAAAGACTTTAGACTTTGGAATTAAAGAGACTAAGACGTCAATAGCAAGAGTTCCGTTCACCAAGTCTAAAGTCCCAACTTAACGAGTGTAATAGGCTTTTGCGGGCTGCCTTAAAGGAAGAAAAAGAATTGAATTAGCGAATATACCTTAAAAATTTGGATGCAACGAAAGGATCGAATTATAGCCTTTGGAAAGCCACGAAGAAAATGCAACGACCTACTATGTATGAATCTCCCTTACGGCAACAGAAGGGTCTGTGGGCAAAAAGTGCAAATGAAAAAGTAGAGATATTCGCCGACCACTTAGAAATAGTTTTTACTCCTAATTGCACTAGCTCGGAAATGATGTGGTACAACGGCCTCTTAAGTTTCGGATGTCTGCAATGATTAATCTTATTAAGGGGATGGAAGTGAAGAAATCACCCGGTTGCGACAAAATTATGGCAACAATGATTAAGAATTTGCCTGTTTCTGCTGCCCGTTTTATTCTCTTCATGTTTAATTCCATGTTACGAGTGAGTTATTTTCCCGCATGTTGGAAATTGTTGAATTTGATTATGATTCTGAAACCAGGCAAGGATGCCACACCGGCATCATCATATCGTCCAATAAGCCTGCTGCCCATTCTTTCTAAGATGTTCGAAAAAATGCTTCTAGAAAATTTAGTTAGACACATGGATGGTAACGTAATAATTCCTGATCATCAGTTTGGATTTCGAAGGAGACATAGTACCATTCAACAAGTGCACAGAATTACTGATTTAATTAGAAGTGCTTTCGAAAATAAACACTACTGCTCCGCGCTATTTATCGACATATCTCAAGCCTTCGACAAGGTCTGGCACGAAGGTCTATTATATAAGACCACGCAGTTGCTACGCGTGTATGTGCATAAATTGCAGAAAAGCTTTTTGCACGGGAGATATTTCCAAATAAGAGCCAAATGCACAATTTCTTCACGCAGAAAGATATCCGCTGGCGTACAAAGCGTGATTTGATTTACATTTGCACCGACTATATAGTCATAATCAGATGGTGGTCAAACCACTTGGTTGATTGGACACCAACCACGCCCTAGAAGGCCATCGAATACGTATATCCTCGGGTCACTTCTAGTAGCAATTTCGAAAGCCCAAAGTAGGCCGCAGCCTTCACTCCTTGCTAAAGAGTTGGAGACTTTCCAACTCCTGGTACGGAACGCATGAAGCTCTTATTTATCAAGAACACGCCAGCATTCATACTCACTGGACCTGAACCATTCATTGTGTTAATTTGAATGGTCCGACCCACAAACTCTCACGAGGGTCCGAAAACACAACCACCACGATACTCCCATATAGGGGCCAACCTCAATAACCAGTCAGAGCACATCATTGTCTAAAGAGAACAAATAGTGTACTCTGGGGCAACTAATTTCCCGTGGAAATATGTGGATTGTCCAGGTGACTCCTACTAGCCTTTGAGGGGCCTGGGCTCCCTTTTACCCCGCAAGATACCAGTCTAAATGGAAAAGTAGGTTCCAAAAAGACTATAATGTGCCCCCGGGGGGACGCTGGCGTACAGAGTGTGATTTGTTTTATATCCGCGCCTGACCATTAGTCTTAATCAGATGGTGGACAAACCACTATTGTATAATTTGGAACGTCATACATGCGTCGTAGATAGCCGAAGCCATAATTCTATGCAACAGAACCACCTAGTTGCAACTTTAATGATTTCAGTACAGGTCTGCAAGTCATCACACCTTGCTAAAGAGTTGGAGACTTTCCAACTCCTGTCCAGAACACATGTCAAGCATGCTCACTGGACTGGATCATTCACTTTGCGTGTCATTATCAGTGAGATGATCCTGGCCACCATAGAAAACCATTGGATATGGGGCCGCAAAACCACAACCACCACGATGCTCCCATATAGGGGCCAACCTCAATGATCAGCCAGAGAACTATTAAATGTCTAAAGAGACAAATAATGAACTCTGCGGGTCACTGATCCCCGTGGAAATAAAGTGGAGTTTCCAGTTGACTCCCTGTCTGCCTTCAGGGGACTAGGCTCCCTTTTTCCCCCAGTTGCACAGATCTAGACAGCTGTTACGTACCGTAAAGACCATAAATGTGCCCCCGGTGGGGACGCTGGCGTACAGCAGGGAAGTATTCTGGGGCCGTTTCTTTACTTACTGTTCACAGCTGACATGCCTATGAATAAAGTGACTCACACGTCTACCTTCGCCGACGATACGGCATTTTTGAGTATCCACAAAGAGTGTCGACAGTTGCATCCTAAAGACTGCAAGCCCACGCCAATGAGCTTGAAATTTGGCTACAAAAATGGAAAATAGGGGTTAATTCTTCTAAGTGCGTCCATATAACGTTCACACTGAGAAGCGAAAATTGCCCACCCATCCTGATTAATGGTGTAAGAGTGCCGGAACATAATAATGTAAGATATATAGGCTAACACTTGGACCGTCGTGGTCCTATCATTTAGCAGATAAAATTACCCATCTGAAACTCAGATCTGCACAACTTCACTGGCTTATTGGCAGTAAGTCACCTATCGACTTAGGCCTTAAGGTACTATTGTAGAAAGTGGTACTAAAACCTATTTCGATGTATGGCGTACAGTTATGGAGAACAGCATCACCATCGAACGTAGAGAAGCTCCAGAGAAAGCAGTCTAAACTTCTCAAGATAATAACAGGTGCACCGTGGTATATCAAGAACAACTACATTCATAGGGATCTTAACATACCATTCGTGAGGGAGGAAATTACGAAGGCAGCTACCAACTATTTGAGAAAGCTTGAAAGTCATTCTAATCGTCTTGCCAGAGACTTATTTTTATTTGAGGGTCACAGACGCCTAAAGAGACTGCAAACCGCTGACCTACTGAAGTGAATGTAAACAAGCATGTTTTAGTTGTCTACCGCCGTGGCAGTAACAACTTTGTTTTTTTGTTGTTGTTTAGGTTAAGCTTTGAATAATTTTTGTTAATTCCTTAGGGAAAGATTCAATAAATAGAAGAAAAAAAAAAAGACTTTAGCTGTCAAGTGTTAGGCGAATTAAAGTGAGAAAGCTCAAATGAATTAAAACTGCGCGAGTGGCGAGCAGTGCTCAATGTTAAGAAATTCTCGTTTGTAAAATGATAATAAAATTCTACAACTTTTTAAAACTTCTAGGAAAATCTACCAAAATCCTTTGCGCCTAAAAGTGCTATAAAAACGTAACGAAACAGGCTAGCTGTTAGTCACTTAATGCCCATCAAATATAGAGGAATCTGTTGTAAAGGAAAATAGTTTACAGAGTAGAGGAGTTATTAAAATCACTCCTAGGGATTTTAATTGTGTTGCGATTATTAAATATTCAAACAGATCTAGGCACTTACAGAGCTCAAATCTCCTGCTTGTTATCCGTAATTATAGATTAACGATTTTTGGCTTATTTAATATTTGAAGTAACTTGAATATTGAAGAAATCATTCCATTATACACCGCATTTGCTAAATAAGCTTGACTTTTGATACAGAATATGACTTGTGAAAAATCTTGAAATTATTTTATAAATAACTTTTTAATGAAGAGCACTTAATTTCAAAAACACCACTTTCCTCTTATCAACTTGCTTAATCACAACTGAACTGTTTCTGATTTTTTTTTTGTTATGGAATTATAATTTTTTGCGCAACATATTTTTGTTAAATTTTTTTACTCACTGTATGTGTTGTATTTGTGTGTCGTTTAATATTTTGTTCACTCTTAAATGATATTTTACTAAAAAAGTTGTTTTCATTCTGATAATAAAATGAAAAACTTTTTTTTTATTCTTTAGCAAAGTTTTGATTACTTAGTATTGTTCGAGATATTTTAGAGAATAAATAAAACCAGAAAATATTACAAAACACGCTGTTATCATAAACTACTAAATGACAAACTTTATTTTGCAATTTGGTTGTTTTGTTTGCGTTTTCATAAAATTTTGCTTAGTGTTGGCAAAAAGAAATAAAACAAAAAAGGATTAAGTAAAAGATTAAATAAATAACTTCTAAGAACAAAATCTAACCACCCGATACCCTTTATCCAGTATTTGTTGTTGTTTTAATGCTCAAAGCAATACACGTTGTGTGTATATTTTAACTGTCAGATTTCTCTACCTATGGAGACACCCTCTAAGAAGTTATTTCACATATTTATACTTGCTATTGTGGCTGATATAGAACTTAACTATTCTTTGCAATTTTCAAGTCTTTGACTATAATAATTAGTACAATAGGGTCATATAAGAAAAAGTACTTTACGTCTATGGTGCCACCTTATAATTTTGAAGTTTATTTTTGTATTCTCTATTATTAAAAGCTACAGTGATACCAACTTAATGTCGGTTAATAAATAAAATTCATTTTGACTTAAGTTGGTTTGTTCCATGTGGAGGGAAAAATTCGAAAAAGTTTCTTTATTCACTTTCAGTGGAAGTTTCGCGCACTTCAAAAACTTTATAAAAATAGCATTCATCTTTAAGACTTTTATGGAAACATAAAAGTTTCGAATTTCAGTAACCCAAGCTGGCTGCTTAATAAAGAAAAAAATATTTACTGCTGACTTCCACTTAACACTAGGAGAAGGCTTAGTGCAGCTTAGAAAAATTTTTATTTTTGCCAAAACAAAAAAAAAATTTTAGAAAACCCACTCAATTCAATTCTAAATATTGTCTAAAAATTTAAAAATTACCAACGATTTCTTAAGGCTGCTAAGCATAATTTACATACACAGAGTCACCGCAGTCAACATTAAATTTTTACTTATAAACAAAATTAGTTGGCATTACCAGTAAAATTCAATTGCTTAATGCCAAAAAAACGCAGTATTCAGTAATGCTTCACAGATACTGGAATTAAATTTTATAACCACTTAATTTATACTTAACTTAATTGATTATTGAAAGCAACGCAGTAGTCCGTAAAGCATTACAAATTTTGCAATTTAATTTCATACCCGGTTAATTAATATTGATTTTTGAAATTGGATTACCAATAAAATTCAATTGCTTAATGCCAAAAAAAAACGCAGTATTCAGTAAAGTTTTACTGATACTGGAATTAAATTTTATAACCACTTAATTTATACTTAACTTAATTGATTACTGAAATAAACGCAGTACAAATACTGCAATTTAATTTCATACCCGGTTAATTAATACTGTTTTATGAAATTGCATTACCAGTAAAATGTTATTGGCTATTTTAGGATTTTCAGTAACAAGTAAACATTTAATGATGACAGCATTTTTTGGAAATATATAATAAATTGTAGACAGAAAAAAATAAATGAACCGAGGCTTAACCTTTGATTTATTGATTTACTTTTTTGACTTGATGAACAAATTTTCAGTAGAGAGACCTTTGGGTAGACAAGTCAATAATCTCGATTTACAAAACATATCGCATATCACAAATGGTTCAACAATGGTGTCAATAACAACAAATATGGTATTTTGAAGAGTAAACACCTGTCATCATATTTCAGTAGTCGATAGACGCCAAAGTCTAAACACACATTTTTTAAGCGCTATAAAAATGTCGAATTTTGTATTTAAAAAAGATGTTTTGCGGGGAAGTCTAATAACCTTCTTTCGGTTAAAGCACACGATTGCTGACAGTACTCGATTATTTGTAGAAGCTTACGGTCATCATGCATCAGCTTAAAAAAAAACTTAATAAATGGTTTGCGTTATTCAAAAGTCCTGATTTCGATAAAGCAGACAAGGATACACTAAATCAGCCGAGAAAGTTTCAGGAATAGGAATAGGCTGATGCCTGAACAACCACGATTCTAAATTGTGTAAATTAATGATAATTTTCGTGTATATTAAAGCACCTGTTTTATCCAGAAAATACTAACTATTGTAATGCGTAATTTGATTTACATCTGTACCTGGCAGTTAGCCTTAATCAGATGGTGGTCATACCACTGGGAATGAAAAGCAACGTCATTCACGCCCTAGGAAGCCGCATACTAATTCTAGCAACAGGTCTTTCCTAGTTGCAATTTCAGTGGTTCCAAAGCAGGGTTCCAAACCACTACTCCTTGTTAAAGAGCTGGAGACTATCCAACTCCTGTCCAGAACATATGTATAGCATGCTCACTGGGTCTAGGAACATTTCACCACGTAGGTGTTATTAAAGGTCAAATGAACCTGGCCCCATTAGAAACTGACCTGTTCTGGGGCCGTGAAACCACCACCACCACGATACTCCCATATAGGGGCCAACCTCAATAATCAGCCAGAGAACAGCTGAATGTCTAAAGAGGCAAATAGCGAAACTCTGCGAGCTCACTGATTCCCGTGGAAATAACGTGGAGTTTCCAGGCTGGGCTCCCTTGTACCCCCAGCAGCACAGGTCTAGATATTCAAGTATTCTATAAAGACCGATATATGTGCCCCCGGGGGGGACTAAATAGAGTTGAAAGGGATTTTCCTGTGGCATATTTCTGGAAAGAAAAATTCTTTCAACGTCTTTAACAACGTTTTCTTCGAAAAAGTAAGGCCAGGCCAATGAACCTTGAAAAAACTGCACACCACACTGTGACGCAAAGTGGATGTATCTAATGGAGTATCTGTGGGTTAGAATTACTCCATATTCGACAATTTTGTTTGTTAACATGTGCCTCGTCAGACATAAAATTGCAGTTCAAGAATGATCTTCTCACAAAATTCCAAGCGAATCGGGAAGTCTCTTGAACTCAGTTTGTTTGTTAATTGAATCTTATATGGAATTAAGTTTAAAGCTTGGTGCAAAATTCTCAACTGATTTAATGTTACAACTCATATAAAGCTGCACGTCATCAGCATATAATCTAACTTTACAATGTTTAAGTTTTGTTGGTAGATCATTAACATATAGCGCAAATAGTAGGGGATCTAAGATTGAGTCCTGTGGAAAACCTCGACTCAAAGGCAAAGTAGTTGATTTTGAGGTACCTGTTTCAACAAATTGACGTCTGTCAGATCGGTAGAAGTTGATAAAAACCTATGAAAGGATTTTAATTTGTTGCATAAAATGTAATGATCAATAGTGTCGAAAGCTTTCGAATGATCCAAAAGTACTAAAAAGTAGCATTGCCGCAATCAATTTGCTGTCTAATAACTTTCGCAACATGCAATAGCGCCGTTATACAGCTGTCATCTTTTCGAAAATCAGTTTGGCAATTTGTATGAATGTTATTCTTTTCAAGGTATTGAGTCACCTGATAATGAACCAACCTTTCAAAAACGTTCGAAAGGAACGGTAGGGTTGATATCGGAATAGATTATCTATCAGAATAGATTAAATAAAAAAATGATTCCAAAAAATAAAATTGGTTATTAATAATTTTTTTTTTTAAATTAAAAAAATATTTAAAAGTCACCTATACGTTTTGCTGACTTTTATAATTAATTAATTAATAATTAATTAATTAAAATATATGTACGATTTTTTTTAATATCATTCCACATTTCCATCAAAGGAAATCACTTAAAGAAATGTAGCAAAATATATTTGCAGCTATTAAAGATTTGATTGCTTTCATAATGAAAATTAATTAAATTATTAATTAATTCAATTATATATTTAATTAAAAAATAAATACAAAAAATTTCTAACTTAAAAAAATATAAATTTGAATTTAATTTATTATATATTTAATTAAAGGCGTTGGGGATAATTTGCCGATTAAGTAAATAATTAAATTAATTACAATTTCTGTAAATTTTGAAAATTTTAATAACAGAAATAACTTCTAACTGCTGCAACTACATATCTTAATCAAAAGGAATAAATGTTTAACCCTTTACAATTTAACTTAACAACATGAACAATAATTCGTTTTTAAAAAACTTTTCTTCAAGTCTAACTTTCTTAAAAGCATTTTTACAATAGGACAACTTGGCAAATAGTTTTTAAATGCAGTTTTCTTTTAGTGCAACTAAAGAGCCAAAGAGTGCCACAAATTTTATTACAAATAACAATTTTTGCCATTTAAGAAGAATACAAAAACAAAAAAAAAAAATAAAAAGAAATACTTCATCATATTTGTTGATAAAAAAAAATCCTGGCTAAAGAAGAACAATGAAAATAAAAGAAGAAGAAATACATGAAACATGAAAATAACGAACTCTTAGACCACTTGTGCAAACTAAACAACCTGTAACTGTTGTTGATAGCTTTTCATAGAGACTCGTTTTGCTGCTTAAAAGAGTGAGTGTAGAACTCAAAAAAAAATTTTTAAAACGGAAACTATTGTTACTTCCGTTTGCTGTTTATAGTGCAGTTTTGATTTTTGATTTCCTCTCTTAAACAACAGCCGTCTCACTCTTTCACACATTTACTTTCAATTTGTACTGCCATTCATACTTCATTTGCCTGGCTGCATTTTATTTTATTTTTATATTCGTTTCGAATTTAGAGGTTTGACTTGACTTGATTTAATATTTTTTTTATTTTTCCCAATATTTAGTTTTTTGTTTTGTTGGCAACATTTAGCAAAAGTGAAACTTTGTAAAATGTTTTCTTCCTTCCAAAGGAATTTTTTGTGCAAAAAATGATTGTAAATATGTACGTGTGCAATGTGTTTTGCTTTCTATAAAACTTCTTCTTTCATTTCCTTAAATAGAGTTTAACAATGCAATTGTTAAGTTACAAAAAAAAAAACAATTTTTTTCTGCACAATTTCATATTTTTGCTGACTGAAGTGCATAAAAGAAGAATTAAAAAAAATTATATATTTTGTTGAAACATGTACACTGCTATTCACTTGAATATGGCACCGTCAATCATCATGTCATCAAATAAAAGATTTCAATTTAAAATTGCATAAGAATTTAATTTAATTAGTTTTATTTTAAAGGCTTACTAGTTTAGGAAGAGAGGATATTTATCTATATATATTTATATTTATATATTTATCTCCCTCTCCTTAATATCACACAAAATGGAGGACAATATTTAGCCTGCACATT
Source organism: Trichopoda pennipes (assembly GCA_030448955.1). NCBI lineage: Eukaryota > Metazoa > Arthropoda > Insecta > Diptera > Tachinidae > Trichopoda > Trichopoda pennipes. The sequence continues at coordinate 6,911,697 of JASKUP010000175.1, forward strand.
CTCCATACTTGCCGAATAAAATATAAATTAATTAAATTTTAATTAAAAGCTTTAAGAAAGCAACCATCATTTCTGAAGATAAAAGGTCTCCTTTCATAGAGAATTAGATAATTCGGATGATTTTTAAAATATGCCAAACTGCATGCAACATACCATAGTGGCGCAGCTGCATTATCATCCATTAAAAAGGGTTTTTCAACAACAAGTTTGCTTTCTAAAATAAAATAAAATAAAACAAAAAAATTAGATTAAATGTTCACGAAGAGAACAGTTCGGCAACTGTAAATGAAAAATGATATCTGGCAAATGTCCATTACCACCATGCTGACAGCTGTCGATTATTTAATAAAAGTTTTTAATAATTTTTTGGTAAAATGGCGATCCTATTTTGTTATTCACATCACGGATTTAAAGCTTTAAGACTAAAATTGATTCGATTGTCCATTATGATCACACTGACAGATGTCACTTCTTTCATCAAAGCTTTTAATCACTTTTTAAAAAATGGCGGTCCTATTTCTTTAATCACATCAAATAATTTTGGTTTTAAGGCTGAAATCGATTCGATTGGATTCGTCGAGCCTCTGTCCTTAATATAGCCCCACAAAAAATAATCCAGTGGTGTTAAATCACACGATCTGGCTGGCCACTTAACTGCTGATGGTCGTGAAATTATGCGATCAGGAAATTTGGTTTGCAATAAAATGATCATTTCATTGGCTGTGTGACAAGTGGCACCACCCTATTGCGAGCACATATTAGTGATATCCGCGGCGTTAATAATAACACAAAATTATCTCCGCCTCCTTTTCATATTCGGAACTTCACAACGTTACGAAACCAGCTACCAAATATTTAAAATATATTTATGAGAAGACGAGAATGAATTTCTTAGGCAATTTAAGTGGAAACTTTGTTTCTTGGACAATAATGTCGATGCCATGACGGAAATAGTTATAAACATCACTTTTGTTCCATCGAAAAAAGTTTCGATTAAGACCAGATGGAAATCTTAGTTTAATCAGACGTGCAAAAATGCATTCAGATCAAGAGAGAAAGCGTTTAGTATCTGGATTAGAAACAAAAAATCTAAGTCGATGTGTTGGTTGGCTCGCAAGGCTTGAAAATCAAATCCTTTCACAAATTTCTTGATGTGGTGGTTTTAGATAATCCAAATTGTTGAGAACGTCGATAACGTTGAGCATGCAAAGGCTTCTGTATAATCACTTTAGGATTTTCAGAACCCCAAATGTAGTATTTTTACTTGGTGACATACTCTGTCAAGTGAAAGTGGGCTTCGTCTGAAAGAATTATTTTTTCAGAAAAATCAGCCGTTTCCTAAATTAATTGAGCGAATTTACGGCGATGTGAATAGTCGGTTGGCTTCAATTCCTACACCCGTTGAACTTTGTAAAGCTTCAAAGTCAAATCTTTACGCAAAATTCACCATGTCGTGGTTTTGGATGAGCCCAATTGTTGAGAACATCGAGGAATTGACAAATTTGGAACTGCTTTAACACTGTGATTCATGGCTGCAATGTTTGCAGTTGAACAACCCGGTCGAATACGTGCTGATGTTTGTACACTTTATATCGATTCTGTCGACTCAGATTTAATGACCAAATTGTTAATAACGATTTTAGAAGGACGATCATGTTGTCCGAAAATATCACGAATTTTACGAAATATAACTTTAACAGAACCACTAGTTTCATGTTGGATTTAAAAGATTTTAATGTGATTTCCTTGCGAAATTGAATTAATTGTAACTATTGCCAAAGCATCTACTACGAATATGAGAAAACTGTCATCCTGTTAGTGTTGCCACAAACAAAGTGCTTGTTAAAAAACCCGATATAATAAAGAGGAACTTGAAAGCAAGCTCTGATTAGCATTTCTTAAGTTCTAAAAGGTCTAAATGCAAAATTGTGAAAGCAAGCCAACACGGATTTGATTTTGATATACTGCTGATGGCAATCATCACCAGCAATCGGTGGATGTCAAATGCGGCTGCGAATCCTTGCAATTTTCTAAACAGTTCAACCGCTATAAAAAAAAATTCTTATACAAAACAGGGAGGGGGGATCCCTTGGGGATAACAAAGCCCCATATTAAGCAGAGGGATTTATTTTAAACAATTTAGGAGTAGTAAGCAAAATTATTGGGCACAAAATAAAACCAACGTGATTGAATTTAGGGGTGAACAACTTTGGAAACTTCTACATTTGCCTAATGAACTCAAATGCCATACAAATGAGTTAAAAGCTGAGGGAGAATTGTGTGTATGCAAGCAGCATTAAATGGCATAGAACTGATGACTATAGCAATAAGTTATAGTCAACTCCTGCTATACGTAGGGCGACTGGGTAATAAAAATAGCCGATAAAGTCGATAAATATCATTCGATATCTAGAAGTTATATAAACTGTAACTGATTAACCTGCTAATGCGGCACATAATAAAGAAGTAGAAATCCTCGTAGAAAACATTCGTGATTTTGAGAAAGATTCTTTATTTTTTCCATCTCTCATTTTGAGATATGCACTCTCGCAATAATGTTACCATATTTTTAAGATATATATAATTGTTTGTTGTTGTTATCGAGTATCTGACAAAAGAGAAGCTTAAAAAAAACAGAAGGAAAAAACATTATTGAGAATTAAATAGTTTTTTTTTGCTTGGTTGTTGTGCTCCACAATTTAGGAGTATTGTCGATGGAACTTAAAAGAACCATGGTCTATATCCGGTATACAGGTCTACCCTCCTAGCTTTGATTCTTCCTTACAGCAATAAGCCTCTATAGGCACAATTCAATTTGGGATGCATGCGGCACTAGTGTTTCATAATAACACACATCCTCCCATCGGCTATATTAGCTATAGCAGCCTTATTCCTTTTGAAAATTTTTTTCGTAGGATAAGGACTTCTCTATAAAAATGAAATATTGTTAAATAGTTTTTATTTTAACTTATTTTTTTCTTAAGAAATATTAAAAGACCTAAAGTTATTTTTAAAGCTGAGCTATTCAAATAAATTGCAGTGTTTGTTTAACAAATAGAGCGAATATACAGCAAAAAAAATAAATAAATAAAATGAATTTATAAATAAAAAATTACAAAATTATAAACGCTTTTTAGTTAATGAATTGGAAAAACGCTTTATTTGAAATTCCGTTAAATCTCAAAAAGGAAACATCGTTGTGTTAAAAGATATTTAAAATTTAGGCTGTTGGTTATTTGCTGTTACTAGCCTAAAAATATAGACAAATTTGGCATAAGTACTTTACTGTCAAGTGCTCAGGGGCTTGGCTAAGACCATAGAATGTTAAGTAGGACAGTTTCGAATTTGTATCGCTATTAAAATAGCAAGTAGTTGCCTGATAGCTACACACTTGATGAAATATCTAGAAATTATATTATGAAATTATAAACTTATTTTAAGATTTATTCTCGGCAGGATGCATAGCCAGACTGGTATTAGGACCCTTAATAGTTGCAGGTCAAAAGATCAGTAAAATATGATATTTCCAAGAAATATCTTACTAAAAATGCCGCGGCGAAAATAGAAAATTAATTATAGAAACTAATAAATTGGAGGGCACGCTTAAACAAATAAATGCAACTATGTGATTTCAATAAAATAGGGATTAATCGAGTACAGTCAATAGCAACTCTTGAAATGTATTAAACAATCAAGGCAATAAACAATTCTGTGGAATATCCTAGCAACACAGGAATGACTCTGATGTTGACAGGAATATAATTATTATACACTGAAGTAAAAAGCTAATTTCTTCCAATTAAGAATATATTAAATTTTCTATTCGATTTTATATTTTATTATATTCACCCCTATTCTGACTTTCGATTATGTTCTCCGCATTCAGTTACGCTACGATCGAAAATTGGTATTCCAAACAAAAACTGAATCGAAAGAACAAGAAGAAGACAACAATGTTTACAAAAGCAATTTGTTTACTACGGAATGTGGAATAGAAACAAAGAAATGACCAAGTATGTTACTATTTTAATAAACAAAAGTTACAACAAAGAATAAAAAAAGTAAAATAAAAAAATTTGTGCGATTAGTTTGCTTGGGAATTAATAAAATACATATAAATATAAAATAAATAAATAAAATGGAAATAAAATACCTAATAATAATATAAAGGTAATCATTTTTGGTTGGAAAATAATTGAGTGGTAAGAATTGTGTGAAGCCGGAGGTGGTAGTTTTAATTTTTTATTTGAAGGAAAAATGGAATCCATAGCAGTGGCTGTATTGCTGGAAGAGGAGAGCAATGTGATTCAGAACACAGAGGTAAGGCTCGAAAAACGAAAACTGAGGGACACCTGCAATCCATTCGAGATGAGTGATCAGTTGTAGAAATTATATTTAGTAAAATAAATTTTATTTAACTTTTTAATTTAACATTTTTAGGTTCAAAAAAAACTTCCGTTTAAACAAAGACGCGTTTAAATATGTGTTAGATTTTAACGATCTTTTTTATATATTTTCTTTTCAATATTTCGCTTTCCTTTGGAAAGCTTCTTTAGGAAAAAATTTTTTATTTTTTAAAATAAGAAAAGCGAAATATCGAAAAGAAAAAAATATATAAAAAAGATCGTTAAAAAGAAAAAAGATATTTATTAAAGATAAATAAAATAGATCGTTTAAAAAAAACTTTTTACAGATTTTATACTTACATTTTAATTATTAAACTTTTCAAAAAGAGCAATCGAAATAAATTCCGTTGCTGAAAAAACAAGTGTAGAAAAACGTAATTACGATCGTAATACAGAATACCTACAATCGAAAGAAACGTAGCGGAATCGAAACTCAGAATACCAAAGTTGGAAAACGGAGAAACTTTCGATTCGAATCGAAAGTCAGAATAGGGGTGATTATTCGTAAATATTTAAAATTTTACTTACACAAGATACTGATGAAATCTGAAAAAAAGAAAAAAAAAAACATTAAAAATTTTTGTTTTGTTGATGGAAAAGAGTTTTGTATAACAAAAATTATAAAGTTACGGATGCGTCTTGTTTTAGTTCTAAAAGAAAATGATTAAATAAAAGAAAATTATTAAAAGAAAATAATGAAATAAATTAAACTACCCGTGCTGTTTACTAACTGTGTGGCTTGCTAAGAAACCTTATGCACGCAAGACAACAACAACTTTCTAGTTACAAGCTGCGTAGAAATTATATACACGCAAAAGAACAACAATTGGGTATGCTATTTACTATCTACGTAGTTTTCTAAAAAAATTTAAGTACACAAGACAACAACAACTATCTTAAAATAAATTCCAGGTGGAAACTGTATCAGCATAAAAGCAAAAATGTACACAGACCTACAGGCGCCTATATATTGAATGAATAACATAACAACAACAACAAAATGAAATACAAAGGGAGTAGACCTTTAGAGGACAAATTTAAAAGGCAGCGTCTGAGTGGATAGTTAGTTAGTTGATAAATAAACCTGGTGAAGTAAAGATGAGCATCTTAAATAAATTGTTCTGTAGTGTCACACTTTGTGTGTAGTTAAAGTAAATAAATTTGTAATTTATTTAAAAAGCTGTAAAACGTTTATAAAAGGTATAAACGTAACAATATATTTAACGAAGTGTTTTGCTAATTTTCATCTCAATTCCAATTTTAAAAATTTTTTAAATCCACAAGCAAAGTGTTAAAAATAGACTCAGCAAGCTTTAACTTTTATATAACTAAAGTCCCGAACAATTGAGGTAGACATACAAGAGAATTTTAAAAGAATTGAAATGCTAGACTTGACAAAATAGCAGATCTATATTTGCTATACTCCGAAGAACTATCTTCTCATAGTAATACGTGTATTTATAAGCTTAATGGAACTCTCAAACTCCCGTATTGCGCTCTCCTTTCAATAGAGTCATCTGTCTCTCACTTTGAAAATCAGCCATACAGCCGGGCAACCTATAGAAGTCAATTAGGTTCATTTTTGTTAATGAAAAAGTTATCACATGTGAGGTACATGCAAAGAGAAAAAGCTGAACTCTGGGGCTTTGCTGATTCCCGTGGAAATTAAATGAACTTGTCCAGTTTGCTCCTGCTAGCCAGTTTGCTCCGTTAAAAGTTATCAATGTGTCCTCGGGTGGGGGGGGGGGGGGGTGGGTACAAGCGAGGAACAATGATGTCACAGCGGACCCTACAGACTCCATTATAATCAGAAATATGCAAGCTTTATAGCCACCTTCTTTCATGAAAATGATGCCTTAGCTTGCGTTATGGTCGGTGGAAGTAGCAATATCAGTACGTGGTTACATCAGGATGGCGTTGCATGCCACAAGTCAATTGTACCCGTTGACTTTTTGAAAATAGAAATTTGACTATAAGTTTATGTTGGGAAATAAAACATGGAAATGGCCACAAAAGGAGTGAACTTTAGAGTTGACACCTCTCGATTATTTTCTTTGCGGCCATGAGACCAGCAATCTATGCTTATAGACCAGCATTTATTGGCACCTTGTAGGTCTGCATTGTTTATCTTATTTGTGACATTTGGCTGCAAATGCTCGAAAAAAGTGACTCAGAATTGAATATCCACAATATCATACATCCTTTTGAGTAGAAAGATATTTTCGCTGCTTTATCAGTTTTCCATCTATAATGACAGTGTTTGAAACTAGAAATTAAGATTTCTAAAATGATTTCAGTGCTTAAAATCATTCATCATATTTCATTTATGCTTTTTGGTTGTAAACAGGCATCGATAAGGTAAGACATGCCACACAGATAGGATTATACTCAGCGTGAATCAGTAGCAATGAAGCGAATCGTTAGAAATTATTTGAGAATCAAAAACCCTTAAGACTAAAAGCAAGTTCTGATGCTTTAATTGCGTAGGATAGCGTACAATCTTTTGATTTTAATTGGCTCAGTGGTAGCTGATATTAAACTGCCTACCCTCTGTTAGAGGCATACTGATTATAAAAGCCTTGACGGACCCTTTAGCTTATCATGATGTAGTGGTGATGAAGCGAGCTAGAAGAAACTGTTTGAAAGTCCGATGTTCTCAACGCTAAGAGTAAGTGCTTATGATTGCGCAACTGTCAATCAACCACTAGATGCTAACAGGAAAGGAGGAGGAATTATTTTAGAAAGAAACGCAAAGAGATGTAAATTCCTATATAATTCCTTGGTGCTCTAGTCAAAAAATAGACTCAAACATGCATAGTTTAATCCCTCCCCTTACACTATTACTAAAACTTGCATGTAAGAAGTGGACTGTTGAAGTTTTAGGTCTGTAATCGAGCCGTTTAGATCCTGTATTGAGTTTACCAAGAGTAGCTGACTTTTCTGTCTATTACCAATTATCGCTCAAATTAGCAGTCGTTTCTCCTACTCCAGTAACTTCTGGCCACCGACCAATAGTTATTATTTTTAGTTTCGTCACAGCATTTTGTACAACTGCTAGCATTTTTTTGTTTTTTTTTTTTAAAGAGAAGTAGCACTTCAGGAAACAATGTATGTTTAGTCAAACACCGTGCTACATTCTTTAGGAAAGAGATATGGAGAAGAAATGAAACAGGTGATGAAAGTAGAAGGATAGTCGGAAATTAACTGCCGTATAAGACAGCACAGTGACCAGTGTCTATGCCTTCATCACTGAGCAGCCCCACCGACAGTCAATTTTTATTTTTGTAGTGAAAAAAATCAAGGTGTTCGTTGGGAATCAAACCCACAATCCCCAAGCTAGTACACTACCTTCTAGCCTACAAGGGTTTGGACTAAGATACTTTTAATAACCACGAACAGTAGTTTCTGCTTCTGATTCTCCTTATGATGTGGGATAATGCAAAATATAAACACATGCAAAGCGTTACCATTAAAAAATCCTTCAGACACAGCTGGCAAAAGTCATCTTGTTCGACATCATTTTGTTTAAATGATGTCTGACGATGCTGTTTTTTTTTGTTGTCTATAAATTATGAAATCCAGTATTGCGAGTCCTTTACGTCCCATATATTTATCCAGAATTTTTGATTTACAACTGCCTGATTCTAAGTTCTAGATTATTTAATTTTTAAAAGAGCCTCTCAGCAGCTTAGTTTTTCGCAATGGCAGTTTATCGAAATTAGCATTAATTAGATTAGTAAGACCTGTTGAAGTTTAATACACTTTTAAGTACAAATTTGGCATCTAAGCTTGTTTTTCCCTTGCCGACAGATTCACTAGAGCAATGAGTAAGTTTCTTCCTTTGGAGCAAGTGTAGCATATCTGGGGGTTGTGGGTTCGATTCCTAACAAAGACTTTAGCTGTTTTTACTATAAAAAAATAAAAATTGACTGTCGATGGGGCTGCTCAGTGATGAAGACATGGTCACTGGTCGCTGTGCTGCCTTATACGACAGTTAAATTCTGATAACATGGGCCTTCTGGAAATGAAAGCTGCCCCGTTAAGCTAGTAGGTAGTGTACTTAGCCTTACTTAGGGATGGTTGTTTTCACTATAAAACATAAGAGCTTGAAAGCTATGTAACTATCCTTCTACTTTCACCACCTATCTCATCTCCTCTCTATCCCTTTTCTAAAGAATATAGCACGGTTGTGACTAAATAGGCATTGTTGCCTGAAGTGCTACTTCTCTTTAAAAAAAAGTGCTCTTAAACGTTAAGAAGAAGACCAACCCGATTCCGCTAAATATATGTTTGCCATTGTTAGCTCATTCACAGCTGATTTCTTAAGTGCTCATCATACTTGTGTGCTACAATCTGCAATGAGTTTTCTGTAATACCTTTCCTTTACTCTTCTTCTGTCCATGCTTTTCGCCGCCATTTGAGAAAAAGTTCTGAACTTGTTTGCCTATGAGGTATGAGGCCTATTAATTTTTTCTTCCTTTTATTTTTTTACTGATTGTAAAAATTCTCTTGTCTTCTTTTTAACTTTTTATTCGGTTTTCTATTTGAAAGTAAATTCCCTTGTTGATTGTGCTTCTTTAAGGTTTCCATTTCCATTTGAATTCTTAACTATTTAGTTAACTTCTTTTTAATGCTACAATTAAGATTTATTGCTTGACGTTACTAAAACATTAACTTCTGTCTCTCTCTCTCTCTCCTTCTCTCTGTACTAGTTTTAACGCAGGATATACTACAGTGCAAAACAACTGTTTACAGTTCAATACGATTTTCATTCTTTTGTTTTGTTTGTTATTTCTTTATTCCATTTTAAGTCAAAGTCACAGTGATTTGTAAATAGTTTTGAATTGAAAACATTTTCAATACATTTTTGTCGTAAAAAACTGCTTAGCTTTGTGCATATAGATTGATATTTATTACACCATATTGGCGTCTGAACGGCATAAAGGGAAATAAGGAGAATTAAGGGGAAAAGAAATAAATAAAACAGCAAACAAACCAAACCAAATGTAACTCCATTTGACAAACTAACTCCCAGAAGTTTTAAGCAAATGTATGACAAACATAAAACTTTAACACATCAAAGAGTAAAAAACATGTCGCTATAATTTTCCATTTAAATTGAAAGCCCATTAGGAAATCATTACACATAAACAGTCAGTCATAAATCAATGACCTTAAATTCTATTAAAATCCTGTGAAAATGACAAGAATAATATAATTTCACATTAGAAAAAGAAGTTAATAGATGGCATAAGAAAATAATAGAGAGTCATCAAAAAAATAAAATGATATCGTCTTTAAAATGCTCACATTCCATTTAACAAACAGGTGGATCAGATATTTAATAAAAAACACGAGGGTTGTTAAATAACTTCCAGTTCAACAAGTTAAAAAAAACATTTCTGTTTTGTTGCGCTTGAATTCACCAATGACCTTCAATATCGAAAATATAAATTTAGGAAGCCAAGCTTGTTACTTTCATGTGGTTTACACTACTCAGTGTTGTATGTTACAATTGAAAGTAAAATAATATTGTCACGGATGGGTCTTGCTTAAGTCTTAAAAGAAAATAATTAAGCAATACAGTAAGCTACTGGGTGTATGGCTTGCTAAGAAAACTTATGCACGTAAGACAACAACAAATTTCTAGTTACAAGCTGCGTAGAAATTTTATACACGCAAAACATCAACAATTAGATATGCTGTTTGCTAGCTGCGTGGTTTTCTAAGAAATCTTATGTAGGCAAGATAACAACAAATATCTTTAAAAAATAATCCCAGGAAGACATTTCATTAGCATAAAAACAAAAATACACAAGACATACAGTTGAAAAATAAACCTGGTGAAGTAAAGATGAGCATCTTAAATAAATTGTTCTGTAGTGTCACACTTTGTGTGTAGTTAAAGTAAATAAATTTGTAATTTATTTAAAAAAGCTGTAAAATCTGGTGCTATTTATTTTGCAATAAAGAAAGCACAACAAAACGTATATAAAAGGTATAAACGTAACAATATGTTGGGTATACAACTTAATAATGTCGATTTGTATCAATAAGAACAAATATGACATTTTGATGGGTAAAAACCTGTCATTATAATTCGGTATTCGATAAGTGACAAAGTCTAAGCACACATTTTTTTAAAAAGCTATAATAATGTCGAATTTTGCGTCTAAAAAAAGTTGTTTTGCCGGGAAGTCGGAAACCTTCTTTCATTTAAAGAAAACAGGGGTTGAAATTTATCGATTGTTGGAGGAAGTTTACATTCAACATGCATCAACTCAAAAAAAAAAGGATGAAGACGACGAATGACAAAGCATTGCTCAACCAAGATTGTTATCCAACTGAGGAAGAACTTGCATTAATATTGAAAGTCACACAACAAGTTATTTCCCTTCGTTTAAAAGCAATGAAATTCACTCAAAACCAAGGAAATTGGGAAATTGAAACGGAGAGATATCGAAAGGCAGCTTGGCAAGTCAGAAATGATGCTTGAAATAAAGTAATTTCTCCCTCGTATTGTTACTGGTGATAAAAAATGAATGCGTTACGTTAACTCCAAGCGCAAGAAGTCATATGTAATGTCCGCCAAGGAAGCCTGATAACCTTCTTTCATTTGAAGAAAATGGCTGCTGAAAGCTATTGATTGTTGGTAGAAGATTACGGTCTACATGCGCCAACTCAAAAGAACTTGTAAGCATTGGTTTCCGCAGTGGTGATTTCGACACAGTAAATAAGGAGAGGCCTGGTTAGCAGAAATAATTTGAAGATGACAAATTGGAAGTATTAATCGATGAAGAGTGTTGTCAAACGCAGGAAGTACATTGGAAGCCACACAACAAGTTATTTCCCTACGTTTAAAAGATTTGGAATTCACTTAAAACCAAGGAAATTGGGTTCCATATGAATCGAAGCCGATAGACATTAAAAGACAATTTTGCATGTCTAAAATAACACTTGAACTCTACAAAAATAATTAATATTTTTTTTTTAAGAGAAGTAGCACTTCAGGCAACAATGCCTATTTAGTCAAGTACCGTGCTACATTCTTTTAGGAAAGGGATAGAGAAGAGATGAAACAGGTGGTGAAAGTAGAAGGATACTCGGAAATTAACTGCCATATAAGACAGCACAGCGACCAGTGACTATGCCTTCATTGCTTAGCAGCCCCACCGACAGACAATTTTTATTTTATAGTGAATCGTTGGGAATCGAACCCACAACCCCCACACTGACAAGCTAGTACACTACCTACTAGCCTACAGGGGCACCTTTGGTACTGGTATATAAAAAAGGATAAATTACGATAACCCCAAGCGCAAGAAATCATGTTTAAAGCCCGAACAATCAGCTAAGTCAACACCGAACCTGAATATCCAAGGTAATGCTCTTAATTATTGAGATCAGAAGGGTATTTTAAATAAAAAGCTGCTGAAGTCGGGTCAGACGATCACAGAGAACCAAACGCGTAGACAACTGATTCGTTTGAACAGAGCAATTAATAAAAAACGACAAAAATATTTGACAAGATATGATAATGATCATCCGTATTGCAAGACCGGTCAAAAATTATTTGAAAAACGGTGAATAGCAAGTTTCGGCTCCATTGCCTAATAATTATATTTATTTCGAACGATGCAGAACGACCCTACTGGAATATGTTTCACTTCAGAATGGTACCCCTGCAGGCTAGTAGGTAGTGTACTAGCTTGTCAGTCTGGGGGTTGTGGGTTCGATTGCCAACGAAGACCTTGGTTTTTTTCACTACAAAAAATTAAAATTGACTGTCGGCGAGACTGCTCAGCGATGAAAGCGTGGTCGCTGTGCTGTCTTATACGGCAGCTAATTTCGGACTATCCTTATACTTTCACCACCTGTTTCATCTCTTCTCTATCCCTTTCCTAAAGAATGTAGCACGGTACTTGACTAAATAGACATTGTTATCTGAAGTGATACTTCTATTAACAAAAAAAAAACAACAAAAAAAAGAAAGGGTTTCAGAAATTGGCTTGATGCATTCTTTATAATATTAGAAAAAGGAGTGACTAATAATGGACAATATTTTTAATAATGTATCGTTCTTCAATTGAAGAAAATGGCTGCTTAAAGTTATCGATTGTTGGTAAACGCTTGCCGTCAGCATGCACCAACTCAAAAAGTGATATTTTGGATACAAAAGACAAGGAGAGGCCTGGTCAGTTTGAAGAGGAAGAATTGAAAGCATTACTCGACGAAGATATTCCTCAAATTGAAGTCGATAAAAGTTGAAACGCGTTAACGATGAATGCTACAAAATCCAGACGTTTTTGCATTATATTGTTACTGGTGATAAAAATGGATACATTACAATAACGTCGTAACCATTACATATAAGGGTCGAGCAGTTCTATTTTTGCTTATTGACTGGCATTTCTTTAATAAAATGTTTCTTTTCACAGACTACAAGGAAAACACTTGTAAAGTTTGGAAACAAAATTACACGGTCAGAATGGTTTTTCCTTAGATTTTGCTTTTATTAAACATTTTTCCTTTTTAAAAATTTAACCTCTCAAAATCTTTCTGATTTTTACAACAAAATACAACAATATTTCCGTCTAAATATTGTGTTATTTTCTTTAAATTAAAAATAAAAATATTGACATGGCATTTCCTGCACATTTAGAAAATGTGCAATCAGTTTTGTTAGTTTTTCTTTTATGTTAAGAGTAAAATAGCATTTAATCTTATTTCTCACACTTGCGAAATTTAAATAGTGCTAACAAAATTTTAAAGAAGTTTTTATATTTCAATTTAGTTCTTTTTAAGTAATGAATGTATCATTACTCAGTATTAATTAAATATATAAAAAGAAATATATAAAGAAATTCCACAAAAAGGGATATTTTTTTGATAAATAACTTAACGGTTAAATATCGGTTTTATCTGTAGTACTCTAAGGCAGTCTCATCTTGGGCCAATTTTATTTATTAATGATCTCCCACATGTTATCCAATTCTCCTACCTTCTAATATATGCAGATGATACGAAACCTTTGTTGAGTTACGTGAATCTATTGGATCACTTATTTTTTCACTCTGACTTGCAGCTTTTAAAGTTGTTGGGATATAAACTTAATGAAATTAAACCTACTCAAATTTATATGTTTTTAGAAATGTATTTGTGTCTCGACAAAAAAATTTAATAATATCTTGGATTTGGGAATTTTTCATAACTCATATTCACATGACCGTTGAAAAGGTTAGATGTGTATTTGCGTTCCTTAACAAGTTAAACACATCACTTGTGAGACCAATTTTGTAATATGGTTCAGTAATATGGCACCCATAATATAATGTTCCCGGTAACCATGTTGAATTGCCTCAGAAGTAATTTTTAATTTTCTACTTACGAGGTTTAACATGACAGTCTGGAGTTCATCTTCCATCTTATCGTTGCACACTAAGATTAATCAGACAATGCTAAAAAGCCTTAGAACAATACCTAATGCCTCTTTCGCAATCAATTTATTTAATGGAAAAATTGCAGCCGCCGAATTCCTGATTTCGAATGTCTTGTTCAATATTCCGTTTCGTTTAAGTCGATGTTATGAGTTACTGTTCTGGAAGTTCTTCCTTAGCAAACCGAAAACAAAATGTACCAGATATAAATTCTACCTATCGTTTTTAATAAGAAACTGTAGCTCTAAATACCGCTAAAAATATTTCCTTAAGAGAAACTCTAGTTATCGATGAAAAAATGTGCCTTAAAGAGCCTGTAGTTATTGTTCAAAAAGTTTCTTTTGAAGGATGTCTAATACTTAATAACAAGTTTTACTTTCGAATAAAAAGAGACCTACAAAATTTATCGATAAAAATATGCCCTAAAATAAACTGCAGTTACCGATAAAAAATTTCTGAAACGAAAATGGAGTTAACGATTAAAAATTATTGTATTAAAAATTACTGCACGCATTTTTGGTAAAAGGATATGAAAAGCTTGATAACAAAAGTTACCTTAAAGGGATAAAATATCCTTAAGAGGAAGTCTAGCTTCCAACAAGATGAGTCCTTAAAATGAAGTCTAGCTTCCGATAGCTTGGATCTTTAAAAGGGAGTCCAGCTTTCGATAATTTGAGTCTTTAAAAGGAAGTTTAAAAGGAAAGTTATAGACTTAAAAATTTCCTTAGCGTTCCTACTAGTTATCAATAACACGTTTCCCTATCATCAATTCATTTTATTGATAATAAATGGAACTATTAACATAGAACACAAAATTTCCTTTAAAGGTACGCTACAAGAAAACAACACTACATTTTAAAAAACTTTCATTTAAAGAAACTCTAAACAGCATTTTTTTAAAAGCAGCTCCAGTTTTCGGTAACGAAACTTCTTAAAAAAAAGTACTCCAGTTATCGATAACTAAATTTCCTAAAAAGCGACTCTTGTTATCGATAATAAAAATTTCTTAACAGGATCTCGAAATAACGATACATTATTTTTCTTAAAATATTAGTTACCTACAAAATGTAAAGTTATCGATAACAAAATATTCTTAGTTATCGATAGCAAAGTCGATGACAAATTGTTGATTGCCAAATGAAAAACAAAAATACTACACTTTAAGAAAATTTTACTTAAAGAAACTCTAACCAACAAAATTTTCTTAAAAACAACTCCAGTTTTCGGTAACGAAACTTCCTGAAAAGACAAGCTAGTTATCGTTAACTACGCGGGCTCATGTTATGTATAATAACATTTTCTTAACAGGAACTCTAAATAACGATACATTATTTTTCTTAAAATATGCTCTAGTTACCATAAAAAAATCAAAATATCGATAGAGAAATTTTCTCAGTTATCGATAGCAAAGTCGATGACAAATTGTTGATTGCCAAATGAAAAACAAAAACACTACACTTTAAGAAAATTTTATTTAAGGAATGTCTAGACAACAAAATTTTCTTAAAAGCAACTCCAGTTTTCGTTCACAAAATTTTCTTAAAAGAAACTCTAGTTATCGATAACTATAGGGACGCTTGTTATAGATAATAAAATTTCCTTTCTCATTAACGAAACATTATTTTTCGTAAAATATTCTCTAGTTATTTACAAAATGTAAAGTTATCGATAACAAAATTTTGTTAGTTATCGATAGCAGAGAGCAAACAAATTGTTTATTGTCAAACGAAAAAGAAGACTACCCTTTAACGAAATAGCATTTAAAGAAACTCTGACAACAAATTTTTTTTAGAAGCAACTCCAGTTTTCGGTAACAAAATTTCCTAAAGAGAAATTATAGTTATCGATAACTAGAGGAACGCATGTTATTGATAATAAAATTTCCTTTCTCATTAACGAAATATTATGTTTCTCTAAATATATACTCTAGTTATTTATAAAATGTAAAGTTGTCGATAACAAAATTTTTTTAGTTATCGATAGCAGCGTCCAAACAAATTGTTTATTGCCAAACTAAAAACAAAACTTTTAACAAAATTTCATTTAAAGGAACTCTAGACAAGAAAAATTTCTTAAAAGCAACTTCAGTTTTCGGTAAGGAAATATCCTAAAAAGATATTCTAGTTATCGATAACTAAATTTTCTTAAGACGGACTTTTGTTGTCCATAATAAAATTTATTTACTAGCAATTATAGTTAATAATTATTTATTATTTTTCTTAAAATATACGCTATCGATAACAAAATGTAAAGTTATCGATAACAGAGTTTAAATAAATTGTTTATTACCAAACGAAAAACAACACTACACTTTAACAAAATTTCATTTAAAGAAATTCTAGACAACAAGATTTTCTTAAAAGCAACTCCAGTTTTCTGTAACGAAACTTCTCAAAAAGATACTCAAGTCATCGATAGCTAAATTTCCTAAAAACGGACTTTTGTTATTGGTAACTCTAGTTAATGATAACATTATTTTTCTTAAAATATATCCTAGTTATTTGCAAAATGTAAAGTTATCGATAACAAAATATTCTTAGTTATCGATAACAGAGCCTAAACAAACTGTTTAGAATTGTTTAGGTAAGAAAATTTTCTTAAAAGCAACTCTAGTTTTTGGTAACGAAATATCCTTAAAAGATACTCTAGTTATCGATAACTAAATTTCCTAAAAAGAACTGTTGTTATCGATAAAAAAAATTCCGTAGTCAACGATAACATTATTTCTCTTAAAATATTTTCTAGTTATCTCTAAAATGTAAAGTTATCGATAAGAAAATATATTCTTAGTTATCGATAGCAGAGTGCAAACAAATTGCCAAACAAAAAACAATACTACACTTTAATAAAATTTTATTTAAAGAAAATCTAGACAACAAAATTTTTTTAAAAGCGACCCCAGTTTTCGGTAACGGAACATACTAAAAAGATACTTTAGTAATCGATAACTAAGCTTCCTAAAAGGAACTATTGTTATCGATAATAAAATTCCTTAATAGGAACTCTAGTGAATGATAATATTATTTTTCTTAAAATATTTTCTAGTTATCTACAAAACGTAAATTTATCGATAACAAAATTTGTTTGGCTATCGATAACACAGTTTATGAAAAATTGTTTATAACTA
This sequence comes from Trichopoda pennipes, assembly GCA_030448955.1. NCBI lineage: Eukaryota > Metazoa > Arthropoda > Insecta > Diptera > Tachinidae > Trichopoda > Trichopoda pennipes. The sequence goes on from JASKUP010000175.1 coordinate 6,928,667, forward strand.
AACACAGATTGTCTTTATTTATAAAAGCAATCCAAAAAAGGATATTTTGTTATTTATAACCAGCAGCTCCTAAGGTACTTAGGTACTTATGCGAAGGTACTTTTTAGAGCAAACAAAAATACCCTGTTGTGGTTTAAGAACCTCTGCCTCTTCAATGAGGCACAAAATATATGGCAAAAGAAAAACTTAAAAGAACCAATAAAACGTACAAAGAAAAAAAAATGCAAAATGAAACTTGTTAATCGCGAAATGAATGATGAATGATTTGTGCTGGTGAAGTTCTCTCTTTACAATTGCAGCTCCTACTTTGTAAAGGCAGAGATGTTTGAGTCAAAGGAAATACAAGTATAATGCAAAAAGCAGGCTGGCCTTAAAATCAATTGCCATTGATTGTAAAAAAAATAAAAGGAAAAATAAGTAAAATTGGCAAAGAGCAAAAAACAACAACAACAACAATAAAAAAATATTGAACAAAGTAACTTTTTATTCGTTTGTACTTTATTTTTCTGTTTTTGAATGTGTTTAAATTAATGCATTGTGTACAAATACATTTTAATTGAAAAAAATAATCGCTTAAATATTGCGTTTATGTGTGTGAGTGTGTGTATGTGTAGAGTAAATTTTAGTGAGTGTATGTATAGTAAAGCAAAGATTCATCAGTATTGTTTGGGGTGTTAAAAAGGGTTAATTGATCTGACTTTGATTGTTAAAAGCTTGATTGTGTGGCCCATTAAAGTGTAACTGTTAATAAACATTCGCTCACACTCTCTTTCGGCACGGGGCCTTAGAAAATGTGTGCTTTAGTGTGTAAACATGTTTAATGTATTTACGGTAGCCTGTTTATGCTCTTTACGCACTCTTGTTTAGTGCTGTAGTTAATGGATTTTCTTTTGTATTATTTGTATTTTTATTTTTTTTTTGTTCATCACACGTACCCTCGTACTCATTTTTATACATTTGAAATATTAATTTTCGATAAAGAAATATTTTCTTTTTTTTTTTTATTAATTTTTATTTTTATTGTGGGTCTTGATTAAAGCTTTTTGATGATACGAAAGAACGTGAAAAGGAGCCATATAAAATTGATTTATTATTTATGCATAAATTACAATTTAAACTTGAGTAGAAGAACTTTAACGATCAAAAAATAGTCGTAATAGCTAATGAAGGAATATTTAATGACACTAAATTATAAAAAATTACTAAAGTCAGTAGCAAACAAATAAATATAAAAAAGAAAAACCATACACTGAGGCCTCTAGTAGCAAGTTAATATTTCATAAATTTAGTACTAAGGTTAATGATTCGAATAAAAATTATTCGAATAAAAATTATTCGAATAAAAATTATTCGAATAAAATTTATTCGAATAAAAATTATTCGAATAAACATTTTAGTTTGCTTTTGTTTTCATCTATTTATACAATTATTTGAAATTTAAAATTAAAAAGTGTTCTCTGAATACAAGAGGAAAATTAATTAAAATCCACTATAAAAATGGTGGTTCGGTTAAAGTTATATTTCGTAAAATTCGTGATATTTTCGGACAACGGAGGGCGATTATGTCGGTGTGAGACGGCTGTTAAGAATATGGTCCTTAAATTTGAGTCAACAAGTTCGATACAAAATGTGCGACCGGATCGTTCAACTGAAAACATCACAGCCGTGAGCCACAGTGTTGAAGCAGATCCAAATTTCTCACTTCCTCGACGTTCTCAACAATTCAAGTCATCCACAACCTGGCGAATTTTGCGTAAGGATTTGATTTTGAAGCCTTACAAGGTTCAACTGCTGCACATCGCCGTAGATGCGCTCAATTCATCCAATAACAACCGGCTGGTTTTCCTGAAAACATATTTGTTTCAGACGAAGCCTATTTTCACTTGTCAGGGTATGTCAACAAGCCGCATTTAAATACTATTGAGAAGCCTTTGCATGATCAACGTACCACAGTAGGTGCGCTATGTGGTCTGGAGGCGTAATTGAGGCGTTTTTTGCTTGTTGTTGTTGAAGATGAGGCTGGAAATGCGGTAATGGCCAGTGGATCACGCTATCGCGAGATGCCCCTGTAGGCTAAAAGGTAGTATACTAGCTTGCCAGTCTGGGGGTTGTGGGTTCGATTTCCAAGAAAGACTTTGGCTGTTTTCACTACAAAAAAATTAAAAATTAACTGTCGGTGGGATTGCTCAGTGATGAAGGCATAGTCACTGGTCGCTGTGCGGTCTTATACGAGAGTTAATTTCCGATAACATTGACATTCTAGAAGTGAAAGCTGCCTCGGTAGACTAGTAGGTAGTTTTGTTATCCTACCAACCTAGGGATGGTTGTTTTCACTACAACACGTAGGAGCTTGAAAGCTCCTTCGACTTTCACTAACTGTCTCATCTCTTCTCTATCCCTTTTCTAAAGAATGTAGAACGGTTGTGACTAAATAGACATTGTTGCCTGAAGTGTTACTTCTCTTTAATAAAAAAAAGCCAAAAGAATCAATCAATTTTGGCCTCTTATTGCCGAGGTGGATATCACTGACATGTGTTTTCAACAGTACGATGCCACATGTTACACAGCCAATTAACTTATTGCAAACCAAAATTCCCGATCGATTCCGATGTGATTTAACACCACTGGTTAATTTTTGGTGAGCATATGTGGAGAAGAGCCAATCAAATCGACTTCTGTCTTAAAACTCAAAATGTGATTAACGAAATAGGACCGCCATTTTGCCAAATAGTAATTAAAAATTTTGATGAAAGAATCGACATCTGTTAGCATGGTTGTGCTGCACATTTGCCAGGTATCATTTTTCATTCCGAAGTGTCTGAAATTCTTGTTTTATTTTGTTTTAGAAAACAAACTTCTTGTTGAAAAACCCTTTACTAGTCATTGCATAGCACAAAATATTTATTATAATTGGAAGACAAAATGGAAAAAAAATTGTTAAAACTTTTTTATACATTTAATGCCTGTTTACTACAGGCGTTGCCACTGACAACCTTTTTTTTCGTAAAACTTTCAATAACCATTAAAATCTATTAACTTATTGCCACATCATTTTATGCAAGCTCTACATTAGAATTAGTTTGATTCAAAATTTCTTATTCAAATTTAGTATCAAAAGAGCTGCAATGGCAACGTTATTCAATATAAAATTAAGCTGGTACAATGCCATGTGTGTATATATTTAGGTGTTTCAGCGCTGGGGAGGTACTTGAAAATTTGCCATCTTCGTTTGATAGAAAATTATTGTTAATAGCGGTTCTTTTGTAATTTTATTCGAATACATTTTTTTGCCTTTTCATAAATTTTTTTTGAAATTTTTTTTTGAAATTTTTTTAAACGTTTTTTAAGGCGCATGTACATACACAGCAATGTAGGTATGTATGTTTTATATGTTTATATAGGGTCTGCCATCTAAAGTTTTTTTTTCAACTAGTGCTTATTTGATGAATGGTAACACTTAGCGCATGTTTGACTTAACAGATAATTAGTTTTATCCTTGAACAACGCTTCGTTAAGTGGGCCTGCGATCGACTTACAGAAGATGCCGATTTTGCAAAAAAAAAAAAACACCTTTTCAGATGAAGCTCATTTTGATCAAGCAAAATTGTCGCATTTGGAACACAGAAAACCCGCACGCATACATTGAAAAGCCGACGCACCCAAAACGAGCCACTGTTTGGAGCGAATTTTGATCCAGAGGCATAATTGGGGAATTTTGCAGGAGTGGCCGTTACAGTCAACGGCGATCGTTATTGGGCCATGTTGAGTGTGATTCGTTTTGGCGGACAAACCACTATTGTATAATTTGGAACGTCATACAGGCGTCCTAGGAAGCCGAAGACATAATTCTAAGCAACAGAACCACCTAGTTGCAACTTTAATGATTCCAGGACAGGGCTGCAAACCATCACACCTTGCTAAAGAGTTGGAGACTTTCCTACTCCTGTCCAGAACACATGTCTAGCATGCTCACTGGACTGGATCATTCACTTAGGGTGTTATCAACAGTGAAATGATCCTGGCCACCATATTAAACAAAACTGTTATGGGGCCGCGAAACCACAACCACCACGATACTCCCATAGAGGGGCCAACCTCAATAATCAGGCAGAGAACTATCAAATGTCTAAAGAGACAAATAATGAACTCTGCGAGCTTACTGATTCCCGTGGAAATAAAGTGGAGCTTCCAGTTGTTTCCCTGTCTGACCTCAGGGGACTGGGCTCCCTTTTCCCCCCAGTTGCACTGTGTCTAGATAGTGAAATATTCTGTAAAAACCATATTTATATGCCCCTGGGGGGGGCTGGCGCCATGTTGAATGAATTTTTGTTCACAAAAACTGAAGAGGAGGATATTGGCAACATTTGGTTTCAACAGGACGGCGCTACGTGCCACACAGCCGCGGCTGTGTAGTTTTGTTTAAAGCATTTAAAACAAAAAAAAAGTTATTTAGCGGACCCTATATTTATATTGATGTATGTATGTATGTATGTATGTATGCATGCATACATATATGTACGTATGTAATGTAATGTAATGTATGTATTCTATACATGGCAAATTATCGTTACTTTTATCGCATAATCACGATAATTTGCTATTGAACAAAAGAACACATGTTTGAAAATGTTGCAAAAATTTTATTTAAACGTAACATTAAGGAACGAAAGAAAGAACGAAAACTATTTGTTAATTCGTTTTTTGTTTTTTTTTTGTTGTATTTTCTTTAAATAACAAATTGACAAGTTATGACAGAAATGACAAGTTTCTTTTATAAAAAGCAATTTGTGTAAAAATTTATTGGTAGCAACTTGAACTAAGAACACATGTAATTCTTAAGGCACCTACAAAAGAGAGAACACGATAACACTAAGACCTTAAAAAATTAAATGATTTTCTTGTAAAAAGGGCAGGTGCAGGTGTGGGGAGTATGAAAATTGTGGCTGCCTAAATGTTTTCATTGTAAATTTGTTTAAATCGCTTTTGTAAAATTGTTTTCCTGGCGAATAAGACATTTAAAAGATGTCAGTTATTGATTGATAGACAAGACGAAATATGGCAAGAATTTTTTACTAAAAGTCATTTGGAAATAAAAGAAAATTAAATTTGGCATGCAAGAGTGTTTTGGTTATGTATAGTTTTATGGGGTTATGTGAGGTTATGTTTTCATTTTAGGTTTTATTGCGGCTGTAGGATATAAAAATGTTTTTAAAATTTTAACATGTGAGTTTATCACACATAATCTAGTCATTTGCAAGTGAATTCAGTTTTTTACTTTAATGGGGGTCAGCCAAGGTAGTCATTAAATTCATTAAAGTAGTTAAGAGTCCTTGCTTCTAGGGAAAAAATAATATTGTGAAAAAGTTTCAGTTTAAAAAAAAATGATGTTTCAATAATTCGAGGTTTCTTTTTAATTTTTAAAAATAATATTTAGTTGCCATATGAATCAAGGTAACCGTAAGTATTTTTCATTTAATTTTCCCAGGTGTGAAGCAGAGTTTCTTGTTGAAGCTCATGTTTCAAGTCATTTTGCCTAATATATAAAACGTTTTAGGGTATTTTATGTTTTCGATCATGATGTTATGTTCCCTCGTCTGTATTGATGTTTAGATGGTTGAAAGAAAAATGGAGAGGTAATTTCTCCATTTTTCTTTTGCGGAGCATCACACCAAACTACTTATGTAGTGTATTGTGCCAGAACTAGGAATTTAGTTTATGGGAAGAAGAAAAGTGGGAGTAGTCATTGTGGACATTCGATTTGATTTTTTCTATACTGAAAGTGACAGGAAAGATAACTGGAGGCAGTTTGTTCCACATTCGAACTGTTCTGCTAAAAAAATAATAGAGTCAGCTACCCTACTGTCCCCAATTAACTTCTTGGAGCTCTCATGAACGCGGTCGAGCAACTCCAAATTAGACTTTGGAGCGCCGACCCATACCTGTAAGTTGTATTTCATTTTTGAACGGATGTGGGTGGTATAAATAGCACGAAGATTGGATGAAGCAAAGTATATTTTACATAGATTCAGAAAACCAAGGCACTTGAAAGCTATTTAAGAACCTTAAAAATATGCTAAGGCACATCCCACTGGATTTTTATGGCAAGAACATCAAGAGCTTCGGATTCCTTAATACTTTTATCAAACATATTAACAGATGCAGCACCATTTCTGAACACATATTTATGCTTAGGGATGCAACATTGAGTCGTACGGGATTCACACGACCCCATTCGGAGATTGTTCAGAAGTTGTGATAGAGCGAATTGTTCATGTTTTGCCTTTTGGGTCCCACCTCCAACTGGTTTGATCTATTACTGAATGAATAAGAATGACAGATGGCGCTGCCAACTGCGAAAGAGAATCTAGGTTTGAAAGTTTGACAAAGCAAGTCATTTAGAAAAAATAAGAAATGGAGTAGGACAAAGAACGCAGTTTTGCGGTGCCCCCGGAATAATGCTGAACTCGTTTGATCATACGTCATCTATAACAACTCGTATAGTGCAATTCCTGAGAAATATATAAATATATAATATAAATCTGAAGAAATTATCACCGACGTTGAAAGCAACAAGTTTTGACAGAAGTGCATCATGCCACACTCCTACCAAACGCTTTAGAAATATCTAGAATCACCACTATACTTTCTCCAAATTGATGTATAGAGTTGCACCATTGATGCGAAAGGAAAGCTAGCAAATCATCCAAAGAGCATCCGCTCTTCATACAGTCGGTCTGGTACCTCACAACATGAAAATTAGTCATACTTTCTATCACCTTAGAAAGTGTAGAACCAATTGCAACTGGGCGGTAAATTTTAGGGTGTTTAGCCTCACATCGGCGTTATATTAACAACCTTCTAAAACTTTAGGAATTCACCGGCATGATATAAACTAATGAAAAGTGTCGCTTAAGCACCCGCTAGTCTCGAAAAGCACTGTTTCAAGACCACTGCTGGAATCCTATCCAGTCCAGAAGACTTCCCCCCGGGGGCACATAAATATGGTCTTTATAGAACTTCGACTATCTAGACACAGTGCAACTGGGGAAAAAGGGAGCCCAGTCCCCTGAAGTCAGCAGGGGTACAACTGGAAACTCCACTTTATTTCCACGGGAATCAGTAAGCCGCAGAGTTCGTTATTTGTCTCTTTAGACATTTAACTGTTCTCTAAGTGATTATTGAGGTTGACCCTTTATGGGAGTATCGTGGTGTTTGTGGTTTCGCGTCCCCATAACAGTATAATGGTTATTATGGTGGCCAGAATCATTTTGCCGTTAATGTCACGCTAGGTGAATGATCCAGTCCAGTGAGCATGCTAGACATGTGTTCTGGACTGGAGTTTGAAAGTCTCCAACTCTTAAGCAAGGAGTGATGATTTGCAGCCCTGCTCTGGAGTCATCGAAGTTGCAACTGGAAAGTTCTGTTGCATGGAATTATAGCTTCGGCTTCCTAGGACAAGCATGACGTTCCAAATTATGCAGTGGTTTGGTCCACCATCTGATTAAGGCTTCATGGCCAGGCGCAGATGTAAATCGAATCACACAGTCCAGAAGACTTATTGATGTTGAGATTTGCTAAAAACTTTTTAACCGCTCGAACCTGAAAAAATATCTTCGACGTAGAAAAAGATACTCTGTAGAGCTAGAGTGGTGGTTAACTGCTTTCCGTTTGCGTTTACGTTGCCATCATTAAAGCAGTTATTGGTATTGCTGAACTGTCAATTCTGGTTGGTTGTTGTTCGTAGCAGACGAAGTTGCTTCAAAACGTAGATTTGACAGTCATAGGAATGAAAAATATTCGCTTTATGGCACCTAAGGCTGTTTAGCTTTAACTGTATGCCATCCTCTTTATTTATTTCATGGCTTTTGATAGGACTTATTCTACAGGGTCCGCCAAATTACTTTTTTTTGTTTTAAATGCTCTGAACAAAACTCGTGAATATTTTCTCAAATTTCTTTTTTTATTTGAAAGTACAATCCTTCCTTCCGGTTAATAATGGAAAATAATTTCATTCAAATGGCTGGCTCGGCTGCAGCCATGGAGTAGCCTACACGAATCGGTGCAATTTTTAAGCACATTATCGATTGTGTGCAGCTGTATTTCATCAGTGGCTTCACGAATATTGTCCTTTAAAGCGTCAATTGTCTCTGGCTTATCGGCGTAACACTTATCTTTGACGGCACTCCACAAGTACTAGTCCAACGTTGTCAAATCGCAGCGCTCCGAAGTGGCCAAACGACATCAGCTCTGTGGCTAATAATGCGATCTTCAAAAATAGGGCGCAAAACATCGAATGTAGCTTCGGCTGTGTGGCACGAAGCGCCGTCCTGTTGAAAATAAATGTTGCTAATATCCTCCTGTTTAATTTTTGTGAACAAAATTTCGTTCAACATGGCCCGATATCGATCGCCATTAACTGTAACGCTCACCACTTGCTCATTTTTGAAGAAAAATGGCCCAATTATGCCTCTGGACCAAAATCCGCAGTGACTCGTTTTGGGTGCGTCGGCTTTTCAATGTATGCGTGCGGGTTTTTTGTGCCCCAAATGCGACAATTTTGCTTGTTTACATACCCGCCAAGATCAAAATGAGCTTCATCTGAAAAGATGATTTGTTTTTTGGAAAATCGGCATCTTCTGTAAGTCGATCGCAGGCCGGCCCACTTAGCGAACCGAAAACGCATTGGATAGTCACTTGGCTTCAACTACTGAAGCAATTGGACTTTGTATGGCATCATTGGACTTTGTATGGCATCATTGAACTTTGTATGGCATCATTGGACTTTGTATGGCAAAATTCGTCTCAATGATGTCTATGAAATGTTTAATTGTTGAGAACGACGGTGAATTGATGTTGATGGCGCTTCACGCACACTTTTTGCCACAGCAGCAACATTCTCGGGTGTACGCACTGCACTCTTTTTGGCTTTTCACACTTTGGTTTATCGATGAGGATGCCAGTCTCTTTCGCTTTTTTCACAAGATAACGAACATGCGGAGCTGACGGTGCTTTTCTGCTTCCAAAATCCGTACGCAATTTACGCACACACATTCTGCAACATTTCCATGATTTTCAAAGTAATGCCGCAATATTTCCCAGCGTTGTTCAAGCGTATACACAATCACAATCGTTTAGCGAAAGGATAAAACTAATTATTTGTCAAATCAAACATGAGCTAAGAGTAACCATTCACAAAATAAGCACTAGTTGAAGAATAAAAAAAATGTGAGATGGCGGACTCTTTATATCATTTTTGAAGATGTCCCTCGAATACCATTTCCAATACTTATCTCTGGTAGATGCATTGTCAGCTCTGCTGTTTCAAGTATACTTACTAATATGAATTTGAAAAATATTCCTGTTATTTAAAAATTGATTTTGGTTTAAATGTTAATAAAGACACATTTTGATGTGCTGGTTTCAACGTGTAATTTGATTTTATAATTTTATTTATTTTATAATTTTAAACCGATATTATTTCAAAACCCTTTAAATATATGGTATGCAGCTAATAAAAGTATTTGATAAATAGATGACTTTTATTCTAAATGCATTTCAAATAATTCCTTCACTTTGAACCATTTGACAGCACAATATTTTATCTTGTACTTTAGCAAGCACTAGGAAATAATAAATAAAATGCATGTAAACAATAAAATAACAATTCGAAGAAAACTTATTTAAAATACAAGCAGCCTTAGTTATTTGAGATTATTTTGATATATTTGTAACTATTGAACATAAATAAATTTGACATTTGCTTGACAGACAGTCGGCCCAAAGACTGTCAATCTGAAATGTTACTAATGCTCAGGTAAATGGTTTATGACATTTTCATTTACAAATGTTATTTAAAAGAAAGCAACAACAAAAAAAAACACTAAAAATCTTATCTAAAAAATATTTAATTTATTTAGTTAAAATAAATTATTTGTATTTAAGGAACTATAATCGAAAAACTAAATCATTGAAAATGGGGTGAGCGCTCGTTCAATAATCGTATTGAATTATTATTCGTTTAGATTTATGTTTTACACACTATTCAATTGTGATGAATCAATCAGGGTTTTAGATTTTTTTATTTTTAAATGAGATTTTAAAGAATAGAATTCTTTTAATGTTCGAAAACTGTGTTGACACCTTGGAAAATTTTAAACAAACAAACAAATAAATGTTTGTGATGGAAGGCATAAAAATTCTATTTAATTTCACATAATTTCTATTGTTAAGAAACAGATGTGCGGCCCAAAACATACAAAAACTATTTCATCAACATCTTTTAATTCATTTTCTTTCTTTCTTTCCTTTATAGTTTCTGCTTGTTTAAATGACCTTGCAAATCTTTACTTAAAGACCACCCTGATTATTTGTTCGAATCGATTGTGAAAAAGATTTGAAAAATAATCATTCGAAACTCAAGGTAGCAAACAAAACAAAATAAGAAAAACAGCTTTTTTAAATTTCGCCATTAATCACAACCAAATTTAATTGCTTTTAATTATAAAAAAGAATAATAGATTTCTTAACAAATCGCCAATAGCCAGGCAAAATGATGTATGACTCGCTAAAGAATAGCATTTCAGTTAGACAAGCAACAAGTCTGCCAAACTAATACTTTAAGACAATTAAGCTTTCCAACTGTAGTTATACATTTTGGCCAAAAATATCTTTCAAATAATTCAAACTAGATGATCAACCTAGATGATCAAATTACCGTCTTGTTGATAGAGCATGCTAATCAAGTACTTTAAATGACATCAAAATATCCCACAATTTATTAAAATTTTTTAAAGTATACACATTATATCAAAATATACTAAAGTATACTAAAATTAACTAAAGTACAGCTTCCACTTCTTTGCTCAAAACTGTCACGCTTCACGTTTAAAATTTCCCAAACTTTTACTAAATAAATGTCAAAGGATGATAACGTGTGGTTAGATTTACATCCGCGCCTGGCCATGAAGCCATAATCAGATGGTGGGTCAAACCACTGCATATTTTGGAACGCCATGCTCGTCCTAGGAAGCCGAAGCTATAATTCTATTCAACAGAACTTTCTAGTTGCAACTTCGATGATTCCAGAGCAGGGCTGCAAATCATCACTCCTTGCTTAAGAGTTGGAGACTTTCCAACTCCAGTCCAGAACACATGTCTAGCATGCTCACTGGATCTGGAAACATTTCACCAGGTAGGTGTTTTAAAGGTGAAATGAACCCGGCCACCATAGAACCATAGACTGATATGGGGCCGCTAAACTACAACCACCACGATACTCCCATATAGGGGCCAACCTCAATAATCAGCCAGAGAACTAATAAATGTCTAAAGAGACAAATAATGAACTCTGCGAGCTTACTGATTACCGTGGGAATAAAGTGGAGTTTCCAGTTGTACCCCTGCTGACTTCAGGGGACTGGGCTACCTTTTTCCCCCAGTTGCACTGTGTCTAGATAGTCGAAGTTCTATAAAGACCATATATATGTGGTGCCCCCGGGGGGTGTCAAAGGATGACAGCCCAATTTATAACATTCAATTTATTAACAGTAAATTTATTTTCTAACCTCAAATTGGCCCATCCATTATATTTACAGGGTGTGCGCCGGGAAAGTATGCTACTTTTTTTGTTTATAATTTTTGATTAAATGAAAGAGAATGGATCTTAAATTGATAAATGTTTTATTTAATGCTGGCAACTGTGTATGGAATACAATATCAGATAAATGCCTCTGTTAGCCCCACAAATGCGAGCTCTTTTGAGCACATTTTTCATTACATTCTCAAACATTTCACCCGGTATTTCATTAATTTCATCACGAATATTTTGTTTGAGTAGCCCAAGCGTTTCTAGTTTGTTTGTTTGTTTAAAACTTGCTTTTCAAATATTCCCCCAAAAAAGAATTCCGTAGCAGTCAACTCAGACGACCGTGGAGGCCAATCAACACCACCATTTCTTGAAATAACTTTTTTCTAAAAGAGGTCTCGCAGTAATTCCATTGTAATCCTGGCTGTATGCGATGTGACACCGTAGCACTTCAGGCAACAATGCCTGTTTAGTCAAGTACCGTGCTACCTTCTTTAGGAAAGGGATAAAGAAGAAATGAAACCGGTGGTGAAAGTAGAAGAATAGTCGGAAATTAACTGCCGTATATAAGACAGCGCAGCGACCAGTGACTGAACCTTGATCGCTGAGCAGCCCCACCGACAACCAATTTTTATTTTTTGTAGTGAAAAAAAACCAAGGGCTTCGTTGGGAATCGAACCCACAACATCTATACTGATATGCTAGTGCACTACCTACTAGCCTACAGGGGCCTTCTTGATACCACATGTTAATCAAGTCCAACGCATGCAGTTGTGGTATTTAAAAGTTTTCAATCATATCACGATATTGCTCCCCATTCACAGTTACCGTTACGCCGTTTTCACTGTCAAAGTAGTAAGGTCCAATGATTCCTCTCCTGATCAAATGGCACATCAGAATGTCACTTCGAAGGTGACTGTAGAATAATTTGAGGGTTTCCCATTCCCCACAACCGACTATTCTATTTATTCACAGAGCCATTCAAATGAAAATGTGCCTCGTCACTCATTATGATTTTTTCATGAAAATCGGGGTGGTCATGGCCGAGCTGTAACATCCTATTGGCATCCATATGGCGGCGTAAATGGTCTTATGGAAGAAACTCTTATATCAACTGAATAGAAATTGAAAGGAAACAAATGAAAATTCTTCTGCAAAATTGTGTGGCCAAAGTTATTCTTTGAAGACCAAGCTCCTCAGCACGACGTCGAATTGAGGTTGGTGGATTGTTTTGAACACTTTCTTCAGCAGCAGTTATGTTTTGAGCCGATCTAGCAGTGCGTACGGACTTTCACTTACAGACCCCCTTTCTTAAAAATCATCCACTACACGATAAATATTGGGTTCTGTTGGGGCACCAATATACACTAAAATACACTAGGATACACTAAAAGACACTAAAGTACACTTAAATACACTAAAGTACACAAATATTTCTCCGAAAAAATTTCACGATAATTGATTTTGATAAAATCTTTTAACAAATATTTTTCCACAATAAATTTGCTACGTGTCTATTTCACGACTGTCAAATATGATCTGTGAAGACTTATGTTTATCAAAATGGTGGCAAAACAAAGTCGCGTATATTGTCGGCTCTTTTCTCAAAATTTTTAAGTACATTTTCAACAAAGCTTCGCTTAACTCATTAATGAAACTCTATGAAATTCAATATGTCAAAGCGTCCATCCCCCCTGGTGGCACATTATAAGTCTTTATGGATCACACAACCATCTAGACTTGTGTCTTGCGGGGGTAAAAGAGAGTCCATTTCCCTTATGCTAGGAGGAGCCAACTGGAAAATCCACTATATTTTCACGGGAATCAGTAAAGCCCCGGAGTTCCGCTTTTTGTCTCTTTAGACTTTTAGTTGTTCTCTGACTGATTATTAAGGTAAGCTCTCGGGAGTATGTGTGCTGTGTGTTTCGAGGCCCTCGTTTGAGTTTGTGGGTCAGATTATTCACAATGACCAGATTGAATGGTCCAGGTCCAGTGAGTATGAATGCCGTCGTGTTCTTAAATTATATTAAGCTTCATGCCTTCTGCAGCAGGAGTTGGATAGTTTCCAACTCTTCAGCAAAGAGTGAACGCTGCGGCCTATTCCGGGCTTTTGAAGTTGCAACTAGGAGTGACCGGTGGATATACGTATCCAAAGACCTTCTAGGGCAAGGATGACGCTAAATTTCATCCACAGTGGTAATGATGCACCATCTGATTATGGTGCAGATGTAAATCTTATTACGTCATGTCAAAGCGTCAGCCCCCCATGGTGGCACGCAGTTTATCTCTTCCCCAGCTTGACGTGTGTGAAAGAGGTATAAGGTGGCACTAGTTGAGTGGGCAAGCAGGAGCCGCAAACTGTAAGACACATACGACTCTCTTCCACTCTGACTAGTGACTTTGTTTACCCACATTGGTACCACGGACACCCACAGGGTGTCGGCCCTGCTGTGATTATTGGTGAGGACCCTCAGGGAGTTACATGGCGACTGTTGATTTAGTCGGTTGCTTTAATAAAAGCTTTTGAAGAGATGTTAACGCAGGTTTAAAACCTGTCTTAGCTTACGCATGCAAGGAGCTGTATAGTCTCAAACACTTCAGCAATGAGTGGAGGCACGGCCGTGCTACTATGCACCAAAAACTTGCAGACCACCTTCAGATTAAGGCCACACGGTCAGGTGCTAACGTAAAACTTATCACACACATTTTAAAGTGCCCGTTGTTTGTGGGTGGTTCCCGCAATCGTGTTATTTCAACTAGCTCCAGAGAAAATGATGTAGCGGCATTAAGTCACAAGAACGAGGCGGCCATTTGGCATTTGACCAAATCGATAAATTACGCAAGCGGAAGACTGTTTGACTTGTAGCCGCGTCCTGCTAAACTAAATTGATGATCATGGTTTGGTAGCACAGGGAATTCACGATAACGGAGTTTCCTTGCTTCCTTTCGAAAAGCAAAAAACGGGTAAATAATGCTGACTGACCACAAATCTCACTATACGGTCACTAGTTGGGGATGTAATGCTTTTACGAGGACTGTTTGTGGATTTGGTGAGCCTCATCGCTGAAGACGAATTTGTTGGAAAAGGTGTTGTTTTCCTTCAGTTTTTCAAGCAGCCAATTCACAATTCCACGTAAACAATGTTCGGTCGGGTTTAAACTTGAACAATTTTAACTTTATTAGACTTTGCGTTTAGGATAAGATCTTTATACAAAATGCACGGCAAAATACCTCTTGCGATGACCAATTGTTGCAAACCTCTAGAGTTGCTATCCTAGGCTCATTTTTAAGGCTTTTATGTACAGTGGCTCTATTTACATCACTACGCTCACTACGAGCATATTGTTTTGGTTTATTGTCAGCCGCAATACAGCGATTAAATTACGCAGAGCAGTCTCAGCAGAAGTCCTATTACGAGGAAAAGCTGCTCGATTTATACGAATTACCATTTTGACGGTAAATTTTCAATACTAAAATTCTTTGCTCAAGAACATGACGGTGCATGCCATACATTTTCCAACATTTTGCAAAATAAATGTTAAAGGACGACAGCTTAGTTCTTGACATTTAATCATTTGATAGACAATTTACTTACTAACCCCAAATTTGTCCACTGATAATAAGTTGGTTCAAAAGATGATACGAAGTAGAAAATGTAAGAAAGAAGAAGAATGCCAGTAGCTGATGTAGCGCTGTAGTATTTACTGCATTATATGCAGTTAGAGGTTGAATTTTTTCTGTTTTGCTCAAAAGTTAATAAAAAAATTTGTAACTGACTTTTAGGATTTACAATTTTGAATTCAAAATATACGCGAACTTAAGCCGAATTTCAAATATTCATTGTTTATAAAGAAAAATAATATTTTCTAAGAAAAATTTTATTCCTTCACTTGCTGTATTTTTATTAACAATTATTTTTTACATTATTTTATTCCAAAGTTAAGCTCGATTTTAAATTTTCGATAAATTATAACACTCCCTTTTTAGTTTAAAAAAATTTTTATTTAATTTAAATTAATGAAAATCGAAAAAAAATATTATAAATAATTAAAAAAACGTGACTGCATTAAATCTTAAACATGAATTTTGATGTAAGAATTTAATACAAAATTAATTGTTGACTCCCATTTATCAACAACAACAATAACAACAACATTGACGCACACCTTTTCATAAAAAAAAGCAGAAAGAAAGAAAAAAATTCCAAAACAACTTTAATAAAATTTGATTGTAGAAAAACGGTTTTTTCGGATGACATTTTAAATGTTAGAAATCAACATGATGATGAGGGAGAGCAAAATGAATCACTGAAATTATGTAAGTCACGTTCGAAGTGTAAAGCCATGGATAGTGAAGTGGTTTGAAGTGGAGTGGCTGGTTTTTCTTTGTGGCTGTTTGTTTTTGTACTTAATTTGGGGTATATTTTTTTTTTCGTTTTATCAGACTGGCCTAGATGTAAATAATTTTTGTTTTAAGCTCTTTGCTACTGTAAAAGGGTGTGTAAATGCTTAGCAAAAGCATTTTAGAGGTATTCGCTTCGAGCTTTTTTTTATTTTTCTCTTTCTCTATTTAAAAGAAATTGGAATTAAACTCCTTTTTTGACTAAGAAGGCAGAAAAAATTTCTCCACTAATATTTTTAGACATCAATTCACATGTTGCCGACATGATGTTTCCTCGTCTGTATCAATGTTTACGGGCTTTCTTGTAATATTTTGTTAAAAGCAGTGATGGTATGACCGTTTTTCGTGGAGCTAAAACATTTCTTTTAATTATTAAAATAGCCTTCTACTTCAAAATTCCAGTTTAATAACCAACGTAGTGACCATATTTTTCCTTTCTCTTTTGCTTAGATATCTTTTTCTCAATATTTCTTCAATAAAGATATTTGCAGATATATATTTCTTTTTAGGTCATTCATTTTAATGTTTTGTTTGTATTTTTTGTTTTTACTAATAATTTGCACTCTGAACTAATGTGGTTTATTTTTTGGTTGCCTAGTCTGTACTAAAAAAAAACATAAAACATATTTCATTTGTTGTCGCCTCTTGTATTTTATTAATAAAAAAAAAAAATTTATTCAAGTCCAGACTAAGAGTTGCTTTCCTGCCAATTAGCCAGTATATTTGAGATAACTTGTTTTTCATTTGGATTAGCTTCGTGTCGATGTGTTGTTTCCATGTAAGCCTACGATCAAGTTTTATGCCAAGATACTTAGCGTGCAAATGGTGAGGAATAATTTGTTAGTTTCCCTTTTTAAAGTAAAAGTTATGTGGACACACTTTTACTCGTTTACTTTTATTCTCCATAAATTTAACCACAATTCTAGATGCGTAATATGTTCCTGAAGAACCTAAGATGCCACACGGGGGTCCTCGTGAGTACTAAGGCAGGCCGTATCATCGGCAAATGTTGAAGTATGGATAGTACTACTCACAGGCATATTACAAGTATAAAGCAAATATAAAACTGGGCCCAGTTACTCCCTGTGGCTATCGATGCGGGTTTACTGATGAAGTCTTCTGCTGTAAACCTTCTTTCCACAATGTAACTTTCCACAAGCTTCACCATATTGATTGGGAGATATGTCCTCAACTTATGTAAGAGGCCCTTATGCCATACTTTATCAAATGCTTGAGAAACATTTAGAAAGAGGGCAGAACAATATTTTCTTTCCTCAAATGCCTTTCTCACTACTTGAACCAATCTATGAGTTTGCTCAATGCTGCCATGTTGGCTTCTGAAACCAAATTGATGGTCTGGAATGCAGCATCTAACAAAAGCTTTGATGAGGTTGATAATAAGCTTATGGGCCTATAGATTCGGCCCTGGTAAGATCCTTGTCCGGCTTCGGAATCATTCTTCTAACTTTGGCTATTTTCCAGACGCTTGGATAATACTCTAATCTTAAAATGGCATTGAATATAAATAACAGAATTCGAATAGAAATACTGGGCAACTCCATTAACATTCTGTTGCTGATACCATCTATGCCTGGGCCTTTCTTCTTCTTGAACGTCACGCAACTTGAATTTTATGGGTAGAGGGGGTAAAGCCACTACATTTGGCAATTCAGCCGCCCCAGTAAACGTGTTCGAGGTGAAAACGGATTTCAAATGCTCAACAAATATATTACCCTTTTCAGAATCACTTCTTGCCCAGTCTCCAGCTGAAGTACCCAGAGGTGGTTTAAACTCAATTATCTTCAAATGACTGGAAAATTATATTTGATATAATACAGAAAAACTTATGGACTTATGAACTGATCTGTAACAATTTGAGCTAAAATTAAGCTTGAAAAAGATTGGGGAATCAAGTTTTCAAATGGAAAGAAGAACTTATTTCAATTGTTTGTATCCTTTTTTGCTCTCAGTCTAATAAATTAAAACCATGCTTCAGTAAGTAATGCCAGAAAAAGGGATTTACCCCACAATCCCAAATATTTTAGTATTTTGCGTTTACAAGTTTTGACATACCAATATGGCAACCAAGTTGTGTATTAAATATTTTTGAAACAATGAAATTGTTAAATATTTTGAAGCCTTAAAAAAAACTCGACAATATTGTTAAATAATTCACAACACACCAGCATACCTTCCGGTGAATATGGTCGTTACTGGCTGTTTGTTTGTTAGAAATGGCGAACGCTTTCGATGTGAGCCTGTAATGACGGTTGTCACTGGAAGGTATGGCAAGAGTATTTTATTCAGTAGTGGAACAAATCCAAATAATTTACGATAATAGGAAAGTAATATTTTTTTGTTAAAGAGAAGTAGCACTTCAGGCAACAATGCCTATTTAGTCAAGTACCGTGCTACCTTCTTTAGGAAAGGGATAGAGAAGAGATGAAACAGGTGGTGAAAGTAGAAGGATAGTCGGAAATTAACTGCCGTATATAAGACAGCACAGCGACCAGTGACTATACCTTTATCGCTAAGCAGCTTCCCCGCCAGTCAATTTTTATTTTTGTTGTGAAAAAATCGAATCGAACCCACAACCCCCATACTGACAAGCTTACTAGTAGCTTACTAGTATCCATTTAAGCTTTATTTACCTTTGAGAAAGGTTTGAGATTTAAAATTAGCAATGACAAAATTTATTTTAAACGTTTGACTTTGTGCTGGAGCGAAATTAATTTACCTAAGACGTTCTTAAATAAGTGTGACTAAAAAGCGAATTTTTTAGGTATTTTTACTAAAATTTGGCAATAAAATTTTAATATTTTCAAGTCTCACGGTTTAGTGCACTCAAAAGTAGACCAGCCTTAAACAGCTTCAAAAACGCCTTATCTAATTCGTTTGCTTATTAAATTCTACCAAACCTGAACATCGCCAGCTGTGCTCAGATGAAGAACTCAACAATTTCGCATATTCGAAAAATTTTATTATGCATCTTATTCTGAATACCCCAAATGTCTGGTCTGTAATAAGTTTTTGTTTTAGTTAATTTTTTTTTTTAATTTTTAACAGTCTGGTAAATTTTTGTTTTATTTTATTTATATATTTGAATTTGTTTTTGTTGCTGTGGCTTTTGAAATGCTTTATTTATCTTTTCGTGTCTATTACGTAGAAAAATAACCGAAAATTAGTTTTTAAATTTCTTTGTTGATTATAAAACATTAAAAATTCATGTCATATAGACCAGTAAAGCAAAACGAAACAAACAAAAAAACAAAAAATAAGAAAAAACTAAACAAAAACGTAAAGCCACTTTAATAAATAAATGAACACAAAATATCAGTTTTTTAAAAAAGCCACTCGAATATTTAGCTCAAACACACTTTAAAATATGAAATTGAAATTAAAACATTTTTTCTTTTAGAAATATCACTGTTTACTGCTGAAAAAACTAATTAATCGAATCTAATAAAACTGAATAAAATCAAAATTAATTAACGCTTAAGGCGAAACCTACTAAAATATAAAATTTTATAAAAAGCAATTAAAGTGTTATTACATTTAGTAGGGTACGAGAAAAAATAAACTGGGTTTTATTTCTGATAAATGCTTCCAACATAATAAAAATTTAGCCTGTAACAATCGGCAGATGAAAATAAATTAAAGGTATTTTTTGTTATCCCGATAGACCATACAATTATAGAAAATAACACAAATTAAAAATTTTCAAATTAACTTGTGAAACAGGGCTGCCAGAGCTGTTACTGATAGAACGTATTTTAGAGGTTCCATTTTGGGCCGTATTTTCGCGCACAAATAACACGAACAGTACTAATCGTCAAGGAGTCAATTGCTGCTGCTGCATCAAAACAAACGAGAACCTTGAAGTCCAATTGACAGGCCCACTTCTATAAATCAATTTCGATAGGACGATTTTTGCAATCATCGTAAAGTTATGAAGCACCCTGCTGTTAAAATCATATGTCAGAGATATGCGCCATTCATATTTTACGGCCACTAATCCTTGATAATGGCCCGTTTATAAACTTCACGACTGTAGCATGATCCTCAGTTTCATTTTCCTGGAAATAAGTTAAAATAATGCCTTCAAGCGGTAAATTTTTATGAATGCAAGGCTGCATTTTTATTCATTAACAATCCCGTAGAACCAAATGATGATTATAATTAATCGTTCGATATTGGAATACTGTTGTCATTCCTTTATTTATTTTTTAAAAAAGAGAAGCAGCACTTCAGGCAACAGTGCCTATTTAGTCAAGTACCGTGCTACATTTCTTAGAAAAGGGATAGAGAAGAGATGAAACAGGTGGTGAAAGTAGAAGGATAGTCGGAAATTAACTGCCGAATATAAGACAGCACAGCGACCAGTGACTATGCCTTCATCGCTGAGCAGTCCCACCGACAGTCAATTTTTATTTTTGTAGTGAAAAAAAAACCAAGGTCCCCGTTGGGAATCGAACACACAACTCACATACTTTCAAGCTAGTACACTACCTACTAGCCTACAGGGGTACCAAAATACTGTTGTCATTCTTTTATGCCTTTTGTTGGCTATTTGTTCGTTATGAACGGCGAGCGCTTTCGATGTGATAACATCATTCTCAAGCCCTATTCTAAACTATACTATTGAGTCAGTATTCGGGTTTAGGTAGTTCTTTTATTAAGGGAGTCCAATCCCCCAATTATTCCAGCAGGAGCCAACTGGACAATCCACCACATTTCCACGAAAATCAGTAAAGCCTGTTATTCTGAAATTTGTCTTTTTAGCCTTTTAGCTGTTCTCTGACTGATTATTGAAGTTGGCCCTACGGGAGTATTGTGATGGCTGAGGGTTTCGCGGCCCTCGTTTGAGTTTATGGGCCGGGTCATTCACAATGAATGGTCCAGGTCCAGTAAGCATTAAATGCCGTCGTGTTCTTAAATTATATTAAGCTTCATGCGTTTTGGACCAGGAGTCTCCAACTCTTCAGCAAGGAGTGAAGGCTGCGGCTTGTTTCGGGCTTTTGAAGTTGCAACTAGAAGTGACTGGAAGATAAACGTATCTGAAGGCCTTCTAGGATGACGCTACATTTTATCCACAGTGGTGTGATTCACCTTCGGATTATGGCTTATACAGCTAGGTGCAGATGTAAATGTTATCACGTATTAAGGTCGTAACTACTTATGTAGGTAGAATACAAGTCACCTGGTATTTTATGCAGAGATATTTTTAAATATTTCCGTCTTTTATTATGTTACAGTGCGTGTGCCCGTCTGAGAGTGTTGTTCGTGTGTTTGAGTAGATGATTTGGTTTAGTGGTGTGAAAATGGTGTCTCAGATCGCGTTCGTCACTGTTTTTGTTTTGCAGTTTTCCACGTTTTCAAGAATGTTTAGTCTTCTTGCTTTTTTGTTAGGATGTAGTAGGTTTATACATTCATATATTTCCCTTGGTGCGAGGCTCAAGGTGTAATACATAGTTCGAGTCTTCCCTTTTCCGTTTGTACGAGCGTAATTGTTCTGTAAATCTTGTTTTTAGTGTTCGTCCAGTTTGTCCTAAATAAGTAGTCTGTATTCTTCGCTGGAACTAAATATGTCAGTTGTTTCTGTCGATGTCATGATTTTGTGTCTCAAAGTGCTGTTTATTTTTTTATGCTGTGAGTAAACGTTCCTTGTGAAAAACGTTACTTAATCTATATATTTCTGGTGCTGTTTAAGTAAAAGTGTGCCATCATGTTGTATCGGTTGTCTCTTTGTTATCTTTATTCCTGTTTTTAGTGTTGTATTGTCTAAGAATATTGTCGATAGAAGTAGGTTTGTAGTCGCTATTTTTAGTTACGGTGTAAATTGTGTCGAGTAGTGGGTTTGTAGCCATTATTTTTAGTTATAGTGTAAACTGTACCCAGTTCTTTTTTGTACTTCTCTGGAGTAAGTTAAATTATCTTTTCTCTGTATGATTAATTTTTAATTATTCAAGTCTAAATCTATTTATGATGAATTTAAAGAGTATGCTGATCATGAATATAAAAAAGGGAGCCCACTTCGTTTGACCATTACCACTTTCGCAAGTTCTGTGGAGTTTAAAAAAAAGTATAAAGTGAATAACTCTAAAATTAAAGAAACTTGATCAATTTGGGAAGCTGAACTCTCTGTTATTTATTTTTTATTTTATTTTATCTATTATAATTACTAAAGCACTAATAACTAACCCTATCGGCTATTGCTCTAATAAAGCTCAAAAGCTTCGGAATTTAATATTTGGAAAATGTTTTATAACTCTTTTCAAAATGTTCTTTAATACAAAATAATGCAGTTGTTCTTAATACTGATGTTGAGAGAGAAAGAGTGAGAGAGAGACTGAAAAAAAGAGGGAGCAAAATGAAAAGCTGTTATATATATCAAGAACCTCTCTTCTTGAAATTCTCCTTAAAGATTTGTATCTTCATATTTGCAAATTTGTACTAATTTCGAGTTACTAAGTAACCAATGTGGATTATGGAAACACAATAAGTGGATTTCATATTAAGTGACGAGACCACTTTGTTGTCTAGAAATACTAATTAGTCATTTTGGGTTCGGACCATTCTTTTTCAAAAGTGATCTAGGTTAATGGGCACTATTACAATGTTCTTATTAAAGAGTTTAAATGTTTGACAAATCTATTTTTAAGATGTAAATAGAAACGAATGTGTTGGTTTCAATAAATAGGTGGCGCTGTCGTCATATGGCCTAAAAAGCGAAGCATGTTTACTTCGGGTTAATATAATAATCGTATACTATTTTAGAGATAAAATTTGCCAGGTTTGAAAGTCCAAGATTTGACAACATCTAAGAGAATACTTAAGTATCGAAGGAGAAAATTAATCGTTATGCGTGAGCATAAAATTTCAAAAGCTGTGTCTTGGTGACATATCAAAATATTTTATGAATTCAAAACACACTGATCATATGCATTTGGAATTCAATCTTACAACTTTTGAAAGTAGTGGAAAGCAAAAATTTAAATACGTAGTACGAGACTGGCTGTCACATTCCTAAAAGAAAGTGTTGCCATTATTAATTAAAATTAATATCTTAAAAGCTCCTATGAACGATGCCAGACTGAGTTTTTCAAGTTCTTGTGCACACTTCAAAGATGAGTAACATAGTTTGCAACACATATTACATTTTCTCATGTACAGCTACTGGGGTATTATTTGCGAAATTATCGACCTTAAATAAATGACTTAAAATCAAGAATGAGTAAATTTGCAACAACTTACTTTCTTGTCAAAAGAAAATATCCAGTTGAAGTAGAAAATTTTGAAAAATTGTTGCAGGTGTTTTAAGACGCCTGCACTCTCTGTTATAATTTTATGATTAAAAAAATACGCAACAACACCAAGAGGATGAAACATCCGTAGGCTCCTTTACCAAACTGATAATTTACCTAAAGAAATAAAAATAAATAAATAAATAACAAAACAGAGTTCTTTTATTTCAATAACTTTTTTGTGGTTTCGCTTTTTATTATCAGAAATATCATAACTTCGATGATGTTTTGTTATAATTTAAGTCTCTGGTTATTACATGTGTTCTTTTTTAGTGAATGGCTATTTTTTCAAAAACAATTTTTTATGTTTTTTTGCTGCCGTTAAAATTTTTATATTTTTTTATAACATTTCTATGGAAAAACCTTTACTGTATAATCAAAGCAGTTCATTTAAAATTGGTACTTACTATACAATTTAGACAATTTTTTTAGGGATTCAAATTAAATTTTATTTTTTGAAAGCATTTAAAACTTTGTTTCTAGTAGCCATTTTGAAATGATACTGAATAACAAAGCATATTTCTCATCGTGGTAGCACATCATACTGTAACTACCCCAGACTCTGCTTAACCTAATTTTTTTATGACTGTCCAGCTGTGTCCAAATTTAGGCTTAATTTTCTAGGTAAATCTGTATTTGGAACTTTTTAGTTAATTGTTAAAGACTAATCTGATTATTATTCACTGTTATAAAATCCAGTAGTAACATATGGGTTTGTGTGTGTGTTCAAGATTTAAGTGGGTATCAGTCATTTTAGCACGAATGCTTTTAATACCAGGTAAATACAATACGTTCTGCAACGCCATTGGCGTGCCTAGCGACATCTCGAGTTTAATCTTCAAGAGTATAACAAGCAGGGCCACGCCCCCACTGCCTTGTTGACAGCCGAAGGTCATTGTTGAGAATGTAATAGAACATAGAAATACTTCAATCCTTTCCGTAATGTGACTTTAAACCACAGCTTATATATTACTTTCTGAAGGGCCTCATGAGTAATTGGATTAGGAGGTTCTTTTCTTCCAATTTCAGAGTCCTGCTAGTCTTAGCGAAGGGTACTATCGTCTTCAACCCCAGAAGCAGCAACGTCAACGTGCGGAAGCTCAGCAAAAGTGCGCATCTACGTGTAGAAGGGGGTCTGGGTATTGTAGTTTCTTCCCGTAATTTAAGTTAAAACCACAGTTCATGTGATACTTCCTGAAGAACCTCACGAATAATCGATACCAGGTACTTTTCCTCCAGTTTCAGGACCCAGTATGATACTATCTCTTATCCCATAAGCAACAACGTAAAGATGGGGAAGTTCAGCAGATTCACATGGAGAAGAGGGACTGGGTATTATCGTTCCTTCTGGATATTGTACGAACGAAGATGAACATGTATTCCTGCCGCTATCAAATACTATCAGTTTTGCTAGGTAAGGGGATTTTTGTTTTAAAAATGGCAACAAAAATCCTCATTTTGGAATTGTTTTTTAAGGGGAAGGGGAAGAACAATATTAAAGGGATTATGAGAGCATTTGCATTTTATTAAGAACTTGTTTATAATTCTAAATATTTAATTATAATTATATTATCCAGCATGGATTTTCAAAAATATTAGCTGAGATAAAAAATAAGTTTTGCAATATAATTTGAATAATCGCAGTTACCATGAGATTTAATAATTTGAGATTAATGTTGTGATTAAAACGTTAAAATGCTTCCTGACGAGTCTTGTTTTATTAAAACTTAAAATATGTTTTATTACAACACTTAAAATTATATTTTAGATAAAACCTTAAACATAAGAATTCTAGAATTGTTGACTCTTCTATGTGAAATTATAAGTACCATTTGTAACACTTTTATCGGAAATGAACTTAAGGTTATATCCAGTTAAGTACTTTAACTTTTTTAAGTTAAAATAGTTTCAGTATCATGGGAATTTTAAGAGAAAAAATAATTTATTTTTTGGATATTTTTGGGGGATAAAAACTTGTGACTTAGGAATTAGAATTGAAAATATTCTGGTAACGCTACATAGGATTTTAATTGTATTTTAATTGAAAAAGAGAGAGCAGAAAGGGAGGAAATATAAATTTTATGGAAAAAAATAAGAATAAAAAGGCTTTTTAAATGGAAGTGAGGCAAGTGGGTGCCCCCGTAGGCTAGTAGGTAATATACTAGCTTGTCAATTTGGTGGTTGAGGGATCGATTCCCAACAAACCCCTTAGTTTTTTTTACTACAAAAATAAAAATTGACCGTTGGTGGGACTGCTCAGTGATGAAGGCATGGCCAGTGGTCGCTGTGCTGTCTTATATAACAGTTAATTTCCGTAACTATACTTCTACTTTCACCACCTGTTTCATCTCTTCTCTATCCCTTTCCTAAAGAAATATAGCACGGTACTTGACTAAATAGGCAGTGTTGTCTGAAGTGCTACTTCTCTGTAAAACAAAAAAAAAACGTAGCAGGGGGAGTTGCATTTTATATCCCCGTTTTTCAAAAAGTTTGTATAAATTGTTACTTCTATTCATCCTGCTAGTGATAGACTGAAGTAGTTTCAGAGAATAAACGGCAATTACAGTTACCACTTCTGACTGTAGTCTTAAATCTGATTTCAAGGATTTTAGAAGCTTTAAAAACTATGGTTCTGGTGGAATATAATGCGATTCTTTTGTAGCTTCATGATGATTTTTTAAGTACAAATAGCGTGCTCTATACAAATTTGCATTACAAAGAGTAACTGTGTGATTCGATTTACATCCGCGCCTGGCCATGAAGCCTTAATCAGATGGTGGATCAAACCACTGCATAATTTGGAACGTCATGCTCGTCCTAGGAAGCCGAAGCTATAATTCTATGCAACAGAACTTTCTAGTTGCAACTTCGATGATTCCAGAGCAGGGCTGCAATTCATGACTACTTGCTTAAGAGTTGGAGACTTTCCAACACCTGTCCAGAACACATGTCTAGCATGCTCACTGGACTGGATCATTCACCTAGCGTGTCATTAACGGCGAAATGATCCTGTCCACCATAGAACCATTAAACTGATATGGGGCCGCAAAACCACAACCACCACGATACTTTTAGGGCTAACCTCAATAATCAGCCAGAGAACAGTTAAGTGTCTAAAGAAACAAATAACGAAACTCTGCGGGTCACTGATTCCCGTGAAAATAAAGTAGAGTTTCCAGTTGTACCCCTGCTGACTTTAGGGGACTGGGCTCCCTTTTTCCCCCAGTTGCACTGTGTCTAGATAGTCGAAGTTCTATAAAGACCATATATATGTGCCCCCGGGGGGTTACAAAGTGTAAGTGTGACCCCTTGATCGGCGTGTCTGGCTATGAGGCAGCGTACTTTTAACTGCATAATTCTTAAATCTTACATTAAACCATTGATCGCCGTTTGTTTTTATCTTGTGCGAAGAGAACTGTGAAATATTGGTCAAGGATAATTATTCATGTTCAATCACGGTCATTCATTATTCAAGATTATGGAGGTTTCAAAATCCTGTGAGGCTCTGAACCAACACTTTGAGCTTAGGCATGTGTTATGCACCTTAAGAAGTTTCCATTTGCTTTTTTGCTCATTGGACTCAATAATAAAGCCATTGCTGTCCAGATGTTATAACCCAGAAATTGTTAATTCTTTTAACTTGAAATCACAATAGGATTTCAAAGAAGGAATGATCTAGTTAAGGCAAAGTCGCTCTGGTATGTTACATAAAGCCATTTTGAGCCAACCATCAGTTAACGCACGTTCATAGTAGAAGTTCATACTGTTCATATGTATGTTGTGCACAGGTTTGTGATTCAATGTCTCTCCCTTTCTCTCTCCCTTTTTCAACTGAATGAAATAAACGAATTTAAAACTTTGAGCTGAATGCTGAACAAAAACGGTCGAGTATTGATTGGAGCAAGATTTTGTTAATGACTTCATCACTTAGTGCGGTTTTACACACTTCAACTTTTGTTGCTCAACTGTTGAAGTGTGTAAAACCGCACTTAGACTGCTGTTTATTCTGGCCAAAAAATACTTAGCCTAAAGAACCTTTCGACAACAAATTGCTGTAAGAGTTACCAATGAAACATTAAGAAAGTAAGAGCTTTACCCTCGCTGATATGTGCAGTGTCATTTTAGAAATTTTAAGTCTTAACTGGAACTACCTCAAAATATAAAAAATAATAGAATTCTTATTTTATATGAACAATTTCTGAACGAATGTATGATGAAGTCATACGTATTTAAAAATAATAAAATAAATAAAATCAATAGTTTATCAAATAAATATACAAACAAACCATATTACACACTGTGTGTTCATATAAAACTTTCTTCGAGTGTGCATTGATTTATGTGTGTTATTTTAGGCAACATACAACGTTCAAGTATCTTGTAAATAGAAATCCAAATTCATACAATAAATAGTACTCGAACTATAAAATAAACTGCAGTATAGTTTTTTTTTTTTTTTACAAAAAAGAACAATTCTACTTAACCTAAATGACTTGAAAAATATGTAACGTACGTACGTTTTATATAAATTTCCTGTACTGATTTTCTGCTAAGGCATGAATTGCATTTGTTGGTCTTTTTGTAATCATGTGGAAACAAAAAAAAAAAACCGGAGTGAAATTGTATGCGAGAGCAGTTTAAGAAGTGGTTGAGTTAGGCAAAGTTTAAATTGTGTTGTTTAAAAATAGCTTAGGCAACTGCTTAGATTTTAAATTAAATTTTTAATAAAGAGGATTGGAAATAAAGAAGGTTGAATATTTAGTCAATATCTACTTTAACTATTCGAACAATTGCAGACAAGTATATCAGCAGATAGTATCGAGGCCATCCACTAACTGAGAAAGTCACTGGGGATTAAAATGAAAATAATTTAAAGGAGGGTGTGACATCTCCTAACGACTCCTAGTTGTTCAAGTAAATATTTGAAAAAGTGCTTCATGCTTAGGAAACGAGTTTATCAATCACCTTATGGAGCCAACTATTGGAGATGTCAAGCACACTAATGTGCAGGTCAGCGTCAAACAGAATCAACAATAAAAGCGGCCAAATTAATTTTTTTGTCGTACCAGCACTTAGGCTGTGACTCCTACTTATGCCTTGCATTGCACCAGAACTAAGAAATTAGGTTATAAGGAGGAAGAAAGAGAGTTTAGTGTCTCGATTTGAAATTTCCTACATTTACAGTGACAAAAAAGACCTCCACATATGAACCATTCTGCTAAAAAACGAATTATCCCCATAATGTGTACTGCAATTCATTGGAAAAACAACCACAAATGGATGCGCTGTAAACGAAAATTGAGTTAAATGCAAAGTCGTGCGAGTAACGGGAACAAGTTCCCTAATTTCATTAGAGCACTCACCATTGTAGTAACGATAAAACAGCGAAATACAACCCACATTGGGTTGGTGCTCTAGAGAATAAATAGAGTTGAGTACCCTACTGTTCACAATTAGTTTCTTGGCCTCTCTTATACGTGGTCGAGCAACTTCAAAATAGACTTTGATGCGCCGGCCTATACATGAGAGTTGTAACTAATTTTTGGACGAATATAGGTGCTATAAATATTACGAAGATCAGATGGAGTAAAGTATCTCTTACACCGCTTCAGAATACACAGAAAGTTTCTTTTTTTAAAAACCTGAAAAATGTGCTTAGTCCATTACACTGGAGATTCATGCCAAGAACATAGAGAGCTTCCGATTCATTAATACTTATATCACCCATAATGTAGCATAATTTCCGAACGCAGATCTTTGCATAAGCATGCAACATTGTAAAATACTCTATTCATACGACCCCATTCGGAGATTGTGGAGGATCGTGATAGAGCGTATTATTCATGTTTTGCCTTTTGCAAGCCACCTCCAACTCATCCGATCTATTACTAAATGAATACGAATGACAAATGGTGTTGTCATCTAGGAAAGAGTAAATAAGGTTGACAGTTTGACAAAGAAAAAGGTCATTTAGAAAAATAAGAAATATGGTGCCCCTGAATTAATCTTTAACTCGTTTGATTTATAACCAGAGAAAACTCGATATAAATTTGGAGAAATTATCACCGACACCAAAAACAACAATTTTTAAGACAAGTGCATCATGCCACACTGTATCAAATGCCTTTGAAATATTTGGGGCCACCACCTTGCTTTCACCGAAATGATGTATGGAGTTGCACCATTGTTTCGACAAAAAACCCAGTTCATCCGTAGGAATTATACTGCCGGTCGCTAAGTAATCGGTTGCACTCTAGGTACCCTATAAGATGAAAATTAATTATATCTTGCATCACTTTAGAAACTGCAGAACTAATTGCAATTGGGCGGTAACTTTCAGGGTTGTAAGCCTCACGCTCTTTGGGGATCGGTGTTACATTAGCAATCTTCAAACACTTTGGAAACTCAAAGACGCGCTAGCGTTGAAGGGCACTGTTTCAAGACCATTGCTGGAATCCCAGCAGACTTGTTGATGTTGAAATCTTTAAAAACCTTTTTAACCGCTCGAGTTCGAAAGAATATCTTCGGCATAGCAACAGATAGCTGTCGAGCTCGGGCGGTGTGTGTGTAATTCTGTAAGGAATTCATATAAACAAGACTGCTTACCATCCGGCCGGCTAATTAAATGCAAATTCGTAAACATACAGGCACTTCACAGATCTCAATTCCGATAATGTCCATAGAATTGGCTCTTCGGAAAATGAAAATTCTTTTCGTTTTTAAATTTTAAAGTGAAATTTAAATTATTTAAAATTTCGGGTTTCTACAATTTAAAAATTTTCTTTTATTATTTAGATTAGTCTTGTTAGTGAGGAAAATATTGCCAGATTAATTTTAGAAGTTTTTAAAATAGTGCACGAAATAAAGAAAAACCATCAGGATGTGAAGAAACTAAAACAAAATTATTCAGAATTGTTAATGTGGAATAATTGACATGTTCAATTCATTCTCGCATAGAAGTGAAATGGGCTGAGGAAAGGACAATTAAATACCAGAAGCTGCTTTTATTCTGGAATGAAAATATTTTCTAATTTCCCATTAACTTTGCTGGTGCAATCAATGTGAGAATTAAATCACTCCATCCGATCCGCTAATTATAAAATCCATTGTATAAATAATGTCGACCTAAATGGAGTACGATTCTTATGCATGGGCTAGAGATTTAGAATGTCTTTTGAAGCAACTTTGCCGCATTATTAGGACAACGAACAGTCAACGCATATAATACAACTATTTTGAAGATTTATTTCCAAAAATTGCATATTTTTCCTCAATAAACATCGATCATCAAGAACTTTTCTGTTTTCGTGATATTCGTCTGGGGATTCTAAACCGACTTATAGGGAAATTCGAATTTTAACTTTAGTCTATGAAGATGAAGTGAATATCATGCATTCCTCTATATTTACTTCCTATTCCAGTGCGAGGCATTGCACTACTTTGAGAATTAAAGATTAGGCGATCGTGTTACTTTTTCATAACTTTTCTTTCCCTAAATTAAGGACTTTCACAGTTAATGTGAATATGATAATAAAAGGTTTTATAACGAAGTAGTGGCTTTTGCCGTTGATGACTTTGCATACGTTGCTATGGGTAGAAAGAGAGTGAAACAGAAGGGAAAGTTGACAAAAATTCGAGCTTTTAAGATTTATTATGCAGTTGGGATAATTTTAAGATGTCCTTCGTATATTTTTCCTTAACTCTAGCGTACAGTTATTATGACTTTTTTTTTGTATTAATGTTTAAACTTATACAAATAATACATAATAATAGAAAAATTCCATATTAGAAGTAGTTCATTTGTTACAAACAACAATAACAAAAACAAAGAAAAACAACAACAACAACAAATATTATTATTATTATGAATTATATAGGAACGTGCCCGATATCTGTTTTAAAAACGGTTGCAGTTGCACATTTTTATCGTCAAACAAACAAAACAACTGAACAAATTTCTAGAGAGAAAAAACAAAATTTATGATCGCGCTTATAAAAAATATAAAAAAATATAAAAAAATAATGAAAAATTAATTTTATTGAACCTCTGCCTCTGCATAAAAATTTAAGAATTTGTTAGAAAATCTAGAGTTAAGAAAATATATAAAACAAAAATATTTTTTAAGAAGTGGCCATAATCAAAAGGTTAATGAAACTTCCGCCCCAAGATCTTTAAAAATAACAACTTCAACGCAGAAGTAGTTTTAAAAAACAGAATGAAAGAATATTTATCGCTTTTTATCATCAAAATAAATAGTATTCAGTTGCGATAGGACACTTTCCCGGTGTCCGCCGCCATTAGTATTGACACTTTATTTTTGCCAGAAAAACATGCCATAAACCAACGTATTTTAATAGTTTAAACATTTTATCAAAATCAATCATCGATCACTGTGACAGTGAGAAAGTTACGTGAAATTTTTGGAAGAAACAACATGCCAACAAAACGCTCCATTTATCGAGCAGTGAATGATTTCGAAGAACGAGGTTTTGTAGGTGATAGGCCCAAGCATGAACCACAACGTAGTACAAGATCGGCTGAAAATATTACTGCTGCTCAAGAAAGTGTTCACAACAATCCATTTACCTCAATTCGATACCGTGCTCAGGAGATTGGTCTTTAAAGATCATTTTTGGCCACAATTTTGCACAAGAATTTGCATTTGTTTCCATATAAGATTCAATTGTCACAAGAGCTTCTTTCCCAAAACCACTTACGCCGCCGTAGATATGCCAATAGGATGCGTCAGCTCGCTCATGGCAACCCCGATTTTCATGAAAAAAGCATGATGAGTGACAAGGCACATTTTCATCATTTGAATGGATATGTGAATAAACAGAATAGTCGGTTCTAAGGAATGGGAAACCATCAAAATATTCAACAGTCACCTTTGCATCCATTAAAAGTGACAGTCTGGTGTGTAACCATTGAACTTCTTTGAAATTAAAGACGGCGTAATGGTAATTGTGAATGGGGGTCGATATCGTGATATGATTGGACAATTTTTAACGCCACAATTGCATGCTCTGGGCTTGATTAACATGTGGTATGAACAAGACGATGCCACATCGCATACAGCTAGGATTACAATGGAATTACTACGAGACTTCGTTCCATAACAAGGTACACCTGTAGGCTAGTAGGTAGTGTACTAGCTTGTCAGTATGGGGGTTGTGGGTTCGATTCCCAACGAAGACTTTGATTTTTTTCACTACAAAAATAAAAATTGATAGCGATGAAGGCATAGTCACTGGTCGCTGTGCTGTCTTTATACGGCAGTTAATTTCCGACTATCTTTCTACTTTCACCACCTGTTTCATCTCTTCTCTATCCCTTTCCTAAAGAATGTAGCACGGTACTTGACTAAATAGGCATTGTTGCCTGAAGTGCTACTTCTCTTTCAAAAAAATAAAGTTATTTCAAGAAATAGGGATGTTGATTGGCCTCCACGGTCACCTAATTTGACTACTCCGAACTTCTTTTTGTGGGGATACCTGAAATGCAAGTTTTATGCACACAAACCAGAGACGCTTGAGCAACTCAAACAAAATATTCATGATGAAATTAATAAAAGAACCCGTGAAATGTGTGAGAATGTGATGAAACATGTGCTTAAAAGGGCTCCTATTTGTGAGACTAACAGAGGCGGGAATTTATCTGGTGTTGTATTCTATACATAATTGCCGACATTAAGTCAAAAATTTATCAATATAAGATCCATTCTCTTTTATTTAATGAAAAATTATAAACAAAATATTCCTTCCCGGCGGATACCCTGCATGTTCCTTACATTTTTTATCCTTTTTTGCGATACAGTCAGGCAATCTTAACCTGTTACAGTAGTCTGACTATTATTCATGAATTCATACTGTTCTCTTACCTATTCTGTCTGCTGCAGGTGTAACAAAGGGATCGCCGGCGAACTCAAACTAATCGATTCAAACTATTCGACTTATGCCACATGATTTACAGAGTAACTAAATATTTACGACACAAATAATATCAACATTACACTAAAAAGTGACTGCACGTTAAAGATGTTGTTTTCACCCGCTAAAACAAAAATTGAACAAATCAAATGTTATACACAAAATATCGTGCTCGACCGACAAGTGACCAAGCTCAAGCTTTGAGCAACATAAGCAACTGGGGTGGTGTACTGATTCAGAAAGTAATTAGCCAACGAAACTCCTTTACATTGAATCACCTGTGAAAGTTTAGAAGCGAAATTAATTCAGTTATATTTTCATATGTCGAAAGCCTGGTGACATTCGCATTGGTATTAAAGTCCACAAGATGTTAAGAAGTGACTTAACAAGATCATGCTCGTCATAGAGTATAGAATCCAATTTCAGATTAAAAATAAATTTCAATATTGCAAGCAATTAATGCGGATCGACTCATTAGTACAGAGAAAATCTTTATATGGTGTAGATTTTGAGCTAAAGGCATTATCAGTCCATGTTATAACCAAAACTTTGCGCTACTATTGAATGTAAAAGAAAGGTCACAGGATCCATGAGGGTAAATATTACTTTCACTATTTACTATCCATTGAGTTTTTCCTCAAGTTTAATGAAAGAAGAATTTCTCATCTTGTGATTCAAAATTTCACAGCATTTGGAAAATAAATATCCAATTGAAGTTCTTGATTTTTTTTGGAAAATAAAAGAACAGAATTTTTCTTAGGGGCCTTTCTCTTACCAACAACAGGTATGATTTAATACCCAAATGCAGATGAGGGGCGCTATCGTTCTTGTGAGGGAAAATTATTTTCTTATTTTTTGCATTTTTTATATATCATCAATGCTTTCTAAATTTATTAAAAATTGATAATATTAATTCTCCTTAACTTTCCGTCGCTAAATAAGGTCACTGCGGGCTAAAAAGTCAAAGTTAGAAGGACCATTTTTTATTTTAATTTAATCTAAAATAAAAATTCCAACTTCTCAGATTTTGGCAAGAACTCTTTGTATGAAAATGGTAAATTTGAGGTTAAGATTGTTTCAGCGATCGCTTAAAGTGAGTTAAGCTCAACATTAAAAGATTGAAGGACCAGTTTTTGTAATAAATAAAATTTCTACTTATCAGGGAATGACCTCTGCTCCTACAATGCATTGTACCAGAACTAGGAGATTCGGTTATGAGGAGGAGGAAAGAGGGAGTAGCGTTTGTGGACATTCGATTTGAATTTTCCTACATTGAAAGTGACAGGAAAGATCTTTGGAGGGAGTTTATTGCACATATGAAATGTTCTGATAAAAAAGGTCACTCTCTCTCTCTAATGTGTAGTGCGATTCACTGACCAATAAAACAAAATTTAATGCGCTTTCAACGAAAATCTAGTCAAACGCAAAAACGTGCGAATATCGGGAACAATTTCCCTGATTTCGTTAGAACACTTACGATTATAGTAACGATAAAACAGTGAAATACAACCTACATTGCGTCGATGTTATAGAGAATAAATAGAGTTGGATACCCTACCATTCCTAAGGAGCCTCCTGGCCATCTCCTGTACGTAGGAGAGCAACCCAAAAATAGTCTTTGGGGCGTCGGCCCATACATGAAAGTTGTATTCCATTTTTGGAAGGACTTAGGTGGTGTAAATAGTTCGAATATCAGATGGAGTGAAGTATCTCTTACACTCCTTCAGAAACCGGGGCATTTGAAAGCTTCTTTAGAGACCTGAAAAATATGCTTCGACCATAGAACATCACACTGTATTTTCATGCCAAGAACATCAAGTGCTTCCGATTTCTTAATACTTATATCACCCATAGTAACAGGTGTAGCATTATTTCCAAACACAGATCTATGCGTAAGCATGCAACATTAAGTCTTATGGGCAATAAAAACGACTCTATTCACAGGACCCCATTTGGAGATTGTTGCGAGATCATGATTGAGGGTATCATTTATGTTCCACCTTTTGGAACTCACCTCCAACTGGTACGGTCTGTTATCAAATGAATACCAATCTGCGCTACGACTCGGCGCTTTTCATCTAAAATCAATTTTTTTCATTT
Source organism: Trichopoda pennipes (assembly GCA_030448955.1). Lineage (NCBI taxonomy): Eukaryota > Metazoa > Arthropoda > Insecta > Diptera > Tachinidae > Trichopoda > Trichopoda pennipes. The sequence goes on from JASKUP010000175.1 coordinate 6,963,986, forward strand.
GACTGGAACTCCAGATATTTTTTAAAATTAATTTTTTGAAACCTAATTTTTATAATTATAATTATTTAAGCTGAAATAAATAAGTTTTATGACTTTCTTATTCATTAATTAAATTAAGAAGGGAAAGCTTTATGATGGCTATTTTAAAAATTTTCCCAAAAACAAACCCCATGAGATAAAGATTAAAATCTAAAAACAAAAGAAAAAAAAATATTAATCCAATTGTATCCCATTGACAATTTCTCAGATACTTAATAACAACAAAAGAAAAAACAACAAAGAAAAAACATATTTTTTAAATAATAACTTCTTAAGCCCACTAACTGTTGCTGCATTCTTGAAAATCTGCTGCCCAACCAAACAACCAACCAACCAACCAGCGAAGCATTCATTCGTTACCCACACACGTAGTAGAATTCCAATAATTTGTTCCTCCCGTTGCTCGTTTCATTTCTTTTTAAATTAATAATAATTTTTTTTTATGTTATATTTGTCATTTGTATGCAAGAATTATTTTGTTGTTGTTGTTAATATTGAAAAAGAAAATGCTGAAAAAATAACAACTAAAATGAAATGAAATGATAATTTCTCATGTAATCTGAGACTCAACTGACTCAAGACTGCACACAATACAGTGCAAGCAACACTACTACGCAATCATGCAGCAACGGGAATGTCAACAAATGACACGATTTTGTTGTTTGGATTCCATGTTTCATACAAAGAAAAACAGAAAATTCTATTTGCAATAAAAGCCATACAGGTTTTTTATATTTAGTTATAGCGAATATTATACACCCTACACCTAGACATTTGACTTTGCTGCTATCTGTGCGGTAATGTTTTGCACAAGACAAAGGAGTTACGATAACACACAGCTTAGGGTTATTAAAAGAGGATTTCCATCAGGGCAAAGCAAAGTTTCCTGAGTTTTATATTAATTCCTATTCTCGAACTTGTACCGACTAAAGCACTACCGTCTATCACTCTTTCTAAGTTTAAGGGACTAGAGTACTGAAGTAGGTTTAAGCAACTAAATGCTGATTTGTGGGCTAAGTATTTCTAAAGTATGAAGTTCATTAGCCGTTGTTTAAATGTCCACAATCAATGGATAATTTTTTATTGGATTTTTCTTTACTAGAGTTTTCCTTTCCGATGCCACTTTGGATTCCACATGATTTTAAGAAAGTTTTGTTCAAAGTCAGCAATTAAAAGCTATTAGTTATTATTATTATTATATTAATTATATTATTGTATTATTTTTTTTTCAAATATGTGTGCTTTTTGCCGATTTTATTTGTTTTAAGCGTTTTTTTTTTTTGCTTATTTATGGAGGGTGGGAATATTTGAGGTGAGAAAATACATTCGCCTGAAACACACACTTATTTTAAACAACTTCTGTTTCCTTGATACCCATGTTAAGCAGAAATATGGGAATGAATAATGGAATATAAGGTGGGGTAAATATCTATTTCTAGCATGTCGCCACACATCCATTATTTTCACAAAAAAATTTTTTAAGCTCATTTTGCAACAAAGCTTGGCTTATCTCGTCATTGTAGAGCTAAATTTCATATTTAAGGGCATCAAATATTTGTGGGCTGTTAACGCTAACTTGGTCTTTCAAATACTCCAAAGAAAATTATCAGTGGCGTTCAATCACAAGAACAAGCGGTCTAATTTACAATGCCAAATCAGGTAATTACACGACCGGGAAATTTCTTGTGCCATAATGAAATTTTTTGAGTGGCTCCCACTGTCTGTGACACCTTCTTGTTTCAACAGAAAACCACTAATAGTGTTAACAAAATACTAAATATGGTTTGAATTATGGTTTGATAGCTTAGAGAACAGTGACAAACGGTGAACGGTGGCAGCGTTTAATTACTTGTTTTTGAAGAAATTTAAGCCGCTGATAGCGCCTAACCACAAACCGCACCATATAATCACTTTCTTTGGATGTATTGGTTTTTCTAAGGCTTTTTGTGGTCTCTGTGAGCACAGATATGTGATATATATGCTTGTGATATATATGTTTGTTTATATAACCGTCTAATTGAAAACGAGTCTTGTTACTAAACATGAATTTGTTGAAAAACTGCGTTATTTTCGTTTAATTGTTCAAATAGCTGCTCCGGTAGATAAGTAAGTAGTGTACTAGCTTGTCAGTATGGGAGTTGTGGGTTCGATTCCCAACGAAGACCTTGGTTTTTTTCACTACAAAAATAAAAATTGACTGTCGGTCAGTGATGAAGTCTGTCTTATACGACAGTTAATTCCGATTATCTTTCTACTTTCAGCACATCTTTCCTCTCTTCTCTATCCCTTTCCTAAAGAATGTAGCACGGTACTTGACTAAATAGGCATTGTTGCCTAAATTACTACTTCTCTTTAAAAAAAAAATTGTTCCAACAGCCAATTCAGAATAGTTTGTCTACGACTATAGTTCGTTAGCTTCAACTTCTTGAAGGAGCTGAACTTTAAAAGAGTAAAGATGTTGATGTTAATGCAAATTGTTGCTTAAAATGCTTCTAGTGATGTCCAATTTTTGTGATCGTCGACTAGTTGATGTTTCAAGCTTCTTCTCAACACTTTACCGTGCAGCGGCTATATTTACATCACTACGACGACTACCAGCATATTGTTTTGGTATGATGTGATACGATTTACAGCTGTACCTGGTCATGGGCCTTAATCAGGTGGTGGATCATTACCACTGTGGATGGTATGTAGCGCCATCCTCACCCTAGAAGACCTTTGGATACGTATATCTTCCGGTCACTCCTAGTTGTAACCTTAAAAGCCCGGGGTAGGTCGCAGCCTTCACTCCTTGCTGAAGAGTGGGAGACTATCCAACTCCTGGTCCAGAAAGCATTAAGCTTAATATAATTTAAAAACAAGACGACATTCAAGCTCACTGAACCTCACAAACCCAAACGACGGCCTCGAAACCACAACAATCACGACACTCCCAAAGGGCCGACCTCAATAATCAGTCAGAGAACAGCTAAATGCCTAAAGAGACAAATAGCGGAACTCTGGAGCTCACTGATTCCCGTGTAAATATAGTGGATTGTCCAGTTGGCTTCTACTCGCCTTGTAGGAGACTGGGCTCCCATTTACCCCGCAAGACACAAGTCTAAATGGTTTTAGGAGCCATAAAGACTTATAATGTGCCCTCGGGGGTACTGTTTTGGTATATTGTCAGCAAAAGTACGCTGAGCCTCGAATTTAGTGGCTAAATTATGCATAGCGGTCTTAGGAGACTACTAGTCGCGAATAAAAGCTGCTCGAGTTTTACCAAAAGACACAGTTAAAATTTTAATATTAAAATTCTTTATCCAAGAATGTAATATTCCATGCTACAAATTTCCCAACTTTTTTAACAATTAAGTTTTAAAAATTTGACAGACAATTTACTGCCTAACCTCAAATTTGCCCACTTATTATAGCGACTACGGACCTTGGCAATTTAATTATTTTTTAATTAATTTCAAAACTATTTTTAATTAATTAGGCTCCATAAACTTTTGGTACAGCTGCTTTGCTAATTTTCGGATTTTAATATTTTTATATTTTTTTTAAATTTGTGTTTTTGGTGCTTTTTTTGTAATTTCAGCGATTTTATAGAATTCGATTTTATTTACAATTTTATTTTAGTTAATTTTTATGTTATTTAGATCTATTTGTTGAATATTTGTGGTAACGTTAGGGACTTAATATTGACATTTTGTGCCTTTTTTTAAGTGTTCCTATTTTAGTGCTTTTTTTTCAGATATAAGCACCTTACAGAGAATATCTCTTCAATTCCTTTTTTAAGTATAGCAAGATTTTCGAATTTTTTTTTTTTTTTTTGATATTTTGTTTTGTTTCGCTCTTTTAAAAGTGGCTGAAAGTGTTTTCGTTTATTTTTTTTTTAATTTATAAAGATGTGACAATTTTCTGCTTTATTAAAATCTAGCGATTTTCATGATTTCAGCTCGGTATAAACTGGTGTGTACGCCTTTTTACCATTTCCTTTCCTGCCTAAAATTTATACTCTAGTAGTTCACAAAATGATTATTTGTTTGAATATAATGATTTTTGAAATTTTAAACTTTTTGTTTTTTTGGCGTTTTTTATGATTGTAGTGATTTTTGCCATGTTTCTGTAATTTTCTTAAGTTTTTTGATTTTTGAAATTTATCCAGCTTCCCTACCTTTTCAGCAACTCTTCGTAATGTCTCCTGTTTTCTAAAATTTGGCATAATTGTGTTCACATGAAGTCAGGTATTAAATTGAATAATATTAACATGCAATTGGAATAAGAAAGTTATCAGAAAATCTCTCTCTAGCTGTGGCATAAAAGTATAAAGAGGATAAAGTATTAAAATATAGAAATTTATTAAGACAAAATGAAAACTAAATTTATTTCTTTAACAAATCATAAACATGGTCTCAAAATGCCAATGAGTTTTCAGTGGTCTGTGTACAACTTTTCTCCAACATCAACTATAAATAGTCGGTCGTACATGATGTTAATGTGAGAAGCTGATATTCATAATAATTACATATCTGTCTGTCCAATTGTTTAACGTATTAGTTCTATGTTTGGTATGATTATAGCGTGTTCTCGAAGTGAAAATAAAAGTTACAACCAAATTCATAATGCGAAAAATTATTTCAATAATACGATTTTTGATATTTTGTTGCTAAAATCCAGCAGGAGGATGGATGTCGTTATGCAGCAACAGGATTTGTAATCATTTTCACACCAAGCGCGCGACATTAATATATTTGTTTTTTTTCTATTTATTTATTTCTTAAAATATAATAATCAAATGAAAATCTTAGGGGCAAAAAATAAAGAAATTGGATTTTAGAAATAACAGCGTTAAGAAATCTTGGTGATAATCTTAATGCAAACATGTTTTTTACGTGAGTTTTCTTGTGTTGTGTTTGAGAAAAATGTTGCAATTTAATGCTGACTTTAAGACTGGTGAACTTTCATTTTGTGTAATTGCAACATGATAATGATGCTGATGGTGATGATGCAGTTGTGTTATTGCAGGTTTGATTATAAAAAAATATGATTCAATTACAGTTTTCATGATTTTGTCTTGCAAAATTGAAAATTCAATTTAATAACAAGAATTGTGTTTTTATGTGGGGGGAAGGAAGGTGTGAGAGAAATTTATTTTTATTATAATTATAAAACCTCAATGATTATTTCATCTTCAAAATTGAATGGTAAATGTTTCTTCAGAAAACTTGTTGTTAATTAGCTGTTATTTGAAAAAGTTTCTTAATGAAATTTTACTAATTTCCCAAGCGAACAATCATAGAACAGAATAAGAGACAAAATTATCGATTAGTAATTATTAATTTAATAGAAGGCTTCTTGCTGTTTTATTAAAAATACATCATTCTTTAGAAAAGTTATCGGTTAAAAAAAATTATCGATTATCATAATAAAAAAAAAAATTATCGATTAATTATAACTATGTTTAAATATGAAATTAAAAAGTGTTAAAAAAAATTTTAGCGATATTAAATCAAAAATATAATTGATAGGCAATAAAACTAATCAATAACTGTTTAGTTTTATCAATATGCATCGATAAGTTCTTTAGAAAAGTTATCGGTAAAAAAAATGTATCGATGATTACCATATTAAGCACTTATCGATCATTTATAAATATGTTTTAATTTAAAGTTAAAAAAATGTTATCGATAATAAATCGATATTTGTTAAAACTAATCAAATGATTTTTAAGTATATCACATTATTGAAGGTTTTTTATTGTTTAGTTTTATTAAAAATACGTCAAAAAGAAAAGAAATCGGTTTTTAAAAAATTTTATAACAATATTATTAAAAATACATCGATGATTTCTTTAGAGAAGTTATCGGTTTTTAAAGAACATTTATCGATTATTACCACGATAAAAATATTATTGATCAATTATAAATATATTTAAATATAAAATTAAAAACTGTTAAAACATTTTTATCAATATTAAATCGATAAGTAATCATACATTATAATCGATAGATGATAGAACTAATCAAATAATCATATTACGGAAGGCTTTTTATTGTTTACTTTTATTAAAAATACTTTCATGAGTTCTTTAGAAAAGTTTTCGGTTTGTAAAGAAAATTTATCGATTATTACCATACTAAAAAAATTATCGATTAATTATAAATATATTTTAATACAAAACTAAAAAGTGTTAAAAATTTTATAATAAAATTATTAAAAATACATCGATAAGTCCTTTAGAAAAGTTATCGGCTCTTAAAAAAAGTTATCGACTGTTACCATAATAAAAAAAATTATTGATAAATTATAAATATATTTTAATATAAAATTTAAGAAATCGCAAAAAGGTGTTATCAGTATTGAATCGATAAGTAATCATTAAATATAATTGATAGATGATAAAACTAATCAAATAATCATATTATTGAAGGCTTTTTTTTTAAAAATACGTCCATGAGATCTTAAGTAAAGTTATCGGTTTGTAAAGAAAATTTATCGATTATTACCATACTAAAAAATAATTGATTAATTAAAAATATGTTTTAATACAAAACTGAAAAGTGGTACAAAATTTTGTAATTATATCTTACTATATCGATAGAGTTCTTTACAAAAGTTATTGGCTTTTGAAAAAAGTTATCGATTATTACCATAATAAAAGAAATCAATAATTTCTTTTATAATGTTTAAAAATAAAATTAAAAAATGGTAAAAAATTTTTATCAATATTAAATCGATAACAAATCATAAAATATAATCGATAAATAATAAAACAAATGAGTTTAGAAATATTATATTACTGAAGGCGTTTTACCATTTAGTTTTATTGAAAATACATCGATGAGTACTTTAGAAATGTTATGAGTTATTAAAGAAAATTTATCGATTATTACCATACTTAAAAAAATTATCGATTAATTTTAAATATGTTAATATACATACAAAGTGGTGAAAAACTTTGAATCGATAACTAATCATAAATATAATCGATAGGTGATGAAATTAATCAAATGATTTTTAAGTATATCATATTATTAAAGGATTTTTACTGTTTAGTATTATTAAAAATATATCGATGATTTCTTCAGAAAGGGTATCGGTTTGTAGAAAAAATTTATCAATTATTACCATACTAAAAAAATTATCGATTAAGTATAAATATATTTTTTATTTAACATAAAAAAATGGTAATTATTTTTATCAATATTAAATCGATAACTAATCATAAAATATAAACGATAAATGTTAAAATTAATCAATTTAAGTATATTATATTACTTAAGGCTTCTAACTTTTATGGATCATTACCATACTAAAAAAAATTATCGATTACTTTTAAATATGTCTTAATATAAACGTACAAAGTGGTAAACAATTTTTATTGATATTAAATCGATAACTAATCATAAAATTTAATGGCTAAATGATAAAACTAATCAAATGATGTTTTTGTTTAGTCTTATGAAAAATATATTTAGAAGTTCTTTATTCAAGCTATCGCTTTTTAAAGAAATTTTATCGATTATTAACAATAATAAAAAAAATTATAGTTTACTGATATGCAAAATATACTTATCAATAATAATAATTCTACCAACTCTTTTTTATCGATAAATTTAGTGTTCTCTTTTAATGAAAACTTTTAAAATATTTATCGATAGATTTTTTAATAGAAATTAAACGTGAAAAGTAATAAATATTTGTTACCGCATATATAAAGTTATCGGTTTTTCAAGTAAATTTATCGGTTTTTAAGAATATTTATCGGTTTTTCAAGAAAATTTATCGATTGTTATTATAATAAAAAAAATATTGATCGATTATAAATATATTTTGATAGAAAACTTGAAAATGATAAAAAAATTTTTATCAATATTAAATCGATAACTCATTATAAAATGTCATCGGTTAATGCTAAAACTAATGAAATGTATTTTAAGTATATTCTACGTACTAATATTGATTATTATGATTATGAATTGAGGGGTTATTGGTCTATCGATTATCGATATGCAAAATATGTTTATTAATAAAGTAGTTATCGGTTATAAGCTAATGCAGTTTTTTAAAGGAAATTTATTAATTTTTAATCTGAAAGTTTCTTATAATAATTCTATCGATTTTTATCGATAGATTTTATATTCTTTTTCTAAAGAAAACTTTTCAATTATTTATCGATAGATTTTTTGATAGAAATTAAATTTGAAAAGTAAAAAATATTTGTTATCACATAAATCGTAAGATATTCTACTGAGATATCCCATTGATCATAAGTAATTTTTATTGAGGAAAAAATTTGTTAAGCAACGTTATTGAACTATAGAGGTCATTTTCTTTGAAGACAAAATCGATCCTTTACTTCCACAAATCTCCATTAACAATTGCTGAGGTACACAACCATTTAGGAGCATAAGATGATAGACAATATGATCAGGCTTGGACAAATTTGCTCGTTTTGAAAGTTTCGATCGCAACTTCCAATGATGTAAGCAGCACTTTGCTAAAGCCTTTAATAAATTTGAACTTTACTTAAGCAAGTTGCTTCTTCCAAACAAAAAATTATCAATATTTTATTTTAAAACCCAGTGTTAATCTATGTCAACCTTCCCCTAACAAAGTCACCATGTGATTTTATTTTAATCCCATAAAAATACAACGACATAAAATTTGTTCAAGTTACAAGAATTATCACACCAGAAGGTGAACAAATATTATTTTTCATTTTTCAAATATCGTTTTTGTTGTTGTTTTTGTTTGTAATAATTTCCTTAGCAGAAAGATTTTGTTGTTTAAGAACCACAAGCATTCGAAACGACAGATTAATGTGCTGCCACAACAGCAGCAACGAAAAAGATTTTAAAGATACCAAGTATCAAACAAACAAACAAACCAAAGACAACTATAGAGAATATGAATACCATCGAATACTGATGCAACATTTAGTGTCTGTGTGCAACGGAATTATTTCTCTATTTGCCTTTTTTTTTACAAAGAAAACTAAAATTTAGAATATTTGAATATTCAATGAATGCTTCGGATGTGTGTGTGTGTGGGTGTGTGTGTAAGTGTCACACAACCTGGAAGAGATGTTGGTAGATATTTCCTACATTTCAGTTTTAAATAAGGATCATGTATATTTTTCATTTATTTTTGTGTTGCTGTCTGTTGTTCATGCTGTCATTTTGCGTGAGCTCTTAAGCTGATGTTTGCAGTACAAGCAAGCATCTTGAAAATAAATGTTTAAAGTCAGTCACAGTGTCAGGTAGAAGTTTATAAAATAAGCAACGATGCTCGCTGTATGTTTTTCAACAAAAAAAAATTTTTTTTGGTGCTGATGTTCCTACACACCGATTCGCTCATACTCATTGACTTGAGAAGTTGATTATCTAAGGCGTTGTCATCAATATAAACAAATTGTTATGTATGTATGTGTGTGTGCTTGTAACAGCATGTGTAAGGCTTTGCAATCTGCATTAAATATTTGACTCATAGACATAGATGACGCAAGCGAAGGAGTCATCCTGTATATATTATTATTGAATAAAATTTGAATTTCTCATTGTTGTTGCTGTTTTCTGTGTGACGTTGTTAAAATTAATATTAGTGTTTAATGTTACACTGGAGGCTAAACTATGTTGAATAACAAATATTTTTAAAAATTAGGGGAACCAATAATTTTCAATTATTATAAGTTAAATTTGGACAAGAATTGTTAGTTAAACATCGATGTTTTTAAATTAATCGATTATTTTTCGATACGAATAAATTTATCGAATAACATTCGTTGCTTTTTTCAAATTATTTTGCACTTTATTAACAAATATTCTTAAATAAATTATATATATAATTCTCGATTAGTAAACAATTTTTCCAAGAAAATTTTTGATTAGTAGAAAATGTTTCCAAGAAAAATTTTCGATTAGTAGAAAATGTTTCCAAGAAAAATTTTCGATTAGTAAACAATTTTTCCAAGAAAAATTTTCGATTAGTAAAAAATTTTTTCTAGAAAAATGTTCGATTAGTAAACAATTTTTCCAAGAAAAATTCTCGATTAGTAAATAATTTTTCTGGGCAAAATTCTCGACTAGTAAAAAATGTTTCTAGAAAAAATTCTTTATTTTCGATTAGTAAAAAATTGTTCTAGGAAAAATTTTCAATTAGCAAAAAAATTATCTAGAAACATTTTTGACTAGTAAAAGACTTTTTTTTTGGAAAAATTCTCGATTAGTAAAAAATTTTTTTAGAAAAAAATTTCGATTATTAAAAAATAAATAATTTTTCTAGGAAAAATTCTCGATTAGTAAAAAATTTTCTACAAAAAATTCTTGGTTAGTGAATAATTTTTCCAAGAAAAATTCTCGATTAGTGAATAATTTTTCTAGGAAAATTCTTGATTAGTAAAAATTTTTCTAGGAAATATTTCGATTAGTAAAAAATTTTTCTAGGACAAATTTTCGATTAGTAAAAAATTTTCTAGGACAAATTTTCGATTAGTAAAAAATTTTTCTAGGAAACATTTTCGATTAGTAAAAAATTTTACTAGGAAAAATTTTCGATTAGCAAAAAATTTTTTTAGGAAAAAATCTCGATTGATAAAAAATTTTTCCAACAAAAATTCTCGATTAGTAAAAAATTTTTTTTAGGAAAAATGCTGGATTGTTTACTCATAGAATGAGTAAAAATAATTCGATTGGTAAAAATTTTTTCTAGGAACAATTTTCGATTATTAAAAAATTTTCTAGGGGAAATTTTCGATTAGTTAAAAATTTTTCAAGGAAGAATTTAGATTATTTAAAAATTTTTTTGGGAAAAATTTTCAATTAGTAAATTATTTTTCTAGGAATAATTCTCAATTAGTAAAAAATTTTCCTAAATTTTTATCGAAAAAGTAAGGGATGGCGCTGATGTAGAATAATTTTTTGGAAGGAAATTAGACCTGCATAGAGTAAATTTACGCAAAAAACAATGGATTATTAGCTTCTCAAAGAATTTTATGGATGAAACAAGAAAAAGTATGAGTATTTTCTTATATCGATAATTTATCGTAGAAGTTTTTGGAAAAGTTATCAATAACTATTTAAAATAGAGAGCTATATGATTAATATTTTTTTATGGCTAACTACGATGAGTTTTTGCTATTTTTATTCAGAAATGAATTATTTGGTAGCCGAAAGACAGTGAAAATAATTATTTTTAAGAATTAATATACTTTTTTATATTGAGTTAAAAAAAAAGAATATTTTTCCAATACATGTTTAATGCAGCACTTTCTTTCCATGAAATGACTTTGTCTCCTTAACTCCTGCCATTCATTGTTTGTTTGCTTAAGCTCAAGTGTAACTAAAGATTCGAGACTACTACGGCTCAGTGTTTATTTTATTGAAATGTTTGCATGTATGTGTGGATTCAACTTCTCTACAATATTAAAATAAGTACATATTTTTTTATAAGAAAATAATAAATATTTACACAGAAACAGCAGGCGTTTTATCAAAATATTTACATGAATACCGTTTTCTACAAAAAACATGTATATATACACACACACATATATGGATAGCAGTGTTAGTGAATGTGAATGTGTGAAAATTTATATTGAATTCAGTTAAAGCCTCCTTTACAAACGAGTTGGAGTATTAATAAGAAATAAAGAAAAATATTGAGTTGATGAGGAAAAAGAAACAAAGTTAAAAATAATATCATGAATGATTATTACAAATAAGCAACAAATATTTAATGCTGCCACTAAATCAAACAACAACAAAAATACTAAATGCCAGAAAATCAATTGATAAGTGGATTCTTTTTATTTTTGTTGTTGTTGTTGTTTTTCTAAGCCATTGAAAGAGGAAAACGTTTTATTTATTAGTTTTTGTTTTTTTTTTTTGTTTTTCTGTATATTGTGTGTACTTGAGCCTTGATACATGTGTTTGAAGTCTCACTTGCGATAAGAAACATAAAACACATGCAATTGAATACAATATTTGTTGAATTCATTTTAATAAATCATTCTTATTGACAGATTTATATTTAAAAAAAAAGATGGTGTAAAAATTTTTAAAAATTATCAGAATAATTTTAGATTTGCAAAAAGGCCTGCAGGAAAATTTTACAAGACCCTCGAGGTATGTAAGGAAAAAGATTTTTCATTGATAAGAAACGTACCTCATATCCAGGGATTTTAAAGTTTATATTTAAATTTAATTTTATAGCAACTTGAGTATTAATTTTGTTAAAAAAAATTAAATTAAACTAAAATTATGAAAAGTAGTAAGACAAGCAGCTGGCCCAATAGAAAACCAAACCTTCTTCTATTACGGACTTTGAAATATGAAGGAATGTTCTTCTCTTTTCTGTTGCTACTTTTTGCAGAATTACACATAGCGAAATGCTCTTATATTTATTATTATTTATTTAATTTTTTTATATTTCTTGACAAAAGCGAATTGAGAAAAAAATAGAAACAAAATGGTTTCTTTGTTTTGTAAGTAAAAGGAAAAAAAATTAAAAGTGCATGTAGCACCCAAATTATTTATGCGATTTTATTAACCTAAATAGCTTAAAAATGTCATATTTTCTCACCCTCAGACGGACACGTTTAGCTTGATAATGCTAAAAGACAAAAATATTAGATTAGTCTCGCCTAAAATGTCAAGTGGCGGACAATCTACCTAAATGAGTAAATATGACCCTAATAAAAGAGCTACCTAAACCCGAACACTGACTCACCAGTACAGTCTAGAAGCTGGCTTAATAATCATCCATTTTCTGTTTGGCGACGGCAGCATCATCGTCGATTTTGAGGCAACGACACTTTAACACAAAATCAATACTAATTTGGTATTCCCTAACAGTCTTACGACGACGTTGCCAGTTTTTCGGACCTAAGCCCGAACACTGACTGACCAGTAAAGTCTAGAACCTGGCTTGATAATCACCCATATTCTGTTTGGTGACGACTACATCGTCGTCGATTTTGAGGCAACAACAGTTTAACACAACATCAATACTAACTTGGTATTCCCTAACAGTCTTATCGATCATTTTAATAAAATATAACACACATAACTAATATTTGAGTCAGCTAATTCATTTGTGTACTATTTTTGATAAAATAAAAAAATTAAATCTGTTTTAAATTGAACGTAAAATAAATTAAAAATCAAAATAAATTAAATTCAAAATTTTTAGCACATTATTTTTTACTTTAAATTTTAAGTCGTGCCAAATCGGTAAAAAGAATTTTGTTAAACGTGCATTTGTAAAGAACTACATATTATACCTTTTGTCATCCATCCATCACTCATTCTATTTGGTGGCTCAAGAGCATTTAAAGCACGCAACACTTTCCCATTGTTGCAAAAAATTAGTAGGAACACTGCCTCTTCGACATCCCCTGGCAAGTGATGGATTTTTTCTAATAATTCCACCAATTTTCCACAATTGGTTGGCATGTTGGTAATTTTAATTTTTTCCATTTTCTATTTTATTTGTATTTTTTTTTATTTTATTTTGTATTTTTATTTTTTTTCAATCTTTTTAAATTTTTGTTTACAACAGCATGACACTAAGATCACAGACGACAATATCAACGGCAATTTAAGGCAACATCAATGTCAAATTGTCGTACAGAATACCAAACATGTGTTGCCAGTCATTGATAAATGGCAATATTGCAATGCGAGAATGCGGATTTTAAACAAACGATAAAAAACGACGTTGTCTTGTATTGCCGTTGCCAAACAGAATAAGGGTGAATGGTGTCATCACATCACAACAGCCAGCAATGACCGCCTACACCGAAAAGAATGACAACGGCATGTTTTCTATTGAAATAGACATAAAGGGATAGCAAAATAACGTCTTTCCATTAAATTAATAAAATCTGTTAAAATGTTATATTATATAGCAGCCACAGAAAAGTAATATTAAGTAAAACATCACATCAATTTTCAGTCATTATCCTTCCGTCTGACGAAAATGCAGGCGAGAACACAACTAAAGATGGCGGTAATTTGGCTAATAATCGATGTGTGCAGTATTTGAGATTTTATAAATCTGCAAATTGGCAAATTTTATAAAATAGATTAGATGATTTAACATGAATAACTCAAATCAAGTGCCAGGTTAAGTCGGTATGATTTTCCGTCATGCCGCATCCCGGCTTCGGTCTGTTTACAAGCCAGAACCAGTATTGAAACACTAAGGATGGCATATAGCCGAAACCGGTCTGTTTACAAATCAAATTTAACGCGAGATGACGGAAATCCATGCCCAATTAACCTGGTTCTTGATTTGAGTTATTAATCATCTAATCTATTTCATAAAATAAATCAAACCCCATCGGAAAGTATACACACCTGTCGACCAGGTCGAGCATGAATTTTTGCTCAAAGAATTCAAAAAGATTTAAAAAAAATTATTGCAGGACTTTTGTATACCGACAAATCGTGGTTACGAAGAAGTTATTTTCAGATAAAGTATGTTATTGAGGAACATCATGATTTGTAGCCTGTCAAGACAATCCAAGTTTATATAACTCAATTTGCTATACACTAACTACCGCCGGAGTACGTAGGTCTTGTTTGTTCTTGTAATTCGTATAGTCGTGTTTGACAAGAACGGGAAATCAGTTTCAATTGTAGCTTTAAAAGGGCATATCATATGACCTCTGAGTTTTGATTTAAAAGATGAGTCTTTTAAAGAAAGATGTAGCTTTATAAAGAAACGAAAAATCACCTCTTAGAAGTTTAACGAATGCAATAAACCGATAAAATTATGTATAAGAAAAGTGGTGTTTAAGCCAGTTGCAGAAAATCGTATAGATTCCATAAAGTCATGCTCAGTTATGTGAAAAGTCGTTTGGAATCTGGGGCCTAGTACATCGGAAAGATTGCTTTAAAGTGAAGTAAGAGAGAGAGAGAGAGAGGAAGAGAAAGACGATCAAATAAGGGCATGCCCATGATTATTTTACAGTATTTTCTTGCTCTTACAGCTGAAAGTTTTTACTAACTCAGTACGAAATCAAACTGAGGCATAACGATTTTACTTCAAACAGATTCACATAATAATTGTCATAGACTATTTTATTTTAATAACGTTTTTTATTATGATTCGGTTGTTTTGGGATATTAAGTCCCTCAGTAAGGTTTGAAGAAATTCCATACTTTTTATGGGTATTTCAAAGTGTTCGACTAAACGAAAGGAAAATAAAGGAGGATAAAGTTAAAAGGAATTATAAATAACTAGCGTACCCGTGACTGCTTTGCAAGTCATTTGTGGTTCAATCATTCAATCATTCAGGCAAATTAATCACAAAGAAGGCAATCTTTTTTTTTAGTTTTCCGTTTTTATGTTTTTTTTTTTGAATAGTGCGAAAAACCGGGATCATTGTAAAAGCAACACGTATGAGGGATCTGAAGCCGTTTAAAATCAAATGGCAAATCTGGAGGAATCATAGGAATGCGTGGTATCAACACATCCTCGCATTTTAAAATTTTTGCTTCAATCACTTTTTTCATGCCTTTTTTGACTACTTAACATCTCCCATTGCAAAGTCGTGGCTGGCAGATATTTCTAAGCAAAATAATTGTTACACCGACTTTCACTTGTAGGCGGTGGGGCGGCAGTCTGGGTAACTCAAGCGAATTTTAAAATTCGACTGGATAATTTACAACATCGTCTTGATTGGTATCAAAGTCAATCGATTTGAAGGTAAAAATTGCCCCCGGGGGCACATGATAGTCTTTTTGGAACCTACTATTCCATTTAGACTGGTGTCTTGCGGGGTAAAAGGGAGCCCAGGCCCCTCAAAGGCTAGTAGAAGAAGTGGTTTGACCACCATCTGATTATGACTATATAGTCGGTGCAGATGTAAATCAAATCACGCTTTGTAGGTAAAAATTTCCCCGGGAATGTCATTCAGAATTGTCACATTGATATCCGAAACATTTGCATTATACGCTGCTAAGATAGCTCTTTCCCCCAACCAATCAGGGTTTCTAAATTTTATACAATACCAGGAAGTACGTTTGTGACCAATTCTTGTTCCGATTGTGGAAAGTGTTGCCACTTTGTTGTTATCTGGAAGCGTAATCATTTGTGTGGTGGGGTCAATTTGAATTGTGCCATTTTCAATAACTAACAATTACTTTGAAAAACGTTTGGCTGATGGATTATTTTGCAATAGCAATTATATACACAAAACAACAACAACATGCAGATAAGAAATTCTACGAAAAACGATAGGCACCAGAAAACAAAAACAACGAAAAACACGAACACGCAAATTACACACACACACACAAAATAACCAGAATGTGGAAAACAAAATTCTTTATTTGTTTGCACATCCACTTGCTATGAACATGAGCATATTTCGACTTCTATTGTCATCGCATTCTGTGCAAGCATATACACACATACACAGCAACGCACAAACGAAAACGCACATTTCATTTGTTACAAAACATTGAGTCGAATAATGCAATAGAAAAAAAATTTGAATTTTTTCGAAAAGTCCCAATTTACATTGGACGATTTTTGTCGCTGCAACTCGTAGTTTGTTGTTGTAAATAATGTGTGTAAAGAGAATAGTGGTAGAGTTACTCTTTGCCTTTTTTTTAAAGAGAAGTATCACTTCAGGCAACAATGTAAATATGCATTGTCAAGTACCGTGTTACATTCTTTAGGAAGGGGATAGAGAAGAGATGAAACAGGTGGTGAAAGTAGAAGGATAGTCGGAACTTAACTGCCGTGTAAAGACAGCACAGCGACCAGTGACTATACCTTCATCGCTGAACAGCCCCACCGACAGTCAATTTTTATTTGTGTAGTGAAAAAAAAACAAGGTCTTCGTTGGGAATCGAACCCACAACCCCCATACTGACAAGCAATTACAATACCTACTAGCCTACAGGAGCACCTTGTTTCAAATACGCTCTGTGGACGCTCTATTATGCGTACATGCATAAAACAAAAATACAATCCAGCGAACGACCATTACGAAGGTACTGTGAAAATTTGGTGGAAATCCGATGCCGCATCTCGTCAAAGACTAGCAACCAACGGACACCTATTCTTAGCTTAATTTATATAGATGATTCCATTATGGGCCTGGCTTTATATGCAGCATTTTTACTCGAATTTAAGTTCTTCCTCTGTTTCATTACTTAAAAGATAAAATTTTTTTTTTAAACATTATTATTTTCTTCTGAGGCATTGCATTAGGAGTGGAACTTGGAATAAAGAAGCTTTGAAATTATGTGTGAAACGTATTTAGTTTACATGTTCTTGCACAGGCCAAATACACCCTGCAGCAAATTAATAGAATTTTAACGATGCAGGGAACTTAGCTCTGCAGCAGTTAATTTTCTAGTAACATCTACGCAGGACGCTTTCTAAAACAGTTCTTAAGTGGAATGTACTGGTGTCTAGTCACTCACGCATAGTCACTCTATAAAGAGTAAGCCATACTTTGCAGTATATCGTAAAACAGTGATCCAGCAGTGTAAAAAAACAAACTAAAAAAATAGTCATCTTAAAGCAAAAAGCTTGGCTTGCAGAGTTTCAATTCTCTGGATATTGGAATGTGTGAATTCTGTTATTTAATATAACGAAAAACCATTCCCATGAATAACCTAAAAAAATATATAAAAAAATGCACTAAGAATTTCTTTTACACCTGAAACTAGTCTTGTGTAATTTGATTCCAATAATATTTTAATGTCCAATTTTTATTTCTGTCATTTAATTTTTGTTATCCCCATATTTAGACGTACACATACGTCTTCATATATCGTAAACACATGACAAAGTGCTGTGCATCAATGAATTCCAGAAAAAGGAAACCCAAAGACAACATATAAATACAACCTCTCAATGTGAGATGATATGAAGGAATTGATAAAAATTAACTTTTTACACATTAAAGGTTGGCAACAATATCTAAAAAGATCAGATTGCACACAACAGGCAGAACACAATACAGACAACAGCTACATAACTACAGCAACAAAAACAAAAAAAAAAGAAAAAAAAAGGACTTGAATTGAAATGAGAGGAGACAACGAATTAAATCCATAATAATTTATTTTGTTTTGTTAGATTCTACACAAGATAAACATTTCGATACGACGATATTTTTTTTTTTTGTGAAAAATATAAAGAAGATAATAAAATATTTATTGAAATTAAATAAATTTTGTTACATGAGAGTTTCAAGGGGAAATAAAATATCAAATATCATTAAGAATGAACAAACAAAAAGAAGGTGAAACAATATAAAAAAAAATTCCTTTAAAATAAAGATGAGGTTGTTTGATTATAATTTTGGTTAAACGATACAAATAAGGCAGCATTAAACAAATTGGATATTTATGAAAATTAAACATTTTTTGCTTTTTATTGCAATAATAACTTTAAAACTTCTGACTAAAGAAAATAAGGATGTGACGGGTCTTTGTTATTAATTGATTGAGAGAAGTTATTTATTTCGCTTTTGCTTTTCAGACGTTCAGATGTGAATGTAATCCTAATGAAGAAGGAGTCAGGCGAAAAATGATCGGCTTTTCGGAGAAAGGTCCCTGATTTCGATAAAGCACTTTTCACTTTAATAACAATGAAAAAACAGTGAACTATATATCACATTGTGAAGATGCTCCATTGAATTAATACAATTGGATAGTTTATTAACGCCAATTAGCGTGTTCGTCCTTTATTGAGAGTTTTCATTGGCGTTTTATTTTATTTTTTAATCACTATTAAAAATTTTATTAATTTACAGATTAAAGTTTTATTTATCTTTAATAAATATCTTTTTTTCTTTTTAACGATCTTTTTTATATATTTTTTCCTTTTCGATATTACGCTTTCCTTTGGAAAACTTCTTCAAGAAAAAATTTTTATTTTTGAAAACAAAAAATTATTATTGTTTTCAAAATTAAAAATTTTTTCCTAAAGAAGCTTTCCAAAGGAAAGCGAAATATTGAAAAGAAAAAAATATATAAAAAAGATTGTTAAAAAGAAAAAAAAGATATTTATTAAAGATAAATAAAAAAAGATCGTTTAAAAAAACTATAAAAATTAAAATTTTATTAAATTTTTAATTGATTCAATCATTTATTTCCAAAAAACTTTAATTCATTGATTATTTAATTACAAATTAAGAAAATATTGTATATATTTTCCAATTAAAAATGTAATTAATCCAATTAAAAATTTAATAAACTTTTAAAAATTTAATTAACTTTTAAATTGAAAACAAATAAAATTTATGAAAGTCCCGAGAACTTTATTTTTATTATTATATTATAAATATGTAATTAAAAATTAATTTTAAAATAAAATTAATATTATTAAAATAAAAATTAAAAATTTCATAAACTTTGAATTTGAAAATAAATAAAACTTTTGTAAACAACCAGAGAATTTTTTTTTATTATCTAATTATTAAATAAAAAATATTGTATATATTTTTTTGCTATTAAATATGTAATTAAATCAATTAAAAATTTAATAAAATTTTTAATTAAAGAAAAAATAAAAATTTTTTAAGTCCAGGAAATTTTTTCTGCCAAAAATTGTTTTTTATGAAGTCGTTGCTTTAATCAAGACGGTGTGATAGTTAAGTTTAACAACAAATGATTTATTTAGTTCGGCTGAAGTTCATTTTTTTATGTTAACTTCTAAAATTTCTTAGGAAATTTTTTTTGAATGTTTTTTAAGCAAAACATAACTTCATTTTCTGGATCACTTAATTCTTTATTAGCTTTTTTTGCATCAAGTAATCTTAGGGTGTGCACAGTACAAACTATTTAAGCAACCAAGTTTATAACTAAGAATATAAAGGATGTACGTAGATAATGAATCAAGACGAAGACCATAGAGAACTCAACACTGTATTCCCATAAGTTCTTAGCACAAAGTTAAGTATGAAATATGAAACATTTTTGGAGAATTTAAAAATCACCAAAAATTAGGAACACTAAGTTATGTCTGATGCCGTTTGCACAAAAAGCATTTAAAAATTTTCATTAAGTACATTAATTTCCTTTTCCTTCTCTGAATTTACTTTACATCCGTCTCAAGTGCTTTACAACTTAATCAGAATTTAGCACTACATACACACACACACACACACATATATATATATATATATATATATATATATATATATATATATATATATATATTTATATATATATATATAGTTGTAGTTATTAATTGCAATTTATTTTCAGCATATACAACTTAATTACATCCATTTGAACGCCTTATGCTTACGCTAAAATGTCGGGTTGCCAAAAACCATTGTAATTATTCCTCTATAATCTCGTATAATTTGTTATGTTTTCTCTAATGCAACAGCAGTATACAACAAGAAAATTAAGGATAACAGTATTATATCGTTGTCATATAAAATGAAGGAAAGGACATTTTTAGCATATAAAACAGATCATTAATTATAATGAAAAAGAAAATAATAAACACGAACTATAACGATAGCGAAAAACTTTAGGAAACCTTTGAAATCTTGGAAGAGTTTTTTTTTGTACATCCTCCAAAATCCTTTACCAAACAACAACAATAATAAAAAGAATAAAAGCCAAGAACAACTGCTTTAGATTGTTCGAGCTTAAAATCTCTAAAGAATCTTATTATGGTGTTATTAAAAGTCAAAGTTCATAAACCTTTTAAACTAATCGTAAAAAAAAGCACAGTGGTGGGCTTTAGATAAAACAAAATAAAATACAAAACAAAGCAAAACAAGCAAAAAAAAAACAAAATTATTATAACAAAAATTAATTTCGTTTAAAGAACAGCCAACGCAACATTTGTAATAAATTTAGGGAAGCAGCTGAGGATGTCCGTTCAAAAATATAAAACAAAAATCTTTATTTCTTTTTAACTTATCTACCTTGATAAGCTCGCTCGCTCGGTCGTTATTCGCAGGTATAACAGTTTTATTTTGAGTGCAAAAGACAAATATTTTATTTCTATTTTTCTTATTTTGCAAATTTAATTATAGTTGTTTGTTAAGAGGAAATGAAAATAAAAACAACAACAAAAAACGCAAAAGCCTATTAAAAAATCTGTGGGCTTTTTAGCTTAAAAATACTTTAATATTATCTACATACAACAAACAACACTGACATTCAAAGACAACTTCTGTGCTTCCATATTTAATTCTATTTTACGGAAACGGAAATAAGATTGCGTTCTACGTTTTAAAAATAAAAGCGCAGAAACCATAATAAAATTGCAAAATGGCACTTAAAGTATTTTGTCATTTAATCTATAATATAAAAATAAGTCGGGTTTTCCTTCCTGACGCTGTAACTTCAGAACGGGTCTGGGGCTCCGTGAGGTTTATAGCAAAGAAAATTTAGGAAAAATTTCAACAGATAAGCAGGAAATCAGGAAAAATCATTTTTCACATACAGCGCCATCTCTGATACGTAGCATGTACTACAACGGCATCAGTACGTGGTGTGTGAGTATCCCTCACGAAAATAAGTACGTTTCATTTTAAGTAGATGGCGCCATGCGCTAGGTCGCGTGTATACTGTTCATCCCAGAAATGATGAATGTTTTTATTTGCGACTGCTGTTGGTAAATGTACGTGGACCAAAATCATTTGCTCATTTGAAAACTGTGAATGGCCACCAATGCCCAACATATCGAGAAGGATGTCAACTATTGGATTTGCTGGAGAACGATTCTCATTGTGATTTAACACTTGCGGGTTCAGTTGTTTCATCAAATGCGTACCAAATACGAACGCTGTTCGCTATTATCATCACCACATGTTTCCCTTCACAACCAATTCAGTTATGGAACAAATGCAAAGACGACATATGTGCAGATATCTTGCATCGCTTGCGCATCCGAACGCATAATCCCGATTGATTCTGATTGAGGATCAATGCTTGAGTATTGCAAACAAGCTATTGATTGAAGTAGGAATGATTGCGCCAAATCGATCGATGAACCATGCACTCAACCAAGAATTAACTCGAGAGCTGCAATACAATGTTGATACATTGCAGGAATTCGTTTGAAGTAATGCGCCGTTGCTGAATGAACAAGTATAGGAAACATTTATGCAAGCGGTGGACAATAATACTGGTGATCTATTCTTCCTGGACGCACCTGAAGAAACGGGGAAAACATTTGCCATTTCATTGATTTTGGTCACTATTCGATCAAGATGTGACATAGCTTTGGCGTTAGCATCATCTGGAATTGCGGTGACTCTTCTAGATGGCGGCCGTACTGCACATTATGCTCTTAAGTTGCCACTCAATTTAAACACAATTGATACTACAAAATTCAATATTTCCCGATCCAGTCCCCCGGGGGCACATGATAGTCGTTTTAGAACCTACTATTCCATTTAGACTGGTGTCTTGCGGGGTAAAAGGGAGCCCAGGCCCCTCAAAGACTAGTAGGAGTCACCTGGACAATCCACATATTTCCAGGGGAATCAGTACGCCCCAGAGTTCACTATTTGTCTCTTGAGACAATTAGCTGTTCTCTGACTGGTTATTGAGGTTGGCCCCTATATGGGAGTATCGTGGTGGTTGTGGTTTCGAGACCCTCGTGAGAGCTTGTGGGTCGGATCATTCAAAATAAACACAATGAATGGTTCAGGTGCAGTGAGTATGAATGCCGTCGTGTTCTTAATTATATTAAGCTTCATGCGTTCTGGACCAGGAGTTGGAAAGTCTCCAACTCTTTAGCAAGGAGTGAAGACTGCGGCCTACTTCGGGCTTTCGAAATTGCTACTAGGAGTGAACGGAGGATATACGTATTCGATGGCCTCCTAGGGCGTTAATGACGTTTGAAAATTATTCAAAGTGGTTTGACCACCATCTGATTATGACTACCTAGTCAGTGCAGATGTAAATCAAATCACATCATTTCCCGATCCAGTACAGTGGGAAAATTGTTGATGCAAATGCTTGCTCATTGTTTGGGATGAGTGCACAATGGCACATAAAAAATCACTTGAAGCATTTAACTTCACACTGAAGGATCTACGGCGAAATAACAACATCTTTGGCGGCTTGATGATATTTTGGCAGGCAATTTCAGGCAAACGTTGCCAGTAATTCCCCATGCAATGCCTGCAGACGAATTGAATGCTTGCCTGAAGTCATCACCTTTGTGGAATAATGTAAAAACGTTATCGCTTAACCACTAATAAGAGAGTTCAACTTCAAAATGATCAAAGTGCTGCACAATTTTCCAAACAATTGTTAGCTGGAAATGGAAAATGGAAAAGTACCATTTGATGCGACAGCTGGATTAATTACTGCTTTTGTCAATTTGTAGGCTCTCAATTAGCTCTTATTTTAAATGTTTTCCCAAACATTAGTGAGAATTATCAGAATTATGTTGGGTTAAGTCAACGAGCAATTCTCGCCGCAAAGAATAATAATGTCGTACATGCACTGAATTTCACCATTCAATCAAAAATCGATGGCGATTTGGTGACATAGAAATCCGTTGATTTCATATCAAATCCCGATGATGCAGTAAATTATCCAACGGAGTTTTTGAAATTTCTGGAGTTACTAGGATTTCCACCACATAACTTGCAACTCAAAGTTGGTTCAGTTATTATAATATTGCGTAATTTGAATCCACCGCGACTTTGCAACGGTACTCGACTTGCGGCGAAAAGACTTATGCCGAATTTGATTGAGGCAACCATTATTAGCGGAAAGTACGCAGGTGAACGATTGCAATTTCCGGTTCGCCATGCGTTCGCAATGACAATTGACAAGTCGCAAGGCCAATCGCTTAGTGTTTGCAGGATAAATTTAGAAAATCATTGTTTTTCACATGGGCAGCTATACGTTGCGTGTTCACGAGTTGGGAAACCAACCGCTTTATTTGTGTTAAAGTCAGACCAAAAAGCCAAAAATATGGTTTACCAAAGATTACTTCAATGAAACGGATAATTTGCGGACACGTATAACGCTTCGATTCAGTATTTACTTTGGTTTCACTTTCATTTTTTTTTGCATTTAGAGAAGTTTAACTAAATTTTACTTCATTTTTGTACTCGAAATGAATTCATTGCTGTTGTGCAATGAAATAAAATTTTTCCTTTTCAAATATAAAAATAAAAAAAATTATTATTTTTTTATCTTTTAATACTCAAACGAAATTTTACAAAAAACGAAGCCCTCTGGAGGCAAACGTGGCGAACGGGTTTGCTAGTTTATTAATAATTTTTTACCTTAAAAACAGCATCGAATTCTATGTTTTTGTTACTCGTTCCAAATTTTGCAATTTTTCCTTTTTTTAAATTAAATTTCCTTAAATATTTTTTAGTAGTTAATTATTTTTTATTTTTTTTCGATATTTCGCCACAACGTTGGTTGGCATCATCAGGAAATCAAAAATAATGAACAAACAAATTGAAAAAATTTTTTTTTTCTTTTTCCTTAAATAATTATTATTGTTTGTATTCCTTACAAAAGCATTTAATGCTCCTAATAATTGTTTGAAAATTTCTATATTTTAAAGAAACTTATGCGATGTTTTCTTTAGTTACAATAATACAGTATAATATACTATTTTACTATATACATTTTATTCGCAATGGAAACTCTTCCAGCATCAAAAGAGCCTCTTAAAGTCAACATTGTTAAGACCAAAAATAAAGCTGGAAGAAGTTACCCGTACCTTAGATTTTGAGTTCATATTCAGTGATGTAACGAAAACGAGGAAAAAAGGAAATCAAAGGAGCTAAATTTTGTTTCGTGCCCGCTAGGTGTTCACACTGAATTTTTAAATCAAGATCTTATTATTACACAATTAACCATAATTACAGATTAATTGATAACAACTTCATCGACGATAAATATCTCTTGTGTCATCATTTAATTTTATTAATTTTTCATTATTTTGCTAGAGAAGCAGGAAGTATTTTGCGACTTAAGATCTACTGTTTCCTCTGCCAGGTGCTAAATCACTTTCTCTATATTTGCTCTTGGAAATCGCTGGATCTAGTGTTAGAAGACACCCATCTTCCTTAGTTGGTTGGATCTTTTGTTACATATGGTGTTAAAGACCTTTAAGTCACCCTCTGGTGCCTGTATACCACTAACAACCTCTGCTCACAATGTCTAGTTTTAGTACATACTTCCTTGACATAAAATGGCCTTTAAAGTAGCAATTAAACACTCTTCAATTTTTTTGTTTACCGAAATGTTTTCTTTATTTATTAGAATTACGATGATTTTTCTCACCCGCCCCAATTACTTCTCCTGTGCATGTCAGTCTGACAACATTATTTCAGTTATATTCTGTAGTGTTCTTAATATGCGTCTATAGAATTTATATCGTTAAAAATAAGTTCATATATTTTGTGAGACAAAAAGGTATATTGCTAAACACTACGGTCGTTACAAAAATATATTATGGATTTTCTTTTGGATCACCCTTTAAAATTAATTTTTGTAATTGACACATTGTGTCGAGTAGGGTCGTTATAAACAATTGATTTTAGATTTTCCATTTCGGTATATGTTGATATTATCAGATTGATCTGAAACTTTGCCAATTTTAGGGGGGTGAGCTGATGGAAAATCCAAAATCTATTTTGTAACCACCCTACTGAACACATTTCTGCGTGCTCAACAGAGGAGCGTAAAATTCTGACTAACAACTGTTTAAAAAAAAATCCCCGCTCGATATCAATCTGAATGGCAGCTTAGCTATCTTCTACTTCTGTAGCTGTCCAGGATTAACATTTTCATTTGCTGAAATAGAAAATAGTCCATCATTTCGAGAGGCGATTTAGACGATTTTTAATGATGGGAAATATGTTCTTGATGATTAGCCTGACACTAACAGCTAGTGGACTGGTCAGCATTAAGTACCAGTTTCTTAAATAAATACCAGTACTCTAACAACTACAAAAAGGCTTTTTTGAAAAGAAAAATATTTTTGACATATCTACTGACACACTTTCGAGCACGGGCCAATCGTCAGTGAACTTTCTTTGAAAATGTCAAAAAGAAATTAAGCATCTATTTTCAATCACAATTAACTTTCTATTTGAATCAAAAAAACATTTTGATATTTTTATATTTAATTAAAATTTATAAAAAGTGTCCGCCGGATGCCGCCATTTTGGTAAAAATTAGTCTTGACAGTTCATATTCGGCAGTCGTTATGATGACATGTGGCAAATTTATTATGGAAAAATATTCGATAAACCAACGTGTTTTAATTGTTAAAAACATTTTATCAAAATCAATCATCGATTACTGTGATGATGAGAAAGTTATGTGAAATTTTTGGAAGAAAAAGCGTGCCAACAAAACGCATTATTTATTGTGTCGTGAATGATTACGACGAAAGAGGGTCTGTAGGTGATATACCTAAGAATGGAGCATAACATGCTACTAGATCAGCTAAAAACATTACAATCCATCAACCTCGATTCGACGCCGTACTCAGGAGCTTGGTCTTTAAACAACAACTTTGGCCACAATTTTGCACAAGGATTTGCATTTGTTTCCTTATAAGATTCAGGTAACACTAGAGCTTCTTCCACAACACCATTTACCCTGCCGTATATATGCCAATGGGATGTCACAGCTCGCTCATGGCAATCCTGATTTTCATGAAAAAGTCACAGTCATTTGAATGGACATGTGAATAAACAGAATAAGCGATTCCGGGGAATGAGAACCCTCAAATTATTCTACAGTCATCTTTTCATCCATTGAAAATGACAGTCTGGTGTGCAGTTTTGTCAGGAGGAATCACTGGACCTCACTTCTTTGAAAATGAAAACGGCGTAACGGTAAGGATTACAATGGAACTACTGCGAGACCTCTTTCCACAACAAGTTATTTCAAGAAATTTTAATATTGAATGGCCCTCTCGGTCGCCTGAATTGACTATACAGGACTTCGTTTTGTGGGGATATCTGAAAAGCAAGGTTTATGCAAACAAACCAGAAATGCTGACATAACTCCAAAAAAATATTAGTGATGAAATTAATGAAATATCGCGTGATGTGATTTGATTTACATCTGCACCGACCAGGTAATCATAAACAGATGGTGGTCACACCACTTGAATGATTCGCAAACGTGATTCACGCCCTAGGAGGCCATCGAATACGTATATCCTCCGGTTACTTTTAGTAGCAATTTCGAAAGCCCGAAGTAGGCCGCAGCCTTCACTCCTTGCTAAAGAGTTGGAGACTTTCCAACTCCTGGTCCAGAATGCATAAACTTAATATAATTAAGAACACGACGGCATTCATACTCACTGGACCTGAACCATTCATTGTGTCCATTTTGAATGATCCGACCCACAAACTCTCACGAGGGCCTCGAAACCACAACCACCACGATACTCCCATATAGGGGCCAACCTCAATAACCAGTCAGAGAACAGCTAATTGTCTCAAGAGGCAACTAGTGAACTCTGGGGCAACTGATTCCCGTGGAAATATGTGGATTGTCCAGGTGACTCCTACTAGCCTTTGAGGGGCCTGGACTCCCTTTTTCCCCGCAAGACACCAGTCTAAATGGAAAAGTAGGTTCCAAAAAGACTATCATGTGCCCCCGGGGGGAAAGTCGCGTGATATGTGTGAGAATGTAATCAAAAATGTTCTCAAAAGGATTCGCATTTCTGAGGCTAACAGAGGCGGGCAGTTATGTGATATTGTAGGCCATCCATAATTGCCGACATTAAATAAATCAATTATCAAAATAAGATCCATTCTCTTTCATTTAATTAAAAATTATAAACAAACCCTCTCTCTGTAGACACTCTGTGCTATTTCTCAAATACTAGAAGGTGCTTTTATAGAGGTATAACATTTTAGATTATAACCTCTTTTTTAACTGGCGATTATTTTGTCAACTGTTAAGTGATTTATGTTTAGTTTAGTCGGGCATTTTACCATGAATACGCTAACGCCTGAACAATGCTTTGGAATTCTGGAAATTGGGCTCATAATAAGATTTTCATTGATCCCTATTTTCACAAGCGAATTTTGTTTAGCGATGAAACTCACTTTTGCTTAAATGGATACATCAATAAACAGAACTGCTGTATTTGGTTTGATGATAATCCTCCAGTATATATTGAGACACTGTTACATCCAGAAAGACTTACTGTTTGGTAAGCTGTATAGGCTGGTGGCATCATTTGTCCGTTTTTCTTTAAGAATGATGCTGGTCAGAACGTTACAGTCAATGGTGACCACTATAAAAGGCCATGACTACTGGGTTTTTCGTTCATCAATTGAAGAACCATGATATGCAGGAATAGAGGTTTCAAAACAAAATGATTCAACAATTCACACAGTTCCTGTCATAATTTATATATGGAAGGACACGTTTGGTAACCACAAAGTTTTAACATTTCGGACCCATGAATTGGACTACAAGATAGTGCGACTTAAAAGCCGCTAAACTAGTTTCTGTTGGTATATGTGAAGTCGCTAAGCTACGCCAAAAAATTCGTTAAATTGACCACTTAGAGAACAACATTCACCGCGTTATTGCCGATATATGGCCACAAGCTTAGGAAAAAATCATGGAAAATTCGATCTTCACCTTAGTCTGCGTTCGACCTAGCCATGATGGGTATATGGCAGTAGTCGTATTGAAATTATCTAACTAGAAAATTATTTTTCGAATCAAGTAAATTTCCATTACATTTAAAAAATCGATTTTAATTTTATTCCTCCATAAAAAGCACCCTATATATAAATTAACCCATACCAAAATTTTCAAGTTTATATTCGTCAACAGTTTTAATGTTTTCTAATCTTGGAAAAACTTAAGGACTGTACAAAAATGTATTAAAAAAATTTTGTATTTAATTCTAAAACAGTTTATGGATAAATTCGTGGAATATTATGCTGCGAATAAATTTCTTCAAATCCAGGAAGGGTAGCGTAATTGGAAATATTTAATATTTTCTAATATTTTTTTATAAAATTTTAAGATAGTTTTTTATTTATTTTTTATTTTTTGGGCGATTTCTTAAAACTAAAAAAATATCCAAAAAAATTTTATATTTAATTCTCAAACAGTTTATGGATAAATTCATGGAATGTTTGCAATTTTATGAGGCGAATATATTTCTTCAAATCAAAATGTCTAAAATATATTTTATTATTTTTATTATTTCTGTTTTTGGTGCCACATCCTTTTGAGGTTTTATTTAAACTAAATTTTAATTTCGAACTTAATTCTCTTTTTACACAAATAAAATTTTGTTTGTACAAAGGCAAGAATTAATTTTTAAATAAATTAAAAAAAAAGAAAAACTCA
This sequence comes from Trichopoda pennipes, assembly GCA_030448955.1. NCBI lineage: Eukaryota > Metazoa > Arthropoda > Insecta > Diptera > Tachinidae > Trichopoda > Trichopoda pennipes. Next base: position 6,993,334 of record JASKUP010000175.1, read on the forward strand.
CTGCTTGTTATGGTATTGAGAAATATAAATCCTTTTTGGTTTGTTTGACTTCTTTCCACACTTTCAAAAATATGTCTGTGTGTGTGTGTGTTTATGTTATAAAAACCTTTTTCTTTAAGAAGAAAAAATCTGAAATTAATAGAAGTAAGGGAAACAGGTTAATTAGCAACAATTTTATTTGTAAAACAAATGAAAACAAAAATTCAAAGCCTGAAACATGAAACTTAAATAAAATTTGTTATTTTACGAGAAAAGTCCTTGATACTGCTTTCATAGCTTTGGGAATTACTTCTCTTACATATTTAATGATTTTTTGTTTTGTTTAAACTCTTAACTAAAATTACCATTTATATGTTATTCCTTTTTCTTTTCAGCCGCTTTTATTTATTGTCATTTAAGAAAAGTTTGCTTTACTTAAGGAAAAATGACTCTGTCTTTTTTTTTGGAATAATATTTTTCAATCCTTTTAAAAGGTTTTGTTTTTGCTGTCCCTAAACGTTGTAAGTTATTAGGCACTGCCTTTTGTTCACTTTTTATTTACCATTTGCTCCAATTACATTTTATTTGAAATTTATTTTTGTTGGATTTAATCCAAGATGCTGGAAATAATAAATGTAAAATACATTTACTGATTAAATTTATAATTGGCTGTAATTTACTGGTTAAAATTGTGGAGGGGGAAAATACTTTTGGTTAACAAAGCAAAAAAAATTTATGTCTGAATTTATTATGAAGCCATATGGAAATTTATGAACGCAGCTGAAGAAGAAAGAAACAGTAACAGAACAATAACTTATTTAAGCTTCCAAAAACCAGTGCCAAATTCTATCAACCACATAGCTAAATCCTGTATAAGGTACTGACTCTATCACATTTGTTATGTTTTCGGACATCATTATTGCCCTTCTGAGACGGCTGTTAAGAATTTGGTCGTTAAATTTGAGTTGACAGCGCCGAACCAAAAGCTACGAAGACCATCGCGTGCTCAACCGGATCGTTCAACTGAAAACATTACAGCCGTGAGCCACAGTGTTGAAGCAGATCCAAATTTGTCAATTCTTAGACGGTCTCGACATTTGGAGTTATCCACATGGTGAATTTTGGGTAAGAATTTAGCTTTGAGGCCTTACAAGGTTCAACTAGTGCAGAAATTGAAGCTCACCGACTATTCATAACGCCGTAACTTTCGCTCAATTCATTCAGGTACAACCGGCGAAGCCCATTTAAACTTGTCAGGGTATGTAAACAAGCAAGATTGCTTCATTTGAGCTTCTTAAAATCCTACAGCAATTATTGAGAAGCCTTTGCATGCTCAATGTGTCACTTTGTGGTGCGCTATGTGGTCTGGAGGCGTGATTGGGCATTTTTTTTTCGAAGATGATGCTGGAAATGCGGTAACGGTCAATGTATCACGCTATCGCGAGATGCGTGATAAGATTTACATCAGTACATAGCTGTGAAGGCTATAACCCGAGGATCAAAACACTGGGGTGATATTTCGTGATAAGATTTACATCTGCACCTGTCCGTGGGCCTTAATCAGATGGTGGTCAAACTACTGGGAATGAAAAGCAATGTCATTCACGCCCTAGGAAGCCGAGGATTAATTTTAGCAACAGGTCTTTCCTAGTTGCAATTTCAGTGGTTCCAAAGCAAGATTGCAAACCACTACTCCTTGCTGAAGAGCTGGAGGCTATCCAACTCCTGGTCCAGAGCACATGACTAGCATGTTCACTTAATCCGGATCATTCACCCGTTGGTGTTTCTAAAGGCCCACTTAAATCAGTTCATGCTGGGTCCGCAAAATCACAACCACCACGACACTCCCGAAGGGCCACCCTCAATAATCAGTCAGACAACAGCTAAAAGTCTAAAGAGACAATTAGCGGAACTCTGGGGCTTACTGATTCCCGTGGAAATAACGTGGAGCTTTCAGTTGACTCCCTACTTGCCTTCAGGGAACTGGGCTCCCTTATACCCCCAGCAGCATAGGTCTAGATGGTTAAGTCATCCATAAAGAACGATAAATGTGCCCCCGGGGGGGGGGGGGTACACTTGGGTGATATGTAGCGTCACCCTCGCGCTAGGAAGCCATCGCATATCTCTATCCCCTAGTCACTTCTAGCTACACCTTTGAGAGATTGGAGCAGGCCGCCACCTCCAACCATTGCTGAAGAGTTGGAGACTATCCAACTCCTGCTCAAGAACACATGACAAGCATGCTCACCGGATCATTCACCCTTTTGTTCTTAGTCAAAAGTGAATGATGCTAAACCCTAATCATTTCGTGAGGTCCTACGAAACAACAACCGCCACGATGCTCCCGAAGGGCCAACCTCAATAATCAGTCAGAGAACAGCTAAAAAGCTGAACTCTGGGGCTTACTGATTACCGTAGAAATAACGTGGAGTTTCCCAATTGGCTCTTCGTAATACAACAAAAAAATGTTAATCATCTTAATCTAAATTTTTTTTTGCTTTATTTTGTTTTAGAAAACAAACTTCTTGTTGAAAAACCCTTTATAAATAAGTTTTGAAAGCCATCTTCAATCACTATTTAAATCAGATCTGAAAGTTTTTATATACTGATGGCTCTAAAACGCAAGATTTCACAACCTCAGCAGTTGTTCGAGAAGATAAAATTATCAACTCTGGGCAGTGTGCTGTTCCCTGTTCCATTTGTACGACTAAAGCGTTAGCAATATTCATTGCAACCCAACTTGCAACCAAGGATGATGCCGTAATATATTATTTGTACTAATAAGCCTTTCTATTACTCTTGCCACAAGCAACATGTGGATAAGCAATGTGTGGAATGCTCTCATTCTTAATCAAAACAAGCTCAAATCTGAGTGGGTTCCAAGACATTTAGATATAGCAGAAAATGACTATGCTGACATTTCCGCTACTGATGGCATGAACGTGGGAACTAAGTGATACAATCAACAATTCCCAATTGATAATATATATTGTAAATCAAGATGGGGACGAATATAAATATTACTAAAACAAAATTAACTCCCTTGGAATCAAACCGAACCGAAAACGAACTTAATAACTAGACTTAGAAATAGCGAATGTTATAAATATTTGTTTTAGCTTTAACTCAAATCGCAAGTAAATTTTGAAACACTTTTTTCCTCGTGCCAATCTGCTTATATGATAAATAAGTGTTGTTGATGTTGCTATTGCCATAGTGATGAATCCCCGTTGTGCCCTTAAGCAGTCAATAATTTGTTAAATTGTACAGCAGCTTCCTGCTAAGTTTAATTGCCTGCATGCTAAAAAGCAATACAAAGACTGCATCTCTATTCAAAGTTCTTCAAAGACTATCAAAACCAAAATATAAAGCGGTTTGTTTATATTATCTGAAGCAAGTGGAAACCACAGAAATCAAGTGGCTAAAGCCTAACAATAATCACTATTCAATATGCTAGCGCATTAGGATAGAAAAGTGCACCAGTGCACTATTTTAAGTGGCATATGAATTTCAATAGAATTTCTACATTTTCCACTTGTCTGATTTGGTTTCATTATGTCTCGAAATTTTAGTTCTCCATCTTTTTTTGTTTTTTTTATTTGGTGTTGGTTTCCTGTTGCTATTGCAATTGCAGTGCTGGTGCTATGGTTTTTGGGTGGTTTATTGCTCCAGACGATGATGGAAATATAGTTAAAAAGAATTTAATAAAACCTTTTTGTGTAAATAAAGCAAATAACATGAGTAAGTTGTTTATAAAGAAATTAAGGAAAGATTTCTTAAAACAGCGTTTTCGTTTTTAAAATATAAAAGTGCAAAGAGGAACTTGGAAAATAACAAATAACTAAGTTAGCCAACTTTACATTAACGGTTGAAGTAAGACTTTTCTTTAAAGGCTTTAAGATTTCCAAAAAATCGTATTACACACAAAGCAAAAATATGACTGTTGTATTGTCACATGAACCATAATATTTTCTGTGTAATAATTTATGGTTTCCTTGAACAAATTATTGTTAGTTTTTAAGTAAAAAATGTTCAGTGCATTTTGTGATGGGTGCAAGAATAACATTTCATATCAGTTAAAGCTTTAAATTAAAGATGCCATGCTCTTAGCAAAAACCTGCGATTACTCGGGACTACCTCCCCCGGGGGCACATTTATCGGTCTTTATGGGTTTACTGGAAGCTCCACGTTATTTCCACGGGAATCAGTAAGCCCCAAAGTTCCGCTAATTGTCTCTTTAGACTTTTAGCCGTTTGTCCGACTGATTATTTAAGTTGGTCCTTCGGGAGTATCGCGGTGGTTGTGGTTTTGCGGCCCCCGCATGAATTTAATTAACGGGTGAATGATCTGGATTCAGTGAGCATGCTTGTCATGTGTTTTGGACTAGAAATTGCATAATTTCCAGCTCTTCAGCAAGGAGTAGTCGTTTGCAACCCTGCTTTGGAACCGCTGAAATTGCAATTAGTCCTCGGCTTCCTAGGGCGTGAATGGCGTTGCTTTTCATTCCCAGTGGTTTGGCCACCATCTGATTAAGACTTACGACCAGCTGCAGATGTAAATCTTATCACGAAATTACTCGGGACTATCGATGAATGGACATAAAAACTTAAAATCATAAAAAAACACAATGGCAAATAACCTTTTCATGAGGTAAAAAGGTGGATTACTATCAGTATTCAGTATTATTCCTTTACAGCTTTAGTCAAGCCGTAAAGTTTGGCATTTAAGCCGCTTAAATTTTTTATATATAAAAACAACTCAGGGCAGTTAATAAAATTATTACTTGTAAATATTTAAGCAAAAGTTTTCCAATAAATACGATTTATTTATAGCAAAAAAAGTAGTCTTTTTAAATAAATAAATAAAATAAATACTCAGACAGAAAATTTCCATTTTTATTTCAGATTAAATAAAAAAAAACAACAATAAATTTCTGTTTGCTAGCAACCCCCCCTTAGAAGAATTTACAATTTTAATAACCTTTCTTTACTCCTAATGCCTCGCAAAGCTTAAACTCCCACTCTAAATGCTTCACATTTCCCAAACCACAGCCACAAACATACACACACACACATTCACACGTTCTGTTTATATTTAAAACAAACATTAACATTTGTTTTTTCACCTTTTGAGCTTTGAAATTATTTTCAAAGCACGTACACAGTGGCGGCATTTTACAATGTTGCAACAAAAATTCAAAAGAAAAGAAAAAAAAAAATAAGTTGAAACGTAAAATAAATGTTGAAACAATTTGCGTCATGTGGTGGTCGCTTGTTGAAAATGAGAAAACAATTATTATACAATATTTTCACTGAATCACAAACGGCCTGAACAGGTTGACAGACAGACAGACAGAAAGCAAGCAGGTTTGGATTCGTTGCAGTCTCCCGTATGAGAATTTTAAATTTTTACTTTAATTTTTTGCATGCTTTTTCTGGGTAAAGAAAAGAGTTATTGATTTTTGTTGTCGTTGTTGTTGGTAGAAAGGATTTATTCAATTGTTAAACAAATATGGTGACAAACATGTGTTATTTAAAGTTCCTGCAGCAGGATTTATAGGGTGTTGCAAAATATATTAAACAAATATTTAGGGGAATTTTTACTTCCACAGACTGTAGGGTTTGCAAGCAGGGCAGCATGATTTTTAAGTTGCTGCAAGCCAATGCCGTTTTACACGCCTTAACTTTTGTTTTTTGAGTTGAGCAACAAAAGTTGAAGCGTGTAAAACGGCACTAAGTGTTGAATTCCAGAAGCTCAGAATGGTATAAGTCTACAAATGAAGAAAGCGTAACTATAATTTCTCGTTCAAGAATTGTTGGCTAACGATTCTTACAGAAGCTGCCTCTATTACTTGAAAATTTTGCTGTTCAGGGCTGAATATCTCTCTAAATTGTTGACCGGACATTTGATCCTGTTAATTTATTGATCAAGATATTGTGACAATGTATCCTTTACATCACTGTACTTATCTGTTCAAGAGCCTTAAAGAAATTTTTAAATTTAAAATTAAAGCATTTAACTCTGCGTTACCCTGTTGATAAAATTTGAATGATGGTATGCACTTGTTATGTTGTCACTTTTTTTTGTGTGTTAAGAGTGCGTAAACACATACTAACCATTCAGCTATTGATTTGTGCATGTACGTAAATAAGGCTATGTAAACACAAACACACTACTCTACAACTCTATTAGGAGTAAAAAGAGGGACACTGGCAAAACAAATTGTTGTAAAAGAGATAATAGAACTTAACTTCTATCTGGCATTAATTTTAATTTAGTATTGCTAATCTAAACTAGAAGGCAGCTGCATCTCTTCTTTATCCCTTAATTATTGCAGTGACACGCATAGAGTTATTTACCTGTCAAAATCATTCCTACTTTTCTCAACAGCCGTGTGTCAAATTTAAAGAGAGTAAGAGAGAATCATGCCAAAACATTTCGTCATATTATTGTCTACAGACGATGTAGAAGTAATTGAATTTAATTCGGTTTGAATTATTATTGTGACATGACTTAAATATTCTATTCCTACAATGAAGGAAAAGGAAGAAATAATTATAAACAAAATTAGCTTAAATTGAAATAAAAGTAAATTAAATTTCACAAAAAGCAAGACTCGTGTAATGACTCAGAATATTTGCTGGAAATTGTTGCAGGTTGTAAGTCATAAGGTCAGTAATTGCGTCGGGAAGGATTGGAAAATGTTTCACTTTGTCAAAAATTTTAATTAATTTTGAACCTTCAATTTTAGGGAAATCTCTTTTTTTCTCTTTCTATCGCACACACACTCTCGCTCTCTCTCTATCTATCTATCTGTCTATATATCTATCTATCTATTTATCTACCTATCTATCTCTCTCTCTCTCGCTCTCTGTGAATTATTTTGTTCTTCGTGGCTCTAATTAGGCAGTTTAAAGTCATATCCTGCAAACAGATTCCAAACGGGAAACTTATCATATTTTTATTAGTCTAAGCCAGCAGTATACAGTCTTCCATTACTTTTGCTCCAGATTCCTCAATCTAGCACTAATACTGAGAGATTCATAAAAAGAAGAAGAAGGTTAAGCACTTTTCGATTAGGTGTGGAGATAGAAATTATAGCCTGTTCTGCTAAATAGTATGCGGTAGTAGCCTAAAAGTTTACCTATGGCATGGTAAGTATATTGTCCTTCCCCTCAACTTGTCCAGTGATTCACAGCGTTCCATCTGTCGAAACATATTTAAATATTATACTTATTACCGCTGTTCCATACCTTATTTGTAACCGCTTATAAGAGCCTTTCGTTCTGAAAGGTGCTAAATTAATTTAAAAAATTATTACAAATTTTGAAACGCTCAATGAAAATGCCTTTCAGGAACTCTGACTACTATTTTAATTTGCCTTAACAAACTTTGGAGTACATCCAGTCTTTTGTTTCTTTATTAGTATTTAATTCCTTGCCTTAAAACGTTCTTTGGATCAACTTAGATAAAATACTTTTTTACTCCTAGAGTAACTGCGCCCCCCAACTTTTTAATCCTGTGTCGTCTAGTATATCTGTTTTTATTTACCTACTTAAGGATTAGGTGACTTTATAGACTAGTAGGTAGTGCACTGTCAGTATGGCGGTTGTGGGTTCGATTCCCAATGAAGACCTTGGTTTTTTTTCACTACAAAAATAAAAATTGACTGTCGGTGGGGCTGCTCAGCGATTAAGGCATAATCACTGGTCGTTGTGCTGTCTTTTATACGACAGTTAATTTCCGACTGTCCTTCTACTTTCACCATCTGTTTCATCTCTTCTCTAACCCTTTCCTAAATAATGCAGCACGGTACTTGACTAAATAGGCATTGTTGCCTGAAGTGCTACTTCTCTTTATAAAAAACAACTGGATCTTTAGATCCTTAATAAAATTCATACAGTCGGCAAACTAAGCGGGAGAAGCAACATATTTGAAGAAGAAATAATCTTGTATAGAAGTGGAACTAAACATTGTTTGAACCACAACCAAAAACTTAATTTGCAATTGTCAGCAGCAGCTTTCCTAAGTTTTAGTATTGTTCGCCTTTAATGCGAAAGAGACGATGGGCTTTTAAAATACACTTCAATTAATAAGCGAAGCTCGCCCGGTACTGAAGCACTTACTTCCATACTAGTGCTTAAATGAGAGTAATGGAGAGAGTTTTTTTAAGTATTAACTGTCACAGTACGAAATCTTTATATATACAATTCCACTGTACGTGTGTTGTGACTGAACTCTTCCTGACTGAACGCAATGAATGCTCCAGGTCGAGTAAGCACGAACAAAAAAAAAACAAAAACAAAACACAACTAAAAAGTTTATTTAAGCTGGGCCGATTTGCATATATTTTTTTGTGCTCGTTTGGGTGGTGCCGCGGGTGGTTTGAATTTACAATTCGGTCCAATTGTACAAAGGAGCGTGGTACCTCCCATACAAGCCACAAATTAAGAATCCAATATTTCTGCTCCTGCTAACGGTGTTTAAACAGAATTTAGTATTTCGGTTGAGTGAACATATTTTAAGTTCTACTACAAATATAGGCGGGATTTATTAAAGACCCGTGGTACCTCACATACAAATCTTCTTTATGTGCAACCTTGCTTGAGTGCAACCTTGCATGGTTTACATTCACAAATCAGCTCGGCAGATGGCGCTGCAGTCGGTATCCAGGTTATTCAACTACACTGCAACTACACGAATGTACCGACTTGAATCAATTTTTGTGTATTCATTCATGCAATGCATTTAATTCTCCTGTGCGCTGTGTTTTGATTTTACGTGTTTTGATATTACGTCGCACTTACGTAAATATTGAGCGTTGTTTACTTCAAAAATTCACACACGCCATAAAATCGCTACCCGCCAACTGCTTTGAATGTGCCTTGGCGGATGACAGTAAAAGGCCCAAAGTAACATGGACTCGATTACTGCCGCCGTTAAAACAGTCGCGATGGGCATCGAGTTTATTAGTTGGCGTTTCTTCTTCGCGATCTCACAAATTCGTTCTCAATGGGTCAGCTAGTAAATTATAATTTTATAATTTTTAAAAACTTTAAAATAAAATTGATTCGACTTTAAAGCGAATTGTCCTTGGACATTAAATTTTGGATAGCTAGACTATTTTGCCTTCAGCACATATCATATGGCAACGTTGTGAAACTTCAGTTCTTCTTGAATAACAATCCAATATGTTTGAATGAAATTTAATTAATTGCAAAATCTAAACACATCCTGTCATGTTAAATTTATCGCTAAAATTTTGCTGAGTGTATTTTGTGACAGCTTTGTTACGCAAAGCGTAAAGCTGTTATTCACTAGTTGTTTTTTGTGCGAAAATACACAATCACAATTTTTCTCAATATAATACGATGATGCTAGTCGGCATGTCAACAACTTTGGGCTATAAGGACTAAATACACACACACATACACACACCCATGTATACCGCATATTTATGCACCCACACTGACATCAGTACGTACTTTTGTGCTTTCTTACCATCAATTCAACATTCAATAAATCTTTAAATAACAAAATCACAATACTGTTGTAGTTTATGCTGTGACTTTTAAAGGTTTTTCCATCGGCAGCGGGTAGATTTGGAGTGTTTCGATAAAAAATCTATTACTATCGCCGGTTTAATGATCAAATTGGAGTTTTTAGTAGAAAAATTAATAATGCCAGGAAAAATAGTCCGCTATTTGTTAAGTTAGCGAATTCTAGCTCGTTCCCAAAAAGGTATAAACAACACGATGATACGGATGTTAATGTTAGCTGGTTGAAGAATGGTCACACTGCAAAGTTGAAATCATCACAAATACAAGTGAATTAAACTATCAGCCGACATTGCGTAATTCCAGAACGACAGCACTAATACGTCGGTGACTAAAAAATTAACAACACAGATTTCATTACTTCAATATATTAAATTTGGATGTCATAATAAGGCGGTTAGAAATAAGTTATCTCACGGAGAAGACAAGTAAGAGATTTGGAAGTCCTAACAAGGCGGTTAGAAATTAGTCATCTCACGGTGAAGATAAGAAAGAGATTTGGAAGTCTTAACAAGGCGGTTAGAAATGAGTTATCTCACGGTGAAGACAAGTAAGAGATTTGGAAGTCCTAACAAGGCGGTTAGAAATGAGTTATCTCACGGTGAAGATAAGTAAGAGATTTGGAAGTCATAACAAGGCGATTAGAAATGAGTCATGTCACGGTGAAGAGAAGTAAGAGATTAATATCGTTTATATTTTTTTATGCGTTTTTATGACGCTGTGTTATTTCCTGGAACGTCCCTCGATTTCTTAATTATCATTCTGTGTGCCAGTGCTTCAAAATTTTACTATCCCTTTACCTGCTAAATATTCCTTGTCAAGGGAACAACCGAAGATGGGGAAGATATCTTGAACACCCCCAAAAAGGTACTTTTCCCTTTTGCCAAAAAAGCTCAACGTATCCAACGATTGTTGTTGCACTTTTTCCAAGCAGCATCGACATAAAAGTCTGAAGTAATCGAAGCGTTTTCTAAACATGCTGAGAATAACTTTCCGTAAACTTAACAAGTTAGAAAAATGATCACAGGCAGAGTCTTCTCAAGACACCATTTCAATTTGAACGATTTGAAGAAGAAACATTAATTTCCTCTAAAGACGTAAGCGCTACGTGAAAAATTTCATTTAGAGTACTATGAAATTGTATCTCGTTAAGAAGGTCTGACTGAGGTATTTGTCAAGAAGTAAAGTCGAAACCATGCGGACTAATTCCTTAAGGAAAGCTGCTCAATTTAGTATGAATAAGCCTCCAAGAAGATTGACCCGATCGTAATAGATGGCTCATCGTATATATAACTCTTGCTTCTCCCCTCTCCGGCGGGCACATTGTTATGTCTTTATGGAATCTCCTCATTAAGACATGTGTCATTTGGGTAAAAGGTAGTCCAGTCCCCTAAAGGCTAGCAGGAGTCCACTGGACAACTACTACGGGAATCAGTAGGCCCCAGAGTTCAGCTTTTGCTGTGCTCTGTCTAATTATTGAGGTTGTCTCTTCGGGGAGTATTGTGGTGGTTGTGGTTTCACAGGCTCTCATGAAATGATTAAGAGATCAGGATCATCTCACTTTTGATCAAGAACACATGGTGAATGATCCGGATCCAGTGAGCATGCTATGTCATGTGTTCTGAACTAGGAGTTCGATAGTCTCCAACTCAAAATCAAAATAGAAAGTTATAAGTTTACTCTAGTTAATTAACGGTGCTATTTACTGATAATAAATTCGTCGTTGATGGCTTGTTCCTTCCTAAATCGTGACCGTTGTGTAACCTGCATGGCCAAATATGGACGATTTAATTCTGCATTTTTAGGTGTGTTCGATTGTTTCAAACATTTAATCTTTTCTTCAGTTCATTGCTTTAAACAAGGAGTGGTAGTGCTGGGCCTGCTCCGCGCTCTTCAAATTGCCACTAGGCATGACCTGCTGGAGAGAATTATATTTCAACTTCCTAGGGCGAGTAGGAAGTAGTTGGTTTCACCATCATGTTATGTCGGCATGGTTATGTACCATGTAAATTTTATCACGTAAATATCACTCTTGCTGATATTAAAGTTAACAGCAGCTAAGCAATGCATTTTTTTTGGGTGACTCTAAAGGTGAAAACGAAATTTCGAAGTGGTGAAATAAAAGCGGGAAGTTACAACTGAAATTTTGCAAAAACAGGAAAAAGAAATAATGGAAATCATTTTTCACTCTTGACCAAGTTTAGCAATGAAGTGTCACTATTAGCGAAACAAAAATAAACAAATGATTTTCTAATAAAATTATACTCGTGGATATATTCTTCTGCAGGTTCGATATCAAACCTTGAGGAGTTAAGTTCGTCCTTGATTCCTAGTTATTCTATTTGGTTTAAAAATTTGACAAGTGGTTCAATACCGATTATTTCTGCAACAAAAACTTAGTTTAGGTAACTTTCAAAGATCTTACATTTGCAAGAGCTTGAAGCACAAATAACAGCTGGATACAGTATATCGAGCAGATTGAACTACAAAAACAATAGCTGTCAAAGTCTTCTTAAGTTTTTATTGACTTTCCTGGGGATAATAACAAGCAACCTTTACCTGTCTCTAATGAAAAACCTTTTACTAAAAATTCCTTTTTTTTAGACTTAACCACCGCACAATGATGTTTAATGCTCGAGATGTACAAAACACTAACAACAACAAAAAACTTAAGCTTAAACAAACGTTTCATATACAAACGTTGACATTACTTGTTGTGACAATAATACCGCCGCCGACGATGCCCGAATAACAATAATTAAATGTAGAGCGGAGTTTGTAAAGAACAAAAACTAAAAACAACAACAAAATAAAATTAAATGTTTTTTTTTTAAATCCAAAAGAGGCCAGATTGCTTTAGAGTGGAGAGTCAAAAGGCAGACAGACTGTTAGTTAGTTAGTGCGACATTTCATTCTGTTAGTCGTCTAACAGTTAAAACATTCAATCAGCCTATTTTGTTTGTCGTCCTGCTGTTGATGTGTTTTGAATTTTTGGTCCTTTATATTAATTTCCATGTGTGAGTAAGTGTGCTTTTCGCCTTGTTTTGGTTACAAAACGTGACTTGCATTTCAAAAATGTTTTGCATGCCGCAATTCATCAGCATTAAAACAGGACTTTTTTATTGTTGTTGTTATTATTGTGATATAGAAATAGTATACGAGTGGTAAAACACCATCAGCCGAGGCATTTTTCATGTATAAAAACCTCAACCAAAGGGAATGTTAAATGTTATTGAAGTCCTATGTAAAGGTGTCGTTAAGGATTTAAAAATGATTTTTTTGTTGCTGTTATTTTAGAAAGTTCATATGTATGTGTGTTTGTGTTTCTGTATATATTTGTGCTTGTTTTCACAGGACTTCATGTGTCTGTATTAAGAATTCTCAATGACTGTGCAGGCGACGGGAATAAAGCGCATCATGAGTATTGCCTAAAGATATTTTACTGCAATTAGTTGAAAGTGGATTAAGTAAGCGGGGGTGGTGTACAGTTGAATTAAGATTCACAGTTAATAAAAAAAGCAGTTTAAATTGAAATTCGTAATGTTATTTATTTTTTTATTTTTTTTTTTAATAGAAAAGCGTTTGTGTTTCGACGTAAGTTGTATGAAAGGATCTGTTCCTTAAAACTGCATCATTTAAAATGGTGAAAATCTAGCGACTTTAAGTTTTTACTATCGCAAACAATCGAACAGGAAAATATTGATTAGAGTACTAAAGCGAAAGCGGAGACAATTTGCACCAAAATCCCTTAAATACTGTGTAACGAAATATTACAAATAAGAAACACTTAAAAAATCATTTAACAAATGAAACGTATTGTAGCGGAAACATACCGGTGGCGGTTATACAGTCGCCCTCTATATTTCTCAGGGTGTTTCTGGTCAAAAACAAAATCAGCCTGGATGATTGTAATAGTCTAATTTTAAACTCATCATTGATCATTATGAATCATTATTAAATGTTTTATTATGGATTTGTTACAAACGAATACTTCTCCACATACAACAAGAAGTATACGAAGCTATAGAATTCTTATAGCTGACAAATCTGAAAGCTGCATAAGCACAAAGAAAACTGTAAAGGCGTACAGAAATTGTAAAAAATTAAGGGCCCAACTATAATATGCATAAGCTGGCTTAAGCTAATGTCAAAAATTTAACGAAAATTCTGTCAAATGCTTAAGCATTTCCTTAAAGACTTTTAGGTGGCTATAATATACTTACATGAATTAAGAAATTATTATGCACAGTTGCACATTTGTTTTAAACGTACTTTTGCAAACAAAATAATTTCTTTGTAAATAAATGAAATTTATTAACAAAATGGCGTTTAATAATCATATTTTGTAGACTTATACAAATTTATAATTTTTTTTTTTAACAATTTTAAGAAAATTACGAAAGAAAAATTACACATATTTTGCTGTTTGTATTACTTGGGCCAAAAGTACTAAAAAATGCAACTGTGTGTATCATTAAATTTATAAATAATAAAAAATTAAATTTTGTTGCAAATTGTGGGTTAAGAAAATGGAAAAGAAATTAACATGTTTAAAGGCCCTTAAGTTATTAAACTCCAAGGAGGAGTCTGGTCCTTCAACGTTATCACGAGTACTAAAAAATATAAATTCACATTGTAAAAATCAGGGTTCAGAATTTTTCATTTATGAACATTCAAAAATCAACATACATGATATTTTTTATACATGAGAAATCTGAAATTTTTTATTTATTTTTCACGCTCATAAACAAACAACAAAAAATGTTCTGCTTATGTTCATACATGAAGGCGAACAACAGGAATTATTAGTCTTATTCATATGTGATGAATGATAAACTAGCTTCTTCTCATTATTGCTCTTTTTCATAAATGTACATGTTCATTTATGAATGTTGAAATTTTATAAAATTTCTCACAAACGAACGTGAAAAAATTTTTTACCTACGATCGCAGTTTACCGTAAAAACACTTGGGTAACTCAAAATACAATTTTGCAATATATTCTAAAAGAAATAAAAAAAACATTTTTTTTCTACATACGCCGACAATTGCACATTACCAAATATGTGCGTTTATGTACGCGAATGCTAAACGCACATATTTTACCGATCTTTTCATTTCTGAAAAATTTTCAATATTGTAAATATTCAAAAATGAACACTTGTGTGTTTCTCATTTTTTCACTTATGAATAGAAAGAAAAAAATAAATCGTCGCATTTACAAATGAGAAAACACAAAAGATTTTTTAGTCTCTCACACATGTATGAGAAGAAGCGGCTAAAAAATGAAATGTACATATTCACACATGTATGAACAGTGAGTGAACACTTCGCTACTCTGGCAAAAATATAAATGCTTGTACTGGCGGGATGCGAGGGTGTTTTTCAAAAACATTATAGGCTGCAGTAGTGTCCATTCCTCAATATAGCCCATTCCAACCTCTCCATTTCCTTGCAGAGACGTTCCCGTAGTACCTTCCATCTATGTTTGCACTCTGCGACTTTATATAATTCATACCAATATGAAAATGAAAAACGCAAACAACATTTTTCAAGGTATTACTCACCGCTTTTACTGAGTTTTTCTTCTACTTCTTTCCATGCTCGCTCCTTTGAATTGCCGTTATAATAAAACGCGCTTCTTTTATCAAATAAGCAATTTTTCCTTGACACATTTTCTCTTAAATTCAGATAAAATATTTTTTCGCTTTCACCCTCGATTGAAATTTCTTTACTAATATATTCATAACACAATGCGCAATGCACAATGCAAAATCAGCTGTTTCCGTACGGAATGTGTAAGTAATAATTTGCTAATTAACTCCTCAAAAACTAAAGCTATTCAATTTTTCGATAGCAATAATTTACGGCCACATCCGAGTATTCATATAAATGGTGAGAGTATACAATATGTTGATTCCTTGAAATGTCTGGGTATTTACTTAGACCAGCGTCTTACTTTTGAGAGACATGCAAATCATCTTTCAAGCAGAATGTGTTTTACTTTGAGAAGACTGTATTCTCTTCAGTCTTATATATATGCCTCGGCATACAAGATACTGTGTAGCGTATGCATTGCTTATGTCGAATTTTACTTATGGTATAGAGGTTTTTACGGGTTCACCTAGTTTTGTTTTAGAGAGGCTTGAGTGTCTTTTCAATAAGGTTTTAAGATTTGTCTGTAACCTTAGGGTACATGATCATGTTAGTCATTTTGTTGTGGAATTTTTGGGTAGCTCTTTTAGCTCTTATATTATATTACGTACTTTGCTTTGTTTCTTTAAAGTTGCTAAAAGTGGTTTGCCTAATATTTTGTGGCAGAATTTTAACTTTCTTCGTTCAACTCGCTCTCTTCAAATTGAAATTCCTCTTATTAATTATAGAATCTTTGATTCCTCATTCATTGTAAGAGTTGCAAGAAGTTGGAATCAATTACCTATTGAACTCAGAACTTTTGCCTCATCACTTAATGTTTTTAAAGTAAAGTTGTTGAATTATTTAAATCTCTCCACCCCCTCTCCCCTTTAACCTTAAAGGTTAAAGGGGAGAGGGGGTGGGCAACTCTAAAAACTTTAATTAACCAACTAAATCCACCTGTAAAAGTTAAATACGACGACAACTGTAAATCCCCCTTTAATAAGATGAAAGTTGAAAAATAATATTTGCAGAAGATAGCAATAGACAATTAGAATCAGAATGTCACAGCATTAATATCACCAGAAAAAACTTAAGTGTTTTAGTATAACCATGTTAGTCCATGGTTATTGAAAACAAAAATAACATGTCATCGCAACGTCTCATGCGATCAGGACAGAAAGACACATATAAAATATTATTTTATTAATGTGACTGGACTAAGCTGATACACATAGTAAACCTGATGAATCCCACACAAGATTAAGTGAAGCGATTGTGTGGAAATAAATAGTGAGAAACCAGGATGATAGAGTTAAAGCTAATTGATAAGTCAATAGTCTTGTACCGTAGTAGTTAAAATAGGCCAGCCAAACTATTCCACATTTGAAATGGCTTGCTAGACTACTAATCCTTTTTTAATATCCACCTTAATTTTTAAAGTGCTTTTGGAATTGATTTCCAAAAAGTAACCTTAATACATATCCAGGACATCTTTATAGAAAAACTTTTACCCCAAAAAGTTAGGCTTTCGAAAATATCCTATAATAAGAAGGAACAAAATTGAAGCAATTAAATATTTTGTACCAGTAGTCCTATATTAATGTGTGAAATGATTTACATCTGTTGATATGTGCGTATATTGTCCGACGGGGTTTATTTATTTCTCTATTCTATAGAGAGAACACTGAAGATGGCATATAGCCAAAACCGCTTTGTTCACAAACCAAATTTGACGGGGATTGACGTAAAATCATGCCCAAATAAATTTACATCTGTAGCTAGCGGTGTGAGCCACAACCAGATGGTGGTCATACCACTAGGAATGAAAAGCAACGTCATTGCGCCTTAGGAAGCCGAGGACCAATTCTAGCAACAGGTCATTCCTAGTTGCAATTTCAGCGGTTCCAAAGCAGGGTTGCAAACCACTACTTCTTGCTGAAGAGCTGAAGACTATCCAAATCCTGGTCCAGAACACATGACTAGCATGCTCACTGGATCTGGATCATTCACCAGTGGGTGTTATTAAAGGCGAGATGATCCTGGCCCACTTTAATCAGTTCATGTTGGGGCCGCAAAACCACAACCACCACGATACTCCCGAAGGGCCAACCTAAATAATCAGTCAGAGAAACAGCTAAAAGACTAAAGAGGCAATTAGTGGAACTCTGGGGCTTACTGATTCCCGCGGAAATAACGTGAAGCTTCCAGTTGACCCCTATCTTGCCTTCAGGGGACTGGGCTCCCTTATACCCCCAGCAGCACAAGTCTAGATGGTTGATTAATCCATATAGACTGATAAATGTGCCCCCGGGGGGGACCACTGTGAATAAAATGTAGTGTCATCTTCGTTCTAGCAGTCCTTCAGATACGTATACCCTCCGGTCACTCCAAGTTGCAACTTCAAAAGCCAGGAGCTGGCCGCAGCCTTCACTCCTTGCTAAAGAGTTGGAGACTATCCAACTCCTCGTCCAGAACACATATTTTTTAATAAAATTTAAGAACACAACCGCAATCATGCTCACTGGATCTGGACCATTCGTTGTGTTCATTGTTAATGATCCGACCCACACAACTCAAATGAGGGCGTCAAAACTACAACCACCACCACGATACTCCCGAAGGCCCAATCTCAATAATTAGTCAGAGAACAGCTTAAAGGCTAAAAAGGCAAATAGCTAAACTCTGGGACTTTACTGATTCCCGAGGAGATATAATGGAATTGTACAGTTGGCGCCGGCTAGCCTTGAAAGGGACTGAGGTCTCTTTTAACCCCGAAGATGGTGGGATTCCTTCAAAACATATCAATGCGCCCCCGGAAGGGGGGGGGCGGAACCCAGTGAGTATATGCGATGCAGCCAAATGAAAGTGCCGAGACGGTTTTGTAATTGATTCGTTGTTTGAATTTGAGTAGGCCGCCATTTAAAAAAAACCATGTTAAAAGAAAAAAGTCATACAGGACACTAAATTAAAGGGTATTTTTATAGAGGTATAGCCCTTTAAAATGGCATAAAACAAAGATGAATATTTTAAATTCCCCCCGTGAGGGAAGTCCTGTATTAATAAAATATTAATACAAGTTTAGACATCACTGAAATATACTCTGCAAAATGAGAGTTCCATCCAAAGTAAAGAGTGTGAAATTGATCGCCGCTTAGTAAATACAAGATTATAGATCGCCGTAATTAAGTTAAACCTTAGAAGTTTCATTTATTTTTTTTTAAAGAGAACTAGCACTTCAGGCAACAATGACTATTTATTCAAGTATCGTGCTACAGTCTTTTAGGAAAGGATTAGAGAAGAGATGAAACAGGTGAAAGTAGAAGGATAGTAGGAAATTAACTGCCGTATAAGACAACAGCACAGCGACCAGTGACTATGCCTTCATCACTGAGCAGCCCAACAGAAAGTCAATTTTAATTTTTTTAGTGAAAAAAACCAAGGTCTTCATTGGGAATCGAACCCA
The DNA here is from genome assembly GCA_030448955.1 of Trichopoda pennipes. Taxonomy (NCBI): domain Eukaryota; kingdom Metazoa; phylum Arthropoda; class Insecta; order Diptera; family Tachinidae; genus Trichopoda; species Trichopoda pennipes. Next base: position 7,011,970 of record JASKUP010000175.1, read on the forward strand.
CAACCCCCATACTGATAAGCTAGTACTCTACCTTCTAGCCTATATTATGTTGTATCATGCTGTAGAACACATTTAAATATTTTTTAATATTTACGTTCCAGAATATTTTTAATTTTTTAAATAAATATTCCACATAAGATTTAGTTAACCTTTACAAACCCTTAAGAAAATGGCTCCATCTCAAAACAAAATCAAACGTTTGATATTGTGTTTGCTGGGTGGCCTATTATTTTAAGTAGAAAATGCATATTTGCTTAAAATAAAAGTGTCATTATTTTAAATTATTTTTGCTTAATATATGCCTAGTCTGACTTTACTATAACATCCTGTTTATGTGATTTATTTGCCCCAGACTTAATTAAGTCTAAAATAAAAATGGTTGAGTGAGAAATTTTATAACCATAATGAAGTGAAAAAAATAAATTTATTACTATTTAATAAAAAATATAAAGTATTATTTTTTTATTCATTATAACTCAGTTTTTCATAATCCTTATCATTAGATTATTGTAATTGTTTAAATTAAAAATTCCCTTAACATTTAACATACTTTTATTATGACCATAATTCTCATATGATTTACGAATAACCAACTGAATTAGAAAAATATCGTGGCATACTTACGGGGATATTTCTGGCTTTTGAAAAGAAATTTTATTTATTTTAAAACTTATATGAAGGCCAAAAACTTATCAGCTCATCCTGTTTTAATGTTGTCTCTTAATATAAAATGTTCTTTCATCTTTCTAAAGAACTTTTGTCGGCTTTTTTTTTTAACTTCAGCATTCTCAGGAGTCATTAATGCAGTCAAAAGGAGCTCACCTAGCAGAAGCAGAAAGAAATACTCTTTTGAAAATATCTTCGTGCGCCAGTTACAAGAATAATTCTTGCAAATTTTGTAAAAAGAAATGATAAACAACAAAAAAAAAAACAAAAAAATATAATAGACTTGAAATTCCACCAAAAGGGATAATGTATTATTTACATAAAAGACACATGCACACAGACCTAATAGTAAGTGGGAACGCGAAGAGGATACCGCTACATTCTAGTCCTACAAAGTGAAAATAAAATAAAAACAAAAAAAACAAAACAAAAAAAAACTTTAAATAAAGAAGGCAAATGACAGTAATGCAAATAATGAAGTGGCACTGCTGTTGGATGTGAGTGTCCTTTCATTACTACGCATAAAAAAAAAAATTATATATATAAAAACGTTTTTGCTTGTTGTCTGTAGGGAATGCTGTTGAGAAGATGCCGACGAAAATGTGATTAAAAATGAAAGATAAATGTGAAGCGAAAGCAAAGAAATATAGAGAGTATTTTCATTAAATAGACACGCAAAAAATAGCAAAGTAAAGGACTTTGCAAAGGGGGTTGGAGAAAGTAAAAACAAATATCTTGCATCACAGCGTCTAAAGAGACCAGCAAATGTGAAAGAATTATCATCAAACGTTTTGTTTCCGTATGAACAGAGCACAGTTTATACAATCTACTCAACTCTTTATAGTTTGCCACGCTAAAATGAGTCTACAGGATCAGTGATAGAAGGCCTTGCAATTGTGTGTTATAGAGGACATGAAGAGAGGAATATGAAGTACATGTAAGTAAAAAAGGAGTGCTATTTACCACACAGCTGAGATTAAAGAAGAAATGGTGCCATTCTATTAAGATTAGCCCTTTATCCTGGGCCACCCTTTTTTTCCTTGATGACGCCTTAAAACAGCAATCCAAATTAAGTACAAGTTGCCGGTTATAAGTCTTTTTGAATGCAGTCTAGTCACAAAGCGGCCCTTTGGAGAGCCTCAAGTAACCACACGCTAACTACAAGATAAAAAAGGCCTGTAAGGGTGAAGTTTCAATCACATGCCATGGCCTTTTGATTTGGCTCAGTTGTAGCCAACACAGATTGCTTTGCATTGCATGTCGTTAAAGTCATGCTTTACTAGAGTAGAGCCTTTGACCTGGCGGTCTAACGTCTAACCATTAGATGAAAATAATAAGACCATCAAGGCGCTTGTTCTTCTAGCGAATCATATTATGGCTGCGCAGCTGACTCATGCTCAGATTTTGTTTTTCTTTCGGACCACTGCATTATACCACAACCAGAACGTTTGGTTATGGGGAGGTGAAAAGAGGGAGTAGTGTTTGCGGACATTTGTTATAAATTTTCCTACATTGAAAGTGACAGGAAAGACCTCTGGAAGGAGTTCATTCCACATACGGACTCTTATGCTAAAAACCGAATTTTTCCTGTAATGCATAGTGCGATTCACTAGATAATTGACCAGAAATGGATGTGCTCTCAACGAAAATGCAGTTAAACGCAAAAACCTGAGAGTTTCGGGAACAAGTTCCCTAATTTCGTTAAAGCACTTACCATTTGTAGTAACGATAAAGCCGTGAAATACATTACGTCGATGCTAGGGAATCAATAGAGTTGGATACCCTACCGTTTCCTCTTTTGCACGCGGTCAAACAACTTCAAATTACACTTTGGGGCGCCGCACCACACATGAGAGTTGTATTCCATCTTTGGACTGATTTCGGTGGTATAAATAGTATGAAGAACTAATGGAGTGAAGTATCTCTTACACCGTTTTAGAAAACCAAGTCACTAAAAAGTTTCTTTAGAAACCTGAAAATTGGGTTTCGCCCATCAAACATCATACTGAATTTTCATGAAAAGAAAATCAAGAGCTTCCGATTGCGTAATACCTATATCACTGATAGTAACAGGTGCAGTATCATTTCCAAACACCGATCTATGCGTAAACGTGCGTCTTACGGGCATGAAAATCGACTATATATGACCCCATTCAAAGATTGCCACGATATCGTGATTTAGTGTATCATTCATGTTCCGCCTTTTGGAAACTCACCTCCAACTAGTTCGCTCTATTAATAAATAAATATGAATGACATATGTTGCTGTCATCTACAAGAGAGTTTATGGATTGAAAGTTTGTTCTAAAAAGGACAACTACGTGATAATATTTACATCTGCGCCTGGCTATGGAGCCTTAATCAGATGGTGGTCAAACCACTAGGCATAAATAGGGACGTCGTGCTCGTCCTAGGAAGCCGAAGACTAATTCTAGCAACAGGTTTTTCTTAGTTGCAACTTTAATGATTCCAGAGCAGGGCTGCAAATCATCACTCCTTTCTGAAGAGTTGGAGACTATCCAACTCCTGTCCAGAACACATGTCTAGCATGCTCACTGGATCTGGGAACGTTTCACCAGACAGGTGTTATTAAAGGTGAAATGAACCCGGCCACCATATAAAAACTGACCTGTCTGTTATGGGGCCGCGAAACCACATCCACCACGATACTCCCATATAGGGGCCAACCTTAATAATCCGTGGAAGCTTTTCTAGATCTGCATTCGCCTAAACATTATTATTGCGGCGATGGCAGTCATTAGCCAGGATACCTGCAAACTCTCGCGCGGGAACTACTTTAAATCCAAATTATTGCTTCCTAAGGGCAATAAATGCGCCATGGCCATCAGTTAGTTCCCAGCTCCTTAAGAAATCTCATGAATCGCCCTATACCAGTTGTTGTAGATGGGATTTCATCAGACAAGTTCAAGATTAATTCAAGGATACCGCAAAGCTCTGTTCTTTGTCCTACCTTATTCCTTATAAAATTTCTAAACGACCTTTGTCAAACTAATTGAATGGGAATGACAAATGCTGCTGGCATCTACAAGAGAGTTTATGGGTTGAAACTTTGACAAAGGTCGTTTAGAAATTTTATAAGTCTTTATGGATCATACAACCACCTAGACTTGTGTCTTGCGGGGGTAAAAGAGATCCCAATCCCTTGCAAGGCTAGCCGGATCCAACTGGACAATTCCACTATATTACCAAGGAAATCAGTAAATCCCCAGAGTTCTGCTATTTGTCTCTTTAGACATTTAGCTGTTCTCTAACTGATTATTGAGGTTAGTCCTTCGGGAATATCGTGGTGGTGGTTGTGGTTTCGAGGCCCTCGTTTGAGTTTGGGTCGGATCATTCACAATGAACATGAATGAATGGACCAGGTCCAGTGAGCAGGAAAACCGTCGTGTTCTTAAATTATATTAAGCTTCATGCGTTCTGGACCAGGAGTTGGATAGTCTCCAACTCTTAAGCAAGGAGTGAAGACTGCGGCCTGCTTTGGACTTTTGAAGTTGCAACTAGGAGTGACCGGAGGATATACGTGTCCGAAGGCCTTAGGTGCAGATGTAAATCTTATCACGTAATGCCCTTTTTGGAGCATCGTTTTAAGCTTTCGTACGGCTTCTTTGGTGGTGGGTGGTTACTGCTCTACCTTAAACAAGAAATAGCTGTGAGAACTGTCGGTGGCGAAGAATTAAAAAGTATTATGATTTTGGACTTCTTGATTATTTGCCATCCTCGGCCTAACGAAACTGAAATATATTCTCAAGGTTATTTTGAAGCTTAAATTGAACAAAGAAACTCTTGTGATTGTTTACAGTGTTTTGATAACTTGAAGGAGAGAAACTTAGCGAGCACTTGTGGTGTTAAGTAATTAAAGTTTTAAGCAAAAGCCGTAAGGAATAAGCGTTAGGCGTACTATATAATGTTTTATTACCGCGAAAATCGGATTCGATGATTATGAAATAACCAAGAAAACAGTAAAAGACCAGACATATTTTTAAGTTTTATGGAAGGATGTCCAGCGATAAAACTCCGGCTGATAAATCCTGTATGGGCGTTTTCCTGTGATATATAATTTAAAATAAATTTTTAAATTATAATTTTATTTAAATCAGTTATTTTCATCTTCCTTCGGATGTCTACTTTCTATGAAGAGCAAACAAAAAATATAATTAGGATTTAAATTCAAAATTAGACTTCATAACTTGCTGGCATTCCTGCAATCAAACTGAGAAATGATAAAGAAGACTAAACAACATAAAGACAATATTATTCGATTGATTGATTAATTGTTAAAGTAGAAACTACAAAAACAAACAAGAGAAAGGCAGGACATATAAATTGAAGAATTACTTTGCTGTAGCAAATGAATTTTCAGGGATTTTTGTATTTAAACAGAACAAATAAAGTCAATAAACTTTTAAGACAGAGAAAAAGAAAAATAAATAAAAACAAACACAAATTAATCGATTGTATAAAAAGTCGAATTGTATTTGTAGTGTAAATTATGTTTAAGGAAAACTAAAGTTTCGAAAGGAATTTATTAAATTTTCTTCTCTTAATTAACATAAAATTTTTCTATAAAACAACAACTCACATCATACTGAAGTGGTTGACACAAGTTTTCTTTCTTTCTGCGAATCATTCATTTTCATAAATAAATATTTGTGCACAAATTTGTTGAATATTGAAATGAAATTTGTTGAAGTAATTAACATTTAAAAAGAATCTAGTGATGGTACTTGTAGGGGGATATTTGCATAACAATGCATAACACCTACACTTTCGTCATCAACATGCGGCATGCGGTGAAGTGCAGTGCACTCTAGAGCTGATGAAAAGAATGGAAATAAGTAAATCATTGTGTACGCTACTAAAATCAGCAATTAATATATCGAATATTAAATGTAACGAATACATTTTCGAAATTTTTTCTTTACCAATTTTGGGTTCTCTTCTCTTTTTAATAAAATTCTAAAAAAAACAGAATTTTGAATTTAACTTTTTATTACAAAAAGTTGGAAAATATTTAATAAATAAAATAAAAATTTTATTATTTTTAAAATAAATCGGTTACTTTTGTTTCTTTTTAGAAAACTTGCTAATTATTATTTATTTAAACAATGACAAACATTAATTTAGGTGGAATTGTATATCGGGTTTTTCAATAGGAAGTTTTTTTTTTAAACAGAAGTAGCACTTCAGGCAACAAAATGCCTATTTAGTCAAGTACCGTGCTACATTCTTTAGGAAAGGGATAGCGAAGAGATGAAACGGGTGGTGAAAGTAGAAGTATAGTCGGAAATTAACTGTCGTACAAAAGACAGCACAGCGACCAGTGCCTATGCTTTCATCACTTAGCAGCCCCACCGACAGTCAATTTTTATTTTTGTAGTGAAAAAAACCAAGGTCTTCGGTGGGAATCGAACCCACAAACTCCAGACTGACAAGCTAATACACTACCTACTAGCCTCCAAGGACACCTACAGCAGGAAGTTTGTTTTTCATTTGTGATAACACCAACAGCATGATAGTTTTGACATTTAGTTTTTTGACGTATTCGTTGTAGATGCATTTGCAATTGTTCCAATGAATTCAATTTCCCACGAAAATCGCTTTAAAATAATTAATATGAAAATGGTGGATCAGATTAAAGTTGGATTTCGTAATGCTCCTGATATTTTTGGACAAATCGTCCTTCTGAGATCACTATTAAGAATTTCATTGTTAAATTTGAGTCAACCGGGTCGTTCAACTAAAACGCTCACAGTCGTGAGCCACAGTTTTCAAACAGATCCAAATTTGTTAATTCCTCGTTCTCAACAATTTGGATTATCCAAAACCACCACATGGTGAAGTTTGCGTAAGGATTTGACTTTGAAGCCTTACAAGGTTCAACTGGTGCAGAAATTAAAGCCGACCGACCATTCACATCGCCTTAGATTCGCTCAATTCATTTACGAATAACCGGCTGGTTTTTATAAAAAAAACATTTTTCGGACGAAGCCGGATTACGGCTTCTAAATATCCTAGAGCGATTACTGAGAAACCTTTGCTTGCTCAACGTGTCCCTGTAAGGTGCACTAAGTGGCCTAAAGGCGTCATCGCGTTATCGCGAGATGATATCAACTCAATTTTGGCTTATACTTGACGACGTGGTGTTGTCATGTTGTGTCAACAGAACGGTGCCTCATGTCACACAGTCAATATAACGATTAATTTATTGCAAAACAAATTTCCCGATCACTCAATTTCATAACACTCAGCAATTAAGTGGCCAGCCAGATCGTGGATTATTATTATACTGGATTATTTTTTGTAGAGCTTTGCTAAGGATACAGCCTATACAGAGCCAATCGAATGAATTTCAGTCTTAAAACTCAAAATTTGTGATGTGAATAACGAAATAGTAACGCCATTTTGCCAAAAACTAATTAAAAACTTTGATGAAGGAATCGACTTCTGTCAGCGTGGTCGTGGTGGACATTTGTCAGATAATATTTTTTATTCATAATTGCCGAACTTTTCTCTTCGTTATACAGTAATAATTTGAATCATCTTCAATCATCTATTTACCATTTATTATTTAACACCGTTTAATATAATTTAATGAAGTAATCGGTTACTTTTAGCTCTTTAATTATAAATTATATTTTTTTTTGCTTCATAAAAAGAAGAATCGAGATAAAATAAAAAAAACATAAAATGGTTTGCATATCAAATATTATTTAAGCCATATTTATACCGTTGCTTTATACGAGTAATCGATTATTTTTGCTGTGCAATGAAAAATTAAATTTGTTTGATTTTTCTTGTGAGTTAACAAACTTACATTCGTTCGAAATAATTTTTTTCATTAAAAAAAATTTCCCTTTACTTTGTATTTATTTTGGTTATTTACGAAGCGAATAACGATTATTTTTTATATTGGGTTAGCTAAAACTATTTCAACACTACAAATTTGCTTAAAAGCTACAAATAACTTAAAGGTTAAAGGATTTAGCGTTTTTAAAAAAATTAACCGAATACTTTAGTGGTTTTACTATGACTTCCGAGATTTGTTTTTAATCGCTAAAATATTATTAATTTTGATTTATGAGCTTACAGGTGTAATTTAAGTAGTCTAGTAATTATTAAGAATGGTTACTTTTAAATAACCGATTTTTTTTGAAATTTTTTAAGATTTCTTAAAATTTTGTTTAATTTCATAAAACTTTAAGTTTTATTTAAAACCGAGACGGGGTTTAAAAAATCCCTTTTGTTATCGTCACTTAAAAAAACGATTACTTTTGGTTTGTATAAGTTTTTTAATTTTGACCTCTTAAAATGTGATTGTAAAATTTTTGAATTTTACGCTTATTAAGAACGGTTACTTTGCTTCTGTGAATTTTACGCTTATTAAGAACGGTTACTTTAAAAGTAACCGATTACTTTTACTTATTTGTAAACGTGTTTGGCAATGTAAAGTAAAAATTGATTTAGAAGTTCTACTAATTTACAAAAGAATTGAAAAATTTAACCACAATTTCACTCTTCAAAAAAATAACCGGTTACTTTTTAAATAAATATGGTTTTAAAAGTTCTGTGTGCTGCCAGAATTATTAAAATTTAATACTAAATTTTTTCAAAATTTGAGTTTTGAGCATTTACTTGATATTTCGAATGACGACTTTCAAAGTAATCGGTTACTTTCAGATTTTAATGTTGTTTAAATTCAAAATATAACTTAAAATTTCTTTAAAGTATAAAAGAAGAGTATTTGTGTAATGATTACTCCAAAAGAAAGCCGACTACTTTGTAACGCTATTGTTTGCCTTTAAAATATTTTTTTTTGTAAATTAATAATTTATTTTTATTTTTTTTTTTAATTTATTATTTTTTTTGTTGTGTTTTAAAAACGAATTAAAAAAATTCTTAAAATAGTATAGTGCCATTTAAAGTTCGCTACGCTTCAAGTGTATTAATTAGTTTAACTCATTTCTCATTCCTATTTATGTATTTGCCAACTCATGGCTGACTAGGAAGTCATTGTAAATTAATGTAACGTGGCATTTATAATTGAAAATAAAACATGAAACTTTAAAAATTCTCAGAATTTTAAAGATGTTGTTGCTATTTGCTTAACAACAAATAAAATAAACGTGAGTTTACAAATTAACTCTTCTTGTTTTTTTTTTTTATAAGAAAATCTGTTCATTGGCAACAAAAAAAAAAACAAAAACAAAAAAACAAACGACAATAAAATACATCCTACTCTAATAAAAAACTAACAACAAAATAAATAAAACCAACAAGCAACATCATAATGATGATCATCAATAGAGCATCATTAAACATATTTTTTTTTTCTTTTTTTCGTCTGAGAATTTTCATAAACAAACAATTAGTGCGCGCGAAACTGCTAGAGTCACTTTAATAATTAGCATTTTTTGGACCAGCTCCAATGCAGTGTATTCTAGTAGAACTAAAAAAGAATATTATTGGAACAGAAAAGACGGGAGCCAACTTCATAAATATTTAAGTTCGGTTTTGCTTGTTATATTAACGACGGTTACTTTAGCTTAAACAGATCAGCCATTTTTTCCATGCCCGAGTTTAAGGAATACAAAGTAAATACGGTCTACAGGTGGAAGAAAGCTTCTATAGATCTTAAAGGAACATATTAGTTTAGATTAAGGTGCCCCTGTACGCTGGTACGTAGTGTACTATCTTATAAGACTGGGGGTTGTGGGTTCGATTCCCAATAAAGACCCTGGTTTTTTCACTACAAATAAAAATTGACTGTCGGTGGGACTGTTCAGTGATGAGGGCATGTTCACTGTGCTGTCTTACACGACAGTTAATTTCAATTAACTGTCCTACTTTCACCACCTGTTTCATCTCTTTTCTATCCCCTTCCTAAAGAATGTAGCACGGCTCTTGAATAAATAGGCATTGTTGCCTGAAGTACTACTTCTCTTTAAAAATAAGAGACTCAACACAGCCTTTTCGGTGTAAGTTTTCTTTCACGCTGTCACTCGTTCTGTTAATTATGAAATCAAGAATATTCGCAAAAAAGTTGGTAAATAACTGAACAGATATTAAGCGATTTTCTGACCAATCAAACTCATATCATAACCTTGTTGAAAATTGTGAAGGCAAATGATGTGATATTCGAAAAACTTTCTAGAATTTGGGCCAATTTTCAAATCCCTTAAGCTATAGACAGACCCGTAAGAGTTACTGTAACTGCTGTTTCTCACAATCACTTGAATACTCGCTATTTTTAATATTTCAGATAAAGTTTCTCTTAAGCACTTTCAGGAAACCTGGGTCTTTTTATGATTTCTTTAAAACTTTAAGCCTTTTATATGATTGGATATTGATGTCGAATATCGATATAAAAGAATAACAGGAGTTTCGGAATTTCGATTATATAGCTCTCATATAAGCAAACACCATGATTGTTTTCAGCATTTGTAAGTTAGCGCTGAATCTTAAATAATTTATTCAGAAACTGTTCTGCTAAAAACTAAAAACTGAGGCCATAATTTTTAGTAAAATAGATAAGTGTGTGTACGTCAGCTCTTGACCGTTTAGCCTTAATCTGATGTTGACCTTACTACTAGGTATAGAAAAAACTCTCACAGGTGGCCTAAGACACACACACGCACCTTAATTGCAAAATTTGAGTGCACAATATCAGGGCCCTCTGGGTCTCTACTGCTTGCTGAGGAGTTGCTGTTGACTACCTAACTCCTTGTCCTTTTGCATGCGCAAGATAGGATATTGGATGTGCGTGATAAGATTTACAACTACACCTAGCCTTGTGGGCCAATATCAGATGGTCGATCATTACCACTGTGGATGACATGTAGCTACATCCTCGCCCTAGAAGGTCTTCGGATACGTATATCCTCCGCTTACTCTTAGTTGCAACTACAAAAGCCCAAAGCAGGATGCAGCTTTCACTCCTTGCTGAACGCATGAAGCTTAATATAAATTAAGAACACTACGGCATTCATACTCACTGAATCTGGACCAATCATTGTGTTCATTGTGAATGATTCGACCTAAAAACCTCAAACGAGGGCCTCGAAACAACACACAGCCACCACGATACTCCCGAAGGGCCTACCTCAATAATTAGTCAGAGAACAGCTAAATGCCTAAAGAGATAAATAGCGGAACTCTGGGGCTTTACTGTTTCCCGTGGAAATATAGTGGTTTGTCCGCTTGGCTCCTGCTAGCCTTGTAGGGGACTGGGCTCCCTTTAACCCCCGCAAGACACAAGTCTAGATGGTTATGTGATCCATAAAGACTTAGAATGTGCCCCCGGGGGAGATGATATTTGATGTTAAGGCGGCATTAATTAACATCTCGTCGGAAGCTTTTGTTCAAGCAACAGATTTAACCAACTGCCACAACGTAACTCCCTAAGGAGCCCCGCCGATAAGCAGAACGGTGCCGTAGCTCTACGGACGAGTGGTTTCCTTGGCACCAGTTTGGGCGTATAAAGTCACTGGCAGAGCTTTGAGAGCCCTATGACCCTTTCAATTTGGGACTCTTGATAGCCCAGGCTTTTTACCTCTGAAAACACATGTGTAGACGGGGAAAAGATCCATTAAGGCCGCGTGCCTACCCGCCCGGGGGAAGTGGGAGGGTGGGGTGGGAATTGATTAGATATAAAGACATATAATGTTCATTCATAGGAATTTACGCAGCCTCAAGCTGTTCCTCACCTCTCCTTAATCATTGTGACCAAACGAAGCTCTGTTTAAGCCGTGTAAAATAACAATTCATAACAAACATATTAAGAATATAAACCCAATTTGTACGAACCCATTCATGTTATGAGAAGAATATGCCAACGATATCTTAATACGATGTTACGAGTCGTATTAAATTACGATTTATAATAGTAACGTTATTGCATTGTTAATATTACGTTTGCGATATGGTTAACGTAACGTATTTAGCCGATTAACTCAAATTATCTATTAAACTCTTTTCTGAGTTCTATGCTCTTGAATAATGCTTAAATTCGAATAAATTTCTAATAATCTTTAAAAAAGTAACCATAACATTTTAGTGCTTATCTTACTTGGCGAAGAAAGAGAGGGCCTACGTAAACACCTACAATAAACAAACAGTCAGCCCATACTGTCGGATATTCAAATGTTTATTTTTCTTATCGTTTTGTTTTCATACTATTATTTATATTTATTTTCCAGTCAATATAAAAGTCGTGAATTAATTCAGTAAACACCGCAGACTCCAGTCTCAGTCAAAGTTCCACCAGAAACAGCAACAACAACAACAATAACAAACAAAAATAAAAATAAACTTAAGGAGGAAAACGTTAACAAAACCAAAAAACAAAAAAAAAAAGAAATAATAAAGAAAATATATTTTTACTTAATAAAACATTCAAATATTCGCTTAATATTAAGTGTGAAAGTATCCAGTTAAAAAAAAAAGAATCGTTCATATACTCGGCCATATAACGCAGGGAGTCAGTCATAAATAAATTGTGCGTATTTCTTTAATACACTTCTTTAATACAATCTTATTTAACACACGATTGGCGACTGGCTACAGATTGCTTTCACCATTAAAGCTCTTTTCATGGCATTGCAGTGATGAACGAGTAGGATGGATGCACTAGAGTATGGAGTTTTTTAATATTCTCCAATGGTCTGATCTGGTAATTATAATTAAAATAACAATGATTTTTGTATATACACACACACACATATATATAATATATATGTGTGTATTTGTGTTGATTTCTTCATATGTATATACAATAATGTTTGCTTTCAACAAAGGAAGCAACAATATCGTTGCTTTATTGCCATGTTGTTGTTAAAAGGCAAAAGTCATAAAAATCTGTTAAAGACGGAATTATAAAGAAATGTTTACACAATAAATTAATGTAATTACTGTTTTTAATGCACAATTAATGTATTGGAAATATGAAATTATAGTTTTATAAAAAACAAAAAGTAATCGGTTACTTAGACCCTACTCTACTCTGTTTTGAGAAATAAGTATGCGCTAAAAGTTTATTTCATTCTTTTAAGGTGAAGTAGCTAATTTTAACTGCCTTAAGTATTTAAAATTATAGGTTAAAAAAATATAGTTATTAATAAAGTAACCGGTATCTATGTTTTATAAATTTGAGAAATATCTACAGTTTGAGCACTATCTACTATTTCTTGGACTATATAACATTAAGTAATAAAAAAAACTGTAAATATTAAATTAAAACTTAAAGTATAAAAAAAAGTAACCGATTACTTAAAAATTCAATTCAGTTATTTTACAAAAAACCAGCTATTTTCGTGTTGTGTGCCTATAAAACTTAAGTTTCATAGATTAATTATATCTTGACTTCAGTTTAACAACTAAAATGAAAAGTAACCGATTAGCAGCAGAATTTGTTATTAAAGTAATTAATTAATAATAAACATTATGTAAAATTTGTAGGTTCCTTTTCATTGGCAAGCTTTATAATTAAAATCATGTCAAACAATATTTTAAGTTTTAGTATGATATAAAGGTTTTTCAAAAAGTAACCGGGTATCCAAGTATACATTCAAAAAGAATAATTAGTTATTTTACAACAAAATCATGATGTCTTTGAGTGGTGGGACTATAAAACTTAAATTTTTGTCTTTATTAATTAATTATAGCTTCACTTTAGTTTAACAATTAAAATAAAAAGTAACCGATTAGTAGCAAAAGTTGTTATTAAAGTACTTGTTTAATAATAAATATTGTGCAAAGTTCATTAGATTTATCAAAATCATCTTAAACAGAATTTTAAGTTTTTGTGTAAAATAAAAGTTTTTTCAAAAAGTAACCAATTACTCAAACATACATTTAAAAAGAGATCTAGTTATTTTACAACAGAACCCTGCTGTATTTGCGTTATGTAACTAAAAAACTAAAGTTTCATAAATTAATTATAACTTAACTTCAGTTTATCAATTAAAATAAAAAGTAACCGATTAGTAGTTAAAGTCGTTATTAAAGTACTTATTTAATAATAAATATTTTGCACAGTTTTTCAGGTTAATTTTCGTTGGAACGCTTTATAAATAAAATCATGTTAAACAGAATTTTAAGTTTCTAAGCGAAATAAAAACTTTTCAATAAGTAACCGATTATTCAAGCATATATTTAAAAATCTTGTTTTGGTGTATTTTATTAAAATTTTGGTTTCAATCAAAAACAATTTTTAATGTAAATTGCTTTGTCTTATTAATTTAATTGAAAATCGGCATATGGTTACTCAAAAAAAGTAACCGATTATTCTTAAATTACTAATCGTTTAATCTAACGTAAATTATTTTATATTATTTTCGTTTCTTTTAAAGCTAAAAATAATTTAGAAAGAATAACGAAGTTTTTCCGCGGAAAAAGGCGAATAGTTTCACCGATTATTTTGTTTTTCAACCTTATTTTTTTTTGGAAAGCGTGTTTTTATAGAGGTATAGATCTTTGAAATGAAATAAAAAAAAAATAAATTTTAGAAACTGATAATATTTTCGTAATACCAAATATTCGAATACCAGATAATCGTCTGGCGTCATAATTTAATTATGACTTATACCATATGATCGGCACTACTGGCTCGAACGTAGCTTTATCTCTGGAGATACAATATTCGACGACTTTTTCCAATATTTTAAGCGTGTATCGGCAATAATGTGGCAAATTTTGTTCTTTGAGAAGTCAATGGCTTTGACTAGACTACCGACTTAACATATTCCCACAGAAAAGAGTTCCAGATTAATTCAGGACTACCGCAAGGTTTCTTTCTTTCGCCTAACCTATTTCTTAATGACCAGAGATTCAGACTTTCAAACCTATATACTATTTCGCAGATGACAGCATCATTTGTCATTCGTATTCATTCAGAAATAGATCGAACCAATTGGGGATGGGCTCCGAAAGGAAAAATATGAAATGCTCAATCACGCTCTCGCAAAGTTTTCCAAATGGGGTTGTGTGAATAAAGTCGATTTTAATGCCCGTAAAATTCAGTATTGCATGCTTATGCATGGATGTGTATTCGGAAATGATGCTGCATCTATTATTATGAGTGATATAGGTATTACGTGATAAGATTTACATCTGCGCCTGGCCGTAAGCCGTAATCAGATGATGGTCAAACTACTGGGAATGAAAAGCAACGTCATTCACGCCCTAGGAAGCCAAAGACTAATTCTAGCAACAGGTCATTCCTAGTAACAATTTAAGCGGTTCCAAAGCAGGGTTGCAAACCACTACTCCTTGTTGAAGAGTTGGAGACTATCCAACAGCGGGAGCAGAACGCATGAAGCTTATTATAATTAAGAACACGACGGCATTCATGCTCGCTGGCCCTGAACCATTCATTGAACCATTCAAATGAGGGCCTTGAAACACACAGCCAACACGATACTCCCGAAGGGCTTGCCTGAATAATCAGTCAGAGAACAGCTTAATGCCTAAAAAGACAAACAGCGGAAATCTGGTCCTTTATTGATTCCAGTGCAAATATAGTGGATTTTCCAGTTGGCTCCTTGCTTGCCTAAGGGGTCTGGGCGCCATTTTACCCCCGCAAGACACAAGTCTAGATGGTTGTGTGGTCCATAAAGACTTATAAATGTGCTCCCAGGGGGGTGATACAGGTATTGATGTGATTTGATTTACATCTGCACCGACTAAGTAGTCATAATCAGATGGTGGTCAAACGACTTGAATGATTTGCAAACGTCATTCACGCCCTAGGAGGCCATCGAATACGTATATCCTCCGGTCACTCCTAGTAGCAATTTCGAAAGCCCGAAGTAGGCCGCAGCCTACTAAAGAGTTGGTGACTTTCCAACTCCTGGTCCAGAACGCATGAAGCTTAATATAATTAAGAACACGACGGCATTCATACTCACGGGACATGAACCATTCATTGTGTTCATTATGAATGATTTGACCCACAAACTATCACGAGGGTCTCGAAAGCACAACCACCACGATACTCCCATATAGCGGCCAACCTCAATAACCAGTCAGAGAGCAGCTAATTGTCTAAAGAGACAAATAGTGAACTCTGCGAGCGTACTGATTCCCGTGGAAATATGTGGATTGTCCAGGTGACTCCTACAAGCCTTTGAGGGGCCTGGGCTCCCTTTTACCCGCAAGACACCAGTCTAAATGGAATAGTAGGTTCCAAAAAACTATCATGTGATGTTCGTCCCAAAATAGAATACAACTCTTGTGTGCAGGCCGGCGCACCAAAACTCTATTTTGGAATTACTCGAGGGCGAAGAGGCTCACTAGTAACAGTAGGGTATCTAACGATATTGATTCTCCAGAGCATTGACGCAGTGTGAGTTGTACTTCACTGCTTTACCGTTACTACAATGGCAAGTGCTTTAATGAAATTAGAAAAAGGAACAACCTTTACTCGCAGGTTTTTGCGTTGGATTGGCCGGTGAATTGCACAACGCATTACAGAGAAAATGCGTTTTTTCGCAGAGGTCTTTCCTGTCGCTTTCAACGTAATTAAGTTCAAATTGAATATCCACAAACATTACTCCCTCTTTCCTCCTCCTATTTACCAAATTTCCTAGTTCTGGTATAAAGCGTTGCATGAGTAGGGGTCATCCCCTGTGCGCTGGTTCGAAAAAAATAGCCTAGCGTCGTTAAATCGCTCGTCTTCGAGGCCAAAACATGTGTTCGAAACATGAAACGTTACTCTAAACGCTTCCTTCAATAAATCAATAGTGTTGCGAGGTGTGTGACATGTTGAGCCATCTTGAAACCACAGCTTCTGCATGTCATGCTGGTTCAATTGATGAACCACAAAATCAGGAATGCTGACTCTATAGCGGTTACAACTGTGTGATTAGATTTACATCCGAGCCTGGCCATGAAGCCTTAATCAGATGGTGAACCAAACCACTGCATAATTTGGAACATCATGCCCGTCCTAGGAAGCCGAAGCTATAATTCTATGCAACAGAACTTTCTAGTTGCAACTTCGATCACTCCAGAGCAGGGCTGCAAATCGTCACTCCTTGCTTAAGAGTTGGAAACTTTCCAACTCCTGTCCAGAACACATGTCTAGCATGCTTACTGGATCTGGGAACATTTCACCAGGTAGGTGTTATTAAAGGTGAAATGAACCCGGCCACCATAGAACCATAGACTGATATGGGGCCGCGAAGCCACAACCACCACGATACTCCCATTTAGGGGCCAACCTCAATAATCAGTCAGAGAACAGTTAAATGTCTAAAGAGACAAATAACGGTACTCTGCGATTTTACTGATTCCCGTGGAAATAAAGTGGAGTTTCCAGTTGTACTCCTGCTGACTTCAGGAGACTGGGCTTCCTTTTGCCCCCAGTTGCACAGGTCTAAGTTGCTGCTATCTCCAAAGACCATATACATGTGCCCCCGGGGAGTCTATAGCGGTTACATTTGACTGCAACGTTTTGACGAGCATCGTTTTTAAAGAAATACGAACTAGTGATTCCTTCAACCCCTAAAGCGCATCAAACACTTAAAGTTAATAAATATCTTCACTCTAAATATGGCAATTTGGTGGTTTATGGACGTCTCCATTTAAATTAAAGTGAGATTCGCCGCTAAAAAAATGTCCTTATGAATACCGGGATAAATAGCGATATTTTTTGGACCCAATTTACACGGTGTGAAAGCATTGTTGAGGCGTCAGTGTGCTAATTTTGAAATGTTAAAACAAACTAAATAGAAATAACTTGACAGCTGAGCAAATGGCAGCCACTTGCGAAGTGTTGCTAATTTGAAGTCTAAACCTCTATATAGAATGCCCTATATTTCATGGCAAAATCATTAGTTTTGAAAAAAAAGAACCGCAACTTGTATACGCGTGATAGTGTTTCATATCGCTTTACACGGTTCTTTCCTAAAACGCCTTCAATGTAAATAAAAAAGGTGGAAAACAGGGAAAAGCTGGCCATTTTTGCACTTTAAAGCCTGTGGATGCAATTTTTTTAGGGAAGATTTGTTGTTGGTTTTTTTCTGCTGGGTAATATCTGCAACTTTGCTTTAGACGCAACAGAGATATTCCATACGGTATACAGAGATATAACCGTGTTAAAATATAGTAAATTTTATAAAATTCACCTTGAGCAAAAAAATTCGTAGAGCCATTAAATTATTAAGGCAGCGATATTGACAAAAAAAGTTGTTATTTTTGGAGCTTTGTGCAATTCTCAGAATTGTAGTCAAAATCTTGTGTTATACTGTGTTTGTTAGGGTGGGTGTTAGGTTTTCGGTTTGAGGTTAATTGCACAACAAAATTTAAAATTTTATTGACAAATTTTGTAATTTTCTTGCACCTTTTTTATTTTGTATTTAGTTACACATACATACAAACTTTACACTTAAAGCCGTTCGTAAAACTAACGACTTTTGGCTGCTACTCCTTTTAATCCTCTCCATAAATAATCATTTGCAATTTTCCTTTTAAATAAAAAGCAAACGAAAAGCAAATGGAATTTTGTATATTTTATTTTATTTTATTTTCATTTTAACTTCTAGTCAATCAATAAAAAAGCAACGCTACATGAAAATTGGCAAGGCAAAAACAAATTGCTATCAGCAACAAATATTTTATAGAAGAAAAATCGAAAGAATAAAAAAAAATTGCGATAAAATGCTGTGAGTTACAATTTAGAAATCGAAGCAAATCCTTTAAACCCATACAAGAGTTTCATCAAACCAAACAACAATCATCATAAGGTCTTGTTATATTTATTTAAAACTACACTTACACAAATTTTTATGAGGAGGGGGTGGGTGTAAGGGAAGGCTTTCCATATTGTGTTAAAGTCAAATTTGTTTCTGACAAGACTATAAGCCAACAGCCAGGTGAAATAAGTGAAATATTGTGGAATATTGCTTAAAATATTTACATTTAACATTATTACCAGGCCAGGCAAGATGAAAATCATGACGATGAAAATGATGACTTGGGTGCTGGTGATTACTTAAGCATACAAGTAACTTATTTGAGGTAAAATTATATTTTGATCTTTTTCCAAATTGTTCTTTGCATCCGTAACAAATTATTTGAAATGAAATTATGGCCTGGTAACAAGCAAACAAAAAAAAAACAAAAATAAAATAAATAAATAAATTGACAATAAGTCCTTAGACTGTGGGGATAAAACAAATAACCAAGATGATAACACACAAAAAAAAATATACCCATGTGTGAGACATCATCAATTTGAGGCTCTACAAGTATCTTATAAATTGAAAATTTAAATTGCTAATGGTCAGACAGGCAATGCACCTAAAAGTAGCTGAGACGTTAAGCAAAATATGAAAGGTACTTTGTTTTAAGTACTTTTTTTTAAATAAAGAATAACATTAAAAAAATTTAAGGCTGCAAAACTACTGCAAATTTAAAATTTTATGACGTTTATTCCTTTTTGATAAACGTTTTGTTATGAAAAAAATAATAGCACAGCACTTTAGAGTTTTAAATTAAATTAAACGATTTATTTACTTTCAATACACTCAAAATAAACAGGATGGTAACTTTGTTGTCTTTAGTCAATGATAACTCAAATTTAATCAATCCATTTGCCCAGTAAGTGTTGCTTATGTACCGGGTGTCCACTGTTTTGCGGCCATTTTGGTATACCTTTGCCTTGACAGTTTATAGTTGGCAGTCGTGAAGTAGACGCGTGGCAAATTTATTACGGAAAAATACTGGATAAACCAACGTATTTTAATCGTTAAAAAATTTTATCAAAATCAATCATCGATTACTGTGACGATGACAAAGTTACGTGAAACTATTGGGAGAAACAACATGCCAGCAAAACGAATGATTTCAAAGAAAGAGGGCCTCTAGATGAAAGGTCGAAGCATAGATCACAATGTACTGCCAGATCGGCTGAAAACATTACTGCTGCGCAAGAAAGTTTTCAAAACAATTTATCAGCCTTAATTCGACGTGGTGCGCAGGAGCTTGGTCTTCAAGGAACAACTTTGGCCACAATTGTGCACAAGGATTTGCATTTGTTTCCATATAAGATTCAATTGACACAAGAGCTTCTTCCACAAGACTATTTACGCCGCCGTAGATACGTCAATAGGGTGTTACAGCTCGCCTATTATAACCCCGATTTTCATAAAAAAATCATAATGAGTGACGAGGCACATTTTCATTTGAATGGATATGTGAAGAAACAGAAAAAACGGTTTTGGGGGAATGGAAAACCCTCAAAATACTCAACAGTCACCTTTGCCTCCATTAAAAGTGACAGGTAGGTGTGCAATTTGATCAGGAGGAGTCATTGGGCCTTACTTCTGTGAAAATGAAAATGGCGCAACGGTAAAATGTGATATGATTGAAAACTTTTTAACGCCACAACTGCATGCTATGGGCTTGATTAATATGTGGTATCAACACATCTCTTATAAGTCTTTATGGATCACACAACCATCTAGACTTGTGTCTTGCGGAGGTAAAAGGGAGCTCAAACCCCTAACAGGCTAGTAGGAGCCAACTGGACAATCCACTATATTTCCACGGGAATCAGTAAAGCCCCGGAGCTCCGCTATTTGTCTCTTTAGACATTTAGCTGTACGGCCCTTCGGGAGTATCGTGGTGGCTGTCTGTTGTTTCGAGGCCCTCGTTTGAGTTTGTGGGTCGGAGTATGAATGCCGTTGTGTTCTTAGCTATATTAAGCTTCATGCGTTCTGGACCAGGAATTCGATAATCTCCAGCTCTTCAGCAAGGAGTGAAGGCTGCGGCCTGCTTCGGGCTTTTGAAGTTGCAATTAGGGGTGACCGGAGGATATACATATCCGAAGGCCTTCTAGGGCGAGAATGACGCTACATATCATCCACAGTGGTAATGATCCACCATCTGATTAAGGCTTACGGCCGGGTGCAGATGTAAATCTTATCACGTCATTGCATACAGCCAGGATTACAATGGAATTACAGCGAGACCGTTTTCCACAACAAGTTATTTCATTCCCGACGGACACCCTGTAATTGTTTTAAGCTGTTCTCGCATATACAAGAATATTCTACGTTAACATCATCCCATATTGCGATGTTGTGATTATTATCATTGAGTTTAGGTGCCTGCTTAGCTGTGTGCTTTGTTGTTGATCTGTAATAGTTGTTTTTGTTTTCTGTTGTTTATCTTATTTTGTAGAATTTCTTATGTCTGGCGTGTATAAGAATTTTTAGAAAATTCCGCACAGTGGGTCGTTTCTTTTGCTTTTTTACCAATTATTATTTTATTTTAAAACTTTACAAATCATTTTTGTAAGAAAATTTTATTAATTTTCTTTTTAGAAAATTCCTTTTCACACATTTTCTGCAAAAAAGTACAATTTTCAAAATTATACTCTGTACCTTTACTTATAGGCAAAAGTGACATTAAGCCACAGTAGATCAAAAACAAATACAAATGCAAAAAAAAAAAGAAATAAAGACGATGGTGGAGAAAAAAAGTTATTATTTGATTTTATGACTTGTCTGTAGGCAGCTGTCTAGTAAATTGGCTTAAAAGAGTTTTGTTAGCTTAAAATTTGTCTAAACAAATTGTAGTCATCCATTTTGTTTCTTTCTGCAACTAACTGTCGCATCATCTAAATTTGTATGTTTGTGTATGGCTTCTTTTTTTTTTTTTGCAAACATATTCTCTTTTTAAACAACGACAGAGATTGTTTATTTCTGGGGTCAAATAGCAGTACAAACATTTTCGGCCTGGCATATACATTCACCTATGGAAAAAATATATATTTATTTCTACACTTATACAGCCAGCAGATAGACATGTAGGCTTAGTTGTATTTTAGGTGCATTTTAAGTGGCCTAAGGCTCACTTTTAATGGCTCTGCACTTTACATGTCCACAATTGGATTTTTATCAAAATAATCTTCTTTAAGTTTGGGATTTTTATACAAAGAAGTATTATGTTATTGCTGCTGGTAAAACCCAACTGCAATGTTATAGTAAGTAACAAAGAAAAGAAAATACAAAAATATTAAAACGAGAAATAACACTCATTACAGGAAGTAAACATTGTTAAAATTTATGAAATCTAGTTAAGGGCAGACCGAAATTATTATTTTAAAAATAATTTTATGTAATAAAAAAATAGTAAATAGTAAAATCGCAGTAATAAACCTGATTAGGGTATTACCCTAAATAAAAAGTATATTAAAAATATTGATAAATTAAAAAAAGAAATTGGTTACTTTTAAACGCAATAAAATATTCGTTTAGAGAAAAAAATTATTTAAAAAATATTTTATTTACTAAAATATTTAATTAAATAAAATTTAGCAATTCTATTTTACAAAGGAACCGGTTACTTTTTGAAGTAGTCACTGTCACACTGAAATACGTTAGCAGACTCTAAAGGCCATTTCAAAGAATATTTTATATATTAAAATATTGTTACGAAGATGATTTTTTAAGTTGTTAAAGAAAATAATTATCAGTAAAAAGAGTGAACGAAATGGCCTACTGTGAATTTACAAGAATTTCACAAGCATTTACCCGAAACTTGTATATCACATAAGTAAATCTTTATTAATTGCCTTTCAAACGGTGAGTTCTAGTTTTAGAGTTACTTTCAGTAGACCCGCACAAGAGATCCGTAATAATGGTCCACTATTGACTTGCTATTCTTGCGCAGATGATTTATAAGATTTAAAAACCAAATAATTATCAGGAAAAAAGTAAACGAAATCATCCACCGTGCGTTTTACAAACTGCGTAGTTTTATAAGAAATTTTATACACACTAGACAACAATAACATATTTATAAGAAATTCTACTAAATAAGATACACAACAGAAAAAAAGCAATTAACAGGGGACAACATAACCCAACAGGCGCCTAAACTGAATGATAATAACAACAATATGAGGCGATGTTAAAGTAGAATATTCTTGTGTATGCGAAAACCACTTAAAACAGCACCATTTGCAGGTAAAAGGAAATAATGCAATGCCATTGTCAGATTCAAAGACGAGCGCTTTCGATGCGAAAACATCATTCTCAAGGAGCCTTGACTTCAAAATAGCCAGATAGGATGGAAAATGACGGAGAGGAAGTAATTGGCATAATACGAAATGGTGCAAGTGTATTTATTAGTTGATAAGACAACAAAGTTACCATCGTGTTTAGTTTAGGTGTATTGAAAGTGAATAAATCGTTTAACTTAATTTAACACTCTACAGTACTGTCTTATTATTTTGCAGTAAAAGTAGTCAAACTAACAAAAACGTTATTAAAAGGAATAAACGGAAAAATATCATTTTAAAAACACCATGATTAAAAAATGGTTACTTACTGGTAAGTAACCATATACATAATAATATTCTTTTATAGAAAAACTTTAATATAAATTTAAAAATATTTTTTATACTAAAATATACGACAAAATAAGATTTAGCAACTTAATTAAAAAAACCGGTTACTTTTTAAGTAACTACTATTAACCTAAAATCGTTAGCACAGACTTATTAAACGAAACTAAAACAAGAAAAGATTACATTCAAAATATTTTATATAAAGAAAAAAATTATTTAATTAATTAATTAATTTTATATCATTAATAAAAACGGTTACTTTTAAAGTAACCATATTAATAAAAATTTAAGTTCATAAAAAAAAGATAAATATTATTTAAAAAAAATTGTTCATACTAAAATCTATGATAAAATAAAATTTCGTAATTCAATTCAATTAAAAAAAAAAACGGTTACTTTTTGAAGTAACTGTTTTCATAAATTTTATTATTTAGCAGAATTTTATTAAATAAAATTAAAAGGAGAAAAAATTACTTTAAAAATATTTTATAAATTAAAAAATCCATTCAAAAACATCATGTTTAAAAAATGGTTACTTTTTAAGTAACCGTATTCGTTATACTATTGGAAAAAAGCACAAAGCAAAATTATTTTAAAAAAATTTTTTACATTAAAATAATATAAAAATAAAATTTAACAATTAAAATTTTTTTAAATAACTAAACAACTGGTTACTTGTTAAAAGTAACCATTAACAGTAAATTAAATTTGCTTGCACAAATTTATGAAATGAAGTTAATGGGTCATAAAAGCTGCTTATAAAATATTTTATATATTTCAAAATAAAGTTGAAAATAATATAACTAAAAATCGGTTTTTTTTGGTAACCGTTTTAAAACGGTAATTAATTACGAAAATTACCACAAAAATTTAACATCTTAAATGTTAAATTATTTACTTATGGTGTCCTTATAAAGTTTAAAATAATTAACGCTTTTATTATTTGTTTTTTAAAATTTTTTTTCTATTAACATAAATCTGAAAAAGTCACTAATTCTTAAAAATTCTGAAATAATTTAAAACAATATACAAGTAACCGGTTACTTAGAAGCTTAACATTATGAAACAAAATTATAGATACTACTAGATAATATAAATATTAAAAATATGTATCAATCATGGTATCAATATTGCTAATTTTTGTCATATACCGGTTAGTTACCGGTTACTTATAAATGTAAGTCGTAAGTAGTTTTCTAAGAGAACATCGCTACTTTCAAAAATTCGGTTGGCTACTTAGTATGTTATATCAATTTCGTTTTACTTAATAAGCCTTGACAATATAAAATCGTGTTTATAAAATACCTAAAAAAGGAATTTCAAGCGGTTACTTGCACTGTTGTGTTGCCATTGTTTAATATTTACAATACAAAATAATTTTTTCAAAGAAATAATTTAACAAATAAATAGTTTCATGCTACTTTTTTTAATGTTTCTTTTCCCAAAAATAAATAATTTTTATTTTTTGATTTTTATTTATTTTTTTGGAAAAGATAAATTAAAAAAGTAACCGGCTACAAAGCAAGTAACCAAACTTTTGTAAGCATTGAACTCCTTGAAGATGAAAAAAAACCAAACCATTTAGGGTTAATGCTATCATGTATATTAATAAGTATTAAGAAATTAGTTACAGTAACAATAAAAAATTTAAATAACCGGTTACTCATAAGCTACCTATTAAGAAATTATAATTTTAAAAATAAACCTCTAATTTTCTACAATTTATTTGTAAAACAAACTAAAGAATATAAACTAGCATTTACTAGTTTAAAAACACATTTAAGAAAAACACTTAAGTAACCGGTTACTTTTAAAATCAATTGGAAGTTATTTCTTCTCAAAGCACTTTTAAGTACTTTTACGTCTAAAAGCAAAAAAAGAAGTTACCGCAATAACAAAACATAACCATACTTATCCAAGTTCTTTTAAGGTAAGTAATCGATTACTTATAGTATTGATAGTATTATTTTTTGATAGTATTTCTTTTTTATAAAAATATTAATTTAAGACATTTAAATTTTTTTTTTTATTAATTCCAAAATTTAAATATTTTTGCGTTAAACCAATAACATTCATTATAAATAATTAAGTTATTATTGAACACGAGTATATCACCACTTATTAATGTCAAAGACCTAATTGTTGACACGCTTATTAACATCTTAAAATGAATATAAATCAAATTATTACAATATAATTAAGATATAAACAATTAAAAGTGACACTTAACATACTTGAAAGGAATTTTATTAGTTTAACAATTTAATTTCAACAATTAAGACATTTAGATAATTATTAAAAAAAATTAGAAAAAAATATTTTAAAATGTTGAGGGAGGCGTGATTGCGTGAATAATTTTGCACAAAAAGTTGTAAATAAAAACTCTTATAAACTCTTATAATAATGCTAAAGAGAAAATATCGTTTCTTTACTTTATGCGTTCGCTGTTATCACCGAGTTTAAGGATTATTTGCACCAACAAAAAGACCAAACTCTGGAAGATAAATTATATTTTTGGAAATATTTCTTGACTCTTAGACTGCGGAGCTTTATGTACAAAGAAAATCTCAAATTTTGTCAGAATTTAAAGTTAACTCACAGAGAAGACTGTATAGGGTGTTTTTATAAAGGTTTAGAACTTTTGAACAAAACTTTTTTAACTACTGGCCATTTTTGCAACTGTTAAGGTATTTAGGTCTAGTTTTCTTTGGCGTTTTAACATGAATAGGCTGATGCCTATACAGGGCTTCTAAATTGTGGAACTAAGATTGCCGTTCATTCCGGTTTTCATAAGCGAATGGATTTGTCACTAAATAAAATTACTGTACTTGGAGTGATTTCGTGATAAGATTTGCATCTGCACCTGGCCTAAGGCCTTAATCAGCTGGTGGTCAAACCACTGGGAATGAAAAGCAACGTCATTCACGCCCTAGGAAGCCGAGGACTAATTCTAGCAACAGTTCTTTCCTAGTTGCAGTTTCAGCGGTTCCAAAGCAGGGTTGCAAACCACTACTCCTTGATGAAGAGCTGGAGACTATCCAACTCTTGGTCCAGAACACATGACTAGCATGCTCACTCGATCCAGATCATTCACCCGTTGATGTTATTAAATGCGAGATGATCCTGGCCACCATAATCAGTTCATGCTTGGGGCCGCAAAACCATAACCACCACGACACTCCCGAAGGGCCAACCTCAATAATCAGTCAGAGAAACAGCTAAAAGTCTAAAGAGACATTTAACTAAAACTCTGGGGCTTACTGATTCCCGTGGAAATAACGTGGAGCTTCCAGTTGACCCCTGCTGCCTTCAGGAGACTGGGCTCCCTTATACCCCCAGCAGCACAGGTCTCGATAATCAAGTACTCTATAAAGACCGATAAATGTGCCCCGGGGGTGATGTACTTGGAGTGATGATAGTCTTTAAGTAAACGTTGAGACACTGTTACATTCAGAAAAACTAACTGTTTGGTAGTGTGCTTTATGGACTGGTGGAATCGCTGCTCCATACTTCTTTAAAAACAATGCTGGTCACAATTTAACATTTAATGGTGACCGTCATAAAGCCATGATTACTTCTTCATTCATCAATTGAAGAACCATGAAGTGCAGGAGCTGTGATTTCAGCAGTACGACGCAACATGTCACACACCTCATAACATAATCGAATTATTGAAAGAAATTTTTAATAACGCATTGTTGCGCGTTTCGGACCCATTAATTGGCCTCCAAGTTCATATGATTAAATTAAATTATTTTCAGTGGAAATATGTGAAGTCGAAGTTCAAAGCAAAGCTGCCGTATTTGAGTGATGATGATATTGAGGCACTGTTATATTCAGAGAAACTGACTGTTCCGCCGTGCGATTTATGGTCTAGTGGAATCATACTTCTTTAAAAGTAATGCGGGTTAAAATGTTACATTTAATTTATTAATTTCATCAGTTGAACAACTACAATGTGAAGGTGCTG
Source organism: Trichopoda pennipes (assembly GCA_030448955.1). Taxonomy (NCBI): domain Eukaryota; kingdom Metazoa; phylum Arthropoda; class Insecta; order Diptera; family Tachinidae; genus Trichopoda; species Trichopoda pennipes. The sequence goes on from JASKUP010000175.1 coordinate 7,038,981, forward strand.
TGATTTCAACAAGATGGCGCAACATGGCACAAGGCTCCTAACACAATTGACTTATTGAAGGAAGATTTTAATAACCGCTGGTAGTAGTAAATAATCGTAGGAGACCTTGGAGAACTGAAGTGGAGAAGGGTTTCGTGTGAACAGTGGTTGATGACGAGTTAATCGGTCCTTAGTTCAAGGCGAAAGGCGAAAATTTTCAAGTAATAATGAAAAGTAAAAAATTATGTTTTTTACATCTTGAATAATTTTGAAGGAAAGGATAATACGGTTCCAATTCCGTAATGTGTTGAGTATCTGTTTATTATTAAATATGGGCCTTGTGCTCATCCTGGCTACAGGAACGACCATAAATTTATTGTTATAAAACTAATAGAAATAGATTGGCTGTAATAAATTTGTTATTGCTTAATAATGTTAGACAAAGTGAATGCTTAAAACGATTATATTCGATAAGTGTAGAAACATATTTGGTACACAGTTAGTACTTTTTATGGTTTTGTGGTACTTTTTTTGGTACCTTTTGGCACTTTTTTGGTACTTTTTTAAACTCTAAATATAGAAGTTTTATCATTTATTAAGTTTTAAAAGTAAATAATTATAAGTAAAAAAAAAACGAAACGACCCACTGTGTAATTTACAAACTGCGTAATTTTTTAAGAAATTTTATACACAAAAGGTAACATGCTTCTAAGAAATTTAACCAAATAAGATAAGCACAGAAAAAAAACAAGCAGAAGCCTAAATTGAATGATAATAACAACAACAAGATGGAGTGATGTTAAAGTAAAATATTATTGTGCGAGAACCGCTTAACACAATTATATATAAGCAACACTTGCTGGGCAAAAAAAAAAGAATTCAAGTTGAGCTATGAGTTAGTATAGACAACAAAGTTGCCATCCTGTTTATTTTATGTGTATTAATAATAAATAAATCGTTTAATTTAATTTAACACTTTAAAGTACTGTGTTATTATTTTAAAATAAAAGAACTACAAATAACAAAACGTTTATTATTTCTAATAATTCTTAAATAAATCTCTTTGAAACCCCTAAATATTATTTTTAAGCTAACTTGATTCATTGTGAACTATTTACTGAGCTTCAAATGTAATTTTTTTATTATTTTCAATAACCATTTATCATTCACCCCAGTTGCTTAATTTGTAACACTGTCATTTAGGTCTTTAAATACTTATGAATATTTTAGTGAGTTTTCTTAATTTATTTTAATGTTGTCGTACAATTCTTTTCCTGATTTAATAATTTACTGTAAATGTATCATGAAATTGGAACTCCAACTGCGTTTACCAACTTATTTATATTTGCTTATGAAAACAAATTGATTGACAGGCCGGCAGCCAAAAAAAAAAAATGCCAGCAGCAGCAGGCAGCCTTAATTACAATGCGACCAGCAGATTGCAACGCTGAGACAACACGAGACAATCAAAAATCTTTAGAGTTGAAAATAAACTCTTATAACACGTATATAACTGCCACATTGGAGAACAGTGGAAACAGAACAGAAAATATTTTTTTTTTTGCTTTTTTAAAATTTACAGTTTTTAAACTGGCGTTTGGTTTTTATTTTTTTGTCACAGTTCCAAAAAGTTGTTCTTAATTTTTCAGTTGCAAGTTAATAAAAGTTGATGTGTATTGCCTGCCTGCCTGCCTGCATGTTGAGGCATAAAATTCAAAGTGGCAGAGGTATTTTCAATTGTAAACGATAACATCCACTTTTTTTATGCCCTCATAAAAACTTACGAGGGTCATCTAAAAAAATTTTTAATATATAATGTTTATAGTCAACATAAATATAAGTAAATTTGTTACCTCTCTCGCTTTATGTGCATATTTGTGTTTATAACAAGTGTGGCATGTTGTCATACTGGAATATTTGCATATGCAAATGCATAATGCATATTAAAACGTTGACATGTACAAGCGCCTCTACACATTTTATGACCAGATAAAATTTCTGGCGAGAAAATTTTTACAAACAGTGGAATCTTGTGAACAAAAAGTAATTGTAAATAATTAAAATATATAAAACGTAAAATATGAAAAATATATAAAAATTAAAAAATTCCCCAGTTTTCTGTCGTCCTGGTAAATTAAAAAGGAAGAAACGTATGTGCGTACCTTTTTAAGAAAAAATATTTTTATTTGACAATTGAAACCTATTAAATGCATTAACACAAAATTTAAAAAATAAACAAACTGTTATAAGCATATTTTGTATCTTTAATAGCTATAATTTTAAAATAACTGTTATACAAATTTAAAAAATATTTAATATTTAAAAAAATATATACAACCTTTATATTTCCATACATCAGAAATATCTAAAGTGAGCAAGATATACTCGTGTAATATTTATTAAAACTGTTATACAAATAATTTTTCTGAAAATTTAGTTTTTAAGAATTTTATGGTTTTTTTCGGAAAATTTTATATAATTAAATTACTTAAAGGAAATAATAAGAAATTATAAAATAATTATGTTTGCTACGCAAGGGAATTAAAAAAAAAAGAAAACTGTTATATATTAAATTAATTAAAGCAAATATCCCTATCGTATTGAATTGTTTAAAGAAAAAGTTTTTTTAATGAGTTCTTTGTCTTTTTTAAATGGCAGATATATACGGTGTTCTTATAGAGATATTAAACTTTATGTTGGCAACACCTTTTTAACTGGGTGTCAATTTTTCAGCTGATAAGTGATTTATGTTTAGTTTGGTTTCAACATAGAGAAACTGATACCTGAACAATGTTTCTAAATTCTCCAAACTGATCCCAAAACAAGATTGCCATTGATCCCAATTTTTAAAAGCGAATCATGTTTAGCGATAAAGCTCAGTTTTATTCAAATGGATAAGTCAATAAATAGAGTTACAGTACTTGTAGTGATGATAATTTTGAGTCACTGTTATATCCAGACTGTTGGATATTTCGTGATAAGATTTACATCTGCACCTGGCCGTGGGCCTTAATCAGATGGTGGTCAAACCACAGTGAATGAAAAGCAACGTCATAAACGTCCTAGTAAGCCGAGGACTAATTCTAGCAACAGGTCTTTCCTAGTTCCAATTTCAGCGATTCCAGAGCAGGGCTGCAAACCACTACTACTTGCTGAAGAGCTGAAGACTATCCAACTCATGTACAAAACACATGACTAGCATGCTCAAAGGATCTAGAATCATTCACCAGGTAGGTGTGATTAAAGGTGAGATGATCCTGGCCACCATAAAACAGTTCCTGCAAAGGGCCGACCTTAATAATCAGACAGAGAAACAGCTAAGAGTCTACAGAGCCAATTAGCGGAAACTCTGGGGCTTATTGATTCCCGTGGAAATAACGTGGAGCTTCCCCCTCCTGACTTCAGGGGACTGGGTTCCCTTATATCCCCAGCAGAACAGGTCTAAATAGTTAAGTATTCTATAAAGACCGATAAATGTGGGGAGGAGGGGGGTCTGTTTGATATGCTTGAACTGATGGAACAATTGGCGCGTGGTTCTTTAAAAAACATGCTGGTGAGAGTGTTGGATTGAACGGTGTGCACTATAGAGCCATGGTTTTTGACTTTTTGATTCATCAATTGAAGAACCATGATGTATAGAAGCTGTAGCTACCACAAGACGACACAACAGCCTACAATGCTCCTGACATAATTGATTTAATAAAGGAAGCGTTTGGTAACCAAATAGTCCCACGTGTCGGACCCGTGATATAGTATCTAATATCCTGCGAATGAAAGCCACGAGAGATACGTGAAGTTACCAGCCTACCAGCCTTAAACCCTTCAAAATTAACCATTTAGGGGATAAAAATCAGTGCATTATTGCCACAACTGTTGAAAAAAGTTACAATAAATTGGACCTCCAGATTTAACTATGTGCAAGCCAGGCTTGGCGGTCATATGCCAGAAGCCATATTTAAATTATAATGCCAGAAGCTTATATTTCGGATAAAGTAAAAAAAAATCGTCTTTCCTTTATCGTATTTGAAAGTTAAATACCTTTACAAAAACACCCTTAACAAAAATAAAAAAAAATAACTGTTATAATTTTTTTTAATACAATAAATACTCCTAATCATTTTTTCAAATAAGGATTACGGCTTAACATTAGTTGGCATAAAGATAAGAAAAAAATGTTGAAAGATACAACGGTTCCTTCAGATTTATTTTGAGTGTATAACAGTTATTACGAAATTTAATTGCTATCTTAAGTTAGTTTCCAAATTCAAATGCTGGTCAAACAACATTTTTTAAACAAACTAACAATACTTTTAGAAGAAAAAAAATAGAAAATTAAAAACTGTTATACAGCATTTTTTTGATAAAAAAACATTACTTAAAAAAAAATTTAATTTTCATTGGAAAAACTCCAAATTTCAGGAAACAACAGCACAACTTTTTTAAAACATATTATTAATAAATTCAAACTGTTTTATCTACAAACAGAAAGCTGTTATACAAAAAAATAATTTTTACTAGAAACTGATTAGTAAATTACTATCGCTAAATTTTAGGTGCATATATATAATAGTTTATTTAAAATACTTTCCAATATATAATTATTCTAAAATGAATTATTTTGCGAATCGTTTCATATAAATAATTAAGGACAAAGCTGTTATAAACTGTGTTTTCTGTTAAAACCACGATTGTATGCAGAACAATTAAAATATAAAATTTTAAGTATTCTCTGTAGTTTTATACAAGATCTTCTGGTGCTGTCATACAAAAATTTTTCAAAAAAAAACTCATTAAAATACTGTTATACTGTTATACATTTTTATGGAACTTCTAAAAATGTAATAAGGTTTTTTAAATTTGCGTTATATAAGAAGTTTTAGGTATATATTTTTGTATATAAAATAATATTTTATTAAAAATAACATTTTTCTAGGTTAAGTAATTTAAAACAAAAAATTTTAAAAATTAAAAAAATTTAAAATTCTAAATGGTTTATTTTTTTCTACAAAAATAAAGTGTTATAAACCGAAAATATAATTAATACAAAATTTTACATTTAAAATATTTCTTATAAATAAACTGTTATACTTAGAAATGAATGCTGCACAAGGAGTTATAAATAAACATTGATTATATTTTTAAGTTGGGTCTATATTTTCCAAAGAGTTTAAACAACATTTAAAACTTTTCACACATTTTTGTTAGTAAAAGCTGGTGAGAAAATATCAGGATCCTTCATTATTTTAATGATGACTCTTTTATATAAATTTACTAATTCTCTTATAACATTGAAAATATAAAATTTTAATTATTCATTGTATTTTTATACATGATCTACTGCTACTGTTATACCAAAATTTAAAAAAACCCCTTCAAAAACTGTTATACTGTTATAAATTTTTTGGGGACTTTTTTACATTCAAATATGAGCAGCTTAAGCTGCCCTTTTTAAAGTTATCCATCAAAACTGTTATACAACATGTATAACAGTTTTTTTAAATTTTTGTTTTCAATAGCCCACAGTGTGTTTTAAAGGAAAAACTTTGTTATATTTAGTTCCAGTTTTTTTTTGTATTAAGTTTTGTATGCATAAAAACATAAATATTGTTTCAAAAAATCTAGTTTGCCTTTTTCCACTTGTTTTTTTTGGAATAATTTGCATATTTAAAAAAAAAGCATTTGAGGAAAAAGCGAACCTTCCATTAAAGCACTTTTCATAAACATGCAATTAATCTCTTGCACTTGTATATTTTTTTGTTTAACTTTTTAGTTTGTTTAATTTTAATAAACAATTTTTTTTACTATTTAAGGTGTCGCTTAATGGCTTAAGAAACTTGTATTTGTAATGGTCAATTTAAATTTAAACATCAATTTTGTTTAACCGGTTTTTGTTTTGTAAGACTTCTCTCTAACGTGTCGAACTGTCATTTACAAAAAAAAACAAAAATTATTATAAAATAGTTAACCAATTATAATAAATTGTGATAAAATGTTTGTGATAATTTTACGAGTGCTAAAGTGTTTTAGTAGTCTTGCTACATTTTAAAGTGGAAGATAAAATTAAAGTTAAAATATTGTGTGTATTATGGCCCATTTTAATCAAGAGGATAATAAGCAACATCATCAGTAATGAAAATAATTTTTCAATGTGTCGTGTGGCAGTAAATGATATTTTTTTGATGTAATCGGTTATTTAAGTTTTTAAATGCTTTTATAATTTAAAGCTTTTCCTTCTGATATATCAGATATAGAAAGATGACGGAAAAACTATGACTATGATATGACGGAGAATAACAACTGTAAATATGTAATTGCAAAAACTCTCAAAAGCTGATTTAGCATTCAACCCAGAGCGAAGTTTTGTCATCATTTTATGTTTTAAGATTAAAATTTTATTAAAGTTTAATTCAATTGTACTTATTATTTATTTAATGAAATCGATAATTAAATATTCATTTAATTATTGCATTAGAACATTAGATACTTATTTTTCAATTAAATCTATAATTAAGTCAATTAAAAATTTAATTAAATTTCAACCTCAAAACAAATAAAACTAATTTTGGGTGCAAAAACGTTTTTCTGCAAACTCACCCAAGGGTAATATTGCTGCCACTATAGAACATCACCATAAACAGTCTTTAATAGAAACTTGACACGACTTGTCTGTAACGCAACATATGGTTGACTGATGACATATTATTTGTGGTCTGCGACAACAAAGAAGTTCTCAGACTGAACGATTCCCGATATTATACATAGAATCAAAATAAAAAGGATATAAATCAGACACTAGTATTAGCATTTGTAGATATAATAAATGATTACGGTTCCCCTGCTTAGAACGCTTATAACCGATGAGAATATACCTGATGAGTATATGGAAGGCAATAGTATTTTCACTTCCCAATCACTATACACTAGAGAGTACGTGCATACGTATGTGTCATTGTAGTACCGATTTTACTTGGTAAAAATTTACCTTTGGAGGTGAGTTCCAAAAGGCAGAATATGAATGATATGCTCAATCACGATCTCGCAACAATCTCGGAATGGGGCCGTCTGAATAGAGTCAATTTAAATCCCCGTAAAACGCAATGTTGCAAACATAGATCTGTCTTCAGAAATGCTCCTATATCTGCTACTATGGATGATATAGACATTAAGAAAACGCAAGCTCTTGATGCCCTTGACATAAATTAGGTTTCTAAAGAAGTTTTCAAATGTCTCGGTTTTCTAAAACGGTGTAAGAGATTCTCAACTCCATCTGATCTCCGTACTCTTTATACCACCTTAATCCGTCCAAAGATGGAATATAACTCTAACTCTCATGTATTTACCGCTGCCCTAAAGTTTATTTTATAGGTGCTTAATCGCTTACAGGAATGGCCAAGAGGCTTATTGGGGACAGTAGAGTATCCAACTCCATTGATTCTCTGGAGCATCGACGCAATGTGGGATTTATTTCACTGTTTTATCGTTACTACAATGGTAAGTGCTCTAACGAAATTAGGGAACTTGTTCCCATTACTCGCACGTTTTTGCCTTTAACTCGATTTTCGTTGAGAGCACATTCATTTATGATTGATTGGTCAGTGAAGCGCACAGGGAAAATTCGTTTTTTAACAGAACCGTCCGTAGGTGGAATAAACTCCAATCAGAGATCTTTCCTGTTAATTTCAGTGTAGGAAAGTTTAATTTGAATGTTCATAACCGAAATAAATAAGAAAAAAAATTCCTGCATACCTACATCACGTTCTGTATAGCCAAGTAATGGGTGTTTTTATAGAGGTATAGCACTTTAAGTTGCCAATACTATTTTAGCTGGTGGCCATTTAAGAGATTTATGTTTAATTTGGTTTGGCCATTATTTGAATATGACCAGGCCCAAAATAAGACTGGCGTTGATTTCTTTTTAAAAAGTTGGCAAAACTTTTCTAACTAGCAGCCATTTTGTCAGAGGGTTAGTGATTTGTAGTGGAACCACCCTAATGTAAATATCTAATATTCACACGCGCAGTCATTGTGTTTACTTTATTTTGGCATTTCAACATAAATAGACAGACGCCTAAAGATCACTTCTAAATTGTGTGCAAATTAAACCCAAAAGACGACTGCCATTAATGGGTTAATGAATTTTGTTTAGTGATGATGAAGTTTATTTTTTTTAATGGATAAGTAAATAACAAAATTGCCATATTTACAGTGATTATAATTTTCAAATGTATGCTGCGACTTTGTTACTACCAGAAAAGTTTGTTGTTTGTCGGGCTTTATGGACTAGTGGAATCATTGATCCCTGCTTCTTTAAAAGCGATGTCTGTTAGAACGTTACTTTTAACGGTGAACTCTATAGAGACTTTATTTATCAATTAACAAATCATAATGCGCAGAAGATATAACTTCAAGAAGACAGCGCATCAGGTCGCACAGTATATGCCACAATTGATTTATTAAAAGATTTGTAGGGATATGGCAAGTCGGTAATCTACACCAATAAGGCCGAAACGATTGATCGTTTGGAGGAAAACATTCGCCACCTTATTACCGACGTGCCTCTGCAGGCTAGTAGGTAGTGTACTAGCTTGACAGTATGGGGGTTTTGGGTTCGATTCGAAATAAAAATTGACTGTCGGTGGGGCTGCTCAGCGATGAAGGCATAGTCACTGGTCGCTGTGCTGTCTTATATGGCAGTTAATTTTCGACTATCCTTCTACTTTCACCACCTGTTTAATCTCTTCTTTATCCCTTTCCTAAAGAATGTAGCACGGTACTTGACTAAATAGGCATTGTTGCCTAAAGTGCTGCTTCTCTTTAAAAACAAAACAAGACATACGGACACAAATGTTGGAAAAAATTATCGAAAATTGGTTTTCCATAAAAAAACTCCCGTGCCTGTCATCATGACCAGCAGTTATATTTAAGTTATAATGCCAAAAGATTATCTCTTGAATAAAAGAAACTTTATGTCAATTTAAAAAACTCATCCTCATTTATTATTATTATTCCATATTACAGCTATCCTTTACAACAGACAACAAATTTATCATTGTCCGGTACAATATGTGCGTTAGTTTTATGTGGAGAGATAAAGTATACTTCAAAAGGATGGTAGAATGTGTCCTAAAGCATTACCGCTGTCACTTAATCAATTAAAACGGCAACAATGAAGTGAATGAAAGCAAAAATATTACATATTAAGGACAATAAAGCAGCCTGTAATGAACTTAGTCGCATGATGCGGTGGACCAGACTCAGTCCTGCTTTGAAAACTATATACAACTGGCTTCAAAAGTGGTCTAAGGGCTTTAGGTACAATCGATATACTCTGACTTGTATAGTTATCTGAATGGCAGGGCATGACGGAGATCAAAAATCAAGGTAAACTATGTTTATATGTTGTGCTTAGAGTAAGTTGAGATTGCAGAGTTTGTATAGTGTATGTCCAGAATCGCCCTGTGATAAGATTTACACCTGCACCTCGCCGTAAAGCCCTAATCAGATGGTGGATCATTACCACTGTGGATGATATGTAGCGTCATCCTCGTCCTAGAAGGCCTTCGGAAACGTACATCGTCCGGTCACTCCAAGTTGCAACTTCAAAAGCCCGGAGTAGGCCGCAGCCTTGACTCCTTGCTGAAGGCTTACAGACTATTCAACTCCTGCTCCAGAACTTATGAAGCTTAATATAATTATGAACACGACGGCATTCATACTCACTGGACCTGGACCATTCATTGTGTTCATTGTGAATGATCCGACCCACAAACTCAAACGAGGGCCTCGAAACACACAGCCACCACGATACTACCGAATCACGAACCTCAATAATCAGTCAGAGAACAGCTAAATGCCTAAAGAGACAAAAGTCGGAACTCTGGCGCTTAACTGATTCCCGTGGGTTTTCCAGTTGGCTCCTACTAGCCTTGAAAGGGACTGGGCTCTTTTCTACCCCCGCAAGACACAAGTCTAGATGGTTGTGTGATCCATAAAGACTAATAATGTGACTGATTGCGTGATATAATTTACATCTGCGCCTGGCTATGGAGCCTTAATCAGATGGTGGTCAAACCACTTTGCATAAACAGGAACGTCATACTCGTCCTAGGAAGCCGAAGACTAATTCTAGCAAAAGGTTCTTCCTAGTTGCAACTTTAATGAATCCAGAGCAGGGCTGCAAATCATTACTCCTTGCTAAAGAGTTGGAAACTTTCAAATTCCTGTCCAGAACACATGTCTAGCATGCTCACTTGACTGGATCATTCACCTAGGGTGACACTGGCCGCGAAACCACAACCACCAAGATACTCCCATATAGGGGCCAACCTCAATAATCAGCCAGAGAACAGTTAAATGTCTAAAGAGACAAATAACGGAACTCTGGGGCTTACTGATTCCCCTGCTGCCTTCAGGGGACTGGACTCTCTTTTTCCCCCAGTTGCACAGGTCTAGATAGTCAAGTATTCTATAAAGACCGATAAATGTGCCCCCGGGGGGTGGGTGATGCGACTGATGTAAAATTCTATGGCACAAAAACGAATGCTAAAAAATGTGAACTAATGAAAATCGTTGGCATAGATTATGTGCCGGTTTGGAGGCGTCGGACTTAGTGTTAAGCTGTAGGAAAACTGCAGTTAAATTAGGCATTGAAAAAATATCAAAAATATATAGCGATGCACTTCAGACAGAATAGTTGTTTAGTGTGCAGGATGGTTCATTATGGAAACCAGTGGGGAGTACGATTCTACGATTTCGGTTTTTATGAATAAGAAACAACTGAAATTAAAAATTCTTATTTTCGCTAGCAGCACCGAAGAGGTTTTAGTATAAGGGATATGAGTAAAAAGCTTTTTACCACTGGAAAACCCCATCTGATAAAATTGCAAACATTCTGCCATTTTTTTTTTTTTGAAAAGAATAACAAAAATTATATTATAAATTAATCATTAAATAGAAAGAGTGAATGAGTCCTTTTTATAACTTTAAAAACAATATCTCACACAATTTATCATTTTCATTTTCAAGTTGAATTTTAACTTGATAAAAACGGCCCGGAAAATAGACTTATAACAACAAATAAATACAGAACAAAAAACTTGAACAATCTAAAAGAATTTTAATATTAAAAATAAAACACAAATTTGCATACACACTCGTATAAACGAACACGAAATCACACACACACATATGTTAATTTTTTGCCTTTCAAATTGAACAAAAAAAATTTGCTGGCTTTTGTAAATTTTTTATGTTGTTGTCAGCCAAAATGTATGAAAATGATGGCAGAAAAACTAACCTCAGCACGGCAATAAAAATAAACATAAAAATATTTTATAGCAACAACAACAAAATCGAAAAAAAATATAGCGAAAAAAATACAAAAAATAATACTAAAATATAGCGTTTTTTTCAAATCGTCAGGGTGCCAGGAAGCCTACATTCATAGTGTCTATTCTCATATTCCTTCCTCTAGAACATATGCATACACACAAAGCCACACACATACATATATACATGCTGTTATACTAGCAATTATTTTATATACAATATAAAATTTTATAGAAAATTAGCATGTGTGTGTGTGTGTGTGTGTGTGTGATAATGAAAATGTTTGACTGAAAAATTTAAAAATTTAAAAATTTATAATAATAATATTTAACAGAGAAGCAAACTGAACAATGTTATATTGTAGTTATTCGTACTTATATGAACCAGTCTATTTATACGAGTATATGCTTAGGTGGGTGTTAATAAATATTATTTTTTATTTAATGTGGAAAGGAGTGTGTTTGAAGAGAATTCTTTCCGCACGTGCAACAGGGATGACAAATGAAATTTCAAAATTGAACAAACTGACTTCTTGAACTGTAATTTTTTAAAGGTTCGGTATCAAAACCGCAAAAAAAGAAATAGTGGTTGTCTGTCACAGTGCGTATATCTCGGAAAGCTTAATACACGAACTCTTCAAATTTTTAAAGAACACGTAATACTGTAGTCACTATAACAACCAAAATAAAGAATTAAACAGCATTTCGAAACTGTGATAGATGTTGGCATAAACTAAACCACAGGATGTCCGCCGGGAAGGTATACGACTTTGTTTGTTTATAATTTTTGATTAAAGTAAAGAGAATGTGTGTTTTATGGATAAATGTTTTAGTTAATGTCGACAATTATGGATGGAATACAATAGCAGATAAATCTCCGCCTCTGTTAGGCTCACAAATGCGAGGCCTTTTGAGCGCATTTTTCATTATTTCATTAATTTCATCACGCATATTTTTTTGGAGTTGCTCAAGCGTTTCTGGTTTGTTTACATAAATCCTCCTTTTCAGATATTCCCACAAAAAGAACTCCGGAGCAGTCAAACCAGGTGACCATGGATGACAATTAACATTACCATTCCTTGAAATAACAGGTTAAGGGAAGAGATCTCGCAGTAGTTAAATTGTAGTCCTGGCTGTATGCGATGTGGCACAGTTTTGTTGATACCACATGTTAAGCAAGACCAAAGCATGCATGCAATTGTTGCTTAAACAAATTTTCAATCATATCACGATATCGCTTCCCGTTACCGTTACACCGTTTTCATTTTCAAAGAAATAAGATCCAATGATTCCTCCTGACCAAATTGCATACCAGACTGTCCACTTTCAATGGATGCAAAGGTTTTTTTTTTTTTTTTTGTAAAGAGAAGTAGCACTTCAGGCAACAATGCCTATTTAGTCAAGTACAATGCTACATTCTTTAGGAAAGCGATAGAGAAGAGATGAAACAGGTTGTGAAAGCAGAAGTATAGTTACGGAAATTAACTGTCGTATAAGACAGCATAGCGACCAGTGTCCATGCCCCACCGATAGTCAATTTTTATTTTTGTTGTGAAAAAAAAAAACACAAGGTCTTCGTTGGGAATCGAACCCACAACCCCCAGGCTGACAAGCTAGTACACTACCTACTAGCCTGCAGGGGCACCTGTTAAATAATTTGAGGGTTTCCCATTCCCCAGAATCGACTATTCTCTTTATTCACATATGAATTTAAATTAAAATGTGACGAGGCACTCTTTAAGATTTTTTTATATAATTAGCGGTGGGGTTGTTATGGTCGTGCTATAACATCTTATTGGCATATGTATGGTGGCATAAATAGTCTTGTGGGTGAAACTACTGTATCAACCCTATCTTATATGGAAACAAATTCTAATCCTTGTTAAAAATTGTGGTCAAAGTTACTTTTTAAAGACTAAGCTCCTCAACTGAGATTATTGGATTGTGTTGAACACTTTCTTGAGCAGCAATAATGTTTTCAGCCGATCTTGTAGCACATTGTGGTGCATGTTTAAATAGTGCGTTTTTTTGGCACATTGTTGCTCCCAAAAATTTCACATAACTTTCTCATCGTGACAGTAATCGAGAATTAATTTTAATAAAATTTTTTAACGATTAAACCACGTGGGTTTATCGAAGATTTTTTTCATAATAAATTTGCCACTTGCCTTCTACGCGACTGCCAAATATGAACTGTTTGCCAAAATAGCGACAAAACAAAGTAGTATACCTTCCCGGCGAACACCCTGTATATCTGCTATAGTAATTAGTGACAAAATTAATTTAAAGGAGTCCCTCGCTGTTTCTTTAACTGTAATAGGCAGTCAATTTAAATCTTAGAAGCTTTATAGCCGCTATAAAGGTTCAAAACAAGTAAAGAGAAATTAAAATAAACTAAAATATGAGGGTTGTTCCTACGGTAAGGTGATTTTAGCATACTATGCAGAAATTTCGAATTGACACAAAATATATATTTACAAACAAGCCCGCGATAAAAATATGTAAGAACAACGTCTCGAAAAAAATTAAGGGTGCTACCATACAGAAGGTGATTTTGACACATATGGTAATATATTGTGGGTTGATGCTTGAAATTGTCAAATCCTGCTGTGTTTACAATAACAGCAAGGAAAAAGAGAAAAAATTTAAGGGGGTCTCCATTAAGACGTAATATTCCCATAAATGAGGTTATCTTGTAAACGAATACAAAAAATAACATTAAAGTTTATTTCCATGGTATGACTCGTCACTTCATATATTTTATTCTAGTTGGATTCTTGTTGCGCAATTTTTTTCAGATCTTAAATTAAATCTCTTTTCTATACTGGTCTACAATAAAGCCATAAAAAGCCAAATAACTATTTTGAATGCTATACACAAAACTACAACTACAGCTTCGGCTTTGTAGCACGTGGCGCCGTTCTGTTGAAATCAAATGTTGCCAATATCCTCCTTTTCAATTTTTGTGAACAAAAATTTGTTCAACATGGCCCGATAACGATAGCCATTGACTGCAACGGCCACTTCTGAAAAATGGCCTAATTATGCCTCTGGACCCAAATCTGCACCAAACAGTAACTCGTTTTGGGTGCGTCGGCTTTTCAATGTATGCGTGCGGGTATTCTGTGCCCCAAATGCGACAATTTTTCTTGTTTACATACCCACCCATGCAAAATCGGCATCTTCTGTAAGTCGATCGCAGGCCCACTTAGCGAAGCGTTGTTCAAGCGTATACATAACCATATTTGTTCAGCGGAAGGATAAAACTAATTATCTGTCAAATCAAACATGAGCTAAGTGTTACCATTCACGCTACCCCCGAGGGCACATATATATGGTCTTTGGAGATAGCAACAACTTAGAACTGTGCAACTGGGGGAAAAAGGGAGCCCAGTCCCCTGAAGTCAGCAGGGGTACAACTGGAAACTCCACTTTATTTCCACGGCAATCAGTAAGCTCGTAGAGTTCCGTTATTAGTCTCTTTAGACATTTAACTGTTCTCTGACTGATTATTGAGGTTGGCCCCTATATGGGAGTATCGTGGTGGTTGTGGTTTCGCAGCCTCATATCAGATCTGTTGTTTGATATGGTGGCCAGGATCATTTTGCCGTTAATGAAACGCTAGGTGAATGATCCAGTCCACTGAGCATGCTAATCATGTGCTCTGAACAGGAGTTGGAAAGTCTCCAACTCTTCAGCAAGGAGTAATGATTTGCAGCCCTGCTCTGGAATCATCGAAGTTGCAACTAGAGAGGTCTGTTGCATAGAATATCTGATTAAGGCTTCATGGCCAGGCGCGAATGCAAATTTAACCACACGTTGTTACCATTCACGAAATAAGTACTAGTTGAAAAAAGAAAACGTTAGATTGCGGACCCGTTATTAATAATAATCATAACTCCCCCAGAGTACCGTTTTCTAACGAGATTAAGTTAGGAAACATCTCCCCAGGTTTTTAAATTTGAATTTTCCAACCTTCTAGTTTTTGAAGTCATTTTCTCATCTAGCTAATGTTGGTTGGTCTTACTCAGAGCACCACATGGCTATGTAGCTTTTGTTTCTTACCACCATGAACTAGGATAGATAGATTTTTAAAAATATGGCTTCTCTCTATCTGAATTATTAAGGAATATCCCCGTTAACAAATCCGCTTGCAGTTGCCACATTTTTAATCATACCCATCCATCCCTGTGCAAATGCACAGATGCTTTAAAATTGCATCCCCTTTCTTTTTATTGGCCCCCTTTCCCCATTGTTGATCTCAATGCCCACAGAACACAAAAATTAAAAAAAAATAGAGATGTGATGCTTCGTATCAGCCATATTTGAAGTCTAGTTTTTGAAATACTGTTGGTTGAACAAATGCTACTATTCCGTAAAAAATGTGCTTTAAGAAATATTTTAGAAAACTGCAATTGATGAGATAAATGTTTGCTGGGTTACACGGCGTGCGTGTAGTATGATGGTGAGTTTGTAGATGCCTAGGAATACATAAGTGTGTGTTTCAATTTCATTGTTTTCTACTTAAACAACAAGAATGATGACATTGGAATATAATAGTCCTAAACCTTTAGAGGGGATTTTATTTTTATTTTTATTTCTTTTCTTTTTGTTTTGTTTTCATGATTTTGTAGGTTCTTTTTTTGTCAGCTTTGTTTAACCAGTGATTTATGCGTATAACTGAATCCTTGTTTCCTAAATTTTTTTTTACCATTTACATTCAAACAATAAAAGGACATGTGTGTTTATATGCTTATGTGAGTGAGAGTTTTTTTCGCGGATGAGAAAGAGAATAGTGATTTGGATATATTTATTTTCGGTTTTTATGTTGCATGTTAAACAAGCTATTTTGTTATAAATTATGGTTGATTTTAGTACAGATTCATAGTGTTTTATATTTAAAAAAATAATAAAAATAAAATCTATAAAAACGGCACATGATTTACGTGTGAGTTTTATTGTAATATTTTTGTGTGTTGTTTTCTGTGTATAAATCTAATGAAAATGTGTAAATTGATTTTTTATACTCACTCGTTGACTTTAGATGTGGAGCAAAATTAATGTCATAGTTTTTATTTAAGGCAGATACCTGAAATTATAGAAAAATTAATATTTTATTCCAATAGTTTTAAAAGATTTTTGAGAAAATTTTAAAATTTTCAACTCAAGCCTGAGTTCGTTTTAAAAGTAAAATTATTTATTTTCAAAAGAGCGAGTTCTAATATATAAAGTGATAAATAGTTTCTAACCGGCTACAACCTTGAGAGGCCTTCAAATAACAGCCATTTCTTTATATTATCAAACACCTAAAAAAATAAGTTAACGAATTTTTCTACTTCCATTTTTTAATTTTAAAACTAAAAAAAATTGTTAACTTTCATTCAAAAATTATGTTTAAAAATTTTATATAGTGTTACATTTACAACCTTTAAAAAAATTTTGTTGTGAATTCTTTTTTGCAAAACAAATAACAACAGATTTTAGAGTTTTTCAATTAATAACAAGTGTATTTACTTTAACTACACACAAAGTTGTCAATAAAGAACAATTTACTTAAGATGCACGTCTTTACTTCACAAGGTTTATTTTTTAACTAACTAATTATCCACTCAAACGCTGCCTTTTATATTTGTCCCCTAGAGGTCTAGAAAAATTAAGAATCTTCTACTCAACTAGAATCTAGTAGAGCGAAACAAAAACACTGGAGATGGCATATAGCCGAAACCGATATGTGCACAAACCCAATTTAACGTGGGTTAACGTAAAATCATACCCAAGTAAATCTTCTACTCCATTTGTATTACATTTTGTTGTTGTTATGTTATTCATTCAATGTATGGGCGCCTGTATGTCTGTGTGTATTTTTATTTTTATGCTGATAAAGTTTCTTCCTGGAATTTCTTTTAAGATAGTTGTTGTTGTCTTATGTACATAAGTTTTCTTAGAAAACTATGCAGTTAAAAAACAGCATATCTAATTGTTGTTGTTTTGCATGTATAAAATTTCTACGCAGTTTGTAAATAGAAAGTTAGTAAACAGCATATCTAATTGTTGCTCTTTTGTGTGTATAAAATTTCTAGGCAGTTTGTAACTAGAAAGTTGTTGTTGTCTTGTGTGCATAGGTTTTCTTAGCAAACTACGTAGTTAGTAAATAGCATACCTAGTTGTGAAGTTTAATTAATTTCTTTCAAAACTTAACAAGACACATCTGTAACAATATTAACATTTAAAAAGTCTAAAATTTTATAACCTTTCTATCATCATAACACAAAAATAAAACCTAAAATTTAATTAAATAAAATGCCGACTGTGGACTAAACAAAAATAAAAATGAAAAACATTCTCTCATTTTTATTAAACGAACTGAGAGAAAGCCAAAAAAAGGATACAAACAATAAACTGACTGTTAAAACGATAAAGATAATTAAACTGAAAATAACCAAAAATTTACTGAAGTGTAAAGTTGATTATGATTTAGTACAGCAAAATAAGGTGGCCATATAACGGCTTTAAAGAACAACTGACTCAAACTTTGTAGAGTTAAAAAAAAATCCTTTTATATATATGAGCAAAATTACACCATTTTTAAAACGCAACATTTTCCATAGATGTAGAAAAATAGTAGAAAAACCTACGAATGTATGCACAGATATGAAAGAAAATACTACTATTTTCATCTCTATTTCAAATTCTATTCCTATTAGGTAAACTTTATTGCAATCATTTGTTAAAAGTCACCTTTCCTACGATAGTTAAAATATGCACAAAACTATACGAACCAAATACTATTACAAAAAACGTTTATAGAAAAAGGTACTAAAAATACTACTTTTTCTAATTTGACATTTGCGATCACTTATCGTTGCAAATTGACCATAAGATATGTTTAAGCACAAATAAAAATTTTGTGCCTTAATTTCGTAAAAAAAATAAACAAGAAAAAGAGAGTAGTAAAAAAATACTATTTTTTCAATCAACTTAAGTGTCTTAAATTTTACAAAATTATGTATTTATTTTGTTAAACACGAAGGAAAAAGATATTAAGGTTTTAGCTTCGTTTAAAAAAAAAATTTGATCATTAAATTATAATACCATTTTTTAATTTTATCATAAAAATCCCTAAATGGTTGCTCAATAGTTTATAAAAAATAGTAGTATACAAACTAAAAGAATACGAATGCTTTAAACTACATAAAATAAAATATTTAAATAAATCCGCCTTGAAATAGTATTAAATTAAATGTTATTAGAAAAAGAAAAAAGGTAGTATATTTAGTACTTTTTTATAAATTTGAAATCAAATTGTAATGACATTTTTAAAGCTTTTAAGAAATAATATAGTGCTTTAATGTAGCACTGTGATTTAAAATCTTTTAAATCTTTTAAATATTTAAATTTGTGGTACTAAATTGTTTTGATTTATATCGCCGGTGAATGAGCTAAGTTTTTTAATTCCTCCTCTTAAGGTAATTTTATTATGGAGTACGTAATAGAAGCTGACTTGATAATGATGTATTCACATCGAAAAAGCTCGCCATTTGCGAACAAACAGCCGGAAAAGAAATTAAGAGGAGGAATTTAAAACATTTAAATTGGTACTAAAATCTAATACCTTCTAAATACACCATTTACAACTTTACAAACAAAAAACAAAAGATAAAAGATATGATTATATCTACTACTACTATATCTATAGTTTGCCAAAATTTCTTTAAAGCTATAGAAAATATTACATATTCTAACTTTGCAAAAAGTACCTCAAAGTACTATTACAAAAGACTTTAAATTGTACTTTAAGGAAATTTTATTTCCATATTTATTGTAAAAGTATTTCCCACATATTTTTTTTGAACTCGAATAATAAAACTCTAATTTCTAATATTATTTATCGATTTTAGTACTTTTTGTATTTTTTAATACTTAAAAAAAAAAAAATAGTTATTTAATTCTATCAATATCTTTAAAATCTTATAATGAAAATTTTAGAAAAATAAAACTATTGCATTTTTTGGTATCTAAATTTTAGTACTTTTTATTTCTACTTTTTGGAAAATTCGGTATAAAAAACATTATATTAAACATTTCACCGCTTTGTAAAATAGAAGAAAATTTGTGCTTTTATCTAAAAATACAAATCGTGCCTTTTTTTCTACTAAATAAAAATAATTAAAATTATTATAAATTATTATTTTTTTTTAATTTTATAAAAAGCAGTTAGAAAGTACTTAAAAATATAATAGCTTTGCAAAAAGTACCTCATAGTATTATTATCAAAGATTATGAAATATACTTTTCATATTCCATGCAATAGTATTTACAATAAAACTTAAACAAAATTTGAATTTCTAATTCTACATTTTTAGAGTTTAGTACTTTTAGCGTATTTAATACTTTTTAAAAAAAGTATTTAATTGCACATGATAAATCAATATCTTTAAAATCTTTTAAGAAAAATCTTATAAAATTAAAACTATTGCATTTTTTAAAATATAAATTTTAGTACCTTTTTTTACTACTTTTTACAAAATTCTGTATAAACAAAATATTATATTAAATACTTCAAATCTTTTTGAAATACAAATAAATTTTACTTTTATGTAAAAAAATCGTAGCTTTTTACTACTAATTAAAACAAATTAAAAAAATGTCTTTATTTTTGGATTTTTATAAAAAGTACCTTATAAAAGTTTATAAAATGTACTTTCAGGAAACTATGTTTTCGCATTCATTGCAATAGTATTTCTAAGAAATTTCTTTTAAATTTGAAATCAAAATTTTAATTTCTAAATCTAAAAGTACTAAAATCAAAAAGTACTTTTAGTATTTGTACTACTTTTTAAAAAAGTAATTACTTAATTGTACATGATTAACTTAATACCTTGAAATTTTTATAATAAAAAATTTATAAAATTTAAACTCGTACTTTTAGTACTTTTTTTGCTACTTTTTGAAAAATTCGGCATTAAAAAATGGTTAAAATAATACAGTTCGCAGCTTTTTAATTATAAATAAATTTATTTTTTTATCACAAAAAAAATCGTACTTTTTTTTAATAATTAAATATAATAAAAAACAGTTATTTTTGTAATTTTATAGAAGGCAGCGAAAAGGTGTTAAAAAAGTACTAAGAATTAAAAGTAAAAAAGTTTGTTACTTAAACAAAGATCCTAAAATTTATCATTTAGAATTTTTCGTATTTTAAATAACTATAAAATTTTAAATGCAATACAAATTTAGTAAGGCATCAGTTCTCCTTTAGTAGGTTTTTGGTATCATTTAAAATATGCTGAAAAAGTACTTTTTCTTTTCTTAATTTAAAATAGAAGAAAATTGTTAATTTCAATAAATTTATGCAGGTATTAGTTGTCTTTTTAATGGGTTTTTTAGTATCCTTTAAAATATGCTTAAAAAGTACCTTTTCTTTTACTAATTTAAAATAGAGGGAAATTTATAAAATTAAATTTTAAAATTTTTTAAAATTTCCTAAAATGTAAATTGTAAAACTATTTAGAATTTCTTGTAGCTTGAATTACTAAAAATATATTTAAATGCAACATAAATTTATTAAGGCGTTGGTTCTGTTTTTAGTACTTTTTTACTATCTTTTAAAATATGTTGGAAAAGTACTTTTTCTTTTACTAAGTTATAATTTCAATAAATTTATTAAGGTGTTAGTTGTCCTTTTAATGGGTTTTTTAGTATCATTTAAAATATGCTTAAAAAGTACCTTTTCTTTTACTAATTTTAAATAGAGGGAAATTTATAAAAACAAATTTTGAAATTTTCTAAAATTTTCTAAAATTAAAATTTTAAAACTATTTAGAATTTCTCATAGTTTGATTACTAGAAATATATTTAAATGCAATACAAATTTAGTACCTTTTTACTATCATTTGAAATATTCTAAAAAAGTACTTTTTGTCCACTAATATAAAATAGGAGGAATTTTGTGATCTTTATAAATTTATGAAAGTGTTAGTTCTCGTTTTTAGAATCATTAAAATTATGTTTAAAAAAGGTACTTTTTTTCTAATAATTTCAAATAGCAGGAAATTTATAATCTCAGTAAATTTTGAACCTTTTCAACAACAAAAAAAGAATTTTAGTTACTTTTTTTTGTAAAGTGGACTAATAAAAATGTTTTTGCTGTTCTAATTTTGTAGAATCCCTAATAGTCCGCTGTTTAAAACTTTTTTTTAGATATTTCGAACATGTCCTGTATATTGCCAATGGACAAAACATAAAAGTGCCTTGACTAAGCACAAACAGACAATGCCATTATTTCCTATGCACTTGCAGCTGTAAAATATACACACCTTCCAAAAAAAAAAAGAAAACCATGGAGATGTGTCAGACCAAAAAGATACCAATTAAAAAAAGTAGCAAAAAAAAGGACTAAAACTAGCACAAGTTGAACTACAAACAAAAAAAAAGGAACACATTAAAAGCATAGACACAATGGTTGGTGGACAAAATACAAGAAGCGAGCAGCACATACACCGAGAAATAGCACAGGGACATTAAAAAATGATAAAGTAAACGAGTGCTGGCAGACATAAAGCAAATTGCAAATAAAGGAAGTTTGTGCTGAACAAACTAAAGAGGACCTGAGAAAAAACTAACAGCTCAGAAAATAAAAACAAAAACAAGGAAAAAACGTATGGAAAATCGCACAGCAGCGTAAAATTAGAGGATGTCTATAAAACTGTGGAACACATATACGCACTCACACCCACACCCACACCTACACCCACCCTTATACTGATACAAAAACACTTGCATATAAAGCCATAGTGCAGCAATATTAAATTGATCATGGCTTGATGCTTGATGACAATAAATCTAAAATATTTATTTTTTTTCTTGTTGCTTTTGTTGTGCGGCGAGAGAAATTAATAAAAAGTTTCATTGGAAAATTAAAAAAAAAGAAAAATCTGCAAAGTATTTTATAAAAGTGTGAAATTTAGTTGACGGAAATTCTAAAGGATAAAATGAAAAAAGGATAAAATTAAAACAAAACCCTGGTCAAATATTGAATAGCTAAATGAATTGAATATTTAATGAGATTTGCAGCTTTTGCTTTTGCTAAAACGTTCTATTGGAATTTAGTGAAGTGTTAGAAAATAAAATTAAAATAATAAAAAAAATGGTTTAATTAAAAATGTTGTACTAATTCAACACTTTCAAAACTTTTTAGGGCCACACTGAGGCAACTAAAGAAAAAGAAGAAAAGTACTAAACTCGTTTAACAGGATATTGTAAAATATTTAAACTTTAATTTTAAGTTAAACTGAGATTTAGGAAAGAGCATCGCCTCTATTGACTAAACAAGGCAGATACTGCATTCTTTACATAAAGATAAGAAGGAGCTACTGAGCAACAAAACGGGATATAAAGGGTATTTTTATAGAGGTATAGAATAAAATAATATATATAATAAAATTACTTTATTTGAAAGAGAATCTTCTGTCGTTATTATTTAAATATGACTTCTGCCATATGATGGCCACGGCTCGCTCGGATGCAATCTAATATGGCCGTCTAATTTTCGATGATTTTTTCCTCGAGAAGGCTCCAAACTCTCGAGAAGGCATGCCCACAACTCGGCCACCTGATCTTTGTGTAATAAAGTACATCTGAAAATTCTGCATCAACTTCCGATAAAAACTCTTGAAATAGTCGATGTAACAAACCACGGGCTCGAATGGTATTAATTAATTTTAAAATAATATTAAGTTCGTGGTTAATATCCAAGGCAGGACAACCTTGCAAAGAACATCTTGGTGGATTATGCAATGTAAAAAAATTGTTTCGCTTTCAGGATTCTGACTTTTATAAACTCCTACAAAACCCGTATTTTTTCCCACCATGTTAGGTGCTCCATAAGTTGTTAAATTAATTAATTTGGAAATTGGGTCATTAAGAGATTCCATCCCCTCTCTAAATTCATCATAAATTATTTTTCCTGTCGTCTTTTCTTTCAAAGATCTCAAACAAGCAAGTTCTTCGGTTATTACAAAGTTTTTATCGACTCCTCTGATCACTCCTGTCAACACTCTCGTCTATAGTGACTAAAAAATACTTAAACTTTTTAAGACGTCCATCGTTAAATTGGTCCATTGGTTAAATTAGAAGAATTTGCTTCAATTCTTTTTGTGACCGTTCTACGTGACAGACCTATAGATTCGAAATCTTTTACCTTTTCTGGGCATAATACTTTTCCAATGCTAATTAACACATCCTTAATAAATTCTCCTTCAGAAAACAGTTTGTTACTTTTTGCTATTTTATAGGCAACAATGTGACCAGCTAACGTGGAGGATCGCTGGACACTTCTTTGTTGACGCGATATTTTTTTTTCAATTCCTCTGAATGAACTTTCTTGTCTTCATCTGTCATTTTATAGTACTTCGACCCAAGATGTTGTGAATTAAATTGCGTAGCGAGATTATAATATTTTAGTACAGCTACCGGTTCTTGGCAGATAAGACAAATGGGTTTTTGGTTATATTCCATAAAGAAGTACTTCCTTGTCCACTCTTCTTGAATTACTCGACATTCCGAATCAATTTTTCTCCCGCCCATCACTGCTCAAGATTAATAAAAAAAGGAGTTAGCGAAGAAAAAAGGATATAAGACATCGAAGTGTAATCAATTAGTGTCATTAGGTGAGTATTTAAGAAATATTTGGATTAACACCACAATAAATCACATGGCAGATTAAAACCATTCTATTTATTATTCTTATCGACGATGTTTAAGCTTCAGCTCGAAGCGCATATCTAAGATAAGGAAACTCTTCAATTTGCATATTGCTGTAGTGCTCAACAGAAATGAACGACATGAATTAGATTTTCTTTTGTGTTTGAATATAACAAATTTGACTAAGAGGTGTGTTAAGCCTAGAGTTACCAGATGGCTGCAATTATAGGAATTTACAATGGCGGTTAAAAACAATTAAAATGGTTTTTTCAAAGACTTTTAAAAGCCTCTTCTAAAAACTTTGGGAGAAGTTTATTTCACATCAGTTCGTTTTGCTAAAAAACAAATTTTTCCTTTAATGGGTAATGCAATTCACCGCAGTTGGATGGGCTCCCAAAGAAAAGTGTGTTAAGCTCATAAACGTGCGAGTTAGGGGAACAAGTTCCCTAATTTTTATTAGCACCTAGATACCATTGTAGTAACGATAAAACCGAGAAATTTAACCTACGATGCTTTACAGTTGAATACTCTACCGTCATGGCTCCATTTGGATATTGCTGCAAGATCGTGAGATAGGTCAAACTTTTGAAGTCCACCTTCAAAATATTCCGTCTATTACCGAACGAATTCGAATGACAAATGGTTCTATCAGCAGCGAAAGAGTACATAGAGTTAATAGTTTGACGAAGAAGCTCATTTATAGAAGTAAGAAATAGGGTTGGAGAAAGTACGGGCCATTGCGGTACTCTTAAATTAATCTTGAAGTCTTTATACTTTGGTATAGAGCGATTCCGGAAAAAACTCCTTATAAATCAGGAAAAATTATTACCGACACCAAGAAGCAACAAGTTTCGATAGAAGTGCATCATGCTACACTGTATCAAAGAACTTGGAAATATCTAGAGTCACCACCTTACTTTTTCCGAATTGATGTAGAGAGTTGCAACATTGTTTCAAGCAAGTTACTTTAAAGAGCCCCTTACGAAAACTATACTGTCGGTGGCTAAGCAGACTCTTGGACTCTTGGTACCTCACAATAGTGGAAAGTAATTATACTTTCCATCATTCTAGAAAGTATAGAGAAAATTGTAAATTGCTTGGTAGTCTTCACTGTTGAAGCGAATATTTCGGAAACTCACCGGCATGATACAACGTGCTAAAAAGGGCTGCTAGCGGTTACATCGCTCAGGCGGCATAGTAACGGACACTCTATCGATTTTAGATAATGGTTGACTGCTTTTCGGTAATATAGTATGGATGTTTTCTGTAAGTATAATTTTTTAAAAATTATTGAATAATTTTTGACGAAGAAAACTTAAATCTGGCAACGATAGGTTAATTATATAAACGAACTTACAATTGGTGTTTAACGACTAGTGGTGGTTTTTTGAAAATTGTTAAAAACATAGAAAGCGTAAAAAGGCGTAGCAGCCAAAAAAAAAAATACACCAAAATGAATAAAAAAAAATCGCTTAAACTAGAAAAACAGTTAAATATGCAAAGTAAAAATTGTATTTTTTCTGGCAATTTTATTTCTTCTGTTGTTACATTTAGACAGAGCAGCAGCAAAACTCTTACCAAGTAATTAATCAATTCCTTTCTTAATTAATTTTACTTTAGCACTACCTAAACGCGAACACTGACTCACCAGTATTAATAACACTGCGGCTTGATAATGATGTTTTCACATCGAAAGCGCTTGCCTTTAACTTTAAGAGAATAATAGCCAGATAAGATGGGAAATGACAATCGTATTTGACTTTAATGGCCAAAGTGTTTCTTATAAAGATGAGCGGAAAATGGTGAAAATAAAGAAATTAAGTTGCTTGAGGTATGTCAGCGAAGTTTGGCTTAAATTTGCAGGTATTATCGTTACTCCACATCATTCGAATGGGAAATACGGCATCGCTGATTCGGTAAGCTCAAATGCTTAATGCTTTAGCATCATTTGAGCAATAATTCGGGCTGTTTGTTGTTTAAAAGCATAGACCTACTTCGAAAAGAAATTTTAAAAGAAAAAATCGAATGCCATCATCTGTAACGATGTGGGGTCCGGTTAGCGTTATTTCTTTACCAAAATTTAGCCCGAACAACTTGGTGTTGAACAAATGATGAAGATTAATATTTAGAGGTAGAACTTGCATGTGATGAAGGTTGTAATTTTATTTATTTTATTTGTTTTAACAAAAGTAGAATAACTAGAGTGTGATTTGTTTCACATCCGCACCTGGCTATGTAGCCTTAATCAGATGGTGGACAAACCACTATTGTATAATTTGGAACGTCATACATGCGTCCTAGATAGCCGAAGGCATAATTCTAAGCAACAGAACCACCTAGTTGCAACTTTAATGATTCCAGGACAGGGCTGCAAACCATCACACCTTGCTAAAGAGTTGGAGACTTTCTAACTCCTGTGCAGAACACATGTCAAGCATGCTCACTGGACTGGATCATTTGCGTGTCATTATCAGTGAAATGATCCTGGCCACCATAATTTTCATAAATCCCTTATGGGGCCGCAAAACCACAACCACCGCGATACTCCCATATAGGGGCCAACCTCAATGATCAGTCAGAGAACTATTTAATGTCTAAAGAGACAAATAATGAACTCTGCGGGTTCACTGATCCCCGTGGAAATAAAGTGGAGCTTCCAGTTGTCTCCCTGTCTGACTTCAGGGGACTGGGCTTCCTTTTCCCCCAGTTGCACAAATCTAGATAGCTGTTACGTACTATAAAGACCATAAATGTGCCCCCAGGGGCGAGTAGAATAACTAGAATAATCTCTTAATTAATCTCAGAAATTGTAGTTTCCATTTTCATTTAAATTACACTTGATTGGAAAAAAATGGCGTTTTTTTCATACGCTGCTTAAGCAGTGGACAGTTTCTCCTATCTTTTCAGCCTGTCAAGGGGTTTCATTTAAACTCATTTTTTTATTATTTTATAAATTTATTCATTTCGATAGTTTTTTCTTTTGTTGTTTAAGTTTATGATAATTTGTTAAAAACTTAGTTGTTCGCTTTTTGTTTTTAATAAATTTTTAATTTATTTGAATTTAAATGAAACATGACAAATTTAATAATGCGAAACAACATTTGTTTATTAAAGATGTTAATGAGCAAGATATGATGATCATAATGAGGTTTTTAAAAGAGAGATTTTTTCATTATAAAAACTTTAGCAATAGAATAAAACTTTTAAGTTTTAATGCGCTAGACACGTTTTGTGTTAAAAATTAATAAATAAGAGGAGAAAAAAAATATTTTTTTAAAAACTTCAGGCGCCATAAACAAATCATAGAAACAATAAAAAATCTTAATAAAAAACTAAGCAAAAATAAAATAAAATAAGACAAACTTCTGCGAAAGAAACAAAAGTGACGGAGATTATGTGACAGTAATAAAAAGCAAAAAAAAAGTTTTGAATTTCATTTTAATAATTGGATGATTTATTAATGTACAACAACAAATTATAGGGATTTGTTTAAATATATTTATAATTTTTTTTTTTATATTTAAAGAAATAAATCATAACAAAATTAGTAATGTTTTTTGATTTACAAGGAAAAGTTTGATGTTTTTTGAACAATTAAAAAAAACAAAAACAAAAATTTTAAAATGAATTCCAAAACTGATTATTGAATTTATCAAGCGTTAATTTAACAAGTTTTGTTTATAAATTCCATTTAGTTTTAACAACTAAAAATGTCATGCTCTCAAATGGATTCAATTTAATATTCAATTCATGTGAAAGTGTGAATGAGTTGCTCTTAGGTGCATGCCAGAGCTGGCATTAAATGGCTTAAAGGTGTTAATAAGAAAATATAATGACTCAATCTATTTTAACTGCTAAACACCTCTTTCTTTGTCTCTCGCATTTTCTCTACTACTCCCTCCTCTGCCATAAAACAAAAGAGTCAAAATAATAAGAAAATATATAGACTTGCAAGAAACATTTTATATAACAATTTATAGAGGGTGTTAATTTGTTAATTTTACGCCTCAGCTAAACTAAATTAAAAAAAATTGAAAAGAAAATTATAAAAAAGAAAACACAACAACAACAAAAAAAATAAGAAATAATAAAATCAAGGCAATGTAGCAAGACTTAAGAATACACAGTGATGGCTATAAAAAACTCACACACACATAAACACTTTAAATATTAAGAGTTTTATTCCCTCATTAAAGTTGTCAGGCTCTTTAATTAAAACATTAAAATATTTTAATGAAATTGTCTGAAAGTTATAAAATTGCTTTTTATTCGATTTTATTAGCGCTGTATAATTCACTTATAATTTATGAAGTCCATCTTTAACTAACATAAGTTAAACAAACAATATTATTTATTGGCCTTATAAAAGAAATTATTAATTGGTTTCAAAAACACAACAAAAATAAAAATAAATAAAATAAGGAAAATGCAATAAAAATTTTAATTGGTAGAAAGCCTTAACATACTTTTTTAAAAAGTACAAATTTTCAATATGCCACTATACAGCAATACTTAACACAGGCTGTCTACCGGGAAGGTACTCTACTTTGTTTATAATTTTTGATTAAATGAAAGAGAATGGATCTTATATCAGATAAATGTTATATTTAACGTCGGGAATTATGTATGGAACAAAATATCAGATAACTGTACGTCTCTGTTAGCTTCACAAATGCGAGCCTTTTAGAGTACATTTTTCATTAGATTCTCACACATTTCACGAGGTATTTCATTAATTTTTATCAAGAATATTCTTTTTTGGATTTGCTCAAGCGTTTCTGGTTTGTTTGCTCGCTTTTCAAATATCCCCACAAAAAGTAGTCCAGAGCAGTCAAATCAGGCGACCGTGGAGGACAGAGTGTGATTTGTTTTACATCCGCACCTGGCTGTGTAACCTTAATCAGATGGTGGACAAACCACTATTGTATAATTTGGAACGTCATACAGGCGTCCTAGGAAGCCGAAGACATAATTCTAAGCAGCAGAACCACCTAGTTGCAACTTTAATGATTCCAGGACAGGGCTGCAAACCATCACACCTTGCTAAAGAGTTGGAGACTTTCCTACTCCTGTCCAGAACACATGTCTAGCATGCTCACTGGACTGGATCATTCACTTAGGGTGTTATTAACAGCGAGATGATCCTGGCCACCATAATTTTCATAATTCCCTTATGGGGCCGCAAAACCACAACCACCACGATACTCCCATATAGGGGCCAACCTCAATGATCAGCCAGAGAACTATTATAAGTCTAAAGAGACAAATAATGAACTCCGCGAGCCACTGATCCCTGTGGAAATAAAGTAGAGCTTCCAGCTTACTCTCTGCCTGTCTTCAGGGGACTGGGCTCTCTTTTTCCCCCAGTTGCACAGATCTAGATAGCTGTTACGTACTATAAAGACCATAAATGTGCCCCCGGGGGGGGGGGGGAGGCGGCAACCACCACAAGGCGAATTTTGCGTAAGAATTTGGCTTTAAATCCTTAGAAGGCTCAACTGGTGTAGGAATTGAATCTAACCGACCATTTACTTCGCCGTAGATTCGCTCAATTCATTCAGAAACGAGCGACTGGGGTTTCTGAAAAAATCATTTTTTCAGGCGAAGCCCATTTTCACTTGTCAACAAAAAAATTACCGCATTTAGGCTTCTGAAAATCGTAGTGCGATTATTGAGAAGCCTTAGAATGCTCAGCGTATTACTGTATGGCTTGTTATGTGATCTGGAGGCGTATTGGGGCCGTTTTGTTTTTGTCGAAGAGACTGGAAGTGCGGTAACGGTTAAGGGATGACGCTATCGCGAGATACTAACAAGTCAATTTTGGCTTATTATTGACAACGTTAATTTCATTGACATGTGGTTTCAACAGGATGGTGCCACATGTTACACAGCCAGTGAAACAATTAATTTATTGCAAAACAAATTTCCCGATCGCATAATCTTACAACAATCAGTAGTTATGTGGCCAGCCATATCGTGTGATTTAATACCACTGGAGCTATGTTAAGGACTGAGTCTATACGTAGCCAATAGAATTGATTTCAGCCTTGAAACTCAAAATCCGTGATGTCATTAACGAAATGCGACCGCCATTTTGCCAAAAAGTGATAAAAAAATTTGAATTGACATCTGTTAGCGTGGTCGTGGTGGGCATTTGCCAGAACTAATTGCCGAACTTTTGTCTTCGTAATTGTTGTAAAAATTATTCCTAACTCTGTATACAGAAATTAAAGAAAACCTTTAAAGTTGTCTACCCATTTGTTTTAAAGAAAACAAAACCTTAAACGAGCATTGGTGTTTTAAAGAAATTGTTTTTTATTTATTTTTTATTTTTGCTGTTTTTCATTAATTTATGATAAGTAAGAATTATTATTTTGTAGTAGAGATAAAATGTATTTCCAACTGAAATAAATATAAAACAACTTTAACTACAAATTCTATTTAGACCGTAAGACTTTTGCTTCTTTTTTCCCAGGCAACAAAATGAGCTGTGGCAAAACCAAGAGTCTATAAAGTTTTATTAAGAGTTAAAGAAATCCTTAAGCCTTAAATCAAAAATGAAAAGGAACAAATGAAAAAATAAATGGAAATAAAATATTTTTTGTTAAACAAATTTTTTCTTAACAAGAAAAAGGATAAGAAAGTTATAGGGACAGTGGTGAAAAAAATTATAGGTACACTACACTAAGTGCATTAGCCAATAAATTTTTGGTAACGAGACGAAACAAAACTTTAAGTATCTGAATTAAAATTAAGTTAAAGTTGAGTCAGTTATAAATTACGTTAAAAACAATGGGACGGTATCAATCTGATTTTGAAACTATGACTGAACTGAAACAGTTTATCAATAATTATCTTCCACGCTGCAGCTGTTGGTCAGCTTTATTAAAAGTTTACAACTTAAAATTACAACGTCATAGTGGTTTACCGTTACTTACTGGCAGTACATTATTACGAACAGAAAATGTTAAGAAATAAAAGTAAAAACCGGCAAACAACTTTTAACTAGAGATATGATTTATGACTTGAATAACAATTATTTATGAGTGTTATATTTTCTTACAACAGACAGCTAACTGAACTAATTAAACGCGAATATGAAATAGCAAGTTATAGAAAAAGCTACACAAAATAGATTTTATTACCTAAAATTTTTTCGAGTTTTTGTTACTCACTGATTGTTTACATGGTGATTTTGCGATTTCTTACTATCTCTTTCTTTATGTGTTTTTCCTTTTTTTTTGTGAAAAATAATTATTATATTTATAAATTTTTTTTCTTTTAATTAAACATGCGTGAAAATTGCTTTACTATTTTTCGAAAATAAATTATCGATATATATAATAGTTATAATTAGTAAAATAAAAAATTATCGATATATTTATATTTTAAATAAACAAATAGAAATAATAAACTTAAATTTTGTAACGCATATGCTTAGTTTAAATTATAAAACGATAATTATCACTAAAATAAAGTGAAATGATCTATTGTGGCTGTTTTTAGTTAACAAGTTTCAAAGAAATCTTATGAACAAGAAAAAAAAATCGGAGAATATACGCACATATCAAACAAAACAAAAAAAAAACCAACCACAGCGCATGATAAAATTCCATGAACTAAGTTTAACAATCAGACTACAAAAACAACTAACACAGACCAGACAAATGCACAGTCAAACAGGGGCCTACACTGACTAATGACAAAAACGTCATCAATATTCAAAGCTGATTATAAGGGGGCCATTTCTTGCACAATAGCTCAGTTTACTTGTGAACTTTGTCGACTGAAGACACAACAGTTCAAAGGCCAGTTGAGTTGTGAATGTGATCAATTGAAAACTTTAAAGTTGATACATCAGCTTTTATGCGGTAAAGTGGTAGAGTTACCATCGTGTAAAAGTGAACAGCTGGTCTAAATATAGGGTCTGCAATCTAACGTTTTTTTTTTCAACTAGTGATATTTTGTGAATGGTAATACTTAATTTATAGTTGATTTGACAGATAATTAGTTTTCTCCTTCCGCTGAACGAATATGGTTGTGTATACGCTTGAACAACGCTAGGATATATTACGACGTTTCTTTGAAAATCATGGAAAATGTTGCAGACTCTGTGCGAAAATTGCGTACGGATTTTGGAAAAAAATTGGAAAAAAATTGAAAGAAACTGGCATCCTCATCAATAAAACAAAGCGTGCAAAGCCAAAAACAGTGCAGTGCGTACACCCGAGAATATTGCTGCTGTGGCAGAAAGTGTGCGTGAAACGTCATCAATATCAATTCACCGTCGTTCTAACAATTAAACATCTCAGAGACATCATTGTGGCGAAATTTGCATTAAGACCCTGGTATGACGCCATACAAAAGCCAATTGGACATGTGGCACCGTCTTGCTGAAACCACATGTCAGTGATATCCACGTCGTCAATAATAGCTCAAAATTGATTTTCCATAGCGTGATCCAGCCTCATCTTCGAAGAACGGCCCAATTACGCCTCCAGACCACATAGCGCACCATAAAGTGACACATTGAGCATGCAAAGGCTTCTCAATAATCGCTCTACGATTTGCAGAAGCATTCAGTGAAACATTCAGTGAAAAATTATTGATATAAATAATAATAATAATAATAATAATGAAAAATAGTAAAAGAAAACATAATTAACTTCAACTAAAAACATTTTGAAAATCGTAAATCTTTTTAAATTATTTCTGGAGTTGCCTTCAAACATTAACAAAAACCGTGTGTTTTCATTTTAGTTTTCTCATCAAACTCTCAACAATCATGATGATGAATATTATGACGTGATTATCAATATAATTATCTATAATTATCATTGTAATAATTCAATTTACAACAAGCAGCGCTACACAACAATTGAGTTGTGTAACTGTTCCTATTTATAGTTTGAATGTGTAAATTAAATGACGCCATCTTGTGAGAACTTCAATTCTACTCAATATATTAAAGAAATCTCATCTTCATCATCATCATCATTGTTAATTTTTTTATTATCATTATTATCAACAGAAACCCAAACATATAAAAACGATTGTATTTTTCTTGTTGCAGTTTGTTTCTTGTTTGGATAATCGTTTATTAATCGTATGTGGTCGACACGTGTTGTCTGTAAATTGTTTTTGTTTTATTCATTTTAGAAGAAACAGTTAGAACGAGTTATTAAACTGTAATGGAAGTATTTTTTTGTTGTTATTGTTTTTTTTTGTTTTTATTGTAAAACAATTCAATTACTGGTTTATGGAGAGTTCACAGAAAAGAGAAAAAAACAATAAAATATTTTTTTTAAAACAGAGATGGGACTTTTTCAATTTTGGAAAAAAAATCAAAATTAACGTTTGATTAAAAACAATTTTAAAAGTAATTGCTTTTTATATAAAGAATTTATGTTGAAAGTTATTAGAAAATTGCGTTTTTCAAATCGAAAGTAAATGTAATGAGATTGAAGAAGGGATATTTTTAATTTTTCTTAAGGACGATGCCTGCAGATTAGTTTGATTAAAAAATTATTAAAAATTAAAAGGTGCCCCTTGCAAACACAAAAGTTATCGCTATAAATACTTAAGACAGTTGGAATCACTACCGCAGCATATAATGATAAAACAAAAATCTCTATTACAGGGTATCCACATAGCTTTCATATTATACATTATAAAGGGTCCGCCAAATAGTTTTTTGTTTTGTGTTAAATGCTCTTAACAAAACTACTGAATATTTTCTCAAATTCCTGTTTTTTATTTGAAAGTACAATCCTTCCTTTCGGTTAATAATGGAAAATAATTTCCTTCAAATGGCTGCCACGGCTGGCCATGCAGCAGCCTACACGATCGGTCCAATTTTTAAGCAAATTATCGGTTGTGTGCAGCTGTATTTCACCAATGGTTTCACAAATATTGTCCTTTAAAGCGTCAATTGTCTCTGACTTGTCTCTGGCTTGTCGGCGTAACACTTATCTTTAACGGCACCCCAACCAAATAATAGTCCAACAGTGTCAAATCGCATTATCAGCCGCAGAGCTGATCGTCAAAAATAAGGCGCAAAACAGCAAGTGCAGTTTTGGCTGTGTGGCACGTAGCGCCGTCCTGTTGAAACCAAATGTTGCCAATATTCTCCTCTTCAATTTTTGTGAACAAAAATTCGTTCAACATGGCCTAAAAACGATCGCCATTGACTGTAACGGCCACTACTTGCTCATTTTCGAATAAAAATGACCCAATTATACTTCTGGACCAATATCCACATCAAACAGTGACTCGTTTTGATTGCGTCGGCTTTTCAATGTACGCATGCGGGTTTACTGTGCCCCAAATGCGGTAATTTTGCTTGTTTATATACCCGCCAACATTAAAATGAGCTTCATCTAAAAAGATGTTTTTTTTTTGTAAAATCGGCATCTTCTGTAAGTCGATCGCAGGCCCACTTAGCAAAGCGAAAACGCAATGGGTGGTCACATGGCTTCAACTCCTGAACCATTTGGACTTTGTATGGCGTCATACCAAGGCCTTTATGTAAAATTCGTCTCAATGATGTCTCTGAAATGTTCAATTGTTCAGAACGACGGTGAATTGATGTTGATGGCGCTTTACGCACACTTTCTGCCACAGCAGCAATATTCTCTGGTGTACGAACTGCACTCTTTTTGGCTTTTCACGCTTTGGTTTATCGATGAGGATGCCAGTTTCTTTAATTTTTTTTACAAGATAACGAACATACGGAGCTGACGGTGCTTCTCTTCTTCCAAAATCCGTACGCAATTTTCGCACACATTCTGCAACATCACCATGATTTTCAAAGTAAATTCGCAATATTTCCCAGCACTGTTCAAGCGTATACACAACCATATTCGTTCAGCGGAAGGATAAAACTAATTATCTGTTAAATCAAACACGAGCTAAGTGTTACCATTCACGAAATAAGCACTAGTTGAAAAAAAAATTTATATGGTGGACCCTTTAGTGCGGTTTTACACACATCAACTTTTGTTGCTCAACTTTTGTTGTTTCCATTAGAAAGAAAAAGAAGGCTTTATATCCCTTCTCTTTCTTTCTAATGGAAACAACAAAAGTTGAGCAACAAAAGTTGATGTGTGTAAAACCGCACTTAGAATGTGTATTTCTAAGTCCACTATTACAAAAAGGCATAAAACAACACATACGCTCACACAAACGAAAAAACTAAGACACAAAGTTAGCATTACACCTTGACACTCACGGTCATGCATAAAGGGAAATAGATGAATGTATGACATTACTACATTCTAGCAAGAAAGGACCAAGACTAGATATTCTAGAACACATTGTAAACGACCGGTTAAAAATGACCTCAGGCACAATTTTCACACCCACTGAAACTACTCATAAACTCTGACAAACGCAGAACACCCATAGACAGACAAACAATATTAATTTATCCCTGCATAAAATGCAGGATGGCGGGAAAATTTACCTGCGTAAATCGATACGACCCTAATAAAAGAACGACCCAAATCCAACACTATTTATGCTAACAGACCCCCCGGGGGCACATATATATGGTCTTTATAGAACTTCGACTATCTAGACACAGTGCAACTGGGGGGAAAAGGGAGCCCAGTCCCCTGAAGTCAGCAGGGGTACAACTGGAAACTTCACTTTATTTCCACGGGAATCAGTGAGCTCGCAGAGTTCCGTTATTTGTCTCTTTAGACATTTAACTGTTCTCTGGCTGATTATTGAGGTTGGCCCCTATATGGGAGTATCGTGGTGGTTGGGATTTCGCGGCCCCATATCAGGTTTGTTAGTTAATATGGCGGCCAGGATCATTTCGCCAATAATAACACCCACAGGTGAATGATCGAGTCCAGTGAGCATGCTAGTCATGTGTTCTGGACAGGAGTTGGAAAGTCTCCAACTCTTCAGCAAGGAGTGGTGGTTTGCAGCCCTGCTCTGGAATCACTAAAGTTTCAATTAGGAAAGACCTGTTGCTGGAATTAGTCTTCGGCTTCCTAGGGCATGAATGACGTTTGTCTTAAAATCATTCAAAGTGGTTTAACCACCATCTGGTTAAGGCTAACTGCCAGGCACAGATGTAAATCAAATTACGCAATTACTCTCCAGTACTCTCCCCCGGGGTACACGTAGTCTTGGTGAATCTCTTCACTATCTTGGCATGTGCCTTCGGAGATAAAAGGCGGCACTAGTTGATTGGACTAGGCGGAGCCCGAATCTAGAAGAGACATGTAACTCTCGAAGTCCGACGAGTGACTTATTACACACACTGGTACCACGAGAAGCAGTTGCCCGTAGGGCTACGGTCCTGTTCTGGTTATTAGTGAGGCCGCTCCAAAATCAACGTGGTGGCTGTGGTTTAATCGGAGATTGCAGAAAGTTCCGAGGAGATCCAAAAATGTGCTAGCTTGCAAATGCAACAGAACTAGGAGTTGGATAGTCTCCAACTCTTTAGCAAGAAGTGGGAGCAATTTGATATATATGTATATCGCTTTAGATAGAAAGGTGATATACAAATTGATTTTGTATTAAAATATTTATTTCCCATTCGATGACCCATGATGACATGCATACATATGCGTAACTTTTTGTTGAAAAGATTTACAATTTCGGGTGGAGTATAACGGTAAAACAATAGCACTTTTCACTATAGAGTTTAAGAAATTCAATGTCAAATAAATAAAAGAAAATACAGAAAAAAGGAAGCTGATGAAACAAATGAAAATATTATTTAGTTGCATGGCTGTTGTTGCCAATAACAGCAGCGCAGCGCTTTGGCATGGAGTTAACTTAGTTTTTACGTTTTTCTTTAAGTATTTCCACCCATGCCTCCTTCACTACAGCCTAAAGATGCTCATTGTTAGTGAGTTTTATTTTACGATACAGTTTTCTTAACGCCAGCCCAAAGATTCTCTATTGGGCTCAAGTAAGGTGATTGCGCTGATCACTCCATAACCTCAATATTGTTGTCAATGAAGCAATGATGTGCCTTTCTGCTTGTATATTTTGGATCTTTATCTCATTGGTAGACCCAAATGAATATAGGTATAGGGAAACATAACATGTAGATCCATTGTTGATTTTATCCAATTTAGTGGCTCCACTTCGTAATAAGAAAAGCATGTCTATACCATAATGCTAGAATATCCATGCTTTACTGTCTTAGATGTGAATCGTAAATTGTATTCTGCATTTGGGGAGGGGGGGGGGGCTTTAACATAGGAGGGAGTATCTTTTTCACTAAATAAAATAATTTTACTCACGTCGACCCATAAAATATTTCTCCATTTATTGGCGGTAAAGTTTAATTGTTCTTGTGCATCGTTTACTCACATACTTCGCAGTCAACTGGGGAACTTTCCTTGGGCTAAAGGCTTTTAAATTGTATTCTCGTAATCGATTACAACAGTTTCCACACACGCCACTCTCTGTAGCTCCTGTTTAAGCTCTATGGTAGAGTTAAGGAAACCTTTTTGCTTTGTCGACCCAATCGTTTGATCAATAAGTTTGACATTGCTGGTTTTCTTTCACGCGTTTCTTATTTATTTTTATACTCGAAGGCAAGTCGTATCACGTTGTCAGAGCATTTAAGAGACTGCCCTATTTCGGCTTAGTTTTTACGTTTCGAAATCATTTTTTTAATAATTTTTATTTTTTCCACTTCCCATAACTATGGGAACAAACTTTTGTCACTTTTATTTAATATTTTTATTACTAAACTCCTCTTTATCAATTAGATTTGCGACAAATTAAATTATATAGCAGTGTTATTATTTTTGCCGGAACTGTTTGTATCTACTCTTACAACCCTATTGGAAACATGTTATTACACCATGATTGAATTTAACCTTAAAAAACCTTAAATGCCATACAAATTAAAGTTGGCTATAAATTTGTTGTCCATAAAAACCTCTTTACAACATTAAAAATTTCATGATTATTTCTCCCTGCTGTAGCTGGAGCTATTACCAACGATTTTTATTGCTTATTTCTTTTCTCTTCATGAGTTCTTTCTTGTTTTTCTTTATCGTCTGCCATGTCCATCCATGAAAAAATTCCAAATTATTGAATTGTTTATGATGATTTTTGTTTATTTGTTTCATGTTTTCAATATTTGATTGATTCATAGAAATTTATGATTGTTGTTTTTGTTGTTATTGTTTTTATTTTTATTGCATTAAAAGCATTAATAGAAAATTTACATATAAAAAATATATAGTTTTTTGTAATAGAATTAAATCTATAAAGAAAAAGTTTGTAAAATATTTACATAAAATATGTTTTTGCGATGTTTAAATCAAATTGTTTGTGTGTGTAATAGAAAAAAAAATGTAATAAAATTAAATTAAATTTAATTGAATTTAAATTATTTTATTACAAACATTTAAATAAATTTCAAGAAGAGTGAAGCCACAGTTTTTCAAGCTTTTTATCTAGAAAAAATTCAAATACATAAAACAGATGACATGTGGGATTTCAAAATTCAATATAAAATTGTTATTTATTATTGACCCAGGAGTAAACTTGACGAATATGATTTTAATATGAAATTTTTATAAATTCCTTTTTATTGAAAAAACCAATGGATTTTTTATAAATCTGTTTTTAATGAAAAAAAAAACAAAAGAGAAATACGTGACTCGCTTTCTTTGACATCAAGGATCTATACACATACCTCAATAACAAAACAAGAAACCTTGGTTATCCTAAGCAACAATATTATATATATTGCCAGGATGATAATAAAAGAGAATAATAACCACTTTTACAAAGTATCTAAAGGACTCGGCATGAGAAACCTAACTCTCGCAATCTTCATAGATATTTTCAAGCAATATCTCGAATTACTTTACTTAAAAACACTAATTGAGAAACACAAAATAACGCATTAACATAAATAGATAGATGACATCGTATGCATCCTCGAACAAGCCAATGCCGAACAAAATTCTAACAAACTTAAATCCCATCCACAATAACATTACATTATACAGAATGGAAACAGAATACGGCAGAAACTTGTATTACCCGGACATCACAATAACGCGAGAAACTGACTGTCTGTTTAACCTTTGACATTTATAGACAACCAACTACAACGAACACTAGTATTCAGCTCATTTCGAACTAGCAGCGGTTAGGCATATGATACACAGACTTAAAATAATCCCACTTACTCCAGATGAGTACAACAAAGAACACGGTACAATTTACACTATACCTAAAAATAATGGCTACAAACCCACTGCCATCAATATACTTCTTAGACAACACAGCACTAAAAACAGGAATAAAGAAGACAAAGAGCCAACCGATACAGCACAACGGCATAACTTTACTTATGTGTGGCGAATCATGATGTTTCAATCAAGATTCGGTCGCGTCCCACGAATGGGAAAGCGAACCTCGATATTTGTTGTTCGCGTGAGCACGGTACCGCCGAACGGGGGCACATTATAAGTCTTTATCTAGTCATCTGGACTTGTGTCTTGCGGGGGGTAAAAAGGGAGCCCAGTCCTCTTCAAGGCTAGAAGGCGCCAACTGGACAATCCACTATATATCCACGGGAATCAGAAAAGCCCCAGAGTTCCGCTATTTGTCTCTTTATTATTTTGAAGTTCTTGTGGATTTAAATGGTGGTTCTGTTAAAGTTACATTTCGTAAAATTCGCGATATTTTCAGGCAACATAATCAGCCTTCTGAGACTGGTATTAAGAACAGCAACGCGTGTTAGACCGGATCGTGCAACTGAAGGTACAGAGTTGAAGCAGATTCAAATTTGTCAATTCCTCGACGTTCTCAGGAATTCGGGTTATCCAAAAACCACCATAGATAGTGTGATTCGTTTTACATCCGCACCTGGCTATGTAGCCTTAATCAGATGGTGGACAAACCACAATTGTATAATTTGGAACGTCATACAGGCGTCCTAGGAAGCCAAAGACATAATTCTAAGCAACAGAACCACCTAGTTGCAACTTTAATGATTCCAGGACAGGGCTGCAAACCATCACACCTTGCTAAAGAGTTGGAGACTTTCAATTCCTCTCCAGAACACATGTCTAGCATGCTCACTGGACTGGATCATTCACTTTGCGTGTCATTATCAGTGAGATGATACTGGCCACCATAATAACCAATATACTGTAATGGGGCCGCGAAACCACGTTACTCCTATATAGGGGCAAATCTCAATGATCAGCCATAGAATTATTAAGTGCCTTAAGAGACAAATAATGAACTCTGCGGCTCACTGATCCCCGTGGAAATAAGTGGAGCTTCCAGTTGACTCCCTGCCTGTCTTCAGGGGACTGGGCTCCCTTTTTCCCCCGGTTGCACAGATCTAGATAGCAGTTACGTACTATAAAGACCATAAATGTGCCCCCGGGGGGCGTCCAAAACCACCACATGGCAAATTTTGCATAAGGATTTGAATTTGAAGCCTTACAAGGACCAACTAGTACAGGAATTGAAACCCACGAACCATTCACATCGCCGTAGGTGCGCTTAGTGTATTCAAGTACAACTGCCATTTTTTTTTTAACAGAAGAAATATAAATTTTTAATGTGATAGAGTCCAAGTAATGAAATCCTGACCCTCCCGCTACAGGGTCATGAGTTCCATCTGTTCAATATTAATGAATAATATATCTATTCGATTATGATTCCGGTTGTCAAAGCCACATTATCTTTTGGATTTCTCGCCATATTTACAGAAAAATAAAAAAATTTCTATTAAACTAAATGAGAATTTTGTTAACATTCAAAATCATGCGTTAGTATAGGTGTTTGACTAAAATATTTATATTTAGCTATAGAACTGCTTTACGTTCGCTTGCTTAAACACAAAAATTTTCGTTGCGGAAATTCGCAAATTAGAGTTGTGTCTTTTATGCTGAAATTGCAGTCGAAATAGTTCTGAGGTAAATTATTTTCTCTGTTATAGAAATTATGATGATGCCATACTACAAAAAAAGCATTTTTTTGGAATTATCTTAAATTTTACTTTGTGCAGGTTGTTAAGAAGAAGACGCAGCACCGCTTAACAGAACGTATCTAGCCAAAAAGCAACATGTAATAGCCTTCACGAAAAAGCCTTCTATTTTTATAGCTTATTTTCAAAGTCTGCTTGAACTGCCCTCATATAACGAAAGAGCTTATAATTTCAGATGCAATCAATTGCTAAATTTATATTAATTTTTTATATTAAAATTTTTTTTAATAATTAAATATATTTTACCGTCAAAAAGAGAGAACCATCAATTAACATTTAAATAGAATAGAATTTTGGAATGAATTCAGAATTTCTTTTGATCTCCAAACAAATAAGTAAATATTTCTTTTTCTAATCGTCTGTGAATTAAAAATCCATTGATTGATGTTCTTATTTTATTTATTTATCTCAAACATGATTTGATTAATTAAAAATATTAAATTTATGAAAAAAAAAAATCTTGTTTATTCCTTTCAAAATCTAACTTTGCACCTGGTTAATTAACTTTGCTATGAAAAGGAGAAGAAGAGAAGAGAAAAAAAATTAACAAATCAAATAAAATTTTAGTTACTTCCAACTGCACAGTGGCTACTTTTGTGGTAAAATGTCACAAAAGAGTGAATATCTCAAAAAAGTGTTTTACTTTGCCAATAAGTTTAGAATTAAAGGAAAAGGGAAAAGGTATTGAAAACTATAGACCCCACTAAAAATAATGTAAAAATGGGTTCTTCCGTCCTCGTTGTGAAATTATCTATGAAACAAGTGAAACTTGCGTTTTAATATTTTCATGTACCACTAGGATATATAATGTTAGTAACTTTTTACATCTGGCAACTCTCTTATTAGTTGCGTGTAGTTTGTTTGGCACACCAAATTGGGATTAAACTGGGTTGTAATATTCAGCTGAGATACTAATTAATTCGATCACAGAGACTTACACTTAATTAAATTTCTGTTGCAACAAATTATATCTTGGTTAATAGAGTTCGCCACCTTGTTATGCCTCGAAAACTTATAGTTGGGATCCTCCATCAAAATATAAAGAATTGGTGGTGAATTATGAAGAGCATTTATTGAAAATAGTATTTTCTGAAAGATATTCAACTAACATACGTTTGTTAGATCTGGCAACCCTACCATCATTTACGCTCAGATTAGATTATCGAAACAGAAAGTGCATATATATTAATATCTAGTTAAGCTTCAAAATATTATCGCGCGCTATGTCCATTTTGGTTTTGACCAGACTGTCTAAGTGAACGATACACTCAATGGATTGGTTTTGTATACCTGATGCGTGATAAGATTTACATCGGTACCTAGGGTGTGTATGCCATAACTCTACTATGGTCAAACCACTTGGGTGATATGATGCATGTGCCGCGCCCTAGAAAGCCGAGGACTAATATTAGCAACAGGTCTTTCCTAGTTGGAATTTCAGCGGTTCCAAAGCAGGGTTGCAAACCACTACTCCTTGCTGAAGAGCTGGAGACTATCCAACTGCTGATCCAGAACACATGACAAGCATGCTCACTGGGTTGGGATCATTCATCCAATGCTTTCAGTAAAGGTGAGATGATACTGGCCCCTTAATCAAATTCATGAGGGCCGCGAAACAATAACCACCACAATACTCCCGAAGGGTCAACCTCAATAATCAGACAGAGAACAGCTAAAAAAGAATCAAATAGCTGAACTCTGAGGCATACTGATTCCCATGGAAATAAAGTGAAGCTTCCAGTTGTCTTCCTGCTAGCCTTCAAGAGACTGGGTTCCCGTTTTTCCCCCGTTGATAAATGTAATGATGGTGGATTTCCATCAAAACATATCAATGTGCCTCCGGGGGGAGTGATAAGGTTTACATTTACACCTGCAGTGAGCCATAATCAGATGGTGGCCATAACCACTGTAAATGGTATGTAGCGCCCTAGAAAGCCTTCGAATCCGTGCATTCTCCGGTCACTCCTTGCTTAAGTGTTGGAGACTTTCCAACTCCTGATCCAGAACGCATAAAGCTTAATATAATTAAGAACACGACGGCATTCATACTTACTGGACCTGAACCATTCATTATGTTCATTGTAAATGATCCGACCCACAAACTCTCACAAGGGCCTCAAAACCTCAACCACCACGATACTCCCATATAGGGGCCAACCTTAATAATCAGCCAGAGAACAGCTGAATGTCTAAAGAGACAAATAGCGAAACTCTGCGAGCTCACTGATTCGCGTGGAAATAACGTGGAGTTTCCAGTTGTACCCCTGCTGACTTTAGGGCACTGGGCTCCCTTGTACCCCCAGCAGCACAGGTTTAGATAGTCAAGTATTCTATAAAAACCGATAAATGTGCCCCCGGCGGGGACTAAATATAGTTGAAAGGGATTCTCTTTTGGCATATTTCTGGAAAGAAAAATTCTTTCAACGTCTTTAACACCGTTTTCTAAATGTGTAAAGAGACAAATAGTGAACTCTGGGGCCTACTGATTCCCGTGGAAATATGTGGATTGTCCAGATGGCTCCTACTAGCCTTTAAGGGGCCTGGGCTCCCTTTTAACCCGCAAGACACCAGTCTAGATGGAATAGTAGGCTCCAAAAAGACTAGCATATGCCCCCGGGGGGATGCCTCCGGGGGGAGTGCATACTTGATACTTCTCTATGCAGGAATATCCCAAATTACATTGAAGCTGCGTCTAAACATTTAAATTAAAAAAATTCAAATAATTTTGCGGCGCTTTCGCTTAATAAGCTGAAAGTAGTTCGGCACTAGACTTATTCTGTTACTGCAATATTTTGTTCAGCGCTATGACTTATTTATGCATTATAAACATGTGAAAATTCCCTTCACAATAAGCATTTCGCAGCGCGATTAAGGGGTTGGTCCAATTATGCTTCCAACTGTGTTTAAAGATTTTTATGTTATCAAAATTAAAGTCAGCATAAAGCGGGCGATTACTTTCAGTTTTCAGCCTCAAATGAAGGAAATTAATTAATGATGCCGGCAAGTGGCTTTAAAATATCGGTGCTGTACACAGCGAACACAGCGCTTGATATACTGTTTTACAGTCAATATTTTGAAACCGATTAGAATGGAGAAGATAGAAATTTAATGAAGAAGAGAGATGAAGAAAATATTTTAGGTTAAGCAACCCTGCAGTTGCAAGTTGTATTTTTGAAAAAGTTCAAGTATTGCAGCGCCTCTGGCGTTAATTAGAAGTGCTATAATTCTAAAGTTGGCTATTGAATGTTGTGGAAGAACTGAAGAAAGAGGGGAAAATAAGAATTATTAAAATTGTTTTATTAAATTTGCAGCAGTTGGGATGCAAACACAAGCCAGGACCATTTAAACTACAGAACCTTTATGATTTAAAGAAAATCTGTACCGCTAGCGCTACAACAACAGCTTTCTTGTATTCAACTTACATAGCTTATTGATTATGATAAACGAAACGATTTGTAAGGCTGCCTTCTCACGAAATATTTTCCAGCTCCACTGTGCTTAATATATATTTTTTTATTGATTTATGATTTTAAGTAAAAACTGGGGAGTCTAGCAACATCCACAACCACAGCAACATGTTCAATGATGTTTTAATCTGACTGACTGACTGACTGATGGCTGAAATAGCAAAATCTCCAAAATCTCATACCAAACAGCAGTAGAATAACAAGCTGATTAAGAGCTGATAAATCAATTGCTTTGAAAATCAAAGACGAAATGTTAAACGAAGTGTGTTGTTTTGTAATAAAACGAAAAATCATAGAAATGTGGGAAATGAAATAAATACAAAAACAAAAACAAATTAAGAAAAAAACTGAATTTTTCCAAACTTCAAAACAAAAGCAACAAAAATTTAATAAAATCAGGCGCCAGTGGCAGTGAAAATAATTCTAAATAAACAGATTTTAACATTAAATTGATAGA
The DNA here is from genome assembly GCA_030448955.1 of Trichopoda pennipes. Lineage (NCBI taxonomy): Eukaryota > Metazoa > Arthropoda > Insecta > Diptera > Tachinidae > Trichopoda > Trichopoda pennipes. Next base: position 7,083,912 of record JASKUP010000175.1, read on the forward strand.
TGAACTAAAAATGATTTGAAGCCGAAAGAAATTATAATTAGAAATATCATTTGTGATATGAATGAAATGTTTAAATGAAAAGTAGACAAGTGCCTGTAGGCAGAAAAAGGCCAAGAACATTTTCAAAGATTTTCTTCCAAAGTATATTAACAAAAGCTTTCAAATAATTTTGCAGGGCTTAACTCCCTTTTAAACTAGAGGTAGGAGGCTACAGAATACAAATTGTTGCTCCCCAATTAGTTCGAGTACTCACCAGCCCTTAAATGGAGGTTCTTCTCTGGCTTTTCTTTTCAAAAAGACATAGATAGCACAATCTTCCTTAATTTTAAAGCAAGATATTGTCTGTCCTGCCAGGTATATTTCGTTTGCACAATTTATATTTAAGATAAAAAATGTTTGAAAAAAATTCCATTCGATATCGTGGCTCAAGGCAGACGAAAAATTAGCAAACCTGCACTGATCCTTGGCAGCATTATCCGCGCTTTTTGACAGCCAGCTATGTCTTAACATATCTTAAGGCTGGTAGGATACAACCACTGACAGGCCTTAGTTGGTGTCCGAACCTTAAAAAAGTCGCAGCAATTTATGCTTCTGCTACTTCATATTACTTTCAAGTCATTTTATTTTTATCCACTTTCAAAGCCTTGCAGATGAAGCAAATTTTCACTTATTAGTGCATATCAACAATTAAAATTGCCGCGTTTGGGCTTCTGAAAATCCAAGAGCGATTATTGAGAAGGCTTTGCATGCTCAACGTGTCACTGTATAGTGCGCTTTGTGGTTTGAGGCCGTGCCGTGATTGGACCGTTTTTTTTTCGAAGATGAGAATGGAAATGCGGTAACGGTCAATGAATCACACTATTGAGAGATGACGTGATAAAATTTACATCTGTACCTGGCCGTACGCCTTAATCAGATAGTGGATCATTACACTGTCAATGAAATGTAGCGTCATCCTCGCCCTAAAAGGCCTTCGGATATGTATATACTCCGGTCACTCCTAGTTGCAACTTCAAAAGCCCGAAGCAGGTCGCAGCCTTCACTCCTTGCTGAAGAGTTGGAGACTATCCAACTCCTGGTCAAGAACACATGAAGCTTAATATAATTTAAGAACACGACGGCATTCATACTCATTGGACCTGGACCATTCATTGTGAATGATCCGACCCACAAACTCAAACGAGGTCCTCAAAACACACAGTCGCCACGATACTACCGAAGGGCCTATCTCAATAATCAGCCAGAGAACAGCTAAATGCCTTAAAAAACAAATAGTGGAACTCAGGGGCTTTACTGATTCCCGTGAAAATATAGTGGATTGTCCAGTTGGCTCCTGCTAGCCTATTAGGGTACTTGGCTCCCTTTTAACCCCGCAAGACACAAGTCTAGATGGCTATGTGATCCATGAAGACTTATAAGTGTGCCCCCGGGTGGTACAATTGCGTGATTTCGTGATAACATTTATATCTGCACGTGGCCGTAGGCCTTAATCAGATGGTGGTCAAACCAGTGGGAATGAAAAGCAACGTCATTCACGCCCTAGGAATCCGAGGACTAATTCTAGGAACAGGTCTTTCCTAGTTGCAACTTCAGCGAATCCAAAGCAGGGTTGCAAACCACTACTCCTTGTTGAAGAGCTGTAGACTATCCAACTCCTGGTCCAGAACACATGACTAGCATGCTTATTGGCTCCGGAACATTGGTATTATTAAAGACGAGATGATTCTGGCCACCATAATCAATGCATGCTTGGGGCCGCAAAACCACAACCACCACGATAGTCCCGAAGGGCCAATCTCAATAATCAGTCGGAGAAAAAGCTAAAAGTCTAAAGAAACGATTAGCGGAAACTTTGGGGCTTACTTATTCCCATAGAATCCAGTTGGCTCCCTGCTTGCCTTCAGGGGGCTGGGCTCCCTTACACCACCAGCAGCACAGATCTAGATAGTCAAGTATTCTATAAAGACCGATAAATGTGCCCCCGGGGGGGACTATTGCGAGCTTACGTGATATGATTTACATCTGCGCCTGGCTATGGAACTAGAGTCAGTTGGTGGTCAACCACTGTGCATAAATAGGAACGTCATGCTCGTCCTAAGAAGCCGAAGACTAATTCTAGCAACAGGTCTTTCCTAGTTGCAACTTTAACGATTCTAGAGCAGGGCTGCAAATCATCACTCCTTGCTAAAGAGTTGGAGACTATCCAACTCGAGTCCAGAACACATGTCTAGCATGCTCACTGGACTGAATCATTCACCTAGGGTGTCATTAACGGCGAAATGATCCTGGCCACCATATTAAACAACAAACCTGATATGGGGCCGCGAAACCACAACCACCACGATACTCCCATTTAGGTGCCAACCTCAATAATCAGCCAGAGAGCAGTTAAATGTCTAAAGAGACAAATAATTGAAGTTCCCAGTTGACCCCTGCTGCCTTCAGGGGACTGGACTCCCTTTTTCCCCCAGTTGCACAGGACTAGATAGTCAAGTATTCTATAAAGACCGATAAATATGCCCCCGGGGGTACTATTGCGAGATGCTTACACCTCAGTTTTGGCCTATTATTAGCGACGTGGATATCACTGACATATGGTTTCAAGAGCACGGTGCTACATGTCGCACCGCCGATGAAAGAATCAATTAATTGTAAACCAAATTTTCGGATGGCATAATTTCAAGACAATCAGCAGTCAAGGGGCAGCTAGATTGTGTGATTTAACATCACTGGATTATTTCTTGTAGGGCTGTGTTAAGGACAGAGTCTATTTGAAGCCAATCGAATAGATTTCAGCCTTAAAACTTAAAATCCGTAATGTGATTAACGAAATAGGACTGCCATTTTGCCAAAAAGGAATTAAAAACTTTGATGAAGGAATCGACATCTGTCAGTGTAGTGGTCGTGGTGGACATTTGTCAGATATAATTTTTCATTTCTAATTGCCGAACTTTTCTCTTGATAATACAGTAACACTTTGAATCATCTAAATTGTTTTGTTTTATTTTGTTTTAGAAAACAAACTTCTTGCTGGAAAATCCTTTACTTCATTTTAGTTAAAACCAAAAAAATTGACACATTTTTGACATTTTTCTTTTTACACGAAAAAGTACTTTGCACCAATTTATAAGTCATTCAGTGTATTTTGCAATATTAAATTCACATTCCCACATATCTTGTCTCTCCTATTTGTCATCGTTTTCTTTTTATAGAAACTTGGAACGTGTTGGAAAAGTTAATTATGTTTATATTGAAAACGTAAATAGAAACTGTTAAAATTTCATTTCATTTTTCCTGCTAAAATTGTCATAATTTGACATCTTATTGCAGATATATTATGACTAATTTTTATGCCTTTTTCTTACACACACACATGCTAGCAAAGCTAAAAAGGAAAATGAATTTTTATTTACAAATTTTTAGTTCGAAATTCAGTGCTAAATGGCGCAAACAGGAAAAATGAAGGAGAAGTGTATGTGTCTCCTATAGGGGGGCCTTAATTACATGTGAGTTGAGTAAAATATTTGTTTAACTCTACATAATTTACGAATACGAGTTCTATTTCAGAATAATACAAATTTGTTAATATTACAAACACAAAAAAAAAAACAGAACTTTGAGTGATTTATTTGAAAAGTTTTGTTTATTTTTATAAATATATTTTAATGCATTTTTATTTATTGACGCAGCCATTAAGCTGTCATTAAAAACATTTAACATTTTAAACGATGGATTTTATTGTAAAGAATAATATAAAAGAAATAAAGAGTGAACAAATATATGAGTGTGTTATTATAACAAGCAGTAAATATGTTATAAGAGAGGGGAAGGAATATGTAAGAGGTTAAAATGAAAGAGGTCAAAAGTAATCATCATTTCATGATGGCTTTTTAATTAATTAAAATTGTCAAATTTCTTGAAAACAAAATAATTTATAATAAATTTTATTTTTAATTATTTGGAGTTCTTAATAATTTTTGTACAAAAATAAATTTATGGTGCTGCACCTGTAACAATGCGTGATATAGGTATTACGGGATCGGAAGCTCTTATGTTTTTGGTATGAAAATTCAGTGTGATGTTCGATGGACGAAACACATTGTCAAGGTTTCTAAAGAAGCTTTCAAGTGCCTCGGTTTTCTACAGCGATGTAGAAGATATCCATCTGACCTCCGTACTATCTATACCACCTATATCCGTCCAAAAATGGAATACAACTCTCATGTAGGAGCCGGCGCTCCAAAATATATCGACCGCGTACAGGAGAGGGCCAAGAGGCTCATTGCAGACAGTAGGGTATCCAACTCTATTGATTTTCTAGAGCATCGACGCAATGTGAGGTGCATTTCACTGTTCTATCGTCACTACAATGATAAATGCTCTAATGAAATTAGGGAACTTGTTCCTGACACTCGCACGTTTTCAAGTTTAACTGAATTTTCGATGAAGAGCACATCCATTTGTGGTTGATTGGCCAATGAATCGCACTACGCATTACAGGGAAAATTCGCTTTTCAGCAGAACAGTCCGTATGTGGAATAAAATCCCTTCGGAGGTCTGTCTATTTTAGAGTTGCCCGAGCGCTTACAGAAGAGGGCCAAGAGGCTCAATGGTGATGATAGAGTGTATCCAACCCTATTTATTCCCTAGATCATCGACGCAATGTAGGTTGTATTTCACTATTTCATCGTTAGTTTTATGGTAAGTTCTCTAACGAAATTAGGGAAATTGTTCATGAAATTCGCACGTTTATGCATTTGACTCAATTTTCGCTGATAGCGCATTCATTTTTAGTCGATTGGCCAGTGAATTGCACTATGCATTACAGGGAAATTCATTTTGTAGCAGAACAGTCCGTATTTGGAATGAACTCCCTCCAGAGGTCTTTCTTGTCACTTGCAATGTAGGAAAATTCAAAAGAAATGTCCACAGTCACTTCTCCCGCTTTCCTTCTCCAAACGAAAAACAAACAAAAATTATTTTCCGGTGACCTGTAAGTTACTTACATGAATTTACACACTGTAGGTGGATGAATCGAATAAAACAAAGAAGCATTTTTTTTAAATTGGCATAAAGTTTTCTTTATTCCAGCTTTATAATTTAAATAAGACCTCTCTCGCACATATTGCTGCTACGGCTGGCTCGGAGAGACTGGGACAGAGATTAACATTAAGTACCTAGTCGTTTTGTCCTAACCTTGCCCTGCTCTTACCACTGGGTGAATAATATGCGTCTATCAATTGGAATAGCAATTTCAGAAGCGCATCTAGTAAGTTTGTGCCACCACTGTTTACTTGAGAGCCGGAACTATCTAAATTACTGTAGCCCTGCAACAACAAGTAAATTCTGGTGCAATGCAACAGCTCATTGGATAAAGCCACGACTTTCCGTAGTGTGGGTTTATCACAACAACCACGTTACTCCCCGAAGGGTTTAACCAATAAACCGATCCCTATAGTACTAGTAGAATCTCGGATGGCCAATACTTCCAGTTTCATGCTTCTGCTACCCTAGGTAACGGTGCCGCCTTTTACTACCTACGGCTGCATGTCGGAGTGGAAGGGTGTTCACCAACACTGCGTGCCTTCGGCCGTGCGAGAGGGGGGAGTGAAGGGGAGAGTGTGATTCGTTTTACACCCGCATGTAGCCTTAATCAGATGGTGGACAAACCACAATTGCATAATTTGGAACGTCATACAGCGTCCTAGGAAGCCGAAGACATAATTCTAAGCAACAGAACCACCTAGTTGCAACTTTAATGATTCCAGGGCAGGGCTGCAAACCATCACACCTTGCTAAAGAGTTAGAGACTTTCAACTCCTGTCCAGAACACATATCTAGCATGCTCACTGGACTTGTTCATTCACTTTGCGTGCCATTATCAGTGAGATGACCCTGGCCACCATAATAACCAATATACTGTAATGGGGCCGCGAAACCACAACCACCACATTACTCCTATATAGGGGCCAATCTCAATGATCAGCCAGAGAACTATTAAGTGTCTAAAGAGACAAATAATGAAAGTGGAGCTTCCAGTTGACTCCCTGTCTGTCTTCAGGGAACTGGGCTCCCTTTATACCCCCAGTTGCACAGATCTAGATAGCTGTTACGTACGTAAAGACCATAAATGTGCCCCCGGGGGGGGGGGTGAAGGGGAGATAGTTTAATTTGCAGATGAAATTTTCCATGATTTTTTCTAACATTTGTCGCCGTATATCGGCAATAACTCGGCGAGTGTTGCCCGCCAAGTGTTGAATTGTTTTCGGCTTTTCGGCGTAGACTAACGACTTCACATATCTCCACAGAAAATAGTCTAGCGGCGTTGAATTGCACGCCTACAAACTACGAAACGTGAAACTATTCTGTCAATAAATTAATTATGGCATCAGCTCTGATCCAGGTTGAGCCGTCTTGTTAAAACCACAGCTCCCCGCATATCATGGTTGTTCAATTGATAAATTAAAAAGTCGGAAATAATGGCTCTATAGCGGTCACCATTGACTGTAGCATTCTGGCTAGTATTGTTTTAAAAAAGCACAGACCTATGATTCCGCCAGCCTATAAAGCACACCAAAGAGTCAGGTTTTCTGAATGTAATGATGCTTCGACATACACTTTAGGATTATCATCACTCTAAATACAACAGTTTTGTTTCTTGACGTGTGCACTCAACTATAATTGAGCTTCATCGCTAAGCAAAATTCGGTTATGAAATTCGGTATCAACGACAATCTTGCTTTCGGTGCAATTTGCACAGTTTGGAAACGTTTGCCTGTAGTACTCTGACCATGATTCCATATGCCTATAAAAAATTTCAAACTGTTAGTTTTTCTGGATGTGAAGGTGTCTTAACATACACTTGAAGATTAGCATTGCACCAAATATGACACTTTTGTTTATTGACATGTCCATTCAAACAAAAGTGAGCTTTAGCGCTAAACAAAAATCGCTTGTAACAATTGTGGATCAATAAAAATAACTTGGAAGCACGATTCAGGCCTCAGCCTATTCATGTTGAAATGTCAAACGAAACATAAATAATTTAACTGTCAGTTATATACCTCTACAGAGTGTCCTCCGGAAAGGTATACTTTGTTTTTTGCCGCCATTTTGTTTCACATTAGTCTTGACAATTCATATTTGGCTGTCATGAAGTAGACGCGCGACAAATTTATTTTGGAAAAATATTCGATAAACAAACGTGTTTTAATCGTTAAAAAATTTTTATCAAAATCAATCATCGTTTACTGTGACGAGGAGAAAGTTATGTGAAATTTTTGGGAGAAACAATGTGCCAACAAAACGCGCAAAGCGAAGAAAGAGGATCTGTAGGCCATAGGCCCAAGCCTGGACCACAACGTACTGCAAAATCGTTTGAAAACATTACTGCTGCTCAAGAAAGTGTTCAGAACAATCCATCAACCTCAATTCGATGCCGTGCTCAGAAGCTTGATCTTCAAAGAACAACTTTGGCCACAATTTTGCACAAGGATTTGCTTTTATTTGCATGTAAGATTCAGTTGACATAAGTTTCTTTCACAAGACTATTTATGCCGCCGGTTATATGCCAATAGAATGTTCCAACTCGCCCATAACAACCCCGATTTTTATAAAAAAGTTATAATGAGTGACGAGGCACATTTTCATTTGAATGCATATGTGAACAAATGGGATAGTTAGTTCTGGGGAATGGGAAACCCTCAAATTATTTAATAGTCACCTTTGTATTTATTAAAAGTGACAGTCTGGTGTGCAATTTGGTCAAGAGACTTTGAAAAAGAAAACGGCGCAATGGTAATGACGGTATGGAGAGCGATATCGCGATATGATTGAAAACTTGTTACCGCCACAACTGCATGCTTTGGGCTTGATTAATACGTATCAATTCGACGGTGCCACATTACATACAGCCAGGATTTTAATGGATTTACTGGGAGACCTCTTTCCATAACAAGTTATTTGAAGAAACGGGGATGTTGATTGGCCTCCATGGTCGTCTGAAAAAGAAGTCCGGAGTAGTGACTTCTTTTTGTGGGGATATCTGAAAAGCAAGCTTCATGCAAACAAACCAAAAACGCTTGAGCAATTCCAAAACAAAATATTCGTTATGAAAATAATAAAATACAGCGTAAAATATGTGAGAATGTAATGAAAAATGTGCTTAAAACGCTGCCATTTGTGAGACTAATAGAGGTGGATATTTATTTGATAGCGTATTCATTGCATAATTGCCGACATTAAATAAAACATGTATCAATAAAAGATCGATTCTCTATAAAATAGTGTAACTTCCTGGCAGACACGGGAGACATATTTAATTTTAAATACCGTTATTACCTAATAATTTCGAAGGCATGGTCACTCTAAGTAGCACTTATAATTAAAAAGTATATTTTCAAATAAATTTATTAATAATTTTGGTGTCCACATGGAACTTATGTCGTACGATATTCGCAAGGAGTTTTGAATGATGAATTTATTGTACTGGGCAAAGTTCGTCCTTTCTCTAAAAATACATTAAAAAAATATTAAGAGAAAATTTAACGTCGAAATAATTGTTAATTAAACTTTATTGTTGTATTTACAGGCCATTTCTCTTACATCTTACACGGACTTTATGAAGAATTTTATATATTTATTTTGAATGTATTTTATGTCAGGTTTTTGGAGACATTTGATATTATGTCATTGTGGAGTCTATAAACCACCATTTCCATTTATTTTGTAATATAACTGAAACATTAATTTCTCTACCATTAAACAATTTCCTTGCCATTTGTTAAACGAGAATCTACACGCATTGCTTGCTATAACAGGAAAATAAGTATTTTTCAAACTTAGAATACTGGTTATTATAGCACAAACCAAATGGAATGCTTGGTTTACCTTCGGTGTGTATGTGGTGGCCTCCCCCCCACCCTTTCATTTTGATTTTGTATATTATTTCCTGTTCATTTCGTCGTGTTCGCCTGTTAAGTTTAAGCTCCCCCATGACTAAAAATTATAAGATTAATGATATTTTTGACAAGGAAAAATTAGACACATTAGATGCCAGCCACCAAAACTGTAGAAGTAACAAACACACATACACCCACACACACACATACATTTCAATATGAATATATATATTGTTAAAGGACTTTGTCCTTTGCTTTTATTCCAATGAAGAAATTATATAAATTACCATTTGTGCGGGTGAATGCGTTTGTTTGTGTGTGTGTGTGTGTGTGTGTCTATTAATTCATTTTTTCTTTCAAATATATTGTGGTCGTGGTGGTAATGGTGGTGTTTTCTATGGCGTGTTATATAAATTGGTTTTAATTTTAAGAGGATAGGAGTATACATTTAGGTAATTAATCCAGCAAATTAAAAAAAAAAATTGTAGCCTAATATTAAGAAATTATACGGTTTAGCATAGGAATACATTTTGTATTTATGTAAAAAAAATATTTTAAATAAGCCTTAAGTTAGGCCATAAAAAATCAGATTTCAAAAATAAATTCTCTTAAGTCTGTGAAAGTGTTACTTTAGTCTAAACAAAATATACATACATTCTTTGCTAAATTTATATAAAATTACATTTAGTATATCATGAGAAAAAAAAATTTATTTAAAACGCCTAAAAGTAGGCCACAACTGAAGATTCATTACATGTAACATAATAATGAAAAGCTTTAGCGAAATAATTAATTTCACCACAGCAAATTATCATATAAATCAAACAAAAATAATATTGCTGCTTCTATAAAATTTATACTCTCGCTGATTATATTACAGTCTCCTAAAGATATGCTTTAAATTTTGTTAGGCATTTTAAACCTTTCACAATACATGCTCTTCATTAATAAATCTCGCATCCCATTAATTTATTATAATTTAAATTCGTTAAGCACGGCTTGTGCTTTGAGAATTTATAATTAGAACAAAAAAAAAAAAACAAAAAGCAAATTTTATACTCGTACAAGCAACGTCCCCCAAGTATTTAGCTGCCTTAGTGGTTATGAAACAAGTTAAGTCGAAGTTCGTTTTTTCGTCTACTCATTCATATTTTATTTCTGAAGTTTATTAATGATATTTTGTAATGGTGTAATTAGCATAAATTATAATGGTATAATTAATGTATCCATTCCATAACCATCACACAAACCCACTGCCATCCACCCTTTAGTAATGCCCAACAAGTTTGATATTAAATTTTAAATTATTATTAATTATTTATTTAAATTAAAGTAGACATTGTTTTTCAACTGTAACAATTAAAAAGTGTTACAAGAATTTAAAGCAAAATACCAGTAACGATATCAGGGTAAAATTAACAGCTTTAAAATAGGCAATAATAATGGGAATTAAAAGAGTAGGATGTTAAATTTATAAAAACACACAAATAGCAAAATTATTGACACTACAGAACAATTTACAGAATCACGTTTTTACTTCACGAGGTTTATTTTTACACTGACTAACTATCCACTCAGATGCTGCCCTTTTATATTTGTCCACTAGAAGTCTAGAAAAATTAAGAAATCCTTTACTTCATTGGTACCACATTTTGTTGTTGTATGTTGTCCATTCAATGTATAGGCGCCTGTGTGCCTGTGTGTATTTTTGCTTTTATGCTGATAAAGTTTCTTTTTGGGATTTATTTTAAAATATTTGTTGTTGTCTTGTGTAGATAAGTTTTCTTAGAAAACCACACAGTTACTGAACAGCATATCAAATGTTGTTGTTTGCGTGTATTAAATTTCTTCTTCAGTTTGTAACTAGAAATTTGTTGTTGTCTTGCATGCCACGCAGTTAGTAAACAGCATATTAAATTGTTGTTGTTTGCATGTATCAAATTTCTACGCAGTTTTAAACTAGACATTTTGTTGTTATGCATAAGGTTTCTTAGTAAGCCATGCAGTTAGTAAACCAAATACACAGTAGTTTACTTTATTACTTAATTATTTTTTTTTAAAACTTAAGAAAGACACATACGTAACTATATATTTAGTTTCTTAATGAGGTTTTATTTAAAGGGTGTATTTTTACACCTCACATAAAGCAACCAAAGGGTTAACTGTTGAAAGAAGTATCCATAATGCTCCCAATTTCTGACGTGTATAGTGCACGCTCCATTAAATCGCTGAGAATAGTTTGGCACTGGAGCAACACTGCTAAATTATCCAGCGATCGACTCCAACAAATTGATACTGAAAAATTGTATTGCAAAACTGTCCTGCAGAATAAGGAATAAGCTTTATTAAATAGGTGCGGTTTCACATATTAAGTAAAATCAATTTTTAAGAGCTTCTGCAGACTCTATTAAATGCAGCAAAATATACGCTCGACTGGACTTTGTTTAACCAAAAATAGGATAGAACAATGTTGTGCTCTATGTTGGCCATTGCCGCTCTATGATCAATGATTTTTTGTTTAAAAATATTGATGGCATTAATCCGGTGCCAGAGTTTGTTTTAGCTGGACGACCACTGTAATAAAATTAAAATCAACGTTTGGAAACAAATGAATTTTTAGAAAGGATTTGCAAGAAATTGTCTTATAAGTTCTTGGCACTTGACACCTCTCTTTTTCTCTGTTCCTCTCTAGTTTATGCTGATTAATCAGCAACAATTACATGACTCCTTAGAGGCTATATAAGAAAGAGGAAGATATAAGCAGAGGGAGAGAGTAACGCTTGAAAACATGTCCCAAAATTCGACGCCCAGAGCTCCTGCGATGACCATATGCTCGAAATTATTTTGAAATGTAAATGCTAAGTATCGATTACTAAATAAAAATTTTTTAGTTTAAATTTCATTTTAAAGGTCCTTGGTACGAGGGCAGATCAATAAGTTGATGACATTTTGAATGATACACAGTTTTGTTTTTGCAAAACAAATATTTATTTTTCAACATAATCTCCCTTTAACTCAATACAGTTAGTCCAACGTTTCTCCAGTTTTTAAATCTCTTCCAAAAATTAAGATTTTTGGAGATCCTAAAAATTGGCATTTGTTTAGTCAATAATTTCGTTGTTAAAGTTAAATCTCTTTCCACCGAGCCATTTCTTTAGATAAGGAAATAGGAAGTAGTCACTAGGGGCTAAATCGGGAGAATACGGTGGATGAGGTACCAATTCGTAGCCCAAATCATAGAGTTTTGCCATTGAAACAGCAAATGTGTGCACCCGTGTATTATCTTGATGAAAAAGAACTTTTTTCTTGGCCGTATGGGGTCGGTTTTCTTTTTAAGTCCTCGTTAAATCGGTCTAGTAAGTTGGTACAATATTCGCCGTTTATTATTTTTCTCTTTTGACAGTAACCGATGTGGATTAAACCACATGGATCTCAAAAAACTATTTCCATCCCCTTAATGGCCCACAAACTTACCTTGGCTTTCTTCGGAGCAGGTTCTCCCGGAGAAAACCATTGTTTAGACTGCTGCTTGGTCTCCGGCGTACACTAATGGATCAATGTTTCATCCACAGTTACAAAACCCCGCAAAAACTGTCGGATTTCGGTTAAACAACTTTAAGCAATCCTTTGAAGTTGCCACACATTTCCGTTTATGGTCAATTGATAGCAAACGCAGCACCCACCTTGCAGACAACTTTCTTAAGCTCAGCCTATGGCATCAACAATCTCCCGCACTTTTACTCTTCTGTCGGCCAACACTATATCTTGGATGTTTTCGATATTTTCGGATGTACTAACCTCAATTGGCCATCCAGAACGTTCAGCGTAATTTGTACTTGTGCGACCGCACTTTTTTACCACTGTAATCGATGGTGCAGATAGTCCCCATAGTATTTATCGAACTTTTCCTTGATTTGATTGACGGTTTTTTTTCGTAAATAATAATGTTTAAGGGCATTTGAAAGTCACTTTTTTCTATTTTAAGAAAAATACACGTGGTTGAATGTTTTGAAAAGCTTTTAAACGCAAAGTAGTAAATGACAGCAGTCTATTAATAGGTGATACAGAGTTACATTTCATTATAACTGCGAGCGCGGTTCAAAAAGTCACGGACTTAGTGATCCACTCTCGTATTATTAAAATCATTATTAATGTTTGGAGATAAGTCGATTTGCAGAAAAGGCTCCCCTGAAATTGTATTACAAGTTCCTGAAATATGAAACCTCTCTTTCTTTCTGATTTATGCTGAAAAATCAGCACAATTAACTGACTCGTTAGAGACTATACGAGAGAGTGATAGAGAGAGTGAGAGAGGGAAGAAATGTGTGAAAATGTGTCCCTAAATTCAACGCATACCGCTGCTGCGATGGCCATATGCCCGAAATTATTTTGAAATGTAAATTCTAAGTATCGATTTTTGAAATAAAATTTTATTTAATTAAAATAATTTGATAATTTTTATAGTTTTTTTACGTATTCTTAAGTTTTGCATTGAAGACAATAGGTATTTTCAATTTGATAATAGGATATATCAACAGAAGGAGGGCCTCCCTATGGGCTCTCCAGCATCTCCAATTATAGCTGATATTGTGATGGAGGAATTACTAAATTCATGTATTAGTAAAATGCATATTAAACCTAAGATAATTACAAAATATGTGGATGATTTGTTTTGTATAACTTCAGAAGATGCAGTGGATAATATTTTGTCAGAATTGAATAGTTTCCATCCGGATATTAAATCTACGATTGAAAGAGAATTAGAATCTAGACTTCCATATTTAGATATGTTGATAATAAGGAAGAAAAATAAGTTAGTATTTGATTGGTATAAGAAACCAACATCTTCTGGAAGAATCATTAATTTTTATTTAAAACATCCAAGGAAAATGATAATAAACACAGCGAAAAATATGATAGACAGAATATTGACTATAAGTGATAGTGAATTTCATTTGAAGAATAGGGATACAATAAGAGATATACTTAATGACAATGATTTTCCAGTAGAATTAACTAACAGATTAATTAGACAATATGGTAGTTATAGGTATAATTTAGGAAATTCTACGGCAGAGCCAAGAAATTATAAATCATTAACTTGTGTTCCTGGAATATCAGAAAGATTAAGAAAGTGTAAAATATATGACACAGATAAATATATAATTGCACACAAAACACATAACACATTAAATAAATTATTTAGCAGTATGAAGGATAAAATAGGAAAAATGGAAATATCTGATGTAGTATACAGGATACCATGTGGAGGAAATGACCAGGTGAACTGTGACAAAGTTTATATTGGGACAACAAAAAATAAACTTAAAACGAGATTAGCTGGTCACAGGTGTGACCAAAAATATAGGAATATTTCAACACAGAAGACATCCTTATCTTCACATTGTAAGAAATATAATCATTATCCAAAGTTTGATGAAACTTCAGTATTAGATATAGAAAAAAACTACAAGAGACGTTATATGTTGGAAATGTTAGAAATTGTTAATGTACCAAATGTAAGGAGAATAAATTTTAAGACAGACACAGACAATTTAGCTCAGAGTTATAGGTACTTAATTAAAAAGACACATAATTTGTTATAATCATTTCATAAGAGAGAATTTGTTATTTGTTGTTTGTTATTTATTTGTTGTTTCCGTTTCCTTGTTTTTGTATGTTTGAATATTTAAAAATTTTAAATTTTTGTATGTATGTATGAAAAAATATTTTATGTTTTTGTCAAATGTTTTGAAACATTTTTTCAATTTGTTAATAATTTTTTTTTTGTTTTCAAAAATTTAAAAATTTTTTCCTGAAGAAGCTTTCCAAAGGAAAGCGAAATATTGAAAAGAAAAAATATATAAAATAGATCTAAAAAAAAAAAGAAAAAAGATATTTACTATTTTAATTAAAATATAATTTTTAAAGTCTGTAGTATGATTAATGATTAAAATCAATGTTTGGAGATAAGTCGTTTTGAAGGAAAGGCTTCCTGGGATTTGGCACTTCTTTCTCTCTCTGGTTTATGCTGATAAATCAGCAAAATTTGACTGACTCCTTGGAAACTATATAAGAAAGAGAGTGATAGATAGATACAGAGAGACATTTCGTGATAAGATTTACATCTGCACCTGGCTGTAAGCCTTAATCAGATGGTGGTCAAACCACTGGGAATGAAAAGCAACGTCATTCACGCCCTAGGAAGTCGAGGACTAATTCAAACAACATGTCTTTCCTAGTTGCAATTTCAGCAGTTCCAAAGCAGGGTTGTAAACCACTACTCCTTACTGAAGAGCTGGAGACTATCCAACTCCTGGTACAGAACACATGACTAGCATGCTCACTGGATCTGGATCATTCACCCGTTGGTGTTATTAAAGGCGAGATGATCCTGGCCTGCTAAATCAAATACATGCGGGGGCCGCAAAACCACAACCAAAACGATAATTCCGAAGGGCCAACCTCATTGATCAGTCAGAAAAAAAGCTAAAAGGCTAAAGAGACAATTAGCGGCACTCTGGGGCTTTACTGATTCCCGTGGAAATATAGTGGATTGTCCAGTTGGCTCCTGCTCCCTTTTACCCCCGCAAGACACAAGTCTAGATGGTCGTGTGCTCCATAAAGACTTATAAATGTGCCCCGTGGGTGGGGGGAAAGATACAACTGTGTGATTCGATTTACATCCGCACCTGGCCATGAAGCCTTAATCAGATGGTGGATCTAACCACTTCATAATTTGGAACGTCATGCTCGTCCTAGGAAGCCGAAGCTATAATTCTATGCAGCAGAACTTTCTAGTTGCAACTTCGATGATTCCAGAGCAGGGCTGCAAATCATCACTCCTTGCTTAAGAGTTGGAGACTTTTTAACTCCTGTCCAGAACACATGTATAGCATGCCCACTGGATCTGGAAACATTTCACCAGGTAGGTGTTATTAAAGGTGAAATGAACCCGGCTACCATTAAAAACTGACATGTCTGTTATGGGGCCGCGAAACCACAACCACCACGTTACTCCCATATAGGGGCCAACCTCAATAGCCAGCCAGAGAACTATTAAATGTCTAAAAAGTCAAATAATGAACTCTGCGGCTTAGTGATTCCCGTGGAAATAAAGTAGAGTTTCCAGTTGTACCCCTGCTGACTTCAGGTGACTGGGCTCCCTTTTGCCCCAGCTGCACTGTGTCTAGATAGTGGAATTCTATAAAGACCATATTTATGTGCCCCCGGGGGGGTGGGGGATAAGAGACAGACAGTGAGAGACAGAAATGTTTGAAAAACTAATATTTCATGTTTTGTTGTAAAATCTCATATTTAATTTTTATTTAATACCGCGATGTTTTAAGTGAATCTGGCAACGATATATTTATATTAGCACATAAAACAACGTGATAAGTTATTGCACTTACAAATACTTTACTCGTCAATTCTGCACATTTAAGCACGTAAACATCGTATTAAAAGTTTTGGCTAAAAAAAATAGCGCGTACTTGTGATAAGATAACAATTGCTAGAAATTGGAAAGTTTTAACTCAATACCTTCGTATACTAATCCTAAGAAAATATAATAAATTTGTTAATAGAAAATATATCAGGCAAATATTTCTTTGAGAGCTATTTATATGTTTGAGGGTGTATGAAAATTTAATTAAATTAAAAGGACTTTTTATGCCCAGGGTCATCAATAATTTAAAACCGTAAAGCTTAAAATAGCAAAAGCAATAATAAACTGCAAATAAAACAATTGCCTACTTATAGGCTATAGAAGAAAGTCAATAATAAATCCAATAACTCAATACTAATAAAACAGCAGTCGTATGTTTATAAGCACAAAATAAAAGAAAAACCTCTTCAATAACACTGTAATAAATCTCTTAACTATTTTCAATTTTCTATAGAAGCAACATTAACTACACCAGGCAACGGGAACAACATTTTATTTATATGAACATATTTTATGCATTAGTTGAAGGAAGGAAACCTAACTATTTCCAGCAATATGCCACTGTTGCATTAACAGCTGTTGCTGTAAGAGTTTAAAATAGCAATCCGTAGCTCAAAGACCACTATGCAAAATAACAATAATGTTTCAATATTGTTGTTGTGTAAAAAATAAAACGAGATAACTTTAGCCAGCTATAAAATTTTATCACATGGTGTTGTGTTTTATTTGCTAACATAAAACCTTTATCCAGTTTATATTATGAAAATATGTTTTGATAATAACTCCTAAACACACACACACACACGCATAAAGAATTGTATAGAAAGAGGCTAAAGAGAAATAAATTACTATAAAGAGAAAGGAGACAACGAGAGAGACAGAGTGGCTCTTAAAATTCAAAAGTTATCGTTTCGTATATTGCATATACTAGTTTACATAAACAACACACAAACGTAAGACATTATGATATCACATACAATTTATTCACAAGCTTAACGCCTATAAACAGTCAACAATTTTATATTTAAAAAACTTACAATGTATGTATGTACGGATGTGTGTGTATGTGCGCATGTAGGTTTTAAAGGTTTAGTATGTCCGTATTGCCAACATCGTGCGTTTCAATGGTCTCTGTTTTTTTTCTACACATTTGTGTTAAAAGCTTGTGCTGGTGTTAACTTGAGACCGTGTTGCAAAGCATTTTAGGTTTTCTATTTTCCAAGTCTTTGTATTTTACCGGCTTGTCTAAGTGGGTTTGTTATTATTAATGTTGTTGGTTCTTTATTGTAAACTGTTTTACATGAAAAAAGACTTTTACTAGCAGAAAAAAATGACACCAACTATATTTTACTAAGTCACATATATTCTAAGCAATCATGGCTTTCTATACACTTAACTCTTAACTTTTTTTATACAGATTTTTTATACGAAAGAAAATATAAATAAAAATATTAAAACAAAACTATCACTAAATAAATATCACCAAAAAAATATTACCGAAAAATATCACAAAAAATATCATAATAAATATCCCAATAAATTATCACAAAAAAATATCCCAAAAAAATATCACAATAAATTATCACAAAAATATATATCAAAAAAATAAATCACTAAACAAAAAAATCACAATAAATTATCACAAAAAATATCCCAAAAAATTATCACAATAATTTTTAACAAAAAAAATATATCCAAAAAATAAATCACTAAACAAGATCACAAAAAAATATCACAAAAAATATTCCAAAAAAATATCACAATAAATTATCACAAAAATTGTCCTAAAAAATATCACAAAAAAATAAATCAGTAAACAAGATCACAAAAAAATATCACAAAAATATAACAAAACACAGCACAAAAAATTTCGCAAAAAAATATCCCAAAAAATTTTATACAACGATGTTTTGCCTAAAAAAATATTAATAAAATTGTAAAAATATATTTATAAAATAAATTAAAAATAATTTTTAAAATTTGTTTTCTAATAAAAAATTTTGTGATCTTTTTTTTAATAAAACTGCGATTTTTTTCTTTCTTTCTATTTTTCAATTTCTTTCGTGCTATAAAAAAAAATTTTGAAAAAAAATTATATTAAAGCAATATGGACTTTTTAGGAAATATATAAAAAATTTTAAAAACTTTCTGCAAATTTTTGGAACAAATTCAAAAAAATATTATAAAATAAAATATCACAAAATAAAATATCACAAAAAGTATCACAAACTAAAATATCACGAAAAAATATTACAACAAATTTAATATAGACTTTGTGCTTAAGAAAATGATTTATAATAAAAGGAAAGCGAAATATTGAAAAGAAAAAATATATAAAAAAAGATCTAAAAAAAGAAAAAAGATATTTATTAAAGATAAAAAAGATCGTTTAAAAAACTATAAAAATGATCAGAAAATGATTTATAAAATTTAAAAAAAAATATAAAATAAAAATTCTTTGCAAAATTTTTTTTTTATAAAATTTTTACAAAATTTTTTTTTTAATAAAAAAATTTAGAAAAAAATTTAGAAAAAAAATTATGTTAAAGCAATATGGACCTTTTAGGAAATATATAAAAATTTTTAAAAACTTTCTGCAAATTTTTGGTAACAAATTCAAAAAAATATCATAAAATAAAATATCACAAAATAAAATATCATAAAAAGTATCACGAAAAAATATTACAACAAGTTTAATATAGACTTTGTGCTTAAGAAAATGATTTATAAAATTAAAAAAAATATTAAATAAAAATTCTTTACAAAATTTGTTTTTTAATAAAATTTTTTACAAAATTTTTTTTTTAATAAAAAATTTTTAAATAATAATATTTTTTCCAAAATTTCTATTTACAAAATTTGTCCTTTTGAATTCATCTCCTTGTGTTGGTTCCTTGCCATGTTTTCTTTTGATTTTATTTAAATTTGTGTGTTGTTTTTTTTTTATTTCTTTTGTTGTTTTTTTTATAAACAAAACTGTAAGTATGTGTGTATATGTTTTGTGCCTGTATGCATGTGTGTGTTTTTCAGTACTTTATTTTATTTTATTTCTCAGTCAAATAAAAAGGCTGAAGCTCATGGAAAAAGTCCTTTAGATATTTTTCAGTTACGACCATGTTCTCTATAAAGACTTTAACTTGTATACGAAATGGTCTATTACGAATTTTACTGATGTGTTGTGGTTGTAGTTGTTGTTGAATTTGTTGGTATATTGACGCTTTTTTATGTTTATAACGTCTGCGTAGTTGTTTTTGCTGTTGTGGTTTTTCGTCTACAGTTTTTCCTTTTCAATCTATTTATGGCTGTGTTTGTGTGTTCGCATGTGTATAGATGTTTGTGTTGCTAAAGTGTTTGTGTGTGTGTTTGTATGCTTGTTATTTTTTTGTTTTATAATTTTCTATTATAACTCCCCATTTGTAGTCGTTTGAAATTTTTGTTTTTCTTCTAGTTTCAATACACTTACACACACACAGCTGCTGTTTTATCATACATTGTTGCCACATTTCAATAACTTTTACGCAATTTCTTGGCTTGGTTTATTGTTGTTTTGAATGTTTATTTTATTTATTTTTATTTTATTTATTTTTGTTGTTGTTAAGTTGTTGTGAATTTTGTTTAAGAGAAAATTTTAAAACTTGTAAATAGGTAAAGTTTTAATAAACTTAAGTTTTGTTCTTTGCTTTTCTGTTTGAATATTGTATTGTACGTGTGTGTGTGTGTGGGTGTGTGTGTGTGTGGAAATGTGTCTCTATTTGTTTTTTACTACAGCTGTTATTTTTCGTCTCCTTTTTTATCATCATTGCTATTGCTACTGTGTATGTGTGTGCTACTGTATGTATGATTTTCTATATATATATATTACTAATGTGTGTTCATGTGTGTGTGTGTGTGTATGTGTATAAGCTTGTTTATTTGTTTAGTTATGTAAAGTTTGATACAAGAAAATTATTTGCTGAAAGTTTAAATTGTCAATTGAAAGTGATGAAAAGTTTTCTTGATTAATTTTTATTTATAAAATACAATAAATGGTGATGGCATTGGCTACAACAACAAGATTTGTGGTTATTGTTGTTTAAAGTTTTTCATTTTTATTAAAGCTAAAAGACTTTTATTATTTTTGCTTCTGCCTGGAGTAGAATATATTACCATAAGAAGGAAAAAACAAATAGAAATAGAAGAATTATCTTTGATTTAACTTTACTGTTATTAAAATTTGTAAAATAAAATTTTCTTAATTTAATTTTTATTTCTAAAATTGTTTAGCATCTCTCGTATTTCAATATTTGCATGTTTTGTGTACTAAATTATTTTAGAACTCTTTATTTCAGCTATATTTTGATGTTCTAAATATTATTTAACCCGACAAAGTGATGCTGTAATTTAAGCATAATATTTAACAATATCTTCTAACGGGTGGTTTTTTTATGATATATAATTTTCAGTTAACAACACTTTTTTAACTGGCTGCTGTTTTGCCAGCTGTCAATTGATTCATTATTAGTTTGGTTTAGCATTTCAATATAAATAAGCTGACGCCTGTACAACGTTTCCAAATAGTGCAAATTGAGTCTAAAACAAAGAGAAGTTTCTTTAGCGAAAAAAACTCACTTTTGTTTGAATGTATACGTCAATAAACATAGTTAGGGTGCTGATAATTCTCAAATATATTTTGAGACACCATTAAAACCACAATAACCGACTGTTTAATGTTCTTTCTGGGTTGGTGGAATCAATGGTCTGTAACACTTTAAAGACGATGCTGCTAATTGAACAACCATGACGTGTTAGAGTCCCCCCGGGGCACATTTATCGGTCTTTATAGAATACTTGACCATCTAGACCTGTGCTGCTGGGGGTATAAGGGAGCCCAGTGTCCTGAAGTCAGCAGTTGTACAACTGGAAGCTCCACGTTATTTCTACGAGAATCAGTAGACCCCCAGAGTTTCCGCTAATTGTCTCTTTTGACTTTTAGCTGTTTCTTTGTGTGATTGTTGAGGTTGGCTCTTCGGTAGTATGGTGGTGGTTGTGGTTTTGCGGCCCCAACAGGAATTGTTTTTGGTGGCCAGGATCGTCACGCCTTAAATCCCACCTACTGGTGGAATGATTCCGATCCAGTGAGCATGCTAGTCATGTGTACTGGACAGGAGTTGGATAGTTTCCAGCTCTTCAGCAAGGAGTAGTGGTTTGCAGCCCTGTTCTGGAACCGCTGAAATTGCAGCTAGGAAAGACCTGTTGCTGGAATTAGTCTTTGGCTTCCTAGGGCGTGAATGGCGCTGCTTTTCATCCACAGAGGTTTGACCACCATCAGATTAAGGTCTACAGCCAGGTGCAGATGTAAATCTTATCACGAAATGACGTGTTGGAGTTGTGGTTTCAGCAAGACATTGTATCATGTCACACAGCTTGTGTCACAATTTATTTATTAAAAGAAACATTTGGTAACCACAAAGTTTCGGGCCACTGAATTTATCTCCAAGATGATTGTATATGTCAATATACAAAGTTGCCATATTTTGAGTGATGATAATCCCCAAGTGTATATTAGATAATGTTACATCCAGAAAAATGAACTGTTGGAAGTGCTTTATGCCCTGGTGGAAATACTGTTCCATACTTCCAATTAATGAATGCATGTTAAAACATTATAGTCAATAATGATCATTCTAGAGCCATGGTTACAGAATTTTCGTTCATCAATTAATCAAACATGATGTGCAGGAGCTTTGTTTTCAACAATACGGTGCAACATGTCACACAGCTTGTAGCACAATTAATAATTTAACGAAGGCAGCCTTAAGCAACCTCACAGTTTCACATTTTCGGATCCATTAAATGATCACCAAGATCGTGCGTTTTAACACTGCTAGAAAATTTTCCGTGGAAAAATTGAAGGACAACATTCGCTCCGTTGTTGCCAAGATAAGGCCACAAATATTAAAAAAGATTATAGAAAATTGCATCACCAGTTTAGACACGGCTAAGCCAGCCTTAAATTATAATGCCAGCAGATTATCTTTCGAATAAAGTACATTTCATGTTAATTGAATAAAATTCATTATTGCTTTATTTCATTTCAAAGTTCTATACCTCTAAAAAAATACCCTTTATATAGTGCAATATAGTTAATAAATTTTAAATAAAATAAATTTAATTTTCTATTTATTTCTTAGAGCTCGACGATTGAAGTTCCTAAGACTTTTGTCTTCCTTCCTTCCTTCACCGGAAGTTATGACAACCAAACAGCCAGTAATGACTGGTACAACTGGCGGTAACATCATTAGCAAGCCGGATTTTAAATACTGCTAGAGACTTAATGTTAGATGTGTTACAATAAATAGTGTCGGGTTTGGTTAGTTTTCTCATTAGGGTGGTATCCATTCATGTAGGTAAATTGCCTCTCACCTGCTCTAATTTCTACACTTAGCTTAATATGTTAACACAAAAAATGCTTATAAAGCCTTCTATGTGGACCATATGAAAAGAAGGGTTTTTCAACAATAAGTTTGTTTTCTAAAACAAAATAAAATAAAACAAATTAGGTTAAGGTTATTCAAATTTTTATTGTATTACGAAGAGAAAATTTCGGCAATTCTGAATGAAAAATTATATCAGACAAATGTCCACCACGAGCACGCTAACAGATGTCGATTCTTTCATCAAAGTTTTTAATCACTTTTTGGCAAAATGGCGATACAATTTCGTTAATCACATCATGGATTTTGAGTTTTAAATCTGAAATCGATTCGACTGGCTCTATTCTTAACATCGCCCCACAAAAAATAATCCAATGGTGTTAAATCACACAATCTAGTTGGCCACTTAATTGCTGATTATCGTGTTCGGGCAATTTGGTTTGCAATTAATTGATCGTTTCATTGGCTGTGTGAGGTGTGGCTCCGTCCTGTTGAAAGCATCCATGTCGTCAATAATAGGCCAAAATTGAATTGTTTGCATCTCGCGATAGCGTTACCGCATTTCCAGCCTCATCTTTGAAAAGAAAAAAAAAGAAACGGCCCAATCACGCCTCCAGACCACATAGCGCTCCATACAGTGACACGTTGAGCATACAAAGGCTTCTCAATAATTGCTCTAAGATTTTCAGAAGCTCAAATGAGACAATTTTTTATTGTTGACAGACCCTGACAAGTGAAAATAGGCTTCGTATGAAAAAATGAAATTTTAACAGAAAACCCAGCGATGTGAATGGACGGCCTGCTTCAATTCCTGAGCCTTGTAAAGCTTGGAAGTTAAGTCCTTACGCAAAATTCGCCATGTGAAGGTTTTGGATAACACCAATTGTTGAGAAATAATAACACAGCACTTTAGAGTTTTAATGTAAATTAAACGATTTATATACTTTTAATACACACAAGATGAACATGATGGTAACTTGGGTGTCTTAACTCAACGATGATTCCATTTGATTTAATTAATTTGACCAGCAAGTGATGTTTTAAGCGGTTATCGTATATACATAAACAAGAATCCTTGTTGTGTGTGTGTTTTTTTTTTGTTCTGTGTTATATGTTTTTGTTTTTTATTTAAGTTATTTTGTACAATTTATAACAAGCAAAACATACAATAGGTCATTTCGTTTTCGTTTTTTTTTTACTGATAATTATTTTTTTTTTAATTTAAACAAATCAAATTCATAACCACATGATAAGAATATAAATAATAAGAATAATTTAAGGCTAGAAATGCATAGTAATACCGGTTGCTGGAATAGGTCTGTATGTTTATCTATCCTTATTTATACAGGATTCTTTTAAATTAATTATTTTAAATTGATTTTATGGATTTGATAATTGAAGCAATCTTTAGTACACAAATGATGGCACAGTACAAGGTGTCCGAAATTAATTTTCAGACACCTTGTATTTGCTGTTAATTTCTTTCTATAATTGATTATGCTGTAGAGAATGCATATTCATAGCACAATGTCCTCTATTGCAACAGGACCTTAAATGATTTAGGGTATTACCGCAGGCAAGTGTTTTGATGTGTGTGAGACTATATTTTGAAACCGAATATTTGTAGATAAACGTACACACGTTGGTATTTACACATTTTGTATCGAACCTGTTGACTCAAATTTAACGACCAAATTTTTAATAGCGGTTTTAGAAGAACGATTATGTTGTCCGAAAATATTTTAACAGAACCACCATTTTTATGGTGGATTAATTATTTTAATGAGATTTTCGTGCGAAATTTAATTCATTGTAACAATTGCCAATGCACGTACTACGAATATGTCAAAAAAGTAACTGTCAAAACTATCATGTTGTTGGTGTTGCCACAATTGAAAAACAAACTTCTTGTTGGAAAGCCCGATATGATCATGCTTTATATTGTTGTTATTGTAACAAGTTTATTAAAAATTATAAAAATTGAATATAAATATTTTGGAGGCCAATGAAAGCGTAATGATCACTGCCCTATTTTGCCGACCATTTAACTGTCGTTTATGGCATTTGCATGTGGGATATGTAACATGAACTTATTATTATTTATAGAAGTGTATTGGTAATTAATGCTGTTTTGTTACATTACTTATCAGATAGCACACATATATATGAAAATTAATTAATTAATTAATTTTATATTTTTAGATAGAATTTAATTTAGTTTAATTTCGAACAGAGAATTTTTAAAATTTTTGTAATTTATATAATTTTTGATAAATAAAAGAAAAATATTTTTAAATTCTATGTGTCATGTTTATTACAAAAAATAAATATATTTTGCTTTTAAAGTAAAATAAAATAAAAGGAGCAAGTTCTTGTCCTTAAAATATAAACTGGGAACAGCTTTACTTTATAAAAAGGCTGAAAGTAATATTTTTTTAATATTAAAAAATCTGGCCTAAAATTATGCAATATTTTTGTGTATTTTTAATTTAAGCAAAACTCCTACCTGATATGCTATTATTTTAGTTACAACTAGAACTTGCTAAGCAAACCAAAGAAGCAAAAAAACATAAAACATTTGAAACTAATTGCTTAGTAATATTTGTAAGGTGAAATTTGTTCCCATTACTGGCAAATTTACTTCTGTCATTTGTAATTAATGACAAATATTAGCTTTCTCAAAGTTAAAAAAATCTATACAAAAAGGGTTGTCTGTCTATGTAAGTAGATGGCTGTGTATGTGTGTATTAATAAAGGTCGGCTGTCTTTTATCTCGGTACACGCACTTAATGTGCTAGAATGTTATTTTAACATTAATTGCCTGGAATTTGGGGGGTTGTTTTTTTTATTCTTAACTTTCTGTTCCCTAAAAAAATTGTTTTCATTATTTTGTCGGAAATGGAAAAAAGCACAATACAAACAAGGATTAATATTATGAAAAACAATATTTACAAAGGCAACTAAGTATTCCTTTTTAAAAGTATAACAAATTATTTTTAACGAATAAAAAATATTACCTTTTTGTCTGAAGAGGAGCTCAAATGTTCCTTTTTTTTGTATTTTTAGTTATTTGTAGTTAATTACAACTGAAATTAAAGAAAATATATGAATTAATGAAAATAGTTACAGTAAACAAATTGCTATTAAAACAAGTTGAAATAATTATTATAAAGAAATAAAAATAGAAGCTGTATTAAGGGTCTTAAAAGAAAAAGTAATTAAGTAATCTTAATTGTAAATTGTATCCGAAAGCCTTTTCGCTTTTGAGGTCGGTTCTCCTTTGTTTGTGTTTCTTCAATAGAAGTTAGTCTATATAATTCAAGTATAAAAATTTTGGGGAGAGCACATTAAGTGCTGCCGATAAATATTTATATAGATTCATTAGCTTATCTGCTCATAAATTTTCTATAATTAATTTCAAACAGAAAATCTAAGAAATTTTCTTTATTCAAAATTAACGCTGCACAAAAATGTTAAATTTCTTATCGCAATAAAAAATTTGTTCTTAAAAAATTATCACAGCATACAGCCTATTACAGACGATTGTTATAGCAATAAAATGTTTCACAAAAAATTGCTCTCTAAATATTATCACAATATAATATTGTTACGTTTATACCTTTTATAAACGTTTTGTTGTGAGTTCTCTATTGCAAAATAAATAACACCAGTTTTTAGAGTTTTTCAATTATTAACAAGATTATTTACTTTAGCTACACAAAAAGTGGACACCACAAAACAATTTACTTAAGATGCTAGAGGTTTAATTTTACACTGATTGACTATCCACTCAGACGCTGCCCTATTTATATTTGTCCATTTAAAGTCTAGAAAATTTAGGAATCTTATACTCCCTTAGCATCACATTTTGTTGTTGTATGATGTTTATTCAATGCATAGGCGCCAGTATATCTGTGTGTATTTTTGTTTTTATATTGATAAAGTTTCTTCTTGTTATTTGTTTTAAGATATTTGTTGTTGTTTTTTGTAGAAAAGGTTTCTTAGAAAACTAAACAGCATACATGTTTGTTGTTTTCTTGTGCGTATAAAATTTTTACGCAGTTAGTTAATAGAAATTTGTTTTTGTCTTGCATGCTATGCCGTTAGAAAAAGGCATAACAAGTTGTTGTTGTTTGCGTTTATGAAATTTCTACGCAGTTTGTAACTAGAAATTTTGTTGTTGTACCATAAGTTTTCTTAGCAAGCCACACAGTTCGTAAACAACATACCCAGTAGTTCGCTTTATTGCTTAATTTTTTTATTTTAAAACTTAAAAAAGACACATCCGTAACCATATTTTAAAAAAAATATATATTTGAAATGTTTTACTGCAGGGGTTAGCATATCCATATGGACATATTACTAGTGCTCCTATAGCTTATGAGTAAATTTTACCCCAAATTTTGCAAAGAAAACTCAAGAGTCCCATATCTCAAACCAAATTGATTAAATGAGAATTTTCATTGAATCAACACTGCAAAAAGACAATACTTGTATACAAAAACATAGCCAGCATTTCGAAAATAAACACACAAATTAATGTAGTTTGAATTAAAAGTGATTCCAACAAAATAAAATTATTTATTATCACAATAAAAACTTCATTTGTCACAAAAAATTGTGATAAAGAAAATTATTTCTTTCATAGCAAATTTTGTCACAATAAATTCGCCAAAAAAATCATTACAATTATTTTATTAAGAAACTAATAAGGTTATTTTTTTGTAGATATTTGCTATCACAAATTATCATATTTATGTTAAATGTTTCGTAGGGCAATATCGCAATATCACAAAGACAGTGAAATAATTTTCAGCTCATTTAAATTCTGGTAATTGCATGTGAAAGAAGCCCCTTAAAAATAAGAAATTCTGCATTATTCGTTTTATCAAGTTGTCAACACTAATGAGTTTATAATAATAAACAACCACCGAAATTGGTGGACGTATTATTGAACGAAAAATATATAAAATTTTGCGATTTTTAACGCACTAGACTCTTTTTTTGGATAGATTCGTTTCGCTTTTTTTCTTCTATTCAATATCTACAACTTTGCTTCAGACAAAAAAGGAATATTCTGTACGGTATGCCATATTAAAATATAGAAAAAGTGATAAAAATCCATCTGGAACAACAAAAATCATATGACCAAAAAATTATTGAATCAGCCAACTTGACAAAACAAATGATACATAAGTTAATTGGTTATGATTTTACGTCATCCCTCGTAAAATTTGGTTTGTCAACAGACCGGTTTCGGCTATGTGCCATCTTCAGTGTGCTGTTTTCTCTGCATAAGCTTTTATTTTTGGGACGACTTTCAATTGCGAAATTGTGTCTCAACAACAGGTGTTCTACTGTGTAATATTTTGTCTGCAAAAAAAAAATGTGACAAATATTTTTCTCGACAGCAAAATCATGACTGATGAAATTTTTCTAAAAGAAAAGTTTTGACATGATCATTGTGTATAGGAAAATTAAGACTGATAAAATTATTTATGGTAAAGTTATGACATAATTTTTTTTTATAGAAAAATTGTGACTGAAGAATACTTTATTTGAGAAATTATTACTGAAGAAATTTTAATAAAGAAAACTATTTGTGAGAAATATTCTTTATTGAAAAATAATAAAAATAAAGAAAAATTAACAAATTAAAAATAAGTGATACAATTTTCTTATAGAAAAATTATGACTGACGAAAAATAATGACTGATGAAAATTTTCTATAAAAAATTTTGATTGATGAAATTTCTTTACAGAAAAATTTTGACTGAAGAATTCATATTTTGAGAAATTATTGCTGCTGAAATTTGTTATTGAAAATTTAATATTAAGGAATATTTTATAAAGAAAAATAATAATCGTTTTTTCTATAAAAATTATGACCGGACATTTATTCCATAAACTTTGAGTGAAAAAAGTTTATAGTAAAATTATAGAGAAATTACGAGTGATATACATTTTTTAGAGAAAAATTATCAATGATAAAATTTTTGTGTGAAAAATTCTTGATTTATTTATAGAAAGTTTGTAACAGTTAAATTTTCTATAGAAAAATTTTGACATGAAATATTTTCACCGAAAACTGAAATTTTTTTATAAAAAAAAAATTTGACTGATAAAAATCTTCTATGGAAATTTCTTTATAGAAAAATTAAAACAGAAAATTTTTTTTGAAGAAAAATGATGACAGGAATTGGATATGATTTTACGTCAACCCGCATCAAATTTGGTTTGTGAACATACAGGTTTTGGCTATATGCCATCTTCAGTGTTCTCTCTATAAATCAAACCCCGTCGGACAATATACGCACATGTGACAGAAATTCTAGTTCCTAGAAAAAAACACACTCGTGAGGTTTCCTATAAGAATTAGGTTTCACTTTTCATAGTTTTTCTATTCAAAAATATCTTTTTTTATATTTTTTTTTTGTTTTTTCAAAAATAAAGTAAAATAGAATAATTTTACGGATTTGACTTTGAAGCCTTACAAGGTTTAACTGCTGCAGAAATTGAAGCCGACTGAACGTTCACATCGCCTTAAATTCGCTCAATTCATTCAGGAACAACCGGCTGGTTTTTCTGAACAATTCATTCTTCCAGACGAAGCCTATTTTCACTTGTCAGGGTATGTCGACAAGCAAAATTGCCTCATTTGGGCACAGCGATTATTGAGAAGCCCTTGTATGCTCAACGTGTCATTGTATAAAGCGCTATGTGGTCTGGAGGCGTGATTGGGCAGTTTTTTTTTTCAAAGATGAGGCTGGAAATGCGGTAACGTTAAATGGATCACGCGAGATGCAAACAACTCAATTTCAGCATATTATTGACGACATCCATGTCACTGACATGTATAAAAAAATTATTTTTTCAGGCGAAGTCTATTTTCACGTGTTAGGGTATGTCGACAAGCAAAATTGCCGCATTTGTGCTACAGAAAATTCTAGAGTCATTATTGAGAAGTTTTTGCATGCTAAAAGTATCACACTGATTGGGTCGTTGTTTTTTTTCTGAGATGAGGCTTGAAACAACTCAATATCGGCCTGTTATTGACGACTTGAATATCACTGACATGGACGGTCATGTCATTTATCACACAGCCAATAAAACGATGAATTTATTGCAAACAAAATTTCCCTATCGTATAATTTCACGGTAATCAGCAATTAAGTGGCCAGATCGTGTGATTTAACAACACTGAATTAATTTTTGTGGGGCGATGTTAAAAACAGAGTCCATACGGTGCCAATCGAATCGATTTCAGCCTTCAAACTCAAAATCCGTGATGCTATTAACGAAATAGAACCGCCATTTTGTCAAGAAGTAATTAAAAATTTTGATAAAAGAATAGACCTTTGGCAGCGTAGTCGCCCTTGAAGTTTACCAGATATCATTTTTCATTTCTAGTTGCCAAACTTTGCTCTTCTTTTTTTGCTTTAGAAAACAAACTTCTTGTTGAAAACCATTTATTATGGCATATTGTTTTATATCAATTTTTTTATTGCAGTTTTAATATTTTTGGTAAAACGAAGTGATATGCTGTTAAAAGTTAAAGTCTAGACTTTTCCGATTGTATAGCATACTTTGAGGAAGTAAACTTAATTTAATCTCTTTGAAGTTTTGGTTGAAAAAAAAATGTTATTGCAAATTATAACAGCAGCATAATTTATGAAAAATCAAATTTTCTGAAAAATATCTAATTTTAAAAGATATTTTGTAAATTTTGAAGAATATCTGTCATTCAGACTTTAAAACAATAATTTAATTCGAAGCATATCTTCAGGAAAGAGAAGAAATAAATTAGAAAAAATCAAAGATGGCCAAAGTTGATGACACACATAAACCTTTTTAAAAATAATTCTAATGGAAAAGAAATTTTTTCTGTTCAAGTATTATTTTCCTTGTATTATCTAACAATTTAGCAGTTTGTTTTTACTTAAATTAAATAAAACGATAAAAACATATAAATTTACTATAAAGTTGCTTAATCTATACTAATTTATCCTTGTGACTTACAAGCAAAATGAAAATATTTTCCACTTTTTCCAAAACTAAAGAGAGAAGTGCTGGCGTCACTAAAATGTTAGAAAAAGTAAAGCATACTTTTCGCAAATACAATAACTAAAATAACAAAAAAAGAATAGCAAACAAATTAAATAAGCGCACGTTAGGCAAAATATCGGAAAAGAAAAGGAGTAGATGGTTATACAAAAGAATCTTATAAAACTTTAGACATTTTCGATTTATTTATTTTTTTTTACTATAAAATATTTTTGGCTCTGCTTTTACTATTTCTCCTTCCTCTAAAATAAAGCACAAATTTTGCCAAGAGCCTGAAGAATGTTGTCTTAGAAAAAATTAGACAAACTCAAATTAAACTAAACTCCACTCCATGTAGGATGATATCCGACAAGTGGTAATAAATCTTGTCACAATAAAAGTTTATAAATTTCAACAATAAAAATGATTTTTGCTTATTTGTGGCAAAAGTGCTGAAACTGAACAATGAAATGAAATAGTAATGAAATTTTATATTAAAGTTCATAGATAACAACTGCCTAAAAGTCAGCAACACTTTTTTTATACTTTGACAAATTTATGCGTATGGTGTGTGTGTTGTTTTTCGAAAAAAATCTGTAACACACTTCAAGGGTTCTTGAACTTTGCTAAATTGTTTGTTTTTGACAAATTTATTTTATTTTTTTATATTTTATTTTTGTTATTATTTTATCATTATTATTATTTATTGTTTTATTAATAAAAATGAAAAATTTTAAAACTAACACACAAGCTGTTCAGTAATTTATCCAAAACTATAGTATACTTTCAGGAACCATAAATTTAATAAAACTGAGGTATACTTTAAGGAGTTAAATATTTTATTTTTTTAATTTAATATTTTAGTTGTAAATATGAAGGTTTGTTGTGCAGTTTGTCGCCTAATAACCCTAAAGAAGACCTTTATATGGATCTATATATAAATTTAGTTTTTTCAGCGTGTTGCACAGAAAGAGGCCATATAAGTTTAAAACTATATTAACAAGCATACTTTTAGGTGTTAAAAAATAATTATTTCAAATCTAAAACCCAACATCCGATAACATTATAAGGAAAATTTCAAAACCGCTTCAACATTTTTTCTAATAAAATATACACGTTCTTAATTTTTATAACATGCTTACGTGGAAAATCTTACAGCTAGAGGGTGTATTTAAGCAAATTGTATAAGAAATAGAAAACTGCATAAAAGCATCCAACAAGTTTTTTTTGTTTGACAAAATAAATCACAAGTTTCAATTTTTCCAAAAGCAGTTGCATACCTTAAGGAGACTTCATATTAGTTTTAAAGCTTAAAAAATTTAATTTATAAGATGTCTTCTATTTAATTAGGGTGAGTTAGAAATAAAACTGAATTGAAATATCTAATAGCCAGCAAATATTTTTAAGATTTCAGAGATTTAACTTTTATTTTATCACCCATAACCTGAGGTATACTTTTAGGGGACCTAAAAAGTTTAAAGATCTTGGTGTATTTTAAAAGTTTTATTATTGGAATTGATTTAATATAAAACGAAAACTATTAAATTTTTGTTATTAACAAATAAATTAAAGTTTTTAAAATATTAAGACAACAATAGAAATAAATTGCAGAAAAAAACCATAAATACTTAAAAAAACTTTCTTAAATTTCATAAATAAGTAACCATAACATACAAAAGTTGTTATCTAGCGTCATCAAGTTCAATTCATAAAACAGTGAAATGCTACAATTCTTCAACTAACTGACATTTTGCCCCGTCAAACTTATAAATGCTATTTTTTCAATAGTTGACTGTCAATGAACATCAGAACAAATATAAAGTTGCTGGCAAAACGTTTTTCTCTTCTCTCCTCTCTCTCGCTCTTTGTACTATAAAAGTTACAAATATCTAATGACAACTATTCAACATGAAAATAATATGAACACAAACATAAAATTTTCTTTATATTCTTTTTGTTGCAAAACTTCAATTGGAATTACAACCAACAAAAGTTGACTAAAGTCAGACGGCATCGTGAAGTTAGTTGCTTGAGAGTTGCAAAGATTATTTTGCTGTAAAGTTTTTTTGTTGCAACACGAAATCATTTTTAAAAGAATATTTTTATTTAAACAGATAAGCAACATATAAAAAAAAAACGAGAAACGAGAAATAAATGAAGCTCGGCAAAGAACATGATGTTTATCAGCTAAAGGTAAAATTTTTTACTTTAGAATGATTTTGTAATAGAGTAAAAACTGTTATAGAAATAAAACGCCAATAAAAGAATTCAAGAGTGAAGAGTTAAGCGAAGCATTAAATAATAAGTAAAAAAAATTATAACACTGAATACTTTAAGGCAAAAGTAATAACTAACGCAAAAAACAAATATGGAAAAAATTTATTAGTTTATAATTTATTGCATATTTAAGGGAACAAGGGCAAAGGAAATGTTTGTAAAACTTAAAGTCCCAATGCTCATGGATAGCTCATGTGGATAAAAATTCACACAGCTAAAGTCGAATGGATTATTATTTTATTCTAAACTTATTTTTATTTTATAATTATCTTTATAGTTTTGTATGCTGTTATCAAGTGATAACAGCATGACGTGATAAGATTTGCATCTGCACCTGGCCGTGGGCCTTAATCAGATGGTGGATCATTACCACTGTAGATGAAATGTAGCGTCATCCTCGCCCTAGAAGGCCTTCGGATACGTATATCCACCGGTCACTCCTAGTTGCAACTTCAAAAGCCCGGAGCAGGCCGCAGTCTTCACTCCTTGCTGAAGAGTTGGAGACTATCCAACTCCTGGTCCAGAACGAATGAAGCTTAATATAATTAAGAACACGACGGCAGTCATACTCACTGGACCTGAACCATTCATTGTTCACTGTAAATGATCCGACTCATAAACTCAAACGAGGGCCTCGAAATATACAGCCACCATGATACTCTGGAAGCGCCTACCTTAATAATCAGTGAGAGAACAGCTAAAAGGCTAAAAATACAAATAGCGGAACTCTGGGACTTTACCGATGCCCTTGGAAATATAATGGATTGTCCAGATGGCTCTTTGTAGACTTAAAGGGGACTGGGCACCCTTTTACCCCCGCAGGACACAAGTCTAGATGGTTGTGTGATCCATAAAGACTTATAATGTGCCCCCAGCAAAATACTCGGGAGCGGTTATGCGCTAAACTTAAACCCTGTTGTTGTGGAAGTCACTCTCACCGCGGGACTGCCGTTAGGAACTACTTTGCGGGGCTGGTTAGCAATACCTATGCTCTATTCAGGAAGCGGCCCTATTGATCTTTCTTTGTGCCTTTGCTCTTTGAAGGTTTCCTTGAACAGCTATCAGAAATGAGACGATTTCATGTCGTCTATTGTCCGAAGTTGTCATATAGAAAATTAGGTCCTCTTGGCCTGTTATATTTGCCGACTGTTTATCCTTCGAGAAGCATCCACAGTGAAAAACTGCATGTTCCGCATCCTCGTTCAAACCATGCCGGGCAAAAAGGCGAGCTATCGTGTCGTCATTTGTAGAGGTATTGATGATAGGCTCCATGATAGAAACTGCATAATGTGGTAACCACAGTCTGCTATTGGCCGCGATATCCATGAGAGGATGCTAGAGGTTAGCCTGTGGGGCCATCTATCTTTCGAAAAATTTTTCCATCTGTCTGCCATAGAGCCATTAATGCAGTTTTTTCCTCACCTTTTATACTTCTCATCCGTTCGCGATCCAAACTTCGCCTAAGGAACATACTTTTAAGTTCGTTTGCCATTATATAAGCAGGTAGCTGATATAATGGCAGACGCACGCGGCATTATCAGATATCGTCCTAAAGTCGCTTATTGCGCGGAGCCTATGCAACGATGTTATCATTCGACTGTTCCTATCGATCCTTAAGGCCCCTGCCCAAATCGGGGCAGCATGCAAGTACTCGTAGAAATCTACGCCCATAAACAGGACCACTGATATTTAGGATAGCGCTTCCTGTGTCATTGATGCTTTCTTACTCGCGTACTTGATGTGTGTCTTGAAAGACAGCCTGTTCTCCAACACAACTCCAAGATACTTCACAGACTTCTTTGATCTGATTAGCTGGTTTCCTATACGGAATTTTGCATATTGCACTTTCTTTCGACTTATATAATGACGGCCTC
Organism: Trichopoda pennipes; assembly: GCA_030448955.1. Classification (NCBI taxonomy): domain Eukaryota; kingdom Metazoa; phylum Arthropoda; class Insecta; order Diptera; family Tachinidae; genus Trichopoda; species Trichopoda pennipes. The sequence continues at coordinate 7,118,866 of JASKUP010000175.1, forward strand.
TGTTTTATGATCGGCCAACTCCAAGCCAGCGGTATCCAGCCAGGCCCTTATGTTAGCCACTGCCGCAGTCGTGGAATTCTCGACCTCTACTATGTGTTTAGCAACTGTGACGATTGCAATATCGTTGGCGAAGTCAATTACATGCATTTCTCCAGCTTGGTTCAGTCGTACAAACCCGTTGTACATTATATTCCATCAGAAGTGTTCCGAGAACCGATCCCTAGAGAACTCCTGCCATCGTCGGTGTTATTCTTGAGTTTCCTATTGTCTAAGTAATCCATTACTATCCTTAAAAGGTAGTAAGGTGTACACATATTGATGAGCTATCTCCGTATGTATAGCCAGTCCGCTGAATTAAATGCTGACGTCCTGCTTGACTACTGCACAATATTCCTTGGTTTCCCACCTCCATCTATTTCCTTGAATGGCCTCTGTTGCCAGAGTATTTTTCTTGTAAACTAACTATTACTTTGTGATGCTTGCTAGAGAGACTAGAGACTACAGAGAGCGACTAGAGCAGCGTTAAGTTGTGGTCCACTATCTATAGATACATGGTACCTATCCCAGAGATACCTCTGCACACCATTGCACGGCACACGAAGCAAAGAGGTTGAGCTGCCGTTAAGGAGATTGGTGGCAAATAAAGACTGAAGATTTATACCGAATCAATGTTGGCACGACACGACCCTGGAAGCGGTAGCAACCAGGGAAATCGTACAGGTTTAAGCCCATTAAACTTACAAAAGTGGATATATTTTTAATTCACTTAAAGACTTTTCCTGCTTTAACAAGAAAAGAAAAAAGGAATAGTTTCGCCAACCTAAAATGCCGTTCCTTTTATATTAGAATATAAATTAAATTACTAATAATTTTTCCACACTAAATAAGTTGTCTTTCGCCTAAAATTATGCTTCAACTTTTATCATATTAAAAATTTTAGTATCTTCTGTTTTAATATTCTCTTAACTGTTAAAATGCCATTTAGTTCTCTAAACTGTTCATAATTTCTTGTCAGAAATTGTACGTAATGAAAATTTCATTTTAAAAAATATATTCATATTTCAACAAGATTTATTTGCTTGAAAATCATACACACTCACATACAATCTCACACCTAGGCAAACACACTTCTTAAAATAACAGGAGAAAAAAGAACACTAAGATAAACTCCCAGAGCTAAGGAAGCGAAGAGCCAACAACAAGGAATAAAATTGCGATGAAAGTTTATGAAAAATTCAACTAAATTGTAATTACACATACGAATGACGTTAAATTTTAACTTACATTACACAAACCACTTCAACTTGATATCCGTCTTTGTATTATGCCAATACACAGACACACAGAAATGCACACACATATACCACCTATACATAGATAAACATGATAATATTCATCGTTAAAATTCATGCAAACAGTTTAGAATTAAAGAGGAATAATGTAGATAACTACTACCAAACTACCATTAACTTTAATACTCTCCTTAACATCTGTGTTACTTCCCATGGCGGCATTAATGCACAAACTCACGCTCAAACCCACACACTCATAGTTACACATATATTTACATTTCAAATGATAAAGAAAATAATATTAAAATATTAAAAAAATATAAAAAAAGACAACCACCATAACGCGACGAAATAATGGGCGAAAGTAGACATTTTGAAGACAATGTAGACATTTTTCGTAAATACACACGTATCTGCTTATAAAGAAATTTTCACATTGAATTGTTTATTCTTCATAACGTTCATCGTTGCCTGTGATCGAAACTTTATTAAGAGCCTGTTCTAAAATGTGTTTCAGTGTTCTACACCTGGCAGATTCGTTATTCTATTTTACGTTGTCTTAATTTTAGTCAAGTGTCCCATCAATATTCCTGTCAACTGCATGTCAAAGCTGTTAGCTATTTTCAAGTTAAAACTAGTTTGATCTGTGTCATAGCGGGAGTTGCCACATGCTCTAGATTTTATTTGATTTACAAAAACTTTTAATGTTCGCTAAAAATCAACGCAAAATGTTTTTTGTGTAGACTTAATAAAGCCTTAATAAAATTTCTATTTTTTTTTTAATTTATAAAGTTGTTTTTTAAAAAATTTTTGTAAAAAATAAAAAAATATTTTATTGAAATATTATGATGAAATGCTTTCTTTTAGTGTATTTAATTAAAAATCTTACTATTTTCTTAAATCGCTAATATTTTTTAAACTAAAAATTTATGTTTCAACCCTGGTCGTTTAGATTTAATTAAGCTCAATTAAAACCACAACAGAAAATTCATAATTTTCAAAAAATGTATAAAATTTTAAAAAATTTGCCACAAATGAAGACTTTAAAATTGCCAGTCTGGCAACCCTACTCGTATAAGGAATTACGGAAAACTGTTTTTTTGAAATATGATAAAATAATTTCTGTTTTGCTAATAAGCTTATAATCTGAAAATTTCTTTTACATATGTCAAGCAGTTAGAAAATATCAGTCTGACGAGCCTGATCATCAAGAATAAAAACAAAAAAAAAAACAAAAGTAAACGAAATGACCTTTTGTGCGTTTTACAAACTGCGTAGTTTTCTACCAAATAAGTAAACAACAGAAAACAGAAAACAACTAACACAGAACAAAATAAAAAAAAAAACACTCAGCAACCATGCGCCTACACTGACTGATAACAACAACAACAATATGGGAAGATGTTAAAGAAGAATATTCTTAAAAATATGCTTAAAAACAGTTATATAAACACCACTTGCTGGGCAGAATTCAAGTTGAGACATCGTTGAAAAAAAACAACAAAATAATAAAGCATCTTTTAAGGCGTTACCATCGTGTTTATTTTATGTATATTAAAAGTAAATAAAAATCGCTTAATTTAATTAAAAACTCTAAAGTGCTGTGCTGTTATTTTGCAATATAACAAAACGTTTATAAGAGTAATAAACGTAACATTGCATGCCTTGAAGATGCTATAACTTGAATAAATAATGTGTATAATTGCTTTAATATGTTGTTACTTCTATCCTTCGATACTAACCTAAGGCCTTAAATTAAGGATAAATAAAAAGGCGGAAACACCATTAGTTGTAACAACCAAGGCAACTGCAACATTGCTCTATAAATATAACCTACAATTGCAGAGTTTTTCGATTGCTCTGCTTCGAAACCTAACTTTCTTCTACATGTCTCTTTTTTACTTTGCAGCACTACAACTGGTAGTAGCACCACCCTCAATTCTCTCTCGGATTTTAATGACTCCACTGTGGTTGTTGTTCCTTTTTTTCTCTAAAACACTTAAAAAATTTCTTGCAGAAGGACCTTCGGTCACCATTAAAGTAAATCGTTCTTGGAATATTAATGAAGTTGACATATTTCTGAGCATTTTATCAGCTCAAATTGTAGGTCCTTTGCTGTTTCTTCTCCTCTTTTACACACTTATGCTTCCTCCAGCTATGTTTGAAGGATGCGAAATACGTTAGAGAGTACTTAGTACCATGCATGGGTACACAGAGAGCGTGATAAGATTTACATCAGTACCTATCTGTGTAAGCCATAATTTGACAGTAGATAAGACCACTGTGCATGATATGTAGCATGCATCAATGCCTTAGGAAGGTCATTTCTATTTGCAATTTCGGGAGCGCGAAGCAAGGCCGTCTTACTAAAGAATAAGAGACTTTCCAATTTCTGATCCAGAACACATGACATAGGATGCTCCCTGGAACTGGAACTGGCACACACACGGTGTTATTAGTCAAAAGTGAGCTGATAATGACCCCCTAATCATTTCATGAGGGCCTGCGAAACCACAACCACCACTATACTCCCCGAAGGTGCAACCTCAATAATCAGTCAGAGAACAGCAATAGCTGAACTCTGGGGGTTACTGATTCCCGTGGAAATAACGTGGAAGTTGTCCAGTTGGCTCCTGCTAGTCTTTAGGGGACTAGACTTCCTTTTACCACCGAATGACACTTGCCTTAATCGTTAGATTCCATTAAGACATATCGATGTGCTCCTGGGGGGAACATGCATGGGCACAGTGTATTGTATTTAAAACGGCTTAAAAATTCCATTAACCAGTAAATTTTTACTCGCTGTTGAAAATTTTTAAAGAGGGTCCAGGGGAAGACACTTCTTTTCGTTGATAAATCAGTAAAAACTGACGCTTTGAAGGCAAATATAGTTCCTGTTTTTTATGTTATTATGCATTCAGCCCTAAATAGAACGTATTTAACCACATTTATATAATTTTGATTTCAGTAAACAGACTTTTTAATACAAACTTTTACCTGAAACCAATTATGGTAAGAAGCATGAGGTGTGAGCATGAAAATATTTATAATTTTCATAAATTAATTCTCTCATCTGTAATACATTCACACAATTTGTGCGTTAAAATTAATGCAATGAGCTGTGGTACATTTTGTAACTTTTACCACACTTTTATTGAGTACGTGTTGTATTTATTATTAAACGAAAATTAAATTCTATTCAAACATGTCACTAGTAAATCGAGTTAAATATAAACAACGAGTCACTTTAGGAAAAAGGAAAAAACTTCTAAGGATAAAACGAAAGAAAAACGGAGTAAGGAAATGTAGTATACTCTCACTATTTCATACGAAGGCATACATACACCTTTACAACGACAATAGAAACAAGAAGCATGAAAAATAATTTTCTGTAAGATGAAAACTTAAGACAAGAAAAAAATTTCCTTAATATAGAAAAAGCACAAAAAACAAAAAAAAAATAACTTCAAATGATTACGTGTATGTCAAGAGTCGTCTAAGGAGTAATGCATAGGCGAAAAGCTAAAACTAACTACGACAACAAAACACAGTTAACGCCATACTGCACAACATTTACATATTAAATAAGAGAAAAGAAATAGTTGTGTATTATTCTTGACGGAGTTGTATTTATTTAGAATATTTTTTTTCTAATAATTTTAAACTCTGTGGGAGTTAAGTTCAACAGCACAGTTGGTTATTAGACCGAATGGGCGGCAGTCAGTCAGGCAAAGAGTAGTAGCACTAAATCATGCTGCTGTTAAAGCTTGCTTGCGTTTAAGAAAACATTAAGTAAATAAAACTTAAAATGGTCTATATATTATCCAAGTTGTAAAAAAATGTTATTTAAAGAATTTATGTTGACAAACAAAAGTCACATTAAGGCCAGTGGAAAAGCAGTTCGTAGAAGGGATTGCTCAGTGTATCAGCATATAATGCCTAGGCCACGACAGACTCTGTTGATTGTAGTTTAGACTGAAGATTATATTATTAAATTATCTCTAGACTGGACGACAGAAAATCATGTTTTCATTTCTCAGTGAAGGCTTTTTTGCAGTCCACAGGGACACACTTACTAAATGGTAATAGATCACATATTATAGTGCAACATTTGTAGGCCCAAAAGTTTGCCCATATATCAGATCATTAACTTGACTCTAGAACTGTTAAGAATTCATGGGAAAAAACATAACAAGATGAGCAGCGAATCCGTGTTACCGTGTCCTTTGTGAGATTCGATGTAGGTACGTGACCCTAAAGCCTAAGTAATGCCTTCCAGCAAAAGCTGATTTCTTGTTTAGTAAATTGAACTGTTGTTACAAGGTGACAGTATTTCTATCAAGGCATGATAGATAGAGAAATAGCCTTGACCATTTCCACTATTTCTAACGTGATACTTTATCCAATCTTCAAACGATATTAAAACAGCAGAGCACCAGTGAAGATTTCGCAGCTGAAAACTTTAATCATGCATGGATTTCAGTATGATTTCAAAACATCTTAGAATGCTTTGCATTGCTATGGTAGTAACCACATAGACCCCCCGTGAGCACATAATCGGTCTTTGTGGAGAGTAACTATTTAGACTTGTGCAACTGGGGGAAAAAGGGAGCCCAGTCCCCTGAAGTCAGCAGAGGTACAACTGGAAGCTCTACGTTATTTTCACGGGAATCAGTAAGCCCCAGAGTTCCGTTATTTGTCTCTTTAGATATTTAACTGTTCTCTGGCTGATTATTGAGGTTGGCCCCTATATGGGAGTATCGTGGTGGTTGTGGTTTCGCGGCCCCATAACAGACAGGTCAGTTTTTATATGGTGGCCGGCTTCATTTCACCTTTAATAACACCTACCTGGTGAAATGTTCCCAGATCCAGTAAGCATGCTAGACATGTGTTCCGGACAGGAGTTGGATAGTCTCCAATTCTTCAGCGAGGAGTGATGATTTGCAGCCCTGCTCTGGAATCATTAAAGTTGCAACTAAGAAAAACCTGTTGCTAGAATTAGTCTTCGGCTTCCTAGGATGAGCATGACGTCCCAAATTATGCAGTGGTTTGACCACCATCTAATTAAGGCTCCATAGCCAGGCGCAGATGTAAATCTAACCACACAGTAACCACATGGACAAATCCAACCTCACTATACTACCAAGCTGTTTTTATACAGGTGTAAAACATTAAAATGGTAGAAAATAAAGAGGAAATTTAAATTGACAGGAAATTTATTTTATTCGAGGAATCTGACCTTCAAGGCAAGGTACAATTTTCGATGCCTTTTTCCCACATTTCGCATATCGGCAAAAACGCGACCTAACCTAATTTTCTAGTTCTAGTGCAATGCATTGCATGATTAGAGGTCAATCTCTGAGTCCAAGCAAAAAAAATAACGCGACAAATGTTGTCCTCCAAGAGGTCAATCCTATTGACAGAACACATATTGGCGTAGACTAGCGGCTTCACATATCCCCACCGAAAGTAATCTAGCGTTCAATTCACAATTTCGAAACATGAAACAATGCGGTTACTTAACGTTTCCTTCAATAAAACAATTGTAGCACGAGTTGTATGATATGTTGTGCACTCTTGTTGAGACGACAACTTCTGCACATCATGGTTGCGGTACGAATCAATGATTCCAATAGTCCATGAAGCACAGCAAACAGTCATTTTTTCTCGATGTAACGTTATCTTAACATACACTTGAGGATAGTTATCACTCCGTATACAGCAGATCTGCATCGTTAAAAACAATCGATTATGAAATTGGGATCGAGTATTTGTAGCAGGACCATGACTTTTAAAATAAATTTGCGCAATTTGGAAGCATTGTTCAGGTGTCATTCATTTGAAATGCAAACTAAATATAAATTACTTGGCAGCTAAAAAAATAGCAGTTAGTTAACAAAGTGTTGACAACTTAATCACCCTTAACATACACTGTTATAGACTAATTAAAGTATCAGATTATAAATCATATTTTGGATTCAAAATAAAATATATAGACTAGACTTAGGAAAGGATTAAAGAAAACATCACAGCAGCAAACAGAAAGTGCCAGAGTATAAAACTGAGCTCAGTTTATATTACACGTAATTTATACTATATGTGAAATACAACGATTTACCAATTCTTATAGAAATAATGATTCAAGAGAGTTTTGGACTCCCCGATATTTTGATAAGCGCCCTTAACCAGCACACACAACTATAAAAAATTACCTTTGTCTTTGGCAAGGTATAAATATGCGATAATTTGCTTGCCAACAACGGGGCAAGAAAAATCAAAATGTTACACTATTTTTGAAATTTTTTAAATTTTTTTCCTATTGTGCAACTAGTCGTCACCAGTCGGTATTTCAATATGAGGTTATTATTTGAAACCCTCGCACTAGCCTTTGTATTATAATCCCTAGGACATACGGATAACAACGTGGTTGTTTGATTGAAAACTAAATTGCTTTGATGCCGCTTGCATCTTTTAAACTGTTACATTGAAGCTTGTATAAAGTCTTTAGCTCCAGGTAGGAAGGAATGGCATAGTCCTGCAAATTGTGTGCTAGAAATTAACACTTGAGGTATCGTTATACTTCTGTAGGATACTAGTAGGCGCATTTTTATTTACTTAGTAGTGACATCATTGTCATAGTTATATTTGTTATGACCAGCTACTGATAATGAATCTTGATTACACGTTTCACTCCATATATCCTGGTTATCCTAGATATTCCACAACTTCTTTCCTATTTTTAGTTTAGGTAGTGGGATATTTTTACAAATATTTTGGGCTCGCTTTGCTCAGCAACAATTATTAAGTTTTCTATTCTAGACTTTGATGGGTTATGAACTTATGAACTAAGGATTTTGTTTTCTATTTACAAGCAAATAAACAAAGAAAAATTATTAAAATTAAATCATGGGACCGATAATAAGGTAGACTGATTTAAAAAACTATAAGATCACGGAAAAAGATTTTTTGCTTCTTTTAAAAGTTTTAACTGTGTTCAGACTATAATTTGAAGACATTTGTAATTGATTCAATTATTTTTTTAATATGAAATAAATTTTCTTCTTGTTTAAATAACATGTATTTAATTGATTCAATGATTTAATTAATTAGAAAAATATTGTATTTGTTATTCAATTTATGATATAACAAAGTCAATTAAAAGTTTAATTAAATTGCAATTCAAAATTTAATTAAATTTTAATACAAGCAGATGTTATTGTTCTGTTAGAAGCCATACTGTCGTAGTGAATATAACATTAACTAAAGTAAAAACAGCCACAGATAGCAAAAACAGACAAAAATATATACCAAACCTAATTATACTTTAGGGTAGATCATATTAGAAATCAAAGAAGGTAATTGATTTTAAACCGAAGGCGGAATAATTAGGTCAGGGCCCTAAAATAAACCTATTTAGAGGTGACAGGATTATAAGCTTAACACGTAGCAATTAGTGTTGTTTTAGACAAAGAGATATACATATTTTTTTTAATTAAAATTTTGTTTAAATAAACGAAATTATTCACTTTAACACTTCTATTTGTATGGACAGAACTGACATAAAACAAGTAAAGAAAAATGTCTTCTTTAATAAAACTCTCTAATAAAATTTATCTCAAACGTTTTCTTTTTCATTGCTTTTCCGAGTCTTTAAAAAAGAAGTAGGCTAGACAGAGTATAAAACCATCTGTAGATTGAAAAAGCTGGCGTAGAAGAAAAAATAAAGAGATACGCAAAACAAAGGCGGTATAAAAATGAATCCCTTTTCTTTTGTTTTAAGACTAGACTGTAGACAATAATTCATTCATTCTAATTTTTTTTCTGATGCATTTCAATATTTAAAATATCTAAGTAAAGAGGATGATGATAAAAAAGGTGCAGGATATTGCAAAAGAAAAAAAGCATTAAAATTCAAATAAATGAAGCATAAGACTTAGCACTCTTGCATGTTTCCCAAACAGTTTGTGGCAAAAGTGTGTATACAATTTGCAATAATTTTTAGATAGATTAAAAATATTGAATTGTAAAATTGTTGATATTTTTATATAAATAAAAAATTATTTTATGACGCCTGAAAGTATGCAAAATATAAAATTGTAACATCGTTGATATTTTTATATAAATAAAAATTATATTCAGTTTTATGCGACCTTTTTTATTATTATTAAATATGTATTAATCTCTTAAATGGTCTCTTTTTAAATTAAGTTTTTACGATTTATTTTTTTCTTTTTTTCGATATTTCGATATTTTTTGAAAACATTTGGCAACAACAAATCAACTGTTTTCAAAAATTTTTTTCTTTTCAAAGTGTTATAATTTTTTGTGTTTGTAAAATATAAAAAATAATTTCCTGAAGAAGCTTTCCACAGGAAAGCGAAATATCGAAAAAAAGAAAAAATAAATCGTTAAAATTTAATTTAAAAAGAGTCCCTTTTAAAAGATTAATACATATTTAATATAAATAAAAATTATTTTATGACACCTGAAAGTATGCAAGAGTTTAAATGTGCCATCTCTAGTAATAATTTCCATATCATTTTATTTTTTTATAAAAAATAGAAATTCTTTTATGACACCTGAAAGTATGCTAAAGTTAAAATTGTGCCATTTCTAGTAATAATTTTTATATCGTTTTATTTTTTTATAAAAATAAAAATTATTTTAAGACACCTGAAAGTATGCTAAAGTTAAAATTGTGCCATTTCTAGTAATAATTTTCATATCGTTGATTTTTTTATAAAAAGAAAAATAATTTTATGACACCTGAAAGTACGTAAGAGTTGAAATGCGGCATCTCTAGTAATAATTTACATATCGTTGTTTTTTTAATTAAAAAAAATGATTTTATAACGCCTGAAAGTATGTTAAAATTAAAATTGTGCCATCTCTAGTAATAATTCTCATATCGTTGATTATTTTTATAAAAATGAAAATTATTTTATGACGCCTGAAAGTATGCTAGAGTTTAAATGTGCCATCTCTATTAATAATTTTCATATCGTTGATTTTTTTCTAAAATTAAAAATTATTTTAAGACACCTGAAAATATGCTAGAGTTTAAATGTGCCATCTCTAGTAATTATTTTCATATCGTTAATTTTTCTATAAAAAAATTATTTTATGACTCCTGAAAGTATGCTAAAGTTAAAATTGTACCATCTCTAGTTATAATTTTCATATCGTGGATTTTTTTATAAAAATAAAAATTATTTTATGACGCCTAAAAGTATGCTAGAGTCTAAGTTGTGCCATCTCTAGTTACTTTGTGGTACTAAAATGAAACATTCTAAATTTTAATCCGCTTAGAAATCTATCCGTGAGTTAATTTTGGTGAGTTAATTACGTGAGGATATTCAAATATCTAAAATTTCATATATAAAATTTTAGCAGGATAAATTATATTTACTTCGGTTATGCTTTATCCAGCACATAACGAACGTACTTGTATTTATTGACTGTATTGTCATTGATTAGAAGATCGTTCAACTGATATGCACTGTTCTAATTTTTATTTTCTAGACTTGGTTGTCTAGTTACATTTCTTAGTACCAGACGCATACATATAGAAATATATTTATACACCCTTACACACACACATACAGATATAAACTTTAATGTCGTTGCTATTTTTCAAAATCTCACTTGGTGTTCTCCTTAAACTCTAATAGAGTTACTTTTGTGTGTGTATGTATGTATGTATGTATGCATGCTAGTATCTATAAAAATTTATTTAAAGCCAACAACATCAACAACAACAACAGCTAACAAGAACAAATAGAAATGTTTATAATGTTGTTGATATTTAAAATGATAGTAACCATCTTTTTTTATTTCCGCTGTTGTTTCAACTCATCCTTAATGCGCCATCAACATCACCACCATCATCATCTACATCATTTTCTTTTGCGCCCTCATTGTCAGCTTTTTAACATCAAAGAGTGAAACTTTTTTTGTCTCGTTTCTTTTTCCATAATTTCCTTTAGTTTTTCTTTTAAAAGAAAATGAGAAATGATATTAAAAAAGAAAAATCCTACAGTTTCAAGTATGATTATCATCATTGCTTGTATGCTTATAAAATATTTATGATGCATTTAATGCAATTCATTTCATTCTTACTTTTTTTCCCTACAACATTACTTTGTCGTCATTAATAGAAATAGAAAAAAAAACCGTTGCAAGGAACAAAAAGGATATTTGTTGGCGTACGGTATGTGTTTATCTAGAGAACAAATAAAATCACAAGAATATTGCATTCAAGTTAAATTGAATTTATATTGAAAAGGTTCAAAACTAAATTATGTATAATTAAAGCTGCTGCTTAGAAGTAGGCAACATTTATTGTTTTTCTGCTTTTGGGAAAATATGCAATACATTTCACTTAAAAATAAATCAAAAAGTATTTGTTAGTTAAAAGCTTATCATTATAGATAATAGACAATAAAGTGCACCATGCTAATAAGGGGAGTTTTATTTTTAATTAAAATATTTTAAAAATAAAGTAGCTGGTTCCATTTTACATACTCGCAGCGAAAGGGTTGTAAAGCTTAAATTTAGGTAGTATATCTCGGGTATATGAAGCTTGGCTATGTGTTTTTGGCTGTGATGAAGGCTCTTAAAACTCAACTGAAAAACTATCGTCCATAGATAATATTGGACACTAAGTCTGCAATATTCTAATGTTTTTAATGAGTTGCAGCAAAATTATGAAATATTTAACTAAATTAAAACTATGAAAATATCAATTTGAAATATATACAGATAAAATACATCTTTAATACTTCGCCTATATTTCAAAACATTTTCTTGTTGATCACTTCTTTCCACTGGTTTGAAAACCACCACTGCAGAGCTGATTAATTGGTTATCCTAGAACCTTCTCGAAATTGGGCTTTCTTAACGATATTTAATCTCTTTTAAATTTTTTAACATTGCAAAGCTACAATGTTCCGATGTTAAAAAGCTCTATATCTTTATATATATAATTATACTGTACGTGTATTGTGACTAAAGTCCTCCTAAATAGGTGGACCGATTTGCATAATTTTTTTTTGTATGCGTTTGGGTGGCGCCCCGGGTGGTTTAGATTTACAATTCGGTCCAATTGTACAAAGGAGCGTGGTACTGCCCATACAAACCACATGTTAAGAATCCAATGTTTCTGCTCCTGCTAACGGTATTAAAACAGAATTTGGTATTTCGGTTGAGTGAACATAGTTCTGCTGCAAATATAGTCGGGATTTGATAAAGACGCGTGGTACCTCCCATACAAATCTTCTTTATGTATATAATTTTACTGTACGTGAGTATGTCACTGAATAAATTTTTTTTGCATGCGTTTGGGTGCCACCATAAATGGTTTACATTCACAAACCTGCCCGGCAGATGGCGCTGCAGTCGGTATCCAGATTATTCAACTACACTGCAACTACTCGACTGGATCGACTTGAATCAATTTTTGTGTATTCTTTCAATGCATTTAATTCTTTTGTGCGCTGTGTTTTGATATTACGTGTTTGAAATTACGTCGCATTTACGTAAATATTGAGCGTTGTTTACTTCAAAAATACACACACGCCGCAAATTCGTCGCCAGCCGCCAACTGCCTTCAATGTGCATTGGCAGATGACGGTGAAAGGCCCAAAGTAACATGGAAACGATTACTGCCGCCGTTAAAACAGTCACGGTGAGCATCGAGCTTATTTGTTTGTTGTTAGTGTTAGTACCCCCGGGGGCACATATATGGTCTTAATGGAGAGCTACTATATAAACTTGTGCAGCTGGGGGAAAAAGGGAGCCCAGTCCCCTAAAGTCAGCAGGGGTACAACTGGAAACTCCACTTTATTTCCACGGGAATCAGTAAGCCCCGGAGTTCGTTATTTGTCTCTTTATACATTTAACTGTTCTCTGACTGATTATTGAGGTTTGCCCCTATATGGGAGTATCGTGGTGGTTGAGGTTTCGCGGCCCCATATCAGTCTATGGTTCTGTGGTGGCCATGATTATTTTGCCGTTAACGACACGCTAGGTAAATGATCCAGTCCAGTGAGCATGCTAGACATGTGTTCTTGACAGGAGTTGAAAGTCTCCAACTCTTATGCAAGGTGTGATGGTTTGCAGCCCTGCTCTCGAATCATCGAAGTTGCAACTAGAAAGTTCTGTTGCATAGAATTATAGCTTTGGCTTCCTAGGACGAGCATGGCGTTCCAAATTGTGCAGTGGTTTGATTCACCATCTAATTAAGGCTTCATGGCCAGGCGCAGATGTAAATCTAATCACACAGTTGTTGTTAGTGTCTTACAAATACACTAAAGATTTTTAATAAGAAAGAATTTTGGGATTAAATGATTTCAAAATTTAGAGTATTGATTAGTCTAAATGTGCGTTCCATTTCACATATATGCTGCCTCACATTCATGTATGCTGCACGCAAAAAAAAATATTAGGCACGTTCAACAAAACTCTTGCTCAATTAGTTTCGCTATTGCATGCTCACTTACGTGTTATTTTTTATACTTTCAGTCATTCAGTTAGGATTAGACTAAAGCTTACACATTAGAACAGAATATTACTCTTAAGTAAACAAAATAAGCCACCCCATTACTAACACAATAAGAGATGATGGGGCAGTAAATCGTGAAGCAGTAAATTTGTACTGGTTACTGAACAAACAGTAGAATAGATTTACTGGTAATGCAATTTCAGTATCAGTAAAATTTTGACGATTGCACCTAATGTATCACAATGAACGACAAGTTTTGTTTATCGGTTATGCACGATAATTACTTCTAATGTACTATATTTATAAATTAAATTTCATTATCAGTAAAAATTTAATGGTGGCTGCTATTTTCAATGCCATTAATATATTTACTGCAGTGTGTTCATGGTACGAGCTGATGAAATCATACCACAAGTCAAGTTGATAATTAAAAAATACTCAAAAGACTGCGTCACAAATTATATTTATATATAGGCCGTCTAGCGCAAGCATGACACTACATTTTATCCACAGTGATATGATCCACCATCTGGTTATGGCTTACACAACCCTGCACAGATGTAAATTTAATCACGCATGACCACCACGACTTACTCGCACGTAGTGTTATCAGAATGTGCACTAGTCGAAGAATTTTTTTCAACCCTTGTGGCCATATATCGGTGATTAAGTTAGGAATGTTCCTGCTCCTAGTGGTCAAGCACTTATCGACGTAAATTAACGACTTCAGAGAAAATAGTCTAGCGGGGTATAGATGTAAATCTTATCATATATCAGAGATTATATATTTTTTAATGAGCTTCTCTTTTGTTTCGGAGAGTGAGTAACATTTGCACTCATCTTCACGAGATCAGTACGTTTCTAATTCTAGGCCTGCTTAAATTAAAAAAGGACAATCTTTTCTACGATAGAATGGTAATTAATTTATCCCAAAAATAAATTAGTTAAAATTAAGCAAATTGATAACAAGAAATTTTCCAAAATAGAGCAGAAAGGCCTCGCGATAACTGTGCAAATCTGCACAGTAATGTTTACTTTCACCGAAATTTTTATTAATTTTGTTATACTCTTTAAAACAGACAGCCCAATACGCTAACTAAGCTAACAGAAAACTCGTTCTTAAGTCAAAACCTACACAACAGTTGCATTCATAGTTTTTCTTACAACGCCTCAAAGTAGGCAAAACTTATTTAAAAAAATTGCTTAATACACGCAAGGAATCCTAAACAATGCCTTTATCAATTTGTGTTTCACATACATGCATAAATATATCTATTTTAGGACATCTTATAATTATGCAGCCAATTAAACTTTATATTTCTTTTGTTTATTTAAATAAAATCTTGCATACTTTTAGGTGTGAATAAAAAGATAAAAAACACAACAATGTTGTAGAAAGCATTCTAGTAATTATTATAGTAACTAAAGGAAACTAATAAAATAAATTTGCAGATATTGGTTTGGTTACAGTGCAAATTAACTCAGGTAAACTGTAATCAAGCTGCTAGGCAGCACATGAGGCACATAAATGTATACTCGTAGATATATGTATATAAATACATATATGTATATAATATATATTAATATGAATAAAGGGGATTTTTCTAGATGCATAAAAGTAGGAAATGGAATTAAGCAAAGATGAACTTTTTAAAATGGACTTGAAACACTTTGGAAAGATATTCTTGTGGAATTATAATTTAAATATAACTACTGACACCGCTGCCCTGAATGTAGTATAATCTGGAGAACAATGATTCTTTTCAACATTTTCAGTTGTACATTGGCAATAACACGGCGAATATTGATCTCTGGAGGGTCAATCATCTCAGATTTACCAGCATAGACCTGGGACTTCATAAATTCTCAAAGTAAATAGTTTGGCGGCGTTAAATCGCACGATCTAGGAGGCCACTGCATGGGTCCGAAACGTAAAACTATAAGGTTAGCAAGCATTCCCTTCAGCATAACAATTATGGTGCAAAATGTGTGACATGTTGCGCCATCTTCAAATACGGCAGTCAAATAAAAATGAGCTGCATCGTTAAACAAAATTCGCTTATTAAAATCCGAGTCGATGGCACGATATGGAAGAGTTATTCAGGAGTCATGTGTGCGTGATAGGAGTTACATCAGCACTGAGCCATGGAACCATAATCTGAAGACAAAGGGAAAGTCACTGGTTTGACAACGAGAGTCCTGTGTCTCTTTCAGTATCGGTCTTCGGCTATAACAGGCGACAGGTGCCGACTTTTACCCCCGGAGGCACTTGTCAAAATTGGGTAGATAGGAGAGAATCCTCAAGTGATATTGAGGCACAGTTGTTTTTTTTTTTTTGTTAAAGAGAAGTAGCACTTCAGGCAACAATGCCTATTTAGTTAATTATCGTGCTACATACTTTAGGAAAGGAATAGAGAAGAGATGAAATAGGTGGTGAAAGTAGAAGGATAGTCGGAAATTAACTGCCGTATATAAGACAGCACATCGACCAGTGACAATGCCTTCATCGCTGCAGCCCCACCGACAGTCAATTTTTATTTTTGTAGTGAAAAAAAACCAATGTCTTCGTTGGGAATCGAACCCACAACCCCCATACTGACAAGCTAGTACACTGCCTACTAGCCTACAGCGCCACCTATTCCATTTGAATCATTGGGTCGGTGCTGGTCAGCATTACAGTCAATGGTGGCCGCTATAGAGTGATAAGAACTGACTTTTCCCCTTATCAATTAAACAGCCATGATGTGCAGGAGCGATTCCAATAAGATGGACCACGTGACAGACAGAATTCCCCCCATTATTACTGATATACGACCACAAATGTTGGAAAAAGTTATCGAAAATGAGACCTCTAGATTAAGCTAGGTCGAACCCAGCCAGGCGACTGGTGCCGCTTTTTACCACCGAAGGCATATGTCAAGAGGGGAAAGAGATCCATCAAGACTGGGTGATTCATGAGCCCGTCTACGCATGTTGAAATGCCAAACTAAACTAAACATAAATCCCCTGACAGCTAATAAAATGATCGTCAGTTAAAAATCTAATGCCAAATTAAACTTTGAAACCTCTATAGAAAACACCCTATATATATATAAAGCAAAAATATGCAATGTTAAGGTAATAAAGAGTTTTAAATTACTAAAAGACATGGCTGTACACATCAATGACAACACTTCACTTACAGACAATTTTGTTAATGAACAAATATAAATATATATGGTGTATACTTTTAGGAGGATACAAAACACTGCTTTTAATACTAGAGTACTAATAATATTCGTGTTTAATTTAATGTTGATAGTAGTTTTAGTTAGAGAAGCCCCTCTGAAAATTTGTTTGCTTGCGATAGTGTGTGTGTGCTTAGAAAACAGAGACATTCATCCATATGGTAAGTGGTGCAAATGTGTGGTAAATTGGGTGGTAATAGAAAATGTTAGTTGTAACTACTATTACAATAGCAGCTGTAGTAGACAATAAACTAACAAATAAACAACAAGAACAACAACAAGAAGAACAAGAACCACGATAGTAGCAACTATGTATTGTTTGCATATAGTAACATCAGTTTTCTATTAAAACTTACACATTCAAACAAACCAATGAAGTTTGCATATTTTGTATTTGTATGTGTGCATATGTGTGTACCTTCCCAAAACATACACACTTCTATAGTTACAGACGAGTATGCATAAAGCAATGTCTGTTATTAATTGTTATGGTAACTTTGTGTACCCACTTGAAAGTGCTAGCATACTTTTAGGCATATCAACATGATAATAATGAAATAGAGAAAAAAGTACTTTAATATTTTATGAAAAATTTTAAAATAAAAATACTAGTTAGACTTTTTAGGAGTATTTAATCGAGACAAACGTTTCCAAAGACAAATAAAAATATACAAATTAAGAAGTCTATTTGAGCATGAGATTTTTTAGGCAGGTTTTCTACTCTGAATCAATCTCATATTGTTGTGGATTTTGTAAAATTCTTTGAAGTTATACGATTCCATACAAAATAATCGTCTGTTTGTTAGTATATAACACATGCTTGTCTAGTAGTCAAAATAATGACTTCTCGCTAGATAAACAACCTCTTTTGTTGCGTGGTAAGATTTGCGTCGGTACTTGACGTGTGTATACCATAACTTGACGGTGGTCAAACCGGTGGGGCGATATGATGCGTACGCCCCCGTCCTAGAAAACCGAATACATAATTCTAGCAACAGGTCAGTTTCAATTTCGAAGGTTTCGCAGTAGGGCCGCTAACCCCCACTCCTTGCTGAAGGGTTGGACACTATCGCTGAACAGGCCCACCGCCAGTCAATTTTTATTTTTTTAGTGAAAAAAAACGAAGGTCTTCGTTGGGAATCGAACCCACAACCCCTATACTGACAAGCTAGTACACTACCTACTAGCCTACAGGGGCACCCTTTCTTTCTTTGAGGATATTTCAGAGAATTCAATTCAAGAGATAAAGGATAAAATAATTCGGCTTATTAAAACGACATTGAACCTCAATTAGGCTTCAAAGTCATTGAAATTATGGATCATTGATTAAAGACATGTCTACGAGGCCGTGGTGAGCATATGGCAATTTTGTTTCGCGCTTAATATTGATAGGTCCTTCTATTATCACAAAAAAATATTAAGCTAATTCTCTGGAAACTCTTTTTGTTTTTTTTGTTTGCAATTAACATCACCAAAATGGAATACCCTTTATAACCGAAACAGAAAAAGAACAGAAAGGAGATAGCTAGCCTCCCTGATAACTAGACATTTATTTCAAGAGTATAACCTAGCCTGAGATGACCAATAGGCTCACTCTTTGATGGCTCGAGGAAAACGGTGAAGTGGAACACAATGACAAGGCAGATAGGTTGAGTAGACGGAAAGTAAACCCAGCCATGATTAGACGACATTTTTTGCAGACTGGAATCATGCAGAATCCAAGAGAATATCTAGATGGTGATTAAGAACACCAGCAATCACAACTAAGTCAATTTGCTTTGAAACTCACATGTCTTTAAGTAGAAATGAATATAAGGATACTCACTGGCATCCTCATAGAATACAGCAGCACGTTCTGAACCGTACGGGTGAGTGTTTGTTCAAGTTTAGGTAGTTCCCCCATTAGGATCGTATCTATCCATATTGAAAGAATGCCCGCCATTTGAAACTTCAGACGGGGCTAATTCAATATTTCCACCTTAGAGTGTTTTTCGTTTGTTACATTGTGTGAGTAGTTTTAGTGGCGTGAACATTGTGTCTGAGGTCGTGTTCGTTTATAATGTCACTGTTAATAGTTTTTGTTTTGTAGATTTCCATGCTTGCAAGAAATTATAGTCTTCGTCCCTGTCTAGTCTTCGCCCCTGTCAAGTCTTTGTCCTCTTTTGCTAGGATATATTAATATCATACACTCCTCTATTTCCCTTAATGCGTGTCCGTGGGTGTCAAGGAGTAATGCAAAGTCGGAGCGTTCTTTTTTTTCTTTTTGCGAGGGTGTGTATTCGTCCAGTGTATATAAATAGTTTACAGGTACAAGTAGGTCTGTATACATCGCTGGTACTAAATTTGTCAGTTGTTTCTGTCGATGTCCTGAGATTATGACTCAGAGTGTTGAAATAAGTTATCGCAAACTTTCAATTTCAAATGGAAACTGAGCTGAAGTCTTATAACGATTTGTTTTCAAATTACTGCTTATTGCCCAGGTCGAAGTGAAGGCTTTGCCTCACTTCAAGAAGACCACAAAAGTTCCATTACGAAACGAACCATTTTAACTGTTTTTTTTTTTTTGTTTAAAACTAATCTCTGGAATTCTCTAAAGCTGGTCACGGTTTTCTTATTGTATGTCAACTGGATTCTGTGGAATCTGTGTTTTTGTTTTTCTTCTTTCTCATTTTTTTATCTGTCTTTTTTTTTGCATCAGTTTAGCACACTCTGTTATATTTTCGTTTTCCATCTAAACGTTTCAGTCTATGACTATTTGGCTGACTCGATGTATAACTATTTTAATGCTGCAACTGTAAACGAGCACATTTGTTTGTGTGTCCTTAAGTCCTTAAAATAAAAAAAATTCCTCCAGTATTTTTTGATTTTTTTAGTTTTATTTTGGTTGGAAATGTTCAATACTGTGTCACACTTGCACTTGAGAGTATTTTTTCCCAAAGCTGCCTGCCTGCATAGATGCAGTTGTGGTAGTAAAGTAGTGGTAAATTAGTTTTTTGTTTTGTTTTTGTTGCTTTTTTATTTTTTATTTCTTTTTTTTGGCTAAATGCCATTTGCATACACAGACTCCTGTAAAATGTAAAAATGAAGAAGCACAGAGAGTGAGAGTGTGTCAGAATGTAGAAATATTGAAAGAACATTTATATTAGTTTTTGTATTTGTTTTTGCATTTCACTTATTTTAGACACATCACAAACTCCTACTTTATGTCTGGTTATATGATGATAATTTAGCTTGTTGTTGCTGTTGCTTTGCTCTACACTTATTTGTACGGAGGAAGTATACCTCAGGGCTGTATATAAAATATTTAAAAGGACAATAACAAACAAGTTTTTAGATCGAAAAATAAAAAAGATTTTATTTTTAAATTTTTAGAAAATTTGTCTGACAAAAAAAATTATGTCTGATTGTCGGTTATTAATTAGATTTAAAAGTAAAACGATTTTGTTAAAGACAATAACACATTCATAAAATATGTCTGACTAGTGAAACTGTCAGAAGCTTAAAAATTTTGTGTGAAGAAAAAGATTTCCAAAAAAAATTATTTTAAAAAAATTGTCTGATTGTCGGTTATTAACTAGATTTGAAAATAAAACGATTTTTTTAAAAGGCAATAACACATTCATAAAATTTGTCTGGCTAGTGAAATGGTCTGATGCTTTAAAATTTGGTGTGAAGAAAAAGATTTACAAAAAAATATTTACAAAAAGAATTTTGTCTGATTGTCTGTTATTAGATTTAAAAATAAAACGATTTTTGTTAAACGCAATAACACATTAATAAAATTTGTCTGACTAGTGAAACTATCTGAAGCTTAAACATTTTTTGTGAAGAAAAAGATTTACAAAAAAAATTATGTTAAAAAAATTGTCTTATTGTCGGTTATTAATTAGATTGGAAAATAAAACGATTTTTGTTAAAGGCAATAACACATTCATAATATTTGTCTGACTAGTGAAATTGTCTGAAGCTTAAAAATTTTGTAAGAAGAAAAAGATTTCCAAAAAAAAAAATTATGTTAAAAAAATTGTCTGATTGTCGGTTATTAATTTGATTTGAAAATTAAACGATTTTTGTTAAAGGCAATAACAAACACATTCATAAAATTTGTCTGACATTTATATTTTTTTGCTTAACAAGTGAGTGCGAAAATAAGATTTATAAAAAATTGTCTGATTGTTGGTTTGTCTGGAGTTTTAAATGATCATGTGTTTAAATAATTTCTGACTTTTTACTGCTTTACTTAATGACTTCCTTAAAAAAGAAAAATGTTTTTTAATGCAATTCTCTATAAGAGTTAAAGGCACCGGTTGCATTCCGCCATTTGCAATCGCATCACAAAAGATATATGTGGGATATAGATAACTTTAATTTTGTCTGTCTTGAATTACACTATTCCAGAGGAAGTATATTTCATTTAAAATATTAAATATTGGGAAAATTTTAAATTACAAATAAGTCTGTTTGGCGATCAATCTGTTTGTCGGCCATTCTGTTTGTCGGCCAATCTGTTTGTCGGCCAGTTGTTCAAATAAACCCAAATTTATAAGGCATTTTCATTATTAATAACTCATCATAAGATGAATATTTACTTTACTTTTGATTTTTACTTAAACTTAAACATGAGTTTTGTCTGTTTGTCGCTCAATTCATAATAGCTATATTTCTCTTTATTTTTTTACAATCTCCCCGATAAATCTATTTTCTATACATTGTTTTATATATATTTCAAGTAAAGTCACATTTTTTTTAAATTTGTCTGTTTGTCGGACGTTTTTAACCAATAAATTTTCTTTGTATATTTTTTTTGTGTTTAATTTTTATATTTATTCTAGTTATTTTTTAAGCTTTAATAATTCAAGTAAATATTACTTTTATCTATACTTGACTTTAAAAACTGTCTGATTGTCTGATGGATTAAATAAAATATGTATGCATTAAGGTATTTAACATGATATTTGTATAAAGTTTTATATAGTTCGTTTTAAACTATTTTTTTTCATTGTTATTTTTTATATTTGCATACAATGAAAATTTTGTCGGCTTGTCGGAAAATTTTATATTTTACATATTTTTAAAAAAAATTTTTTTTTGCTTATTTAACATAATCAAATTGGAAATAATAAATCTAGCTGTCGGCTGATGATATGTATTTAGAGAAATTGTTTGATAAACTGATTTTATCTATAATTTCCTTTCAAAATTGTCTGATTGTCTGTTTAAATAAAATTTTTATGCATCTATGTATTTAAGAAATAAATAAAATACAATTTTTTATGATTCCGCTTTTAATAATGTATTCAACTATTTGTTTAATTGCCATTTCTTATATTTTAAGGAACTGAAAATTTGTCGGTTTGTCGAAAAATTTAAATTTTTAATATTTTTAAACAAAATTTTGTTTTGTTTATTTAACGGTTTATGAAATCCATGTAGAGATCTTGTCTGATTAACTAATAAAATTTTGTCTGACTGTCGGTTGATTTTGAATTTTAAATTTATTTTAATATGTTTGTTTGATTGTATAGATGGCTGACTTTCAATTTATATCAGTTCCAAGATTTATATATATAGTTAAGCAGAAATGGCTTTTCCTAAAATTGTCGGTTTGTCGGAAATGTTATAATTTCTTTATAATATAGTAAAAAAAAATATAAGAATGTTATTACACTTTGTAAAAATTAAAAATTTCCAGTTTTGTGTTGTGTTTTATAAAATTCAAGATTATGGAAAATTTTTGTCTGATTGTCGGTTAAAACAAAAAGTTATTAAAACGTTTATTTATGACTATGTATGTGAATGTGTACTTTGTGATATTCTACCTGTACTAATTATAAAATATACTAAGTGGGTTTTGTTTCTGTTTTGAAGTTTTGAAAATAAAAATAGAAATAGTCTTCGTAAAACCTTTGATAACAAACGTAGTTTTATTATTAGCAACTTTACATTTGGGGGCTCAACCTAAAGACGGATAAGACGCTGCAAAGACGGAGAAAATAAACGTTTAATTATGGAGAATGGAAATCTTCTGCTTTCTGTAGTTGACAAGATGTCGATAAGTCAACTTAGGGAAGAACTAGAGAGACGTGAGGCTTCAGTAATTGGGTCGAAAGCTGTTCTTAAATTTCGGCTAATGAATATTGTGGCGAAAGAAACAGAGAATGTTGAAGATGAAGTCGAAGCAACGGAGGATGAAGAGAATGAACCTTCTGCAAATAATCAGGGTTCAGAGGAAATTGGTGAGCAGAATATACGTGAGAATCAGTCAATGTCAGCAATGTTTCCGGGAAGGGGATCGAATTGTTTTTTAAGTTTTAAGGATGTTGAAGGCTTGGTGGAAACGTTCAATGGGGAAGATTTTGGGGTACCTGTTGAGAGCTGGTTGGCTGCAGTAGATGATATGGTAAAGATGTGTAAATGGTCTGATCAAGAAGCAATATTTTTTGCACGTAGGCAATTACGTGGAGCGGCGAAGACTTACTTATTAAAACAAGCCAATATTCATTCATGGTTAATGTTTAAGGAAAAGTTAATTAATGAGTTTCGTTTACAGGTCAACAGTAAGAGTGTGCATGAAAAGCTTCGAGGTAAGAAGAAACTGTCCACTGAATCATGGAGAAGTTATTTTTACAGTATGACCGAACTGGCAGTTTCAATAAATTTGGATACGTCATCTACAATTGCTTATATTGTCGATGGTATTAAAGATCAATCAATTGAGAAGATGGTACTGTATGGAGCTACAAGCCTGGAACAACTTAAAATTAAGTTTGTTGAATACGAACGTTTGAAAGCGTCTAGAGCTGGTAACATATTGCAAGGAAAATGCTTTAATTGTGGGATGGATGGTCATAATGCAAATAAGTGTCCAAATGCAAATCGAGGTATAAAATGTTTCAAATGTAATGTTTTTGGACATATTTCAAAGAATTGTCCGGTAGTTAAATCGGATGGTTTTAAAGATGGTAGTGTTTCTAATGTGAATATGGTTTCTAGAGACGACCCTGTTGTTATAGCACAGATACAACGTTGTCAGTTTAAGGCATTGGTGGATACTGGTAGTTGCGTTAATTTATTGAAAAAGAAAGTATACTGTAATATTGGAGAACCAAGATGTGTTGAAACTTCTCGAACTTTTGTTGGAATTGGTCAGAAGGAAGTTTCTCCGGTGGGGCGGTTTGATACTGAAATGAAAGTTGGTGAAGGAAAGTACAAAGTTGCGTTTTACGTTATGCCTGACAACAATATGTGCTACGATGCTATTCTGGGAAGAGAATTTTTAAAACAGTGCGAATTGCATATGGTTAATGGAGAATTATTCTTGAAGCAAACGCCACAAGTAAAGCCTCAAGGTTGTGGTAGATTATTTCTTGATGGAATTAATGTTGTAGAAGATGGGGTTGAATTGGATGTGGATAGTCGGTTCAAGAGTGTAGTAGGTGACATGTACAGTAATTACATTCCAAAGAAATGTATGAGTTGTCCAATAAAAACTCAGCTTATTTTAAATGATGAGACGCCAATATATCAACGAGCAAGAAGATTATCACCTTTAGAAGCAAAGGTTGTTTCAGACCAAATTGAGGAATGGTTAGAAAATGATATCATAAGTCCGTGCGAAACAGAATTTTCGAGTCCAGTTGTAGTGGTGAGGAAAAAAGATGGTGGCTATCGTTTATGCGTGGACTATCGTAAACTTAACAAGGTAGTACAAAAGGATAGATTTCCTATGCAGAGAATTGACGATCAGATTGATAAATTGGTTAATGCAAAAGTTTTTTCTACAATTGATATGAAAAATGGGTTTTTTCACGTTCCGATGCATGAAGATAGTATGAAATATACTGCTTTTTCAACTACTGATGGGCAATACATGTTCAAGAAAACTCCATTTGGTTTGTGTAATTCTCCATCAAGTTTTAATAGATTTGTATCCCATGTTTTTTCGGATCTTATAAAGCAAGGAGTTGTTATTCAATATGTAGATGACATAATTATACCGTCGAAAGATTACGAAGAGGGGATTTTGCGGCTAAGGAAAGTTTTGGGAGTTGCAGCTAACAGTGGTTTGGAAATAAATTGGAAAAAATGTCAGTTTTTAAAAACGACGGTACAGTACCTTGGATATACCATATCGGACTCCCATATTTACCCTTCAGTGGTAAAAATTGAAGCTGTGAGAAATTTCCCAATACCTACAGTCGGAAAACAACTGCAAAGTTTTCTTGGATTAACTGGGTACTTTAGAAAGTTTGTAAAGGATTATGGCATGATTGTTGCTCCACTAACTAAGCTGTTAAAGAAGGGCACAGTTAATATAATGTTTGACAGCGCACAGCTGAATTCATTTGAATTAATAAAAGAGAAACTGTTAAGTAAACCTGTTTTGCAAATTTATGATCCTTTGGCTATAACAGAACCACATACCGATGGAAGTAAGGTAGGGTTAGGTGCCATTTTGTTACAACGGCAGTATGAAGGTATATTTCATCCAGTATATTTTTGGAGTAAGTGCACAACAGATGCCGAGAAGAACTATCATTCCTATGAGTTAGAGGTTTTGGCAATTGTGGAAGCGGTGAAAAAACTAAGACCTTATCTGCTGGGTGTTAAATTTAAAATAGTAACAGATTGTGCAGCATTTCAAAGAACTATTAATAAAAAAGATATTCCGCCGAGGGTGAGGAGGTGGACGTTATATCTGGAGGAATACGATTACATAATGGAACACAGAAAGGGAGAAAGAATGAAGCATGTTGATGCTCTCAGTCGAAATCCAATTAATGTAATAGAATCAACATTAAGAGCATTTATAAAGAGAAAACAGAATGAAGACGAAAAAATAATTGCTTTAAAGAAAGTTTTGGGAAGAGAGCCTTATAATAATTATTTCGTGTGTGATGGAATTTTAATGAAAGGTGAAAAGAGTGGAGATGTTTGTGTTGTTCCTGAGTTGCTACAAAGAGATATTATCAAAAGATCACACGAGAAGGGACATTTTGGTGTCCAAAAGACTATTGATGTAATAGAAAGAGAGTATTTTATAGATGATTTGAAGTCAAAGGTGGAGAAAGTAATTCAGAGTTGCATTCAGTGTATAATCATGAATCGTAAACGTGGTAAACAAGAAGGTTTTTTGTATCCGATACCCAAAGATGTCTTACCATTGGTAACATTACATATGGATCATCTGGGTCCAATGACTTCGACTGCTAAGGGATATAAATATTTGGTGGTGATTGTTGATGGGTTTTCGAAATTCACTTGGATTTATCCTGTTAAAACAACGTCAGCAAAAGAGGTTATAGAGCGTTTTGAACAACTAGCTAAAACTTTTGGTTATCCGCGAAGAATTGTGACTGATAGAGGGGCAGCGTTTACATCCCAAGACTTTCAAGAATTCTGTAATTCAAGGAATGTACAACATTTGCAGACAACCACGGGAGTGCCCAGAGGAAATGGTCAGGTTGAACGTGTTAATGCTGTTATAACTTCAGTTTTATCGAAACTTTCTATAGATGATTCAAGCAAATGGTACAAGTATGTTGATAAGGTTCAAAGATGCATAAACTCTACGTATCATCAAGTAGTCAGGAAATCACCACATGAGGTTCTTACGGGGGTTCCAATGAAAACGGAATATGACATAGGAATAAACGATATTATTCATGAAGAACTTGTAGAGGCATTTTGCGATAAACGTGAAGAGGAACGAGTAGTTATACGAGATGAAATAGGCAAGGCCCAAAGAATGCAGAAGAGACAATACGACAAAAACAAGAAAGGGGCATATAAGTATAGTGTTGGCGATATAGTGGCAATAAAAAGAACTCAATTTGGAAACAATTTGAAATTGAAGAACAAATTTTTGGGGCCATATTCAGTTACTACGGTAAGATGTAACGACAGGTATGATGTTCAGAAAATCGGTGTCTCTGAAGGGCCCAACATAACATCGACTTCTGCTGATTTGATGAAGTTGTGGAGTATCTAATCGGAGACCGATAGAAGTCAGGATTGGCCGTGTGAATGTGTACTTTGTGATATTCTACCTGTACTAATTATAAAATATACTAAGTGGGTTTTGTTTCTGTTTTGAAGTTTTGAAAATAAAAATAGAAATAGTCTTCGTAAAACCTTTGATAACAAACGTAGTTTTATTATTAGCAACTTTACATGTATTCATGTTTCTCGTTTAGTTTTTTTTTTTTTAAAGAGAAGTAGCACTTCAGGCAACAATGCCTATTTAGTCAAGTACCGTGCTACATTCTTTAGGAAAGGGATAGAGAAGAGATGAAACAGGTGGTGAAAGTAGAAGGATAGTTGCGAAAATTAACTGTCGTATTAGACAGCTCAGTGATCAGTGACTATGCCTTCATCGCTGAACAGCCCCACCGACAGTCAATTATTTAATTTTTCAGTGAAAAAACCAAGGTCTTCGTTGGGAATCAAACCCACAACCCTCATACTGACAAGCAAGTACACTACCTGCTATCTTACAGGGGCACCTAATACTTAATTTAAGTTATTGTAAGCATTTTTCCAAATTTGTCGGGTTGTCGGTTGTACATTATCTTGCACTAACATTCAAACCAACATATTTGATCATATTTAATTATATTTTTTCATATTTGCATATTCCAATTGTTTCTTTTGTGGTAACTAGCTGTAGAGAAATGTGTTGCCATGAACGGCTGCATAACTATCTTCATATCTGTCTTGGTGTCTGCCGTGTTTCTTTTTTTTTTGGTTTTTTTCTACACAGTTGTTGGTGTCATTTTTTGCACTTAATTGTGAACTTCATAATATTTTTTATTTGTTTTCCTCTTAAAGCAGCGAAAAATTTTCCAATTTCGTTTTATGCTATTCAGTACTCAATCCTTGGTATTTAGTTTTCATTATGTTGCCATGGTGGTTATGAATGTTAATATGAGTATTTTTATTTTCCCTTACTTCTGTCCTTGTTCGTACAACGATGAAATTGTCTGCGGTTGTATGCCATATAAAACGTTATAATAATTGTTGTAAATGAGAGTTACATTCGTTTAGTTTTGGCTGCAATTTCAAAATTAAAATTAATGTTTCTGATTCCTTTTTTTTAATTCCTGCAGTTGTAGCCACGTACTGCACAAACTGTTGTAGGAACCGTGAGAAAGTAATCAGTAAAGCAAATAATATTGATGTTTTTGCAATAAGAAACCTCTGGGAGTACCCGGCTGGCTCTCTTAACTGGTCTTTGAAGTCTATGGTAAATGTGATAACTTTCTTTTATGTTATTTATATTTCTTATGGATGCTGTTAATATTTGGTGACTTGCTGGCGGGTACTTCTCTCTAAACTGCTGTCTCTTCCCTATAATTATTTTATTAACTGTAATTACAGTACATAAACTGTTTATAATTGTAGGAGTGTGAGTTTATTTTATGTGTAGTAAAGACTATATGAGTTGGCGTTGTTCGGATACCTCTGTGTATGTATGTATGTGTAAGCTTGAATTAGAAAATTTATGTTTTAAGCAATTAGTTCTAATCATATTTGTCTGGAGCAGACATGACTATAAAAATTATTTTTTTTTTGCAAGATAAATATTTTTTTTACTTTAACGCTGGCAATGACATAATAAGCATTTTTGATATTTCAGACAGGATGGAGAATTTTTTTACAAAATACAACAGATTAAATTTAAACAAAATCAATTCTTTATAAATTAGTTTTTAAGAAACTCTCAAAAAAAATCCTTGAAAAATATGGAATAATTTAAAAAAAATGTGTCAATCATAAAAAATATTGTACAACTCACGACAAACCAACAACTAGACAACATGAAATAGAACAGGTTAAATGAACTTCATAACGGTGACGAATAATATTACGACATTACTTTGAAAATTATGGAAAATGTTGCAGAATGTGTGTGCGAAAATTGCGCTCGGATTTTGGAAGAAGAGAAGCACCGTCAGTTCCGTATGTTCGTTATCGTGGCATCCTCATCGATAAACCAAAGGGTGAAAAGCCAAAAACAGTGCCTACACCCGAGAATATTGCTCTTGTGGCAGAAAGTGTGCGTGAAGCGCCATCAACATCAACTCACCGTTGTTCTCTACAATTGAACATTTCAGAGACATCATTGAGACGAATTTTGCATAAAGACCTTGGGATGACGCAATACAAAGTCCAATTGGTTCAGGAAATGAAGCCATCCACTGCGTTTTCGCTTTGCTAAATGGGCCTGCGATCGACTTACAGAAGATGCCGATTTTGCAAAAAAAAAATCATCTTTTCAGATGAAGCTCATTTTGATCTTGGCGGGTATGTAAACAAGCAAAATTGTCGCATTTGGGGCACAGAAAACCCGCACGCATACATTGAAAAGCTGACGCACCCGAAAGGAGTCACTGTTTGGTGCGGATTTTGGTCCAGAGGCATAATTGTGCCATTTTTTTTTTCGAAAATGAACAAGGAGTGGCCGTTACAGTCAATGGCGATCGTTGCCGGGCCATGTTGAACGAATTTTTGTTCACAAAAATTGAAGAGGAGGATATTGGCAACATTTGGCGCTACGTGCCACATAGCCGAAGCTACACTCGCTGTTTTGCGCCCTATTTTTAAAGATCGCATTATTAGCCGCAGAACTGAGGTCGTTTGGCTACGTCGCAGCTGCGATTTGACACCGTTGGACTTCTATTTGTGGGGTGACGTCAAAGATAATTGTTACGCCGACAAACCAGAGACAATTGACGCTTTAAAGGACAATATTCGTGAAGCCATTAGTGAAATACAGCTGCACACAATCGATAATGTGCTTAAAAATTGGACCGATCGTGTAGGCTGCTGCATGGCCAGCCGTGGCAGCCATTTGAAGGAAATTATTTTCCATTATTAACCGAAAGGAAGGATTGTACTTCCAAATAAAAAAAGAAATTTGAGATAATATTCAGTAGTTTTGTTTATAGAATTTAAAACAAAAAAAAGTCATTTGGCGGGCCCTTTATTAATAA
Organism: Trichopoda pennipes; assembly: GCA_030448955.1. Taxonomy (NCBI): domain Eukaryota; kingdom Metazoa; phylum Arthropoda; class Insecta; order Diptera; family Tachinidae; genus Trichopoda; species Trichopoda pennipes. The sequence continues at coordinate 7,148,882 of JASKUP010000175.1, forward strand.
AATATAATAATTAAAAATTGAGAAGGAATGATGCCCAACTGTTGCGAATGTTGACGAGTTGAAGTTCCAGGCTCATTGTCAACACTTTGTACTACAGCGGCCTTGTTTGCATAACTACGGCCACTACTAGCCTTCTGTTTTTGTCTATTTTTATAAGCAACAAGCGTTTAAATTACGAACAGCGGTCTCAGAAGAAGTCTAATTACATGAAAAAATTGTTAGAATTTGACAAAGAGACACAGTGAAATGTTTCCCATATTCAAAGTAAACTTTTACAAGTAAGATTCTTAGCTCAAGAGTGTAACGTGTCACTAAGTGTCAACTCAAGTCCTGACATTTGATCACTTGACAGACAACTTACTTTTCAACCTCAAATTTGCCCACACGTTATATCGGGTTTTTTAATAACTTTGTTTTTCAATTGCGGCCACACTAACAACATTATAGCTTTGACATTTAGCTTTTTGACATATTCGTAGTAAATGCATTGGCAATTGTTACAATGAATTCAATTTCGCAAGAAAATCGCTTTAAAATCCATAATGAAAATGATGGTTCTGTTAAAGTTACATTTCGTAAAATTTTAGATATTTTCGGACAACATAATTGTCCCTCTAAAAATTTGGACGTTAAATTTGAGTCGACAAATTGTGCGAACACTAGCGCGTATTCGGCCGAGTCGTCCAACTTGAAAAATCACAGAAGTGAGCCTCAGTATTGAAACAGTCCCAATTACCACGAAAATCGCATCAAAATCCATAATAAAAATGGTGGTTCTGTTAAAGTTACATTTCGTAAAATTCGTGATATTTTCAGACAACATAATTGTCGCTCTGATAACGCTATTAAAAATGTGGTCGATAAATTTTAGTCGACAAAATATGCGATCACCAGTATTCTACCAGGAGTTCAACTGAAAACATCACAGCCGTAAGCCTCAGTATTGAAGCAGATTCAAATTAGTCAATTCCGCGACTTTCTCAACCATTGGGATTATCCAAAACTACCACATGGCAAATTTTGCATAAGGATTTGACTTTGAAGCCTCACAAGGTTCAACTGGTGCAGAAATTGAAGCCGACAGACGATTTATATCGCCGAAGATTCGCTCAACTAATTCACGAGACAACCGACTGGTTTTTCTCAAAAAATCATTTTTTCAGACGAAGCCCATTTTTACTTGTCGGGGTATATCAACGACAAGCAAAATTGTCGCCTTTGGGCTTCTGAAAATATTAGAGGGGTTATTGAGAAGTCTTTGTATGCTCAAGGTGACACTGTATGGTGTGATATGTGGTCTGACAGGCGTGATTGGCCGTTTACATAATTTTACGACAGCTAGATCGTGTGCTTTAACACCACTTGATTTTATTTTGTGGAGCTATGTCTATACGGAGTCTATACGAAGCCAATCGAATCGATTTCGGCCTTAAATCTCAAAATCCGTGATGTGATTTTGCCAAAAAGTGATAAAAAACTTTGATGAAGGAATTGAAATCTGTCAGCATAGTCGTAGCGGACATTTGCCAGATAAGGCGGTTTGCAAGACAGTAGAAAATGTATGCCCTTAATAAGCCTGCTATCATTAGTCAATTTTTTCCATTTGAAAGTGTCACGCACGCAAAGCCTGCTGCTTGAGCTTAAAATTCCAAATTTTATTAAAATTATAAATTATAATAATGTTACGGATGCGTTGTGCTTAAGTTTTAAAAGAAAATAATTAAGCAATAAAGTGAACTACTGGGTATTTAATAACTGCGTGGCTTGCTAAGAAAACTTATGTACACAAGACAACAACAAATATCTCAAAAAAAAATGCTAGGAAGAAACTTTAACAGTATAAAAAGAAAATAATAAAAATACACACAGACATACAGGCGTCTATGCATTGAGTGGACTACATACAACAACAAAATGTGATATAAAGGGAGTAGAAGATTTTCTTATACTTCTAGTGGACAAATATAAAAAGGCAGCGTCTGAGTCGATAGTTAGTTAGTTAAAAAATAAACCTGGTGAAGTAAAGACGTGCATCTTAAGTAAATTATTTTGTAGTGTCAACTTTGTTTGCAGTTAAAGTAAACAAACTTGTAATTAAGACTGGACATGCGGTAATGGTCAATGGATAACGCTATCGCGACTTGCTGACAACACAATTTCGGCCTATTGCTGACGACGTGAATAGTAAATTTGAATCATCTTAATCTAAATTTTGTTGTTTAATTTTGTTTGTAAAAATCAAACTTCTTGTTGGAAAACCCTTTATATATCTCTCCTAATATCTTTAATAGTTGTTACCATAAAAACACTTTAGTTTCATTAAATATGAAATGCCAAACATTTACAATAGATCATACAAATTTTCATAATTCATAAACATTGTTTTTGTGGTTCATTATTATTGTTGTTGTTATTATTATTATTGTTATTGTAATTGTTGTTGCCACTGCATTTCCTAAACTGAATAAATGAATTAAAAAAAAATTAGCAAACATGTACATTTTGTGGCAATTTATTTATTATGCCCAAATAAGCTGCTGGTTTTTATCAGTTTATGGCTTTCTAACCTCCTGCTATCACAAGTATTTAATTGAAATTTTTCATACAAATATTTTGCACGGAGCCAATTATGTTTAAATATTTTGATTTTATAAGCAAAATTTTTTATATTTATTTTTTTTTATTTATTTATCCAAATTTGTTATTGACCAAAAATTATCTAAAAATAAATGTCAATTATGGCTAATTGCAGCAGCGTTATTTTTGAACAAATTTATTAACTCATTTGTGGTTAAGTTGTTTTGCAAAATAGTGGAAAACTCACACAATAACACGGACATAAAAATTAAACGTTGGATGGTAATAAACAGTAAATGTATGGAAATAATCGGGAATGAGTACAGACACTTTTTAAATTCAATAATTCAAGTTTAAGTTTTTAAATTACTTTTTTATGTTTTAGTAGCATATCTAGGAGCTCAAAACGCAAGGGATTAAAAGAAGGATTTTTTGAAAACAGTTTCACTAAATTGTCTGATTGTCGGATGTTTTTTGTCGGATTTTTCTTATATCGTTCGTCTTCCAAATTTTACAAATTCTGCAATTTAAACAAATTTTAGTTGTTATTTGCAAATTTTCATTGATTTGTCTGATTGTCGGTTTGTCGGATATTAACTTATACTGCCGATTGTTATTAATTTTAAGAAACTTAAATCATAATTTGCATATATTTGTGGATTTTCCTGATTATCGGTTTGTCTGAATATGCTTAACGGTTCGTAGTAATTTTCCAATACTGCCGATTTAATTCAACTGTATTCCAGACTGTGAAAATTACTTTATTTAAAAAATTTATGTTATAAGCTGAAAATATATGTTTCTTTGTCTGATTGTAATTTTGTCTAATACCACTGTCGGTTTAACATAATTTTATCTTAAGTTTAAGCTTTTATTTTAGTATTTTTCTATACTCTACTAGCATATCCATGAAATCAAACTGCTAGAGATACAAAAATCGTTTTTTTTAACAGTTTCACTAAATTGTCGGATTATCAGTTTGTCGGATTTTTCTTATATCATTAGTTTTTATTACCGGTCTTCAAACTGTACAAATTCTGTTATTTAAACTAATTTTAATTAAAACTTCTTAATTTCCATTAATTTGTCCGATTGTCGGTTTGTCGGATATTAACTTATACTGCCGATTTAACTCAATTGGCCTTTCAGACTTTTCTAATTTTAACAAACTTAACTCATAACTTGGAAATATTTGTATATTTTTCTGATTCAGATAAATGTCTGAATATGATTAACAGTCTGTCGGAATTTTATCATGCTGTTGATTTAATTGGTGTTCTAAACTGGGAAAATTCTGTTATTTAAAAAATTTATGTTTGAAGTTGAAAATATTTGTTTATTTGTCTGACAGTAGCCGTGTCTAATATGATTCCCGGTTTGTAGGTTTATTTCTATACTATCGGTTTCACTCAATTTATCTTCCGTTCTGTAAATATTTTGTTTATTAAACAAATTTAAATCGTAAAGCCTGATTGTCGGTTTGTCTGAATATGATTGTCGCTTTTGCCGAAATGTTCTTGTATTGCCGCTATGAGTTAATTAATGTTCTCATCTGTGTTCTTATATTTGTTAATAAATCTGTCTAATTGTCGGTTCTGTGTTCTTAAATTTATTAATAATTCTGTCTGATTTTTAACTAATTTTTTTATTTAAAAGTTCTTTATTTTTTTTTCTAATACTTCATACTATTATGTTTTTTCATATATATAAAAGTTGTCTGAATGTCTGATTGTCGGTATTCCCACAAATATTAAGATTTCGTCTATAATTGCCAGTTAGAAAGACAGTAAAATTATTGTAGCTCAAACGGACAGTAAGTTTATTTTGTACAGAGTGTGATTTGTTTTACATCCGCGCCTGACTGTAAGTCTTAATCAGATGGTGGACAAACCACTTTGTATAATTTGGAACGTCATACATGCGTCCTAGATAGCCGAAGCCATAATTCTATGCAACAGAACCACCTAGTTGCAACTTCAATGATTTCAGTACAGGTCTGCAAATCATCACACCTTGCTAAAGAGTTGGAGACTTTTTTAACTCCTGTCCAGAATACATGTCAAGCGTGCTCACTGGACTGGATCATTCACTTTGCGTGTCATTATCAGTGAGATGATCCTGGCCACCATAATAAACAAACCTGTTATGGGGCCGCAAAACCACAACCACCACGATTCTCCCATATAGGGGCCAACCTCAATGATTAGCCAGAGAACTATTATAAGTCTAAAGAGACAAATAATGAATTCTGGGGCTCACTGATCCCCGTGGAAATAAAGTGGAGTTTCCAGTTGACTCCCTGTCTGCCTTCAGGGGACTGGGCTCCCTTTTTCCCCCAGTTGCACAGATCTAGACAGCTGTTACGTACCGTAAAGACCATAAATGTGCCCCCGGGGGGTATTTATTTTGTACAATAAAATTTATGACAATTTGTCTGCCTATAGGTTGCTTGGAAAAGTTCGGTTTTTATAAAGCAGTTTTATTAGGGTATTATAATAGCCGCCAAAACTTTTTCGTTAGAAAACTCTGCTTTTTCAAGCAATAGAATTCTAAGAGATAGAATAAAAATGTTAAGTGTCAAAACGAAATTATTTCATTAAAATTAAATCATACATTTTGGTTAGACAACCAACATGACATTGTTTTTATTCGTTCGCAAATAAAACTGCTTAAGTATGACTGTTTTTGGAACTCGCTATTGCTAAATTATAATAAAATTATAATAAAAATTGTATGATAATGAAGATAGCGAGATATGGTTGCAGCAGCACGCAACCATATCTCGCAGCACAATCACCGCAGTCAAAAAATTATGTTATTTCATCCGATATTTCCAATTATGTTCCCCACATTATAAGTCTTTATGGATCACACAACCATCTAGACTTGCGGGGTAAAAGGGAGCCCAGTCCCCTTAGGCTAGTAGGAACCAACTGGAAAATCCACTATATTTCCGCAGTAATCAGAAAAGTTCCAGATTTCCGATATTTGTTTCTTTAGCCATTTAGCTATTCTCTGATTGTTTATTGAAGTACGCCCTTCGGGAGTATTGTGGTGGTTGCTTGTTGTTTCCATTGCTGTTTGAATGGTCCAGGTCCAGTGAGTACAAATGCCGTCATGTTCTTAATTATATTAAGCTTCATGCGTTCTGGACCAGAAGTTGAACAGTCTCCAACTCTTCAGCAAGGAGTGAAGGCTGTGGCCTACTCCGGGCTTTTGAAGTTGCGACTAGGATTGACCGGAGGATATATGTATCCGAAGACCTTCTAGGGTGAGGATGACGCTACATTTCATTCACAGTGATCCACCATCTTATTAAGGTCCACGGCCAGGTGCAGATGTAAATCTTATAGCGTCATTTCTAATTATGTTGAATAATTACAATTAGTTTCTCCGACTTGTTGTTATTGCCTTATTTTAAGTCATCTGCCCATGCCAGCGATCACCATGATCATAACCATTCAACAGTATGCTAACGAATTTAAGCCTTTCTAAAGCAAAAATTGTCGTGGCAAAAGGCTGTTTTTCAGAAAAAGAAAAAGCAAATACAACTGAAATCACGTCTTCGCCATACAGGTAAATAATTTTTTATTATTTTTTCTTAAAAAAAAAGGACGAAGACTAGACATTCTTGAAAAGATGGAAATCTACAAAACAAAAACTTTCAACAACAACATTATAAACGGACATGTAAACATGACCTCAGACAAAATTTTCACACCATTAAAACTACTCATGCAAACAGGCAAACAAAGAACACCCTCAGACGGACACATGTACCTCTATACAAAATGACATTCTGCTTAGCTGATTAGATATGAACTTAACAGCAGAACTGCCTGAACGCCAACCACAACCACAACGCGGCTTGAAAATGATGCATTCGCATCGAAAGCGCTCGCCTTCGACTACAAACCAGCCAGATAGGACAGGAAATAGCAATAGTATTTTCTAATTTTGTTTATCCATCTTAAGTAGGTTTAGAATCTGGTAGTAAAACTACTTCCACAGAGTGTGGCCAAAAAGGTCGTGAAATCTAGTTGGTTTGGATGTGTTCTACAATCGTGAAGATAGTAAACATTATATGGATCTTTACAGCTTGATAAAAATATGGAATTGTAATGATGATTTTTAGTAAATTCAACAGCAAGGAATCCTTATCTGGATTTGGTCATGTTGTGGCAACTATAAGCCAATATTTGATAACAACAACCCATTTGCATAAACCAAATAGATAAAGAGATGATTTTGTTAGGATAACTAACTTATGCATACCATTCTGTTCGCTACACATTGCACTTTCGCCATGGAATATTTGCATATAGAGTATACCTATTCGCACCTGGATTTTAATACTGATTGATTTCCATTCGCCCATTTTTTCCATAAAGTAGTATATACTGTGCCAAATCTGAGGACACTACTTGCTCCATGTGCTATTCTATACACGATGCTACTCAATATATTTTCTGATTTAATATAAACGCCTCAATCTATGACACTTGCGTTAATGTTAGAATATCCTTTTTCTTTACATAAATGCAGATAATATTTATCAAAATCAAATGACCATGACCACCTACTATCGATTAGAAATATTCGTGAATTTATAGCTGCCATCTAATACATCAATATATGAACACAACACATATCGTAAGACATAAAAATGTATATTTCGAAAACTAAAAAGGAAAATCCATAAACTCCCTTTTTTCATCCTTTTGTTTGCATTTAGTTGTCCTTAACAACTGACCACAGCTGTGCTACGTAACTTAATACTCAAACTAATAGTTTTTTAACTCAAGATTATTTCATATGTAATTCATTTGATAATCCTGGGAATAAAACGTGTCTGTGTTTTTTTTTTATTTAAGAAACTAAAATTTATGTAAAAAATTTATTCATTTTGCATGCTGGCAGATTTAAGAAGCTTTTAAAAGAAAACTAGAATAGATTATTTGAATTAACAAGATATCTTCTGGTAAATAAATGGCTTTGGATTGTCAAGCTTAATAGTTGTTGAATAGAAAACCTAATTTTTTTTTAGTTTGATGCAACTCATAATCAATTTAGTGCATTAAAAGGAAGTTTGAAGGGAAATGGAGCTAGAGAATAGTTTGAAGATATTTAGAGTTTAGGGCATTAAATAGATGTATGCAAAAATTAAATTGGAATTCAAGAAAACTAAAATTAATTTAACAGGTTACCAAAAGAATAAAAAAATGGTTTGTTATACAATCTTAATCATAAGCAACTTAAGACATTTTAAAGCTAAACGAATATAACCTCAAAGTATTAAAACTACATAAACTACATAAAGCTATCGCCAAGATTTCGTATTAAAAATGTGACTAGAAATCTCACTTCTAGTCTTACTTTTATAAAGTTAATTAAAATTAAAAAATAAATATTGTTAAATTTATATTTAATTTTTTTAATTATTGCCACATGTTGAATAATCCTAAACTTAAGGAAAATCCGTCTATTTAAGCCTAGAAAAATAATATGCGACGCTTATAATTTCCTTCGTTAGTTGTTTTAACAAGGAAAATAATCTTTTTTGTTTGCAGTAGATTGAAGTTATCCAAAGCTAGTTTGATGCAACAGCATGAAGTCTAATGCAACTATCAATTAGTTTGAAACTGTTCAAAGTTATCCAAAGCTAGTTTGATGCAACACCATGAAGTCTGATGCGACTATCAATAAGTTTGAATCTATTTGTAGCAGGCTCTTTAAGAAAATTTTAATGTTTAATGATTTTTAAACAACAAATATCTTCTAAGATGTGATAACTATCAAAAGTAACCAGCTCTATTTATTTTAAAAGCAGCATTAACTTAAACTATCTTAAATTCTTTTTAACTAATTCAAGCTTCTTAATCAATACTCTTTGAAGTTTGTTAACTTATTTTTCACTCTTTCTGTTGTTGCTTAAATAACAATTGAATGTATAATTTAGCTGGCTATTTGCTATTATTATCAATAACTTATCTTTCCCATTTTCTATTCTTGTTTTCCATAGAGACACACTGTTTCTTGAATAACAATTAAATGTATTATTCAACTGGCTATTTTCTGTTATTATCAGTAACTTATGAAAATTGAAGTTTCATCTTTAAGTCCCTGAAACCTAAAAATCACCATTTTTATACTTAAATATGAAGTGTTATTTACATTAATATTATGCCGTGATTTTGTATTAAGAATGTTCTTGCATAATTTATGAACTTAACATTTAGCAACACAGGTTACCAAATATCATGTTTATAATCACCTCATGAAAAACGAAATTAATAGTTATGGGCCAAAAAAAAGAGAAAATCAAAAAGCATTAGAGGATTAACAAACAAAAAAAAAACAAAAAGCCCAGTAGGAAATGTAAGCAACGGCGCAGAAAATAAAAATTATTCGATTTTCCTGAATACAAGCAAACATATTGATGCAACATAAAAAGGTTTGATGGGCCAGAAATGAAGTTTGAAGTCAATTTTTCAGGGAAATTGGGATGCACTGCATAATGTGTTATTAAAATAGCTTGATACAATTTAAAAAATATCAGAGTTAAACAAAAATATTCGAAACTATTTGAAAACGTAAAATAACACAAAAATAATTTTTTTCTGATAACGTCAAAATAAACCATAATTTGTTTGCCCTGTAGAAAAACTGATTTTATTCAATACAAAATTTCCTTTACAAAAAAAAATCTGTAAGAGCGGGGAAGAGATTATAATTTCTGTTTAAATTTTTATAAAATTTTAATTGATACCGAAAGCCGAAAATTGGTCCCCCAAATTGCCGCCATTAAAAAAATTCAAATTATTTCTCCCATGGTGTTCCCTAACACGATATTATAGAAATAAAATTTAGACTTCTCAACCAATTTTTTGCACAAGCAAAAAAATGTTTGACTTTCTATTAAAAAATATTTTTTTTTACAAAATTTACCCTTTCCCCCCCAAAAAAGTTGCAATTTTTCTACACAAAATAAAATTTTTACAAGAAATTGAAAAAAAAATTGGATTCAAAAGGCTGCATTTCTTTATTATGAACTATGCTTTTTTCTAACAGAAGTTCGTCATTCTAAAAAGTGCAACATTTTATAGTCATAATGTTGCAATTTTTGTTTGTTTTTCTTTTCCAATTATTAAATTATACATTCTTTCCCTACAAAGATGGAATTTTTTAAATTCTTACGTCTGTACTTCAAAAAACATTATACTTTTTATAGCGAAAATTAGCCCCTTTAAAGAGAATTTGTCCTTTTTTTGAAAAGGTGCAATAAAAAGTTGAATTTTTTTTAAATTTTGTTGTCTCATACAGCACAGCCTAACCTTTTGATGAGAACTCTTCATTACAAAATAATAGATTTTTGACTTAAACAAAAAAAAATGCTTTCCATAAAAACAATATTTCTGTCTTCCTCCCCCCACCCCATTTTACACACATTTGTAAGTCTTTATGGATCACACAACCATCTAAGCTTGTGTCTTGGCTAGCAAGGAGCCAACTGGAAAATTTCACTATATTTCAACGGGAATCAGTAAAGCCCCAGAGTTTCGCTAATTCTCCTTTTAGCCTTTTAGCTGTTTTATGCCTGATTATTGAGGTTGTTTCTTCGGGAGTATCGTGGTGGCTGTGTGTTTCGAGGCCCTCGTTTGAGTTTGTGGGTCGGATCATTCACAATGAACACAATGAATGGTTCAGGTCCAGCGAGTATTAATGCAGTCGTGTTCTTAATTATTTTAAGCTTCATGCGTTCTGGACCAGGAGTTGGATAGTTTCCAGCTCAGTAGTGGTTGCAATCCTGCTTTGGAACTGCTGAAATTGCAACTAGGGATGACCTGTTGCTAGAATTAGTCCTGGGCTTCCTAGAGAGTGAATGACGTTGCTTTTCACTCCCAGTGGTTATGGTGGTCAATGATTACGGCTTACGGCCAGGCGCAAATGTAAATCAATCAATATCACGTAATTTCTGCCTTCCAATATGTTGTTGAATATTATTGCATCTTTTTATTAAAAGTTAAAGTTTTCCGTACATTCTTGTCCTACAAGATTTTTTTTTTAATTTCTTCCGGCTGTACATTACTAAATATTACACATTTTACAGGGAAAATTCGCTCCTTTAAAAAAAACTTGCCTTTTGTCTCAAAGCTGCAACAAAAAATTGCATTTTTGTTTTTACAAAAAAAATTTAACTTTTTGATGAGTGTATTCCTGTTCAACACAAAATAAAAAAGTAGACTTTTTTAACAAGAATATATTTTTCCGTTAAATAAAATATTTTTGATTTCCTAAATGCTGCCCTTCTTAATAAAAATTGTTGCCCTTTTAATAAAAAATTTTATTTTTCCGTACAAAATTTCTGTATATTCTTTTCTTACAATAATTAAATTCTTTTTTAATTCTTCCGACTGTTCCTTACTAAGCATTAGACTATTCAAAATTAGCTCTTTTAGAAGAAGCTCCTTTAAAAAGAACTTGCCCTTTTTTGTTAAAATCTGCATTTTTTTCTTAATTTTGTAGTCTCTTACAGCCAAGCTGAATGATGAGTGAGCTGTTGATGAGTGCTCTTCATCACAATGTTAATTTATATTGTAGTTGTTTCTGGATCTAGTTGTTCAGTTTGGCCCTAACAACGTTTGATGTCTTTTGTGTGATCACACATTTGCTTTTCTACATTCCAGCCTGTTGCCTTGGCACCCATGAACTCATGTTTGGAGTAGATATCACCACTCTTTTCACAACGGTAGAACTTACGACAATTACCAGGATCCAAGAAACCTTCACCGTAACACTTTTGCAAGTTAGGGATGGGTGCTATTGCAGTAGATTGCATAGTAGTGGTATTTTCTATAATGGAGAGTATAGAAGATCCTTCGGACGTTGTTGTAGAAGTATCTGTTGAAGATCTAGATGTAGGCGGTTTTACTGTTGTTGGTTTTTTCAAAGATTTCAGTAGTCGAAATCATTGTTGTAAATGAATGTTTTTCCGTTGTTGTGCTTTGATATTCCAAAGTGATTGTTTTTAGATCGGGTAATTCAGTTTGGTCCTGGAAACGATCCAGTGAATAGCGATGATCACATGTTTGACCTTCTTTATTCCATGCTGTATTTTTGGCACATTTGATCTCATGCCTTTCATAGCCCCCGGAAGTTTTAATGCCACGATAAAACTTTCGACTATTATCTGGATCGGCCATAAAGCCTTCTCCTCGGCACTTTTTACCTGGTGTTAGGTTTGATATAGGCGTGGGAGAGGTGGGTTGCGTTGTGGTTGTTAAATCGGAAGTTGGCATAGATTCGGTGGTAGTACTCGCTGATTTGTTTGTAGAAGTTGGTTTTACTGTTGGCAATACTTGCTTCAGAACGACATCTTTCATTAGCTACATTTGAAGAAAGATTACAGCTTTCAATTTCTACATCCCATACAGTATTATTTCCGCATTTAAAAGAATGCTTTTAAATAATTCCTTTGCCATTGTCAACACATCTGTAGAGTTTTTTAATGAATTTTACAACACAAACAAAAAAAATACTTTCCTTCAAAAAATATTTCTGTTTTCCTAAATGTTGCCCTCCTTAAAGAAAACTGTTGCACTATTTTTATAAAAACTTAAAATTTTCCATACAAAACGTTCTACTTTACTGCAAAAAAGGAGCTTTTAAAAGCTGTAAAGTGTGGGCCAATTATTTTGTGGGTTCTAAAAGAACTTAAAAATTAAAAAAAAAGAAAAAATATTTTTGTATTTAAAACAAATAACAATAAGGGCACCGGGTCACAGCATGAATACTGTCACAAAATTTATATAAAATCTTCGAAAAAATATGGATTGGAAGAAATTATCCAACAGATCTAGATTAAAATTATCACTTGGGCTGTGAGTCTTTTCTTATTCATTCCCTATTACACTCTTAACGCTTGAATAATATTTATACATTTTATTTAAGAAATACTGTTCTCATTTAGAATGCGAAATAAAATGTATTATTGTTAATAACCATGGCATGTTTAGTAAATTTAATTTAATTTTGCAGCAGTTAAATGTTTATGAATATTACATGCTTTGTGGTGTGTTTTTCTTCAATTTCCTTTATTTTAGTGCTGTATGCAAGACCCCAATATCGTTAGTGAAGGCAAATTGTATACAAATAAAAACGTATTAATTTTTAACGAATACGCTAATGCTATATTAAGAAAACCCAGAAAAATACTAAAAATAATATGGAAGAGTGAAAGAATAGAAAGTAAATGATTATAGCTTTAACAAATATGGAATGCCCCTTATATACCAATTGAAAAAATGGACTTTTCAATAAGAAGTTTGTTGTTCTAAAACAAAGTGAAACAAACAATTTAGATTAAGATGATAAACATATTTATTATATTACGAAGAGAAAAGTTTGAAAATTATGGATGATATCTGGCAATTGTCCACCACGACCATGCTGTCTGTCAGCGTTTCTTTTATCAAAGTTTTAATCACATCCCTGATTTTGAGTTTTAAGGCTGAAATCGATTGGATTGCCTTCAAATAAACCCTGTTCTTAACATAGCCTTACATAAAATAATCCAGTGGTGTTAAAACACACGATCCGACTGGCCACTTAATTGCTGCTTGTCGGGAAATTATGTGATCGCGAAATTTGGTTTGTAATAAATTAACCGTTTAATGGGCTGTGTGGCATGTGGCACCATCCTATTGAGGGCACAGGTGAGGGATAACCACGCCATCAATAATAGGACAAAATCAAGTTGTTAGCATGTGACGACAGCGCACAGTGAGACAATGTTGGCATTAAATACAAGAAGTCATTGTAGAGCTCTGAAATTTTGCACAGATTATTTTTGAGACAAATCCAGTCTTAAAAAAATTAAGAAAATTCGGTCACTATTACGCCCACCTCCAATTGAAATGCAATAAAAAAAAAAATTTTTTCATTCTATCAATAATTTTTTAACATCATCATGGTATTCTAATTTTTTTCAATTTCATTCTCATTCTAATGATATTTGCAAATAGTGCATTTCATTTTCATTCTTAGAAATACGTGAATTTTTACGAGAATGGAATAACCTACAGTTTCTATACTTCTATCAAGGTTCCACACTACATAGGACACCATAAGTGATATATTGAGCATGCTAAGGATTCTCAATCTTCGCTTTAAAATTTTTACAAGCCGACATGCGTTAGCTTTGCTTGTTGGCATACCCTGACAAGTGAAATTAGGATTCGTCTGCAAAAATGATTTTTTCAGAAAAATCAGCCAGTTGTTCCTTTTTTTTTAAATTGAAGTAACACTTCAGGCAACAATGTCTGAATTTAGTCAAGTACCGTGCTACATTCTTTAGGAAAGAGAGATAGATAAGAGATAAAACAGGTGGTGAAAGTAGAAGGATAGTTGGGGAAATTAACTGCCGTATAAGACAGCACAGCGACCAGTGTCCATGCCTTCATCGCTGAGCAGCCCCACCGACAGTCAAATTTTATTTTGGTAGTGAAAAAAACCAAGATCTTCGATGGGAATCGAATCCACAACCACCCAGACTGATAAGCTAGTACACTACCTACTAGCCTACAGGGGCATCTCCTAAATCAGTGATGAGCGAACTACGGCTCAGATTGAAGCCTCCGGCCCGGCGAGCGTTTTTCAAAAAAAAAATTAATCACCTAGTAAAAAATTACGCCCAAAAAATAAGTTTACATTATGTTTTAAAAAAGATATAAACTGACAATTTTAGCAAAAAAATGCGATGGTTTCATATTATATTGTGTACAAACTGCGTAGTTTTCTGGGAAATATTATACACACAAGACAACAACAACTTTCTTATACAATATTCCAAGAAGAAACATAAACATCATAAAACACTAAAAACTAATATAGAAAACTGACGTATAACATAACAACAACTATTTTATGTGAGATCTTGTAGATTCTTGAATATTCGAGAAAACATTCGCAACAAATATAAAAGGGCCAACGATAGATTAATCAGCAATCAGTAAAAGTGTAAATCTCGTGACGTAAAGAATAAATTGTGAAGTAAAATTATAAAGTTGCCAACGTAAAGTTTTATTTGTGTAATTAAAATAATAAAGTGTATTGTAAATATAAGTGCAATAGTAAAATAGTCTAAGTTTTTTACCCCCATAAATGTCAATCGAAAATAGAAAGAGAAAAATTGATTCGGAATGTCGAGTATTTCAAGAAGAGTGGACATGGAAGTACTTCTTTATGGAATATAACCAAAAACCTATTTGTCTTATCTGCCAAGAACCGGTAGCTGTACCGAAAAGATTATAATCTCGCTACGCAATTTAATTCAAAACATCTTGGGCCGAAGTACTATAAAATGGCAGATGAAGACAAGAAAGTTCATTCAGAGGAATTGAAAAGAAAAATATCTAGTCAGCAAATGTTTTCTTAAAAATCAAAGAAGTGTTCAGTGCCTATAAAATAGCAAAAAGTAACAAACCGTTTTCTGAAGGAGAATTTATTAAGGATGTGTTAATTAGCATTGGAAAAGTATTATGCCCAGAAAAGGTAAAAGATTTCGAATCTATAAGGCTGTCAC
This sequence comes from Trichopoda pennipes, assembly GCA_030448955.1. Classification (NCBI taxonomy): domain Eukaryota; kingdom Metazoa; phylum Arthropoda; class Insecta; order Diptera; family Tachinidae; genus Trichopoda; species Trichopoda pennipes. Next base: position 7,164,042 of record JASKUP010000175.1, read on the forward strand.
GTAGAACGGTCACAAAAAGAATTGAAGCGATTTCTTCTAATTTAACCAATCAACTCGATGGACGTCTTAAAAAGTTTAAGTATTTTTCAGTCACTATGGACGAGAGTGTTGACAGGAGTGATCAGAGGAGTCGATGAAAACTTTGTAATAACCGAAAAACTTGCTTGTTTGAGATCTTCGAAAGGAAAGACGACAGGAAAAATAATTTATGATGAGTTTAGAGAGGAGATGGAATCTTTTAATGCCCCAATTTCCAAATTAATTAATTTAAAAACTGATGGGGCACCTAACATGGTGGGAAAAAATACGGGGTTTGCAGGAGTTTATAAAAGTCAGAGTCGTGAAAGCGAAACAATTTTTTTACATTGTATAATCCACCAAGATGTTCTTTGCAAGGCTGCCTTGGCTATTAACCACGTATTTAATATTATTTTAAAATTAATTACAACCATTCGAGCCCGTGGTTTGTTACATCGACAATTTCAAGAGTTTTTATCGAAAGTTGATGCAGAATTTTCAGATGTACTTTATTACACAAAGATCAGATGGCTGAGTTGTGGACATGCCTTCTCGAGAGTTTGGAGTCTTCTCGAAGGAATTATAGTTTTTCTAAAAGCCAAAACTGAAATTTGGGATGAGTGGGAAATATTGGAGGATAAGAATTGGTGCATCGAGTTTGCTTTTTTCACGGATTTACTCAAACACTATAATAAACTGAACAAAAAGTTACAGGGAAGAAATCAATTTATAGATGAAACTTGGGGCAGTTTGAGGTCTTTTAAAACTCAATTGTTTTTATTTTCTAAATGTTTGAAAAAAAATGATTTGACTCATTTTCCAAGACTTAATTTTGTGAGGCCTGTGAGTGAAAAGAAGTTAAAAGTCTTGTCACAATCCGTATTCAAACTGTATTTAAAATTTGAGGCCAGATTTGCTAACTTTAAAAAAATCCAACCATGTTTAGATATTTTTTCAATGCCTTTTAATGTTAATCCTGAGAATGTTCCATCTGATCTACAAGTGGAAATTATAGAATTGCAATGTAGTAATAATTTAAAACAGCTATTTTTAAATACGGATAAGCTTAATTTCTATAAATCTTTACCAAAAGATGAATTTCCAAAGCTAATTAATCATGCGCAGAAAATTATGGCAATATTTGCTTTCTTATATTTATGTGAGCAGGCCTTTTCAGCAATGAAATGCTGAAAAAATTCAATAAGAAACCGATTGTCAGACGAGAGTCTATTTAATTTATTAAAAGTCGCATCCTCCCAGCGGGAACCAGATTTTAAGAAAAATATGTCAAGTCAGATACAGATCCATGCTTCCCATACATCTGGAAAGTCTTAAAATCATAATAAACCATATCTTATAAAATTTGTATAACTACTAAATATATAGCTGAAACCGAACTTTTAATTGAATAGCATCCCCATAATTTTTTAATGAATGACCCTCAATGTTTTTTTTTAATTTAATGGCCTGCCGCAAGATTTTTTTAAATTTATTGGCCCTCCACCCAAAAATTTCGTCCATCACTGTCCTAAATGAATTGAGCGAATCTACGAAGATGTGAATGGTCGGTCGGGCTTCAATTACTGCATTAGTTCAACCTTGTTAGGCTTCAAAGTCAAATCCTTACGCAAAATTCCCCACCGATTTTGAATATTCCCAGTTGTTGAGAACGTAGAGGAATTAACAAATTTGTATCTGCCTCAACACTGTGCGATATTTTCAGTTGACGACCCGATCGAACACTCGTTGGTGTTCGTACATCTTGTATCGAGCCTGTCCCCAGTTGTTGAGAACGTCGAGGAATTGAAAAATTTGTATCTGCCTTAACACAGTGCGATATTTTTAGTTGAACGACCCGATCGAACACGCGTTGGTGTTCGCACATCTTGTATCGAGCCTGTCCCCAATTGTTGAGAAAATCGAAGAATTGACAAATTTGGATCTGCTGCAACACTGTGCGATATTTTCAGTTGAATGACCCGATCGAACATGCGTTGATGTTCGCACATCTTGTATCGAACCTGTTGACATAAATTTAACAACCAAATTCTTGAGAGCGATCTCAGAAGGACAATTATGTTGTCTGAAAATATCACAAAATTTATGAAACGTAACTTTAACTGAACCACCATTTTCTTAGTGGATTTAAATTATTTTCATGCGATTCTCTTAAGAAATTGAATTCATTGTAGCAATTTCTAATGCATCTACTACGAATACGTCAAAAAACTAAATGTCAAAACCATCATGTTGTTGATGTTGGCACAATTGAAAGGCAAACTTCTGGTTAAAAAATCTTAAGAAAACACAAAAAATTACTGATAATAATAAGGAAGAGTGAAGGAATAGGAAATAAAAGATTATATGGAATGCCCCATATAGAAATTGAAACATATGTTTAAATGGACAGTTTCAAATTTAAGTTATACTAAAAGCTTTAAAACACGAGCTGAGTATTGATTGCACTTTAGAAAATTTTCTAATATTTAGCAACTATTAGCATATGGAATACCCCATAATTTCAAATAATATACTAGGTGAAAAAAAGGTAAATGTACACAAAAACTCCCAGACGTAAGTTTGAACGTTTGCAATCACACTATATTGAAAAAGAGCTCCTTAAGGAAAAGAAAACAAAACAAATACTGCTGAAACTAAAACAGCTTCATTACTTTTATTATTACGATTATTTCTGTCTGGTGTTAAAAGAAAATTAGCTTGAATAAAAAAAGGCATACATATACACGAACACAGTGTATAACACTAGAACCTACTTCCGCTTTAAATAACACTGCTATATTTTTGAGAGCAACAAGGCAATAGCGTGTAACTGTGTGTTAAATTGCAGCTGTGTATGATTCGCAGTTTTGGTTTTTTTGTTTCTTGTCAAACATCGACAAAGCCAATAATAACGGTTATTTGTTTAGACCATTTATAAAGAATTTACAACCACCTAACGGTGTTTTAGCGTTGCAAACAAGCCAATTTTCTATGAATTTTTTATAAATAAAATTAAACGTTTATACAAGTTGATTGCATAAAGTATGACGCTCTTGTTTGAATATTACACCTCCTCTCTTTACAACTATGCGCTCAATACAGCAAGATGAAAGGAAAGGACGTTTGCATTTTATATTTTAACCAGCACCTCAAAGGCTGTATTTGAATGCATAAAAATGTAATGAACCATTTAGAAAAATGTAAAGAGAGCCGTAAAAACTTTAAGTAAATAAAGTCAATTGTAAAAATGTTAAAGCTTTTTCGACGTAATTATTCTCAAAGCCAGTATGTGGCACCAGGAAACCCAGTTTCTACCACAAATCAAATTGCAGGCTATTTTTTTACTAACAAGCTATCTATGAAAGTAAATTGGTGTTGTTTTTTAATTAAAAAGGATTTTTGGTAGTTATTTCTTTGAATTATTAATTATACCAAAAATACTTACAGGGTTGTGTGTTTGAAGTCAATTGGATACAACTAAATGAAATTTTATATACAAACTTTAAGAACCAAAATTGAAACGCGGTTATTTGCAAACCTAAATTATTTCTACTTAAAACAAACTACCAAAAAAGTCCCAAAAAAAAGGAAATCAAAAGTATTGTCAAACAAGTTTGATGCAACCAAATAAAGTTTGAATAACTAAGAGGTAAGAAAATTAATTTGCCTGAAGCGAAACACCTTTTTCAACAAGTTTACTTTTATTCATACCAATGCTAAGTATAAATATGGGAATTAATAATAGAATAAGATGTCCCGAAAGTGACCTCCACAGGCATTTCAGCAGACCTTCGCTTTTTTAAAATAATATTGAAGCAAATCTTGCAGCAAATGTTCCCTTATGCTCCTTAATGCAGCGCCGAATTTCTTTTTTCATAGCGTTAGATATTTAATTTGTTATGACTTTAGGTGCCCCTGTAGGCCAGTAGGTAGTGTACTAGCTTGTCAGTATGGGGGTTGTGGGTTCGATTCCCGACGAATACCTTGGTTTTTTTTCACTACAAAATTTAAAATTGACTGTCGGTGGGGCTGCTCAGCGATGAAGGTATAGTCACTGGTCGCTGTGCTGTCTTTTATACGGCGGTTAAATTCCGAATATCCATCTACTTTCACCACCTGTTTCATCTCTTCTCTATCCCTTTCCTAAAAGAATGTAGCATGGTACTTGACTAAATAGGCATTGTTGCCTGAAGTGCTACTTCTCTTAAAAAAAAAATTTTGGTTTGTGAACATACCGGCTTCGGCTATATACCATTTTCAGTGTTCTTTTTTCTCTATTTGTTAGACATTGTCGTAAATCCGTTCTTTCAAATAGCCCCTGAGAAAATAATTCAGCGGCGTTAAGTGGCAAAAACAAGGCGGCCAATTGGCATCGTCAAATAGGGAAATTACAAGTTACTCTACGGTCACTGATGCCCTCTTTAGCCGATTGTGCCCATGAAAAATTTTCTTATTAAGGTTGGGATAAAATGTTTTTTTAAAAACTTTTTGTGGAGTTTGTAATCCCCATAGGCATAAAAAGGAGACGCGAACAGTCGACAGTCAAAACTCACCAGTAACCAGTCAGTACATGATAGCACGAGACTCAACGAAATTCATTCGTAAATTACCAATTATGCACCAGAAATCGCTAAGAAATCGGAAACACCTAATGACAGTGGTCCGCTACAGCATTCCCACGGGCATATAATTTATAATATAAAAATAAGTCGGGTTTTCCTTCCTGACGCTATAACTTTACAACGCACGAACCGATTTCCACTGTTTTGCATTCGTTGAAGAGGTCTCGAGCTCCGTAAGGTTTATAGCGAAGTAGGTGATCCCAAATTATTTTTATTTTTGCGAAATTCCTTTTATTTACGGAGATACAGCCATTTTAAGTTTTTAGTGAAATCTTCTTAAAAATAAGTCCGGTTTTCCTTTCTGACGCTATAACTCCAGAACGCATGAATCGATTTCTACGGTTTTGCATTAGTTGGAAAACTCTCGGGCTCCGTGAGGTTCAGGAACAATTTCAAGTGAAAAGCAGGAAAACAGCGCCATCTCTGATACATAGCATCTACTACAACGGCATCAGTACGTGGTACTAAGATTAAAAGTCTGCAAAAAAAAAAAGAAGACTCGAAACTAAACCAACGCCTGCACTGAATAATGTTAACGATAGCATGTGTAGTAAATGCCATTTGAGAACTTTTTCAATGTGTTGAATTAGAGCTTCTTACAATAGTTAATTCTAGAACAGATCAAAACAGTATATAAAGGCTCCCTCAAGCAGTCTAATGGTGAATGTTATCAAGTGAAGACACAACAGTTGATACAGCAGAAGATTTCAAACGTTAAAGTGGTAAGGTTACCATCGTGTATTTTTGTGTATAAAAGCGAATCGTTAAAATGAATCGTGTTATTTAATTAAAGTTTTAAAAATTGTGAGTAATTGTGTTGTAAGAAAATATCACATAATATCATCACAGGTTTCGGGGGCACGCTTATTAATTTAATAAATTATTTTATGTTGTAGAAACGTTAATATTAAACGACAGTAAAAGCATGTTACTGCTCGCACTCTCCTGCATCGTTATTGTAGAATAAAGAATAGTACTAAGGAAGATCAATGTCTAGTATGCTCTAATAAAGTTCGAAAGAAGCTAAATATTGAAAATAGTTTAAAAAAGCTTGGGCGCATTAAAATTAAGTTCACTTTCATAAAATCGAACAAATCCAATAACGAAAAAAGAGTTATTGGCAATAAAATTAAAGTTTAAAGCAAATTTTTCTTAAACTTAAAGGTCCCATAGAGGAATATTTTGGAGTACTTAAGTTTTCAAATGAGCTTCATATTCAGGCTTTACCTTAACGATTTTGCATAGTTCAAAAATGGCTGGCATATTTTTAAAATACTCAATAAAAATTTTAAACTTTACTGTAAGTTGTAGGGAGTGAAGGACACTATTAACTCACCTCTTGCGCAAACTTAACAATGATCTATCTGAAAGAATAAAAAAACAAAATTTAAAAATTATACTAAACAAGATCAAGTAACTATATAAATAAAGATTTTTAAATTGGAGTAAATTATATATAAATTCTAGAATTAAAGTGAAATTGCAAAGTCAATCAAAAATCAGCGATAAGAGGTCTATATAATAGAGTAACAGTTGCTTGTAGAGCGTTTACATAAAGATTATTTTCAAGGAGGGGTACTGAATCATAACACTTTTCCCCTTCTCTTTAACTGAAAGTAAAACATATTGTTACGTTTATACCTTTTATAAATGTTTTGTTGTGAGTTCTTTATTGTCCAATAAATAACACCAGTTTTTAGCGTTTTTAAATTATTAACAAGTTTATTTACTTTAACTATAAACAAATTTGACGCTAAAGAACAATTTACTTAAGATGCACATCTTTACTTCACCAGATTTAATTTTACACTGATTGACTATCCACTCAGACGCTGCCCTTTAATATTTGTCCGTTTAAAGTCTATAAAATTGAAGAATCTTTTAATCCCTTTGTATCACATTTTGTTGTTGTTGTATGTTGATTATTCGATGTCTGTGTGTGTATTTTTGTTTTTGTTTTTATGCCGATAAGGTTTCTGCTTGGGATTTATTTTTCTGAAAATATTTGTAGATAAATTTTCTTAGAAAACTATGCAGTTGGTAAACAGCATACATGTTTGATGTTGTCTTGCGCGTTTCGTTAGCAAACAGAAATTTGTTTTGTTTTTGTCTTGCATGCCACGCAGTTAGTAAACAGCCTATTCAATTGTTGTTGTTAGCGTGCGTAAAATTTCTACGCAGTTTGTAACTAGAAATTTTGTTGTTGTACCATAAGTTTTCTTAGCAAGCCACGCAGTTCGTAAACAACATACCCAATAGTTCGCTTTATTGCTTAATTATTTTATTTTAAAGCTTAAGCAAGTCATATCCGTAACAGTATATAGCATTCCCTAATGTCTCAGTCGAAAGCCAACCAGCCAGCTCTGGACACTACCAGGCGATGTATACTGCCGTCTTAGCCTCTTCAAGGCATATTCTACCAATATACTTTCTTCCGCTTCTATTCTGATCTAACAATATTTCAAATTTGCCCTTTCCCATGACCATAGCTTTTATATTATAATGCTATGAATACTTTATTTCGTATATTTTTTTTGCAATGTGACATAAGTGGTATGATGAAAACTTAAATAACACTCCGGTGATGTCGCTAATATTGTTGGGTAGATGTTTTTGGGTCAACTTATTCATTGCTTCATAATTTTCCCAAAACGTACTTGGTTATAGTGTGATTCGTTTTACATCCGCACCTGGCTATGTAGCCTTAATCAGAAGGTGGACAAACCACAATTGTATAATTTGGAACGTCATACAGGCGTCCTAGGAAGCCGAAGACATAATTCTAAGCAACAGAACCACCTAGTTGCAACTTTAATGATTCCAGGGCAGGGCTGCGAATCATCACACCTTGCTAAAGAGTTGGAGACTTTCAACTCCTGTCCAGAACACATGTCTAGCATTCTCACTGGACTGGATCATTCTCTTTGCGTGTCATTATCAGTGAGATGATCCTGGCCACCATAATAACCATTATACTGTTATGGAGCCGCGAAACCACAACCACCACGTTACTTCCATATAGGGGCCAACCTCAATGATCAGCCAGAGAACTATTAAGGGGCTCACTGATCCCCGTGGAAATAAGTGGAGCTTCCAGTTGACACCCTGCCTGTCGTCAGGGGACTGGGCTCCCTTTTTTCCTCCAGTTGCACAGATCTAGATAGCTGTTGCGTACTATAAAGACCATAAATGTGGCCCCGGGGGGGACGTACTTGGTTATATCAGGAACGATTCGTATATCAATTAATTTCATAAAGTGATATGATATGATATGATATGTAGAGTTTATATGTTGTCTTATCAGAACATTAAAATGGGCCAATACCCTCACAGCCAACGTAACCTAGATAATTAATGTCAGTAAGATAAAGTCCTGATCATATTCCGTATGTTATAGAAAAAACCCTTGTTCGAAATACCTCCTTTTTCTTTTGTGGCGTTCTATAGACTTATAAGGGTTTCCCTTTAAATTCCTTTTATTACTGGAAAAGATAATTTTTATTGACGGTTTCATTACAGAAGCACTCCCTCTTCGTAGAGAGAGAGAGAGAGAGAGAGAGAGAGAGAGAGAGAGAGAGAAAGAGAGAGAGAGAGTTTACTAAAGAAATATGTAATAAATTTTCTAGCTCAATTATTTCAGACTAATATCTTTTATATCCCTGGTAGTGCCATATTTGCCATCTCGTTACGATTTGAGTTGAAGGAATTCTCTAGAGGCCACATACTACTAGTCGCTAGAACATAAGTGACAGTTCACTACAGCACAAAATTTCAAAGAGTTTTCTGCTCTTCGTTTATTAGTCAGCTTCAGTGCTAAGCATACGATTTCAGGTACTAGGTTATGGCTGAAATCACTTATCAGCTGGGCTGTACGAAAACCAAGACCGCTGACTTTATCGCAGGATTAGAAAAAAGTAAAATTTTTGGCTAAGGGAACAATGATGAAATTTAAAGTGTGGCCGGAATCCAATACCCCACAGAGGCCACTTAGAGCAACCATAAGTGGAGTTTGAAAGATAAAAGTTTAGAATTTGAAGCGATCCATTTAGGCTTTAAACAATTGAAGGGCTCCACTCCCCTCGATTTTTTTATTTTCCTGGGTAACCCATTCGATATTTTCTATTTTCCTTGGTACCCCATTCGATTTCTTTTGGAATCATTGTTGAATCACCACATCATCGTCATTAAAATATAAATCCACATTGAATTACTGAATGAAAATAATAATAATTATTTATACTTAATACACGACTATTTTCAATAGTTTATTTTATTGCAATGGTTTTTTATTCTTAACATCATTATTAATTCATCTCTTGTGTATAAAGTGTTGAACAACGCAACGTAACTTTTTTGCGTGAAATAGTATTTTTTTTTCAATTTTGTAGATATTTCAAGTATTTCTGTCAATGAGATACTTGAAAGCAATCTATGTGATGCACAATATATGACTTCGTTTTTTTTCCAGTTGCTACTTTTTTTTATTAGTTCCAGCTCAAGTTGATTGGCAACATGAGAGTTACAAAACACTTAAATTAACAACAACAAAAAAAAAGTTGCATTATGAAGCGCAACGCATACTGAACTAAAGTGGGGAATATATAAAATTTATCGACCAATAGCACTTGTTGAAGGTACCCCAGTAGGCCATCGAAGGTGAATGGTTGCAGGCTTTTTTTTATTAAATCCATTTATTAATAATTTAAGCAAAAATGTAATATAAAATTAGTTTTTTTTAAACTAAACTCAAGGACTTTTTGAAAGTACTATTTTGACTGTGTTTTCAAGATTATTTTAAATTAAATAGAAATTTAAATTATTTAAAGCAGAATCATATCATAAATTTATAACTTTAAATGCCATAAGGGCATTATTTTATATCCAGTGATAACCAAATAAATTGGCGACTGCAAGTTAAGAAATGTATGGATCAGATTATATAATGGCAAGGCAAATGTGGGAGGCATAAACTCAAAAACCCAGACTAAATTGTGCCGAAAATTAAGTTACACAACTAAAACAAAGAGCTAATGTTGTTGGTATTCTGGTAAACAAGTAAATGGGGAGGTTGTCATTTGCACCAATAGCAAAGATTTGTTGTTTAACTTTGTTTGTTTAAGCAGAAACATCATGAGTTCAACACCCATCGGGATTAGTCTAGAAAAAAATATTTTGGAGCTGAATTATTAATAATGAATACAATGCATGAACAGCAGTACAAGATTGCGGAGTCTAGATTACAGCTGTAATGTGTAGATAGCTGCGTCAAAAAACTTGCTTAAGGCTTTTATATTAAGGGACAAGAAATGAAAGTTTCAAAGAAATAATTTAGTTGGAGTGACAGCTCGAACACAATATATAGGGGAACTATTTAAAAAGAGATTAGGTGCGGTATGATTGTGTGATATTTCTTTCATCAGCGAACGAATTTCGTGTGATATAAATGATATAAAAATGGTTATAATTGCAAAATCAAATCTCATGGGTAGTCATAACAGCTGCCCATTGTCACAATCCACCCCCCCCCACCCCCCAGGGGCACATTTATGGTCTTTATAGTACGTAACAGCTATCTAGATCTGTACAACTGGCGGTATAAAGGGAGCCCAGTCCCCTGAAGACAGGCAGGGAGTCAACTGGAAGCTCCACTTTATTTCCACGGAGATCAGTGAACCCGCAGAGTTCATTATTTGTCTCTTTAGACATTTTATAGTTCTCTGACTGATCATTGAGGTTGGCCCCTATATATGGGAGTATCGTGGTGGTTGTGGTTTTGCGGCCTCATAACAGTATAACGGTTTTTATGGTGGCCAGGATCATCTCACTGATAATGACACGCAAAGTGAATGATCCAGTCCAGTGAGCATGCTAGACATGTGTTCTGGACAGGAGTTGGAAAGTCTCCAATTCTTTAGCAAGGTGTGATCGTTTGCAGCCCTGCCCTGGAATCATTAAAGTTGCAACTAGGTGGTTCTGTTGCTTAGAATTATGTCTTCGGCTTCCTAGGACGCCTGTATGACGTTCCAAATTATACAATTGTGGTTTGTCCACCATCTGATTAAGGCTAAATAGCCAGGTGCGGATGTAAAACTAATCACACTCTGTGCCCCCCGGGGGCACATGATAGTTTTTTGGAGCCTACTATTCCATCTTGACTGGTGTCTTGCGGGGTAAAAGGGAGCCCAGGCCCATTAAAGGTTAGTAGGAGCCATCTGGACAATCTACATATTTCCATGGGAATCAGTAGGCTCGCAGAGTTCACTATTTGTCTCTTTAGACATTTAGCTGTTCTCTGGCTGATTATTGAGGTTGGCCCCTATATGGGAGTATCGTGGTGGTTGTGGTTTCGAGACCCTCGTGAAAGTTTGTGGGTCGGCACATTCACACTGAACACAATGAATGGTTGAGGTCCAGTGAGTATGAATGCCGTCGTGTTTTTTATTATATTAAGCTTCGCGTGTTCTGGACCAGGAGTTGGATAGTCTCCATCTCTCCAGCAAGGAGTAGTGGCTTGCAACCCTGCTTTGGAATCGCTGAAATTGCAACTAGGAATAACCTGTTGCTAAAATTAGTCCTCGGCTTCCTAGGGCGTAAATGACGTTGCTTTTCATTCACAGTGATTTGACCACCATCTGATTAAGGCTTACGTCCAGGAGCAGATGTAAATCATATCACTTTCCATCGTTATACTCAGCAATAAACTGTCGGTTGTAATTTTGTTTTCATCATATGAAACAAATTACGGAAACTGCTAAACACTATTTTGGGAAGATTAAGGATTATTTCGATGAGTCGAAAACAACAATTAGTCCATCGAGCTTTATGGGGCCACACTCTTAATTAGTTTTTATACTGCTTTGCTTTTAAATATTTAATTTTTTCTTACTGTTTTCCTTTCATACAAGTGAGTGACAAAATCCCCACCATAAGCAATAAAGACACATTCATATTTTTAATAAACAATTTAAAAAGTAAACACATGACATAAATGCATGTCACATAATTTTCCAAGCATCGTCGTCAGTGATTTCTTTTTTTTTTTGTTGTTAGGAGACAATTTATGTAAGTCAGTCAATTTAGATTGCTGACACCTTTTATGGCTGCAAAAAAATGAAAAAAAGCTCACAAACAACACCAATTACCAATCTAACAGCAGGCCATAGCTTCAGCCAAAAAAGTCGCTTTAAAAGTTTTTATTTTTGGCTATGAAAACTTGATATGAGGTCATCATCGTCAACAGACCAGACTTGTCTTTATGTCTGCTGTAGTGTAGATTTTCTTATACAAATTAAAAGATTAACAAATATAAAACCTGAAAATTGATTGAGATCATAACAAATGTTGGTCATCATGGTGTCTTGCTTTCAAAATTATGTGACCATAATGAACTTATTAATTTTAAATCGATTTTGGTTGTTATAAATTTAAAACAAAATGAAACTGTGTTTCTTTGAATTGAGATTTTTACAGAAAAAATGAATGTAGGTGTTGTCTTATGAATTTCAAGATAAAAGCAAGAAAATTTGTAATTTTTTTAATTAAACTTCTTTAACGGATTTGGAACACAAGACATTGATGTAAATAATTATAAGTACACTCGATGTGGTAAGCAAAAGCATTTGATGAAGAGTTAAAAAAATACGGACTAAATGATAAAAATGGTTTTTACGTACAAGGGAACAAATTTGAACAAAAAGGTACCAAAAAAATTCATTATCAAAATGAGTGCATTTTTGGATCAAGGAGCCAATAAAATAGTTGTAACATCTCGATAAATTAGGCGAGGCCCAGCAAATGACTTAACAGCCATAAAGCTAGTGTTGCGTGAGAATTTTTGGCCCCCAACATTAGCTGTACTCTTGCAATGCGACACTACTGGGGCCCCCGGGGGCCCATTTATCGGTCCTTATGGAATACTTGACTATCTAAACCTGTGCTGCTGGGAGTATGAGGGAGCCCAGTCCCCTGAAGGCAAGTTGGGAGTCTACTGGAAGCTCCGCGTTATTTTCACGAAAATCAGTAAGGCCCAGAGTTCCGCTAATTGTCTCTTTAGACTTTTAACTGTTCTCTGACTGATTATTTAAGTTGGCCCTCCAGGTTGTGCTTGTGGTTTTGGGGCCCCAGCATGAAATGATTTAAGTGGGCCAGTATCATCTCGCCTTTAATAACACCAACGGGTGAATGATCCGGATCCATTGAGCATGCTAGTCTTGTGTTCTGGACCAGGAATTGAATATTTTCCAGCTCTTTAGTAAGAAGTAGTGGTGTGCAACTCTGCTTTGGAAGCGCTGAAATTGCAACTAGGAAAGATCTGTTGCTAGAATTAGTCCTCGGCTTTCTAGGGCGTGAACGACGTTGCTGTATCTCCAGCCAGACTTAAAATCAACATTTCTAGTTCACAACCCAAGTCAATTTTAATATCAACTCTGCTGTTACTTTTTGCTTTTGCCTTTACTCTGTTAGGGATTGGATCATGATTTTATGAACAGGCGCTTTCATTAATTTATCTACCCCGGTTAAACAACATTGCTTTCTTTCCTTTTTTTCATCTCCTTGCTTTACCGTTATGGTGCCTCAATTATCCAAAACAACATTGCTTTCTTTCCTTCTTTCATTTCCTTGTTTACCGTAATGGTGCCTCAATTATCCAATGTCTTGTACGAATATAAGACCTTTTCGCCTCAGCTGTTTCATTATACAGTCACCATCGCTTATCTACCACGAATATTTCCCCCAGGGGGCGCGCAGTATTAATGGATCTCTTCCCCATCTTGACATGGGCCTTCAGAGGTAAAACGCGGTACCAGTCGTCTGGGTTAGCAGAATCCCGAAATGGGAAGAGACATAAGACTCTCGAAGTCCAACCAGTGACTTGGAAACACACACTGGTACCAAGGGAAGCAATTTTCCACAGGGCTACAGCCCTGTTCTGTTGCTTGATTAGACTCCCCTCGGGGAGCAATGTGGTGAGTGTGATTTAAATCGGACTTTAAAGAAAGTTCCAAACAGGTGTTAACGAAATAAGAAGGTTAACCCCCTAACTGCGCTTGTAACAGGACCACGAGTTGGATAGTCTCCAACTCTTAAGCAAGGAAAGGGGGCACGGCTCTGCTACCGTGCACTCGATAATTGCGACTAAGGCACCTAGTGTGTATGCGTCTTTGGGCTTGGATGCTTTATCCTACACCCGGTGGTAAGACCACTATCAGGTTATGGCCACATGGCTCGGTACTGATGTAAATCTTATCACGTTCTACCGCGAATACTAAAAAATTCTCTGCTTTCTTTCAAGTTAGAAATTGTGTGAGATTTGAATCCCTGTTGCGCAATTATTCTTCTTTTAAATAATTTAAGCAGCGTGATAACAAATAAAAAATGGGGATTGAACTTATAACTTGTGAAATTCTTTTTTAGTAAGCGAAAACAATGTACGTTTTAGCAATTTTTTATACAATTTTCTGTATACACACCAAACTGGCAGAAGAGATCGAAGTAACAGCTTAGTAAGTTGTGTTCTGTTTTAGCTAAGACATAGCCGAGCAATATTGTTACGTTTATTACTTTTAATAAACGTTTTGTTATATTGAGTTCATTTATTGGAAAATGATAAGATAACACTCTAGAGTTTTTTAATCAAATTATACGATTTATTTACTTGCTGAATAAATACGGTGGTAACTTCACCGCTCTAACGCCTAGAAGATACTTTATTATCTTTTTGCCTTTACTCAGCGATGTTTGAGCTGGAATTCATTTCTATTATCAGCCAGGTGGTGCTTATATATCTATTCTAAACGATTCTCGTATATACAAGAATATTCTACTTTAACATCATCCGAGTTGTAAAAGACATAGTAGGTCATTTCGTTTACTTTTTTTAAGTAAAAATTATTTTCTTTTAAAACTTAAGGAAGACATTTTCGTAACATTATGATTAAATAAGATTTAAGTTAACATCCCAGATTAGAAACTTAATTTAAAGAAAATATATTTTATAGATTTGAAATATGGCAGGAATAAATTAGAATGAGAGCTAAAACATTACGCAATTGAAGCTGCAAATAACTTAAGTAAAAATTAAACAGTGAACTAAACTTATTGGCATTAAAAGAGGAAGACTTTTGAATCAAAAAATTATCCTTTAATCTTTACCCTATAATTATTTCCCAAACTTTGTTAAAATATTTTTAAATTATAACTTTTATTTTTTTTTATTAAACAAGTTTGTTAAGACTGCAACACCAGACGTTTAAATTTAATGTTCGTTCGCAGAGCTTGTTATTTCTTAATTTATTGTGTATTTATTTTTATGTCAATATTTTTTTGTTTTTAATTTTTGTTCTTTTTTTGGTTTTATTTGTCACTTTGAGTGAGTTGGAGTGTGTTAAAAAGCTGTTAATGGCAGCTTAATTAATGTTTGTTGTTTTTTTTGCTTTCTTGGACGTCTGTTTGTTTTTAATTAATAATCACAAGAGTTTATATAAAGTTCCTAATAATGAGTTAAATTTTTTTTCGATTTTTAACAGTTGGTAGTGTAAACGATGAGGACGTTATGCAGTGGCTTATTAATTATTTTATATTTTTATATAATTTTCCTTAAGTCAGGATCATTGAGCAAGTAAGACCAGCCCTTGTTAGCCAAGACCGTAAATCTGAAAGAATAAATAGACAAGCTTGTTTAACTCAAGCTGTCGTGTGATCAATCCCATGATAGAACTCTATTTCTGTCACACCAAGAGCGAAGGTAAACTGTAAAACCGCCGAAGGCCTTAAACTTCCTCCTACAATTGCAGATAAATTCAGGGCATTTGAATAGCTGGCTATACTCATGTGTCGTGGAGTTCAGATTAAAACCAAAGTTTTTAAACAACAAAAGACTTTAAGGTAAAATCCTTAAATATAATTTCCTTTGATTTTTTCTCTTTTATTTTTCCACCCCGCCTGCTCTCTAAAAGAACCAACCTTGTTTTCTCTTTGTGATTTGTTTATTTGTAGATTTTGCTTTTAATTTTATTCTTTTTTCTACTTTCTCTCTCGTTTTATATTAATTATAGATGTGCCAAAAAATTTTTGACCTGTACATAATTGACATACATTCCTTTGTGATTAACGTTAAAAACGTTAACACACAAAAACAAATTTGAATTAAACTTTATTAATGCGGGGGTTATTATTATGGGGTTTTTTTTCTAAGTGTTAAAATTAAGGCCGTAAAAAAGAAACTCAAATTGTTTTAATATCCCCAGTTAGTAAGAAGCAATAAAACAAACTTTAACCCAGTTAAGACTAGAGGCCGTATTATAATCAGAGTAAAAGGCTTTAATTATATTTTAGTTGTATTAAGAATTTTGCGGATATTTAATGAGGCTTTTTTTGGTTAGCAGCAAAGAAATTGTTTTACCTTTTTAATTGCACGCAATTGCTGATGAAATAATTAATGTAAAGGGTGTATTTTATAGAGGCAAATAACTCTTAGAGTGAATAAAATAGAGATAATTTTTCAAAATTGACATCAGATTTATTTTATTCGAAAGATAATCTTGTGGTATTATAATTTCAATAGGACTTCTGGCATATGACCCCCAAGGCTGGCTCGGATGTAGTCTAATCTAGAAGTCTAATTTTCAATGACCTTTTCCAACATTTGTGGTCGTATATCGACAATAACGCGGCGAATGTTTTACTCCAAAAGGTCAGTCACATTGAGCTTATCGGCGTAGACTAACGACTTTATATATTCCTAAAAAAAATGGTTCACGATTTTGGAGACCACTTCAAGGCTCCAAAATTTAAAACTCTGCGCTTACTAAAAGTTTCCTTCAGTAAATAAATTGCCGCAGAAGCTGTGTTACATCTTGATTCACCTTGTCGAAACCACAGTACCTACACCACAAGGTGGTTTAATTGATAAGCGAACAGTTAAATAATCATGGCTCTATAACGGTCGCTAGCTTTTGATTGCAACGTTCCACTCAGCATCGTTTTTAAACGGATATGGACCGGTGATTCCACGAGCCCATAAAGTGCACCAAACAGTCTTTTCTTTTATTATAACGTTGGCTCAAACTAACCTTAAGTATTGTCACCGCTCTAAAAGCGGCAGCGTTATTTATTGGCGTATCCTGTTTAACAAAAGTTAGCTTAAACGCTAAACAAAATTCGCCTATAAAGTTAGGATCATGCGTGATAAGATTTACGTCAGTACCTAGCTGTGTAAGCTATAATCTGACAATGGATCATACCACTGTGGATAAAATGTAAAGTCATCCTCGTCCTTGCAAGCCTTCAGATACTTGTATCCTCCAGTCACTCCTAGTTGCACCTTTAAGGGCCCGAAGCAGCACAGCCACTCACTCCCTGCTGAAGAGTTGCCAACTATCCAACTCCTGGTTCAAAACGCATGAAGCTTAAGAAAATTTAAGAACACAACCGCAATCATGCTCACTGGACCTGAACCATTCATTATGTTCATTGTGAATGATACGACCCACGAAACTCAAACCAGGGCCTCGAAACTATAAACACCACTACGATACTCCCGAAGGACCAACCTCAATAATCAATCAGAGAACAGCTAAAAGACTCACTGGACCTGGACCATTCATTGTGTTCATTGTGAATGATCCTTCCCACACAACTAAAATGACCGTCTCGAAACCACAACCACCACGATACTTCCGATGGACCGAACTCAATAATCAATCAGAGAACAGCTAAAAGACTCACTGGACCTGGACCATTAATTGTGTTCATTGTGAATGATCCTTCCCACACAACTAAAACGACCGTCTCGAAACCACAACCACCACGATACTTCCGATGGACCGAACTCAATAATCAGTCAGCTAAACAGCTAAAAGGCTAAAAAGACAAAAAGCTAAACTCTGGGGCTTTACAGATTCCCGTTGAAATAACTTACAATTGTCCAGTTGGCTCCTGCTAGCCTTGTAGAGAACTGGGCTTCCTTTTACCTCCGTTGATGTGTCCCCAGGGGATGAAGATGGGTTCAGGGATTTCGAGCAGAGCCATAACTTTGAAAATAAATTTCCCATATCAAACTAAACATAAACTACTAGACAGCTAACAAAATGTCCGCCAGTTAAAAAAATGTTGCCAACTTAAAATTCTATACCTCTATAAAAAAGCACCCTTTATAAATCATTGAATTTTATGCAGGAACTGTTTTGATATTAAAATTTTTGCACGTTCCATGTAACAATAATTTCTCCAGAAGCTGTTGAAAGAACAGGGCCTGTTAAGTGTCACAAATATTAAACAAACAATAAGCAAAACGTCCACCCAGGAAAAACTATACACTTAGGCACACTCTTAATTCTTTTCTTCTATTTTCTATTTCTCTCTCTCTCTCTCTTTCGTTATTAAATACAGTGAATGCTCCGCCAACTGTAAAGGTTCAATAAAATTGATTTTTTTTTGTTTTTCTTTTTAAAGTGAAGTAGCACATCAGGCACCAATGCCTACTTAGTCAAGTACCGTGCTACATTCAGAGATGAAACAGGTGGTGAAAGTGGAAGGATAGTTACGGAAATTAACTGTCGTATAAGACAGCACAGCGACCTTCATCGCTGAGCAGCCCCATCGACAATCAATTTTTATTTTTTGTAGTGAAAAAAACCAAGGTCTTCGTTAGGAATCGAACCCACAACCCCCAGACTGACAAGCTAGTACACTATCTACTAGCCTACAGGGGCCTCTGATTGATTGAATTGATTTTCCCATAAGCTTAGAAGTCTAGCGGACCTTTATAGCTGAGCTAATAAATATTGTTTCAAAGATGTATTAAAGCAATTCAGCAAAATCGTATCGTACATCCAAATTGGGCCTAAAGCAGAGCTTCAAACAAAAGCATTAAGATAATAATTTGTTTTGGGTTTGTTCAGCCACTGAATTAACTACTGTTTTCAATCCCTTCTCTTAACGTCTTCCCTGGCTATTTGCTCGCAAATGGCGAGCGCTTTCGATGTGAATACATCATCTTCAGGCAACGTTGTATCACATACTGGTGAGTCAGTCAGTATCTACCTACATACTCCGAATATCAGCCAACTGGCATTTCATGTGGGGATTAATTTTTAATATTTTCGTCTTTTGTTATTGTCCAGGTCGGTGCGTCCGTCTGAGGGCATTTACCGTTTACTTGATTTTATGATTAGCTTAAGTGGTGTAAAAATTGCGTTTGAGGTTGTGCCCACCCGTTCGATTATAATGTTGCTGTCAAAAGTTTTTGTTTTGTAGATTTCCGTGTTTTCAAGTGTGCCTAGTCTTTGTCCTTTTTTGCTAGGATGCAGTAAAGTCCTATATTCATCTATTTCCCTTGGTAAGTGTTCTTAATTCTCAAGGTGAAATTTTGGAGTTTTCTCTTCTCCGTTTTTATGACCGTATGTGTTCTGTAAATCTTGTTTTTAGTGCTCATCCAGTTTGTCCTACACAAGTATTTTTAGAGGTACAAATAAGCCTGTATACTCTGCTGGAATTAAATTTATCAGTTGTTTCTGTTGATGCTCTAATATTGTGGCTCAGAATGTTCATGGTTTTTTATTTGTGAAAAAGGTTCGTTAATCTTTGTTATTCCGGTTTTTAGTGTTATATTGTCGCAGCCGTGAGCCACAGTGTTGAAGCAGATCTATATTGGGCAGTTCTTCGACATTGTGAACAAGTGAGGTTAATCAAAACCGCCACTTGGCGAATTTTGCGTAAGGATTTGACTTTAAAGCCTTATAAGTTTCAACTGGTGCAGGAATTGGCGCCGATCGGCTATTCACATCGCCATAGATTCGTTTAATTCATTTATAAACAACCGGCTGGTTTTTATGAAAAAATCATTCTTTCAGACGAAGCGCAATTTCACTTATCAGGGTACGTTAACAATCAGAATTGCCTCATTTGGGCTTCTGAAAATCCTAGAGCAATTATTGAGAAGCCTTTCCATGCTCAACATGTCATTGCATAGTGCACTATGTGGTTTGGAGACGTAATTCTCGCTTGTTTTTATCCAAAGATCATACTGGAAATGCGCTAACGGTCAATGAATCACGCAATCGCGAGATGTTAACAACTCGCTTTTGGCCTATTATTGACGACGTAGATATCACTGACATGTGGTTTCAATAGGACGGTGCTACGTATTATACAGCCAATGAAACGTCAATTGATTGCAAACCACGTTTCCCGATCGCATAATTTTACGACAATCAGCACTTAAGTGGCCAGTCAGATCGTGTGATTTAACACCTTTGGGTTATTTTTTGTGGGGGCTATGTTAAGGACAGAGTCTATACGGAGCCAATTGAATCGGTTTCAGCACTTAAAACTCAAAATCAAACTAAGGAAATAGGACCGCCATTTTGTCAAAAAGCGATCAAAGTTTTGATTTAAGAATCGACATTTGTCAGGGTGGTGATCATGGTGGACATTTGCTAGATTTTATTTTTCATTCATAACTTCCGAACCTTTCTCTTTGAAATACAATAATAATTTAAATCATCTTAATTTACATTTTTTGTTTGATTTTATAGTAGAAAACAAACAACTAGTTGAAAAACCCTTTATTTAAATGTTCAATCAGTTTGCTGTAACTCCCGATGGATCACATTTCCTTAAATTTTTTTATACCGAAAAAGTAATCGTTAATCGGAATTTTTAATTTAAAATACAAGAGAAAGTCCACTATTTTCCCATTCATTTTATACGTTTTCATTTAAAAATTCTATTCATCCGCTTAAAGAGCTTTTACTGTTTATTTGCACAACAACGTTTATTTCCAGCTTAAGATTTGTGACAATAAGTCAATCCCCATTACGTGTGCACACACATATATTTGCGTATAATAAAATGAAGAAGTGTGTGTGTGTGTGTTAATCAGTGTGTTTTTTATATTTGTATTTGAGGACCGTTATTTAAAACATTTTTATATGTTCGTAAGCGAAAACTGTAAATGGCCACACAAATGCGAAATATTTAGGCTTAAGTGTCTCATAAAAATGACTTATCATTTTTATTGCATCAAGTAGCTTTTTAACTGCCATAGAAGTCAATGCCAATGACAATAACACTACGTGGGTGGTTAGATAAGTAATTCTTTATGTTTGTTGTTGTCTTTTATTTTTAAAGATAACCAAATGATGTTAATTTAATTTAAAACTGTTGCAACAAAAAGATCTGTGTAAATAATTATATTAATTATGATTAAAGTACTTTTTTATGTACATGTAGTAAAGGGTACCATGAAAAAGAACTTGCGGGCAGTCAGAGAAGAATATTTCCTGTGAAGTTTCACAGTTGATAAATAGAAAATCCGAAGCAAATGTTTTTTTTTTTTACAAACTAAACAATCAGCGGACATGAAGGGGAAATTATACAGGAACCCTTTTAGAAGTACCCACTTTCTGGGTTACCCTCGCTTACGAGCAGAAGTACTTTTACCCACAAGAGACTAATAAAATTATTATCTCACTCTTCAGCCTACGCTAAATGACACCAAAACGTATAATGAACTCAAAATCTATAAATAGCTCAAAAAAATACGCACGCAATTTATTGAATCGCAACATTCTTATGAACACTCTAAGCTGTTATCAATTCTACATTTCCAAATATGTAGAACTACTTTTTAATCTAAACATTTATAGAATCTTTCAATATTTTTCCTAAAAAGTTCAAGAACCAAACTTTATTTTAAAATTAGGTATATTAAGGAATCAAGTTTGCTTGTGTACCAAACCCAAGTCCCTTCGCAATATTTCTATAATGAATAATAATTTCTTTTTAATTAAATTTTACTCAAACTATTTGCACATTAATTTTCTTTTGTTCTCTTTAAAAACTATCGCAATAAATTAGATTTTTTTTATTAACTCATGAGATTGTTTGACTCATAAAAGAAAGTTAGTCGACAATTATTTAATAAGTGATTAAAATTTACTATTTCAGCTCAGCATATATTTCTGGTCAGCACTGTTAAATAACTTGTGTGTTCGAGATTTTTGTTTAATACTGTCAGACCATTAGCAATTGCGATTTATATATATATAGGCGAGTAAAAACGCCAAATTTGTTTTTTTATAAAAACATTTGGCAAGCCTGTTTCAGTTTTATTATTTAAAAAACATTTTTATATTTCTATAAACCGTACAGACAATTTATGTCTTCATCCAAACATGTCAATTTCGATTATGGAATTTTATTAAATGTTGGATTGTTCAGATTTTCTTTGCTCTTTCAAACTGCAAATAATAAAGTAAAAGAGAATTTTAATTTTATGCAATTTTGTACACCTCTGTACATCTTACGTCTCTCGATGGCAGGTAAAAAATGCTCTCCATAAAAGTAACAAAGTGTGAGAATAATTTAAAGTTCATTTTTAGTAAATACTAAATAGGGCTTTAATATGTCAGTTCACAATATACGATGACTAAGTGTTAATATAAATTCAAACCCAATTTATATTCACCCTAAACCCAAAACCACAGAAAAAAGCTCTTTTATCGTTTATTTTCATTCTCTGAGTTTTCTTCATGTCTGTTGAACTACTGTTGAACTACAAGTCCCGTTGTTAGAACTAACATTTCTATGCCCTTCAGCCTGCTCCTAAAAAGTTTTTTCCAGTTATAAATATTACCGCATTTCGATGCTTCTTCCATCCATGCCGCTCGATTCCAGATTGTAGTAGCCATCGAACAAGTATAGGCTGCTTTTTATATATGCATTCACTTGTCTGGCAACGCTTTTTTAAGTGGAGGCCATTTTGTCAGCTTTCAATATAATAGACTGGCGGCTGCAAAACACTTTTAAATTGTGCAAATTTGGCCTAAAACACAATGGCTCTTGATACCGATTTTCATAAACGAATTTTGTTAAACGATGAAGCTCAGTTTCGTTTAAATGGATCAACAAACAAAACTACCGTATTTGGAGTAATAATAATCCGGAAGTGATATGTGATTAACGTCAGCATCTGGCCGCGAGGCCTTAATCTGACAGTGGTCTTACCACTGGGTGTAGGAAAAAGCATCCACCCACGCTCTAAATCGTATACACAGTTGGTACATAAACGCATTAGTAGCAATTTTCGAATGCCTGGGCCGTGCCCGCACTCCTTGCTGAAGAGCTATAAACTATCCAACTCCTAGTACTGTTGCATATGCAAGCTAGGACATTGGATGTTAGTTTTTTGATTAGCATCTCTTCGAAACTTTCTTCAAAGCCCGATTAAACCACAGCATCACCCAACCAAGAACAGGGCTGTAAACTTGCGGGCAAGTGCTTCCCGTGGTAGCAGTGTGTGTGTAATAAGTCACTGGTCGGGTTTCGAGAGTCCCATGTCTCTTCCAATTTCTGGCTCCTGCTCACCCAAGCGATTGATAACGCCTTTTAGCTCCGAAGACCCATGTTAAGATGGTAAAGAGAGGAAACAATCCTCAAGTGATGCGTGATAAGATCTTTACATAGCTGTGCAAACCATAACCAGATGGTGGATTATACCACTGTGAATGAAATGTAACATCATCCTCGCCCTAGAAGGCCTTCAGATACGTATATCCTCCGATCACTCCTAGTTGCAACTTCAAGAGCACGGAGCAGGCCAACGTACCCACTCCTTGCTGAAGAGTTGGAGACTATCCAACTCCTGGTCTAGAACGCATGAAGCTTAATATAATTTAGGAACACGACGGCATTCCTGCTCACTGGACCTGGACCATTCATTGTGTTCATTCTGCATGATCTGAGCCACACAACTCAAATGAGGGCTTCCGAAACTATAACCACCGCCACGATACTCCCGAAGGGCCAACCTCAATAATCAGTCAGAGAACAGCTAAAAGGCTAAAAAGACAAATAGCTGAACTCTGGGGCTCGGTGAGTTTTCTTTAAAACATATCAATATGACCCCGTGGGGAGGGAGGGGGATCCTCAAGTGATTTCGTGATAAGATTTACATCTTCACCTGGCAGTTAGCCTTAATCAGATGGTGGTCATACTGGGGATGAAAAGCAACGTCATTCACGCCCTAGGAAGCCGAAGACTAATTCTATCAATAGGTCTTTCCTTCCAATTTCGATGATTCCAGAGCAGGGCTGCAAATCACCACTTCTTGCTGAAGAGCTGGAGACTATCCAACTTCTGTCCAGAACACATGTCTAGCATGCTCACAGGATCTAGGATCATTCCACTAGGTAGGTGTGATTAAAGGTGAAATGATCCTGGCACCCATTAAAAACTGACCTGTTATGGGGCAGCGAAACCACAACCACCACGATACTCCCGAAGGACCAATCTCAATAATCAGTCAGAGAAACAGCTAAATGCCTAAAGAGACAAATAGCGGAAATTCTGCGGGCTACTGATTCCCGTGGAAATAACATGGAGTTTCCAGTTGACCCCTGCTGCCTTCAGGGGACTGGGCTCCCTTATACCCCCAGTTGCACAGGTCTAGATAGTCGAGCGTTCTATAAAGACCATAAATGTGCCCCTGGGGGGGAGATCAAGTGATGTTGAGACACATTTATATCCATTGGAATCATTGGGTCGTATCTTTAAAAACAGTGCAGGTCAGAATATTATAGTCAATGGTGGCCGCTATACAGCCATAATAATTAAATCCATCCCTTATGAATTAAACAACCATGATGTTCAGGAGTGATTTCAATAAGATGGTGCCACATGCAACACATCTCGTGCCACAATTGAGTTATTAAAGGAAACGCTTAGTAACCGTGTAGTTTTTCATTGCGGTGCCCAAAACGATGGACCACGTGAAGGACAGAATTCCCCCCATTATTACCGATATACGACCACCAATGTTAGAAAAATTCATCTAAAATGGGACCTTTAGGTTACACTAGGTTCGTGACGGTCTAATGCCAGAAGATAGCTGGCGAATAAAGTAAATTTCATGTTACTTTAAACAATGCATGTTTTTTTTTTGTACCATTTCACAGCTCTATACCTCTATACATAACACCCTTTACACAACATCCTTTATTTTCTCATGTATTTGTATTTGCTATTATGGCGAGGTTAAGCTGAAATTATAATAAAATAAAAATTCTTCTAAATTGCAGCAATTAACACGTTAGCCTGCCCTCGTAGTAAAAGACTTTTTATAACTCAATCTAATGCTGTTGCTAAGCAACGTATCAGCCGTTCTTACAGATTTTTCTATCAAAAATAAAAGCCGAAAAATTGTTGTAAATTACTCACTGGGTGGTTGTTTAATAATTCCAGCATGGGAGGAAGCACATTTCCCATGCCGATTAATGAAACAGTTTTAACTGTCTTTAATACACAAAACAGGCAACAACTGCCACAAGTCTATAAAGATATAAAGATAATTGAAAATTATAAAGAGAGTCATTTTTAGCTTAAGCCCGCGGCATTATTTATTTTATCAGAAAAGAAAATCCTATCGCTAATATAATAATTTTCTTTTCTAGCTCATTTTGATTCGAAAAATTTTTTTAAATTTGTTCTTTCTTTTGTGAGTGTAAGTGTGAGTGTAAGTGAGTGAGTTTGTGTTGTTAGAAAATCCTTTAGGGATTAATATGAATAAAAATTTGTATTTGCTGCTGTTAAGTCATTATAAAGTTTTACTTGAAACACTAAATTTTAAAATTTCTTTGAAATTACAAAACATTAATCAATTGTTTGTTGTTTTAAATAAATCTCAAGGATAAAGAATTAAAGGACATTATTTAGTTTATTTGGTAACATACGAAGAAGGAATTTGTTAGAAGTGTTCCATATTTTGAACTAACTGTTTTATTTAAACAAGATGTAATTAAAAGAATATATCTTTATCTCTTTACGTATCACTATTTTTATAAAATACTCATATATAACGGGTGATTCCTTAAGCCCGATAGAAAACTGTGAATCGTAAAAAAAACAAAATAATTAAATTTTAATAATTTTTTTAACAGGTAAATACGTTACGTATTTACATTTGAAATGATTCCAGAAAAATGGCAACTAGCAGCAATTGTGCCAATTTTTTGAACGATGTTGGCCTCTAAGAAGTCTCGTGTTTCTGGTTTATCACCCTAAAAAAATCACTCTCACGGCCTCACCGAAAATCGAGAGGTATTAAGTTCACGTGACCCTGGAAGCTGAAATCAACTTATCGCCTAATTTCGATTTTAATATATATGGTTGTGGTCGCCATATGGTAGCGCTATACTGTTGAAGCCACAACTCGCGTAAATCAATGTCATCTTTATTTTCAAACAAAAAATTATTCATCATGTTGCCATAACAATCCACATCGGCCATAACGCGATTTGAAGGAATAAGATCTAATGGTGCCACCATCGTGTAGACCGCATTTTTCTGGATGTAATGTAGTCTATAGGATCTGCCTTGTGATGACTGATTTGCAAGGCAAATCTATTATTCTAGTGCCAACAAATCATGCCATCTTGCCTGATCGTGCTGTCATAAATATCAAGCAAGCGCAGTATAACAGCTTCTTCAAGAATCAACCCTTTTGTAAGTTCTGTTAAGCCTATAAAATACCTGTTATTAAAAAATTTTTTATTTTTACAGCCAAAGTGTTAATAAGCCTATTGAGTACAATAGTACAATTCTCATTCCGTTTAAAAAGTTTTTTAAGTAAAAAATATTTTTATAGAGGCATAGAACCTGGAAATGGAATAAAGCAATTTACTGCATTCGCAAGATAATCTTCTGGCATTATCACTTAAATATGACTTCTGGCAAATGACCGCTACGGGTGCTTTGGACATAGTCAAATCTGGAGATCCCATTTTCAATGAGTTTTTCTAATTATTGTGACCATATTAGCGGCAATCATACGTCGAATGTTGTCCTCCATGTGATCAATCAATTCGAGTTTATCGGCGTGGAATGGCGACTTGACATATTCCTACACATTCCTGTGTTACATGTTGTGCCGTCTTGTTGAAACCACAAATCCTGCACATCCTGGTTGTTCAATTGATGAACAATAAGTTAGTAGCAATGGCTCTATAGAGGTCATCATTAACTGTAACGCTCTCATTACCATCGTTTTTAAAAAAGTACAGATCCATGATTCCATCAGCTCATAAAGCACACCAAACACTGAGGATGTAACGGAGTTTCAATATAAATTTCACGACTATTATCTTCAAAAATATAGGAATTTGGTTTATTGACGCTTCTACTTAAACGTGAGCTTCGTCCTTATGTAAAATTTTATTATGAAAATCGAGGTCAAGGGCAATCTTGTTTTGAGCAAAACACTTGTTTTGAGCATTGTTTAGGCGCCAGTCTATTTATGTTGAAATGCCAAACCAAATTAAACATAAATCACTTCACAGCTAACAAAGTGGCTGCCAGTAATGTCAACTTAAAGTGCTACTTATCTATAAGAAAGTTTCCGATATTAATGGGATTATTATTTTTTTTTTAATGCTGGCAAAAAGTGTCCAAACGATTCAGATTAAAGAACAATCAATCCTTTTACAGTCACAGTGACAAAACTAATATTTTTGGTGAGATGAATATGAAGGGTTATTCAACAAAAAGTTTGTTTTCTAAAACAAAATAAAACAAAAGATTTAGATTAAGATGATTTATATTTGTATTGTATTACGAAAAGAAAAGTTCGGCAATTATGAATGAAAAATGATATCTGACCAATGACCATCACGACCACGACCACTATGACATATGTCGATTCCTATATCAAAGTTTTTGGCCTCCTATTTCGTTAATCACATCATGGATTATGAGTTTTAAGGCTAAAATCGATTTGATTGGTTCCGTATAGACTCTGTTCTTAACATGGTCCCACAAAAAATAAGCCACTGGTGTTAAATCACAAAATCTGGCTGGCCCCTAACTACTGAATGTTGTGTAATTATGCTATCCGGAGACTTGGTTTGCCATAAATTGATCGTTTCATTGGCTATGTGACATGTGGCACCGTCCTGTTGAAACCACATGTCAGTGATATCCACGTTGTCAATAATATGCAAAAATTGATTTGTTAGCATCTCGCGATATCGTGATCCATTGACCGTTACTGCATTTCCAGCCTCATCTTTGAAAAAAACGACCCAATCACGCCTCCAGATTATATAGCAAAACTTACAGTGACACGTTGAACAGGCAAAGGCTACTCAATAATCGCTTTAGGATTTCCAGAAGTCCATATGCGGCCATTTTGCTTGGTCTGAAAAAATTTTTTTTCCAGAAAACCCAGCCGGTTGTCCCTGAATGAATTGAACGAATCTACGACGAGGTGACTGGTCAGCCGGCTGCAATTCCTGCACTAGTTGAACCTTGTAAGACTTCAAAAACAAATCCTTAAGCAAAATTCGCTGCGAACGAGCCGGCCGAACACGCAATGCTGTTCGGACATTTCGTAATAAGATTTACATCTGCACCTGGCCGTAGACCTTAATCAGATGGTGGTGAAACCACTGGGAATGAAAAGCAACGTCATGCACGCCCTAGGAAGCCGAGAACTAATTCTAGCAACAGGTATTTCCTAGTTGCAATTTTAGTGGTTCCAAACCAGGGTTGCAAGCCACTACTCCTTTTTTAATTATTAAAACATTTTAAATAATATTAAACTTGAGGATATTCCGACAATTTAATTTTAGAAAATTAATATGAGAGTTCGTTAGTTTTTTTATTAAGGAAAACTTTGAATAATCTTTTTTTTTGTTTGCAGTAGTTTGAAGTTATTCGAAGCTAGTTTGATGCAACACCTTGAAGTTTGATGCAACTATCAAGTAGCTTGAAACTGTTTGAAGCAGACTATTTTTAGGAAATTTTCAATGTTTAATGATTTCTAAAAAAAGAACAAATATCTTTTTAGATGTGACAACTATTATTTATATTATAATTATATTATTTAATTTAAACCACTTTAAATTCTTTTTAACTAAATCAAGCTTCTTAATCAATATTCTTTGGAGTTAGTTAACTTATTTTTCACTCTTTCTATTGTTGCTTAAATAACAATTGAATGTATAATTTAGCTGGCTATTATTATCAATAACTTATCTTTCCCATTTTCTGTTCTTGTTTTCTATGGAGACACACTGTTTCATGAATTCAACTGGCTATTTTCTGTTATTATCAGTAACTGATGAAAATTTAAGTTTCCTCTTTAAGTCGCTAAAAACCTAAAAATCACCATTTTTATATTGTAAATATGAAGTGTTATTTACATTTATATTATGTCGTGATTGTGTATTAGGATTGTTTTTGTAAAATTTGTGAATTTACATTTAGAAAGACAGGTTACCAAATATCATGCTCATAATCACCTTCAACATGTAACAATTGCCAATGCATCTACTACGAATATGTTAAAAAACTAAATGTCAGAACACCATCGTGTTGTTGGTGTTGCCACAATTGTAAAAAATACTTCGTGTTAAAAAATCGAAGATATATTTCTTATAAGCAATGCATGGAAATTATTAAATTTATGCAGCAAGAATTGGAACTCGAAAGGAAAGGCAATTTTTGTTGCTGCTTCTATTATTATAAATATTCAAAATATGAAATATTATTGAGCAAAATAGCATAACTTATTGCTATGACTGGCCAAAAAAACTTCCAAAAACATGGATTTTAATAAATTTTGTTTATGACTGTTTTATTTCTACCCGCATCAATAGTGCCGCCACCCGAAATTAAATATATTGCTTAACAGCTTTTATAACTTAGTTAAATGATGAATCCTTAAGAGTTTGTGCATTTGCACAAGCAGTTATAATATTAAATGGACCAAGTTTAAACAGAAAGAGAGCCTTATATGTCAATAAAAAAAATTATTACTATTCAGTTTTTTATTTGGTTTATAGCACTTCCTCCGCCTTCTTATTTTTATACTAAGAATAATATAGATAATAAAACAAGACACAAAAAGCATAAAAAGCACAAAGCGCTAAATCGAATATTGTCATCTTAAACTGTCAGCCATATATTAAGATTTTGTAACAACAGAAATATAAAATGTCATTCTCATGATAGACTACGTACTTCTAGCACTACACTATTTTTATTATTATTATTATAAAATAGCATTAAAAGCATTAAATATTTAAGTTTTTGTTGTGGCTGTTTTCTAATGACCACCTACAATAGAAACTAAATCAAATAAAATACAATAATACAATATGCACGAGTATACAGATTTATACAACATGAACCAGAGACTCTGAAAAGAAAACAGAAAAAAAAACTGAATAAATGAACACCACACAAAAGTGAAGAACGAACGAACGTACGAACGAACACACAAAACCTACAAACACTTAATGTAATTCTACTTGTATCGTTAAGATAAATTTACATTTATTTCATTTGTTTATGTCTCAGCCCAAAGCTGCGCCAAAATCATTTAGAAACAAACCCCCTGCTACTTACTACTCAGCAGTTCTACTACTATTCAATGGCCGTAGTTGGACCATTAAATTTAAATATTAGCAGCGTCTGATGTATGAGAAAAACTTACGCACACACACACACACACATTTTATCTTTTAACACCCTCGACACGAAGCGACAAAGAAAACAAAAAAATAGAGAAAAGAATCATCTGAATGAATGAATGTGGTTTAAGAGGGATTTATATGATTTAAAAGAAATTTTCTACAATAATTTGCGTGGGTAAATACATGCAATAAAACTAAAAAGAATGTCATTATTTAAAGGGAATTTGAGTGTAGAAAATATTTTTATACAAATAGAAATGAAAACCATGTAGGAAATTTTAATGAATTTAGAAAAGATTTAAAAATTTCGGTTTATGAAAGCTTTTAACCCTTAAATACAGACAACCGGTATTTTATTTACCGGTAAGCCGTTTAAATTTTTTTTAATTTCGGAGAATCCCTTTTAGGCATTTATACAGTTATGTATCTTTTCGGAGCTTAGTATAAAGCTAAGTCTAGACGATATGTTGAATCAACATATTTATGCTGAAAAATTCGATAAAGGAGCAGCATATCGTGTAGACGCAAAATTTTTTTAGCATACGTATGCTTGGAACCATTTGCTAACAGTTTGTTAACAATTTCAACAAACGTATGTTGGCAGTGTTAACATATCGTCTAAACAGCATATTGTTAGTGTTTGACAAATTTCCTGCGTTTGCTAACAGATATGTTATTTGTTGAAAAGTGTATGCAAGCTTTTCAGCATATGCTAAATTTGTTTGTTTTTTTTCTTTGTTACTTTTTAAACATATTTGAACTGAACTTTTTAAAATAAAATAATAAACAACAAAATAACATAAAATTGAAATTAGAAAAGGTTTTTAATTTTTATATTTTATATTTATGTTTATATATTTTTATACTGCCAATCTAGTTCACCTTCTTCTACAAAATACATTGTAAATTCCTTTTGTATTTCTTTAGCAAAGGTGGTTAATTGAACGTCAACATTTGTTGCTGTTTGTAATGGAAAAAGTGTAGAATTTATATGGCATTCGTGACGCCAAGTACCTTCAATTAAGTGCCCATTTTTATCGCATTGATCTGTGAATCCAAATGGCGTGTAAAGTTTTTTATTTGTGTCGATCAAATAATTGTGTAGCATACAGCTTGCTAGAACTACTTTTTTAGTTTTATCTGGGTTCAAATGTATTGGGAATCGCAAAACTCGGAAACGTCGTGAGAGTATACCAAACGCATTTTCAATAACGCGACGTGCGCGACTCAACCGATAATTGTAAACTCTTTGTGTCATTGTCAAACCACGTTGAGCATATGGTTTCAAATGCATCATCTGCAACAAGTACATAGGGAACACGTAATTCTCGGCCTGGCAATGGAGTTGCTTCTGGTAAGTTCAGTTTGTTGCCGTCCAGCGCGTTTGCAAAGCTACAGCGATTGAATACACCACCGTCAGAAAAACGTCCATTACGACCGACGTCAACGTATATAAACTTGTATTCAGCATCGGCAACTCCCATTAGTACAATGCTGTGCGAACCTTTATAGTTATAGTAAATGCTTCCTGAATTCGGTGACTCTACCATAACCACATGCTTACCATCTACAGCACCAATACAATTTGGGAATTGCCAACGCTTATGAAATGGATCTGCTATAGCTTTCCAATCTTCTGCACTTGTTGGCATCTATAGCAGGGAAAAAATTTTAAGACACAAATACAAAAACTATGATATACCTCTTCTACCTTCATATATTTTTTTTGTTTTATGGAAGAAATATTCTTAGTCATAGATATTTATATCAAAGTATATTTTTCGACACAATTACAATTTGTCTACAAGCACTGTATAAATTGCATCCAGCACATTTGGGATGATTGTGCTAATAGTAGACTTTGGAATTCTGAAAAGATATTGCAACGACGAGAACGAATTACCAGTGCTAAGAAAGCGTAGCGTCAAAATGAGTCTTTCCTTTGAAGTAATGCTTTTGCGCATAACCGTGTTCTGTTTAGTAACTATTGGGGCTATTAAAGGAAGTAAATGGTTGAACTGATGGATATCCATATCTTCCGCCAAATTCTGCGTCTTTTTGGTTTGAAATCTGTTTCGTCCTCATCAAAAACTACCATGGTCAAAACAATAGCCAATGGTATTTCCTCTGACAACATTATAATTTTTTTAATTTTTGATAATTTTTAAACTTCAAAATGATAATATTAAGTGTCACTTGACAAACATACGTTGATACGACTCAGCATACATATATGTATATCACCATATAAAATTCAACATATCGTGTAAACACAAAAATCGTATGCTGACTCGTATGCTGACATTTCATTTGCTGACATATGTTGACATCAAAAAATTTTGTAATTTCAGCATATCGTGTAAACACTTAGCATATAAAATATGCTGACACAGTAATTTGCTGCTATTTTTAAGCAAATGGATGTCAGCATATATATGCTGATTCAACATATCGTCTAGACTTAGCTTAACATTGTTTTCTAAAGTGTCAGCTGTGTGCAGTGAAATTGGTTTAATTTATCACTATTTAAAATTAGTAACCGGTAAAATTACCGGTTGTCTGAAGTAAGTATATTTTTAATTCGTGTTATAATTAAACTGGAAAAAAGTTAGTTTTATTTATATTAATGTTATGGAGAATTAAAGTGAACGTTCAAAAGTGCATTCATGTGACCTTCACCCTGCGAAGAGATAATTGTTCACCCGTTCGAATCAATAATCACATTGTTCCTCACCATACTTATGTGAGATATCTTGGTACACATCTTGACCGTCGCCTTACATGGAAACATCATATTGACTCAAAGCTAACACAAATGAAACTTAAGCTAACACAACTACATTGGCTTATTGGCAGGAACTCAAAACTTAGCCTAGATTGTAACCTTCTAATTTACAAGACTATTTTAAAACCGATATGGTCTTACGGAATCCAACTTTGGGGCACTGCCTCAGCTTCAAACGTGGATAGAATCCAACGTATGCAGAATAAAATTTTACGGTTAATAACTTCCGCCCCATGGTACATCAGAAATTCAAACATACATTGTGATTTAGACATACCGCTGGCGACTACAGAAATCATCAAATACGCAGGCAAATACTTGATGAAGCTTGAAGACCATCCTAACCCCCTTGCTCGCAATATCTTGGATTATAGTGGACATAGCCGATTAAAAAAGAGGGATACCGCAGCTTTAATCCTCAATGTTACAGACGATACATCTTAGAAATATTTGCTTTGTTTTTTTTATGACAATTTTCTTTTTTACCCAAAAGGTTAGGCCTGATATGGTCAGGACTAATGTAACTTTTTTTAGAATTTAAGATTTTAATACTTATTGTTAGCTCTTTTCGTGAAAATACAATAAATAATTATTGAGAGTTAAAAAAAAAATATTAATGTTCTATCTTTTTTGTTTTATTATATACTAATGGATGGAAAAAGTAGGCCAAGCTCTTTAAAGAGAGTTTAAATGGGACGACGAAATTTTTAAGAAAGTGTGCAAAAAAGATGGCTAGAAGAAATTAATTCTCATATAAGTTATTTAGATTCAGATCCTGATTTTGTAGAAAGCGCTCATGACACTACATCAGAAGTAGAAGCAGAAGATGAGCACACTGATAAGTCAGTCACTGATGTCGCTGAAAATATCACACCAAAATGCAGTATTTATTGTAGTAGCCGCAGGACTCGTCGTTGACCTATTGGCTATTTTCTATAGACTCCTAGCGATAGCATCTGTGATTTCATTTATAGCGCCTCAGTCATATCGATATAATAACGAAATGATTTTTCTAAACAATTAGCAATGATGTTGGTACAACCAGAAATGAAACGTAGATTTCCAGGCGAAATTTGACTTTCCTTGCATCGTATACTAAAATTGGAAAAATCCACTTTATGAAGCCATTCAGTCAAGCAATGCGAAAAGAACAATCTCCAGCAGGTGTCCAGCTAACAAAGAAGGGAAAACAACACACACATATATATATATATATATATATATATATATATATATATATTTATATATATATATATATATATATATATATATATATATTTATATATATATATATATATATATATATATGTAAGACGCCAATATGTTTCCAATGCACTTAAAGAATTTGCAGGGAATGTGCGACATGACTTTTTCACCAAATTTATCTTTTTTAGTTTTTTTTTTCAAATGCAATTTTTTTTTATTGTTATATTTCGTAGCTGAATATATTTTATTTTAAAATGTGACGACCAAAAGTCGGCAGACTCGTTTTTGGATCACATAGCAATTAAATCACCAGCAATTAGACTCTAGTTTTTCAAATTTTTTAATATTTATTACTAATAAATATCTTTTTTCTTTTTTAAGATCTTTTTTTATATATTTTTTCTTTTCAATATTTCGCTTTCCTTTGGAAAGCTTCTTCAGGAAAAATATTTTTATATTTTTGAAAACAAAAAAAATTATTAACAAATTGAAAAAATGTTTCAAAACATTTGACAAAAACATATAAAATATTTTTTCATACATACATACAAAAATTGCAAATTTTCAAATATTCAAACATGCAAAAACAAGGAAACGGAAATAACATATAAATAACAAATAACAAATTCTCTCTTATGAAATGATTATAACAAATTATGTGTCTTTTTAATTAAGTTCCTCTAATTAATTCTGCGCTAAATTGTCTGTGTCTGTCTTGAAATTTATTCTCCTTACATTTGGTACATTAACAATTCCTAACATTTCCAACATATAACGTCTCCTGTAGTTTTTTTCTATATCTAATACTGATGTTTCATCAAACTTTGGATAATGATTATATTTCTTACAATGTGAAGATAAGGATGTCTTCTGTGTTGAAATATTCCTATATTTTTGGTCACACCTGTGACCAGCTAATCTCGTTTTAAGTTTATTTTTTGTTGTCCCAATATAAACTTTGTCACAGTTCACCTGGTCATTTCCTCCACATGGTATCCTGTATACTACATCAGATATTTCCATTTTTCCTATTTTATCCTTCATACTGCTAAACAATTTATTTAATATGTTATGTGTTTTGTGTGCAATTATATATTTATCTGTGTCATATATTTTACACTTTCTTAATCTTTCTGATATTCCAGGAACATAAGTTAATGATTTATAATTTCTGGGCTCTG
Source organism: Trichopoda pennipes (assembly GCA_030448955.1). Lineage (NCBI taxonomy): Eukaryota > Metazoa > Arthropoda > Insecta > Diptera > Tachinidae > Trichopoda > Trichopoda pennipes. The sequence goes on from JASKUP010000175.1 coordinate 7,199,329, forward strand.
CCGTAGAATTTCCTAAATTATGCCTATAACTACCATATTGTCTAATTAATCTGTTGGTTAATTCAACTGGAAAATCATTGTCATTAAGTATATCTCTTATTGTATCCCTATTCTTCCAAAGAAATTCTCTATCTCTTATAGTCAATATTCTGTCTATCATATTTTTCGCTGTGTTTATTATCATTTTCCTCGGATGCTTTGAATAAAAATTAATAATTCTTCCAGAAAATGTTGGTTTCTTATACCAATTAAATACTAACTTATTTTTCTTCCTTATTATCAATATATCTAAATATGGAAGTCTAGATTCTAATTCTCTTTCAATCGTAAATTTAATATCCGGATGTAAACTATTCAATTCTGACAAAATATCATCCACTGCATCTTCTGAAGTTATACAAAATAAATCATCTACATATTTTGTACTAATCCTTGGTTTAATATGCATTTTACTAATACATGAATTTAGTAATTCCTCCATCACAATATCAGCTATAATTGGAGATGCTGGAGAGCCCATAGGGAGGCCCTCCTTCTGTTGATATATCCTATTATCAAATTGAAAATACCTATTGTCTTCAATGCAAAACTTAAGAATACGTAAAAATAATTCCTTCTCAATATTCGTATTTTGCTCTATTATCTGCCATTTTTCCCTTATAATACTTAAAGCTAAACCTACAGGAATACTTGGAAAAAGTGAAACTACATCAAATGAAAACAATCTATCATTATCTTGTATATTTATTCTCTTGGTTTTATCCTTAAATTCCAACGAATTTCTAATATTATATATTGATTGTCCTGTTATCACCTTAAGAATATTCGTTATATACTTGCACAGTCCATAGGCCGGGGAATTAATGCAAGAGCAAATAGGCCTTAAAGGAAAATTCTGTTTATGGATCTTAGGTACTCCATACAGCTTTGGAGAATTTGATACATTAGTCTTAAGTCTATTTCTCTCCATTACTGAAATGATTTCTTTTTTAAAAAGTTCATCAACTAAAAAATTGTTTGTTTTTTGCAGTTTAGTGGTCGGATCCTTATTCAATATTGAGTATTTAGCAGAATCGTTAAGAATGTCATTTATTCTCGAATTATAATCGTCTCTGCTCATAGCAACAGTAACATTACCCTTATCAGCATTAACAATTAATATGTTTCTATTAGTACTCAAAACTTTTTTAGCGGTTTTTACTTTATCTAATATAAAAATATTCCTTGCTGTAGGTCTAATATTGCTAATGTGCCTACTGAATTTCATAAATTTTTACATTTTTCACATTTCTGAATATTTATTGTTTAATGAATTTAATTTTTTCATTTTTTTAAAAAGAGAACATTATACATTTTTATTTATTTAATTCATAATTATATTTTATAAGTACATTTATTATTTGTTAATGAAATATTTGAAATTATAATAGCCGTTAAGAAGCACCACCTATTAACATGAAGATACATCCGTAAGGAAAACATACCATTAAACACAACCCTGAACAGTCGCAAGCAGCTGTCGTTTAGTGGTTTGGGTGTGTATATGTGCCTGGCAGAAATATATAAAAGCGAGATATTTACGTATTTGAGAAGAGTTGGCCACGGGCAAGAGTTCTTTTAAGTGAGTTAGAATTTTATTCAACTTAATTAAAATAGTCTGCGAAAAGGTTCAGCTCAGTTAATCAGAGTCAGAATTTTATTCAACTTTGAATTAATTGAGTTTAGCTCAGGTCTACGGCCAAGCAAGTTCTGTCGCTGCTTCACCTGGCCAGAATTTTATTCGCCCAGGTGACGGAGGCCAGAAAAAGGCCGCGCTTTGTTCAGCAAGGCCAGAATTTTATTCGCCCTAGCTGGACAAGATCGTCAAAAGGCTAATATCAATTTAGACGTGAAAAGTTTGTCTCAGAATCTTATTCGTGACAACCGCAACAAGTCAAAATTGGTGGACAGGCAAACTGTTCTGCTCAGACTGGACCAGAATTTTATTCGCTCCAGTGTGAGAAGCAGTAGGCTAGCCGGCGGAGAGTGGAGACGAAAACTCCTGAGAGCCACGAAGCGGTTGATCGTCGTTGGCGTGCTCAGTATTGCTGTAGTATAATTTTAACTTAGTTTAAGAGTGGATTATAATAAAAAATTTTATTAGTAAAACAAAAGTGTCTCTTGTGTTATTAGTAAAGCAAACTCTTTTTTTGTAATGAACCCTGGACGGCGCGAGCTCTATCCAAGCATAACGCGAGAACGTGTCGTTACAGTTTCTGTAATAAAATGAATTTTTATTTTGTTAAAATGTTTTTTAACATCATTTTTTCACAACGTTAAAAAAAAATTATTGAAAAAGGTAATTGTAAATATTTGTCTTAAGAAACTTGTGAGATTTGTTTTTTAAGCAAAGAGTTTTACAACTTTCCCTACATCTGGATACCCTACAAATATATAGCAGAAATATATTTAACTAATTTTTCAATTACTTTACAAAAATTTTATAATAATAAAATAACCGGTAAAAATTACCGGTGGTCTGTATTGACGTTCACATAATTTGAGTTAAGGGTTAATAAAATAAAAGCGCTGCTGAAATATAGAGGGCAAAATTTAAAACAACTAAAACATCATAAAGTTAAGCTTAGTTTGACCATCTAGCTTCAATCGTAGCACCTGAGTTCGCTTAATTTTCCGATCGTTTTATTACACCTACTGCAGGGAGAACTGAAGAGTTTAAATAAGAGAAGAAGAAAAAAAAGAGAAAAAGAGTGACATTAATATCTGGACATTTGCGAAAAGCTGCAATAAAGCCCGCAACCTGGTTGTATGTCCTAAAAACATAGTTAGTGTACCTTCCAGTCACTGCTGCGTACAATGCAAACGATCTCTGAGACCTTAGAGAGGAGTGATAAGATTTACGTCAATACCTAGCTGTGTTAAACATAACCATGAATCATACCATTGTGAATGAAATGTAACGTCATCCTCAATCTAGAAGGTGTTTAGATACGTATATCCTCCAATCACCTCTACTTGCAAACTTTAAAGGCCCGAAGCAGGCCGCAGCCTTCACTCTTTGCTGATGAGTTGAAAATTATCCAACTCCTGATCCGGAACGCATGAAGCTTAATAAAATTTAAGAACACAACGGCAATCATTCTCACTGGACCTAGACCATTCATTGTCTTCATGGTGAATGATCCGACCCACACAACTCACCACAAGGACCTCGAAACCACAACCACCACGATACTCCCGAAGGGCCAAACTCAATAATTAGTCAGAGAACAGCTTAAAAGCTAAAAAGACAAAAAGTTAAACTCTGGGGCTTTACTTATTCCCTTGGAAATATAGTGGAATTGTCCAGTTGGCTCTTGCTAGCCTTGAAGGGGACTGAGCTCTCTTTTACCCCCATTGACACATGTAATGACGGTGAGATTCCGTCAAAACATATCAATGTGGCCTCCCACAACTATATCACGGAATGCTAACGACTCAATTTTGACCTATTATTGGCGAAGTGAATATCACTGAAATAAGGTTTTAACAGGACGGCACCATATATCACACCGCCTAAGGGAGGCTATTAAAACACTGGTTAACCAAAAACCGTAAGCTTTGCGCAGCCACCAAAGAGCAGGCACAGAATATATGGGTGATATCCTCCTCTATTGATAGCACTTGCCGTAATTATTGTAATCGTTACCCCGCCTTCTCGTATGTTGCTCGAATTCACAGTGTACCTTAAGTATGTTGACTAAGATTCTCTCACAACAGCTCTATCAATTGCATTATTTCGACTGAAACCGAATATATAATACTAGCGATTAGGCATTTCTATTAAGACGTTATTGTATCGAACTAGAACTAGAGGTGCCCCTGTAGGCTAGTAGGTAGTGTACTAGCTTATCAGTCTGGGGGTTGTGGGTTCGATTCCCAATAAAGGGCTTGGCAATTTTTTTCACTACAAAAATAAAAATTGACTTGACGGTGGGGCTGCTCAATGATGAAGGCATGGTCGCTGTGCTGTCTTATACGACAGCACCATCACCTTTCCTATAGAATGTAGCACGGTACTTGACAAAAAAATTTTTTTAATATCGAGTTTTTCGACAAGAAGTTTGCTTTTCAATTGCGACAGCACCAACAACATGATAGTTTTGACATTTAGTTTTTTGACGTGTTTAGTCACTACAAGTGCTGCATTTGGGGAATTCGTCCTCAAGACATGATTGCCGCCGGGCTGAGAGACAGTTTTAAGTGACTCACTCCACCGTTGAATACCACGTAGCAAATTTTAAAAGACACCAGCTAGAGAGCTTCAAGTAAGATTAAGCGAAAATAAGTAACAAAATTAGAAACAGATACGAAACAAGCAGTAGAATCTTTAAAGGTCTTTATAGGTCCTTAAGCGATACTATTTTTAAATAAATATCAATTTTTAAATAATTCTACCTTAAACACATGGAAATGCAAACATAAATATTTAATATTTATTCACCAAACTTTTAAAATATATTTTTATTATTTCCTTAACCTTTTTTGTAATTTTTTTTTTGTCATTTACAAAATTAAATTTAAATGGTTTAACAACTAAAGCACATCAACCAACAAAAAAAAAAAAAAACCAAAATGAAACATATTAAAATGACTTAATGTTTTATCACACAATTTGGTGCTTTTTGTATGAAAAATACCATAAAAAGTATAAAAATTTATTTATTTTATTTTTGCAATATAAAACTCTAACAAAAATTTTTTTTGTTTAACATTTACAGACAATTTTAAAGTTTTCCATTCACAGCAGGTTGATTTGTTGCCTGAGAGAAAATGATATGAAACATGCAAAAACCATTTGGATAATTTTAATAATGAATTTTTGTAAAAACTTTTTCTATAGATTCAAGTCCAGTTGATTTTTGAAGTAAAAATAAAAACTTGAAAAATTTAAAACGTAAAATTTATTTCATATAAATTTAGTCTCAAACCACAACAAGATTGCCGTTTAAAACGATTTTCATATGCGAATTTATTTAGCGAAAAAGCTCACTTTTCTTTAAATGGAAGCGTTAATAAGCATAACTGCCATAGTTGCAGTGACGATAATCCTCAAGTGAATGTTGAGACACCATTGCAACCAGAATAACTGACTGTTTGGTGTGCTTTCTGGTTTGGCGGAATTAGTGGTCCGTAGCATTTTAAAAATGATGCTGCTGTCTAATAGAGAGTCATGATTACTGACTTTTTCCATTATGGGTTGGAGCTGCGATTTCAACAAGAGGATGTATGATGTCACAGAACACAGCTCGTGCCACGATTAAACGATTAAAGGAAACGTTTGGGAACCGCATAATTTCGGACTCCTGAATTGATCTCCAAGATTGTGCAATTTAACGCCGCTCGACTGTTTCTGTGGGAACATGTTAAGTCACTAGTCTAGGCCGAGAAACTCGAAATGATTGACCTCTTAGTCAATCAAACATTGTAGGCGATATGCGGCAACCAATGTTTGCAAAAGTCATCGAAAATTTTAACTCCAAAATAGACATTGCTCGGAGAATATAAATTTCAATAAAAATCTTTAAACTCAATTTACTCGTAAACTAAGCGTCCTAGAGCTTAAATAGCAAAATTAAATTTTTATTTCATTTCGAAATACTTTATCTCTATAAACAACACGCTATAATTGAGACACTTATTTCCTAAAATTATTTTTTTAAAAATTAATATTTTCGGTATAAAGTTGTTTGGAATTATTCCGCCAGTAAATAAAATACTTCTGTCATGGTTTTCAGTGAAAAGGATGGGCGAGGGCTTGCGATGCGTATACATCATTATCCAGCCGCGTTTTAGATAGAGTTTCTTTAGTTTAGTTTAGAGTTAGCATTTGGTCTGTTAGTATATGTAGTGTTGGGGTTAGGTCGTTCTTTCATTAGGGTGGTATCTATTTATTCAAATCAATTGTCGCGCCATCTGGCATTTTAATGTGAGGCTAATTTAATATTTTTGCTCTTATTATTTGCCAGGTGTGTCTGTCTGAGAGTGTTTTCCTTTGTTAGAGTATATGAGTACTTTATTCTTTTATAAAAAAAAATACAAATTTTCTTTCTGAAGAAATCGTAGTTTTTTTCTTTAGAAAGAAAATTCTTATTTATTTTACTCAAAAAAAAACAATTCTTTTTATAGCACAAGTATCAGTTATATATTTAAAGACTTATACCATTCATTTTCTTAAAGCTAAAAGTAGCAACCATTTTTTAAAAGATAAAAGTACCAATTTTTTCTTTAAAAAAAATATCCCTAAATAAAAAAATGCCATTATTTTTATTAAAGGACAAAAATACATCAATTATTTTTGCAAAAAAAAAAATAACAATTTATTTTTCGAAAGGAAAACAAAGTGCCAATTATATTTTTATACAGAAAACAACAGTCTACAGTCTATTTCTTAAATCTTCAGTTAATTTTTTTTTCGCTAGAAAAAATTTTTATATTTTTTTAGAAAGAAATGTGCAGTCTCAATTTTCTTTGTTTTATAGAAAAACTGTAATCCAAATTATTGTTATATAGAAGAACTATAGTTCCAATATTAAAAAACTGCACACCTAATAATGTCATTGGAATCCTTTTCTATAAAAAAAAAAAAACACAAAACAATTAGAACAAAAATATTTTGTAGAAAAATTAGGTTTTATATAGAGACATAAGTCTTTCTATAGTAAAAATATATTTTAATATTTTTTATATCAGTAAGTTTTCTGTAAAAGAAATATTAGTTCATTTTTTTTCCTAAATTAAAAGGTTGTTCCTATTTTTTTTGTTTTTTTTTTCAGGCAACAATGCCTAGTTAGTCAAGTACCGTGCTACATTCTTTAGGAAAGGGATAGAGAAAAGACTTACTTTCTTTTGAAATAAATTTATTCAATATCTTAAGAAAGAGCTGTAGTCGCAAAATTATGCATGAGAAAAGACAACAGTTTTAATCTTACCCATTTAGAAGTTTTGGTAGTTTCAACTTTTTCTTTAGAAAAAAACATATATCCCCAGATGGAAGCTCAATTATTGGTTCTATAAAACGTTTGTAATAAATAGTTTCAACATGTTTTTCTATTAAAAATATATTTTTTTTAGGTTTTTATTTAAAAAAATATTGTATCTAAACATGTTACTACAGAATATGTTGCCAAAAAAACTTATGTTGCAGAAATAAAATATTTATAAAGATTTTTTATCCTGTCTCCTACTCAGTGATTTAACAAATTATAAACTTTTCGGCCTTTTAAAAAAAATTCTTATAGTTCTTTTTTCTTGCTCTTATGCAATTTAATATTTTGAAAATTTAATAAATATGCGTTTAATAATATTTAGTTGCAACATTGTTGCTTTGACGAACATAAATTTTTGCTGTTTGTGTATATTTTACTTTCATAGTTTAGTGCATAACATCGTTGTTATTATTTTGAGTTGAACGATAATATGATAAGGTAAATTATTAAAATTGCAAATTATAAATCCCTTATCTGTTGGTACAGCTTTGTTGAAGCAAGAAGGCAGAAGCTAATTTTTGAGACATTTCTCTGTCATCACTATATGTTAGCTTGTTATTCGAAATATGGTGAATATACAATAATTAATTTAATATGTGAATTAACTGAAATAAAGTAGCGATTGCAAGGAGTTCAAAAACTATCGAATAAGAGTAGATATCTATTACATATAGTTTACTTAATATATTTCAGAAACATGTCACGTTATGCCCCAGCAATTACTTTCAAAGCAAGTGCCCTTGTCATATTATTGCGCACATTAGTTTCCTTGGCATCGTTGTTTTTTTTTTTTGTTTCTATTTAATTTCTGTCAAACTCAGCAAAAATTTTTCCTAAAGATTTTTTCTCTTTAAACAAGTTTTTTTGTAGTCATTTTTGTTATATGATTCAGGTTGCTGTTGCCTTGGAAATAAAGCTATGTTTGCAACATTGTTGTATTATTTTTCCTATTATTGTTTCGGTATTTTTTTTTTGTTTTTAGGTTAAAGGAGATAACAAAAAAAGATGAAATAAATAATATATTTAGCTTATTTTTGTTTAATATAAAAAAAATTCAACGGAAATAGAGCTTCAAATATAAAAGCCCCTTTAAAATAAAATCAAAAAATATTTGTCGAAAAAATCTATAAAAATCAATGATGACATGATATATTTGACTTTAAATGGAGGAAAAAAAACACGAAGTAGAAAATAAATAGAAAATTAAAAACAGGCATCGTTTCACATGTAGACATTTAAATAAAATAAAATAAAAATAATGATTGAAGAGGAAAAATTAATACAATTCAATTCATGGCTTTTCAGCTACAGCTCTAAAATGTCAATAATTTAACACAAGAACAGCATGAAAATACTTGTACCTAAAGGAGGTTAATATACCCTTTCCCAATGCAAGTTGGTCCCATACATTAAGGATCCATAACATGTAGGAAGCACCCCTAAATTTGAAATTTTATATTTTTGTTATTTATTGCTGAAAATGACATCAAATACGTCGAAATCAGCTGTTACTTTTGATAAAGGATATCCCAAAATAATATTTAGCACATGCTCCGGTTAAACATTAATTGTTTGTCTTGAATAGTTTTAAATAAACGTCTTTATAGGGACACCCTTTAATTTTAAATTTTACTTAATTTTTAAATAGTTTTAAATTAACGTCTTTATAGGGACACCCTTTAATTTTCAATTTACTTAACTTTTAAATAGTTTTAAATTAACGTTTTTATAGGGACACCCTTTAATTTTCAATTTTACTTAATTTTTGAATAGTTTTAAATTAACGTCTTTATAGGGACACCCTTTAATTTTCAATATTACTTAATTTTTGAATATTTTTAAATTAACGTCTTTATAGGGGCACCCTTTAATTTTAAATTTTACTTAATTTTTTAACTGGTGTTGCAGAGGCCATAAGAATTTCAGTTCTTTAAAATTTTCTACGAGGCATTTCGTCTGTAAGGATTTGCCTCCTCGGCAACTTATTACGTTAAACCCATAAAACCGTCGTTACTGCCTGTTTGTTTGAAACGATCAACGAACGCTTTCGATGCGATAATATCATTATCAAACCGCGTTTTAGATACTACCAGAGATCTACAAAATACTCACGCTCGTACAAACGAAAAAGAAGAGACTCCATCTTATCATTAGACCTTTGCATTCATGGAAACGCACCAGGGGAAATACATGAATGTATGGCATTACTACATCCTAACAAAAAAAAGGACGAAGACTAGACATTTTTGACAACATGGAAATCTACAAAACCAGAACTTTTAACACTAAAATTATAAACAAACAGGTAAACACGACATCAGACATAATTTCCACACCTCTGAAACTACTCATACACTGTAACAACCGAAAAACACCCTCAGACGGACACATTTATCTAACAAATAACAAAACACGGACGTATTAAATTAGCCCCGCATACAATGCCAAATGGCGGGACAGTTTCCCGCTTAACACTATTTATACTAATAGACCCAATACTAACTTTCTAGTGCTATCTAAAACACGGCTTGCTAATGGTGTCATCGCATCCGAAGCGCTCGCCGATCGTACCAAACAAACAGCCCGTAATGACGATTTTCACCGAAAGAAATGATAACACTATTTTATTTACTGGCGGAATAAATCCAAACAACTTAATTAAAGCTAAAAGTGTATTTCAATTTTTCCCATTTTTCTAAGGAGTTAGCTCGTGACAGACGGACAAATATTTTAGTAGAGAGAATGTAATGAGATTACGTTTTTAACCTTTTGTGTATGGATCCCAATAAAAAGAAGCATTTTCTAACATGTTGCAAGAGTGTGTAACTTATGGAATTATGGAAAGGTAAATCGTTTTTGCTTAAGGAAGCATTGACAGTGTCTTAAATAAACATTTATATTGGCTAAGACTTTTTTTGGCTAAAGGTGACGTAAGGATAGCCATGTAAATGCTTTTTTCTTTGGAATGCTTAACGAAAACGGTGAATTAAAGCAAATTAATATAGCTGTGACGTTATATAATGAAAACGATTTCGCTGCCTTTATATAGGATAAATAAATTTTTATTTGACGAAAAACGTAAGCAAATTGTGATGGCCAGAAAATGGTAAAAAACAGTTCTTATGATGATGTATAACAAACTGCTTACCAAGTTTACGTATATTTAAGCTGGAATTACGTAACGTAAGCTTTGTAAGTGTTTTTTTAATGATGACGTTGTATAAAGAAATGCTTACAAAGTGTATGTATATTTAAGCCGGCATTACGTCACTTAAGCTTTATAATTATTTTTTTATGGTGACGTTATATAAAGAAATGCTTATTAAGTTTATGTATATTTCAGCTGGAATTACGTCACGTAAGTTTTGTAAGTGTTTTTGTATGGTGACGTTGTATAAAAAATTTCTACAAAGTTTAGGTCTATTTAAGCCGGCATTACATAGCGTAAACTTCGTAATTATTTTTTTATAATGACGTTGTATAGAGAAATGCTTACAATATTTATGCATATCTAAGCCGGCATTACGTCACGTAAGCTTTGTAATTATTTTTTTATGATGACGTTGTATAAAGAAATGCCTCTAAAGTTTATTTATATTTTTATTTATATTTCAGACAACATTACAAAACGTAAACTTTGTAAGAGTTTTTTTTATGATAGCGTTGTATTTAAAAAACGCTTACACACTTTACGTATATTTAAGCTGGAATTACGTAACGTAAGCTTTATAAATGCTTTTTTATGATGAAAAAGTATAAAAAAATGTCTACAAAGTTTACGTATATATAAGCCGGCATTACGTGACGTAAAATTTGTAAGCATTTTTTCTGATAACGTTGTATAAAAAATGCTTGCAAAAATTATATATATTTAAGCCGGCATTACGTAATGTAAGCTTTGTAAGAGTTTCTTTTTGTATGATAACGTTGTATTTAAAAATCGCTTACAAAGTTTGCGTATATTTAAGCTGAAATTACGTAACCTAAACTTTGTAAATGCTCTTTTATGATGAAAAAGTATAAAAAAGTGTCTACAAAGTTTACGTATATATAAGCCGGCATTACGTAACGTAAGCTTTATATTTATTTTTATTTTTTTATGGTGACACTGTATAAAGAAATGCCTACAAAGTTTACGTAAATTTAAGCTGGCATTACGTGACGTAAACTTTATAAGCGTTTTTATGATGACGTTGTATAAAAAATGGCCTACAAAGTTCACGTACATTTAAGCCAGCATAACGAGACGTAATCTTTGTAGGAGTTTTTTTTGATGCCGTGATATTTAAAAAACACTTACAAAGTTTACGTATATTAAAGCCGTATTTGCGTAACGTAAGCTTTGTAAGTGTTTTTTTATGATAACGTTGTATAAAAAAATGTCTACAAGGTTTACGTATATTTAAGCAGGCATTACATAACGTCATGTTTGTAATTATTTTTATATGATGACGCTGTATAAAGAAATACTTACAAAGTTTACGTATATTTAAGATAGCACTACAACACGTTAACTTTGTAAGCGTTTTTTATGATGACGCTGTATAAAGAAAGCTTAAAAAATTTATGCATATTTAAGCCGGCATTACGTGACGTAAGCTTTGTAATTATCTTTTTATTATGACGTTGTATAAAGAAATGCCAAAAAGTTTACTTATATTTAAGATGGCATTACAAGACGTAAACTTACAATGCTTACAAAGTTTATGCCTATTTAAGCCGGCATTACGTCACGTAAGCTTTGAAATTATTTTTTTATAACGACGTTGTATAGAGAAATGCCTACAAAGTTTACGTATATTTAAGCCGGCATTACGTGACGTAAGTCGATTTGTAATGAAAAAATATATAGAGGTAAAATAAATGCCTTGAGAGGAATGATTTTTGCTACCTAAATTTTTTTCCATTACGTCACGTAATGGTGTTTATGCAAACGATTAACTGCGTAACAGTTATTATACTACGTGTGGGTATAGGTGTGTAGGGTTTAAATGAATTTTTGTTGTAGGCAAGTTTCATCTGTTAATGACGACTTATGTGAAGTTCAGCATTAACCAAGTTATTTTCATAGTGGACTGATTTATTCGCCTGCAAATTTTAAGTTTTGTGGTTAATTGTAATAGACTCTTTTTCTAAGCGGTTTTTAAGGCATTTTGATGACTTCAGTTGCCCCATTCTAGATTCTTTAAAATAGCTTTATGCCTGTCTCCTCGATAACTGTTTAAATTTTAAACTTTTACTAAAGGTTATTATGATTTTGCCCATTTTGCTAAAGAGCTAGGTTTAAACAAGCTTTTGCAGACCTCTAGGCTAAAGCATGCTTTTATTTTTCTTATATACATATTTTAAAACAAGTTAATTTATTTACCTTTTTCTAAAGTCACTCTAAATAAAGCGTTTCCTTTAAAAAATAAAATTCCTTAAAATTAGCCCCTCTTATAAAGTTTTTACAAAAAAGTTTAATTGATTCAATTAAAATTTAATAATTTTGTCATATTTTTTTAGCTTGACAAATCCCTTCTTCATTTTGACACTTTAAGTCTTTTTCCTCTTAAACATGTTGCCTGAAATTAGCCGCTTTTAAAAATTACTTTTATAATTTATGTATATTTTTTTCTTTTACAAAATAAGTCTCAGGTGTTGCTGGAAATAAAAAGTTTATAAAATTTTGATGGAAACAGAATTAAAAAACGAAAACAATATCTGTTGCCTTAATTCAAATAGGTCTCATCCTATTTGAGCGTTATTTTATGGTTGTTTAGCATATCAATTTGAAAATCAATTACCAACATAACTTTTACTTTTTTTCTAAATTCTCGTTTTAGAGGGAAGTGGAAGGGGGATTGTTTTTGTTAAACAAGTCTTTTTCATGTTTCTTTTTTTTGTGTTGCTGTTTTTAAAATTATACAAAATACACAATTTTCAGGCATTCAGCCATTTACATACTTTGAATTTAAAACACAGGCGCAAAAAGAAAAAGTTTCCTTTCTGTTGTTTTTTTTTTTTTTTAAACTTTATCCAGTTGTTGAAAAAGTACGTAAAAAACCAAGGAAATGTTTGAAATGTTTATAATTACTTTGAACGAAAAAAAAATGTTGTTCATATTCATGTGTGTGTTTGTATGCGTATAGGAGTCTAAAAACATATGAAAATGTAAATCTATGATGAAAACAACACAACAACCTAAATGGAAAGTAGTTAAACTTAAAAAACTAAAGTGGTAAAAAGTACTTTGACTGGTCTGTTAAGTTGTTTACGCAACAATTTTCGATTTCAAACAAACGTTAATGGATGCTGTTAACGCATAAATCCTGCAACAGCTTTTCAATGCAATTCCTCTTCTTTTGTGTCTTAGTCGCTCTTAGAGGGGAAATGAAAATAATTTATCCCCTTCTATTCTCTTTGCAAACACAAGCATTTTTTTACTTTGTTCCAATTTATTTGTCTCAATTTTATTATTTTTTTTAATAATTTTCATTGTTGAATTTTTAGTTTTATGGAAAGTTTATTTTTCATAATATTTCCTTTAAAAAATAATGTCACAAATTTTTTGTAGCAAAATTTTGTGCCCAAATTTAATATATAATTTATTAAAATACCATCTAAAAAAGTGAAGAATGAAAAACAAGGAACATTAAACTTCTGCTATAGGAAATATTTTGTCCCAAAAGTTTTTCAAAAAAAAAATATTTGGAGTCTTTTATAATTTTTATAAAGATACAGTGCGGCAAAATTTTTATTTTCAAAATGTTGATCTAAATTTTTGATATAACGAAGGTAGTTGTTATACTTTGAAATTTTTATATAAGAAAATTTTCTAGAATTTAGAAAAAAAGGTGCCCTAAAGTTAATGCAACTACAAAAATTGTCCCAAACTTTTGACACAAATAGCCTTAAGATAAACATCTTCATAATTTTTATTTAAATGGAATTTGTGTATAAAAAGAATTTTAATTTTTGTGTCAAAAAATATCTTTATTTTGGGGCAAAATTATTAAAATTTGTTTTACAAAAAATGTTGCCTAAACATTTTTAAATAAATAATATTTCTTAAACATTTTGGCAGAAAAGAAGTTGTCTTAAAATATTTATATTTAAAATATAGCATAAAATTATTCCTTAAAAAATGGTCTAATTTTGTTTTTCAAAAAGTTGTCGAAAAATTATTGTTCTCATACTAATGCCCCAAAAATTTTGGGGCAATATTATGCAAATGTAGCTTTAATTTTTATTTATATAAAAAATGTTGCCTTAACATTTTTAAATATATAATATTTCCCAAACATTTTGGCAAAAAAGCAGTTGTCTTAAAATATTTATATTTAAAATATTGCATAAAATTATTCCTTAAAAAATGGTCTAATTTTGTTTTTCAAAAAGTTGTCGAAAAATTATTGTTCTCATACTAATGCCCCAAAAATTTTGGGGCAATATTATGCAAATGTAGCTTTAATTTTTATTTATATAAAAAATGTTGCCTTAACATTTTTAAATATATAATATTTCCCAAACATTTTGGCAAAAAAGCAGTTGTCTTAAAATATTTATATTTAAAATATTGCATAAAATTGTTGTTGGTTTTTTAAAAAGTCCAAAAATTATTGTTTATATAATGTTGCCCCAAAATTCGTTTATAAGTTGACATTTATTCTTTATATCAAAATAAAGGTTGCCCGACAACAATGTTGTTGTTGCCAACAATTTTTGTATAAAAAATGTTGCCAAAAATTTTTGTATAAAAAAAATTGCCAACAATTTTTGCATAAAAAATGTCGCCAACAATATGATAACGTAGCCTTAAAATTTAGTTATGTAAAAAATGTTGCCTAAACATTTTTAAATAAATAATATTTCCCAAACTTTTTGGATGAAAGGAAGTTGTCTTAAAATGTTTATACTTCAAATGTTGCATCAAATTGTTGTTGAATTTTTAAAAGTCCAAAAATTATTGTTTACATAATGTTGCCCCAAAATTTGTTTATAAGTTGACATTTAATCTTTATATTAAAGATTTTTGTTTTCTTATTGTTGCTCTAAATTTATTAAGACATGTTGACAACAATTTTTGTATAAAAAATGCTGCCAACAATTATTGTATAAAAAATGTTGCCAACAATTTTTGTATAAAAAATGTTGCCAACAATTTTTGTATAAAAAATGTTGCCAACAATTTTTGTATAAAAAATGTTTCCAACAATTTATATATAAAAGATTTTTTTTTTATTCATATTATTTATTGAATCTTCAAAAAGAACTGACAATAATTACTCATTTCTTAAATCTAAAAAATTCAAAAAAATATTTTAGTCCAGCCAGTGCTAGACAAAATTAATATTTTTCATGTTTTTTGCTATCTCTCATATGTTCGGCCTAGTATGGCAATATCCCTTCTCTTTAGACGGATGTAACCAGGTTCATTAAGTATATTACGCGCCAAAGGATTTGGAGTGAGTTTCCACTTTCCTCAAAAAAATGTTGCCAATAATTTTTGTATAAAAAATGCTGCAAACAGTTTTTGTATAAACAAATGTTGCCAAGAATTTTTGTATAAAAATGTTGCCAACAACTTTTGTATAAACAAATGTTGCCAGCAACTTTTTTATAAACAAATGTTGCCAACAACTTTTGTATAAAATAGTGTTGCCAACAACTTTTGTATAAACAAATTTTGCCAACAACTTTTGTATTAAAAATGTTGTCAACAATTTTTGTATAAAAAATTTTGCCCTAAAAGATTCTATTTCCAATATTTTGTTTAAAATCGTTATATCATATAAGTAATTTTATTTTTTCTAAGCTTAAGAGGCGGCCTTAAATATTTTTTATAGGAAATGATTTTGTAAAATATTCTGCGAGAAAAAAAAGTTGCCCGAAAATTTTTCCGTTTGCCATTAATTTTTATAGCAAAATATGAAAAATAAATATGCTAAAGCCACTTTTATACAAAAAGGATTTATTCCATTATATCTATGTAAAGGTTTCTGTTGTTTCATCAGAATAGATATAGAAAAATTTAAATGTGTGCCATTATGCAGTTTACTTCACTGTGCTCGGTAGCATGTGCATGTGTTTCTTTATACCTTTCAGTAGTAGCTGCGGCAGAGTGTACCTAGATTACATATTCTTTGTTAGCAAAGTCCTTTTTATAGCTGAAGAGGTGTTTTTTTAAATTTTGTTTTTAGTGGTTGTATGTATGATGGATATTTGTTTTAAAATTTATGCATACTTTATGTAAATAATTATATTTTATATGATATACTTTACAATACAACAAGCAAAGCATACATATCATCTCCCAACAGAACTGAATAGCTAAACTTTACACTTTAAATTACTGGTTGTACTTGAGAGAAAAAAACAAAACAGAAAACTACATGTAAATTGATAGTTAAAAAAAAAAAACATCTAGAGATAGAGTGGTGTTACAATAACTCGTAATTAATTGAAATAATTAAAACACTAAAAGGAAAAAATAAAATATTTAATTATACCATAGTTGCCTTAAATGGTTGACGCTCTCAGCTTTTCATATAAAAGGAAGTTAATTTAATTTCAGGTAGATAAAATAAGCAACTTTTAATTATTATAATATTTTACTTTGATTTATATTTATGTGGAGCTTTCAGTATTCTCATTATGGGAAGCTGCTAATATTAATAATATAAAATATTTTTACAAAGATGATTTATGAAGTTTTAAAACAAAATAATTATCACTAAAAAAATTAAACGAAACGACCCACTGTTGTGCATTTTACAAACTGCGTAATTTTTAAAAAAATCGTATACACACAAGACAACAATAACATGCTTATGAGAAATTCTACCAAATAAGATAAACAATAGAAAACATAAAACATCTAACATAGGACAAAATAAAACACTTAACAAGCAGGCGCCTTAACTGAATGATAATAACAACAATAATGGGTGATATTAAAGTGGAATATTCTTTTATGTGCGAGAACCGCTTAAAGCAACTATATAAGCACCATTTACTGGGCAATTGAAATTAGTTTAAGTAGAGTCATCAGTAAGTAAAAACAACAAAGTTGTCATCGTGCTTATTTTCCATGTATTGAAAGTAACTAAATCGCTTAATTTAATTTAAAACTCTAAAATATTGTGTTATTATTTTGCAATAAGAGAACTCTAAATAACAAAACATTTCTTAAAGGGAACAAACGTAACAATGTAAATATCCTTTATATTTAAGTGTAATGCTTTTTAAAATATTGATACAAATTTTAAAAATATCTGGATTACTAATCGCCACAACAACTTAATGACTTCGACAAGTTTACTTCAGCCCTATTTAGCTCAATATGATAGCTATAGATTTTAGGTTATATACGTATTATCACTTAAGACTTCATAATTTAGTGTCTACTGAAATTGTATACTGCATGACAATCTAAACATTTAGTTTCCTCTGTGACAACACATCTTCGCTTGTATTTCCAAATGAATATGATGCAGACTCTGATTATATATAATCGTAGACATATATATCGGATTCTTCAACAAGAAGTTTGTTTTTCAATTGCGGAAAAACCAGCAACATGATAGTTTTAACATTCAGTTTTTTTACGTTTTCGTAGTAGATGCAATTGGCAATTGTTACATGAATTCAATTTCGCACGAAAATCGCATTAAAATTATTCAAATCCACCACGAAAATGGTGATTTTGTTAAAGTTACATTTCGTAAAATTCGTGATATTTTCGAAAAACATAATCGTGCTTCTGACACCGCTATTAAGAATTTGGTCGTTAAAATTAAAGTCGACAGACTGGATAGAAAATATACTAACATTAACGCATGTTCGACCGGGTCGTTCAACTGAAAATATCGCAGCCGTGAGCCACAGTGTTGAAGCAGCTCCAAATTTGTCAATTTCTCGACGTTCTCAACAATTCGGATTATGGAAAACCACCACATGGCGAATTTTGTGTAAAGGTTTGACTCTGAAGCCTTAAAAGGTTGAACATTGCTGTAGATTCACTTAATTCATTCAGGAACATCCGGCTGGTTTTTCTAAAAAAATCATTTTTTCAGACGATGCCCATTTTTATTTAGGTAGGGTATGTCACAACAAGCAAAATTGCTTTTTTTGAGGTTCGGAAAATCCTAACGTGATTGTTGGAGTAGCCTTAACATGCTCAACGTGTCATTGTATGCTGAGCTATGTGGTCTGAACGCACGATTGGCTATTTTTTTTTACGAAAATGAGGCTGGAAATGCGGTATCGGTACATGGACCACACTTTTGCGAGATGCCAACATCTCAATTTTGGCCTATTATTGACAACGTGGATATCACTGACACATGCTTTTAACAGGTGGGTGCCACATATTACACATCCAATGAAACGATTAATTTATTGCAAACCAAATTTCCCAAAGATCGCTTGATTTAACGAAAATCAGATATTAAGTAGCCAGCTAGATCGTGTGATTTAACACCACTAGATTTTTTTTGAGGCTGCGTTAAGAACATAGTCTATGCGGAACCAATCGAATCGATTTCAGCCTTAAAACTCAAAATCCGTGATGTGATTAAAGAAATAGGACGGCCATTTTGCCAAAAAGTGTTTAAAAACTTTAATGAAAGAATTGATATCTGTCAGCGTAGTCATGGTGGACATTTGCCAGATAAGGCGGTTTGCAAGAAAGGACAAAATTTATGTCCTTAATAAGCCTGCTTTGATTAGGCAATTTTTATAAGACTCATTTCCATGTGGAAGTGTCACGCACTTGAAGTGTTTACATAGTGGGATCTCTTATATAGTATAAAGAAGGGCAAGGCCGGCTGTTTGAGCTTAAAAAGCGGATGCGTCTTGCGTCTTATGTACACAAGACAACAACAACTAGCTTAAAATAGATTTCAGGAAGAAACTTTATCAGTATAAAAAAAAACAATAATACACGGGCATACAGGCGCCTATGCATTGAATTGGCAGCATACAAAAACAAAATGTGATACAAAGGGAGTAGAAGATTCTTAATTTTCCTAGACCTTTAATGGACAAATATAAAAGGGCAGCATCTGAGTAGATAGTCAATCAGTGTAAAAATAAACCTCGTGAAGTAAGGACGTGCATCTTAAGTAAATTGTTTTGTAGTGTCAACTTTGTGTGTAGTTAAAGTAAATAAACTTGTAATTAATTTAAAAACTTTAAAGTCTGGTGTTATTTATTTGGCATTAAAGAACAACACAACAAAACGTTTATAAAAGGTATAAACGTAACAATATTATAAATTATAAGAGTATTAATTTACTTTTATAAAATTTACATACATAATTTACATACATAGAGTTTTTGTACATATTAAGCATTATTTTGTGTAATTTAGGCGTCAGGCAAAATTGTAGGAAGAATATGAAGTTCCATATTATTATAATATTCCGTGTTACATTTTTATAACTTTCATGGGACTTTTTAGTTTTCTCATAAAACATTTTTGTATGATAGTTATTGTCCGACAAATTTTTCTATATCGAGCAAAGAAATTCGTTTAAAAGATTTTATAAAAGTTTAAAAGACTTATTTAAATAAAAACAATATTAAGCAAATATTAATTATAATTATTAAGGCAGCTCTTGTTTAGTATGATAAAGATGGTCCGACAAATTTTATTATATTTATAATTAAGAAATTGCTTTAGATGGTTATAAATAAGTTTAAAAGACTTAACTAAATATAAACAAAATTAAGCGGATAAAATAAGTAATTATTCAAGCAGCTTTTGTTTTGTATGATAAATGTGGTCCGACAAATTTTTCTATAGTTTAAATAAAAAGAAGTCGTTTAGAAGGTTATAAATAAGTTTAAAAGACTTATCCAAATGTAAATAAAATTTATAAAATAATAATAACTAATTATTCAAGCAGATCTGGTTTTGTATGATAAATGTGGTCAGACAATTTTTTTTTATATTTAGAAATTAGGAAATTCGTTTAGAAGGTTTTAAATAAGTTTAAAAGACTTATCCAAATATAAACAATATTTAGCGGATAAAATAAATAATTATTCCAGCAGATTTGGTTTTGTATGATAAAAATTGTCAGACAAATTTTAGAATGTTGTACGAAATTTTTTTTTTTAATTAATTTTTTACGCACCAGGTCTTTTGTTTCAATAAATTTGAGTTTGCAGTATTTCACCACACTATTGATTGGGTGCCATCAATAGGAACAGCAATGAAAATAAAAATTAGAAAAATTTTTTAAAAATTAATTATATTTAATAAATATCTTTATTCTTTATTAAGATCTTTTTTATATATTTTTTCTTCACGATATTTCGCTTTCCTTTGGAAAGCTTCTTCAGGAAAAAAATTTTATATTTTTGAAAATAGTTCAGGAACCACAATTGTAATACGAAAATTTTTTTGAATTTATTTACAAAATTGTCTATATTATCAAAGGCTTAAAACAAAACTATTTGCTTCAGACAATTTTCTTTTCTAAGCGAAGAAAATTCATTAATGTTTTTTTAATTGCTTCAGATTTTACATCAAATTAATTTGTAAAAAAGTGTATGAAAGGAAACTCAACAAACTTAATTATATTAATTTTTCATTTACTCTACTCCAACAACTGTGTCTTCAAGTGACCAGTTTGATTAAGTGTAAAACTGAAAAGAGGGGGAAATGCTGAGAAGAAAAGTAAAAATTAAATTTCATAATTAAAAACAAAAAAAAAGAAAATGGGAACACGGATGTACGTAGGAACTCAACAAAATAATTGAATTTTAAATACAATGACAAAATTGTCAGGTTTACAGGCAAAGTATACGAGTGTCAATTTTATTTTCTGTTTTAAATATCACTTCCACACTCAATGAATGAACCGAAAAAAGAGAAAAAAAAACGAAAAAAGTAGAAAACGGTTTAAACAATACGGCTGGGCACAATACATAATGTTGCTGCCAGTTACAGCCATAAGACCAACGTTTACAATTACAACAATCATTGACTACTTTGTATTTTATTTAAACACAAAAAATCCTTGTTTGTCTTTTAATGAGGAGTGACAGGCGACAAGCATAATTAAATTTTATTTTATTTTTACATGCGCAAAATTCTATTACACTTTCAGTTCTTTCTTGTTTTACTTGTCAACATTTTTCAATTTCTCTCTTTGCCTACATCAAGTTGTATAGTATCAGAAATGGTCTTATCATCGTCCTCTACCCTTGGCCTTAATAGTAGTGACACATTTAAGCAACGTTTGCTGATAAAACTTATAAATGGATTTAAAAAAAAAAATGTAATAGCAGATTGCTTTAGAGAACAGTTCTTTGAATCTTAAAAATAGTAGTAAAGAAAAACTGCTTTGTTGTTTTTGTTATAATTGAAGATATTGTATTTTTTTGTTTTATATACCAAATAACCTTCATACAAAACAATTGCACATAATATGAAGCCATTTTGTTTACAGCATAAATTTAAAACAAAATTTGATTTGCTGGAATAGAATTTATTTTCTTTTAATTCACAATAGAAATAAAATTACAAAAAACTTAGTTTCAATTACGTTACAAAATGTAAATGTTAATTTTCAAAGCTGTAAATTTTTCAGTTTATTTTTATTAAATTTTGATTTTTTTTTTGTCGGCCGACAAAAAGTTTCTCTTAATGGAAAATTCCCAGCTAAGCGGAAATAAATATAATAAATATCATGTCAAAATTCACTAATAAAATAATACGATTTAAAATTACAGCATATTTTGTCGGTTCAGTTGCCATACAAAAATGTCGGACCTTAAACTTTTTTTGCTAATATATAACACTATGGAAATTATATTTTAATCATGAAATAATATTCAAATTTTTACTTTACAAAAACTATGTCCACAAAATTGCACCCATAAAAAATTTCGGAGAAAAGGTAATCATACATTTTTTATAAATTATAATTTGTTTTATATGAGTACTTCTAACGATGCATAAAGTTAGCAGTTTTTATTTCAATATTTTTTTGTTTTCATGCATAGTAGATTCTGCTGGAAAAATATATCATACAAAAAAATGTCGGTTATAAAATAAAATATTCAAAATTTCTGAAAATTACTTTTTTTATTTAAAATCACAAAATAATTTTTATAATAGTTATAGTTTTTTGACCTTTTTAATATGTTTTAGTAGCACTAGGTCACTATTAATTAAAAAAATTTTAAAAAACTTTTATTTTTTATTATTTTTTCGATATTTCGCCACACCGTTGGTTGGCATCATCAGGGAAAAAAAGTATCGAAAAAATAATAAAAAATAAAAGTTTTTTAAAACTTTTTATTATATAGTGACCTAGTACTTTATAATTAACTACTAAAAAATAATTTTTATTTTATAAAACTATTGCCTTTCGCGGAAAAATATATGACCTCAAAAATAATTAGTAAATAATTTAACATCTTAAAAATCCAAAAAAAATTTGTCTGACATTATTCATCATACAAAAATTTTTGCAACGAGTGTTAACAAGCAATTCATACTTATTTGAATTAAATAGACAAGTTTAAATTATAAATAAAATTATTAAGCTTCTGTCGATAATTCGTCTGATGAAATTATTCATACAAAAAAAAATCTCATTAAGATAATTTACTATAATATTCCCTTTATATCAGCATTCTTTAAGTTCTTGGTATCTTTTAATATTCCTTGCACAACATAGCAGTCGTTCGTTTGTTAAATTTTTAGAAAAATCGATCATACAACAGAAATATGAATAATTTTGTTAAAAACAGGGAAAAAACTTCCCAAAAATAATTAATTTTTATACAGTTTGTTAACATTTCTTATAATTTAAAAGTATAAATTTAAAAATAATTTGTCTGTCATTTTCACCATACAAAAAAAATAATAAATACAAACATAAAAGTTTGATTACAAATTCGAAAACAATGATTTAAATTAAGTTCCTATAAAATTTGTAAATAAAATTTGTATATTTGGTAGATTTAAATTTTTGTCGGTCAGCATCAATTTTTGTCGGTCAATGTTTTTTATACAAATAAAATTTGTATTGATAAAAGCAATTATGCCTCTAGTAGTTTAATATCTTGGAAACAGAATCGACACAACACTAATTAAGAAAAACTATATAATAATTTTGTCTGATGTAGGTAGCCATACAAAAAAAAAGCTGCCATACAAACAAAAATAAAGATTTTATATAAGGTCTCATTTGAAGATTCTAGCCTTTTTCATATATTAAACCATTTTACCTCCCTCCCTAAAAAGAGTTGTCATTACTGACCTCTGATATCAAAGCAAAAGATCGTTTAGGCACTGTTAAGTCTGGTAAAATACTTAACATATGGTCAGTCAAATTTTTACCTACAGATTTTCTTGATATTATTTTACAAGTATATTCGAAATTTAATATCCACCATTTATATTTATTTAAATATTTTCTTATTCTCTAAGCTCGACTTAATTTCATTTATCTATTCTTCATTTTCGCCGCCTAAAGGAAAATCTCATTCTACCGACCATATAATTTCCATGTCAAATGCATAATAATTTATACAAAAGTAATATAAAACTAAAGTACAGCTGTGGTAAAATAATTGTAGGTGTAAAAGGGAAATAATTCAAAAAAAATATAAATTTAATTTAATACCTAACAGAAGAATTAATTAATTTCTTTTCTGAAAATCCTCATTTCACTAGAAAATGCTTTGTAGAAGAAGCTTAAAAAAATATTAAACAATTCATCAAATTGTCATTAATCTGCCACAATCAATAATCCAACAATACGGCTCTACAAGAAATGGCTTTTGATAATAAACGTATAAAGAAAATCTTTATTTTATCGTCAATTGCTCACACAAATTTTACATTCAATTCAGTGCACATTGGGGGACTTAGTGAAAAAAAAACTGAAATAATAACTGCTTGGTTTCCTTATAATAAAATTGTTCCTCTCAATAGAAGTAGTTTACATCAGGTTAAGGTTCGAAGTTGAACGGTATAGAGGAAACAAAACCATTAATTATCCTTTAAGAAGATCATCTTGGGTAAATAAAAATTTAGGAACATATAAATATTCTGATTTTTTTCCGTTAAAAAAAAATCATTAAAATAGATTTTAGAAAACTGCCACATTAATTATTCGTATTCAAAAATAAAAATGTTTATTGCTGGACCGACCAAATAACTGGCGATATTTATAAATTAATAAATTTTATTTTCAAATATGAGCCGTTGATTATGAAAGTGACACAACTTCAGTTTGTAAAAAAATTTTAATTAAAGCTGAATCTTATTACAAATTACTATTACAATCAATTAATAATCAATATTATTTCAATATCACTATAAATTTGTTATTGGAAATTTATTCGGTCAACAATATTTCAAATTTGTTGATTTTGAAAGTAAGGCAAGTCTATTTTTAATAACACTACTTTTATATTGCATAAAATTTGGAAGCGTTATCAGAATTTCACAATTATACTGCAACTATGGTCAGTTAACACTATTAATTCAGGTATTCACCATTTGATGCACAGTTATTTAAGTTATGAAATTATTGTGATTATTATTTGTGGATCCGTGAAAGAAGCGGCACAAATAACGGAGAGTATTATAAAAAAAATAAATTTATTTAAATTAATTAGTGGTGTATTTTCTGTAAAATAAATTATCATGAACTGTAATGATAATTATAACTTTGAAGTTATATCTAATAGTGAAACCGATAAGAAAAAAATATAAAGATATCACAGATTTGTAACCATATGTATCACCCATTTATCATGACTATTTTAAAAATTTTCGCTATCTAACCTCAGAAATATAATTATTATTTTCTTCTTTTTCCACTATTCGCTTTAAAATTAAATTTATTTTTTGTTTCAAGGATATTTCCTTATACATTTGAAACAACATTTCATTTTTTTAGTATTATAATTACATTGACTTTTAGAGTGAGACAACTCCATTGGAGCATACCAGAACCTTAATTTTTTTACGTAACCTGGATAACCACCCACAATCAATACGAGATTTTTTGATTTCAACTACAAAAAAAATAAAATGTTGCAGCAGCTGTAGTTTCAACAAAACCGCAAAATGTGCCGTCACACTGCTCGTTCCAATGGATTCATTGTTAATTGAAGCGATTGATTGATTTTTGTATTTAAAATATGTTGCTGTGCCCGCTTACTTAACCTTTTTATAAGTAATAACATGTTTCTGAAGCTGTAAAGTCTTTTAAAATTGCGCCCCAATACCTTGATTTAAGGAAGAATTTTCGATTTCTTCGGCAACATTGTTGACAGAACCATTAACCTGTAAATAAACATGCACCGAGAAATGTTTTGTGACAAAATAAGGAGAGTACTATAATTCCATGTAAAGATTTTCTTTCTAATAAAAAATTTGCAAAGCCAGGAGATCGAGTTAAATTTTTCTCGGTTAAAAAAATGTTGAGCCGGCTCACTTGATACTTTGTCTAGAAAAACATGTTTCTCCGCCGGCTCACCTAATAAAGAAATAATCTTAATGCCACGATTTATAAGAAAACTTTCATTTTTATTGCAATATTGTTGCTAGAAACATGCATCTAGCAACATTTGGTGGCTTTTGATAAGCAGAGTGTTTTTTTACCAGCATTGTAATTTTGTTTATTTTTTCGCACTTAACTTTGACAAAGACTTTCGACATTTTGCACGAAATTTTTTACAAATCTGCCACTGTGCAATGCTATATATACATCAATGTGGTGACAACAAAGTTGTCAACATAAATGGAATCAATGGAGGCAGCAAAAAGTAAGGTAAAAAGAATTGTAAAGTACCAGACCAGTTTTAAACATTTTAATATTTTTAAGAGCTGTTACATGAATTTTGTTATTGTCAGCAGTGTTAGAAGATAAATAAATCTTATTTCTTTCTATGTTAACAGTATTCATTCATGTTTTTAAGCCATCTGAGTTTTTGATTGAACATAATCAATAAGAGGATTAAATGTCAATAGCAGCAACAGTAAAAAAAAATTATGATTAAAAGTAAAAACACACACGTATGCTGTTGTTGCAAGATAAAACAAAAAATGATGAGAACAAAAAAGGTCCCAGAGAAATAAATTGTGGGGGGGGGGGGTGGCAAAACATGTTGCAAAGAAACAAAAACTAATTAACCAATTTGAATGGATTTTATAATATAATTATCGGCAGCTGAGAAAGTGGCTGTAGCCTTCGTTACAATTATTCTTTTCTTTCAATTATTATTTTAAACAAAAACTGCAACATTTAGCTTGCAACACTTTTTAGTTGGCGGCCATTTTGTCAGATATTAAGAGATTTTAGTTTGGCATTTCAACTGAAGCCTGAACAATGCTTCCAAATTGATCAAATTGTTATCAATGCAACATGCCCGTTAAGCCCGATTTTCATCAGCTAGTTTTGTTTAGCGATGAAGCTCTGTACGTCCCCTGCAGGGTAGTACGTAGTGTAGTAGCTTATCAGTCTGGGGGTTGTGGGTTCGATTCCCAATAAAGACCTTGGTTGTTTTCACTATAAAAAAAATAAAAACTAACTGTCGGTGAGGCAGGCTGCTCAGTGATGAAGGCATAGTCACTGGTCGCTGTGACTTCTAGAAATGAAAGCTGCCCCGGTAGGCCACCAATTTAGGCGTGGCTGTTTTTACTGCAAAAAAAAGACTATGAACACTATGTTTAGCTATCCTTCTATTTTTACCACCTGTCTTATTTCTTCTCTATCCCTTTCTTAAAAGATTGTAGCACGGTTGCGACTAAATAATTATTGCCTGAAGTGCTACTTCTCTTTAAAAAAAACTGTCTTATTTGAAGCGATGTAAACCTTAAGCTTATGCTGAGACACCAAGCACATCCAGAAAACCTGACTGTTTGGAGTGCTTTATGGCTGCTTTATGTTGACCACTATAGAGAAATAATTACTGACTTTTTCGTCCATCAGTTGAGCAACCATGAGGTGCAGGAGCTGTAGTTTCAACAAGACGGCGCAATATGTCACATCTCATGCCAATTGATTAATTTAAGGAAACGTTTGGTAACCGCATTTTTCCAAGTGAATAGGCCTCCAATATTGTGCGACTCAATGCCGCTAGACCATTTTCTGTAGGAATATGAATATGAAGTCTTTAGCCTGTCCATATATTGTATCCAATATATATTGTATCCAATATATATTGTATCCAATATATGGACACAAATGTTGTAAAGAGCATTGGCCTCCAGGTTATCCTTAAATGTAGGATAACCTGGAGGCCCACTATGGCGGTCACATATCAGAAGTCATATTAAATTTATAAAGCCAAAAGATTAACTTTCGACTAAAGTAAATTTTATATCAACTTCATTCCATTCCAAAGTTCTATACCTCTATAAAAAACACCCTTTCTATATGATATATCATAAGTAATGTCTACATATAAAAATAAATTATGCAGACAAATATTTTCAATCTCTAAAGGCTGCAAAAAATTGTTGTCATTTTTAAAAAATGAAATAATAAATTTTACTCTCAATCATTCAAAATCTGTCACACGACAAATTTTCTTTTAAGGCATATGTATGTATGTATGTTTGAAAAGTTTCTTAACATAGATATTTTTATGGTTAAATGTGTCACATTGCACGGTATATAGTTTAAGAAAAATGTTCGTTTTTTTAATAATTCAAAGTTAAACGAAAATTTTGTCGGCCGACTATTTTTGATAAAATTTTTGAAATTTTAAAAGGAAATTCTATGTTATTTATATAAGGATTTTATCGGGCAGTTTTTATTAACCTTATACGCATACTATGATTATTATTGTTTTAATTAAACTAATAACATCTTTGTGTTAATTAAACAAAATAAATTTTGTCGCCCGACATTTTAATGAATTAAATTATAAAATGCCTTTAAATACTTTGTGTAGTAAAAAATTATATATTTATAAGAATTATTTTAAATTTGCAACAGACAAAATTATGTCGGACTTTACTTTGGTTTCAATAAAAAACTTATTTTTAAGGCAGATATAATTTAAAATTCATATTAGACAAGAGAATTATTATTCTTATTAACTGAACTTCACGTAAATTTTTTTTTGTCGGACGATAAGCATTTTATTTCAATTTTTTTCTAGAAGTCTTGGACAGATATAAATTTGTCGGACGACAGTTTTATTTTAAAAATTTAAAGCAGGTTACAATGATTAAATAAAATATTAAAAACTATTTTAGAATTGATCTTTACGTAAAAGGGCTTTGTTTGTCGGACGACATTTTCACTAAGAATTTTATTTCGGTTTTTTTTGTATGACTAAAAAAGTGTAGAAGTCATGTAGTGAAAAAAAATAAATTTACATTTCAGACAAAAATTTGTCGGAGGACAGGTTAGTATGAATAAAAAAAAAATTAAAAAATATTTTTAGGCAGATATAATTTGAAATTCATATCAGACAACTGAATTATTCTTATTAAGTGAACTTGAGGTAAAAGATTTTTTTGTCGGACGATAGGCATCTTATTTCAATTTTTGTTGATATGACTGAATTAGTCGTAGGAGTCTTGGAATGGGTAAAAAAATAATTTTATAATTTTTTCAGACATAAATTTGTCGGACTACAGATTTACTTTAAAAATTGTAAGCAGATTACTTTTTGTAGTTTCATTCTTATTACTTCAACTTTACGTAAAAATTTATTTTTGTCGGACAATACTTTCGCTAAGCATTTAATTTCAGTTTTTATTGATAAGACTAAATGAGTAGCAGGAATCTTAGAATAGACAAAAAATTTATTTTAATTTTAAATAAAAATTTGTCGGACTACAATAGGCAGATATAATTTTAAATTAAAATCGGAAAAAACAAACATTCTTTACGTAAAAGTGCTTTGTTTGTCGGATGACACTTTCACTAACATTTTTCGGACGGCAGTTTTACTTAAAATATTTAAAGTAGGTTACAATGATTACATAAAATATTAGGAACTATTATTAGGCAGATATAATTTGAAATAAATATCAGGCATAACAGTCACTCCCATTAACTGCACTTTACGTAACAGGATTTTTTTTTGTCGGACAATACTTTCAATAAGCATTTAATTTCAGTTTTTATTGATATGACTAAATGAGTTGGAGGAATTTTAAAATGGGTTAAAAAAATACTTTTACATTTCAGACAAAAATTTGTCGGACGACAGTTTTATTTTAAAAATTTGAAGCAGGTTAAATAAAATATTAAAACAAATTTTAGGCAGCGATAATTTAAAATAAACGTCAGGCAAGACTGAACTTTACACAAAAAGATTTTTTTTGTCGAAACTTTCACTAAGCATATAATGGAAGTTTTTGTGGTTACGACTTAGTAAGTTGTAGGAGCTTAAAATGGGTAAAAAAATAATTGTAAATTTCAGAAAAAAATTTGACGAACGACGGTGTTAATTTAAAAATTTAAAACAGATTACTACTTATTTCATATTTGCGTTATGATTTGCTATCACGTGATATGCAGACTTTTTATTATTTTGCTACGGATGTGTCTTGCTTAAGTTTTGAAAGAAAATAATTAAGCATTAAAGTAAACTATGGGGTGCGTTGTTGACTAACTGCGTGACTTACTAAGAAACTTTATACACGTATACAACAACAATTTGATAGGATATTTACTAACTGCGTGGTTTTCTGAGAAATCTTATGTATGCAAGACAACAACAAATATCTTAAAATAAATTTCAGGAAGAAACTTTATTAGCATAAAAACAAAAATACACACAGACATACAAGCGACTATAAATTGAGTGGACAACATATAACAACAAAATGTGATACAAAAGCACCAGAAGATTCTTAATTTTTCTAGACCTCTAGTGGAAAAATATAAAAAGGCAGCGTCTGAGGGGATAGTTAGTTAGTGTAAAAATAAATCACGTGAAGTGCATCTTAAGTAAATTGTTCTATAATAGTTAAAGTAAAAAAACTCTAACAACTGGTGTTATTTATTTGGCAATAAAGAACTCACAACAAAACGTTTATAAAAGGTATTAATGTAACAATATATTTTATATAGTTAGTGTAATAATTAGCTGATTATTTTACAAAAATTTTACGGCTGGCAAATATATTTATTTATGGGGTATGAGAAAAATGCCGATGAGATTAATTTTGCCTTAAAAAGTATTTGAAATACTTTTAGTAAAAAATTTTTGAACCACTTTTAATAAATTACTTTATTTTACTTCAATTGAAAATTTTCTTCAATATTTATACTCTTAATTTATCACACAGATTGAGTCATTTTAGAGCTATTTTTTCAAAGACATTATTTCATTGCATTAAGCACATTCCATATTCGTTTCTTGTGACTTTTCACAGTGCAATGAATGTAGCAAAACTACAAAAAAAAAAGAAAGAAAGAAAAGAAAAATAGAAAAATCACTCCCCAGTAGAGTTACCAAAACACCCACAGAGTGCTAGAGTGGCTGTCAAATTCATATGTCAAGTGTCAAATGAGGGTCTCTCCATAAACTGCAAAACTGTGTAAACTGTTATAATAAGATATACCATAAATAGCTGGCAAAATGAAAATGGAGACATGAGAAGTGAGAAGTGAGATTTTCTTCTTTGCTTTTTTTTTATTGAAAAAAAAAATTATATTTTGTTTTTTAAGTAAAAACTAAATCAAAGACTAACTAAAAAACTAAAAAAACACTGTAAATGTGTCAAGTTTAAATGTCATATAATACAAGCAAAAGAAAGGCAACAAAATGACAGCAAAATGAACAAAATGAGCAAAAAGAAAAACTTAGATATGGATAAGAAATAATTCACAGTCTGTTAACAAAATAAAAAATGTGAAGTCATATTTTAAAATGTAAAAAAAATGTGGAAAAAATCATTAGTAATAGAGAGATTAAAAAACGAAATACAAAGGAAATGGAAATTTTCAACAAAGACTAGCAGGTGGCTTTCAAGTCAAATGGGCAACACTTGTCGAAGACAAAGACGAATTTACAAAAATGTAAAAAGATATTTGTTACAAAAAAAAACAACTTAAAAAATAGCACTTTTTTCTCAATTTTATTTTGTCATTCTATTATTTAAATTTATATTTCATTTCCCAGCCAGTTGACAGTTTCATTAATCAGTTAAAAAAAAACTAAAAAAAAACTTTATTTTATTTTTACATTTTGTGTTTGTGTATGTGTATTGACTGCAAAACAAGAATTTTCTTAATTAAACTAATTAAATAAATTGTGAGACACATGTGTTGTCAGCATTCCTCCAACACTTCACAAACTTTTAAAACTCATTACGATTTTGTTGTTTCGTACTTTCTATTTTGGGAAAAATTTTATAGAGCATTTTTCCTCTAATTTAATCAATCAATCAATTTGAATATTTGAAACTTCAATTGATTTTATTTTTCCTTTTTATAGTTGATGGCGTAATTCAATTGAAATAGCACAACACTGAGTATTGGCAACATTTGGTGACATTTTGTATAAATTAAGGGACATTCTTTGTTACACAAATAACAACAACAACAACAACAACAAAATACAAAAAAGGTAATTAATTTAAAGAACCTAACTTTATCCTGAAATAATAGACTAAAATCCCATCCGCAATTTATTCTTCATGTCCGATATTCAAATGAAATTTGTTTTGCGTTTATGAAAGTTTTGTGTGTTTTTAAAATTAAATAAAATAATTTAATTTAAAAAAAAATGTTGACTATCTTTTTAAATAAGTATTTTTATGCAGCATTTCCTGTAGCGCAAATTTTTTTAATAACCGTTTTTCATTACTTAAATTTTCCACAAACATTTTAAACAAAACCACCGTTTTGCCTTTTCTGAGAACTATTCATCAGACAAGAAAATTATAACCCCGAGGGATATCAATTCCTTTAAATAATTTTGAACATTATTGCAATTGTATTTTATAAAGCTTTTATCATTCGACTCCACTAAACAAAAAAAATTTTTTTTTGTCGGACGACATTTTTCCAACTCAACAGACAAAACAAACTTTATCCAGTTATTTATAATAAATAATTAAATTAATGCATTGAAATCATATTTAAAAATAATTTGTGATACCACATTTTTTTCGTCATAGGGAAAATAAAGTTTTGTCGGAAGATTGGAGACAATTTAAAAAAAATATATTTGGCAGACAATGGTTTTTAAAAAAACAAACTGTACTCGTTAATTTTTAAAATTAATTAAAAGTAAGATATTGACACATTTTGTGCGCCAAAAAAAGTTTGTCGGACAACATTTTTTTAATCCACACACAAGATAAAATGTTGTCGGTTGATTTTTCTACTTTTAAATTCCTTATTTAATTGATAAGAAGTTATTATTTCAAATACTATTTTTTAATGAATAAAAGTAATTTAAAAAAAAAATTTTTGTCGGACGACAAAATTTTTGTGAAAATTTTTTTAAATAAAAATATATAAAATATTTTCTTGGCATTTTCAATTGAATGTGATGTGGAAAAAAAAGTATATAGTAAAAATTAAAAAAAATATTTTGTCGGATGACAAATTTTAATGTAGGACAGTATTATGCACATATTTTATCAAATGGTAACCCGCCGTCAAATTAAACTCTTAATTTTGTTTAAAGGAAAACTTACCACAATTACTAAACAACCAAACTACCAAACTAGCAGCTAAAAATTTATTTCCAGCATTTTCTTAAATCTTAAAAATAATTTTTAAAAGGATAATATTTGTATTGTATTGAAGGACTTTATATAAATATCCACTTTTTAACCTTTGATTAGTTTTGCCCGAAATTCGAATATTTCTGTTAACCCTCCACTAAGACGACTAATGTTTATTTAATTTAACAACAATAGTAATTTATAAAACGCCTGGCTTAATGTTACACCTTTATTTTCTTTGCTTTAGTTTTTCATCAAATCACCCTTTTTGCCATTTAGCAGTGCAGTAGTTGGCCACTGTCCAATTTTCTATTTTGCCTGTAATCATTGTTCAATCAATGTATGGACACCCCCTCTTTGGTCCTATCAGACATTCATCGTACATTCGCATCAATTGTATGATTAAACAATGGAATTGTAATTTTCTATTTTATATTTTATATTTTTTACTTATTTATTTTGTTATATTTTGTTGTTGCTTTTCGTCATGTACTGTTGGGTAAAATTTCCAAAAAAAAAAAAAAACATCAACACAACAACAAAAATGTTTGGCATTAAATGAATTGACAATGATTGATCGATTTGGCTGTTGTTGCAAGTAGTTGATACTCCTAGTGTGGGAGGGAGGGAAACACTTTTATGCAAGTAATGTAACAATTTTTAGCTTGATAATCCTTTGAATATTAGGCGTCAGTTATTTTAAGCAAGTGTAAGTTATTTATAGAAGAGTTTTATATTTTTCTAAAAGTTGCATCCTTTAAACAAATTAATTCTTTCAAGACTCTCTTTGTTTCTTCGAGTGTTTAAAAATTGATGGTTGATATAAAATCAAGGCTGCTTCAATAGAAATTGGATAAATATAATGGACCAAACTGCTTCGCCTTGTTGGTGCACCTATATTATTTCCAGCTATAGAAAACTGTTAACTACAATAACAAAAATCATTTGAAAAAATTGTATGTCTGGCAGTGGAGTTACTAGATGTTTAGGAATTTTATTGACTAGAACAATGTTGCTAAGCAGTTTTGCAACTTTTCCATGTTCGTCCCCATAACACTTTGCCCTGCTTGTTGTGTAGTTATTTAGCTTGTAGGTGTATCTAAGAACTCTGCTCACATTTACTTTGAAAAATCTGAAAATTAGATTAGAAGGAAATTCCTCTTTTTTTTTAATTCAGCACGAAAAAGTACTATTTTGCAGTTGGAAAACATTGTTGCCAGATTTGACGAGGGTCGACGTAAAATCATACCCAAATCTTTATAAGTCTCTTGTCAGACCTATTCTGAAATGTGGCTCAATTAATTGGAAATCAATTTATAAAGTCCACAGTAGTAACATGGAGTCAGTGCAAAAGCAGTTTTTGTTATTTTTTCTTCGGTGCTTATAATGGAATCCTGCACTACTAGACTTGCTCTAATAAAGCTGTCAACTCCAAAAAGCCGAAGAATAATGTCAAATGTCACCTTTGTTTTTAATTTATTTTTATAAAAAAAATGTCTGTTCTGATTTTTTGATTAGTAATATTTTATTTAACGTTCCATTCTATCAGACGCGCTACTTTTAGCAACATTGTTGCCTAAAAAATATTGCTAAGCGTAACGGAAAAATGTTTCTAGAAAAATGTTTTTAAATATTGTTTAATTCTTTACTAGAAAATATATGTGAAATTAATTTAAAAAACAATTGATGTTTATTATATGAAATATTATGAAATGTTTCCGGGCTTATATTTAATAACGACCAAATGTTAAGGGCAAAAATTTTTCTAAATATTAATATTAATTCAAATTACTTTATACGAAATTTCAGAAGCTAGTTAACAACTTTTTAGGGAAAATAAATAAAGTTGTCTGCAATTTTCGCAAATTTTAATAAGAGCTTGTCTTTATGTTTGTTTAGAAACATTTTTTACTATTTCCTTATTGAAAGGTGTTCTTATATTTGCCAGCTTTATAAATTTTAACTGTAGAAACTTTTGTCAACAAAAATATATTTCGAAGGAACTTAGTAAATTTCTTAGCAAAATTACTATTTAAAAATTAAATTAAAAAATTGGTCAAGAGTTTAGCAACATTCTATGCTTGAAAATGTTGCTTTGTAATAATGATTTCTTCTAGACTAGAATTAATTTAGCAGTTTGCCAGGTTTAGAAGGTTTCTTGAAAAACAACTAAGAAACTTTTTCGAGAAACATGTTGACTGTAAATTGACTGTCTAAACAAGATTGTCTGAAAACTTCCTTTATAAAATAATTTTAAGGAGCTGAACAATATTCTGGGCACCAAAAAACAAAACAACATTTATAAAATTGAAAAATTTGCCTAAAAAGTTTATTGAAGTAATTTCCTAAGCAATTTCGCACTCTTTTTTTGGCGGCTTTTTAACTAGAAAAATAATAAAGTAACTAAGTACCTATTTACTAGCAACATGTTGCAGGACTGCTTAGAAGAATGTAAGCAAATTATTTTACTTAAAAAGTTTATTGAAGTAATTTCCCAAGCAATTGCGCACTCTTCTTTTGGCCGCTTTTTAACTAGAAAAATAATAAAGTAATTAAGTACCTATTTACTAGCAACATGTTGCAGGACTGCTTTGAAGAATGTGAGCAATTTTTTTTAGCTACAAAACAAAAAGAGTAACTGAAAACTTGAAAAATTAAACTAATAAGATTAAAAACTTTATTTAACTGTAAATGTTGCTTAACAGTATAGCAACATTTTTAATAGAAAACTGTTGCTAGGAAGTTGAGACGTAGAATTAAAGGGAAAAAACCCTAAAAACTAACGGAAAATTTAAAAAATTAAACCATAACGTATAACAACGTTATTTACCTGTAAATGTTGCTAACAGCTTAGCAACATTTTTAATAGAAAATTGTTGCTAGGAAGTTGAGACGTAGAATTAAAGGGAGAAAACCTTAAAAACTAACAGAAAATTTAAAAAATTAAACCATAACGTATAACAACGTTATTTTTAGATGTTTGTAAATGTTGCTAACAGCTTAGCAACATTTTTAATAGAAAACTGTTGCTACAAAGTCGAGAGAAAGAATTAAAGGGCCTTAAAAAGACTAACAACATATTTGGCTAGAAAAATTTTATCGTTTTATAAAACATTTTGTTAAAAAATCTCTGTTTAAGAGCACAACAAACAACAAAGCAAAACTTTTCAATTTAAAAATTCTTTTTTTTTTTCTAGTATAAATCATAAAAAAAATCAATTTTTCAATCCTTAAACAATAAAATTTTATTCGTTTTTTAGTTCAAAACTATAAAAATTAATGGTTTATAATATAATAACTGATATAGTAAATTTGTTATTGGAATGTTGTAATAAGTTTTTATAACCATCTAAATGTTTTTTATAGATTTAAAAAAAAATCTCTTTAATACAACAACAACAATAGATTTTTTTTCTAAATATAAAATTCGAACTTTCAATAAAAATCAAAAATTTAAAGAACCGTTTTATTAATACAAAATAAATATTCTAGCAAGATATTAATAAAATACCAATAAAAATAAAAATAGAAATAAACAATATAAAAATATAGAATAAATGCTAAAGTTCAATTCGATAGTCCTTTTTCTCTAGCACTTAACATTATTTAAACCAAATAACTTCAGCCTTCTTACAAATTAAAAAGGAAAATCATGTAAAAATACCTTTTGTTATGGCATTAACCATCAACGTTAAGAAGAATTCTGTTTAAATTGCTAAACAGCAGGCAACAATTTTTTATAAAAAAAGAGCCCGCAAGAGAATGTTTAAATTGAAGGAATTGAATTCAATTGAAATCTACAATGAAAGGAAATGAAATGTATAGCAACTCAAAACTAATTGCCCAACAATACACGATAAAGAAGGCACAATAAAAACGTTTCTTGGTAGCTGGTTTCCTCCAAACCAATTCCCAGCTAGATTTTTTCTGGGCCTTAAATTAAGAATTTGCCACTGTTAATGCAAAAATACCAACGTTTTAAAGAAGTTAAGAGTACAAGGAGACACAGAAAAAAATCCTTTGTTATCCTGTGTTAAAAAGAAAAATATATAGAAGAAAATTTAATTTATTTATTTACTTCTAAATAAATCATTTCGCAATTTTCAACATTTAAAGTTGCTACAATAAATTATTTCGAATTTGTTTTAAGTTGAAGGCTTTACCAGCTAATGACACGGATACTTTTTAAGACAAGCTAAATGCTTAGTTAAAATTTCCGACAACTTTACTTCTAAAAAAAATGTGTCACTTTATTTCTGCTGCCCATAGTACGATTTAGAAAAAAATTCTGTATTAAGTACTCTTGTTAGATGTGCAGCTCATACTGCTTTTAATTAAGAAAAAATGTTGCCAAACATATTTTGCTGTTGCTAAACATGCTGCCAAAAAAACTTTCATGACTATACGAAATGTACAGAGTACGTCTTTAGCAATATAAATTTACATTCATTTTGTTAAATTTGTCTTGGCAGCTTTTCACTCCAAGACATCACTAGAGTACCCTGTTTCCATATAAATATTTTTTTTTCAGCTAAAGAAAAGTTTCACAACAAAGTTGCTTAGTCATTTTGAGTAAAACTTGTTTTCTGTGGAAATAAATTCTAACAACCTTCTAGTTTTATTCTTGTTGAAGTGAAATGATGTTGCTGGTCCAGCTTACTTAACTTGAAAAAAAATGTTGCTGACCAACAGTCTCTTGACTGTTATCTTAGTAAAAGATTTTTCTTTTCCCTCCGGTTTTTATAAAATTCTTCTTCCTCTTCTTTCCAGCAAGTAGTTATTCATTTTTTCTAATAGCAAAATGAATTAAAAAAAATCTTTTATTTTTATTATTATTATTATTTTTAACTCGCTTTGTTATTATAAGCTGTGCACTATTGATTTGAATTTAGCGGTTCGTAGTTTTAAGCAACGCCGTCTTTATCTGGAACTCGCAACTAAACTATACCCATCACCAAAGAAATACAACTATGAGGGATTATAAGTACCAAATACTACAAACTGTAAACTACAGCACTATAAAAGCAGCAGTCGTTTGTATTGAAGGGGTTTCTTCTTTGAGCAGAGCTCAAGTAGGTAAGACAACTGTGTGATTAGATTTACATCTGCGCCTGGCCATGAAGCCTTAGTCAGATTGTGGATCAAACCACTGCATAATTTGGAACGTTATGCTCGTCCTAGGAAGCCGGAGCTATAATTCTATGCAACAGAACTTTCTAGTTGCAACTTTGATGATTCCAGAGCAGGGTTGCAAATCATCACTCCTTGCTTAGGAGTTGGAGACTTTCCAACTCCTGTCCAGAACACATGTCTAGCATGCTCACTGGATCTGGGAAGGTGAAATGAACCCGGCCACTATAGAACCATAGACTGATATGGGGCCGCGAAACCACTACCACCACGATACTCCCATAAAGGGCCAACCTCAATAATCAGCCAGAGAACAGTTAACTGTCTAAAAAGACAAATAACGGAACACTGAGTCCCGTGGAAATAAAATGGAGTTTCCAGTTGTACTCCTGCTGACTTCAGGGGACTGGGCTCCCTTTTTCCCCAGTTGCACAGGTCTAAGTTGTTGCTATCTCCAAAGAAAGTAGGTAAGACAATTATATTCGGTGGTATCCCGCTGTTTATAATTTATTGCCCTTAGTTACAGTACGAGGCTAAACATAGCTTGTTGGTGATGTCCTGCTGACTGCTCTGCTTAACCCGTACTATAGACTTGCCAGTAGTAAGTGAATTGGGACGCTAAACAGTGAGTTGATTGTTTTCGGTGATATCCCGCTGTCAACCAATTGATACACTGAGCGACTGAATATTGGTTAAGCCCGGAATTATTGGTGGTATCCGGTAACCTGATTTTCCCCAACGAGAGGAATTACTGTAGGTGATAGCCTACGAATAATAGTGACGTAAAAGTTTAGCGCGTTTTTCTTCGGTGGCATTTCTAATTAAATGTTAAGTTGAATTTTAATCCGAATGTACATTCGTTGTAAATAAAGTGAATTTTTAACGAAGTAGTTTTGCTTTCCGTTCTCTATTCGAGGGTCACGAAAGATTAAAGAAGCTGTATTGTGACGAATCCTGGACACCGGCGTGTTATACCCCAGCCATAAGAAAGCATCGTCACAACTTTTTTCTATTTAAAAGAAGTTCAATAACTTTTCTTCAAGTCAAATATTTAGAAAATGTTGTTAAGCTGGTCTACTTTTTTTCAAAAGAAAAATGTTGCCACCTGTCCTGCATATATATTCGTGAAAAATGTTGATAAGAATGTTTGTTTACTTAACTTCTTCCTAATTCAAAGAAAAATTGAATAGTCAGTTTTTTGCTGGTTAAAAAACCGTTGCTAATCCGGTTCACTTACAAACTGTTGCTAATCTGATCTGCTTATTGTGTTCGCAACAAAAATGTAGCAACCTGTCCTGTAATTTTTTTCTCCTATATTAATAAATATTTAGAAAGGAATGATTTAGTTCTCGCAAACGTGAAATAATGTTGCTAGTGCGACTCACTAAATTTTAAAAGCACACATGTTGCTGTGCAGATTCTCTTGACTATTATTTCTGCAAAAGATTTTTTTTTGTTTTCCATTGTGTTAATTATTTCTTATAAAATTCTTCTTCTTTCTAGCAAGTTGTTATTTATTTTTTCTAACAGTAAAATGAATTTTACAAAAAGTGTTTCGTTAACTTTTTTATATTTAAGAAAAACTCAATTATTTTCTTTTCAAGTCAAAAAAATGTTGCGAATACAAAATGTTGCTAAACGCATGTACTTATTGTGGTCATGACAAACATGTTGCCAACTGTCTTAAGTCGGATGCCACTGATATAATTCTTGAATTTAGTTCTTGCTAGCCCTCCGGCTCACTGGATTCAAAATAGTCTCTTGACTAGTACTTCAGCAAAAGATTTTTTCCTGTACTAGTCCAATTTTCGTTTTCCATCCTGTTAATTGTTTATTATAACATTCTTCTTATTTCCAGCAAGTTATTAATTATTTTCTTGTAGTAAAATGAATTTTAAAAAAATTTTTGGTAACATTTGTCTATTTAAAAAAAAAAATCAAAAACCTTTTTCAAGTAAAAAAATTATTGCTAAGTCGACGTATTTATAAAATGTTATCTTTTTGCAAGACAAAAGTGTTGCCACCTGTTCTGCATTTATTTTCTTGAAAAATATTGGGAGGACTATTTACTTAACTTTTTTATATTTCAAAAAAAAAACACTTAAGAAGCCAGTTTAAAACCTTTTTTCTAGTTACGAAACAGGGCTAATCCGACACACTTGCAAAATGTTGCTAAGGTGGCTTACTTATTGTTTTCGAGACAAAAAATGCAAAGAATTTTGATAAGAATGTGTCCCTAAGTTTTAGTTAAAAAAATGTTGCCGACTTTTTTTTACAAAATGTTGCTAAGCCGGTTTATAAACTTATCAGTCTAATTTTTCAGTTAAAAATTATTTTTATTTTATCTAAAAAAAAGTATTTTCAAGCAGGTTTTAAAACTCTTTTCTAGTTAAAAATGTTATTAAAATGGGCTATTTACTTTTGCGAGACAAAAATGTTGTAAAGCCGTAGTTTTGCTATTACAAAAAATAATATCGCGGCGATACGAAAACTTTTTTTAGTTCAAAATGTTGCTAGAAATTAATAATGTTGCTATGCTATGCTAATAAATACTTTTATCTATTTTAATTAATTTTTATTTGTTGTATATAATAAACAGTGTTATTTATGTGTTCATTAATTTAGATTGGTTAATAAAAATTTTGTTAGTTGCCAGTTCAAGGACAATTTTTATGTGCTTTTCGTTCAATTTTATTACGTGTCCTTACAAAGGACATAGTTTAAGGGTAAAGGCATAAAAAAAAAGAAAAGCAAATTATAATAAACTTAATGATAAAAGCAGTTGCGAAATAATTTTTATTATGAAACTTTTTGTATTTTTCAAAATATGATAAAGTTTTTTGTTGTTTTTATTAACAAAATAATTCCATTTGTTAAAAATTTTAAAGGAAATATTAAGTGGACTTTGCTGCTGAGCCGAAAAACTTACTCTTTTTTGTGGAGACGAAACTTATAATAATATACGAAAAATAAAAAACAAAGGGAGAGAGAATTAGCGTGTGTTGCTCCACACATTTTAATAATTTAATGTCGTATTTTTATTTCAGCAATACAGCGCCCTATGAAAAGTAGTCTGCCACCACCCTTCCTTTAGTGTGTTTGTTACCTAAAGAAAAAGGAAATCTAGAAAACTAAAGCCAGCAGCACAAAAACAACCAAAAATCAACAAAATTTTATATTTTTTGTTTTTTGTATTTATGGTTGGTGTTTAGAAAACGAAAGTGTTTCTTTGTTTTGTTCCTTATTTTGTTGTTTGATGGGGGGAAAAAACTAGAAAATCAAATTTCAGCAGACTGTCAAACTCACGTTTCGTTACCCTGTTTTTCTTTATTATGTTTGTGTTCAAAATGAATTTCCTTCGTTTGTATTTTCCTATTTTTTTTTCTTATTTTGCTGACTTTCATTACATTGCTTTCAGTCTGTTTAATATTAAACAATCTTTTACCATTTTCTATCGACACCAAAAAAAATAAAAAAAAAATGAAAAACTTGCTTGGGGTAGAGGATAAAAAATCATTTTGCTTTTTCTTCAAATAATATGGCATTAATGATATTTGCACGAGTATCCCTGTATCCATGTGCTTCCTTTCGAGTTTCATGATGTTTTTGTGTCGCTATAACGAGTACAATTTTTCACAATTTTCCCCACATTGAAATTCACCCTTTTTTTCATAAGTTGTTTTCATGTAATGGCCTGGAAGTTTAAAGTACATTATTTTGTTTTTCTTCTTGTTCAATTTTCCAAATTTTATATAATATAATTTTTATTTTGTCTCTGCTATTTTTCATTTTTTTTTTAGTTAGTACTATCTTTTATTAACAGCCATGTTATGGAAGAATAAACATCTTTTTAATATCTAAGCGCAAATAGTAGTTAGTTTTTTCTAAACCAGAAAATTTATTCATAGAAAACCGTAATTTAGAATATTTAAAATAAAAAGGTCAAGGATATTTAAAAAAAAATATTGCATAAAATTGAAATGCCTACGGAAATTAACTGTAGCAATTCAACGAGATAAAATTATATAAAAGGTCATAAGGAATATAGTGGACAATTTTTTGCCGGTTCATAATTCATGGTCAGCAACTTTTTCTTGCAACAAAGTTGCTGGGCTCTTTATGCAACATTTTTCAAATAAATTAAAACATTGAAATATTTAAAATAAATCGAAATAGTGATGTGTCGACGTAGATAATAAAACTATAAATATATAGTACTTTAACCAATAATCAGCAGCCATAAACATAACACACATAAGCAAAACATTAAAACAAGATGAATACCACAAAATTTGAAAGAAGAAAATTTGTTATTGCAAAAAAAGTTGAAGAATTCTGATCTGCAACTTTTTACAATAAAACAGTTGAGGAACCAAGAACGGAAACTATTTATTCGAGAAAATGCTTATAAACCCCGCTTAGCAACATTTAATTAGCAAAAAGTTGCTGTGACTTGGTCGGCAACATTTCAGTTAAGAAAAGTTAATAGGCTTCGGTCAACAAAATTTACTCTCTCGAACAGCTAATTCATACTAAAATTTGTTGATGAGTACTGATCAGCACCATTTTACAACAAAAACGTTGAAGGACACCAGAAAACAAATATTTACTTCAACAAAGTTAAAGTGCTCAGGGCAGCCTCCTTATACACAGAGAGTCTGATAAGCTGATCATCCTGGATTAGCAACTTTATTTTGCAACAAAGTTGCTTTATTGTGCAACAAAGTTGCTTAGCTCCTTTCGCCACTTATTTTCAAATAAATCACTTATTTAAATAAATGTAAATAACAATATGCCAACATAGATAAAAAAATCATAAATATATAGTACTCGAACCGCTAATTTTGAGTAGAAATCAAATGATTGGCAATGCATGATCATGATCGAGGCACGTTTTAAAAAACTTGTTTCCTTTATAAGTTGAGTTACATCTGAACATAACATTATAGATGCATAAAGCGTTAAATCAACACAAATACCAAAAAAATGCTAATGAGTCACTGTTAGCAACTTGTTACTGCACAAAATTCTATGAATCCTGGTCTGCAACTTTTTACTTTCAAACAGCTGCAGAACTAAGAACAAAAACTTTTTATTCAA
Source organism: Trichopoda pennipes (assembly GCA_030448955.1). Lineage (NCBI taxonomy): Eukaryota > Metazoa > Arthropoda > Insecta > Diptera > Tachinidae > Trichopoda > Trichopoda pennipes. The sequence goes on from JASKUP010000175.1 coordinate 7,242,253, forward strand.
AAAAAGTTTATAATGAGCAAAAAAGTTGCATGAGTTGATGAATCGGTCAGCAACATTTTCAACATTAAAGAAAAGTTCATAGGCCCCGGTTAATATAGTTAGTTCTCTCGAACAGGCACTTCTGACTAAAAAAATATTGATGAGCATTGTTTTACAATAATAACATTGAAGGACACCAGATAACAAATTTTTACTACTAGAAAGTCAACGAGTTCAGGGCAACTACTTTTTACACAAAGAGTTTGATGAATTGATAAAACCAGGTTAGCAACATTTTACTGCAACTAAATTGTTAGCAGCACTTTGCACTTTTTTTCGCAACAAATTCTATTAGCCAAACAAAATATTTAAATTAATCTAAATAATTATAAGCCGGAAATGAGTCAATAAGTCTTTTAAATTTATCTCGTCTCTGAGTTGAAATACGAACATTGCTTTTGGCAACAATCTGTTGACTCCTGTCCAAATTTGGAAAAGCTGCAACATTTACCTTACGTATAGCAGCCATGAATAGCAGGCTACATCGCTTTTGAAAAGACAATAAAAATACTACGGTTACAAAATAACTCGTAAAAAACCCCGGTGTAAAACCTCATTAACATTATATAGATCCACTACAAATACCGGAAACAAAACAGTAGCACAGGCTTATTTACTCACCTTTACAGTACTCGAACCAATGGTCAAGTGACGCATGTTTGACACACGTTTGAAAAGCATGATTTTTTTGAAGGGTTAAGTGAAACTGAAAAACCGAAGTACACAGATAGACATAAGAAATAAATGCCAAAGGCATGAAATCAAGACGAGCTCTAACACGAGCCACTGTTAGTGAAGTTTTACTACACGGAGGTTAATGACTAATGGTCTGCAATTTTTTATTATAATATAGGTGATGAAACAACATCAACAACTTTGTATACAAAAAATGTTGATAGACCCTGCTCAGCAACATTTTTTTTTAAAGAGAGTAGCATTACAGGCAACAATGCCTATTTAGATACAACCATGCTACATTTTTAAGGAAGGGGATGGAGAAGAGATGAGCCAGGTGTTGAAAGTAGAAGGATAGTTATACATAGCCTTCAAGCTCTTATTTTTGTAGTGAAAACAACCATCCCTAAATTGGTAGGCTAACTACACTACGTATTAGCCTACCGGGGCAGCTTTCATATTTTAAAAGGCATATGTTATGTCGTATAAGGCAGCACAGCGACGAGTGACTATGCCTTCATCATTTAGTAGCCTCACCGGCAGTCAATTTTTATTTTTTTGTAATGAAAACAGCCAAGGTATTAATTGGGAACAGAATCCACGGACTGATAAGCTAGTACACTACCTACTAGGTTATGGTGTTGATAGTTTTTGTACAAAATTAAACAGCACCGAACAGCAAATTTTTACTTAAACAATAAGTTGATGGGCTCCCTAGCCAGCAACAGAAGAGATAAATTTGGCCGGGGTCAACAAAATTTTCAGTACAACCAAATTTTACGAGCTCTGAGCAGTCAGCTTGTGCAAAAAGAGTATGATGAGCTGGGTTTAGCAACTTTTGCTTAAAGTTGAGCAACACGATCAGTAACTCTTTAATAGAGAAAAGTTGCAAAATCTTGTTTAGAAGATTTTCTCTTCAAAACAATTAATGAACTCCATTCAGAAAAATTTTTTGTAGTGACAACAGCCAAGGTCTTTGTGGGAATCGAACCCACAACCCACAGACTACTAGGTTGAGGGGTTGATAGTGCCCAGTCAACACTGTTTTCGTACAAAAAGTTGAAAAGCGCCGAACAGAAAATTTTTACTTAAATAAGAAGTTGATGGGCTCACTATCCAGCAACATTTTATTAGAAGAAAGTTGTAGTCGGAGCAAAAAAAATTTTCACTACAATCAAACTGTACGAGCTCTGGGCAGTCAGTCAGCTTGTACACAAAGAGTCTGATCAGCTCGGGTCAGCAACTTTTGCTTAAAGTTGAGCAAAGGGTCTCATGAGCTGGGTTTAGCAACTTTTGCTTAAAGTTGAGCAAAGAGTCTGATGAGCTGGGTTCAGCGACTTTTGCTTAAAGTTGAGCAAAGAGTTTGATGAGCTGGATTCAGCAGCTTTTGCTTAAAGTTAAGCAACACGATAAGTAACTGTTTAGTAGAAAAAAGTTGCAAAATCTCGTTAAGCAGATTTTCTCTTCAAAACAATTAATGAGATCGATTCAGTAAGTTTTTATTAGACAAAAAGTTGATAATTCTTGACCAGCAACTTTTTATAATCAAAAAGTTGATGAGCACAGAGCAGCAACATTGTACTACAGAAAAATTGCTATGCACCGTTCAGCCATATTTAACTACAAAATAGTTAAGCAGCTTTTTATTTAAAAAAGTACGAGTTAGTACCAGTAAACAGTGTTTGTCAGCATTTTTCTTCTTTAAACTTTATAAAAAAAGTTTTAAAAATAATTCTAATCATTTTCAGTCGTACAAAAAATTTCTTTTGAAAGAAACTTTTACTTTCTATTAAATAATAAATTTTTGTAAACTTTTTCTCTACATTTCGTACAACAACACAATTTCAAATTCAATAACCGTATAATAAACTGTCAGAAGTAGAAGTGATAGTGGTAGCAGTGGTAGTAGCCGGAAAAAGCAGCAACATTATCATCATCATCATCACATGTTAGAATCCCAGATATCCCCAAAAAAATAACAAGCAAACAGAAAAATGTGAAAATAATGGAGAAAAAAATTTTAAAGCCAGTGGAAAAATGTTGTTTTGCTTTTTCCATTTCAGACATTTGATTCAATTCCCTGCAGTCTAATTGAGTTTGTCTGCTGCCATTAGTAATGCTTTACAAAATACTTTCTACTGTTAAATTTCTTCAATTTCTTTATCGTCATCATCAACATCAAAATGATTTAAACATGTTCCCGTGTGTCTGGACTAAAATGTGTATTTGAGCCCTCATGAGTTTTTCATTTTTCTCGTTTTCGTTTTTGTTTTTGTTTTAAAACTTGTGTAGCATTCATTCATTCATTCATTCATTCGTTTAATGTTCGTGTGTCGGTTTCAGACAAAATTTGTAGCGGCCATTATTTATTTCTAGTTGCTTTGCATTATGTATGTTTATTTGTGACTTAAGCCGTTATAAGCTGTGTTTTATTAGCGAAACCTTTCTTTACTAGTTCACTGCAACTACACACCTTTACCCACACACATCATCTTGTACAATGTCAATGCCAACGCGCTTGTCTTTTGCTTTAACTAGCAGAAATAAAGTATAACATCCATTAATGTTAAGAACAAATGATAGAGAATAGAGTCCATAAAATATTTGCCCATTCACCAGAATTACAAAGACAAATGACACGCGACTTAGAAATGCTCTAAAACAAAAACGCACGCACACAAACAAAAAGCTGCAGCACACCACAAACAAATTGATTATTTTAGAATTGTCGCGTTTGTTTTTATTTATTTATTTGATTTGTTTTTAACACGTTTGCTTTTACTTTATTAAAAACTGGACACCAAAGTGCTTCAAAATTTGTCCATAAAAGAAATTTAAGAGATTCTCAACAATTGTTCTTGAAAGAAAAACGCTTGGCAACTTCAATGGAAGACAAAATAACTTTGTTGATAGAAATGTTGGGAAACTATATGGCAACATTTTAGTAATAAAATTGACATGCATCTAAAAATTAATAAATTAAAAACAATTTAATATTTAAAAACATTTCGAGTGCAAGAATTTTATCAAATAATTTAAAATATTATTAAAAGACAATGTTATATGCAATTTTTTTATTAAATTCCTTTAAAAATAAGAAACATTCTTTAAAATTTTAAGCTAAATAGCAAATTTTAAAAAAATTTTTTTAAATTTATCAAGCTTTTTCTCATTTAAGTTAAAACAAAATCAAATTTTTGAATTTATTTTTTCAATAAAAAAAAGTTGAGGTTAAGAAACTAAATATTCAAAAAAATCTAACTACTTTTCTAACTAAAAATTTTAAATCCATTTCGGAACAGCATAAAAAAAATTGTATAAATTATACAATTAATTAATAGATTAACATTTTTAGAAAAAAAGAAAAATATTTTACCTAATTCACTTCACCTTAATCTGTGGTGGATTTCTTTTAAAATAAATATTTTATAAAATATTATTCCAAAAATATATTTAAAATGTATTACTGTAGAGAAAAGCATATTTATATGGCCATTTCACTACTGCTCATAAAACTCATCAATGGATTTTATCTCAAAGTTTGTACAAAAAATTCCAGAGTCTTAAATCTCAAGCCAAATTGATTAAATGAGAGTTTTTATTGAACCAACACAGCAAAAAGATAACAAAACGAAAAATACTTCTACACAAAGACACAAAAAACATTTTGAAATATTTTTTACATAACTAATATTTTATGAGAATATCATAAAGTATCAGGTTTTTCAACAAGAAGTTTACTTTTCAAATGTGGCAACATTAGCAACATAATAATTTTGACTTTTAGTTTTTTGACATATTCGTAGTAAATGTATTGGCAATTGTTACAATGAATTCAATTTCGCACAAAAATCGCATTAAAATAATGAAAATCTACTATGAAAATGCTGGTTCTGTTAATGTTACATTTCGTAAAATTCGTGATATTTTCGGACAACATAATCATCCTTCTCAGATTGTTATTAAGAATTCGCTGGTTAAATTCGACAGGCTCGATTTAAAATGTGCGAACATCGACCGGGCACGTTGAACTGAACTGAACTGAAAACATCGCAGCCGTGACCCACAGTGTTGAAGTAGATTCAAATTTGGCAATTCCTCGACGTTCTCAACAATTGGATTTATCCAAAAACCTACTACATGGCGAATTTTGTGTCAGGATTTAACTTTAAAGCCTTACAATGTTCAACTGGTACAGGAATTGAAGCCGAACGATCATTCACATCTCCGCAAATACGCTCAATTCATTCAGGAAGAACCGGTTGGTTTTTCTGAAAACAACAGCTTTTCTAACGAAGCCCATTTTCGTTTGCCGGGGTATACCAACAAGCAAAATTTCCGTATGTAAGCTTCTAAAAATCCTACTGTGATTATTGAGAAGCATTTGCATCTTCAACATGACGTGAATTCATTGACACGTGATTTCAACAGGAGGATAAGATCAATTTATTACAAACCATATTTCCCGATCACCTAATTCCACGACAATCAGCAGTTAAGTGGCCAGCCAGTTCGTGTGATTCAACATCACTGCATTATTTTTGTGGGGCTGTGTTAAGGACAGACTCTATACGTAGTCAATGTAACCAATTTCATTGTTAAAACTCAAAATTCATGATATAATTAACGAAATAGGATCGCCATTTTGCCAAAAAGTGACTAAAAACTTTGATGAAAGAATCGATATCCTGTCATCGTGATCATGGTGGACATTTGCTAGTTTTTATATTTCATTTATAATTGCCAAACTTTTCTCTTCGTAATACACTAGAAATTTAAATCATCTTAATTTAAATTTTTTGATTTATTTTGTTTTACAAAACAAACTTCTTGCTTAAAAACCCTTTACAAAGTGGTTTGGCGCAGCTTCAACACAGCAGGCTACCGGCTACAATCTGTCAAAATGAAAGTACAGACATTCTTGAAGAAAGAATTATTTTGCCCCTGTAGGCTAGTAGATAGTGTACTAGCTTGTGAACAAGGGGGTTGTGGGTTCGATTCCCAACGAAGACCTTGGTTTTTTTTCACTACAAAAATAAAAATTGACTGTCGGTGGGGCTGCTCAGCGATGAAGGCATAGTCACTGGTCGCTGTGCTGTCTTATACTGCAGTTAATTTCCGACTATCCTTCTACTTTCACCACCTATTTCATCTCTTCTTAATCCCTTTCCGGAAGAATGTAGCACCGTACTTCACTAAATAGACATTGTTGCCTGATTTGCTACTTCTCTTTTAAAAAAAAAAAAAACAGCTCTACGGCTACAAGAATGTCTGTTGTAGCTGAAGTTTGTTTCTTGGCTATAAAAAAAATCAGTTAGTGATGTCAATACATCAACCACTGTAAAACAAATGAGTGCTTTCAAAAGAAAGCAGGTCTCGCTCTCCCTGTTTGAAAACCGTTTCAATTTATTCTTCAAAGGAGTAAGCAATAAATTGAAGTTTGCTATGAACATCTTTGTTGCTTTAAGGAAGTTATCCTTGTCTATATTCTTCAGGATTTCAAAAAATACTGCTTCCTGTCGCGTTGTGCCCCCCCCCCCCCCCCGCCGGGGGCACATTTATCGGTCTTTATAGAATACTTGACTATCTAGACCTGTGCCGCTGGGGGTATAAGGGAGCCCAGTTCCATGAAGGTAAGAAGGAAGTCAACTGGCAGCTCCACGTTATTTCCACGGAAGCTCCAGAGTTTCCGCTAATTGTCTCTTTACACTTTTAGCTGTTTCTCTGACTGATTATTGAGATTGGACCTTCGGGAGTAACGTGGTGGTTGTGGTTTTGCGGCCCCAGCATGAATTGATTTATGGTGGCCAGGATCATCCCGCCTTTAATTACAGCTACTGGTGAATGATCCGGATCCAGTGAGCATGCTAGTCATATGTTCTGGACAGGAGTTGGATAGTCTCCAGCTCTTCAGCAAGGAGTAGTGGTTTGCAGCCCTGCTCTGGAAATTGCAAATAGGAAAGGCTTATTGCAAGAATTAGTCTTCGGCTTCAGAGGATGTGAATGACGTTGCTTTTCATTCACAGTGATTTGACCACCATCTGATTAAGGCCCACGGCCAGGTGCAGATGTAAATTTTATCAAGAAATGTCGTGTTGTGTCTACTGGACGATCCTACTACATATCTTCGGTTATTTAATTTTTTGAACTTTTTCTTTGCATCATATACTGAAGGAGTGCTTCGCACAATGGAATTAATTAAATTTTCCTTAGCGCAAAATTAAATGAAATAAAAGATAAAAATATTAAATGTTTATGAAGCAGCTGCCGCTCTCAAATTAAATAAGTATGTGGCTTATAAGGCGGGAAATGAAGCTAGCGGGATTTATGATTGTGTAACCTGCTGGGTCGAATATCTTTAAAGCAAAACTTTAAGAGTCAAGCTCGTAATAGATTTATTTTTATTATTTTCTTGTATTTTATTTCATTAAAATGTTGCGAAGCGAAGAACTTAAAGATGTTTAGGAAAAACTGCAACATTGTTGCTTAAAGAAGAGCGGAGCTAAATATTTTTTTGGACTCATCGACCATTTTTTTAAATTAAAAATTGCAAATAAAATTAGTTGCTCTTTTAGCTTTCTGCCTACGATTAGTCCTTATAGCTTTTTAGTAAAAATTTGGAAATTTAAACCACTTTTTCTGGGAATTGTTAAAAATTCCCTTTTTCCCCGCTCTTGTTATTATTAAAAATCTTTTAAATTAATTTTGACTAAAATCTGAACTTACTATTGATTGAAAAATACCTTGTGCGAGTGTTTGCAATTTAAAGAGTAAAAATTATGTATAAAAAAAATATCAAGGAAATGCCATTAAATTATCTTTAATTCCAATGAACTTTAACCGTGCTGGCAGCAAAAGTGGTTAACGGTCGGTCATGCACACAAACTTATTCATTTTCATTTACAAACCAAGTTTGTGCATGCAGACATAAAATACTGGGAAAAATAAAGAGTGAAACGCATCGTGGCAAAACAAGAAAAAAAGAAATAAGCACAGCAACAAAATAAAATTAAAACAATTCACCATCACAGCACAAACAAACAACACACAGTCTGTCAGTGCCAAAGACAACGCTAGCGCAGTCTGGCTATAACAGACACAACAACAGCAACAAAGAGGTAGAAGAAAAACAACATCCAGATACAATTTTTTTTTTTTTTGAAACGTCTAAAAAATATTTTCCAGTTAAAAGGAAATGTGTAGTCTAAGAGAAGAAATTTTTGAAAGACCCCAGATTTACAAAGTCTAGCAATTTATTAAAGGATAAGAAAACAAGGTAAATAAACAACATAAGTATATACATACATACTTTATACCTACATACATATGTATGTATATATGTATGTATGTCTGTATTTAAGTATTTAATTTTAAATTTTTATCAAATTTATTGTCAACTTCTAATTTAAATTTAAAAAACTTCATTAACAGCAACAACAAAATGTGTATAAACATTTTGCACTTGAAATAATAGAAAATAATATTACGGTAAAAAATAAACTCAGCTGTCTCTGCTTATTGTTGTTGTTTTTTATAATTAAATATTCCTATAGATATTTGTCTCTTTCTTATACACAACTCGTTAAGTGAACAGGCATTAGCTCAATAACAATAAATAGTAACAAAACAATACACAATTATAATAAAACAGAGAACAGAGTAAGTGATGCTTTGGTAGCGTTTTTTTTTTATTTATTCTAAGGCAGAAGGATTTTAGCAACCTAGATTTTTATACAGAAAAGTTATCTGCGAAAGCAATATGAATCTTTTCGACATTTTGAGACATTTTCAAACTAAGAAAATAAGTTGTTGCTGCTACTGATACGTTCGTACGAAATTATCCAAGATTTGGCCTTAAAGGATATTTACAGCGAAATATTATACCTAAAAAATTTAAAGAATAATTTGAAGTAGCTTTCAAGAACAATAAATTAAAAGATACCACGAATAGATATATTTAGGTAGATATATACAGGTACTAGGTGCCCATGTAGGTACCTTATTAGCTGCCCGATTAGGTGCCCCTTTAGGCTAGTAGGTAGTGTACTAGTTTATCAGTCTGGGGGCTGCTCGATTCCTAATTTTGCTACTTTTCTCTACCAAAGATCGTGTTCCTCAGCTTTAAGCAAAAGTTGCTAAACCCAGCTCATCATACTCTTTGCATACAAGCTGACTGCCCAGAGCTCGTAAAATTTGATTGTATTGAAAATTTGGTTGACCCAGGCCAAAATTATCTCTTCTAATAAAATGGTGCTAGCTAGGGAGCCCGTCAACTTTTTATTTAAGTAAAAATTTGCTGTTCGGCGCTGTTCAACTTTTTGTACGAAAACGGTATTGACCCTCAACCTAGTAGGTAGTGTACTAGCTTATCAGTCTGTGGGTTCGGTTCCCAATAAAGACCTTGGCTGTTTTCATTACAAAAAAATAAAAATTGACAGCCGGTGAGGCTGCTCAGATGAAGGCATAGTCACTGGTCGCTGTGCTGCCTTACACGACAGTTAATTTCCGATAACATATGCCTTTTAAAAGATGAAAGCTGTCCCGGTAAGCTAGTAGGTAGTGTACTTAGTCTTACCAATCTAGGGGTGGTTGTTTTTACTACAAAAATAAGAGCTTGAAGGCTATGTATAACTATCCTTCTACTTTCACCACCTGTCTTATCTCTTCTCTATCCCTTTTCATAAAAATGTAGCATTGTTGTGACTAAATAGGCATTGTTGCCTGAAGTGCAACTTTTCTTTTAAAAAAGGCATACCAGTGCTATTCTTTAACTCTGAAGTGTTGGTTTAGCTTTTATTGAACATGGTCTATTAAAAGATATGTAAGAAGCCTTGCTAAAAACTTGTCAGAAAAGCCAGCAATGCATGGCATAAATAAAGCGACTTATTCATTTTAAAAGACCAAGTTTGAGTTTAGAAAACAGTTTAATAATAAGTTTTTATAACATCATAACATAGCAGCAATTAAAATATTTTTAAATAAATATAATGCATGTTTAAATCATTTATTTCTCGATTAGCTATATGAGCAGTAGTGAAATGGCCATATGGATATGCCGTCCCCTGTAGTAATACATTTCAAATATACTTTTTCGAATAATAAATATTTTATGCGAATTTTCTCAAATGGTTATTTTTAAAGGAATCCAGCACTAACTAAAATATATAAAGTTAAAAATGATTCCACAAAAAAAATTGTTTAAGGAATAATTTGAAGTATCTCCCTCGAGAACAACAAATAAAAAGGCAAACTCCTTAAAAGTATTATTAAAGGAATTCCAGGTACCACGAATAAAAATCTGCAGGAAAACTAGAAGCTAAGAGCAAGCTATTCTTTAACTCTGTAATGTTGGTTTAGCTTTTATTAAACAGGGTCTATTAGAAAATACATATGTGGCTAGGGTTGTTAAGCACTTCAGTGAGGGAAGCCAGCAATGCTTGGCATTTTAAAAGTCCAAGCTTGAGTTTAAAAAATATTTTAATAATAAAAAGTTTTTATCATAACATAACGAATAAAATGCTGCTCTCCTTAAATAAATATAGTGCATGTGCATCTGTCGGTAGATAAATTTTGCTATCTAAAAGTCAATAAAAAATAGTTTTTAACCTCTGAAATTGTTGCTAAAAAAAGTAAATTAAAGACCATCTCGTTTCCAATCTTAAAATAAAATAATAATCAAAGATGGAATTTTTAAATTGACATAAAATTTACTTCATTAGAAAGGTACTCTTCTGACATTATAAATAAAATGTGACTTCCGGCATAGGACCGCTAAGGCAACTTGGATGTTAGACTAGAGGTCAAATGTTCGATAAAAGTACTCTTTTGTCATACTAAATTAAATATGACTTTGGACATACGATCGCTAAGGCAACGTGGACGTACTCTAATCTAGACGTCCAATGTTCCATGAAGGTAATCTTCTGGCGTTATAAATTAAAAATTGCTTTTGACATAGAATCTAGAAGGCCAACGTTCGATGATTTTTTCCAACATTTTTGGATTTATATCAGCAAAAACGCAATGTCTAGCGACAATGATCTTAAGAGATAATTTTCGGGTCAGAAATATGACAATATGCAACTACCAAGTGTTTCTTTCAATAACTCAATTCTGGCATGAGCTGTGTGGCGTGTTACGCCGCCTTGTGGAAACCACAAATTCAGCACATCATGGTTGTTCAAGTGATAAACGAAAAAGTCAGTAATTATGGCTCTATAGAGATCAACACTGACTGACCAATATCCGTTTTAAAGACGCATAGACCAATGATTCGAACAATCCATAAAGCACATCAAGCAACCAGTTTTTCTAGATATAACGATGTCTCAACATACACTTGAAGATTATAATTATTTCATTTATGACAGATTCGTTTCTTGTCATCTCCAGTTAAACAAAAGTGAGTTTTACTGCTTGTGAAAATTGGAATTAACGGCAATCTTGCTTTGGACTTAAATTACACAATTTGGAAGCGTTCTGCTATTCAGGCGTTAGTCTATTCATAGTGAAAATGCCAAAATAAACTAAACATAAATTACTTTACAGCTAAAAAAATGGTTCCTCTATAAAAACACCTTTTTTGGCCAATTTTAACCTTTATATATAGGAAAACATAGTTTTATCGGTAGCTAATGGCTAAAGATTACAAAAAGAACAACAACAAAATTTTAAATTTCCTTTACAAGAAAAAGTTTTAAATTGTTTTGCGCTCATCTTGGCGTTTAAAATTTATAGCATTTGCTGAATTTGTTAGAAAAATGTTTAGGAAAAGTACCCTAAAAATAGCGGAATGTCCCAAAATTGATAAGCTATTTGACCATTGTGCAATTGTGGCCTATTATTATTTAAAGTATTACAAGAACTATTAAGTAGGGTTCTAGCTTAACAATTTCTAGTTAACAAACGAAAAATCTTGAGAAGTGTGTTAAAATTTTCCCTTTTAGCACCAGAAATTAAGTGTTAGTCAAGTATCTGGGCAAGTAGCTAGCAGGGTAAAAAAAGCGATTGAGAGCTACAAGTATTTAAAATTAAAAAACAAAACCGAAAACTCTGTCGGTGATACGTGCAAATAAAAATCAATTAAAAATATTTAGAGAGCTTATGATGACATAACGTTCAAAGCGACATACTGCGATTTTTAATGAATGACTTAGGACTTTGGGCTACAAATACATTTTTTTTTGGATATAAAGAAACACGAAGTGCAGATTAGGTTATTCCAAATCGATTAAATGAATTCTGCAACTATATAAAAAAATATATTTCAAACCAAGATATTCCTTAACCTTTTTCATATTCTCCCGAACTAGACATAACTCAAAATTTTCGAATTCAGCTTTCCCTCAAGTTTTCTGCTGGAAAAGACTTTTCGACTGAAAGAGATTACTAACGTAAACCATAAATGACTGCTGGAATAAGACTTTAAGTTATTTAAAACTATGAAGTGTAGTTAGCAGTACTAAAATGTCTGATATGAATGATCTTTATATTAACCGGTTCGACATACAGTGCTGGACAATTAATTCAATGGAAACTTTTTTCAAAATTCATTTATTCGTTTGTAAAGTCAAAAAAACAAAAACAATTCTTAAAAAAACTTAAATTTTTTTTTAAAAATATCTTCTTTAAGCTATTAGGGAAAGATATAAAAAAATATATAAATAACAAAAATGTTTTTTGTATCATAGTTCGAGAATTATAGAAAAAAAAAACTAAAAGTACTTAGTTTTGGAAAACTTAAATTTTACTTCAATAAATTTCGGTAGCTTTTAAGCAGTGTTCAAAATTTTGTTGAGTATCCTTTATTTTTTATGACTGCATCACGACGACAATGCATTGATTTAATTAGTTTATCAATGGTGTCCTATGTAACTGTATGCTATTCACTCTGCACTGCATTGCATAAACCGTTCTTCCCTGTGTATGTATGGCCTCTTATTTTGCAATCTACAATTTGCCATAGATTTTCTATGGGATTGAGATCTAGGAATTAGACAGGCCACTTCAAAACATATACCCCATTGGAGCGTAACTAGTCAGTTAAAATCATCGAGGTGTGTTTTGAATCATTGTCATGCTGAAACCTTCAAGTTAGTAACATGTTTTCCTCTGGATTTGGTAACATTATATCGCTTAAAATCGATCTATAGCCTACAGCTGTCATTGTGTCCTTTATAACATGAAGTGGTTCCATTCCCTGCACAACGTGTAATTAGATTTACATCCGCGCCTGACCATGAAGCCTTAATCAGATGATGAATCAATCCACTGCATAATTTGGAACGTCATGCTCGTCCTAGGAAGCCGAAGTTATAATTCTGTGCAACAGAACTTTCTAGTTGCAACTTCGATGATTCCAGAGCAGGACTGCAAATCATCACTCCTTGCTTAAGAGTTGGAGACTTTCCAACTCCTCTCCAGAACACATGTCTAGCATGCTCACTGGACTGGATCATTCACCTAGCGTGTCATTAAAGGCGAAATGATCCTGGCCACCATAATAACCATTATACTGTTATGGGGCCGCGAAACCACAACCACCACGATACTCCCATATAGGGGCCAACCTCAATAATCAGTTATAGAACTATTAAATGTCTAAAGAGGCAAATAATGAACCTGCGAACTTACTGATTCCCGTGGAAATAAAGTGAAGTTTCCAGTTGTACCCCTGCTGACTTCAGGGGACTGGGCTCTCTTTTTCCCCCAGTTGCACTGTGTCTACATAGTCGAAGTTCTATAAAGACCATATATATGTGCCCCCGGGGAGTCCATTCCCTGCACAGAAAAATACCCCTAAACCATAACATTGCCGCCACCAAACTTTACAGTTTTGCAGTATACTTTTGATCCAAAAGATCTTCCATTATTCCCTCTTAAATTATACTTGGATTGATCGGAAAATAGGAAAGTAAAAGCTCTCTAAACCAATTTATGTGCTCTTTGGCAAATTTCAAACGAGCAGTACGGTTTTTTTTTATATATTAGAGGTTTCTTTGCAGGGCGATAACAACCAAGACCACCTTAGCCTGCTCTGCGGCTAATTGTTCGTTAGTTTTCACAGTACAGGTACAAAAATTGCTTGATATTTTTAAAAATTACTGATTCATATATGGAATATTTATCACAAATATTTTTTTGCTTTAATCCAGTATTAAAATCATTTATTATTTTGATTTTAAAATCTTGGCAGATCTCAACTCTAGCCATTTTAGACTAGTTATATAACCAAGACTGATTTTTAAAATATTTGAAAAAGTAAACTATTAAAACAATAATTTTTAAAATAACCGTATTTAATATGTATTCTGCTTCAATTTCTCATCAATGCATTTTATTTAAGTCATCTTTCGTGCAGAAGGAAGTGCAAAAGTTTGCATTGGTTGGTCAATACCCTAAAACTTCACTTTTTCTTTTTTTTTATTTTTCTGTTTTTTTTTTTTATTTTATCAAAAATAACCTATAAAATAATATTCTAAGGTACTTTTTCTTAGTTTATTCAGCAAATAATTTTGAATTTCGACTTGTAAAAATGAGTAAATGAATTTTGAGAAAAGTTCCTATTGAATTGTCCACCACTGTATTCAATTTATTATTTTTGTCTTTTCTAATATTTTTATTTATGTTTATATAAATGATTTTGGTATTAGAAAAGTTTTTAAAAAAAGTCTTTACAAAAAACTATTATTTTTTACTTTAAAAAAAAAACGCTAAATGCCAGCACTGTTTTATTACCTTTTTAAGTCTTCTGCTAATTTGTTGTACTCTTTTGTTTTTTGTTTATGAACAATTCAATTCAGTTTGTTTTGTTTTTATTATTTTTGTCATATTTCGTTTTGAATTTGTTTGTTTAGTGTTGTAAATTGTTGTTGTATATAAGCTGACATTTGTTTTTAGAAAGATTTGTAAGCAGCAGCAGTAGCAGTAGCAGCAGCAGCAATAAACTTGATCACTATTTATGTAAATAGGGACTAAAGTACCTGATTAGATTTGCATTTAATTTAGGAAAAACAAGAAAAATGAGAAAACACAAAAGCAAATAAAACAAATTCAATATCTTGATAAGGAAACCAATAAATTCTTATTGGATTTTTCTTTTAATATTCATAGAAACACACATCACCATAAACACACTGGTATTGAGCAGCGCTCTCTCGCTCGCTCTCTTTATATTCAATACACTTTTTGTTTTGTTTTTTTTTTTTTGCTGGTATTTAGTATTAATTTTGTTGTTGCTTTTGGGTTTCTTGATAAAACAAAACTTATTTTTGTGGGGCCTAAGGGAGCACAAAAAATGTTAGTTTAACATTAAATTGTTAACACAATTTTTAATTTAAAGTGTTATTTAAGTTAGCAACATTTTAATATTATTATTCTTTCGGAATTAACTTTGCTAAATACCCACACTAGACAATTTGATTTTTAGTTTGCTTTCAGGCCATGTTTTGTTAATAACAACAACTTAACAAACCGATGGTGTTTTATAAAATACTTTAGAGGTTTTAATAGTTTCAAGCTTTTATAGCAGAGTTTCTATTTTGTAAATAGAATTTGTTTTAATAATTTTAAGTTTTCGATACAAAATTCACTCTTAAACTTGATTCACATTCCCGTTTTATCTTGAGCATTGTTATTTGCAGACTGATTTATTGCACGTACGTCATTTGTTTAATATAAAGTATTTTGTTTTTGGATTCACTGCAATTTTTTTTTGGCTTATTTGTATTGTTATTGTATTTCCTCAGTTGTTTCACTGTGTATTTTTCTTAACAAGTGGGTCCACCCGCTTTTCACATTTTTTTTTTGTTTTTTTGCTCTATTTTTACTTTTGCTTTATTGTTGTTCCTAGCAATTTCTCCCGTTATCCAGTAGTTATTCCGTTGGTTATCACTTTACAACTGAATATTATCATTCGAAACCCATAAAACTGTCATTTTTTAATATAGAATTTTATTACACCACCACATTTTGGGGTTGTTTGGACTTTTGTTTTTGCTCACAAAAAAAAAAACAAAACACAAAAACAAAAAATAATTGAAAACAAATACTTAAAAAAGCAAAAGCATTGTTTATATTGCGCATGCCCTTCCTGACAACATAATAACAATAATTGTCAATTGTTTCATATTCATTTTGTTTACACTATAATTGTTGTTGTCTATTTTGTTGTTCAAAAGAACTTAACAACAGATAGACAGAGAGCGAGAGAGTGAGAATTTGCATGTGCAAAATGGTGTTTTTATTGTTTTGTTTTTAAGATCTTGTTCGTTGAAGGTTGTGTTTGGGGCTAAAAAGTAATGCCAAGTTTGCTTAATTACCTTAGAACCAGAGTATGGAATATTAACAATCGTTGAACAGAATAATATTGAATTTACAAATATATTAAATAACTGACAACAAGTACAAGAATTTTTGTTAATTAATAAAGAGCTTTTTAAATAAAATTCAAGTACCAAATTATTGAATAAATATTGGGATTTTCAATAAGCAATTTGTTGTTTTTTAATTATGGCAACACCATCTTTATAATAGTTTCGACATTTATTTTTTTAACGTAGCAGTGGTAGATACATTGGCAATTGTAACAATGAATTAAATTTCGCACGATTATCGCATTAAAATAATTAAAATCCACTGGTGTTTCTATTAAAGTTACATTTTATAAAATTCGTGTTATGTTCGGACAACATAATCGACCTTCTGAGACCACTATTAAGAATTTGGTTGTTAAATTTGAGTCGAAAGGGAATGCCAATGCGTTTGCGACCGGGTCGTTCAACTGAAAACATCAGAGCCGTAAGCCACAGTGTTGAAGCAGATCTTTCCTCGACGTTCTCAACATGTGGCGTTATCCCAAAATATCACATGCCCAAGTTTTGCCTTGCAAGATTCAACAGGTGCAGGTATTGAAACCGATCGACCATTCACATCGGCATAGATTCGCTGATTTTATTCAGAAGCAATCGGCTGGTTCTTCTGAAAAAATCATTTTTTCACACGAACTGTGACAATGGAAAATGAGCACGCATCAGGCTATTTCAATAAACAAATTTGTCTCGTTTGCAAATGCGGTTATTGAGACGTCTTCGCATGCTCAGTGTCACTGATCACTATGGTGCGCTATGTGGTCTGGAGGCGTGAGATTGGAAATGCTACGTGAGATGCGTGATCAGATTTACATCTCAACCTAGCTCTGTAAGCTATAACCAGATAGTGGAGCATTCCACTATGAATGAAATGTAGCGTCATCCTCCCCCTAAAACACCTTCAGATATGTATAAATTCCAGTCACTCCTAATCGCAACTTCAAAAGCCCGATGCAGGCCGCAGCCTTCACTCCTTGCTGAAGAGTTGGAGACTACCAATGCATGGAGCTTAATAAAATTGAAGAACACAACCGCAATCATGCTCCCTGGACCCGGACCATTCATTGCGTTCATTGTGAATAATCCGATTTACGCAACTCAGACGAGGGCCTCGAAACCACAACCACCACCACGATAATCCCGAAGGGCCAACCTCAATAATCAGTCAGAGAACAGCTAAAAGGTTAAAAAGACAAATAGCCGAACTCTGGGGCTTTACTGATTCCCGTGGAAATATAGTGGAATTGTCCAGTTGGTTCGTGCTAGCCTATTAGTGGACTGGGCTCCCTTTTACTCTCGAAGACACATGTAATGATGGTGGATTTTCACCAAAACTTATCAATGTGCCTACAGAGGGGGGGGGGGGGATGCTGCGCGAGATGCTAACAATTTAATTTTGGCCTATTATTGACGACGTGGATATCATTGACATGTGGTTTCAATAGGACGGTGCCACATTTCTCCCAGCCAATGAAACAATCAATTTATTGCAAACCAAATTTCCCGATCCCATAAATTTTTCGTTTTAGAAAAAAACTTTTTGTTGAAAAACCCTTTACACGATGTTTATAAATGATGCATTAAACATATTCAATATAGTAGGCTACCAACCACAATCTGTGAAAATTAAAATAAACGCAAATCGACCGGTCTTGCAAAACATGTGGCCGAGCGTTGTCATGACAGAAGACCGCGTGTCTGATCAAATATTCTTGCCATTTTTCGTTGATTGCTTTGTTTAAACTATAAATTATCTTCGGTTAAGGTCGCCTGTGATCGTCTCACACGATATCAATAGCTCATATTAAAAAAAACATATTTGATTCCTCAAAATACAGAGCGTTACCTTGGCTTCATGACTATTCGGCTTCGGCGTTGATTTGTCTGGTTAACTGGGCTTTACATATAACTTTTTACGCTTTGGATTATCGTAATGTATCAATTTTTCATCACTAGTAGCAAGACGATACAAAAATGGCTTAATTTTGTAGCATTCAAGCATCATATTTGACATGCAAAATTGCTTTTCAATGTCACTCGACTTCAAGTCATACGGCGCCCGATTTCCTTGCTTTCGAATGAATGCCAATGTTTTTAAATGTAGGAAAATATCTTGTTGGCTGACTCAAGTTCTTCTTGCATTAGACAATAAGTTCTTCTTACGTTAGACAACAATCTTCTGTGAGTAATGATTGCTGTTCCTCTTCTTCAAACTCTTTCGGCTGACCAGGCATCTCCTTATTTTCTGGCACAAACCGTTATTCACAAGTTTTTTAACTTTCGGCAGCTATTTTCTTCAAATAAAGAATGTTTATCGGACTTCCCTGCAAAATACAGTGTCGAAAGAAAGTTCAGTAATAAATAAAGCCGTTATACACATACAACTTTCAACTCCATTAAACCATTCTCGTTCTTCAATATTTTTCGTAATCAGTGGAAAACTGTTGATCTTCTTTTCGTCCACAGAGTTTAGTAATTGCTAAGGCTAGTTGTCTTGGTTCTAAGCCAATTCCAAGCTGGTGCTAGATATTAACATTCTAATTATGATGCTCAGTATCTAGCAAGAACAGTCTGAAAGTACTCGTGTAATCTAAACAACACTCTATTGGTCCGCTATTGACCGCTTTTGTACCTTACAGAGTTTAGTGTAATATGAAACATAGGAGCCGTATCATTCCATATGGAATAAAAATCCAAAAATTTTGATTCGACACCTATGAGGTAATATAAAGCCAAGGTATCCGAGTGTTAGGTCCAACTAGACTGCTTTATATGTAGTAAAAGCTACACAACGCTCACAGTTGTGAAGAAGAAATTTGGCGACTTACCTATCTTACGTGAAGTGATTATTAATTGATTGTTGCCTTTTTGCGATTTGACATTTCATATCAAGGTGCCCCTAGAAGGTAGTGTTCTAGCTTATCAGTCTGGGGGTTGTGGGTTCGATTCCCAACAAAGGCCTTAGATGTTTTTTCACTTCAAAGATAAAAAATTGACTATCGGTGGGTGCGGTCAGTGATGAAGGCATGGTCACTGGTCGCTGTTCTGTCTTATACGACAGTAAATTTCCGTAACTATCCTTCTACTTTCACCACCTGTCTCATCTCTTCTCTATCCCTTTCCTAAAGAATGTAGCACGGGACTTGACTAAATAGGCACTGTTGCCTGAAGGTGCTACTTCTCTTAAAAAAAACTAAAAAGAAAAAAGTGAACAGAAAGCAGACACTGGCCGGCTAAAGGCACTGCCAACAAATTCGAAACGGTTATGTTAACGATATGTTATTCCCTATTAATTAGCCGAACCTCTAACCTTAATAATTCTATTAATTCTATTTCTATCGTTCTTAGCGTCTCACGTTTAAGTAGAAATAATTCTAATTATTTTGTCTTAATTAAAATAAAATAATTTCCTTAACACTTCTCTCTTCATTCGATTTCACATCGTTTCTGCAGCCTTTCTCTTTAAAACTGCTCTAAATTATTTTGACTCTTTGTTGCATTTCCATTATATTTCTGTTCTCATTTTCCTTTCCCTTAACATTACTCTACGCAAACTCTAAAATTTTCTATTTATTATTTCACGGATATCCCTGTTATCCTGGTATCCAAGCATTCGCTTTTCTTTGTGTTGATATTTTGGCTAATGTTTATGTGTGTGTGTGTGTGTGTACAAGAATATAAATTTTATTCTTATGCCGGCCGGCATGATTGTTGTCTTTTTCTTTTTGTTCATTATCCTTGCAAATGTATGTATTCCTAGATTTACGTTTAGTCGAAATTACTTATACATTGATATTTGTTATTAAATAAATTGTGATGATGACGACGATTTCCTTTTTTTATTTTTATTTCGCACTTTCTTTTAGGAATTTTGGCTCTTTGTATGCGAATGCAAAAGCGACAACCATGAGCCAAGTTAGCCACTGTTTCTTTTGGTTTAGCTGTTATTTAAGGGCAACTACTTTTATATCGTCTGCCAAGCTGCTTTAGCTTAACAGTTTGATTTATAAATGGAATTAACATAAAGACTGTGTGTGGTAAGCATCGAAGGAATGAAAATGAGAGAAACCTCTTTTTTTTGGGAGATGACTTAAAGGATTTCAAATTGGTAGCTGTTTTTGTTGGAAATTTGCAAAGGTTCCGTTATAACATTAATAAAATATGGCTGTTGTGAAAGAGAGAAACAATAAAACAGCAAGAGCAAGAGTAATGGCGTTAGAGCAAAATTTGTGTGTAAATCTTTTATGTGTTAAATTTTTAACATTCTCCGGATTAGCTTTGCTTTGTTAACGTCCATGATTTAGACCAAGAACTTGTGATTATGCTTATTAGTCAACTTTTTGTGAGATTTTCTAATGCAAAAACAATTTGAAAACAACAATAAATGTCAAAGACCTCTTAGAAAGCAAAAGGAATAAAGAAGAAAAGTATAATTTTGGCTCCATTTAGACAATAAGTTAGGTTAGGTTAAGTTAGTTGCTATAGGAGCATTAAATAGTTTATTTTTCTATCCATGGAACTTCAAGCGAATGCTTAAAATGTTTGTATATTTCCTAAGCACAATCATGGTAACCAGAGAATTGTCCTTGTCTCCAGAAAGATAAACCGTACTTAAAGATATTAGAGTAAGGATATTGTATAATCCTCGATTCTTACTTATCGTGGGAAGGTATTTATGGAGTAGTTATTTTCTTATTATTCTTATTATTTATTATTCCCTTTAGCAATCAACTATACTCCAGTGATAAAGAAAGCCGCTGTACACATCCTATTTTCAGATCCATTAAACACCTCTCCTTTTTCAAAATCTTTCGCCATATTTGGAAAACTGTCGACCTTCTTTTTGTTCTCAGAATCTCGTAATTACTTAAAGTAATCGTCGTAGTTCTAAGCCAATTCCAAGTCTAATCCTATTTACATTCTTTTTATGCTACGCAGTATATTTCAGGAACAGTCTTCAAGTAATCTCATATCCCGCAACTTTCAAATTGGATAGATGATATTCGAAGTATACATGAGATGCCAGGTAGACACAAATTTAACTTAAGGTAACTCAGAGAATTACTATATCAGGATATTAGTGATTAGGTATGACGTGGTAAGATTTACATCTGCACCTGGCCGTAAGCCTTAATCAGATGGTGGATCATTACCACTGTGAATAAAATGTAGCGTCATCCTCGCCCTAGAAGGCCTTCGGACACGTATATCCTCCGGCCACTCCTAGTTGCAACTTCAAAAGCCCGAAGACTTGGAGACTATCCAACTCCTGGTCCAGAACGCATGAAGCTTAATATAGTTAAGAACACGACGGCATTCAAACTCACTGGACCTCGACCATTCTTTGTGAATGATCCGACCCACAAACTCAAACGAGGGCCTCAATACACACAGCCACCACGATAGTCCCGAAGTGCCAACCTCACTAATCAGCCAGAGAACAGCTAAATGCCAAAAGAGACAAATAGCAGAACTCTGGGGCTTTACTGATTCCCGTAGAAATATACTGGACTGTCCAGTTGGCTCCTGCTAGCCTTGAAGGGGATTGGGCTCCCTTTTACCCCCGCAAGACACAAGTCTAGATGGATCTGGGATCCATAAAGACTAAGAATGTGCCCCCGGGGGGTTGTGATTAGGAACATCCCGTGCGAGATATTAATAACCATCTCTTGCGAAATTTTCTACTAGCCCGAAAAAAACGAAGTTCCTGTAGAGACTAATCTCTCCACTTATCGTAAAGATGCGCTGCAATGGTTCGTATAAAATTATATAATATATATTATAAAACTTTTAGTATTCGAAAGTTTCATATGCACATGCCATCAGCTGGGGATATCTCGATTATATCCAATCACCTTTTTGGTTTTTCTTTCAAGAAGGCCTCTATCGAGGTATTCTTGATCATCTCTTCCAGATTCCTCCACTAGTTTTAGAAGAAAAATTTCTTGTTGAAAATTCCTTTATCTATCTATCTCCAGTAGGGCTCTGTCGAGGTATTGTTAATCATCACTTCCAGGTTCCTCCACTGGCCTTTATTAAGTACTAACCTCTCTTGATTCTTTCTTATTAATAACTCACGGCTTTTTAGTTGGACTTCACTAAGTTTGCAGTAATCGAGAAAAGATATCAATTGACACACGGCTTCATATTCGGAGTTTGCAACCGATTTACAAAGTTTAATTATTCCTAAAGCTAGGGCATCATGAGTATATTTACACTCACGAGGTGTCACCTCAGTCTCTTTCAAATAATTATAATTTTCAAATTCCCTTTAAAAAAAAAAAGATTCTCGCAATTTTCATGAAATCTCGCTAAATTTTATCTGAGCACTTTTCTGTACCATCTGTAGAGGAATTTACTCTTTTAAAAAGGTAGTGATTGGAAATATTCCTTCCGAAAACTGAGTTCCTACAGAGACTTATCTCTCCGCATATTATAAAGAGAACCTTTACGGCTCATAAAGTAAGATTTATAAAATTTGGTCCTCATTTCTCTTGTTACGGTTGATAGGGATTTTTAAGGCATCTCGATAAATCACTTTTGGTTGGTGCTACATTATATATGACACTCGCAATCTTCAAGTTCTTGAAATGAAAATTTAGTGACATGTTGATTTTGTGAAATGAACCTTTGAATTTGTCATTAAGCCTGCTGGCATACCAAAAAACAAGACACACTTACAAAGGCACTTGTTACTGATTGCCATTCCAAGCTGCCGAGCTGTGTGAGCCATAACTTGATGGTGGAACAAACCATTGTGTGTGATATGTAGCGTGCACCTAGGCCCTAAGAAGCCGAAGAATAATTTTATCCAACAGGTCATTCCTACTGGCAATTTCGGTAGCGAAGAGCAGGGCCGCCAACCCCACTCCCTGCTGAAGAGTTGGAGACTAACCAACTCCTAGTCCAGAACGCATGAAGCTTAATATAACTAAGAATACGACGTCATTCATACTAACTGGACCTGGACCATTCATTGTGTTCATTGTGAATGATCCGACCCACAAACTCAAACGAGGGCCCCGAAACACACAGCCACCACGATACTCCCGAAGGCGCAACCTCAATAATCAGTCAGAGAACAGCTAAATGCCTAAAGAGACAAATAACGGAACTCTGGGGCTTTACTGATTCCCGTGGAAATATAGTGGATAGTCCAGTTGGCTCCTACCACCCTAAGGGGACTGGGCTCCCTTTTATGCCAGCAAGACGCAAGTCTAGATGGTTGTGTGATCCGTACAGACTTATAAATTGCCCCCGGGGGGAGGATGTTAAGTAGCGTACACCCACTCCCTAGGAAGCCGAAGCATAGTTCTATCCAACTGGTTATTCCTAGTGACAATTTCGGAAGTACGGAGCTGGGCCGCCACCCCCATTCCTTGTTGAAGAGTTGGAGAATTTGTAACTCCTGGTCCAGAACACATGACATAGCATGCTCACTGGATTCGGATCATTCCCCTTGTGTTTTTGGTCAAAAGTGAATGATCCTGGCCCCTTAATCATTTTATGAGGGTCTGCGAAACCACAACCACCACGATACTCCTCGAAGACCCAACCTCAATAATCAGTCAGACAACAGCAACAGCTGAACTGTAAAAGTTTTTCAGTTGGCTCTTGCGCGTCTTTAGAGGATTGGACTCCCTTTTACCCCCAGATGACACATGTCTTAATAGGCCTCAGTTATGGTAACTCCTGTCCTTTTAGAAGTTTTTCAATTAAATTGATGCCAAGCTGCCTCTTTGTAGCGAATGTAAAAGTAAAAAACGAAATTGCCGCCAATAACACATTCATGATTCCTATCAATAGTATTAAATGCATATTATTGTTAAACAAATAACACTTTTTTAAAGTTTGATTTTTTAGCCTCCTTTTTTGCAGCTTTAATCATTTAAGTGTGAAAAATATTAATTTTCAGTGAAAAATTTCCATTTTAAATCCTTTGATATGCTATAATAATTTATCACTTCCGTTTCCACTTACTCAGACGAGTTTTCATAAAGGATATTGGATATATATGCTTGTTAATATGTGTGTGTAGGCGTGCATGTGTGTGTTGTGTGTCTGTGTGTGTATGTGCTTTGGTGAATATCAAAGTGTAGCTCAATAAAACCATAAATCATGGTTTAACGAAAATCACATGTTGTTCTTATTTTTGTTAGCGTTTTATTTTTATGGTGTTGTTGCTGCTGTTGTTTCGCAACTATAAATAAATAAATATAGTTGCGACTTTATTGTTTCAATTGAATCAATAAACAATATGTTAACTATAATTTTATTATTAACAAGAACATTTTTTCCATTCATTCACTGAAGCATTCATTCATTGACCAATATTGTGGGTGGGTGTGTGAGTGTGTGTGGCGAAGGGCTATTTATTGTTTTCTGTTTTTTGAATAGAACTTTGCTCTTTTAGCCAGATTTAATAGTGTTTGTTTATAAATGTTTATATTTTTGAATGGAGAGCTACGCTTGAGAAATATATTTTTGGGTCAAGTATATGACCGATTGTCAGATCTGGCATCTCTCTTATTTCTAATAGTCAGTTGGCTTTATCATTTTGTCGTGTACAGATTGGAAAATATCAACTTTGCTTCCTTTTCTTTAACAAATTACAAATGTTAATAGACATCCCGTAAGACATCGTGCAGAGTGTACCAAGGAGTGCAATATAACTGTAGGGCGTAGACTGGGTATATAATAGGTGAAGACTAGTAAATTTGTTGCGTCACCTTTAACTTCGTTGTTGACAGAATCCTCTTCGTGCAACCAGTCACAGGCCATAATTACACTCCAAAAACACTTCAACTAGTTGTTAGTGAAGTCATTATTCTGTCCAATAGAAATTATGGGGGAAGCTATCCATACTATCTCATCTTGACAACTTTAGCAAAATCGTTATATGCAGCTTCTAGCCACAAAGCGATCGAACAACAACGTTTGTACGGGCAAAACAAGGACTTAGAAACTTAGAGCGCATGGCATCCA
This sequence comes from Trichopoda pennipes, assembly GCA_030448955.1. NCBI lineage: Eukaryota > Metazoa > Arthropoda > Insecta > Diptera > Tachinidae > Trichopoda > Trichopoda pennipes. The sequence goes on from JASKUP010000175.1 coordinate 7,267,320, forward strand.
AACAATATCAAAACAATTAATTGTCCTTGTGGTTCCCCCCGGGGGCACATTTATCGGTTCTTATAGAGTACTCAACTATCTGGACCTGTGCAACAGGGGGGAAAAAGGGAGCCCAGTTCCCTGAAGGCAGACAGGGAGTCAACTGGAAACTCCACTTTATTTCCACGGGGATCAGTGACCCGCAGAGTTCATTATTTGTCTCTTTAGACATTTAATAGTTCTCTGGCTGATCATTGAGGTTGGCCCCTATATGGAAGCATCATGGTGGTTGTGGTTTTGCGGCCCCATATCCAATGGTTTTCTATGGTGCCAGGATCATTTCACTGATAATGACACGTAAAGTGAATGATCCAGTCCAGTGAGCATGCTTGACATGTGTTCTGGACAGGAGTTTGAAAGTCTCCAACTCTTTAGCAAGGTGTGATGATTTGCAGACCTGTACTGAAATCATTAAAGTTGCAACTAGGTGGTTCTGTTGCATAGAATTATGACTTCGGCTATCTAGGACTATCTATGTATGACGTTCCAAATTATACAATAGTGCTTTGTCCACCATCTGATTAACACTAATGGTCAGGCGCGGATGTAAAACAAATCACACTCTGTCCTTGTGGTTTCATTGCCGGTCTTTATAGAATACTTGACTATCTAGACCTGTGCTGCTCAGGGTATAAGGAAGCCCAGTCCCCTGAAGGCAGCAGAGGTCAACTGGAAGCTCTACGTTATTTCCACGGGAATCAGTAGCCGGCAGAGTTTCCGCTATTTGTTTCTTTAGGCATTTAGCTGTTTCTCTGACTGATTATTGAGGTTGGCCCCTCGGGAGTATCGTGGTGACTGAGGTTTCGCGGCACCATACAGGTCTGTTTTTATGGTGGCCATGACCATCTCACCTTTAATAACACCTACCTCGTAAATGATCCAGATCCAGTAAGCATGGTAGTCATGTGTTCTGGACAGGAGTTGGTAAACTCCGGCTCTTCAGCAAGGAGTAGTGGTTTGCAGCCCTGCTCTGAAACCGCTGAAATTGCAACTAGGAAAGACCTGTTACTAGAATTAGTCTTCGGCTTCCTAGGACGTGGATGACGTTGCTTTTCATTCACAGTGGTTTGACCGCCATATAATTAAGGCTCACGGCAAGGTGCAGATGAAAATCTTATCACGGAATGTCCTTGTGTGTATCGACTTTATGCTTTTTGGCTATAGAACTTACCATCCCTGGGATCCCCTAGGAGTTTCTTGTACAATATATATTTGCTTATGGTTCGCAATGTAATTCATTGGCTGCCATTGCAGATTTTTACGCCGCATTTAATGACGTCTCAGTTTCCCTTTTTCTTTTTTCTGAATTACATTCTTTACACCTAGTGCTAGTTAAGAATTTGCGGCATAAAAACTTCTGTAAGCCATCGTTTCATTTACAGTGGTAATCGTTGCCTCCCAGCTCAGACCTACAGAAAGCCACTGCTAAAACTGCGTTAGCATTTCCATTTCTTTGACTTTTGTGGGTATTTCTTTAAACCCGATATGAAAAGTTTAACTGACACGAGCTGTACCAATGGGCTCACCTTCTGACATTTATGACTATCGCGAATAAACTGACGCTTATACAATGCTACCATTTGAAAATCAGAAATCAATAAATTTTATTAAATCACATAACTGTCAATGTCACAACATAATGATGCCATAAAATCAGCACGTCAATGATATATTCGAACGCTTGAGAATATCGTCACTCTAAACAAGAGTATGAAAGAAGATGTAAATTTATCACTTTGCAGTCGGTCGCAGGAATTATGGCTATGTCTGTCCACTATATAAAAGATATTGTAAAACAAAACCACTACGAATATAATCATTTCGCCCTTTGTCGTTGGAACATTTACAAACTGATTCGATGTATCTAACGCAAAGATGTGTTCAGCGATGAGATTCATTTTTATTTTAACAGCTTTATAATGCTTATTTAGTCAAGTATCGTGCTTCATTCTTAAGGAATAGGATGGAGAAGAGATGAAACAGGTGGTGAAAGTAGAAGGATAGTCCGAAATTAACTGCCATATAAGACAGCACAGCACCCAGTGACTATGCCTTCATCACTGAGCGGCCCCACCGACAGTCAATTTTTATTTTTGTAGTGAAAAAAACTAAGGTCTTCGTTGGGAATTGAACCCACAGACTTGATAAGCTAGTACACTACCTACTAGCCTACAGGGGCACCTACAAAAATGTCGCACATGTAGAGACAACAATCCTCAACAGATCCTGCAGTTTCCGTAACATCTAAAAAAACTGCATAATTCCTTATTTCGTGCGCCACTGAGATTTATTGTTGGTGCCACGTGACAAACAGCGAGTTTCATGGTAAGTTATTAAAATTTAACTTTGGTTATAAGTTGATTTAGAGAAGAAGCCTCCATTATAATGAGATTTGATACCTTTCGATTATTTGCTGTGGGACGACTTAAAGTCACTGGTTTATGCAGCAGTCTGGAGGCCAATTTTGTTATTGCTATCTTGACATGCGGCAAGCAATGTTCGGAAAAGTAATGTTAAATAACACGTCCAGAAGACGCTTCATCAAGTACACTTTTAGAAGCCACAGAAACATTATGCCAGAATTAGTAAATTAGGTTGTGGGGAGGAGGAAAGAGGGAGTTGCGTTTGTGGACATTCATCGTAAGGTTTACACCAGTACCAACCGCTAGGCCATAACCTGGTGGTGGCCAAACCACTGTGGGTGATTGTAGCGTCACCCTCGCCCTAGCAAGCATTCAGATATCCCTGTCCTCCAGTCACCCCTAGTTGCAACTTCGAGAGTTCGGAACAGGCTGACAATCCCACTCCTAGCTGAAGATTCGGTGACTATCCAACTCCTGGTCCAGAACACATGCAAGCTTAATAAAATTTCAGAACACAACCAAGCAAGTATGCTTACTGGACCTGGACGATTCATTGCGTTGATAGTACATGATCCGACCCACATGTAATGGTATGGCAGGATTGCCATGTAATGGTATGGCAGGATTGCCATGTAATGTTATAGGACTGGTAAAAGATCGCCATGTAATGTTAATTCTTAGGGATGGTTGTGTGACGGTGAAGGATGCCCTATAGCCCATATATTGATATTTAAACAGCTGTCTGGGGAAACAGCTTAAAGACAGGCGTTTTAGGAACAGCCCAATCAGAAGATTCAATTAAATAAAAGACAGCAGTTGTTACCGCTTAGAGCTTATCAAATTCAATCTTATTGTGTTTATGTGTTACAGTGCAGTACACATATTGTGGTACACTACACACACAACTCAAACGGGGGCCGCGAAACCACAACGGCTACGATACTCCCGAAGGGCCTACCTAAATAATCACTCAGAGAATAGCTAAATGCCTAAAAAGTCAAATAGCGGAACTCTGCGGCCTAACTGACTCCCGTGAAAATATAGTGGATTATCCAGTTAGCTCCTGCTAGCCTCTTAGGGGACTGGGCTGCCTTTTACCCTCGGTGACACATGTAATGACGGTGTGATTCCGTCAAGACATATAAATATGCCCCGGGGGGGGGGGGGGGGGGGGGGTGTGTTTGTAAATATTTGATTGATTACTCTTGAGAAAGTTGTGGAATAAACTGTTCTGTTAAAAAACGAGTTGGTCAGGTCAATCAACCGCAAACAGAAAGCCTGTTAAACGCAAAAACATGTGAATAATGAGAACAAGTTTAATTTTAAGAAGAGCACTTACCATTGTAGTGTCGATAAAACAGTGAAATACAATCAACATTTCGTCGATGCTCTAGACAACCAATGGAGGTGGACACCCTACTGTTCTCAATGAGAATCTTTTACCTCTCTTGTATTCATTCAAGCAACTCCAAAATGGACTTTAGGGCCATCCATGAGCGTTATATTCCATAACTGGACGGATATAGGTGGTACAAATAGTACGATGATCGGATAGGGTGTAATATCTTTCATACTGTTTTAAAAAACCGAGGCACTTGAAAGCTTTTTGAGAGACCTAAAAAATTTGCTTAGTCCATCGAACATTACACTGAATTTTAATGTCAAGAACATCAAGAGTTTCCGATTCCTTGATACGTATAACACCGTATGACCGAAATCAATTGTAAAACGGAATACCACGAATTGGTCTTTCGAATACACAACAAATTTTAATAAAATATTTAAAATTTTATAACGGGTGTCCGCCGGGAAAGTACACTACTTTCTTTTGCCGCCATTTTGCTAAACATTAGTCTTCACAGTTCATATTTGGCAGTCATGAAGTAGACATATAGCAAATTTATTATGCAAAAATATTCGATAAACCAACGTGTTTTAATCGTTCAAATATTTTACACAAACTCAATCACCAATTACTGTGACGATGAGAAAGTTACGTGAAATTTTTGGGTTAAAATAACGTGCCAACAAAGCGCACTATTTATCGTGTAGAGAATGATTTCTTTAGGTGATAGGCCCAAGCATGGACAACAACGTACTGCAAGATCGGCTGAAACATTACTGCTACTCAAGAATGTGTTTAAAATAATCGATCAACCTCAATTCGACGCCGTGCTCGGGAAAACAAGGACTTATTTAAAAATTATAAACAAGCAAAGTAGTATACCTTCCCGGCCGTCACCCTATATTTTGCAATTTGAATTTCCATCGGATTAAAAAATTTATTTTATTTAATTATCAATCAGCGTCTATTCTGAGTTAAAAATTAAGTTAAGTCGAGTATAAATCCTATAATTGAACCGGGTAAGTCTTGTTCAAGAGAATTGCGAATTTTTCACCTCGACAGACACCTACCACTAATCGTCTCGAATTGGAGTTTGCAGTTTACTCCCCTTTACTAGACTTATTATATTCTTGCTAACCAACAGATTACATAATTGTTGTAGAAGCCATTTAAGTCGACTTCGATCGCATTTTTTTGGTAAAATGTTTGATTTAATTTGTTTCTTTTTTTTATTTCATGTTTTTTGGATTTTTATGCTTTTATTTGTGCGTTAATTAACATGTGATAAATATGAAGAAAAGTTTATGCCAACGAAAGATAAATGTGTATTTAAATTTATTATATAGAGTATATGTAGATGATAAAGGTGTTATTAATTAAAATTAATATGAAAATAAAAATTGAAAACCACAAAATCATTTTATGTCTGAAAGCAGCCAGGACATTTTTTGCACATGTTATTGCTATCGAAACCGCAAACTATTAATTGAATTTTTAAAGATAATTTTGCTTTTTAAATTTTTAGCATTTAAAATTTGAAAAATTTAATTAATATAATAATTTAAGAAATTAATTTTTTTTTAATTTTTATTTTAAAATAAAATAATTAAAGTAATAAATCCTTAAAATTGTCCTTTCTTACAAGAATTTTTCTTTTTAAATATTTTATATTTTATTTATATAAAAAACACTTCTAAGTCCTGCTATAGATGGGCTATTTGATATTATTTTATTTTAAACCCCCCTTTCGAAATTCATCTAAAGCAACAAAGCGTAGTTACTTGCAAATTCTTAATTGTTTGTTGTTGTCATTCTTGTTTCACGTTTGTTGGTTGCTTTGCTTTGATTTTCAGCTACTTAACATTTACTGACTTTGTTGTTTAGATACTACTCGTAGTATACTTAATAATAATAAAAAAAAGCTTGAACTGCAATTGCACTTGTTGTTGCGGTGAAATACTTTTGGGATGCAACATAAAAACAAAACATTTTTTTTTTTATTCACATTTTTCTTCAGTAAAATGACAGTAATATCCACTTCCAATATCCCTCATACATTTAAAAATCTCTTCCTCTCATTTTTATTTTGTAACTTTGATGTTTGTCGAGTATTAATTATACAAAAAAATAAACTCACAAGTGGTTTCTTTTAATTTAAATAAACAATTTCCTTATGGGAAAATAATAAGAGGTTAAAGTATAATAAAAAGAAAACATAAATAAAATTCAAAGAAAAACAAAATATATTGTGAAAATCATACTAAACCCCTGGATGCCCTTCCCTTCCTATTAGCTAAGTCCTGCAGTATATTTATGTAAATAATGGGTTGGGACAGTAAAATTCTATTCAATACCAAATAAATCAAAGATGAATTAAAAACAAGTTAGAGTGATTTATCTGAGCGTATTCTATTTACTCTTCACTATGCTGATGTTAAATATTGCCCTCCGCTATTATGCTTTCTAATTTAACAGCCGTTTATCTTCAGTTTAATCTTATGGTTTTCAGTTTTATTTGTATCGGGTGTTGTTTTTATAGAAGTATAGAATTATAAATAACCATGTAATATTAATTACGTAATACTAATTACGTAATATTAATTACGTAATATTAATTACGTAATACTAATTACGTAGTTCTAATAACGTAATATTAATTAAGTACTATTAATTATGTAATATTATTTCCGTAATATTAATTATGTAATATTAGTTACGTAATATTAGTTACGTAATACTAATTACGTAATTCTAATTACGCAATACTAATTACGCAATACTGATTACGTATAATAAGTTATGTAATCTTATTTACGTAATACTAATTACGTAATAGTAATCAGGCATTATTAATTATGTAATATTAACTACGTAATATTAATTACACATTATTAATTATGTAATATAATTTACGTACTACAAATTATGTAATATGAATTACGTAATACTAATACGTAATATTAGTTACGTAATATTAATTTACGGAAATTAATTTCGGAAATTTATAACCCAAACAAGACGATATCGATTTTGAATTTTGTTTGAATCGATACCTCAATAAACAAAACTACCGTTTTTGAAGTGGTAATAATCCCCAAGTGGATATTGAATATGCATGTTTTGGTGGAATTATTATAGGAATATCTTAAAAAGTGATGTTTATCAGTATGTTACAGTTAATTGTGACCGCTATAAAGTCACCATTAGCGACTTTTCCGTTCATAAATTAAACAACCATAATGTGCAGGAGCTGTGGTTTCAACAAGATGGCGCATTATATGACACAGCTGGTGCCACAAGGAATTTTTTCTATAAAAATATCGATAGAAAAAATATTGTCGATAGAAAAGTTTGTCTATAAAAATATTATCGAGAGAAAAATTTTTTATAAAAATATTATCGAGAGAAAAATTTTTTATAAAAATATTATCGAGAGAAAAATTTTTCTATAAAAATATTATCGAGAGAAAAATTTTTCTATAAAAATATTGTCGAGAGAAAAATTTTTCTATAAAAATATTATCGAGAGAAAAATTTTTCTATAAAAATATTATCGAGAGAAAAATTTTTCGATAAAAATCGAGAGAAAAATTTTTCTATAAAAATATTATCGAGAAAAAAAATGTTTCTATAAAAATGTTATCGAGAGCAAAATGTTTCTATAAAAATATTATCGAGAGAAAAATTTTTCTATAAAAATATTATCAGGAGAAAAATTTTTTTTATAAAAGTATTATCGAGAAAAAAAATTTTCTATAAAAATATTATCGAGAGAACAATTTTTCGATAAAAATATTATCGAGAGAAAAATTTTTCTATAAAAATATTATCGAATAGAAAAATGTTTCTATAAAAATATTATCGAGAGAAAAATTTTTCTATAAAAATATTATTGAGAGAAAAATTTTTCTATAAAAATATTATCGAGAGAACAATTTTTCTGTAAAAATATTATCAAATAGAAAAATTTTTCTATAAAAGTATTATCGAGAGAAAAATGTTTCCATAAAAATATTATCGAGAGAAAAAATTTTTTATAAAAATATTATCGAGAGAAAAATTTTTCTATAAAAATATTATCGAGAGAAAAATTTTTCGATAAAAATCGAGAGAAAAATTTTTCTATAAAAATATTATCGAGAAAAAAAATGTTTCTATAAAAATGTTATCGAGAGCAAAATGTTTCTATAAAAATATTATCGAGAGAAAAATTTTTCTATAAAAATATTATCAGGAGAAAAATTTTTTTTATAAAAGTATTATCGAGAAAAAAAATTTTCTATAAAAATATTATCGAGAGAACAATTTTTCGATAAAAATATTATCGAGAGAAAAATTTTTCTATAAAAATATTATCGAGAGAAAAATTTTTCTATAAAAATAGAATAGAAAAATGTTTCTATAAAAATATTATCGAGAGAAAAATTTATCTATAAAAATATTATCGAATAGATAAATTTTTCTATAAAACTATTATCGAGAGAACAATTTTCCTATAAAAATATTAACGAATAGAAAAATTTTTCTATAAAAATATTATCGAGAGAAAAATTTTTCTGTAAAAATATTATCGAATAGAAAAATTTTTCTATAAAAATATTATCGAGAGAAAAATTTTTCCATAAAAATATTATCGAACGAAAAATTTTTGTATTAAAAAACTATCGCTAGTTAATGTTTATATAAAAAACTGTCGATAAAAAAATTGTCTATAAGAATATTATCAATGGAAGGCTATCGATAGAAAAATTTTCTATAGAAAATATATCGAAAAACAAGTTTTTATAGAAAACTACTGATAAGAAAAGTTTTCCATAGTAAAGTTTTCCATAGAAAAGTTAAAAGCTGCAGATCAATGTTTTTCTATAGAAAATACACCGAGAGAAAATGTTTGTTAGCAAAAATTGTTGTATTATATTTGCTTTAAAAAAAGATATCAATAGTGATAATTGATTTAGTTTTATAGAGAAACAATTCATTATGAAATTTTGTTTATAGAAAATATTGAAGAAGATATTTGTTCTAAAATTTTTTATGTAGAAAAGCCATCGAAACTAAAATTTTTTGTGGCAAAAATATATCCATAATAAGCCTTTCCTAGAAGAAGTCCTTAGTAAAATCTGTACAGAAAAAGCATAGCAAAATAGATCCACAGTGAGTTTTGTACTAAAGAAACGTTTCTATGTAAAAAAGAGGCTCTAACTGAATACAATAACTGTCTTAAATCATAGCAAGTATCTAGGTAAGTGAGAATGAAGCAATACGCATTAGAAAAGATTTTTTGGATTTTAGTACAAAGAGAGAGTCCTAATGATAATAAAGACTCGATATCAAAATTGTATTAAATAATTTTTTGGTTGTTTAACTTTAAATCGTAAAATAACATTTTATTTTTATTACCTGATTGCAATTCCATTAAAAAGTTAATTTCCTTTTAATACAATTTTAGATCCATTTTTAGATGTTTTTAAGCCACCCAAAAAACCACAAAATTACAATTGATGTGAAAGTAAAATATGAAATTTATTTGCAGCATAACGAAAACACTCAACAAACACCTTGTGTTTCATTAATATTTTATTAAAAGACAAGATAAAAAACAAATATGGAAATGAATTTTCACAAACACAAAATCAAAAACAGTGAATTAAAAAATAAAACAAAAAAAAAGTTATAAATAAAGGCAGTGACTGTTAGACAGCGGCGGCAATAACAATAGTTCAAAGTGTAAAGCGTAGAGATTAGCTGAGATCTGAGGTAAGTTTATGGCACTAGAAAGTTAACAGAAATATCTATTTTAGTCTAAAAGGACAAAATACTTTTTAAAAATATTCCTTAAGATGGCATATGGCACTGTCATGGCCCTTTTTTCGTTTTTGTTTTGCAGTATTGCTAAGCTTCGATTATTCCGCGCTAGGTATTTTCGCTGTAAATATGTGGTACAGGTTGTGGTTGGACATCACAATTTTTTGCTCGTAGGTCAAAGCAGAAACTTATCTGTTGGCAAACATTGGCCGGAATATGCTGTCAGTTCGTTAGCTTCGTGGTTACAAATTTTTTTTCTTTGTTTTCTTTGAACCAACACTCATGCAATGCATTGGCTAGAACTTGGAAATTAGTTAATTGGGACGAGAAAAGAGGGAGTAGTGTTTGTGGACATTCGATTTGAACTTTCCCACATTGAAAGTGACAGGAAAGACCTCTGGAGGGAGGTTATTCCACATACGAACTGTTCTGCTAAAAACCAAATTTTCCCTGTAATGCGTAGTGCGATTCACTGGCCAATCGACCACAAGTGGATGCGCTCTCAACGAAAATTGAGTCAATTGCAAACATGCTTGAGTTTCGGGTACTATTTCCTTAATTGCATTACAATTGTAGTAACGATAAAAAAAATAGTGAAATGCATCCCACATTGCGTAGATGCTCTAGAGATTCAATGCAATTGAACACCCTTTTGTTTCCAATGAGCCTCTTGAACCTCTGCTGTACGCGGTAGAGCAACTCCAAAATAGACTTTGGGGCAACGGCCCATAAATGCTAGTTGTATTCTTATTTGGGTGCGGTTTTACGTCGACCCTTGTCAAATTTGGTTTGTGAACAAACCGGTTTCGGCTGCTTGCCATCTTCAGTGTTTTCTTTATAGTCGTTGTATACAGTTGTAGAGTTATATTCCATTTTCGGATGGATAAAAGTAGTATAAATAGTACGAAGAGCGGATGGAGTGGAAAATCCCTTACACCGTTTTAAAAAACCGAGGCTTTTCATTTTAGAAACCTGAAACATATGCTTAGTCCCATCGAACATCACACTGAATTTTCACGGCGGAAGGAGTTAATTTATTTATTTATTTATTCCATATAAGAAGTTGGATACCCTACCGTCCCCAATGAGCCTCTTGGCTCTCTCCTGTACGCAGTCGAGCAACTGCAAAATAGACTTTAGGGCGCCAGCCCATACATAAGTAACAGATGCAGCATCATTTCCGAACATAGATCTATACGTAAGCATGCAATATTCCGTCTTACGGATATTAAAATCGACTCTTTTTACAAGATCCCATTTCGAGATTATTGCGAGTTCATAATTGAGTGTATTATTAATGTTCCGCTTTTTGGAACTCACCTCTAACTGGTGCGGTCAATTACTTAATGAAAACGAATAACACATGGTCGTGTCATCTACGAAAGAGTATATAGGCGGCGGTTACGCAGAAGTATGTCTTACGCTTGGTGTGGCAAAGGTAGAAAATGGCCTCTTAGTAGGGTGTATACTTCTTGTTAGTTGAACACAAGGAGGACACTTTGAAAAAGCACCTATATGTGGTAAAGGTGTATGGCAAGAGGGGAGCTTGTTTTCAGTGTATTGCATCTTTGACCGCTTTAAACAAACACTGCGTAGTCAGATACTTTTTCTAAAGTACCTTGCAAGTGCTTGACTTATAAATCAGATCAATAGTCGAAGTAAGCCTCGTTAAGATTACTGCTCGATTTGGGTTTTATAAGAAATTTTGCCAGAGTAGAGATTCTGAACTTTTTTTTGTTTAAAGCGAAGTAGCACTTTAGGCAACAATGTCTATTTAGTCAAGTACCGTGATACATTTTTTGGGAAATGGATAGAGATGAAACAGATGATGAAAGTAGAAGGAAAGTCGGAAATTAACTGCCGTATAAGACAGCACAGCGACCAGTGACTATGCCTTCATCACTGAGCAGCCCCACCGACAGTCAATTTAATTTTTGTAGTGAAAAAAACCGAGGTCTTCGTTGGGAATCGAACCCACAACCCTCATAATGACAAGCTAGTACACTACGTACTAGCCTACAGGGGCTGCAGACTGAAACGGCGAGATTGAGGATTCTAACTTTGATAGTTCAAATCCATTGCAATAGGTGAACCTGTAGTCTATTCCTTTAACTGTCATATACTCTGTCCATTGGAACCTTAAAATGACAGCTATTGCCGTGTAAACTGGATGATACTCCAAGTGGCTTAAAAATCCAAAAACGAAAATGATTACTTGCGGTAATAATCGCTTGACATTTAAAAAGCAGCAGAATTTCATGAGAGTCCTTTCTGGGGAAAAGGGAATCAGTTGTGCGAAATGACTACTACTTTAATGTATTCCTACAACTGTCATAAACTCTTTCAATTGGAATCTAAAACTGATAGCTATTGCTGTGTAATCTGGGTGATACTCCAAGTGGTTTGAAAAATCCAAAGACGAAAACGATTACCTGCAGGAATAATCGCTTGACGTTTAAAAGTAGCAGAATTCCATCACAGTCCTTTCTGGGAAAAAGGATATTGATTGGTCGAAATGACTACTACAGAGTAAAGGCTTTTTGCCTTAATGCACAGGCTGTTTGTAAGCTAAAAGTACTATTTCATTTGGTATTAAAAAAGGATAAACGTAGGATTTGCGTTGATGTCTAAAAATGTCCGTTATTAGTGGCCATTGCTGCATGTTGGTAAATCATTCAGCCTCTTAAAGAAAATTAAGATCTGATTTTCGATTTTACGGTCGCCTTATTGCCAATAGTTTGGTTGAACGATTGTCGTATTTATTTAGAGTTCATAAGGATAATTTGATTCCTAATTTACCAACTCAATATCTCAACTTCTTCCTTTCACACCATTTTTTTTCGGAAGCTTTACTTTACGGAATAAATCTCAAGCCGGATAGATTTTTTAAGACTAAAATATTTTCCTTTTCTATCACATGATATCCTTGCTAATCCTTACTGTAATGGATTTACATAAAATTCATTTAATTACATAAAGTCTTGCTTAATCTTCCATCGTAATTGTTTATTCCCCATGCAGAAGTAACTAAAGACAGACTAACTGACAACAACATATGTTGTATATATTATACATACAAGTAATACAAAAATAGCAACAACAACAACGACAAGTAAGAAAAAAATGAATTAAAATCATAATGATGAGTAAAAAAGTATAATTTTTTAAAATGTTCATAAATTTTCATTAAAATTAAATAAAATCTTTATATAGATACGAGAACACAAAACAAATTTATGCTAAAATATCACACAACACAAGAGAAACAATATAAAGGATGTTCCATTGACAAACCCACACATACACATGTACACAAATATATTTATAAACAAAAAACGAATGAATGTATGAATGAATTAGAAATGAATGCTTCTTTAATGGCAGCCGTTTATGTTTAATTTTTGTCTATGTGTGAGTAAATTGTATAATGAATATGTATGCATGTGTGCGTTTTTTGTTCACATGAATGTGTATTTCAGGTAACATAATGTCATAAAGTGATTATGTAAATATTTTACTACAAATTAAAATCAAAATTAAATACAATATAAAACAATAAACAAAAAGGAAAAAACGTTAACTTTATTTTAAAACACATCAACTTCCATCTCTCTTCCTTTTAACGAATAAAGTCTTTTAGCAGCAAGAGAATAATACCGTCATCATTCATATTGTATGACAACAGCGCCCCGACAGCACATGTTGCATGGCATAAGGAAGCAGTGTGGTGTATTTTTTTTATCATTATTTTTTGTTGGGAAAAGAAAAAACAACAACAACATTGTTTTAAGAATAAGTCAAATTTGCTTTACTCACAGTGTGTCTGTCCGTCTGTCTGTCAGAGTTTGCTTTCCCTGTCTTGTTACAGAAACGTGTGTGAGCAGGCGAGATAACATTAAAACTTAAATAAATAATTTTCTATAGAATTTCATTTGGTGTTGGCAAATATCAAACAAACAATAGCAGTTTGTTAGTCAATCAAGGAGGCCTCTAAGGATGTACAACAAAAAAAAAAAAAAAAAAACAACGGTGCAAGTGATGAACAACGTTAAAGCTTCGTCTAAAACGTTTGTCTTAAATTTATGCTTTTTTTAAATTCCAACAAGTTAGTTCAACATATAACATTCTGAAGAAGGATAACTTCCATTTAGAAATGTTGGGAAAACATTTAATTCTCTTCACACTTTGCAAGGACACAATCCAATATAAAGACTTTTTAACAAGAAGTTTGCTTTCTTAAAAATTAGATTAAGATGATTCAAATTATTTAAGTATGATTTTACGTCAACCCGTGACGTGTCCTCTCTATATTCAATGATTCAAATTGTCCACAACGACCACACTGACAAATGTCAATTCTTTCATCAAAGTTTTTTTATTACTTTTTGACAAAATGGCGCTCCTATTTCATTAATCACATCACGGATTTTAAGCTTTAATGCTAAACTCGATTCGATTAGCTCCGTATAGAATCTGTCCTTAACATAGCCCCACAAAAAATAATCACATGATCTGGCTGGCCACTTAATTGTTGTGAAATTATGCGAACGGGAAATTTAGTTTGCATAAATTGATCGTATCATTGCTGTGTGATATATGGCACCATTCTGTTGAAACCACATGTCAGTCATATCCACATCGTCAATAATAGGCCAAAATCATCTCGCGATAGCGTTATCCATTGACCATTCCGGCATTCCCACCCTCATATTCGAAAGAAAACGGCCCACTCACGCCTCCAGACCACATAGCGTACCATACAGTAACACGTTAAGCATGGAAAGGCTTCTTAATAATTGCTCTAGGATTTTCAGAAGCCCGAATTCGGCAATAGTTGATCTTAACGTCAACATATCTCCTGCGCTGGATGGGATACCAAGACTGGTTCTGAAACAGTGCTTTTCAACGCTAGCACATCTGTTAGCAAGCCTTTTCAGCATGTTGTATCATGCCGGTGAATTGGAGGTTGCTAATCCCCAAAAAGGGTGAGGCTAACTACCCTGAAAATACCGCCAAATTGCAATTTGTTTTGCACTTTCTAAGATGATGAAAACTATGATTAATTTTCACCTTGTAAGGTAGGTGCCCCCGTAGGCTACCAGGTAGTATACTAGCTTGTCAGTATGGAGGTTGTGGCTTCGACTCCCAACGAAGACCTTGGTTTTTTTTTCACTACAAAAATAAAAATTGACTGTCGGTGGGACTGTTCAGCGATAAAGGCATAGTCACTGGTCGCTGTGCTGTCTTTATACGACAGTTAGTTTCCGACTATTCTTCTACTTTCATCACCTGTTTCATCTCTTCTCTATCCCTTTCCTAAAGAAAGTAGCACGGTACTTGACTAAATAGGCATTGTTGCCTGAAGTGCTACCCTTCTTTTTTAAAGAAAAAAGGTACCTGGAGTCCAACTGCTTACTTAGCGATCTATAGTATGGTTTTCGTAGAGGTCGCTCTACTGGCGACTTGATAGCTTTCCTATTAAAATAATGATGCAACTCAATACATCATTTCGGAGAGAGTCTCCTCGTGGGCACATTGATATGTTTTGACGGAAATCCACCGTCATTACATGTGTCTTTGGGGGTAAGAGGGATCCCACGCCCCTTCAAGGCTAGCAGGAGCCAACTGGATAATCTACTATATTTCCAAGGGAATCAGTATAGTTCCAGAGTTCAGGTATTTGTTTTTTAGCCTTTTAGCTGTTCTCTGACTGATTATGGCGATTGGACCTTCGGGAGTATCGCGGTGGTTGCGGTCTAGAGGCCCTCGTTTGACTTGTGTAGATCGGATTATTTACAATGAACACATTGAATGGTCCAGGTCCAGTGAGCATGAATGCCGTCGTGTTCTTAAATTATATTAAGCTTCATGCGTTTTGGACCAGGAGTTGGATAGTCTCTAACTCTTCAGCAAGGAGTGAAGTCTGCTTCGGGCTTATGAAGTTGCAACAAGGAGTGACCGGATAAGTATCTGAAGGCCTTCTAGGGCGAGGATGACACTACATTTCATGCACAGTGGCATAATCCACCATTCGGTTATGGTTTACACAGCTAGGTAATTGTAAAACAGATCTAAATCTTATCACGTATTTCGGAGAGAGTAAGGTGGCGCATCTAGATATGTCTAAGGTGTTTAATAGAGTGTTGTGTTCTGTCAAAACTTGCTGTTGTTGGTGTCGGTGATAATTTCTCCAGATTTATATGGATTTTTATCAGGAATCGCACTATAGGAGTTGCTATAGATGGGATTTCATCAGACAAGTTCAGGATTAATTCAGGGGTACCGCAAGGCTTCGTTCTATCTCTTATCCTATTCTTTATTTTTCTAAACGACTTTCTTTGTCAAACTTTTAACCCTATATACTCCTTCGCAGATGACAGAACGATCTGTCATTTGTATTCATTTGGATGTGAGTTCTAAAAGGCGGAACATGAATGATACGTTCAGTCACGATCCTACGGCGACTCCCGAGTAGGGTTGTGCGAATAGAGTCGATTTTATTGCCCGTAAGGCGCAACGTTGCATGTTTAAGCATAGATCTGTCTTCGGAAATAGTGCTGCAGCTGTTACTATGGGTAATCTAGGTATTGCGGAATCGGAAGCTCTTGATGTTCTTGGCATGAAAATTCAGTGTGATTTTCGATGGACTAAACACATTTTTCAGGTTTCTAAAGAACCTTTTAAGTGTCTTGGTTTTCTAAAACGATGTAAGAGATACTTCACATCATCCGATCTTCGCACTATTTATACCACCTATATCCATCTATATAGGGAATACCACACTCATGTATGGGCCGACGCCCCAAAGTATATTTTGGACTTGCTTCACCACGTACAGGAGAGGGTCAAGAGGCTTGTTGGGGACAGTAGGGTATCCAACTTTATTGATTCCCTAGAGCATTGACGCAATGTAGGTTGTAGGTCACTGTTTTATCGTTACTACAAGGGTAAGAAATTAAGGAAAGCTAAAAGTTGCTGCATCAACTGTGGTGGCTTCACTCGGTCATGTTTACAATTAAAATGACTCTATTGTCCCAGAGAGGGAGTCTTTATATTCTGTGCTGAACGGCTCTAGCAACTATTCAAAAACTTTAATTAATTGCCTTAAACGTTTAGATAACTTTGTTATCATTAGTGTCGGCGTTTGGTTGTAGGTTATTTTTTATTTTATTCTGTGTTTATTGTTTTGCTTTTATGATTGTTAATCTTAGATCATGGCATTTGAATGTAGCATGTTTTTTAGTGTTTTGAGTTAATAAGATTTCTTGTCATTTCACTTTACTGCCCTTAGTAATAATTATCTCTTTAAAAATTAAAGCAAGCATCTTCTTAGCCATATTTTAATAATTTGTTAGTATAGAAAATTAATCGATAATTTCAGTTTTTTTAAGAAAATTTATGGACAACTTAACTATACCAACTTAATTTTAGTAATAACTTAAATAAAATATTTTTTATATTTTTTGTAAAGAAAAATTATCGATAAATAATTCAGTTTATTATTTTAAAGTTATTTAAATTAATCTATAATTTCAGGAGTTTTTTTGCTTTTAGAAAATGTATCGATAACATAACTTTTTTAAATTAATTTTGGTAATACCTTAAATGAGATATTCTTCTTTATTATAGAAAAATTTTCAACAAATAATTGAATTTATTATCTTAAATTAATTAAATTTAATCGATAATTTTGGTTTTTTTTAGAAGTTGTATTGATAACTTAACTTTATCTATATTTTTATTTTTTTTTATTTAAAAATTATAGATAAATAATTAAGTTTATTATCTTAATCTTCATTTAGATTAATCAGTAATTTCAGTATTTTTTTAGAAAACGAGTCCACAACTTATTATTATTATTATTTTACAAATAATTTAAATAAAATTTTTATATTTTTATTTTTTTTATTTAAAAATTATCGATAAATAATTAAGTTTATTATCTTAAAGTTGAGTTGAATTAATCGATAATTTCAGTTTTTTTAGAAAATCTATCGATAACCTAACATTTTTATTTTAATTTTATTCTTATTTTTATACTTTATCTTAAACCTAATTTAAATTATTTATTATTATTTTTTTAATAGAAAAATTATCTATAAATTATTGAGTTTTTTATCTTAAAGTTAATTTTAGTTGATAATTTAATTTTTTTTTTGAAAAATATATCGGAAACTTAAGATTTTTACTTAAATTTACCCAAGTAATATTTTTATTTTTATTATTTTTTTATTTAAAAAATCGTCGAATAAATTATTGAGTTTATTATCCTAAAACTAATTTAATTTAATCGGTAACTTTAGAGTTTTTGTTTAGAAAATATATCGATAACTTCACTTTTAACTTAATTTTATTCTTTATCTTAAACATAATTTAAATTAATCGATAAATCCAGGTTTTTTAGAATATGTATCGATAACTTAACTTTCTTAACTTAATTGTAGTAATAACTTAAATAAAATATTCCAATTTTTTTAATAAAAAAATTATCGATAAATAATTGAATTTATTATCTTAAAGTTAATTTTAATTACACGATAATTTCAGTTTTTTTAAGATATATCGATAACTTAACTTTCTTAAACTAATGTTGCTGAATACTTTTGTAAAATATTTTTATTCTTTATAGAGAAATTATCGTTAAATAATTTAATTTAAATTAATCAGTAATTTCAGCTTTTTTAGAAAATATATCAATAACTTAACTTTTCTAATTTAATTGTAGCAATAATTTAACTAAAATAATTTTTTTTTTTGTATAGAAAAATTATCGATAAATAATTGAGCTTATTACTTTTAAGTAAATTTATGTTGATCAATAATTCTATTTTTTTTTTAGAAAATATATCGATAATTTAACTTTCGTAACGTAATTGTAGCAATAACTTTAAAAAATATTTTTAGTTTGTTATGAAAAAATAATCGATAAATAATTGAGCTTATTATCTTAAACTTAATTTAAATTAATAAGTAATTTCAGTTTTTTTTTTTAGAAAAATATTTATTAAAGTAAATTTGAATTAATCGATAAGTTTAGTTTTTTAGAAAATATATGGATAATTTAAAGTTTATAAATTAAATTTGAGCATTAACTCAAATAAAACGTTTCTTCTTTTTGATAGAAAAATTATCGATAAATAATTGATTCTCTTAAACTTATTTTAAATATTTAAATAAAATAATTTATATTAAATAGCTTTACTTAAGTGTTATTTTGATGGCTAAAGCATCCTAAAAAGACTGTTATCGGTTGCACAGTTTTTCAAAAGAACTATACGAAGAAAAGTTTACTTAAATTTTGCAATAAAAATTTTAGAAATTTTTTAGTAAAGAAAAACAACAAGAGCACATTTTTTTGAAACATGAAATTACCGATAAATTTATTTTTCTGAAAAAGGATATCGATAGCTTCTAATTAAAAAAATGTTGTTTAATTTTTTTTTAAATATTTTATCATTTAAAATAATTATGCTGCTTAATTTTGCTTTTTTGGAAAATTATCGATAACAAAATTTTTCCTTTCGATAAATTATTTTCTACTATCGATAACTTATATATATTATATAATATTTCAAGGAAAATTGTTAATGAATAACTTTACTACAAGAAAGTTATATACAACTTCTTTAATATGCGACAGAAATTCTTATTTGAATAATTTTTTTTATAAAAAAAATCGATAAATTAATTTGGAAAAGAAAAAATTTTCCTTATTTTGTTTTATTATTTAAGGCTTTATTTCGTTTATTTTAAGGTCATGCTAATAAGATCTTACTGTAGAAAAATTTATCTTCGAGGGCAAGTTTCAATGTAAAAGTTATCGATAACGTAGCTATTTAGCAAAAATTTAATTCATTAGATTTTTTGCGACAAACTTTAGTTTAATGCTCTCCCAGAGTGTGTGAAAAAAATGTTCGATAATATTATTTCACTGATTTGTTTTTTAGCTAAAAATATATTCAATATAAAATTTATCGGCCAATATTTTTACAGAAAATATTTGCTAAAATATCTTTAGTAACGAACAACATTTATTATTTTTTGTAAAATTAAACGAAAGGTGTTTTTGAAACAAATTTTCGATAACTTAAGGGAAGTGTAAGTTTATAACCGCAGAATATTTTTTTTCCACTTGTATGCTTACAACACCGAATTATTCATGTTCAAGCAAGATTAGGCAAGCATATGCTTGATTTATGCTTATTATATGCACAGTGCATAACTCCAGTTTATTTCAAAGATCTTACAAATTGAAAATATACATTAACAGTGTATTTCATAGCAGGAATTTATTTATGCCCCATTGTGTTGGTTTTAATGGCACAAACACACAATCAGAATGCCAAAATTTGGTACTAAAAGATTTGTTTATTTAACAAATCATGTGTGAATAATTATTTTAATAACCAACACTTCCAATAGCAACATCTTCAGTGCTGAAAACTAAAACATCATTGTTTAAATAACCAGACCACTGACCGGGTTTTAATGATATTGTTTATTTAGTCATTGTTTTTTAAAAATTATTATTGTTTTTTTTGGGCAATTATTATTGTGGCAACAAATTAAAATTTTTTTAAAACAACATTTTCTACGACTTGTTTAAGTTAAATAATCGCAGTCCTGCTATTTTATGACCACCAAACAAATACAAAACTAGAGGGAGATCTTTGTCATGTGGCAAAAAGATGTGTGTTAATTGTTAACGATGTTTATTTAATAATTTTAAATTTTGTTCTAAAAATTAGAAATAGTGCTAAAGATATTTTTTTAGCTCTGGGTGGTGTAAAGTGCTAACAGGATATTTGTTTATTTAAAATTAAAAATATGAAAATATAAACATTTAAAAAAATAAAATTTCAAAAATATTTAAACAATTTTTATTTCCCAATTTAAAAATAATTAAAGAAAAATCTCCAACAGCGAAATACCTGCAGTTATATTTTATTTATTTCAATTATTTCAATATTTTTTCGTTACCTATTTCAGGGCGCTAAAAATTTTACTTTTTTAAGATTTTCATTAAATATTTTTAAATCTGTTTAATATTTACACATTGAAAATATTCAGTTACCAATTTTTCCATTTAAAATGGAATTAAATAATGATGTCAACACTTTTGCTCGTTTCTTTATTAAGGATGTAGTTAAATACAAAGTTTTAAATTAAAAAATCATTTGATGCGTTAAAAAACAAAAAAAAAAAAAGAAAAAACGAATCCAGAAATAAAAACTCTTTTGAATCACAAACAAAAATGTTGACAATTCAATTTCGAAAACAACAAAAAATAAAAGCAACATTCAGAGAAAATAACTATAAATTAAACATCATAAACTACATTCCAGCAAAAAATTAAAACAGCAACCAACAACACTTGAATAACAACACTGTCAGCAATAATAAACATACACGCAGTGAACAAAAACCATAAAACTGGATTTGAAAATGTTCACGATCCAATTGGAAACTGAAACATTCTTATGTCATCAATGTTTCCCACATCTTATTAATTGTTATTCAATAATTAACTTGTTAATTAATAATTATTCAATTCAATAATCTATCATTTGGAGTTTTCTTTAAAAGTAGAGTTGTTTAGTTTTCTATAGAAAATTTATGCAGCTGATAATTTTTTTGTAGAAAATTTATGCACCTATTAATTTTTCTATAGAAAATTTATGCAACTGATAATTTTTCTATAGAAAATTTATGCTACGGATAATTTTTCTATAAAAAATTTATGCAACTGATAATTTTTCTAAAGAAAATTTATGCAACTGATAATTTTTCTATAGAAAATTTATACAAATGATTATTTTTCTATAGAAAATTTATAGAACTGATAATTTTTTTATAGAAAATTTATAGAACTGATAATTTTTCTATAGAAAATTTATAGAACTGATAATTTTTTTATAGAAAATTTATAGAACTGATAATATTTCTATTGAAAATTTATAGAACTGATAATTTTTCTATAGAAAATTTATAGAACTGATAATTTTTCTATAGAAAACTTATAGAACTGATAATTTTTCTATAGAAAACTTTTAGAACTGATAATTTTTCTATAGAAAATTTATAGAACTGATAATTTTTCTATAAAAATTTATAGAACTGATAACTTTTCTGTAAAAAATTTATAGAACTGATAATTTTTCTATAGAAAATTTATAGAACTGATAATTTTTCTATAGAAAATTTAAAGAACTGATAATTTTTCTATAGAAAATTTATAGAACTGAAAATTTTTCTATAGAAAATTAATAGAACTAAGAATTTTTCTATAGAAAATTTATACAATAGATAATTTTCTATAGAAAATTTATACAATAGATAATTTTTCTATAGAAAATTTATACAACTAATTATTTTGCTATAGAAAATTTATGCAACTGATTATTTTTCTATAGAAAATATATAGAACTGATAATTTTTCTATAGAAAATTTATAGAACTGATAATTTTTCTATAGAAAATTTATAGAACTGATAATTTTTCTATAGAAAATTTATAGAACTGATAATTTTTCTATAGAAAATTTGTAGAACTGATAATTTTTCTATAGAAAATTTATAGAACTGATAATTTTTCTATCGTAAAAATATGCAACCGATAATTTTCTATAGTAAAAATATGCTACTGATATTTTTTTCATAGAAAATCTACGCTACCAAAATTTTTACCATAGAAAAACTACGCTACCGATATTTTTTCCATAGAAAAACTACGCTACCGAAATTTTTTCGATAGAAAAACTATGCTATCAATAATTTTTCTCTAGAGAAATTATGATTACGAGAATTTTTCTGTACAATAATTATGCAATCGACAATTTTTCTGTAGGAAAATTATGCTATCGATAATTTTTCTTTAGAAAAATTATGCTATCGACAATTTTTCTGTAGGAAAATTATGCTATCGTTAACTTTTCTGTATGAAAATTATACTATCGATAATTTTTCTGTATGAAAATTACGCTATCGATAATTTTTCTGAAGGAAAATTATGCTATCGAAAATTTTTCTGCAGGAAAATTATCCTATCGATAATTTTTCGGTAGAAAATTAATGCTATCGATAATTTTTCGATAAAAAATTTATGCTATCGATAATTTTTTAGTAGGTTTTCTTTAGTAGAAATAAAGTTATTTATGTTTTAGTATGGAAAAATAGGAAACTTTGATGTAAAATTTCTATTAAAATCATTCAAGTTATTATGCTGCTAGAAATGTTTTTTTGCAGTTAAATTTCCAATCGGCCCATGTTAGCAACATGCCCAGGAACAACGGACACATCACTACTAAATAAAGTGCTGTTGATATAAATATGACAAATGCTTAAGTGTTGAACAATTGTGATGATGATAAGTTGTTGCTGGGGATGGTGAGGATGTTAAACACTCAAATAAAACTCAGTTATTCAAATACTTATATTAAATAACATCAACAACAACAACAAGAACAATATAACTATTGCTCTTTAGAGTAGGGGTAGTGGCTGGCGCTGCTTTTAATAATCATGATGGTGGCCACAATAATTTTAAGTGTTGTTCCACTTGATGATGATGATGATGACAATAATTATTTTGCTTTTGCCGCTGTTAGCCGCCATTGATGATTATATTGCTGTTGTTGTATAATTTGTTTTATCTTTCTTTTTTTGTTGATTTTAACACTTGAATATGTCAGAGTCATTAAACAAATAATGACATTTATAAAATAAAACGACGCTTAATTCAACACTTTATTAATGAATGTCACTTCTTATACTTACATTTGCTAACGCACTTAATAATCATTTATCTAAATAAATTAATAACATGATTTTCAATAACAGCAACATCGTTCATCATTTGCATCTTAAAACATCTTCAACACTATTTTGTGACACATTCAAGCTCACATCAACGATAATGTACGTACTTGTGCAGATGTTTTTTTTTTCTTTGCTGGTGTCATTGCAATTAGAGTTTCCACTCATTCTTAATTAGGAAGTTGTTCATTCTTTTTTTAAAAAATTAAAAATACTGAAAAACAGAAAATCATTCTAAATTTTGGAGGGGAGAGATATTACTTAAATGGTAAAATGAACATTCAATTTTTATGAAACAAAAAGACGTCTTAAAATATATTTTCCAAAACTTGATACCCAAAATTTTCATATAAAAGAAAGAACAAATGACTCTAATTTTTTCTGATAACTAAAGGCTTAGAGAAATTCTCAAACACAAAACTTTTCTAAAGGATTGCAAACATATTCCAAGAAAAAATCTTTCTCTAAAGGAAAATTATGATAGCAAATATTTTGTGAACAAAATAAATATTTTTAAAAAGAAAGATATTTACTTTGATACTTTTCCAAGCGAACATTATTGATAAAGAATTTTTTCAAAGAGCTGTTATCGATACCAAAATTTTTGTATACAAAATAATCGATAGAAACGAATTTAGTTATTTTTTTGTAATTAAAATTTCAGACCAAAAATGATATTTTTTTTTTTGTAACATCGAGTATAAAGATTTTGAACGCAAGAACTACTTTTTTTAATATATATTTCTATTTATTTTTTAAATGTCATAAATGAAAAATATATATAAACAAATTGATATGATTATTGTTGTCGATAAATAAATATTTTTAAAATTGTCGATATCAATAAAAGAATATACCTAAAAAAAATTATATATTAAAAGCCTTTAATAAAATGTAACAAAGCGTTTTTATTTTTTTTATCGATAAAAATTTTTTCTAGGTTTATCGATAACAAAATATTCCTAACATAATTTATAAAACAAAACCTTTCAACAAAATTTAAAAAAATGTATCTACATCGAAAAAACATTTCATTTAACAAAACAAAAAATATTATTGTTATCGATAAAACAAAAAATTTTAAATTGTCGATATCTATAACAGAATATCTTTAAAAAAATTATATATTTTCTAAGCTTATCGCTAACAGAATGCCTTTAAAAAATTTATAATTTAAAACCTTTTATAAAAAATAAAAATTCGAACTTATTTTATTGTTAACGATAAATAAAATAAGTTTCTAAGTTTATCGTTATCGATAAGAGAATATTTCTAAAAAAATTTTATCAATTAAAACCTTTTAACAAAAGATAAAATATAATATCTATTTCGAAAAGTATTTAATTTAACCAAAAAATGAGAAAAAATCGAATCTATTTTTTTGTTAACGATAATAAAATAATTTCTAAGTTTATCGTTATCGATAAGGGAATATTTAAAAAAAAAAAATTAAAAATTAAAACCTTTCAACAAAAGACAAAACATAATATCTATTTCGAAAATCACTTTATTTAACAAAAAAATAGGAAAAAAAATCGAATCTATTTTATAGTTATCGATAAAAAAATATTTTCTAATTTTATCGATATCGATATAAATATATCTAAAAAACTTATAGATTAAAAGTATTAAACAAAAAGTAAGAAATCGTATCTATTTTATTGTTATCGATTAAAACTATTTTCTAAGTTTGTCGATATCGATAAAAAAAATCTCTCAAAAAGTTTATAAATTATAATCATTCAACAAAAGATAAAATTTGGTATATATTTTCTTGTTAACGATAATACAATATTATCTAAGTTTATCGATATCGACAACAAAATATACCTAAAGAAATTTATAAATAAAAATCTTTCAAATACTTAAAATCGTATTAATAACGAAAAACACTTTATTATTAAAAAAAAAAACAAAAACCCAAATATTTTTTATTGTTATCGATAAAAAAAATATGTTACAAGTTTATCGATATCGAAAATTATAAATTGAAACCTTTCCACAAAAGGTATTTAATATGTGTTATCGATAAAAATATTTTCTAAGTTTATCGTTATCGACAAGAGATTATCTCTAAAAAAATTTATAAATCAAAACTTTTCCACAAAAGATATAAAATCATATTTATATTAAAAAAACACTTTATTTTAGAAAAAAAAAATTAAAAATCGTATTTATTTTATTGTTATCGATAAAAAATATACTTCAAGTTTATCGATAGCAGAAAATCGCTTAAATTATGGATTAAAGGCTTTGAGCAAAAGATAAAAAATCGTACCTGACAATATAGTTAATGATAGTAAAACATTTTGTGAGTTTAACGATATCGACATACTCTGTTATCGATATCGTTAAACTTAAAAAATCTTAAAATTTTAAAAAATGTATAAATTAAAATTTTTCCACAAAAGAAAAAAAACGTATCTTTATTAAAAAAAAACACTTTATTAGATAAATATTTAAGATATTTTTAACAATTTTTACCTAAAAAATTTACTTAAAATAGGCCACATCCAAACATGATTTTCCTTAAAAAAAAACTATCGATAACAGCTTTTTTGCAACAAAAGTAAAACATTATTTTTTAGTACAACTTTTCCTTATCAAAATAATAATAATTAAAAATTCCTAACTAACATTTTTGTTAAACATAATAGAAAAATTGTGCATAACACTAGGCTATAGGAGATTTTTAGAAAACTAAATTCAATATTTCACAAAACAGAATTAATGAAAACAAAAATTTAAAGAAAAATGATTAATAAAATTACTTTTATTTGGGTACGGTTTTCCCTCGAACCCCGTCAAATTTGGTTTGTGAACAAACCGGTTTCGGCTGCTTGCTATCTTCAGTGTTCTTTTCGCACTAGTTGTGTTCTATTGTCAGCTGTGTTTATATTGTTCGTCTTGTTCGTGTTTCCCTTCATGTTATGTCACATAATAAACTGTAATTGTACGTTTATGATGTTCTTTATTGATTTAGTCTTGTGCACCTGCGTAACGTGTTCGTGTTGGTGTAATCTTTGTTTCCTTGTAAAAATGTTCCAATGGTTCAAATATTGTGTCCGAAGCAGTGTTTATTTGTTCATTTATTATTCGTCCGTCAAATGTTTTCTGTTCGTACATTTCTATGTTTTCCAATACATTTAGACTCCTTCCTTTTTGCTGTGTATGAAGCAGTTTAACCGTTGTCTTCATATGTCCTGGTCTACATTTGTTGTTGAATATATGGTTCGCAAAATTGGATTCTGGAGTTGATCTTGGTTCTCGTAGTTTTTTGTTATAGTCTCTAATGTGTTCCCTAAATCTGGTCTTAATTTTTCGTCCTGTTCGCCCGATATAGCCATAATGGCATGTACAAGTTAATTTGTATACCGCTTGTCCGTCTAGTCTTGGTTGTTCTATCGTGTAGTATTCTGTCTAGGTTGTTTTCCGTTCCGAATGCAGTATTGAATTTTACCAGTTCGTATGTTGATGCCCCCATATATGTTAATGTAGCCCAATTTTTCCCTTCATTCTCCTGTTCTTTGTTCGTTCTAATTTGTTTCTTGATGTTATCTACGAGGCGCTTCTTGTATCCGTTATTTTCCGCTATGGTGTATATTGTTTCCATTTCCTTCATATACATTTGTCGTGTTGGTGGTGTTCTCTCGAGTCTTGTTATTAACTGCCTGATTGCTGCGTTTTTGTGTTGCTGGGGATGATTTGATGAGTTGTGTACTAATGTGTCCGTTGCTGTTGGTTTCCTGTATATTTCATATTCGATTCTGTCCGAGAATATGTTCCTCTTGATCGTTAGGTCCAGATAATTAATTCTCCCCTCCTCTTCTCTTTCCATTGTAAATTTTATGTGCCTGTGTCTTCCATTCAAGTATTCTCGAATTTGCCCTTCGTTATTTCCTTCCAGTATACATATGATGTCGTCGACATATCCTGTATAGAATATTACTCCGAAGTTGGTCTTCAATTCCCTTACGTATTTCCCCTCCAAGTTCTGCATAAATACTCCCATGAGGGTGGCAGATGTTGGACCCCCCATCCATAGTCCCGTCATCCGCCCATACACACCACCGTCAAATTTAAAGTAATCCCGTCCTAGTGTCGCCCTCAGTGCGCCTGTAAGTTGTATTGCCAGTTCCTTGTTTTCCGTTCCGTCCCTCACCGTCCAATGAACAATGTCCAATGTATCCATTACCGGAATTGATGCATACAAGCCCCCCACGTCAGAAGAGACCAGTTCAGTGTTCTCCGTTATTCCTGCATTCCCCAGTCCATCAATCAGTCCTGTCCTATTGTATGCCTATATTCCAGGTCTAAGGTGTCTTTTAGTGTTGTTTTTATATATTTTGAAAGTTTGTAGCTGGGTGCAGATTTGTAATTAATTATGGGTCTCATCAGTGTGTACCCCAAAAAAAAACTGAACCAAATAAAGGTATTTTTAGCCCCGTCGGAAAATCTAAGCACATATCGATTAATAAAATATTGCTTTTTCCTTTTCATAAACGTTTTGTTATATTGAGTTCTTTTATTGCAAAATAGTAACTTAACACTTTAGTGTTTTTAAATTAAATTACACGATTTATTCAGTTTAAATTCACACAAAATAAACACAATGGCAACTTTATCACTAAAACGCCTAAAAGATGATTTATTATTTTGTATTCTTTACTCAACGATGTTTCAACTTGAGTTCAATTCATTTGCCCAGCTGCTAATGCTTATTTATATGTTTTAAGCGTTTCTCACATATCCAATAATATTTTACTTGTTGTTGTTGTTTTTATTATTTAGTGTAGGCGCCTGTTTGACTGTGTATTTTGTTTTTATCCTGCATTAAATGTTTTTGTTTTCTGTTGTTTAGTTGCTTTTCTGGAATTTATAATTGGCATGCTGCTGTTGTCTTGTTTGTAGAAGATTTCTTAGAAAACTATGCTATTTGCAAAAGACACACTAGGTCATTTTGCTTACTTTTTTTAATGATAATTATTTTCATTTAAAACTTAAACAAAAAAATTTTTGTAAAAATATATTTTTTAAAAAATCTCTTTCGTTACAATTATCGATAGCAAAATTCTGGACAGGAAAATGTTTCTAAAGAAAACAATTTTAACAAAGAAAAAATTAAAATATTAATAATGAATTCATAATTTTAAATATTTGGATTTGCTGTTGTAAATCAATTATGGAATAATTCAATTGGAAATTTTTACATCTCGAAATTGAGATGTCTTAAGTCATGATTTTTTTGTTGTTTTTATTCGGTAATAGATTGTTTTCTACCTGTAAGAATATAATCGTCAAGTCATTGTACACTTCCTTTGATATTCGTTAATAAAAACATGTTCTATGATTCTTTATAGCCATTCATGCATTCCTTCGTGCTCCATCAGAGTTAATTGTTGTGACAAAGAATAACAAATAAAGAACTAAATTAGCTGCAATTAGTAAACAAACGTATGAAACCAATAAAAGTTAAATACAAAAAATTCGTAGTATACATTTAGGGCTTGCAAAAAATAGCAACTGAAAAAAAAAAGAAATACGAAAATTGTTAGGGAAAGGGGAACAGCATAAGTTGAAAAAAAACCCAAACAAAAAATAAAAAATAAAAAAAGGAAAAGGAAAGCAAAGCTATGGCAGGTTTATGATGCTTAAGATGAAAGGAAAATGTCGTAGAGGGTTCACATGTATTGCAACAAAAGATTGAAGCACGAACATTAAAATTTGAAATGTTGCTGACAGCACAAACACAAAAAAAGGAGTCACAAAAAAGTCAAGAGAACTTAGTTGGGCCAATTGAAAGGTAATTGTGTATTTTCCTGCTGAAGGAGCAGGCTTATATGTATATTTATAGAAAAACGCACAAAAATTTTACTAAAAATGTTTTCCATACAAAGTGGCACTTCTTGTTGGTCTTGACAAAAACGAAATGAAATATTATTGTGCTGCAAGCTGCAAAAACAACAAAAAAAACAAGCAAATGAATAGCCGAACAAATACTAAATAAACGAAAAGTGTATACTTGAAAGCATTTGCCAAAGTATACAAAACTTCAAAGTCAACGTTAAGAAAGAAAGAAAGAAAGAAATCTAAACACTCATTCTTGCACACCTTTGCAAAATCCAAAGAAAACAACACGATGATATTGTTTGTGCAACACGAAAAAATAAAGTTGAGCTTGAAAAAACTGTGGCAATAACATTAGAAAGTTAAGCACAAAAATAATATAAAATAACACAAGCAACATAACTAGTAAAGGCATTAAGCAGAAATAGCAAAACTCTTTTACAAACCTTTTTCTTCTGTTTGTTTTTTCTTGTTGCCATTGGAAAGCAAAAGGAGAGTAAAGAATTTACACAGAAGATTAAAGAAAAATCAAACAGAAAGCTGTGGAAATGCATTAAGGAACAACAAACTCTAACTAAAAGACTTTAAGAATATCAAAGGAGAATAAAACTTTAGGAAAATTTCATAGAAGAGGTGGAGCAGGCTGTAAAGATTAAAAAAAAACCAGCTAAGAGCAGATAACGATCATTATTTCCACATATCTCTCCTTAATTGTCTTCTAGCAGAGGCCTAAAACACCAGCATTTTTGGACATAAAATAAACATTGTCGCTGAAATGTCGTGTGTTCAGGATTAACCTTAGAGTCCTCCTTTACGGCCTGACTTGATGACAGTCAAGGTATATTCGGCTGTAGTGGGTGGGGAAATTTAAGGTTGGGAAGTAAATTGGCTTACGTCACACACTTTTTGGTACAGCCACCCCTCCCTCCTACAGAGCGCACAGTCTTCATGGTTCTCTTCGCCATCTTTAAATGTGCTTGCAGTAGCCCCAAATTAGAAGAGACATAGTACTCTCGGAAAACGAGCAGTGATATTCAACCCCCCTCCACTTCCAAGAAGCACGTTTTCGGGGGTAAAAGGCGACATCAATTGCCTAGACTAGCTGTAGCCCCAAACTGGAAGACACAACTGTGATTCGATTTACATCCGCGCCTGGCCATGAAGCCTTAATCAGATGGTGGACCAAACCACTGCATAAACTGGAACGTCATGCTCGTCCTAGGAAGCCGAAGTTATAATTCTATGCAACAGAACTTTCTAGTTGCAACTTCGATGATTCCTTGCTTAAGAGTTTGAGAATTTCCAACTCCTGTTCAGTACACATGTCTAGCATGCTCACTGGACTGGATTATTCACCTAACGGCAAAATGATCCTGGCCACCATAATAACCATTATGCTGTTATGGGGCCGCGAAACCACAACCACCACGATACTCCCATATAGGGGCCAACCTCAATAATCAGCCAGAGAACTATTAAATGACTAAAGAGACAAATAATGAACTCTGCGAGCTTACTGATTCCCGTAGAAATAAAGTGGAGTTTCCAGTTGTACCCTGCTGACTTCAGGGGACTGAGCTCCCTTTTTCCCACAGTTGCATTGTGTCTAGATAGTCGAAGTTTTATAAAGACCACATATATGTATGTGCCCCCGGGGGGTACTGGAAGAGGACAGAGGACTGTCGGAAAACGAGCAGTGACTTTCACCCCCCCACAGGAGCACGCAATGCTGATAGATCTCTTCGCCATCTTGACATGTGCTTTCGGGGGTAAAAGGCGGCGTCAGTCGCCTAGACTAGAACTAACCCCAAACTGGACTTTCGGAAAACGAGCAGTGACCCACTGGAAGCACAAATCACTGCAAGCATAAACCACTGGCGGCACACATCAATTAACCGCAGGGCTATGGTCTTGTTCTGGTTATTGACCATGGGGCAGTTACGCAGTGTCTGTTGCTTTACATTGGCTACTTTTAAAAAGTCTCAGGAGAGATGTTAATGCAGGCTTAACATCCAATATAGTAAATTGCGCATGCAACAGGACAAGGAATTGGATAGTCTCTAACTCTTCAGCAAGGAGACATGCGGACAGGGCCTTGCTATCCTGCACTCAAAAATTGCGATTTAGATGTGTATATACATCCAGTTGTAAGACCACCATCAGATTAAGGTCAAACGGCCAGGCGCTGTAGAAAGCGTAAAGTAGAAATATCGGAATTAATAATCAAATATAATGATGGGTATACGTTCACTTTTAGCACATCGATAGCCATCCACTCTCTTTTTACAAAATTTGAAAGCACATTTTGCAGCAAAGCGTCGCATATCTCGTCAATGCTGTCCCAAAAATTCTTCTTCCAGAGCGAAATAGTTGTTAGTGGGAGGTTTACGTAAACCCGGTCTTTCAAATCGCCTCAGAGAAATTAATCCTGCGATGGTCTATTGACATTGCCAAATTGAAAAATTACTAACTAATTTGCGTAGCTGTGTGACTTGTGGCACTATTTTGCTGAAACCCAAGGTCACTGATGTCAACATTAGCCAATTAAGGTCACAAAAATTAGGTTATCATAGTTTGGTAGCGCAGAGAATTCACGGTATCGGCTTTTTCTTGCTCATTTTTGAAAACATACGGGCCGATGATACCGCCTGACCACAAACCGCACTACAGCCACTATACTATATTGTTGATTTTTCGACGACTGCTGCCCCATATGCGACAATTTTGTTTGTTTATATAATCGCCTAATTGACTCATTGCTAAAGGTAGGATTTTGTTGAAAAATTCATCCTTTTCGTTTAGTTTTCAATTCACAAACGCTCAACGCAAATAATAGTCGGTCGGCTTTAATTTTTAAACTAGTGCCCAACTGCGTGAAAATGAAAATGTGTTTTCAAAATGTTTCGTCACGACTACGGCTATCTATATAAAAGAGTAAGTTTATACTTCAGAATTCGGGCTTTAACTGCATTGAAATCATTATCTTACATGACTTCCATCAGTTTCTTTGGTTTATAAGGTCTAAAATTCCCACGCGCCCCATTACATTATAAATCTGCGTAGACCTCGAATAGGATATTGTCGGCGCCCTTAGGATAGCTGTTGGTAAAAGAGTTGGCAATTTTACGATTAAAACTAAAAAGCTTCTTATTTAACATGAAAACTGCAAAACGATGAACTATAGATTAATATTGAGGCGTAACAAAAAATTTTAAAGAATGATCAATAACTGTGTTGATCAGTTCATTATAGTAATACCAAGCATATCCTGAAAAAGAATTGGAAATAAAAACGAATGGAAAAGGTACTAAGGAAAGAAAAAGCTTAATAATAAAACCTATTTTATTTGCCCAGGTTTGACAAAAATTTGGCAAACTTTTCGACTCTTCCCGGTGGTATATTAATCCTGGGATTGCTAGAGTTGCAGGCTTCTTAATCTGAAGTATAAAAAAAGTTCGAGGCTTAACCAGTTATCACGAATACAGACAGCTTGCAAGGAACTTGGACTCTGTTCTAATTGCTTGTGAGATTCCTCAAGGACTGAGGACATAGCAGCTATATTTATGAAACAAAACGCTTTAAGAACGCTTGCATTCATTCGATAACAATGCGATGTAACAAGAGGTCCTCTCCAGCGAAGAGTAACAGTATCATTTTGGAAACCACTAATGTTAAAAATACTATCTATCTAAATGCTGCTATCATGCACTGATTTTACTTGGTGTTAAAAACACTGTGGCGCTAAGCCATCATGGTGGGTTTCACGCAAATTTTAAACGCAGTCTTTCGCAAGTAACACTTTTCCACGATTAACTAACTTCAAAGGTAGGGAGAGGAATAGCTTTCTTAGGAAGGGGGTTCATTACAGAGATAAAGAACTTTGAAATAGATTAGATTAAAGATGAGTATTTTAAACTGACATGAAATTGACTTTATTCGAAGGATAATCTTCAGGCATTATAATTTCAATATAGCTTCTGGCATATGACCGGCACGGCTGAGTTGGAAGGTATCTAATGTGGACTTTTTGATAAATTTTTTCCAAGATTTTTGATCATATATTGGCAAAAACGCGGCGAATGTTGTCCTTAAAGTTATTCTCCCCCGGGGGCACATTTATAATTCTTTATGGATCACTCAACCATCTAGACTTGTGTCTTGTGGGGGTAAAAGGGAGCCCAATCCCCTTCAAAGCTAGCAAGAAGCCAACTAGACAATCCACTATATTTCCACGGGAATCAGTAAAGCCCCAGAGTTCCGCTATTTGTCTTTTTAGGCATTTAGCTCTCTGACTGATTATTGAAGTAGGCCCTTCGGGAGTATCGTGGTGGCTATGTGTTTCGAGGCCCTCGTTTGAGTTTGTGGGTCGGATCATTCACGATGAACACAATGAATGATTCAGGTTCATGCCGTCGTGTTCTTAATTATAATAAGCTTCATGCGTTCTGGTCCAGGATTTGGATAGACTCCAACTCTTGAGCAAGAAGTAGTGGTTTGCAACCCTACTTTGGAACCGCTGAAATTGCAACTAGGAATGACCTGTTGCTAGAATTAGTCTTCGACTTCCTAGGGCGGGTCAAACCTCCCAGCGAAGGTAATTAGACCACCATCTAATTACGGCTTACGGCCTGGCGCAGATGTAAATCTTATAACGTAATGTCCTTCAAGTTAAATCGCATGACTTGGAGGCCAATTCCTGGGTCCTAAACGTCAAATTATGTGGTTACTAATATTTCATCCAATAAGTCAATTCTGACCTTTAGAGCCGTCTTGTAGAGCTCGTGCACATCATCGTTGTTGAATTAATAAACGAAAAAGTAATCATGGCTAAATAGTGTTCACTACTGACTGTAATGTTCTGACTAGCATCGTTTTTTAAGAGGTGTGGACCAATGATTTAACGAGCATATAAAGCACATCAAATAGTCAGTTTTTCTGTTTTTCGCGGTTCCAACTTACACTTGAGGGTAATTATCACTCTAAATGCGGCATATATGCTGATTGATGCATCCATACAAATAAAAGATTTTAACGAAAAATGAAGATGGTACGTGATACGTATTTCGAATAGAGCTATGATTTTTAAAATAATTGGTCACAATTTGAAAGCATTGTTTTGGCGTCAGTCTATTCATACAGAAATGCTAAACCAAACTAAATCGCTTGATAGCTGGCAAAATGGTCGTCATTTAAAAAAGTGTTGCCAAGTTAAATTTTTTACACCTCTATAAAAACACTTTTCATAATTCATTACGTTCTTGGATTCATAGAAAGGAAGTACAAAAAAAATCAAATCACTTGTTTAAGCCGAATATCACTTTTTGTTACTTTTTCGACCAACAAAAAACAAAATCAAACTGTTCATAATTTTGAGATTTTAGGGGCTCTTTCAGCCCCTTTAACAATTTTAGAGGAGCATGGTCTTTATTTTCTGCTAGAAAATGCCAGCTATAAAAGACGGTGACAGCAGATTACATGTACTTGTGTCTGGTATTTGATACAGAAACATGCTAAACCTTCCGGCTGGTATTTTCACAAACTTAGTGGTGTAAATGCCGATATTTCCAAATTATAAACACATCCAACTTCGTTAAGAACAAAGGAATATCGGCTAGAAATTGTTAACTTAAGGATAACGAGGAACATGCCCACGAATAAGGAGGTAAGCGACTGCTGCATGATTTTACATTTTGCCCTACTCGATCATAGATAATCACTCTTTTTTAAGGTATTTAAAATGGTAACACTTAATTTGCCAGTATTCCAACATATTACCCGTTCTTCCCTACACTCTCTTTTATGATAGACTATGAGAGCGTTATTAAATAAACGAGAGAGAAAGAGTGTTTTGGTTAGATTTTAATTGGCTTTTAATACAAAAGCCGCCAGTGGTGGGAGTGGGGAATAAAAAGCGTCAAAAAAATCTACAAAAAAAAAAAATGTGGCAAGAGGGTACAGAAGAAAAAATTGTACGCAACAAACTGTGAATGTGTTTTTGTTTTATTTTCTTTTGTTTTGTTTTGTTCTGTTTTGTTTTTACTCTGCTTAAGGATAATGTGCATGATTTTAGTTTAGATTTTTGTT
Organism: Trichopoda pennipes; assembly: GCA_030448955.1. Taxonomy (NCBI): domain Eukaryota; kingdom Metazoa; phylum Arthropoda; class Insecta; order Diptera; family Tachinidae; genus Trichopoda; species Trichopoda pennipes. Next base: position 7,302,617 of record JASKUP010000175.1, read on the forward strand.
GTTTTATTTTCCTGTACTTGCAACTTGTTGGGGGAAAGTTGTATAAACTCATTAAACATTCACTTTTTTATGTTGCATGCCACATAGACATACCCACAAGTATGACAACTTTTGACGGCATTTTTACTTTGATGTTAAAAGTCTTTTTTTGTGTGTGTTTTGTGTAATTTTAGCGACAACAACGATGATGCTGATGATGATGATGATGAATACGTCTTCCTTTTTTTTTAGCTTGTGAAAATAAGCATTACAAAAAATAAATAAACAAATAAATATTAAAAGGAAATAAAATCACAATATGCAGCAGATAAACACTTGAGAGTATGGATGAATTTGCAACTGCATCAAAATACTTGGTTTGTTTTTAAGGACATTCCCATGCAAAATAACTCTTATGCTTAATCTTTTTGTATTTTTACATATGTATGCTGTGAATTTCTTGTATTTAATTGTATTGGTAAAGGACTTGCTTTTTTTGTAGAAAATTTTGTTAGCGAAAAAATAAAAATCAAAAACGAAAATCAAAATAAAAATAAAAACTGACTATTTGAAGTTTGTTGTGGTTGCAAGCGTGTTTAGATCGTAAAAGAAAACTAAAAGAAAAATCCTTTGATGTTTTCTTACTTTTGTAGTTATTGTTGTTGTTGTTATTAGAATATGTTTTTCTTGGGGTTACGATAAAACAAACTTATCATAGTTTTTTTTATCATTAATTCAAAAGCAAAGATTTCCAGAATGTTTGAATCAAAACATGATTCTAAAGAGATATTTTTAAATTACTCTCACAACTACCCGATCGAGCCTAAAGGAAGCCATTTTTGTTTTAAACAGATTGCACTGCTGCGAAATCTGAGCTTAACCATAGCTCCAAAATAAGCACTATTATAACTTTTAATGCTTCCTCGCCTTGTATTTTATAGTGCTTCCTAAAGTCATTATTCATCTCGAAATAAAATGAGCTTATTTACAGTGGATTAACTAAAGGGGCGTGGCAATTTTCATCCAACAAGAACATTAATTAAGGGAACAAATCTTGATTGGATTGAAGCAGTGGGCGTAATAAAAAAGTTAAAATTTTTATTTTTAATGCAGCGGGTAGCGTAGGGGTTACATATTCAAAGGGCTTTTCAACAAGAAGTTTGTTTTCTAAAATAAAATAAAATAAAAAATTTAGATTAAGTTGATTACGATATATTACGAAGAGAAAAATTCGGCAATTATGAAAAAAAATTATGTCTGGCAAATGTCCACCAAAACCACACTGACAGATATCGATTCTTTTATCAAAGTTTCTAGTCACTTTTTGGCAAAATGGCGATCCTATTTCGTTAATCACACCACGGATTTTGAGCTTTAAGGCGAAAATCGATTCAACTGGCTCCATATAGACTCTGTCTTTAACATAGCCCTACAAAAAATAATAAAATGGTGTTAAATCACACGATCTGGTTGGCCACTTAACTGCTGACTGACGTAAAATTATGCGATCTGGAAATTTGGTTCGCAATAAATTGATCGTTTCATTCGCTGTATGACATGTGACACCGTCCTGTTGTAACCACATATCAATGATATCCACGTCGTCAGTAATAGCCCAAAATTAAGTTGTTGGCATCTCGCGATTGCATGATTCTTTGACTGTTACCGAATAAAAACCGCCCAATCACGCCTAAAGACCACATAGGTTACCATACACTGACACGTTGAACATGCAAAGGTTTCTCATTAATCTTAATTTGCCAGAGAGCAGAAAATTTTCCTTTTTGATATATCCTGACCAGTGAATATGTGCTTCATCTGAAAACATGATTTTGTCAGATAAAACTAGCCGGTTGTTCCTGAATGAACTGTGCGAATCTAAGGCGATGTTAATGGTCAGGCGGCTTTCATTCCTGCGCCAGTTGAACCTTGTAAGACTTTAAAGTCAAATCCTTACGCGGAATTTGTCATGCCGTAGTTTTGGATAACCCCAATTACTGAGAAAGTTAAATAATTGACAAATTTAGATCTGTTTCAACACTGTGGCTTTCGGCTGCGATGTTTTCAGTTGAACGACCCGATCGAACATGCGTTGGTGCTCGCACATCTTGTATCGAGCCTATCGACTCAAATTTAACAACCAAATTAATTATAGCGGTCTCAGAAGAACTATTATGTTATCCGAAAATATCACGAAAGTTTCGAAATGTACGTTTAACAGAACCACCACTTGTAAAGTGGATTTTAATTATTTTCGTGTGTGATTTTCGTGCGAAATTCAATGCATTGTGACAATTGCCAATGCATCTATACTACGAAGACGTCGAAAAACTAAATGTGGTGTTGCCACAATTACAAAACAAATTTCTTGTTGAAAAACTCGATACATAAGGTCTATTTGGACAACATATGCATAACTATCGCATATATAGTTTGTGTCAATAATATCAGATATTGTTTTTCAGTCTTTTTGCAAGACCGGTTAAAAACTATTTGAAAAACAGTGAATGCAAATTCCAAGTTCACCCGCCATATAGCCCAGACCTTGGTTATTCTGGGTACCATTTGTTTCGTTAGATTTAAAACCCCTTTACTAGGATAGGCTTCACTTTAGAACAGCGTATCATAAATTGGCTTTATTCATTCTTTAAATCAAAACCGGAGCAATTCTTTTTACGCGGAATTCATTTGCTAACAGAAAGATGGGAAAAAGTAGTGGCTAACGAGGGACAATATTTTGAATAACGTATCAACGCATTTTGTTAATATAATTAATAAACTTTTTAAGCAGAAAAGTCTATTAGCTTGTATACTACTATTTCGATTAATTAGTTAACCAGCACAACAAGATGAATATATCTTGTAAATGACAGTACCAGTGATATTATAAATCACATTATTGTAGAATAAAAATAATAAATAGGAAGGGATATATTGTGTAGAATACCAAGAATTAAGATAAACAGTAGCAGAATATAACACTAATCAAATACAATACGTTGCAAAGTAATTGTAATGATAACGTAGTCCTAAGTTTCAGGAACATAGCATGGCAAAGATAATAATTGTTGTTCAGTGTAGGTGTGATTGCTATTTTTTATTATTTTCTGATTGTTAAATTTAGTTCGTGGAATTTTGCTGTGGCATGTTGTTGTTTACTGTTCCTAAGATTTCTTTAAAATTTTTTTAAAATGTAAACAGACACAATAGGTTATTTCTCTTTATTGATTTTTATTAGTGATGACTGTCATTTTCGTAGCAATAGAAATATGATGCTTGTTGAGAAATGCGTGATAAGTTGTACGTTGGTACCTGGCGTGTGTATGCCATAACTCGACGGTGGTCGAGGCGGTGTGATGCGTGCGCCCGCGCCCTAGAAAGCCGAAGACATAATTCTAGCAACACGTCATTTCTAGTTGTAATTTCGGAGGGTTCGGAGCAGGGCCGCTTACCCCCACTCATTGCTGAAGAGTTAGAGACTATCCAACTTCTGATCCAGAACACATGACAATCATGCTCACTGGGTCCGCATCATACACCTAATGTTCTAAGTAAAGGTGAGATGATTAAGGGGCCAGGCCTAAATCAAATTCATGCGGACCGCGAAACCGCAACCACCACGAAAACCACCACAATTAGGCAGCGAAGAGCTAAAAGGCTTAAAAACCAAAAAGCTGAACTCCGAGGCTTACTGGTTCCCGTGGAAATAACGTAGAGTTTCCAGTTGACTCCCTGCTAGCCTTTAGGGGACTGGGCCTTCTTTTTCCCCCGGTTACACATGTAATGGCTGTGGGAATCAAGATTTATAAATGTGCCCCCGAGGGGACCAGTGCTTGCTGAGAAATAATAATTTTGTTCAAGATAAAAATTCACCTGTATGTCAAGAGATCTACGAATATCATTTTAAAATTTGCAGTATAATGAGATAATCGCCATCCTTCTAAAGTATATAGGAGGGAAATATTATTGTATACCATTATTAGTTTGCATAGGTCCAGACTGTCACAATTAGTATTAATTTTACAGCCGTAAAGAAGTAAAGGGATCAGATAAGCTTTGCCAATAGCATGCGTATACTAAACGGCTTAGAATCCTTAATCATCCATAGCATGTGAACCTGAGTATAAACTCTGCGAACGACAGGGTTAATGTAATGTAAATTCTGCCAACAATAATGTAGATGTGATCAGTCTAGGTTAGTCTATTATTAAAAATCACTCCTTCGTTGGAAGCAGAGTTCATAAGCTCAATCACAGTGCCGTTAATTTGGGCATGAATATTATGAAAAATTCTTATAACTTTTTAAGAGAAGAATACAATTCGACTTTGAAGCATTGAAATGCAAGCCATGATTAATTGCCCAGCAACTGAACATATCCAAACTGTCGTTTATTCTTCCCACACAAATGAAAACATTATTTATGCCACTACGATTATAAACCTGCACATCATCAGCATTCATGTGTATTTTACTGTTGATCCAAATCAGAGCCCTGTAGAGGTACTACTTTGTTTAATTTAAGCGGATAAAATTTCGTAGCATTAAGAGACACGTCAGCAGCGTAGGACCTTGAGAAATTTAAAAATTTTCGTATCTTGGTTTTACGAAAATCAAGAAATCTAGTGAATCAAACGCCTTACTGTGATCCAGAATAATTAGATATGCCAGGATGCTACTTTCGGGTCCACATCTCAGGCTCTTAATTACGTCTACTAAAGCTATTAAACAGCTTCTGTCCCCAATAAAGTCCGATTGCTCTAGAGATAACAATTCATTCCGTAACAGATACTCCTTTAATATCCTGCTGAGACTATTTTCAAATACATTGGCTAAAAACTGTAGGATAGGTATTGATCGGAATTAACCATTAGTCCTGGCTATAGAAGTGGTCCTTAAAGATCTTTATTCTTTAGGAAAAATAAATTTCGTGAGAATAGAGTTGATCAAGTGAGTTAGAATCGATTATTGCTATGGAATCAATACCTCATATGGACCTCAAGCTGATTAACTTGTAGGCTGGTATGATAGATATTGATCGGATTTCACCATTACTCCTGGCTATAGAACTGGTCCTTTAAGATCTTTATTCTTTAGGAAAAATAAATTTCGTGAAAATAGAGTTTAATAAGTGAGTTAGAATGCATTAGAGCTATGGAATCAATACCCTCAAATTTTCCATATCAACTGCGTTAGACTGACAGTCAAAAATCTTTCAAGGACCTCAAGCTGATTAACACAATAATAATTAAATAATTAGAAAAAAAGACTGTATTCGGCTGCTTTCATAAATATCGTCGAATAAATGCTTCAAATGTCATAAATTTTATATTGACGGAAACATTTTATACTGTAAAATTTGAACACACGAGGCTATTTATCATTTTAGCAGTTCGTTTAACTCTATTAATTATGGGCCATTTAAATAAAATTTTATAGGGCAAGGTTTGGTTTATCACTAACAGCAAATAGGCCAAAAAACAATTATTTTGTATCGTAACATTTTATTATACAAGCAAATAAATAAGCTTTTAATTATACAATAAATAATTTTTAATTATAGTCTTATTTTCAGTGTTATATTATTAATTTTCTTTATTGTTATTTGATAACAGATGTGTGCGGTACTTGAAAAGTAAGTTGAAGAGATAAAAGAATTTAAAGTTTTTTATTTCAGTTTGTATTACAAGGGCGCCACATTACCACGGTAAAGGTAGACTAATTAACTAATTAAAATAGTTATAATAGTAAAACAATAAAAAATATTTATAATCATTTAATTTATTATGGCTAAATTGGTGTAAGATAAAGTAATCGTCTTTTAAGTACACGTTACATTTAAATTACTATTAAAAATATTATTAATTAATAACAATAACAGTCTACCTCTCCAGCGATAAAATAGTTATCAACAATCTGCCATAACAAGGCAAGAATTGATAAGTCGAAAAAAATGATTTTACCAAAACAAAAATCTAAGAATTTTTTTTAATAAATCTAAAATCCGTAATTTCACTAAAAATTTTAATTTTTCAATAAAATCAAAAATTTTGTCTTAAACGTAGAATATTCTAACGTAAGGAAAAAGTTCTTAAAATTCACCCAAAATTAAAAAAAAATGATGAATAATGAACCTTTTAATATTTTATAAAAAACAAGGTCTTCATAAAAAAATTAAAAAATTTTTATTTTTATTTTCAATATTTCGCCACACTATTGGGTGGCGTCATCGGGAAAATAAAAATGTATACAAAGAAATTTTGAATTTTGACTAAATATTAAATAATTTTGAATAAACTAAATTTTGTTTTTATTTTCAATATTTCGCCACACTATTGGGTGGCATCTACAGGAAAATAAAAATATATACAAAGAAATTTTGAATTTTTACTAAATAATCAATAATTTTGAATAAAATATATTTTATTTTTATTTTCAATGTTTCGCCACACCATTGGGTGGCACCTTCGGGGAAATAAAAATGTATACAAAGAAACTTTAATTTTGATTAAATATTAAAGATTAAAGATTGAATAAATTAAATTTTATTTTTATTTTTAATATTTCGCCACACTATTGGGTGGCATCTACAGGAAAAGAAAAGATGTTTTAACAAATATATACAGATATAAATAGAAAATTGTTGACAAACAAAATAAAATAAAATTTAATATGGTGAAATATTACAAATAAAAATAAAATTATTTTCTAGTTTATAAAGGGTGTCAGCCGAGAAGGTTCTTTTGTTTAAAAGTTTTAATTAGATGAAAGCGAATGGATCTTATATTGATGAATGTTCTATTTATTGTCAGTTATTATGTATATGGAATACAATGTCAGATAAATGTTCAGCTTTGTTAGCCTCACAAATGCGAGTCGTTTTGAGCACATTTTTTACTACATTCTCACATATTTCACGCGGTATTTCATTTATTTCATCGCAAATATTTTGTTTGAGTTGCTCAAGCGTTTCTCGTTTGTTTGCATAAATCTTGCTCTTCAGATATCCCCACAAAAAGAAGGAATAATTAAATGAGGCGATAACATCGCCGCTTCTTGAAATAATTTGTTGTGAAAAGAGGTCTTACATTATTTCCTTTGTAATCCTGGCTGTATACAATGTGACACCGTCTTGTTGACACAACATGTTAATCAAGCCCAAAGCATGCAGTTGTGGCATTAAAAAGTTTTCAATCATATCACAATATCGCTCCTCATTCACAGTTACCCTTACGCTGATTTCATTTTCACAGAAGTAAGGTGTAATGATTCCTTCTGACCAACTTGCACACCAGACAATCATTTTTAATGGATGTAAAGGAGACTTTTGCATAATTTTAGGGTTTTCCATTCCCCAGAACCGACTATTCTGTTTACTCACATATCCATTCAAATGAATATATGCCTCGTCACTCTTTATGATTTTTTCATGAAAATCGGAGTTGTAATGGGCGAGCTGTAATATCCTATTGGCATATGTACGGCGGCGTAAATGATCTTGTGGAGAAACTCTTGTGTCAACTGAATCTTATAACTGAATCTTATAAATTATTGTGAAAAATTGTGGCCAAAGTTTTTCTTTGAAGTCCCAGCTCCTGAGCACGTCGTCGAATAGATGCTGATGGATTGTTTTAAACACTTTCTTGGGCAGCAGTAATATTTTCAGCCGATCTTGCAAAACATGGTGATCCATACTTGCGCCTATCATCTACAGATCCTCTTTCTTTAAAATCATTCACTACACGATAAATAGTGCGTTTTTTTGCCACTTTTTTCCTCATACAACTTTTTCGCAACTTTCCCATCGTCCCAGTAATCGATGATCGATTTTCATCAAATATTATCGAATATTTTTGCCTAATAAATTTGCCACGTGAAGTAGACACGTAGTAGCTTTGTTGCAAAATGTGTTGGAAAATTTTACGAAAAGAACGAACATCTGACGATTAGCTAGAGGTAAATATTTGCCCGCCATCATATTCCATTATTAATTTCCATAATTCTACTTTACATTGGTATCAATAAAGGTGAAGTTGTCAAAAAAGCTTAATGTTTAAAGCCAATTTACTTCCTAAGCTCAAATTTAGCCACCCTTTAAAACACCCATCAGTTTGGTGTCAGTCAGAAGAGGAAGGGTCTTTCACCAAAAACAATTTCTCGCCACTATGATATTGAAAAGTGACTTCTACTTGTTTGTCTCCTTTAGAGTTTTTACCATTAAATGATTACACTTCCTCCCATCCTTGTTAGATGGGATTCGAACTTGTAGAGTTTATAAACTTTACTGACAAGACGGTTCCCTTAAAGACTCTCTTTTGGTTGTCTGTATACATTAGCTCTCCCACAATATGCCTACAATGATATTTGAAAACTATGTGTCAGTAATTTGCAAAAAAGATTGATTTCGCTCCCAAGTAAGTGTTAAAATTTAACTTGGAAACCCACAGGAATGTAGAGTCACACTTCTTCCACGTATACTGTGCTGCAGTGGATAATGGAGTTCTTTAAAAAACACGTTTCCTTGTCTGATAAATTTATAATTTCCAATAATTGTAGCTGAATCATAACAAACTGGGCTGGGCGTTCCTTAGCGGCTGTCAACATGAGGAACTATTAGCTGCACTTTAGGAAAGTGACTGGTAAAAATAAAAAACAGTAATCTGTTGCAAACCCAATGTTAAAGTATCATCTTTTGCTAAAAATATGTCGACATGGCGACGTTTGGCAACTTACCGCATGTCTAAAGACCCAACTATAATATGGATAAGCTGGCTTAAGCTAATGTCAAAAATTGAACGAAAACTCAAATGCTTAAGCAAATCATTGAAGACCTTTAGGTGGCTATATTGTACTTATATGAATTAAGAAATTATTTTGCACAGTTGCATATTTGCTTTATTCGTACTTTTGCAAAAAAGAAAATAATTTCTTTGTAAATAAATGAAATTTATTAACAAAATGGCGTTTAATAATCATATTTTGTATACTTAATACTATCCTAATACAAATTTATAATTTTTTTTAATAGTTTTAAGAAAATTACGAATGAAAAATTACACATATTTCGCTGTTTGTATTATTTGGGCCAAAAGTACTAAAAAATGCAACTGTGTGTATCATTGAATTTATAAACAATAAAAAATTAAATTTTGTTGCAAATTGTGTGTTAAAAAATGGCAAAGAAATTAAAATGTTTAAAGGCCCTTAAGTTATTAAACTCCAAGTTTGAGTCTAGTTCTTCAACGTTATCACCAGTTCTACAAAATAAAGATTCACATTATAAAATAGTAGAAAATATTCATATTAATGTTTATGCGGAGCTTTTGAAAAACATCATAGGCTGCAATAGTGCCCATTCCTCAATATAGCCCTTTCCACTGCCTGATGGAGCTTCCATCCTCTTGATTTGTTCCCCCCGGGGGCACATATATATGGTCTTTATAGAATTCCACTATCTAGACACAGTGCAACTGGGGAAAAAGGGAGTCCAGTCCCCTGAAGACTGGATGGGTTCAACTGGAAACTCCACTTTATTTCCACGGGGATCAGTGTGCCCCAAAGTTTATTATTTGTCTCTGTAGACATTTAATAGTTCTCTGGCTGATCATTTAAGTTGGCCCCTATATGGGAGTAACGTGGTGGTTGCGGTTTCGCGGCCCCATAACAGACAGGTAGTTTTTTAATGGTGGCCGGGTTCATTTCACCTTTAAAAACACCTACCTGGTGAAATGTTCCTAGATCCAGTGAGCATGCTAGACATGTGTTCTGGACAGGAGTTGGAAAGTCTCCAACTCTTAGGCAAGGAGTGATGATTTGCAGCCCTGCTCTGGAATCATCGAAGTTGCAACTAGTTCTGTTGCATAGAATTATAGCTTTGGGTTCCTAGGACGAGTATGGCGTTCCAAATAATGCATAGTGGCTTGACCACCATCTGATGAAGGCTTCAGGTGCGGATGTAAATCAAATCACGTCTCTCTCCTCTTCATATCTTTGCAGAAATGTTCCCGCAGTAACTTCCATCTGTGTTTGCACTCTCCGACTTTATATAATTTATACCAATATGAAAATGGAAAATGCAAATAAAATTTTTCAAGGTGTTACCTATCACTTTTATTGAATTTTTCTACTACTTCTTTCCATGCTGGTTCCTATAAATTGCCGTTATGATAAAACGCGTCTCTTATGTCATAAAAGCAATTTTTTCTTTGTACATTTTTTCTTAAATTCAGATAAAATATTTTTTCGCTTTCGCCTTCCATTGGAATTGGAACACAATGCACAATGCAAAATCAGCTGTTTCCGTACGGAATGTGCGATCAGTTTCGTACTTTGCTTAAGCAAATGATATTTGACGAACCTTGACGAAAAGTTTTGTTAAGTACATTATAGTTTGCTACATATGATTATTTGGTATTTGCACAGTTGCTTAAGTTGCCTTAAGCCAGCATATGCATAATATAGTTGGGCCTTAAGTGCATGTCAATAAACTTCTTTTTGAAAATTTTTTGCGCGTAACTCTCGATGAGCTATAGTGTAAAGAAAAGAAAAATTAGTCCTTTATATAGGACATTTTCCAAATATTTACTTTGTAATTGTTAATAATTTTAATCTCTATCGAAACGAAAGAGTTTATTTGTAATTAAAATTCATTTAAAATCAATATTTTATTAAGGTCTCACTACCAGTCACTTTTTCTTATTACTTAAGGCAACTTATATCTCTTGTGTTTTTTTTTTTTGGCGGGTTAACATTTCTTTATGCTGCCTTCTGTTTATTTTATGTTTATTGGGAGACATTCAAACAAATTGAATTTCAATTGATGCTATTCAATTACTAATACTATTGTACAAACAACTTCTATCTAACAAGTGACTACTAATACTAACACTCATCGGACAACAACTCTATATAAATAAATATACCGGTTCATCAATGAAAATGGTCAATTTATTTGTTGTTTATCCTTTTTTTTTGTTGCATGTGTGAAGAGGTGTTTGATTTGTGTTTGATGAAATTGTGGTAGCAATAACCACTCAGACGCACCAACTTGATTATAAAGCCACCAAAACAATTGGAATACTATATTTACACAAGACTTTATAACCAATATATACCAAATTTACACATACGTATACAATCAAAACTCTTGTTCATGTATAGACGAGAATATAGCAACTCCCTAATATACGAGTACGTGATGGAAAAAATAGCAATAAGAAATAAACAGTTATAATAGATTTAGTAGATACAAACTGTAAGGGGAGTTTCATGCACAGCTAGTAAATATATTTATTAGAGATGTGTTGTTTTAATATGGAATCACTAATTTGTTTTCCATACTGTAGTTATCACAATAGTGTTGTATTTATAATCTAGAAAATCTAAAAATGTTTCATTAAATTTCGTGTTGACAGATTTAGTAAAAATTAATTTAATTTTAATTTTTCCTAAAATTGTTTATCGTCATATAATACTCCTCCTTCCAAAGGATATAATACACTATCATTTTCACTATAAGATATTGATGTCCTTATTTTTATATTAAACAAATGTAAAAAACATTCGCTAAATGAAGTTTAGAGTCACACACGAAGGTTTGCGTACCAGGTATGGAACACCCTTTTAATTTGAATTTTATTTTTTAGACATGTTACAGTGGACATTTTAATGTCTACTTTGAGTAAATTTAAAATAATGCTTTGTGAATTATTTTTAACACCATTGCTTTTATTTGGAAGTAAAGTATTCTCTGCGTAAAATAGGTTTCACCAAAAACATATGTGAATGTTATGTTATTACTGGCATTTTATTTTTTTTTTATTTTTTTCATCTTCCATAATTTCATATTTGTCAAAATCACAGCCTTTATGGAAACTCTGGTAAATTTTTAAATTTATTATGCACACTTATTTTAATTTATAGTGGACATCTTTACACATATTCTGTGTACATTCTAAATGTCTGTCTTCTGCGCTTAAAAGAGCCAAAGATACATATGCCAAAATTACGTCTGTATAGGAACGCCCTTAATATTTTAGTTTTATTTTCAATTTTTTTTTTTTTGCTTGGTCTTAAAGCGAATATAGCTAGTTGCTATATCGTATATGGTCTTACATATGCTATGCACACTTGCTGTGTCTGTCTGTTAGAGTTCAAAAAAAATTTTTTTTTTTAACTCTCAATAATTATTTATTGTATCTTCACGAAAAGAACTAACAATAAGTATTAAAATCTTAAATACTAAAAAAAGTAACATTAGTCCCGACCATGTCAGAACTAACCTTTTGGGTAAAAAAAATTGACATTAAAAAAAAACAAAACAAATATTTCTAAGATGTGTAATCTGTAGCATTGAGGATTAAAGCTGCGGCATCCCTCTTTTTTAATCGGCTATGTCCACTATAATTCAAGATATTGCGAGCAAGGTGGTTAGGATGGTCTTCAAGCTTCATTAAGTATTTGCCTGCGTATTTGATGATTTCTGTAGTCACCAGCGGTATGTCTAAATCACAATGTATGTTTGAATTTCTGATGTACCATGGGGCGGAAGTTATCAACCGTAAAATGTTATTCTGCATACGTTGGATTCTATCCACGTTTGAAGCTGAGGCCGTGCCCCAAAGTTGGATTCCGTAAGACCATATCGGTTTTAAAATAGTCTTGTAAATTAGAAGCTTACAATCTAGGCTAAGTTTTGAGTTCCTGGCAATAAGTCAATGTAGTTGTGTTAGCTTAAGTTTCATTTGTGTTAGCTTTGAGTCAATATGATGTTTCCATGTAAGGCGACGGTCAAGATGTATACCAAGATATCTCACATAAGTATGGTGAGGAACAATGTGATTATTGATTCGAACGGGTGAACAATTATCACTTCGCAGGGTGAAGGTCACATGAATGCACTTTTGAACGTTCACTTTAATTCTCCATAATTTTAACCACAACTCTGAGTTACTTATATGTTGCTGAAGATTTATGGATGCTTGATGGGAGTTTTCATGCGAACTTAAACATGCTGTATCATCAGCAAACGTAGAAGTGTGGACTGTTTCACTTACAGGCATATCGCAGGTATATATAAAGTATAAAACCGGTCCAAGAATGCTACCTTGTGGTACGCCTGAGGAAATTGGTTTGGATACACTAACGAAGTCTCCTTCAACAACAGAAAATTTCCGTCCAATTATGTAGCTTTTTAATAGGTTGCTTATATTACAAGGCAAGTGAGCGGTCAGTTTCAGAAATATACCTTCATGCCAAACTTTGTCAAAAGCAAAAGTTTTTATGAATATCACGTCATGTCATGCATGGATTACCTAAATCAAAACCATATATTCGTCATTCCATTTCTCGTGTTGATGTTTTCTCTTAACGATCTCTTATGCACCTTGTTTTTTAAATCATTTTATACCTGCATGAGCAAAAGTATTATGCGGAAGTATTCCAATAATTTTTTCTTTGCTTCAATAAGAAGTTTCATTTTATGGTTTATAACAGCAAAATATTTATAGACTAAATGAGATTTCTAAAAAGTTTAATTTTATGAGGCTAGTAAAAGTATTCTGAAGCAAACGGAACTAGATCATCAGAAGAAACCAGTTAAAAATTTTAAACTTCAGCGTTTAAGAAGCTGGAAAGTGCTCAGGCAGAAATATTTTGACATTAACGTGGATTCTTTACTTTTATGAGGACTAAATGCTTAACATGGGTCACCACTAGCGTTATCATAAGGTTTTTAACGTAAAACGGAAGTTAAGTCTGTTCAATTCTGACATCAGCGTATAAAATACCCGAAGCATTCTCATTGACACACATATAATAGAGACATCTGTCTACAACTTACTGAAGGTCAAAGCGTCTAAATGTTGATAACGGATAATATATGACCATTTGAGAATTATGTGCATTTAACCTTCGGCTTGAAATAAAAACTCTAACTAAGACACTTCGTAAATATATAGAGACATCAAGAATAAGTGTCACATAAAAGTAACATGCCACTTAATTATATACAGATGGTGGTAAGGTTAGCTCCGATATTAGATTGGGTTACTTCTCTGAAGAACCTATTACAAATATTTAATACCGCTTTCTGGCCGACTAGGCTTAATTCATAGCGATTTCGTTTGGCATAAAGCACTGTGTAATAAGAGTTAAGAATCACGTCGCACTTCTGTCATTAAACTTCCACACAATTATATCTCTACTAGTAAGTCAACATACGCTTTGACATGGGTGTTGTTAAAGTATCAATAAGAACCAGAGTTATTTCGTGATAAGATTTACATCTGCACCTGGCCGTAAGCCTTAATCAGATGGTGGTTAAGCCACTGTGGAATGAAAAGCAACGTCATTCACTCCCTAGGAAGCCGAGGACTAATTCTAGCAACAGGTCTTTCCTAGTTGCAATTTCAGCGGTTCCAAAGCAGGGTTGCAAACCACTACTCCTTGCTGAAAAGCTGGAGACTATGCAACTTCTGGACCAGAACACATGACTAGCATGCTCATTCACCCGTTGCTCTTAGTAAAGGTGAGATGATCCTGGACAAATTCATGAGGGGCCGCAGAGTACACAGCCACCATGATACTCCCAAACTCAATAATCAGTCAGAGAAACAGCTAAAAGACTAAGGTGACAATTAGTGAAACTTTGGGGCTTACTGATTCCCGTATATATAACCTGGAGCTTTCCGTTGACTCCCTGCAGCCTTTAGGGGACTGGGCTTCCTTATATCCCTGAACAACACAAGTCTAGATGGTTAAGTAATCCATAAAGACTGATAAATGTGGGTCAGAGTTATATGAGTTGTGAAGATTACTCGAGCAGCTTTAGTCAACAGGGGAGACTAAGAACTACGTTATATTCTCTTATAGCTTCTGCAATAAGCTAATGACAGATTTCGTACTCTAAATGACTGTAATGCTACAAAAGAAGAGTGAGAGCAATTTTTAATTCAGTGTGCAACTCTCAAGCCATAATCCTTTGAATATTTTAATGTTCCTGACAGTGTAAATGGTTGGGAACCTTTTTAATGACTCGGATTAATAAAATAAAATAATATAAATATTGTAACTATCGGTGCCATTAAAAGCACAATACGTTGGGCATAGAACTTCTGAAATATTACGCAGTAGTGGGATGAGTCATATAACGTCCTTGCCGTGATGCATATAATCGAACAGGTGATGTATTCTGGTCAAGGAGAAGTTCTTTTGAGCCTACT
This sequence comes from Trichopoda pennipes, assembly GCA_030448955.1. Classification (NCBI taxonomy): domain Eukaryota; kingdom Metazoa; phylum Arthropoda; class Insecta; order Diptera; family Tachinidae; genus Trichopoda; species Trichopoda pennipes. The sequence goes on from JASKUP010000175.1 coordinate 7,317,815, forward strand.
TTACTATCAACATAATAACTAAGACAACATGAAAGAACTTTATTTAGGGACGTGATCCATCAAGAGCTTGTAAATAATAAGTTTCTATTAAGTCTCAATCCCTAAGATATATTGATTTTTTCAGATTTAACTAGATCATACAGAAAGTATAACAAGAACTTTGGCAGTGCTGTCCAAAAAATGCTATCAAGTGGATGACGTGATAAGATTTACATCTTGACCTGGCCGTGGGCCTTAATCAGATGGTGGATCACTACCACTGTGGATGAAGTGTGGCGTCAACCTCGCTCTAGAAGGCCTGCGGATACGTATATTCTCCGGTCACTCCTAGTTGCAAGTTCAAAAGCCCGGAGTAGGCTGCAGCCTTTACTACTTGCTGAAGAGTTGGAGACTATCCAACTCCTGGTCCAGAACGCAGAAAGCTTAATATAATTAAGAACACGACGGCATTCATACTCACTGGACCTGGACCATTCATTGTGTTCATTATGAATGATCCGACCCACAAACTCAAATGAGGACCTCGAAACACACAGCTACCACGATACTCCCGAAGGTCCTACCTCAATAAACAGTCAGAGAACAGCTAAATGCCTAAAGAGACAATTAGCTGAACTCTAGGGCTTTACTGATTCCCGTGGAAATATAGCGGATTTTCCAGTTGGCTGCTACTAGCTTAAGATGACTGGGCTCCCTTTTACCCCCGTAAGACACAAGCCTAGATGGTTGTGTTATCCATAAAGACTTATAATGTGCCCCCGGGAGGAAACTATCAAGTAGATGTGAAATACAAAAACAAAAGTTAAATCGGTCATGTTATGAACTTGGAAAACATTTTAGAATTTGATATCGTAGGTACGAGCTTCAGCCGACACCAATCAACTATTGATATGAATTGGTTTTACTTTATTTTGTCGACTATAACAGCATTCGCTTTCTTCGATATTACCTTTTAATAAAAGCTATTGTTATAGGACTTTAAGCTAATTAATTAGTCTACTTAACACACGAGGCGCTTTATATTATTTTCTAAAAATAAACTTACGGTGTCTTCGGAGAGTTGTTTAAAATAAAGTCTTGCTTTCCATAAATTAATCGACTTTAATTGTGAAAATTAAGGCGCATTAATCACAAATTTTTGGGTTACAGATAATCACTAACATTGGTTATGCACCTTAAAGGAACAGGTCATATGTGAAAAAACGAGTACTCCCTTCTTACTATGCAGCTCTTTAATTAGATTCACCAGAAAGATATGGGAGAACCAATGGTTGCTTTGTGGAAGGGAAGTTTTTTTATCTGATTTCCTCACTCTCCTAAAGTGACGTTTAATGTAAAACTCCCCATAAATATCAAAGTATGATACATACGATTTCATATATAATACGTACTCACTCGTACACACATGTATACTTAACTCTTACACCAGAATTATAATTCTCTCTCACCCCCACTCTCTTCCGAATCACAATCACTGATACAGCTTATCAGCGTGTCATACTTTTATTTTATTGTTGTAAAAGGTAAACTCGTCTACAACAACAGAAGTAGTAGCAACAATATTTAATTCAGTCACAAGTCCTAGTCATTGTGCTACAAATACTATGATGCCATCTACAGTTTGTTGGTTGCTTTCCTGTTGTTGTTTTTTTTTTTTGGTTTTGTTGATCCTTTAGCCTGTTCCGTTTGTTAAAGTGTTGGGTGTTAATCCAAACAAACAATAAATAGAAATTTTTGGAATAGAAGAGTATAAAGTGTAAATATTAAGTGAATAGATTACAACAAAAAAAGAAAACAACAACAACCGACAGATAAGTTGTGGAAAAGGTGTTTAAAGTGTGTTCGGTGTGTTAGAAATGGAACCCATTTTATTTTTAATTTTTTTTTATTCGTAATAAGCGGATACAGCCAAAGTGACAATGTTCAACATTCGTTGTTATTTTTGTCGGTTGGTTGGTTGGTTGGTTGACTGGTTATTTGGTTTGCTGAAAATAAAGAATAATATAGCTAAAGGCTATTGTAAGGAAGTAAGTGTGTGTTTATGAATGAGTCAAATACATATGTTGTTGAAACTTCGTAGAGGCAAGTTTTTTTTGTTTTTCTTTTTTTTTGTTAAATGAATGAAGATGGGGATATAAGTGTCATTTACAGATGATACCTTTATACTTAAACATACACTTATATACTTCTATACAAACATATAAAAATGCATATCTATAATTTAATTTATATTTCTTAATGTAACCAACTCAGAGTTAAATTTAAGAAACTGCCAGCATACGAGTCGAAGGTTGATCGTATTGAAATGGACAAAAATGTAATTTTTTTAACATTTTCTGAATTGCAATTAGCAAGACAAGACATCTTTTTTAACGATCCGAATATCTTGCTGCAAACCTTAATTTGAACGATTCCTTCTTGTGCTTCTGTGCCATTTTGTAAAATATTTTCAATTATGTTTAATTTGTAAAAGAAAGGAAAGTTGTCATTAAGGATAGTACTACGTGATAAGATTTACATCTGCGCCTGGCTATGAAGACTAATTCAGACGGTGGTCGAACCACTATGCATAAATAGGCACGTCATGCTCGTCCTAGGAAGCCGAAGCCTAATTCTAGCAACAGGTTTTTCCTAGTTGTACCTTTAATGATTCCAGAGCAGGGCTGCAAATTATCACTCCTTGCTGAAGAGTTGGAGACTATTCAACTCCTGTCCAGAACACATGTCTAGCATGCTCACTGGATCTGGAACATTCACCTAGGGTGTCATTAACTTCGAAATAATCCTGGCCACCATATTAAACAACAAACCTGATATGGGGCAGCGAAACCACAACCACCACGATACTCCCATATAGGGGCCAACCTCAATAATCAGCCAGAGAACAGTTAAATGTCTAAAGAGACAAATAAGGGAACTCTGGGGCTTACTGATTCCCGTGGAAATAAAGTGGAATTCCCAGTTGACCCCTGCTGCCTTCAGGGGACTGGACTTTCTTTTTCCCCCAGTTGCACAGGTTTAGATAGTCGAAGTTCTATAAAGACCATATAAATGTGCCCCCGGGGGGTATAAAGGATAATACTAAGTGATAATTTAATTTCCAAATTTCCTTTATTGGCTGCTGAATTTAAGCCACAAACAAATTTTCTCCTTCATGACTAACTTCGCGAGTCATTTTAGATTTTATGTATAAAATACATTTTATGTATAAAATACATACATATAAATTATTTCAAAGTAGGCGTGAAGGAAATAATAAGATAACATTTTATTTCAAACTTTCTTTCATTGACTTATGTGTTAAAAAAATTTTTACAAATACCTTCACGAGTCATAATTTTCCTAAAAAGATATAAGAAAATTTTCAGTGTTATTTTGTTAATTGTCATCAATCATGTTCGATTCTTAAACGAAGGTCATGAAAGAACAAGATGTACTTTTACTCACAAAACTCCTTTCATTAACTGGTATGTGGTGGAAGCCTGTAAGAATTTTTCTGTTTCGTGAACAACTTCACGAGTCATAACTTTCTATAGAAAGAAATTTTAGATTTTATGTATTTTATTAAATGATTTCAAAGTAGGCGTAAAGAAAATAATAAGATAAAATTTTAACTCCAAATTTTTTTCTCTAACTTTTGCGTTAAACAAGTTTATTTATTTTGTTTGTATAAATTTTTTCGCGAGTCATAATTTTCTTTAAAAAAATCTGAAATAATTTTCCGTTTTATTTTATTAATTGTCTGTAATCACGTTCGATTCTTAAACGAAGGCCATGAAAAGGACAAAATGTAGTTTTAACCCCAAAATTTCTTTCATTAGCTGGCCTATGGTGGAAGGCTATAACAAGTATTCTGTTTCACGAACAACTTCGCGAGATATAATTTTTCAAAATAAAAAAATTTAGATTTTATGTATTTTGTTCCAGGTTTTAAAACTAGGAGCAAAGGAAATAATAATATAAAACTTCAACTGCAAACTTTGTTTCAATAACTCATGTGTTAAATAAGTTTTTTTTTTTTGTACAAATTCGTTCGCGGGTCATGATTTTCTTTAAAAGAATATTAGAAAATTTTTAGTGTTATTTTGTTAATTATCTTCAGTCACGTTTAATTTATAAACAAAGGCCATTAAAAATGGCAAGATGTAGTTTCAACCCCAGAACTTAATTCATTAGCTGACGTATAACAAGTTTACTATTTCGCGAATAATTTCGTGAGTTATAATTTTCTAAGGAAAACCTAAGGAATGTTTCAGTGTTATTTTTTAATTATTTTCTATCACGTTCGATGCTTAAATAAAGGCCATGAAAAGGACAAGATGTCGTTTTAACCCTAAAACTCCTTTCATTGACTGATATGTGGTGGAAGCTTAAAAGAATGTTGCTGTTTCGCGAACAACTTCACGAGTCATAATTTTTCAAAAGAATAAATTTTAAATTTAATGTATTTTGTTAATGGTTCTCAAAGTAGGCATAACTGCAAACTTTGTTTCATTAGCTTTAGTGTTAAATAATTTTTTTTTTGTACAAATTCCTTCGCGAGTCATTATTTTCCTAAAAAGGACATAAGAAAATTTTCAGTGTTATTTTTTTAATTCACGTTCGATTCATAAACAAAGGCCATGAAAAGGGCAAGATGTAGTTTCAATTCCAAAACTTATTTCATTAGCTGACCTACAACAAGTTTTTTTTGTTCGCGAACAACTTCGTGAGTTATAATTTTCTAAGAAAACCCTAAGAAAATTTTCTGTGTTATTTTTTAACTATTTTCAATTACGTTCGATTCTTAAATGAAGCCAATGAAAAGCACAAGATATAGTTTTAACACCAAAACTTCTTTCATTAGCTGACATATAGTAGAAGGCTATAACAAGTTGTTTGTTTCGCGAACAACTTCACGAGTTATAATTTTTTAAAAACGAAAACATTTTAGATTTTATGTAAAGGGTCCGCCAAATAACTTTTTTTCAAATGACGGCCTCGGCTGGCCATACAGTAGCCTACATGATCAGTCCAATTTTTAAGCACATTATCGATTGTGTGCAGCTGTACTTTACCAATGGCTTCACGAATAATGTCCTTTAAAGCGTCAATTGTCTCTGGCTTGTCGGCATAACACTTATCTTTGACGGCACTCCGCAAATAATAGTCCAACGGTGTTAAATCGCAGCTTCGAGGGGGTCAAACGACATCAACTTTGCAGCTGATAATGAGATCTTTAAAAATAGGACGCAAAACATCGAGTGTAGTTTCGGCTGTGTGGCACGCAGTGCCATCATGTTGGAACCAAATGTTGCCAATATTTTCCTCTTCACTTTTTGTGAACAAAAATTCGTTCAACATGGCCCGATAACGATCGCCATTGACTGTAACGGCCACTCCTTGCTCATTTTTGATGAAAAATGGCCCAATTATGCCTCTGGATCAAAATTCGCACCAAACAGTGACTCGTTTTGGGTGCGTCGGCTTTTCAATTTATGCGTGCGGGTTTTCTGTCCCCCAAATACGACAATTTTGCTTGTTTAAATACATCTTGGCGGATCAAAATGAGCTTCATCTGGAAATGATTTTTTTTTTGCAAAGTCGATCGCAGGCCCACTTAACGAAGCAAAAACGCATTGCATGGTCACTTGGCTTCAACTCCTGAACCAATTGGACTTTGTATGGCATCATACCAAAGTCTTTATGCAAAATTCGTCTCAATGATGTCTCTGAAATGTTCAATCGTTGAGAACGACGATGAATTGATGTTGATGGCGCTTCACGTACACTTTCTGCCACAGCAGCAATATTCTCGGGTGTACGCACTGCACTATTTTTGGCTTTTCTCGCTTTGGTTTATCGATGAGGATGCCAGTTTCTTTCATTTTTTTTACAAGATAACGAACATACGGAGCTGACGGTGCTTCTCTGCTTCCAAATTCCATACGCAATTTTCGCACACATTCTGCAACATCATCATGATTTTCAAAGTAATGTCGCAATATTTCTCAGCGTTGTTCAAGCGTATCCCACAACCATATTCTTTCAGCGGAAGGATAAAACTAATTATCTAGCAAATCAAATATGAGCTAGGTGTTATCATTCACTAGTTGAAAAAAAACCTTAGATGGTGGACCCTTTATTTTGTTAAATGATTCCAAAGTAGACGTAAAGGAAATAATAAGATAAAATTTTAACTGCAGACTTTGTTTCAGTAACTTTTGCGTTAAAAAGTTTTCTGTTGCACAAATAACTTCCCGAGTTATAATTTTTTAAAAAATAAATTTCAAAAATAACTCTTTGGATTATCATTGTCTAAGCAATGTTTTGCGTTAATGGATTTCTGCTGAAAATATTTGAAGTAAATTATACAAAATACATTTTACCTTGAAACAGGTTTACTATTCTCGCGAACTACTTTGTAAAGAGTTAAATTCATATGTCGGTCTCATTTTTAAAATCTTTATTAGCTTAGGATGAGACCTCACAGCTGAAAGTGAAATAAACATTTTTTATCACTATTACGTGCGTAATTTGTGACAAGGGTTTTCTATAACAACAAAACAAAAAACAAACGAATTAAAATGAATTGGAAATGTAGTTTCCAAAAATCCTATGGAATTTATAATTTGTTGGCAAAGAGCGTAAATGGGTATTTTAGCTTCCTGTACAAGTTGTTGTTATTATTGCTGTGTGTTCAATAACTGTGTGCATATGTATGTATATTTTTTCTTCAAGTAAAACTCCAGCACATATACACACTCCCGCAAACAAAAATGAACACACATATTCATGTCATACATTCCCAATACACTCATATAAACGTAATCATGTCTGAATGTACAGAACTTTATAAAAATGTTGTGTGATGGAATATAAATTAAATTTTGTGGTTTCATTCTCTCTCGCCAAATGGGCAATCAATGGTTTGATTCATTCCTTTTTCTTTGATATTATTGCCAATTTGAACATACACATGCATACGAAAGTCATCTTTCATTCTTCATGAGATCAGATACTCTAATGAAATTAGAAAAATCATTTTTTGGAAAATTAACAGTTATTATGCGCCATGTTTTATATTGTTGTTGGTTTATTAAAGTCTGTTAGTTAGTTAGTTAGTTGGCGATTTATAGCAGAAGTGCATATCACTGTGGCTGCTAATGCAGAATCTAACTATGATCCTAAACGCTAAACGATAGTTCTTGGCAACTTTAAGCAGAATGAGAAGAAAACTAATGCAGGAATCACACCAACTATATTCCAGAGAAGCAAAGAGGTGACAGTAGAAATAATTTAAAATGAGGCCTTGAAAAGGTAACTCCAACTCAGTTAATTAACTGAATCTCCTTCAAAAGCAAATTGGCAAAATCTAGACATAAATAAGATAATGGTGTTATAGAAGCTGCAACGCTGTAATCATTGGACAATAGCTTAGTGCAAACTCATATTTTTATTAATGAACACTTCATTATGGAATAGAAAATCCTCCTCAGATACAAATGCTGATCGTGATGCAGATAAACGTCAGTACCTGGCCGTGACCTTAACCAAACTGTGGTCTTATCATTGGGTGAATATGATGCATCTACCAACGTCCCAAAGTGCATCAAATAACTTAGCTGGCAATTTCAGAAGCACGGCGAGCACGACCGTGCTCTCGCTTTTTGCTTAAGCAACAAAAAGCGGCAATCTATTGCACTTCAACAGCTCCCTCCCCCCGGGGGCACATTATTTTGGTCTTTATAGAACTTCTACTATATAGACACAGTGCAACTGGGGGAAAAAGGGAGCCCAGTCCCCTGAAGTCAGCAGGGGTACAACTGGAAACTCCACTTTATTTCCACGGAAATCAGTGAGCCACAGAGTTCCGTTATTTGCCTCTTTAGACGCTTAACTGTTTTCTGGCTGATTATTGAGGTTGGCCCTTTATGGGAGTATCGTGGTGGTTGTGGTTTCGCATAGCAGTATAATGGTTATTATGGTGACCAGGATCATCTCACTGTTAATGACACCCTAAGTGAATGATCCAGTCTAGTGAGCATGCTAGACATGTGTTCTGGACAGGAGTTGGAAAGTCTCCAACTCTTAAGCAAGGAGTGATATTTTGCAGCCCTGCTCTGGAATCATCGAAGTTGCAACTAGAAAGTTCTGTTGCATAGAATTATAGCTTCGGCTTCCTAGGACGAGCTTGACGTTCCAAATTATGCAGTGGTTTGGTCCACCATCTGATTAAGGCTTCATGGCCAGGCGCGGATGTAAATCTAATCACACATTGGCACTGGAGCAGCTCCCCCCCTGGGGCACATTTATCGGTCTTTATAGAACTTCGACTATCTAGACCTATGCAATTGGGGGTATAAGGGAGCCCAGTCCCCTGAAGGCAGCAGGGGTCAACTGGAATCTCCACGTTATTTCCACGGGAATCAGTAGCCCGCAGAGTTCCGCTAATTGTCTCTTTAGACTTTTAGCTGTTTCTCTGACTGATTATTGAGGTTGGCCCTTCGGGAATATCGTGGTGGTTGTAGTTTCGCGGCCCCATAACAGGTCTGTTTTTTATGGTGGCCAGGATCATTTCACCTTTAATCACACCTACCTGGTGAATGATCCTAGATCCAGTGACCATGCTAGTCATGTGTTCTGAACAGGAGTTGGATAGTCTCTAGCTCTTCAGCAAGGAGTAGTGATTTGCAGCCCTGCTCTGGAATCGCTAAAATTGCAACTAGGAAAGACCTGTTAGTCCTCGGCTTCCTAGGATGTGAATGACATTGCTTTTCATTCACGGTGGTTTGATCAGCATCTGATTAAGGCCCACGGCCAGGTGCAGATGTAAGTCTAATCACGAAATGCACTTCAACAGCACATTGGATAGGAAAAGGCCACATCTTCCCGCTGTTTGGGTTTACAGACAACCAAGAAGTTCCTTAACGAAGGGTCTCACTACAGGGCTAGTTAGTATGTCATTGGTCGGACTTCAAGGATCCAATTCTTTCAGTTTGTGGCTCCTGCTAGCCTAGGTGATAAATTTCAGGTTAGAAAGTAATTTAGCTTTAAACACTCACACACCACAACCACGTTCCTCAGGTCTCACCAATGATCGATAAAGAACTGTAGCAATGTGGGCTACCGGTTCTGGTTGGATTTTGAGGGAACAGTTCTTTAATTTTTTTGAGGTTAGAAAGTAATTTCGCTTTAAACACATGCAAGCCACAACCACCACATCACGTTCCTCCCCGAAGGATATCGCCAATGGCCGATAAAGAACCGTAGCACTGTGGACTACCTATTCCGTGGCACTAGTTGATAAGTTACTGGTCAAATTTCGAGGGTCCTGTTATTTCAGTTTTATGCTCCCGCTAGCCCTGGTGACAAATTCGAGGTTAGAAAGTAATTTCGCTTTAAACACACACAAACCACAACAACCACGTCACGTTCCTCCTCGAAGGACCTAACCAATGACGGAAGAGGGACCATAGCCCTATGGGCTACCCGTTCCCACGGCACTAGTTGATAATTCACTGATCGGACTTCGAGGCAGGAGCCTAACTCCTGCTAGCCTAGGTGATAAATTTGCGGTTAGAAAGTAAATTGGCTTAAAACACACTTTTTGACCACTTCAGTTTTATTGATGCCTATGTAAAGTAGAAATGTGGGAATTAATAATGGAATGTGATGTTGGTGAAATGTCCACCTCTAGCACTTTGGCAGGAGTATATTCTGTTTTTAAAAAAAATTTAAAACCTCCCTTCTTACGTCAATACAGCGCTAAATTTCATTTTTCCAGAGCATCAGTTTTTTTTCCAAACAACCAATTCACAAAAGTTCGATGGAAATAATAGTAAGCCGGCTTTAACTCTTGAGTGAGTTGAACTTTATAATTTGTAAGCGTGAATATTAAGGTCTTTGTGCAAAATTTCGTACAAAGTGCCTCTTGTTGCAAACGTTGACAAGTTGATGGTCCAGCTTCATTCTCAACAGTTTACTGTAAGGCTGTTGTGTGTGAATTATCACGTCGTGTTTGGACCTATTGTTAGCAACAATACCGTGCAATTTGAATTTAGCCCATAAGTTACTCACAGTAGCCTCAGGAGGAACCTGATTATGAGAAAATGCTGCTCGAATTTTGCGAAGTGATGCAGTGAATTTTTGACCACTTTGAGACTAAGTTTTACTAATAAAATTTTTTGCTCAAGAGTGTAACCTTCCATGCTTAAAATTTATCAACATTTTACTAAAATAATAATAAAGGATGATAGCTCAGGATGATCATGTGAGAGACAATTTACTTCCTAACCACAAGTTTGCCCACCCAATATTACTCGATATTATTTTAAGGAATTTCTTTTTCAGGATTTAATCCAGTCCCACAATACTGTGCGCGTTAGCACTTTATTCAGAAAATTCAGCGGTTTATTTAGGAAATTCAGCTAGAACAGCCTAAAAAGATTTTAATAAGAGAATGCATACTGCAATAATTGAAAATAAATAAATTTGGGAAAATCATGAATCGCACTAAAGTAACCTTTTCTAAAAATGTAGTGATGCTGCCCTGTGGCTATTTTACTTCTACTGATTTTTTGCTTATTTTTTATTTCAACACTTCAAAGAAATATAGCAAACCAATATAGAATGCATAATACTGTTGACGTTTGACCAGATACTGGACAAACAATAGACATGATTAGATCTTTTTCTTGTTTTTTGTTTCCTTACAACTTTGTTGCTACACAATTATTCTCGGCTGTAATAGCAAATAACAATTGTCTAACAAAATAACCACACAGGTAAAAATCAAATACACTTCACTCTAAAATTTAAATAAACATTTGTAAAGTATTATTAAAGTTAAAAACATACACACACACACAGAGAGAGAGAGAGCCAGAGTTCATTTGGTCTTAATAGAATTGTGTATTATTTTCCATATAGAATTTTAATACAATTAAAGAAATATTATAATTTGTTATCAGCAAAGGGACCAATATTGGCAATGTTAGCAATGAGGGCTGGTATATAATTTTGGTCATAGTTGCCAGTAAAATAATGTTCACAGGGTCCAGAAGCAAATACACCGACATCTTCTGCACCATGAGCACCAGAATCCAAAGGCACAGTAGCCATATAACGAAAATAGGGTTCACTTAAATCAGCCTTATATAAATTGCGGCGTCCTTTTTTGGAGGAATAGGTATTCGAATAGCCGGGACCAGTGCCATAGGATAATATTGTATAGGGTAGATTATCAGTAGCCAATTCAGGTGCTAAGCCAAAAATATCCTGATGGCGATCCTGAAAAAATAAATATTTAAAATAAAAATATTATTTTCAAGTATTAAAAAAAAAAAACAACTCACAGGATAACCGTTGATGGTCATGGTGTGTGAATGATCTGCAGTTACCACAACTAATGTATCCTCTTCGCTGGTCATGCGACGTGCCAATTCTATGGCTTTTGAAAATTCCTCAGTTTCTTCTAAGGCTATGCGTGCTCTATTGCCATGATGAGCTATATCGATTTTAGCTCCCTCTACAAACAAAAAATATCCTTCATTATTTTTCCTTAACATTTTTATAGCCGCTTCGGTCATGTGGGTTAATGATGGAACGATATTTTCTAAATTGTCTCGCTTTAGGTCACTGTGATAGGGACAATGTGAGGCGCTAAAAAAACCCATTAAATAGTCTGTATTATTAAGATCCACCATATCCAAGCCATTTTTCGACCACACATATGCAGCATTTTTATTATTACGTTTTTTATCGGCCAACCATTCTTCGATTAAATCCCTGTTATCAGTTCTACAGCCCCTTTCGCCCTGTTCATCATGCACGCTTTTATCACGGAAATTACGACGACCACCACCCAATATAACATGCAATTCTTTACCCACTGGCCATTCAACTAGTTGGCGGGCTATGTCAACATTGTTGTAGGCATTACAGCCGTCCTTAATGATATCCTGATTGTTTTCCCAGCCACGATCAGCAGAATGAGCATAGACACTAGCTGGCGAAGCATGCGTTACACGGGCCGTAGTAACAAATCCTGTCCATTTACCAGCTTGCTGGGCCCATTTGGCCAAACTTTTTGTATGGGTTGTATTATCGCAGGCTTTCCAGCAGTCTCCTTTATATACCTGGGCATTGACGCCGATCGTACCATAATTTGCCTTAACAGCGCTTAAATATGCTGTACCTGAACAAGCCGAATCAGGTGTTCTTTTATTGACAGCATAGGTGCGTGACAAACCCGAGTAAGGAAACTTTTCAAATGACAGCTCCTTGTTGCTGTCCCCCATTAAATTCCTAGTGGCTGTCATAGTAGCTACAGACATACCATCACCTAGGAATAGAATAATATTTTTTGCTCTATTTGTGTTAAGATAATTTAATTTTTGTAATTTTTGTGCCAAAATATTTTGAGCTTTTTTCGTCCAAAATTCAGTAGTTTGTTCCTCGTTAAAAGCTTGTCCATTATTATGGCTGCAGGCAAAAGTACACCATATTAATAATAATAATAACACAATATAGCACTTCATATTTCAACGAAGTGTAATGTAGCAGGCTTGAAATAGTACTGACGCATTTTATATTCTCGTTTAAATCCTTAACTTATTTAACTGATTTCTTAACTTATCAGCAAGATAAATGTTGTTGTGTTAATTTTACTACCGATATCACAATTTAATAGTTTAGCTAAAAGCAGAGTAGGAAATAATTATTTGAAAGTGGGATACATAAATATTAAAGAATCTAGCTGCGGTATAAAACGTGAAAAATAATTAAAAACATTAAGCAAAACATTCTTTTAACTACTCCCAATTCAAGGAGATTAACTACTTTAAACGCCTGCATTAGGGCAAATTTAAGGTTTGGAAGTAAATTGGTTTCAAATATACAATTTTCTTCGACACCTTCAGTTTTATTGATGTCAAAATAAAGTAGAATTATGGATTATAATGTAATATGATGTTGGGCAATTGTGTACCTTTAGCACGTTAGCAAACATCCGCTCTTTTCACAACATTTTTAAGAATATTTTGCAACCAAACTTCACGTAGGTTATTTGTGAGTTGTTCACGTAAATTTGATATATCAAAGAGCTCCAGAGAAATTAATACAGAGGCGTAGAATTACTAGAATGAGACAGCCACCTAATATCACAAAATCGAGACAACACCCGATCAGCAAAATCTCATGCGATAACTAAATTTTTTGGGTGGCTGTATGGCTTGTGGCGCTGTCTTGCTAAAACTAAAGGTCGTTAATGTCAACTTTAATCAATGGTGGCCCATTGTGGTGACGGCGTTTTCTTGCACCTGACCACAAACCACACGATATGGCCACTTTCCTTGGATGTAATGGTTTTTCGAGGACTGTTTGTGAATTTTGTGAGCCCCATATGCCATAATTTTGTTTGTTTGCATAACGGCCTAATTGAAAATGAGCCTCATCACTAAAAACGATTTGATAGAATAATGCTTTGTTTCCATTCAGATATTAAAACAGCCCATTCACAAGCTTTCGATGCAATCGACTTAATTCTTGACCTAATTCTTGAACCTTGTTAACGCAAAGATGAAGATCTTTATGCAACATGTTGCCCAAAGTGTCTTGAGTGATGTCCAATTTTTGCGAACGTCGACGATTTGATGATCCAGACTCATTCTCATTCAACTATTTGCTGTACAGCAGTTATATTTACAACAGTACAATCTTTACGAGCGTATTGCTTTGGTCAGTAACAATACCGTGAGCCTTGAATTTAGTGATTGATTTAGGCATAGAGGTCTCAGAAGGCGCCTAAAGTTTCCTGAATTTTATAACGAAATTTTCACCATTTTGTTCACAGTTATAATTGTTTGCTTAAGAGTGTAATGACAAGTCCATGCAGGATATTCAATCATTTACTTTCAACCCATATCTTAAGTCTAGACCACTTTAAATACTGCCAAAAAATTAGGTGCCCCCGTAGGCTAGTAGGTAGTGTGCTAGCTTACATGACTGGCGGTTGTGGGTTCGATTCCCAAGAAAGACCTTGGTTTTTTTTACTACAAATAAAAATTGACTCTCTGTGGGGCTGCTCAGTGATAAAGGCATGTTCACTGGTCACTGAGCTGTCTTATTCGACAGTTAATTTCCGTAACTACTCTTCTATTTTCACAATCTGTCGCATCTCTTCGCTAGTCCTTTCCTAAAGAATATAGCACGATTTTTCACTGTTATCTGAAGTGCTACCTCTCTTAAAAAAAAATCGAAATCTTACTGCATTTATAGATGGTCCTTTTTGTTATTAAAAATAATACAAAATGAAAATTTTTTCCCATAAACGCTCAATTCGTTTGAAAGAGAACAAATCAAAGAGTATCACATTGCCATTTCCTTAGATACTTTTAGCTTTCTTTCAATGATCAAGCTGCCTTATACGCATATGTTTTTCATATGTTTTCTATAACACTGTTGCCAACTGATTATGATTTTTTTACCCGGCACTGGGAAGAGCTGAAAATATTGCCGTTTACCATTTGCCATATGAAAAGTGAGTTTAAAATATTTGCAAATTAATTTTACTTGTAAATAGCCTGAGTATAATATAAAAGCCTCTGAAAACGCTTTTAATGTCCCTTTGACTTGAAGCAGACCCCATCTCTGCAACCATTTGATGAAACGGGTGATTTTTTTTAGAGACAGTATTACTCTTATTATGAATAATGCTCTACAAAACACTAAATATTTATCAAATTATATATTTACTTAATAGATTTGCCGGCAGTATAATAAATCTTTTAGCTTATTTAAGCGTTTTTTAATATTTGTATGAATTGGGAAGCTGCTAGAAATAAGGCTTTTGTTGAAGATTTAAATTCCATAATCGAAATAAATCTTTTTCCCCCGAGAAGCTACTTAAAAAGTCAAAATAGCAAGAGAAACAATGCGTTTTTGCTTCGCTAAGTGGGCCTGCGATTAAAAAAAATCATAATTTCAGATGAAGCGCATTTTGATCTTGGCGGATATGTAAACAAGCAAAATTGTCGCATTTGGGGCACAGAAAACCTGCAACTCCAACTCTTTAGCAAGGAGTGAAGGCTGCGGCCTACTTTGGGATTTCGAAATTGCTACTAGGAGTGACCGGAGGATATACGTGTTCGATGGCCTCCTAGGGCGTGACTGACGTTTGCAAATCATTCAAAGTGGTTTGACCACCAACTGATTATGACTACCTAGTCGGTGCAGATGTAAATCAAATCACATCACTGTTTGGTGCGGATTTTGGTCCAGAGGCATAATTGGGCCATTTTTCTTCGAAAATGAGCAAGGAGTAGCCGTTACAGTCAATGGCGATCGATATCGGGCCATGTTGAATGCATTTTTGTTCACAAAAATTGAAGAGGAGGATATCGGCATTATTTGGTTTCCACAGGACGGCGCTACGTGCCACACAGCCGAAGCTACACTCGATGTTTTGCGCCCTATTTTTGATGATCGCATTATCAGCCGCAGAGCTGCTGTCGTTTGGCCACCTCGCAGCTGCGATTTGACACCGTTGGACTATTATTCGTGGGGTGCCGTCAAAGATGTGTTGCGCCAAGCGAGAGACAAGCCAGAGACAATTGATGCATTAAAGGACGATATTCGTGAAGCCATTGATGAAATACAGCTGCACACTATCGATAGTGTGCTTAAAAATTGAAACGATCGTATAGGCTACCGCATGGCCAGCCGAGGCAGCCATTTGAATGAAATTATTTTCCATTATTAAGCGGAAGGATTGTACTTTCAAATAAAAAAGGAAATTTGAGAAAATATTAAGTAGTTTGGTTTAGAGCATTTAAAACAAAAAGTTATTTGGCGAACCCTTTCCAATGGGCTTGTATAGAGATCACCCCAACAAAGAAGGGAAAACTATACGAAATAAGGAGAATAAAGAAATGTGACAAATAAATAAAGGAAGTGACAGTTCATCAATTGACTGTAATGATTTCATAAAAGTCAGCTGTTTAAAATTGTATATAATGTGTGGATCTTATATATAAGAATCGAAAATATATATAATTAATTCATGTAGAGGGGACTACTATGCCCCCAAAATAAATTTAAGAAAACTTTTCACACCTCTTTTTAATTTCTTATGCTTAACATAAGTTTGTGTTCTGTTATAGAGCTGTATGTAGCCAGCTCCCAAAAATTTTTTTAGTTAAGCTAAGGGTCATAAATGAATACTTAACAAAATGACAAACCTTACACATGCGACCATAAAATATATGAAACTAAAATTTTTAATATAAGCAAATGATTTTTTTTTTTTGTTTTTCGTCTTAAAACAACTATAAAAAATCATCCAATAAATGTAGAGTTTAGATACGTTATCAAGTTTTATGCGGCAGCTATTTAATTTAAACATTTAAGTTAACTAACTATAAGTCATTTGAATTTGAATAGAAATTCTTAGTCTTGAAAATTGTTTCGGTCAAGCAGTTGTTTGTTTCTTTAGCCATCAATTGCTATGACTGTCAGGCAGAGCTATTGTTGTTTAACACTAACGCTACTCATTTGCTTAATGCTGAACACAGTGTTTGGTGACTTTGATAATGAGGTGCAGGAGGAAGTTATGCATCCTAGTTTTAAAGGTAAAACTTTTAGTAAAGGCCATTTGCCGTATACGGAAAGAGAACAAACTAATGATTACTGGCTGAATCTGGGCAAGAGATTTGTTAGGCAACAAAAACAACAAAAATATAATACGAATAAAGCGAAAAATATTATATTATTTGTGGGCGAAGGCATGAGTTTGACAACACAAGTGGCAGCTAGAAATTATATCGGAGGTGAAACTACAAAATTATCATTTGAAGAATTTCCCTATGCGGGGCTGTCAAAGACATACTCTGTGGATAAAATAGTGGCAGATTCAGCAGCGAGCTCTACCGCCTTGTTGTGTGGTGTTAAAACTAATTTTTTTACAGCTGGCGTAAATGGTGCTGTTTTGCGTAACGACTGTGAGGGAATGAAGAACGCTGACAATTATGTTTACTCTATAGCCAAGTGGGCCATGGACAAGGATAAATCAGCTGGTTTTGTTACCACCACACGCCTAACACATGCCACAGCAGCCGGTCTCTATGCCCATACAGCTAACAGTTTGTGGGAAACTAATCTGGATGTAGAGTTTTCTTGTGGGGCTAATCATGGCTTAAAGGATACGGCCGAGCAACTAATACATGGCACAGTTGGCTCTAAGCTTAAAGTAATGCTGGGTGGTGGTAAAAGTGTGTTTATGGATACAAATTTGTATAGCAATGGCTGGCGTACAGATGGTCGTAACTTAATACAAGAATATCAAAATCAATCCAAATCGAATGTGTTTGTGGAAACTAAGGAGCAATTGAAAAAAGTGGATGTGAAAAAAGCGGAACGCTTATTGGGCATTTTTAGTGATGACTATATGGACTATCATTTGGCAGCTAAAGCTAAACCAGCAAACACTCAGCCAAGCTTAGAGGAAATGACCAAAAAGGCTATCGAATTTTTACAACAACAACCAGAAAATAAAGGTTACTTTTTGCTCGTTGAGGATGGTGGAATACAAATGGCCCATGATGCCAATCAGGCACATTTAGCCTTAGACGAAACAAAGGAATTTTCCAAAGCAGTTAATATGGCGCGACAAATTACTAGTGAACGTGATACTCTTATTGTTGTAACTGCCGATCATTCGTCGTCATTTAGTGTGGCTGGCTATCAAGACAGAGGTTCGAGTATTTTCAGTTTAGGCACGAAAGCTGAAGACAAGAAACCCTATGAACCTCTGGGTTATGCCAATGGACAAGGTTTCTATCAACACTATAATGTACGATCTAAAAAACGTGTTAATCCCAAAAAAGTTTTACGAGGAGATGCTAATGATTTATTCCCTGCCACGGCACCTTTAACATTCTCAACTAATGGCGGTGAAGATGTGGGTGTTTTTGCTCAAGGTCCTTGGTCTCATTTATTTACAGGAGTCTATGAACAAAACGCCATACCACACATGATGGCATATGCTGCCTGCATTGGTGACGGTCTGAAGGCGTGCGATACCTTACCTTAAATATATTTCGCAGACATATTAACAACATCATTGTTAAGTGTTAAGGCTTCAAGAAAAATATAGAATTTCAATTAAAATTTAAAATAAAATCAAGTTATAAGAAATTAAAACAAAAAAATTTTTTATTTTATTAAAAATCTTAATCTTAATCTTTTAAACGGTCCTCTAAATTATAACGATTTATTTTTTTCTCAATATTTCGCTTTCCTGTGGAAAGCTTCTTCAGGAAATTATTTTTTATATTTTTCAAAAACAAAAATTTTAACTATTAAAAGATTAAGATTACGATTTAATAGAAATAAGAAAAGGTCGAATAAAACTGAAAATAAATTTATTAAAAAAAAATTATTTAACGCCATTTTATATGGAAAATAATAATGCTCAGCTAATCGACCTATATCAACCTCTTTCTCCACTACTTTGTTAAAATAATTTTACCTACATTTCTGCTTTAGCAAGCTCAATTTGTTTTCAAATCAATAATTCTCAATGGGTTTAAATACAAGATCTGGATGCAAAATTAACTGGCATTACGTTACCAATTAAAATATTGTTTTGGTGTTCCTGTCAAATCTATTAAACTTCACTGCTCTACAAAAAATATTAATTAAGCTTAATAAAATTCTTAAAAGAAATCATAGTTTCAAAAGAAATCGATATTTAAAATAATTCAAATTGAATATCAAGAAATAATTTTTACTAAGAAAAAAGTGAAATAAATAAATAAAAATAAATTTATAAAAAAATAAATAAATTGAAATAATTTAATATTTTTTTTTGTTTTTAGTAAAGCTTTCACCAACAATCGAGATTATTTAATAACCAAATGAGAATTTGCCATAACAAACAAAACAATTCGTACTCTTGCTATTTCCTGACCTATCTGGCTGGTTTGAAGTCAAAGGCGAGCGCTTTCGATGCGAATGCATCATTCACAAGCCGCGTTGGGGTTTGTACTGGTGAGTCAGTGTTAGCGTTCAAGCAGTTCTGTTGTTTAAGTTCGTATCTATTGAGGTAACCAGAATGCCAGTCACCTTACATTTTTATGCAATGTAAATTTATCGATACCTCCGTCTTTTATTATTATCTAGGTACGTGTGTCCGTTTGAGGGTGTTTTTCGTTTGCCCATTTGCATGAGCAGTTTTAATAGTGTGAAAATTGTGTCTGAGGTCGTGTTTACCTGTTCGTTTCCATGTTTTTTGAAGAATGTCTAGTCTTTGTTCTTTTTTGCTAGTATGTAGTAATGTCATACATTCATCTATTTCCCTTGGTGTGTGTCCGTGAGTGTCAAGGTGTAATGCAAAGTTGGAATCATCTCTTTTCCGTTTGTATGAGCGTATGTGTTCTGTAAACCTTGTTTTTAGTGTTCGTCCAGTTTGCCCTTTATAAGTTTGTTTGCAGGTACAGTTGTCAGTTGCTTCTGTCGTTCTGCTTAGATTATGTCTCAGAGTGTTGCCAGTTTTTACAATTTGTTTTTAGAGAAATTGGATTGGACTCTAAAAAAGCAAAAAAGCAGTAGAACTGCAATTTTTCGTTCGTGAAAATAGATAACCCCTTAAAAACTCATTTTAACTAGGAAATATTTCCATTCCGATCCCCTGTATACTTCGTAATTTTTTCTTCCAGTGCCAGAGCCTTTTAAACTCTATTAAATCATAATGAGGTTTACTAATCTCTTATAATTATTTAACTCGTATTTTGCTTTATTAACATCGTTACAGAGAAATCACGTTGCCTTAATTCGTAAAAAATATGTAATTTAAAAGGAAGCATGATTTCGCAAAGAAAAATCTAGAATTTTATATTTTTCACCATTTTTAAAAACTTCTTCCCAAAATCATTTTCCTAAATCGAAAGTTTTTTAATTTTACATATGACGGCTAGCTGGGGCACAGTCGAAAATAGTACTTAAAGCCCTTTCCAACATCGCCGCTAATACCGGGTAAGGTATAGTCCATCATTTCGAACTTGTCCGCATAGACTAGCGACTTTGCATTTCCCCACAATAAATAAATTAGCAGCGTAAACCCTTACGATCTTGGAGGCCAATTCATGTGTCCAAAACCTGAAATAATGCGTTTACAAACAAATTTCTTTAGTAAATCAATGGTGGCAAAAGTTTTGTGACACGTTGCGACGTCATATTTATACCACAGTTTCTGTTCACCATGATTGCTTAAGTTATGAACGAAAAAGTTAGGAAATATACCTCTATAAGGTAACGTGCTAACTAGCATCTTTCTTAAAAAAGTAAAAATGGGTTCAGTAGCCCATAACATCACCCAGGGTTCCTGCATGTAACGATGTCTCAACATATATCGGGTTTTTCAACAAGAACTATACTTTTTAATTGTGGCAACACCAGCAATATCACAGTTTTGTAATTTTTTGTCGTAGTCGTAGTAGATGCATTGACAATTTTTAGAGTAGATTCAATTCCGCACGAAAATCGCTTAAAATAATTAAAATCCTCTTTAATAATGGTGGTTCTGTTAAAGTTACATTTCAGAAAATTCGTAATATTTTCCGACAATATAATCGTTCTCGGAGACCGCTATTAAGAATTTTGTCGTTAAATTTAAACACCAATGCGTGTTCGACCGACTCGTTCAGATAAAAACATAGCAGCCATGTGCCATAGTGTTGAAGCAGAAGATTCGATCAATTCATTCAGGAACAACCGCCAGGTTTTTGTGAAAAAATCATTTTTTCAGGCGAAGCCCATTTTCAATTGTCAGGGTATGTCAACAAGCAATATTGCCGCATTTGGGGGTCAGAATTATTAAGAAATCATTCCATGCTAAAGGTGTCACTGTATGGTGCGCTATGTAATCTACAGGCGTGATTGAGCCATTTTTCTTCCGAAGATGAGTCTGGAAATGCAGTACCAGTCAATAGATCACGCTATGGCGAGATGCTAACAACTCAATTTTGGCCTATTATTGACGAAGTGAACAACACTGGCAAGTGGTTTCAATAGGACGGTGCCACGTGTCACACAGCCAATGAAACGATCAATTGATTGTAAACTAAATTTCACAACAATCAGCAGTTAAGTGGCCAGCCAGATCGTGTGATTTAACATCACTGTATTATTTTTTGGTGGGGCTATGTTAAGGACAGAGTGTATACGAAGCATATCGAATCGATTTCATCCTTAACTCTCAAAATCCTCGATGTGATTAACGAAATAGGTGCGGCATTGTGCCAAAAAGGTGCCCCTGTAGGTGAGTAGGTATTGTACTAGCTTGTCAGTATGGGGGTTGTGCGTTCGGTTCCCAACAAAGACCTTGGTTTTGTCACTACAAAAATAAAAATTAACTGTCGATGGGGCTGCTCAGCGATGAAGGCATAGTCACTGGTCGCTAGGCTGTCTTATATACGGCAGTTAATTTCCGACTATTCCTCTACTTTCACCACCTGTTTCATCTATTCTCTATCCCTTTCCTAAAGAATGTAGCACGGTTATGACTAAATAGGCATTGCTGCCTGGAGAGCTACTTCTTTTTAAAAAAAATTTAAAAAAAAGTGGGTTAAAAACTGTGATATAAGAATCGACATTTGTCAGCGTGGTCGTGGTAAGTGTTGGTATGAGCCTCGAAAAATGGTACTGAGCTGGGGCCAATAATCCGGAGCGGGGGTTTGTTATCAGTGGAAATTTTTGAAGTTAAATTTCACAGTTTATTAAGAGAATTTTTTTTTTCACTTTATGATTTATTTCAACAAAAAAGGATTGTTGCTGCCGGTAGTTTGTGTTCGACTTGCGGGTGTTTTTTTGGAGATAAAAAAAATCAAACGCCGAACGAAAGAATTTTCACACCCGAGACGCACGAACACACACGAATTCGGGCATGACATGACGTGTCCAGTCGTGTAGGAGTTACTGTTCATGTCTGAAACATTTACATTCCGGGTATGAACAGTAGACTTTTGCCGATAATCGATAATTGCGAAAACAGCACTTTTTGTAGAATAACTAAGGAAATAGGAATTGTTTGAAAATTACGAAAACAGGTTAACATCGTATGTTATTAACTATTAAAATAATATTAAAATAAACCGTGAATTTAATACTTTTTATTTTAATTTTTTAAGTCTTCTTTTTTCTATTTAATTAATCATAAGAAGAGATTACAAATTTATTATATTTAATTTTATTGAGATTAAAAATCCTTTAATCTATTTGAATTTTTTAAACTCTCCACAAACTTTTGCAAGTCAGCTGTCGGTTGTATTCTGTGGACTGGTATTAATTTACGATTCTTTGTTAACATGTACAATTCATTGGGCTCATCAGAACCCATCGAACGGGAAGCAATTAAATTGGGACATGGATAACAATTTCCGGGAAGGCCTCGAGGTCCAGTAGGGGCACGAAAATTAACATCCATGTCTTGTCTATTCCTAAATCTATTTTCGCCAGGAATACCTTGAAAGCCAGTGGGACCTTGTACGCCTTGAGGACCTTGAATACCACGATTACCAGGTTCACCTTTACGTCCACGATAACCCGGAGGACCAATAGAACCCGGAGGTCCAGCTTCACAGTAGCATTTTTTTAATACAGCATTAACATAAAAAGCATAACCTGAAGTTTAATACATAAAATTTTCTTTGTTTGATTTCTTTCTTCAAATACTTTGACAACTTACTGATGATACCGAGTAAAACGGCAAAATAAAATTTCATTATTCTATTTTTAACTGAAACTCTTCGAATGGCTTCGTTTTATTTGGATGCTTGCACAGCAATACTTCTTGAAAAACTAATTTATAAACTAAACTTTAACTCACCTTTATACCACAACTTGTTAACGTACAATTTACAAAAAACTATAGAAATCACTAAAAGGTTCTTAAAGAATATAAAAGAAAAGTGGTTTTTTGTTATTGTTTTTAAATAAAAAAATGCAAATGATTCGTGTTTGTGTTTTACCTTGTGGCCTATTAGAAATGCAGCTCTAAAATTAAATTCAAATTATGAAGTTTAAAACAAACTTGTGTTGAGAGAGATTTTATAAAAAGTTATGTTTATACGAGGGAAGTTTATTAAATTGTTTCAAAGGCACTTAGAACTGTATGTAAAGTAGATATTGAGAACTTTACCTTTTTAATATTAAGAGAACCTCCTTTTAGTGTACGATAATTAAACTTAATTTCTGGAATAATAAAAACTTCATCCGTAATTATTGTGGAAAAAGCATATCCATATTGGCTATTGTCTATTTAACTCATTATTTTGTATAGAAAATAAAAAATCGTTTTTAAGGGGTGTTTTTTCATAGCGTTATAGAATTAGAATTGGCAGCACTGTTTTTAACTGGCGGCTATTTTGTCAGCTGTCAAGTGATTTTAGTTTGGTTTGTTATTTAAACATGAGTAGAATGACCTCTTAACACAGGACTTCTTAATTAGGCAAATTGGCTTCCTCCAGGCGGCACGCAGTCTTAATGGATTCCTTCCCCATCTTGACATGTGCCTTCGCAGGTAAAAGGACTAGCAGGAGCCCGAAACTGGAAGCGATATAGGACCCTTGAAGTTCGACCAGTGACTTATTACACCCACACTGGTACCGCAGGAACCAGTTTTCAGGGAGGCCGCTCGGATACCAACGTGGTGGCTGTGGTTTAATCGAGCTTTGAAAGAATGTGATTCGTTTTACATCCGCACCTGGCTATGTAGCCTTAATCAGATGGTGGACCAAACCACTGCATAATTTGGAACGTCATGCTCGCCCTAGGAAGCCGAAGCTATAATTCTATGCAACAGAACCACCTAGTTGCAAGTTTAATGATTCCAGGGCAGGGTTGCAAACCATCACACCTTGCTTAAGAGTTGGAGACTTTCCAACTCCTGTGCAGAACACATGTCTAGCATACTCACTGGACTGGATCATTCACTTTGCGTGTCATTATCAATGAGATGATCCTGGCCACCATAATAACCATTATATTGTTATGGGGCCGCAAAACCACAACCACCACGATACTCCCATATAGGGGCCAACCTCAATGATCAGTCAAGGAACTATTAAAGAGACAAATAATGAACTCTGCGGGTTCACTGATTCCCGTGGAAATAAAGAGAAGCTTCCAGTTGACTCCCTGCCTGTCTTCAGGGGACTGGGCTCCCTTTATACCCCCAATTGCACAGATCTAGATAGCTGTTACTTACTATAAAGACCATAAAGGTGCCTCCGGGGGGGAATCGAGCTTGGAAAGGTACGAAGAGATGTTAATTAAAAAAAAAGCATCCAAAGTCTTAGCTTGCGCATGCAACAGGTCTACGAGTTAGATAGTTTTCAACGCCTCAAAAAGGAGTGGAAGTACAGTCCTGCTACCGGCCACTCAAAAATTGTTACCTGTTTACATTTTTGGGCATGGGTGGACGCTTTTTTCTACACCCAGTAGTAAGAGCACCATCAGAATAGGGGCCTACGGCCAAGTGTTGAAGTTAATCCTATCACGTTCTATGCTAATTGGGTCCAACATAAAACTGGCAGTGATTCTGATTTTGTTATACGAATTTTATTTAGTGATAATAATCAAGTGTATGATTGAGGCAACGTTATATCCAGAAAAACTATATGTTTTGTGTGCTTTATGGGTTGGTTGAATCATTGGTCTGTACGTTTTTAAGAACGATACTGCGCTTTAACTTCGCTAGATTATTTTCTGTAGAGATATGTGAAGTCATTAGTCTATGCCGATTAATCTAGAAGTGTTAACCACTTTTATCCACTTCGAGAACATTATTCATTGCGATACTGCCGATATACGGTCATACTTCACTCCATCCGATCCCCGTACTATTTTACCACCTTTATCCACCTAAAGATGGAATACATCTCTTATTTATGGGACGACGCACCAAAGTCTATTTTGGAGTTGCTCGATCGCGTACAGGAGAGAGCCAAGAGGCTCATTGGGGACAGATTTTCGAGAGCATCGACGCTTTGTGGCATGTATTTCACCATTTTATCATTACTACAATGGTAAGTGCTCTAACGAAATTAGGGAACTTGTTCCCATTACCCGCACATTTTTGCATTTAACTCGATTTTCATTGAGAGCACATTCATTTATAGTTGATTGGCCAGCAAATTTTACTATTTATTTCAGGAAAAATTCGTTTTTTAGCAGAACAGTCCATGTGTGGAATAAACTCCCTCCAGAGGTCTTTCCTCTCACTTTTAATGTAGGAAAGTTCAAATGGAATGTTTACAAACACTATTCCTCTTTCCCATAACCTAATTTTGTTGTTCTGACATAATGCATTGCATGTGTAGGGGTCATCCTTTGAGTGCTGGTTGGAAGCAAAAAACTCCCAAAAAAAATGTTGAAAAAATCATTAAAAATTAGATCTCCAGATTAGACTACGTCCGAACTAGCCATGGTGATGATATTCTAGGAGTCATATTTTAATTATAACACCGAAATAAAGTAAATTTCATGTCAAAATAAAAATATTCTTTTTCTTTCTTAATTCCCTATAAAAAACGCACTTTTACAAGCTAAATTGTTTGATGGAGACAATTCTTCTTCTTTCTTAATTCCCTAGAAAACGCTCTTTTTCAAGCTAAATTGTTTGAAGGACTATTATTTTTAAACAATAAATGAAAGAGATAACAAAATAGTACAACTTAAAAAAAACTGAAACTGAAGAGCTTTTCTCGGTTTTCGAGTTTTTAGCAAAAAACTGATGCAAACTGTACCTTGCAGGCTGCTAATTGTGAGATGTTACCATCAAACTTCACTCATTAATAGAATTAAATTTTGTTAAAATGTAAAAAAAAAACCTTTACAACACAACACCGTCAAATAGCCAACTTTAGCGTTTTTACTCGCCAAAAGAAAGTAAAGGCACAATTAAATGAAAACTCGCGATTATAAAAAATACATCCAGCTGAAGAAAATTGGCTTCTGCTGTACTTATACTTGTTGGGACTTTGGATAATAATAAAATGAATAATTTAATTCTAAAGAATTGAAATTCATTTTATAAATTCGATAATAGTTTATGAAAAATCAGCTAAAGTTTTATCTTTTTCACTATTTCACTACAAACAAATTTTTTTTAATAAAAGAAAAACCGAAATCCGATTATCTGCAAGACTAAAGATTAATATTAATTGCAGGTATTGGGAATTATGGCGATATTATTTTTTTGGGTGTATTCACAAAATCTACGCCTTGCTAGGTGATCCTGGTGCTTTATGTTGAAGTAAATCATATGACATAAATCTTTTGACAGCCAACAAAAAGACCGCCAAATGAAAACGTATTGCCAGCTTAAAGTTTATTCCATAGCAAACTTAAAAGGACAAAAAAAAATTTAACAACAATTAAAAT
This sequence comes from Trichopoda pennipes, assembly GCA_030448955.1. Classification (NCBI taxonomy): domain Eukaryota; kingdom Metazoa; phylum Arthropoda; class Insecta; order Diptera; family Tachinidae; genus Trichopoda; species Trichopoda pennipes. The sequence continues at coordinate 7,344,236 of JASKUP010000175.1, forward strand.
TTTAACAATTATTTTAGCAATTAAAATTTTAATAGTTTTTTTTTTAAATAAAAATTTAACATAAATTTTTATTTATCTTCTTATTATTATTTCATTATAATTTTGTGTAAAAGTTTTAGTATTCATCTCCTATATCGTCCTGGTTTTTAACGTTTTCATCTTTGAAATGTTTTATTAATGAGTGCAGAGCAGGTGTGGGCTTAAGTTTTTTAACAGGTACCATTTCACCTTCCATTGATACTTTGTAGATTGTATAAGGTTCGTAAGTAGCAAGGCTACGTTTGTAAAAATATTGTTGACCTCCACTAATACATTCTGGTGGACATTGTGTGTCAAAGCCAGGAGGACCACGTAAACCAACTGGACTTATATCAAAAGCTTCATCACCAATAACTAGAATGCCTGTAAAACCTTGAGGACCAGTAAACCCAATGTTTCCCTTAATGCCAACAAAGCCCTGATCACCTTTAACACCCTTAAAGCCTTTAATACCATCACGACCTCGCGGACCGGGAGGACCAGGTTCACAAAAACACTGATTCATTCCACCATAATGATCTGCATGAAGATGAGCAGAAGCATAAGCCCAATAATTTAAACCTGGAAAATATTTAAACACGAAATAAAATTTTATTTTATTTTTAATTTTTAAAACAACTTACTCAAAATGACTACAACAGCATAAAAAATCATTGTTTTTCAATTAAAAAAATTTAAATACGATATGCTTTCACCTCAATCCTCTTTACACGACTGAATAGAAAATTCTATTTGAGCTAAAGTTTTTTAATAAATTAATACTCACCGGCAAATAGTTTTGTCACATTTCTTAAGAAAATTTATACTTTCATCATTTTAAGGTTCACAAATTTTTAAACATTAATTTGTGGAAAAGAACTTGTTTCTTTCAAAGAATCTTTATGTTTTGTAAGAATTTATGTCCAATTTAAATTCAAATGTTTGTTAATGCTCCAAAAACAAAAACAAAAATCCCACCACATTGAATAGAATGAATGAGATGAATGAACGAGTGCATTTAAAAGAATTTCGACTTAATTTTTATGACTGCACAAGAATAAAATAATTATTTTATACTGATGAAAAAGGAGAGAAAACTATAATTTTATTAAAAGGTATAACTAAGAATCAGTAGTTAAAAATATTTCTTAGTAGAAAAACAACAAAAACAAAAGCAATAAATATGTAAAATTGATTAAATTACTTAGATTAATCCCTTAAGAAGTGTTCTTTTAAAATCTGGATACACTAAACGATTAAATTAAATTCTGGAGGCCCACATAAATTTATAGGCTCTCGAAGGCCTTAGATTTCATGACAACGTATTCAACAGTCTGGCCTAAAAAAGAAGTTATCAGTCATGGAACCTTAAACTCTCGTCAATTTTGCATCGTTTTTGGTATTTCATTATTCAAAAGACTTCGCCTATAGATTCCTTGCATTGTCAAAAATTATTACTAAAATTAAAGACTAAAGGGTTCTCCATACAACACGTTTATTTTTTTTTGCTAATCTTTTAGAATGCCATTTGCAGATGGTCAAAATATTCTTGGACTGTCTGCATCCTTATGAGTAAAAATAAAAGTTAAAAATTAAAGAGCGTTCATATCGGGGTTATCAACAAGAAGTTTGTTTTTTCAAGTGTGACAACACCAACAACATAACAATTTTCACATTTTTTTAAAGGGAAGTAGCACTTCAGGCAACAATGCCTATTTAATCAATTACCGTGCAACATTCTTTAGGAAAGGGATAGAGAACAAACAGAGACATTTTGTTGTTTGACGTATTCGTAGTAGATGCATTGACAATTGTTACAATGAATTAAATTTCGCACGAAAATCTTTTTAAAATAATTAAAACCCACTGTGAAAATGGTGATTTCGTTAAAGTTATGTTTCGTAAAATTCGTGATATCTTCGAACATTATAAATGTCCTTCTGAGAATTCCTTAAAAGTTTGGTCATTAAATTTGAGTCGACAGGCTCGATACAAAATGTGTGAGCACCAATATTTGTTCGACCGGGTCGTTCAATTAAAAACATTGTAACCTGCCCCTGTGTTGAAGCAGATCCAAATTTATCAATTCTTAGACGTTCTCAACAAGTAGGGTAATCCAAAACCTTCACATGGTGAATTTTGCATAAGGATTTAACTTTGGAACCTTACAAGGTTCAACTGGTGCAGGAATTGTAGCCGACTGACTATTGACATCGCCGTAGATTCGCTCACTTCATTGAGGAACAACCGGCTGGTTTTTCTGTAAAAATCATTTTTTCACACGAAGCCCATTTTCACTTATGTGAACAGCGTATGTGAAAAACCAAATTGGCTCATTTGGGCTTCTGAAAATTTTAGCGAGATTATTGAGAAGCATTTGTATTTTTGTTTGTTTTTTTTTTTTTTTTAAGAGAAGTAGCACTTCAGGCAACAATGCCTAGTTAGTCAAGTACCGTGCTACACTCTTTTAGGAAAGGGATAGAGAAGATATAAAATAGGTGGTGAAAGTAGAAGGATAATCGGAAATTAACTGCCGCATATAAGACAGCCTAGCGACCAGTGACTATGCCTTCATCGCTGAGCAGCCCCGCCGATAGTCAATTTTTATGTTTGTAGTGAAAAAAACCAAGGTCTTCGTTGAGAAACGAACCCACAACCCCCATACTGATAAGCTAGTACACTTCTTACTAGCCTACAGGTACACTTGATCAACACTGTTTTTACTGAACATACTAAGCGCTTCCAGGCACCTCCCATATGAGGGGAGGCTGGCGGATTAAACTTCCATACCATGGTAGTGCGTGATTTGATTTACATCTGCACCGACTATATAGTCATAATCAGATGGTGGTCAAACCACTTGGTTGATTGGACATCACCCACGCCCTAGAAGGCCATCGAACGTATATCCTCCGGTCACTTCTTGTAGCAATTTCGAAGGCCCGAAGTAGGCCGCAGCCTTCACTCCTTGCTAAAGAGTTGGAGACTTTCCAACTCCTGGTCCAGAACGCATGAAGCTCTTTTTTATCAAGAACACGACAGCATTCATACTCACTGAACCTGAACCATTCATTGTGTTAATTTGAATGATCCGACCCACAAACTCTCACGAGGGTCCGAAACCACAACCACCACGATACTCCCATATAGGGGCCAACCTCAATAACCAGTCAGAGAACAGCTAATTGTCTTAAGAGACAAATAGTAAACTCTGCGAGCGTACTGATTCCCGTGAAAATATGTGGATTGTCCAGGTGATCTCTACTAGCTTTTGAGGGGCCTGGGCTGCCTTTTACCCCGCAAGATACCAGTCTAAATGGAATAGTAGGTTCCAAAAAGACTATCATATGCCCCCGGGGGGACACTATGGTAGTACTGGTAAGTAAAATTAATTTTTGTCAACATCTAAGAGTGCTTCTCGAAGTTCACGTTCTGCCCCAATAAAATTTGTGCCGTTAAAATTTAGAAGCAAAACTTGCAGAGTTTTAAACACCTGGTACTTACCAAAGCATTCCACAACTATGCGGCAACAACACAAATTTCTGCTGTTCATTTTTTCAGGACACTTATGAAAAGTCATCATAAGACAGGCAACGCGTCCGAAATAGTGTTTTTAACAAAATAACAACTTTGAACACATTGCTTCACTTCGTAAAATTCGAGCAGTTTTTACTCATAATCAGACCCCTCCTGAGATCGCTGTGAATAATTTAATCGCTAACTGAGAGGGTCATGGTGTTGTGGCTGACAAGAGACCAAACACTAAACTCGTAGTGGCTATAGTGATGTATGCATAGCATCTTTATACAGCAAAGTATTGAGAATGAGTCTGGAGCATGAACTTGTTGATGTTTACAATAACTGGCCATCATTAGAGGCACTTTAGGCAATGTTGTGCATATAGATCTTTATATTCACACTTATACAGTTCGACTCGAACGTTTGTAAATTGCAGTCCGTATGTGGAGTAGACTTAGGCCTTTCCTGTCACTTTCAATGTAGGAAAATTTAAATCGAATGTCCACAAACACTATTCCCTCTCTCTTCCTCCCCATAAATCAATTTCTTAGTTCAGATACAATGCATTCCCCGAGTACTGGTCCAAAGAAAGGGAGAAAGATTTGCCAAAAAAAATCACCGTTAGTGATAAGGCTCATGCCCAACTAGGCGGTTATATAAACGAACAAAATTGGCGAATATGAAGCTTACAAAATCCGTAACAGTCCTTGAAAAACCATTACTCGCAAAAATAGTCATCGTTTGTCACAGAGCCAGCCAATAAATTCAGTTGTTGCATGAGAAATTTCTCGGTCGCGAAACTTAACGATATCAATTGGCCGCCCCATAATTGTGTTTTAACGCCGCTGTATTATTTTCTCTGGGGCCATTTACAAGATCAGGCTTACGTGAATAATCCATAAGCAACTGAAGCTGCAAAAGGTGAAATTCAGAGCTGGAAATTGCAAGATAAATGAAGCTGTGTTGCAAAATGTACTTAAAAATTTTGTACAAATAGTGGACGTCCGCGGACTTGCTAGAGGTGGACATTTGCCCGACATCACATTCCGTTATGATTTTCCATATTTCTGCTTTACACTGGTGTCAGTACAATTGAAGTTGCACATCCATTATCAAGCTCACCGCATGCCAATAAACTGCAGTTGATTTTTTTTAGAATAGAATAAAGAATAATAAAATATAATACAATAAAGGGTCCGCCAAATAACATTTTTTCTGTTTGTTTTAAATGCTCTAAACAAAACTACCGAATATTTTCTCAAATTTCATTTTTTATTTGAAAGTACAATCCTTCCGATTAATAATGGAAAATAATTTCATTCAAATGGCTGCCTCAGCTGGTCATGCAGTAGGCTACACAATCAGTCCAATTTTTAAGCACATTATCGATTGTGTGCAGCTGTATTTTACCAATGGCTTCACGAATATTGTCCTTTAAAGCGTCAATTGTCTCTGGCTTGTCTCTCGCTTGGCGTAACACTTATCTTTGACGGCACCCTACAAATAATAGTCCAACGGTATCAAACCGCAGCTGCAACGTGGTCAAACGACAGCAGCTCTGCGGCTGATAATGCGATCTTTAAAAATAGAGCTCAAAACATCGAGTGTAGCTTCGGCTGTATGGCAAGTAGCACCGTCCTGTTGAAACCAAATGTTGCCAATATCCTCCTCTTCAATTTTTCTGGACAAAAATTCGTTCAACATGGTCCGATAACGATCGCCATTGACTGTAACGGCCACTCCTTGCTTATTTTCGAAGAGAAAGGGCCCAATTATGCCTCTGGACCAAAATCCGCACCAAACAGTGATTCATTATGGGTGCGTCGGCCTTTTCAATGTATGCGTGAGGATTTTCTGTGCCCCAAACGCGACAATTTTGCTTGTTTACATACCGGCCAAGATCACAATGAGCTTCATCTGAAAAGATGATTTTTTTTTGCGAAACCGGCATCTTCTGTAAGTCGATCGCAGGCCCACTTGGCGAAGCGAAAAGGCATTGGATGGTCACTTGGCTTCATTTCCTGAACGAATTGGACTTTGTATGGCGTCATACCAAGGTCTTTATGCAAAATTCGTCTCAATGATGTCTCTGAAATGTTCAATTGTTGAGAACGACGACGATGAATTGATGTTGATGGCGCTTCACGCACTCATTCTGCCACAGCAGCAATATTCCCGGGTATAGGCACTGTTTTTGCCTTTTCACGCTCTGGTTTATCGATGAGGATGACAGTTTCTTTCATTTTTTTCACAAGATAATGAACATACGCAGCTGACGGTGCTTGTCTTCTTCCAAAGTCCGTACGCAATTTTCGCACACATTCTGCAACATCACCATGATTTTCAAAGTAATGTCGCAATATTTCCCAGCGTTGTTCAAGCGTATCCCATAATCATATTTGTTCAGCGGAAGGGTAAAACTAATTATCTGTCAAATTAAACATGAGCTAAGTGTTACCATTCAGGAAATAAGCACAAGTTGACAAAAACAAAAAAAAAAAAACGTTAGATGGCGGACCCTTTAGAACAAAATAAATATGTGGCTGAGATGGGAGGAGAATTTTAAAGCAAATAAGCGTAAAAGTTATCGAACAACTTTCGTGTATATTTTTGAAACGTTCTTTTATTTTTCTTCAATTAAGCGTAATAAAAACCCAGATTTTAAGTGAACCCTGCTTATAAAAAGTTTCTTGAAACTTTAATAACTAGGAAATTTAATATTTACAGCAACGAGAAAATACTATTTGAATCGGGTTTAAATCAAAGAAAGCCAAATAAAACAAGCACAGCAGGTGCCTTTAAGTCTCTTCTCTATTATCTCAGCGGCAATTAACTTGGACTTATAGTAGGTTTTGCGATAAAAGCTGTACAATTTTAAACATTAAAGTGCTTATTGACTGTTGTAAAGAACCAGATAGAATTTTATATAAATAATCTGCTTTTGGTTGGAAAAGATTTAGTAAAGTTATGATTGTGCAGCTGGACAGAGATGAAATTTTTTCTTCTAGTCACATCTGTGTTAAGTAAGTTTTATTTTTTTAAATGTGAGAGATTGTTTTCTTTAACATAATTTTGTTTTAATAATTTAAAGGTATTTTACTTCAGCATTTTTGTGAGGGCAATATAAATTGTGGTTGTTTACCGGGTCGTAAGGGCGAAGATGGTCCTCGTGGATATCCGGGCAGAAAGGGAGAGAGAGGCGATACTGGTGACCAAGGCGTAATAGGCCAATCGGGTGATCGCGGTCTGACTGGACGTAAAGGAGAACCTTATAGACCTCTTAGAAATGATCCTATTCTTAGACTGGAAGTCGGACGACGAGGTTTACCTGGCAGATGTCTTTGTAGAGTTAGGCAACCAGTCGTATTTAATGATTTCTTTTTAACCGATCAAAATGGCGATCCTACTTATATGGGAAGCAATCTCCGAGACGAAGATGTTAATAACATTTTTGAAAATGAAATAAAAATGCCTCCGCCTTTAAGATTTAAAGTTGATAATAAACCATCTCAGAGTGGGCTTTATAGGATGGGTCCAAATGGTGTTTTAATACCTGTAACTGATGCCAGCACTTTTGAGTTATTCGCCGCTGCAAATAACCAGCAAACCACTACTACAACAACTACAACCACTACCACCACCACCACCACTACAACGACAAAGCAACCGTTTTATATGCTTAACAATAAAATTTATGTTTTGGGTCCCAAGGGAACTTTGATACCCATTGATATTTTGGGCTATAAAAAATCAGCAACACAAAGTCATCATCATCATCATCATCATCAAGAAAATCTTAATAGCAAATATCATAGTAATCATGACAATCGTTATAGTTATCGTCATAAATATAATCCTACGTCTAGTTATAGTGAGTGGCTAAGAAGTATTTTAATAGGCGAAGAAAATACATCAGAATATATTGCGGATGATGATGATTACGATCATATTGAAACAGATGAAGAAGTAGTCGAAGATAATGAAGATGAAGGGGAACTATTTTAGAATTCACTAAATAAAAGTTGTAATGAATTTGTTAAGAAATAAAAAGGAACAAGGAAGTGTTATTAATAAATATTTAATTAAAGATTATAATTGGATGTACAAGACAGTGTCTTTTAAAAAATTATATAAAATTTTTAAAATATTTCAATTGATCAAAAGTGTTTTTAATTGACGATTGTGATAAATTTAAAGTGAATAAAGAAAAATATATTGAGTCATATTTACACCCAAAATATTACTTTAATCCGTAAGCATATTCACAGACATGTTTTCCATATTTTTATAAAATTTGGTGATTGATCTTCGGCGTGATTATAGAACATGCAATTTCAGCAGCTTTTTTCGCATAACATTCAACAAAACTTTGAGTAAGTTTTAAGTGATAAGTGACTTGAGCTCAACGATCTATATGAGTCTCGTTTAAAAAGACTCTCTCTGTAATTCTAGCTTAATCGATTTTTTTGTAATTATTTGTGTTCCAAAACAAGATTTTCTTAAAAGTCCTAAAACCGACATTCGACTTTGTGACAATCTGCTCATTTTATTCAAATCTAAGAGATTGCAGAGAAAATGTCTCATGTTCAAAAACAGACCCATGAAGACTATGCCACATGCATAAGCTTCTGCTAGGTGAATGAAACGATTTAAAAATGGTGGATCCCACTTTGACAACCTGTATCATATTGTCGCATTGAAAGAATTTAACAAACTTTTCCGGCTGTACATAAATATCACCTCGATATTTTAGGCTAAACTTTCGTGGTCCTACTTTGCTTTTAATGTTAATGTTAGGGCTATGAGGCCTTTTAAATAAGCGTGCTACCTTCTTTATGTAAGGAAATAGCAAAACGATAGATAGACAGATCAGTTTTTCACAGCTCTGCATGTGTGCATTATGCTTGTTTTCAAACAGTTTTGAAGCGCCTCTAGTGGTAAGTAGTTGCATTATATTTTTTAAGCTGTCATAACACTTGTAATAACTTTTTGCTTTGCCTATGATTTAATAATTTCAAATAATGCCGGTGAAATAGGGGGCCAGTTGTGATAAAAAAGAATTATCAATTAATATTTGGCATCAGCTGGGATATGAACCCAGACTATCGAACCAAAAACATCTATCACGATACAAGTTTCCGCTAAAGAAGCTAACGATTTTCGATTACGGTTAAATCATATTTACATAAATGAGCAGAATATAGTTTTGAGTATTTTGAATGATCGCCTTATAATGCTCTGAATTATTTCTGAAGCTAACTTTATGAACGTTTGTAGGGTTTTCTTATATAAGGGGTGAGCTCTTGGCACACACTTTCTTTGACAACTTCAGTTTAATTGATACGAATTTAAAGTAGCAATAATGGGAATATGATGTTGGGCAAATGACCACCTCTAGCATGTCGTCAAACATCCGTTCTTTTCACAAAACACATTTTGGAACAAAGCTTCGTTTATCTCCTCAATGTATCACCGAATTGTATCTAACACAGCGTCAATTATTTGTGGGCTGTTGTCGTAGATCTATTCTTTCAAATGGCCTTACAGAAAATAATCCAGCGACCTTTATTCACAAGAACGAGATGGCTAATTTATATCACCAAATCGGGTTTACCCCCCGGGGGCACATTATAAATCTTTATGGATCCTACAATCATCTACACTTGTGTCTTTTTTTTTTAAAGAGAAGTAGCACTTCAGGCAACAATGCCTATTTAGTCAAGTACCGTGCTACATTCTTTAGGAAAGGGATAGAGAATAGATGAAACAGGTGGTGAAAGTAGAAGGATAGTCGAAAATTAACTGCCATATATAAGACAGCGCAGCGACCAGTGACTATGCCTTCATCGCTGAGCAGCCCCACCGACAATCAATTTTTATTTTTGTAGTGAAAAAAACCAAGGTCTTCGTTGGAAATCGAACCCACAACCCCCTTGCGGGGTAAAAGGGAGCCCAGTCCCCTTCAAGACTAGTAGGATTCAACTGGACAATCCACTATATTTCCACGGGAATCAGTAAAGCCTCAGAGTTCCGCTAGTTTTCTTTTTCGCCTTTTAGCCGTTCTCTGACTGATTATTGAGGTAGGCCCTTCGGGAGTAACGTGGTGGCTGTGTGTTTCGAGGCCCTCGTTTAAGTTTGTGGGTCGGATCATTCACAATGTACACAATGAATGATCCAGTACCAGTGAGTATGAATGCCGTCGTGTTCTTAATTATATTAAGCTTCAGGCGTTCTTGACCAGGAGTTGAATATTCTCCGACTCTTCAGCAAGGAGTGAAAGCTGCGGAGGATATACATATCCGAAGGACTTCTAGGGCAAGGATGACGCTAAATTTCAAGGCCCATGGCCAGGGGTTCAGATGTAAACCTTATCACCTCATCACCAAATCGGGAAATTAAGTGACCGGGAAATTTCCGCTCTTCTTCCAAAATTTTAAAGCACTATTTGCAACAAAGCTTCGTTTATTTCATCAAAGCACCAAATTACTTCTAACAGAGCGTTAATTATTTGCAAGTTGTTGTCGTTAACCTGTTCTTTCAAATGGTCTTAGAGAAATTAATCCAGCGAACTTTAATCACAAGAACGAGATGGCCATTTTACATCATCGAATCGGCAAATAACGCAAACGGGAAATTTCTGATACAATAACTAAATAATTTGGGTGACTGTGTGGCTTGTAATGCTAAAACCAAAGGGCACTAATATCAGCATTAGCCAATTGTGGCCCCAAACGCAAAGAATTGACGGTGACGGAGTTTTCTTTTTGAGTTATCAAATAAATACGAGTTCTTGATGCCGCCTGACCACAAACCGCTCCACACGGTCACTCTCTTTAGGCGTAATGTTTTTTCGAGGCCTGTTTCTGAATTTTGTCAGTCGCATATGTGACAATTATCCGAAAAGGATAATAGAAACTTGCAAGCACTCCACATAAACAATGGTCGGCTGGTTTTAGTTCTTGAACTAGTTGAACTTTATATGTACAGATGAGGATCTGCAAAGTGCCTCTAGTGATGACTCTATTGTTATGAATGTCGAACAGTTGATGTTCAGGCTCATTCTCACTCACTCGCATCGCTACGACCACTACAAGTGTATTGTGTTGGTCTGTTGCCAGCTACAATAGCAAATGAAATAATGCCAGCCACTTAAAAAATGTTGTCAACTATGAAAACACATTATATCAATGTCGTGTTTAAGCGTGTATGAAAAAAATATGTTTGCTCATAAAATTGTCACGATTCCATCTCTAGTTTGTATAAAAATAAAATAATTATGTTTATTATGGAAAGACATTTGTTCCGTTTGAAATTCAAGGTGGAATTAAGGTAACAATTTGTTAACCAATTGACTACAATACTTCAATTATATCCACTTGAGGCAAATTTCGGATTTTTTAAAATACCTATTAACTTAAATTAGTCTCGTTATCTTATCGATATTATTTTGTGTTTTTAATTTACAATTATAATTTATTTTTGACCGTGATAGCTATAAAATTTATGTGATTATTGTGTGGTTGAAAAAATTATTTATTAACTGGCCCAACTTTAATTTATTGGCAGTGAAAATGACCATTTGTGTGTTAGATTTAATAAATAATTAAGATTATATTTATACTATGTTATCACACTGATAAAAAAATAAAATCGATCAATATGAACTTAAGACTTACTGTACTTTCGATGAGCATGGCAACAACAATAGTTGATGTACTTAAATATTATTGATTAGGATGGCGATAAAATTGGTGAATAGATTTAGGGGATCGTTTTTAAATTAGTTTAAAATTATTTTATATATAATTTCAATAACATAATTATTTTTCGTCAATTTCCTAATATTTTTTGACCAGATGTATCTACTCAAAAAAAATCTCTATTTCGGTTATCGCAATTTTAAGTTAATTTAAATAAAATATCGCACAAATTTCTTTAACAAAGTAGCTCAAAACTATGTTTCAACTAGCTCAATATTAACAAAGGCCCACTTTTATAATAGCAGTGTCCTCTTCGCATGTAAATAATTTGAGAGGTTAGAAAGTGCCATAACCAATCTTGTAATAGTTTTTTTTTTTTTTTGTTTACAATATTTATTTATTGTATCTTCAAGAAACTAAACTAACAATAAGTTTTAAAATCTTAAATTCTAAAAAAAAAGTTACATTAGTCCCGACCATATCAGAACTAACCTTTTGGGTAAAAAAAATTGACATTAAAAAAAACAAAACAAATATTTCTAAGATGTGTCATCTGTAGCATTGAGGATTAAAGCTGCGGTATCCCTCTTTTTTAATCGGCTATGTCCACTATAATTCAAGATATTGCGAGCAAGGTGGTTAGGATGGTCTTCAAGCTTCATTAAGTATTTGCCTGCGTATTTGATGATTTCTGTAGTCACCAGCGGTATGTCTAAGTCACAATGTATGTTTGAATTTCTGATGTACCATGGGGCGGAAGTTATCAACCGTAAAATTTTATTTTGCATACGTTGGATTCTATCCACATTAGAAGCTGAGGCAGTGCCCCAAAGTTGGAATCCGTAAAACCATATTGGTTTTAAAATAGTCTTGTAACTTAGAAGCTTACAATCTAGGCTAAGTTTTGAGTTCCTGCCAATAAGCCAATGTAGTTGTGTGAGCTTAAGTTTCATTTGTGTTAGCTTTGAGTCAATATGATGTTTCCATGTAAGGCGACGGTCAAGATGTATACCAAGATATCTCACATAAGTATGGTGTGGAACAATCTGATTATTGATTCGAACGGGTGAACAATTATCTCTTCGCAGGGTGAAGGTCACATGAATGCACTTTTAAACGTTCACTTTAATTCTTCATAATTTTAACCACAACTCTAACTGAGTTATATGTTGCTGAAGATTTTTTTTAGCAAACGTAGAAGTGTGGACAGTTTCACTTACAGGCATGTCGGAGGTATATATCAAGTATAAAACTGGTCCAAGAATGCTAGCCTGTGGTACGCCTGAGGAAATTGGTTTGGATAAACTAACGAAGTCTCCTTCAACAACAGAAAATTTTCGTCCAATTATGTAGCTTTTCAGTAGGTTGCTTATATTACAAGGCAAGTGAGCGGTCAGTTTCAGAAATAGACCTTCATGCCAAACTTTGTCAAAAGCCTGAGAAACATCCATAAAAATAGCTGAACAATACTTCTTCTCCTCAAAAGTCCTTCTTATCACTTGAACCAATCTATGGGTTTGTTCAATTGTGCTATGCCTAGTTCTAAAACCAAATTGATGGTCTGGGATACACCCACTATCCCTTAGTATCGGAGACAATTTATCCATAAGCAACTTTTCGAAAACCTTTGAAATAGTTGGTAATAGACTTATGGGCCTATATGACTCGGTTTTGGTCAGGTCCTTACCCGGTTTTGGAATCATTCCAACTTTAGAAATCTTCCAGTGGTCAGGATAGTATTCAAGCCGTAAAATGGCATTAAAAATTAATAGCATGATTCTGACTGCAATACTGGGAAGCTCCTTCAACATTTTGTTACTTATGCCGTCCATACCAGGAGCTGTTTTCGAATTTACTTCAGAAATTAAATTCTGTACCTCACGCAACCTAAAATTCAAGGGTCGAGGGGGTAATCCAACTACGCTCGGCAAATTAACATCTTGTAATAGTGGCCAAAAAATTGTTAAGAGCTGGGACTAAAAACTTTTGTTTCGTCTAACAATAATAACCATTGGCTAATATTAAAGTAGCGACTTTAATGCTATGAATACTGCTTAGAATAAAATCTTGTTAACAAAAAATGTCATCAAATTTTAGCATAAAAATTTTTCAAATCGAGTCAAAGATTAGAATCATTAGGCTTCAGTTCTGGCGCTAATTGAATTTTTTACGAATCAGAATGGAGCATATACCACATCATTGTAATGGATTTTCTAGAACGAAATGCCACCATATTACTTTTCAGGGTAATTGAACTGTATCAGAACTAACGATTAATAATATCGGGTTTTTCAACAAAAAGTTTATTTTGCTGGTCAGTGCATGCGTAAATATAAAGACATTTTTTTCTTTTTTGTTTGTCTATGTATGTGTGTATTTTTGTTTAATTCTGCATGAAATTGAAACATACTTCAAAAAAGAAAAAAAGAAATAAATGAAAAATTTAGCAATTGAAAATTCCTGAAAAACCCAAAAGAAATCGCATTTTTCTAAGTATTAGTGCCGCTAATACACTTAACTGTTAAGAGGGGAAATGAAGCAAAAGGTATTGATAACAAGACACCCAGCCAGGAAAATAAAAATTACCCGATATAAAAGCAAAAATTTAATTCAAGTAGAAAAATGCTGATTACATAGTTTTTCATAAATTCCAGCCTTTGGTCATTTGGCATTTAAGTAAAAAAAACTTCTTTCATAAAACTTTATTTAAAGCTGGAATTTTAATGTCGAAACCAGTGGCAACACCCCACAAAAATTAAGGCCTTAAACGAGTTATAATAGATTTAAAAATAGGCCAAGTTTGTAAAACTGCCCTGCTATTGCGTGATAATGGACTTTTCAAGAAAATGCTCATTTTTCAATTGTGGCAACACCAACAACATGATAGTTTTGACATGTAGTTTTTTGACATCGTCGTAGTAGATGCATTGACAATTGTTACAATGAAGTCAAGGAAATCGCATTAGTATAAAAAAACTCCACTATGAAAATGGTGGTTCTGTTACATTTCGGAAACTTCGTGATATTTTCGGACAGCATAATCGCCCTTCTGAGGCCGCTATTAAGAGTTTGGCCGTTAAATTTGAGTCGATCGGGGCACTTAACTGATCCAAATTTGGTAGTTCTTCGACCTCAACATTTGGGGTTATCCAAAACCATTACATGGCGAATTTTGCGTAAGGATTTGAGTTTGAAGTCTTACAAGTTTTAACTGGTACAAGAATTAAAGCCAACCAACCATTCACATCGCCTTAGATTCATTCAATTCATTCACGAATAACCGGGTGTGTTTTCTGTTAAAATCATTTTTTTAGACGCAGCCCATTTTCATTTGTCATGGTATATCAACAAACAAAAATGCCGCATTGGGCTTCTGAAAATCGTACAGCGATTATTTAGAAGCCTTTGCATGCCCAACGTGTCATTGTATGGTACACTATATGATCTGGAGGCGTGATTGGCCCGTTTTTTTCTAAAATAAGACTTGAAAGGCGGTAACAGTCAATGGCTCACGCTATCTCGAGATGTTAACAACTCAAATTTGGCCCATTATTGACGGCGTCGATATCACTGACATGTGGTTTCAGCAGGACGGTGCCACATATCACACAGCCTATTAAACGATAAATTTATTGCAATGACATAAGTGGCCAGGCGTGATAAGATTTACATTTGTACCTAGCTGTGTAAGCCATAACCGATAGTGTGATTCGTTTTACATCCACACCTGGCTGTGTAGCCTTAATCAGATGGTGGACAAACCACTATTGTATAATTTGGAACGTCATACAGGCGTCCTAGGAAGCCGAAGACATACTTCTAAGCAACAGAACCACCTAGTTGCAACTTTAGTGATTCCAGGGCAGGGCTGCTAACCATCACACCTTGCTAAAGGGTTGGAGACTTTCCAACTCCTGTCCAGAATACATGTCTAGCATGCTCACTGGACTGGATCATACCCTTTGCGTGTCATTATCAGTGAGATGATCCTGGCCACCATAATAACCATTATACTGTTATGGGGCCGCGAAACCCCAACCGCCACGTTACTCCCATATAGGGGCCAACCTCAATGATCAGCCAGAGAACTATTAAATGTCTAAAGAGACAAATAATGAATTCTGCGGGTTCACTGATCCCCGTGGAAATAAAGTGAGCTTCCAGTTGACTCCCTACCTGTCTTCAGGGGACTGGGCGTCCTTTATACCCTCAGTTGCACAGATCTAGATAGCTGTTACGTACTATAAAGACCACAAATGTGCCCCGGGGGGGAAGCCATAACCGATGGTGGATCATATCACTGTAGATGAAATGTAGTGTCATCCTCGCGCTAGAAATCCTTACAATACGTATACCCTCCCGTCATTCCTAGCTGCAACTTCAAAAGTCTGGAGCAGGTCGAAGCCAACTCCCGATCCAAAACGCATGAAGCTTAATAAAATTTAAGAACACAATCGAAATCGTGCTCACTGGACCTGAACCATTCATTGTGTCCATTGCGTATGATCCGATCCATACAACTCAAACGAGGGCCATGAAACCACAACCACACGATGCTTCCGAAGGGCCGAAAAACAGCTAAAAGGCTAAAAATCAACAAAGCTGAACTCTGGGGCTTATTGATTCCCATGGAAACAAAGTGGTGTTGTTCAGTTGTTCATTGTGAATAATCCGATTCACACAACTCAAACGAGGACCACCAAACTACAACCACCGCGATACTCCCGAAAGGCCAACCTCAATAATCAGTCAGAGAACAGCTAAAAGGTTGAAAACACAAATAGCTGAACTCTGGGGCTTTACTGATTCCCGTGGAAATATAATGGAATTGTCCAGTTGGCTCCTGCTAGCCTTGAAGGGGACTGAGCTCCCTTTTATCCCCCGTTGACACATGTAATGACGGTGGGATTCCATCAAAACATATGGGGGGGAGGCATAAGTGGCCAGCTAGATCGTGTGATTGCCACGATTATTTTTTGTGTGACCATATTAAGGCCAATCGAATCGATTTCAGCCTTAAAACTCTAAGTCCGTGATGTAATTAGCGAAATAGAACCGCCATTTTGCCAAAAAGTGATTAAAACTTTGATGGAAGAATCCACATCTGCAAGTGTGGTCATGGTGGACATGTTTCATTCATAATTGTCGAACTTGACTCTATGTAAACTTCAATCACCTTAATCTAAATTGTTTGTTTTATTTTTTTTTTCTTTTAAAAAACAAACTTCTTATTGAAAAACCCTTTATATATGTATTTTTCAAGCTGCAGGAGCTTTAATTTCATGTTGGGTATGTGTTGCATTTCAAATTTTGGAAATGCTTGAGGTAAATGTTGAGTTAAACTGTAAACAGCATATGAAACCTAAAAGATTTAAACCAGAACTCTAAAACCCCAAAGGTCGAAAGTGAACTCATCTCCAAAATAATGAATCCAAATTACTTTCAACATTTTTCTTGAAAGCACTGATATTTTACATCACTAGATATTATGAATGCTTTAATATCAAGTTGACAGTTAAGTAACAAAATTTTCAAGCCCCTTGTCCTTTTAAAGAGACATGAAGTACATTCTCTACTAAAACTTTCTGGCCGAGCCGATTTATTAACGGTAAATCGATATAATATTACCAGCTTTAAAAAGTTATTAAGTTATTTTTATGTTATTTGTATGGCGCCAAATGCATCTTAAACATTTTCACTTTTGCTTATGTACAGCAACCAGTTTATGTGGCTGTTTATGAAATAAAAAAAAAGAGTTATATATTTCTGGGTATATGTGTGTGTATGTGTGAGTTTGTGTACTTTTTTTTATTTTTTTAATTTCTTGTATAGACATTAATTTAAAATGACACAAATTTATTTTGCCTTAAATACCTTTAAATAAAAGCACTTTATAAATGCTTCGACTCACACTCTACCAAATTACAAGCATTTCGTTTTTTGTGTTTTATTTGTTTGGCAAATTGTTATAGTAGTTTTCATCTCTATGTCCTTTACCATTATCTGTATATGTATTTCATCCTTATAATTTTCCTAGCTTAGCTTGATTTCCTTTTTTTGTATTCTCTTTTTTTTCCCCCATCCATCCATTCAGTTTTAAAGTCATGAATACGAGTATAAAACAAATAGATACGAGTACATGCACTGGTACTTTATAATAAATCGCTTGTTTGGTTTAAATAAATAACAGTTTCTTACATCTACTGATAAAGAAATCCTTTCATCTCACACCCTCATTTTATTTCCATTAAAATCAAAACTTATAAAAATAAAAAAGAAACAACAATTTGAAACATTTTCTTTTGTAGACTCTTTAGTATTTAATAAAAGTTGACATGTCAGAGTTGAGTTTCAAAATTATGTTGCTGTTGATTATGTTTAACGAACAGCAAGCAGCATTAATAGTTCCTGCTGCTGCGTCATCGACTGCATTAGCTGCTGTTAGTGGCAGCATCGAAACTAGGTTACTATTTGCCACTATAGGCCTGCAGTTATTTATCGGAAGTGAAAATGTTGGTAAATATTATACAGCGATGATTTTGCAATTGAAAGTAGAGAATAGAAGAAGACACAAGAAAAAATTAAAAAAAAAAAAACTTAAGTTTTCTCTAAAAAAAAGAAGAAAGAAAAAGAAAACGAAAATTAAAAACCAAAACCATACACGAAACATACACGAAAGTGCTTAGGGAAGTGTGTAAAGGAACATAAAAACAGAATACCTTCAGCTTTTCTCCACAGAAAATATCTGTCTGTGACTTAAGGAAATAACTGGTTTTCTTATTTTGCTATTAATAAAAAGTTAATATCTTGTACAGCTGCCCCAAAAACAGAAGCTTTTACTGATGTTTTCCAAACAAAAACAAAAAAATACAAATTTGCTTGACAAATGCTTCGCTAATAATCGAACTGATGATGTCCTAGAATTTAACCAAAATTTGCAGTAAATCTTTCAAGGCTTTTGTGAGAGGGGGAGGGGGTGGGGGGAAGAGATCAAAATATTTTTAGTAGATTATTGAACAACTTAAAATGTATGCTAATTTATCGAGAATTTTTTATCTTCAAAGCTTCGTTATACAAACAAAGACCGTCAAGCACTTGTCACAAGTGCGTTTGATATCTCTATGACCTTTATCTTCCCATGGTGTTGACAGGAAACTGACTTTTAATAGATCGTATACCTGTTGCTAGAGTTAAGCTAAATAAGTCGGCCAAATATATTTAAATCTTTTCAAATAGCTATACAAGTTAGTAGTGTCGATTTTTTACTTAAACAGTCCAGTTTTATAATAACAAAATTAGCTGCTACATTATTCAAAATATTATCGTCCATCGTTAGCCACTACTTTTTCCCATTTTTCTGAATAGCATATGGATTAGGCTCCAAAAATAACTGCTGAACGGTTTTGAGATAGAGAATGAATCAAGCCAATTTCTGTTATCCTGTTCTAAAACGAAGTGTATTCCAGTAAGGGCGTTCTGCAATGGTCAAAATAAGGTCTGGACCATATGCTGAAACTTCCCATCCACTTTTTTCCATAAAGTTTTTTGACCGGCCCTGCAATATGTAGTCGAGTGTTGTCATGATTAATGCTAATGGCCTCGTAACTGGTCGAATGTTCTGATCGGTTTTCGTTTACTGTTCTCTTCAAACGACTTAATTGTCTTTGGTAGACGTCCCCTGTGATCATGCATATATTGTTACGTTTATACCTTTCATAAATGTTTTGCTGTGAGTTCTTTATTGCAAAATAAATAACACCAGTTTTTAGAATTTTTAAATTAATAATAAGTTTAGTACTTTAACTACACAAGGTTAACACCACAAAACAATTTACTTAAGATGTACGTCTTTTCTTCAAGAAGTTTAATTTTACACTGATTGACTATCCATTCAGACGCTGCCCTATTTATATTTTTCCATTTAAAGTCTAGAAAATTTAAGAATCTTCTACTCCCTTTGTATCACATTTTGTTGTTGTTTGTCGTTTATTCGATTTATAGGCGCCTGTATGCTTGTGTGTATTTTTGTTTTTGTTTTTATGCTGATAAGGTTTCTGCTTGGAATTTATTTCAAAATATCTGTTGTTGTCTCGCGTAGAGATAAGTTTTCTTAGAAAACTACGCAGATGGTAAACAGCATACATGTTTGTTGTTGTCTTGCGCGTTTGGTTAGTAAATAGAAATTTGTTTTGTTTGTCTTGCAAAGTCACGTAGTTAGTAAATAGCATATCAAATTCTTGTTTGTGTATAAAATTTCTAAGCAGTTTGTAACTAGAAATTTTGTTGTTGTACCATAAGTTTTCTTAGCAAGTCACGCAGTTCGTAAACAATATACCCAGTAGTTCGCTTTATTGCTTAATTATTTTATTTGAAAACTTAAGCAGGACACATCCGTAACAATATATAACATGATCATAATATAAAAAATACCCTTCTGATCCCATCAAATACACAGCATTACCTTGGCGTCGTAGATTCGCCATCGGCGTTGATTTGGCTGGCTGACCGGGCTTTATATATTATATGTTTGCGCTAGCATTTATTATAATAATAAAATGAGTTGATACATTATTCAAAATATTGTCTATCGTTAGCCCCTACTTTTCTCATCTGTCTGGTAGCATATGGATTCCGCGCCAAAAAAACTGCTACGGCCTTGACATAAAGAATAAATCAAGACAATTTCTGATACCCTAGTCTGAAGTAACACGTATTATAGTAAGGGCATTCTGCATTGATCGAAACAAATGGTAGTCAAAAGGGTTTAGATCTAGGCTATAAGGCGGATGAGCTAAAAATTTCCATTCACTGTGTTTCAAATATACGATGTCCGCCGGGAAGGTATACTAATTCTTTTTGCCGCCATTTTGGTTTTTATCTTCACGATTCATATTTGGCAGTCGTGAAGCAGACGGACATTCTACATTTATCATGGAAAAATATTGGATAAACCAACGTGTTTTAATCGTTAAAACATTTTGTCAAAATCAATCATCGATTACTGTGACGATGAGAAAGTTACGTGAAATTTTTGGATGAAGCACATTTTCATTTGAATGGATATGTGAATAAATAGAATATTTGGTTCTGGGGAAACCCTCAAATTATTCAACACTCACCTTTGTATTCATTAAAAGTGACAGTCTGGTGTGCAGAAGGACTCATTGGACCTTACTTCTTTAAAAATCAAAATGGCGTAACGGTAACTGTAAACTGGAAGCGATATCGTGATATGATTGAAAACTTTTTAACGCCACAACACTCTGCATGCTTTGGGCTTGATTAACATGTAGTATCAACAAAACGGTGCCACATAGCATACAGCCAAGATTACAATGGAATTACTGCGAGACCTCTCTCCACAACAAATTATTTTAAGAAATAGTGATTTTGATTGGTCTTCATGGTGGCCTCATTTGACTGCTCCGGACTTCTTTTTGTGGGGATATCAGAAAAGCAAGGCTTATGCAAACAAACCAGAAATGCTTAAGGAACTCAAACAAAATATTCGTGATGAAATTTAAATGTGTGAGAATGTAATGAAAAATGTGTTCAAAAGGGCTCGCATTTGTAAGGCTAACGGAGGCGGACATTTATCTGATATTGTATTCCATACATAAATGCCGACATTAACTGAAACATTTATCAATATAAGATCCCTTCTCTTTCATTTAATCAATATTTTTAAACAAACAAAGTTGTATACCTTCCCGGCGGACACTTGTAATTTTTAAGCGGTTTTGCAACATTTAAATGAGCATTGAATGATCGTATGAGCTCGAAAAATCTGGTCATTTTTCGTTGATTGGTCTTTTCAAACGATTACATTGTTATCGGTACAGGACTTCTGTGATCGTCTCACATAGTATAAAACACTCTTCTGATTTCACAAAATACATAGCATTGCGTTGACATCATGGATATTCGGGTCCGGCGATAATTTGGTTGGTTAGCCGCGCTTTACATCTTTTACAATCTTTTGCGCTTGAAATTGCAACTTTGATATGTTTTGATGAAGTCTCACCGTCATTACATGCGTTCCCCCCAGGGGCACATATATATGGTCTTTATAGAACTTCGACTATCTAGACACAGTGCAACTGGGGGAAAAAGAGAGCCCAGTCCCCTGAAGTCAGCAGGGGTACAACTGGAAACTCCACTTTATTTCCACGGGAATCAGTAAGCTCGCAGAGTTCATTATTTGTCTCTTTAGACATTTAACTGTTTTCTGACTGATTATTGAGGTTGGACCCTGGCCTGATTATTGAGGTTGGAGTATCGTGGTGGTTTTGGTTTCGCGGCCCCATATCAGTCTATTGTTCTATGGTGGCCGGGTTCATTTCACCTTTAATCACACCTACCTGGTGAAATGTTCCCAGATCCAGTGAGCATGCTAGACATGTGTTTTGGACAGGAGTTGCAAAGTCTCGAACTCTTAAGCAAGAAGTGATGATTTGCAGCCCTGCTCTGGAGTCATCGAAGTTGCAACTAGGTGGTTCTGTTGCTTAGAATTATGTCTTCGGCTACCTAGGACGCCTGTATGACGTTCCAAATTATACAATAGTGGTTTGTCCATCATCTGATTAAGGCTACATAGCCAGGTGCGGATGTAAAACGAATCACACTCACCCCCTGGGGAACTTTGATATGTTTTGACGGAATCTCACCGTCATTACATGCGTCACTGGGGAAAAAATGGAGCCCAGTCCCCTAAAAGGCTAGCAGGAGCCAACTGAACAATGCCACTTTGTTTCCATGGGAATCAGTAAGCCACAGAATTCAGCTTTTTGGGTTTTTAGCCTTTTAGCTGTACTCTGGCCCTTCGGGAGTATCGTGGTAGTTGTGGTTTCATGGCCCTCATTTAAGTTGTATTGGTCGGATCATTCACAATGAATACAATGAATGGTCCTGGTTCAGTGAGCATGATTACGGTTGTGTAGTAAGCTTCATGCGTTCTGGACCAGGAGTTAAATAGTCTAAAACTTTTCAGCAAGAAGTGAGGGTTGCGGCCTGCTTTGAGCTCTTGAAGTTGCAACTAGGAGTAACTGGAGGATATACGTATCTGAAGGCTTCCTAGGGCGAGGATGACGCTACATTTCCTCCACAGTGGCATGATCCACCGTCAGGTTATGGCTTACACAGCTAAGTGCTGACGTAAATCTTATCATCCATTACGCTGCAAAATGACTGCCTTTTGTAGCGCTCAAACATGCAAAAACACTTTTTAACATCTCTCGGCTTTAATATTGCCACCCAATTTAATTGTTTTCAAATTAATCTAAAACTTTTAAATGTAGTGAAAAGACTCCTAATGATAATGCAAGTTCTTCTTGCGCTTGACAACAATGTTCGTCGAGTAATGCTTCCAAGTCCTCATCTTCAAACTTTTTCAGCTGGCCAGGCATCTCCTTGCCAACTGTATCAAAATCATCGTATTTCAATCGAGCGAACCATCGTTCACAAGTATTTTTTTTAAGTTGGCTGCATGTTGACTGCAAATTTCTACCTGCAACCGATAACTTTCAGTTACCGTTTTCTTCAAATCAAAGTCATCAGACTTCTTCGCAAAATATCGGTCTTATGAATAAAATTCGATAGTATTATAGCGATTGAAAAAATGTGGATCTATCGAATACTGAATTGTAGTGGCAGGTGTTTACCCTTCAAAATACCATATTTGTAGTTATTGACACAAACTATATGTGATACTTCAGTCATTAGGTGCCCCTGTAGGCTAGTAGGTAGTGTACTAGCTTGTAAATATGGGGGTTGTGGGTTCGATTCCTAACAAAGACCTTGGTTTTTTTCACTACAAAAATAAAAATTGACTGTCGGTGGGCTGCCCAGAGATGAAGGCATAATCACCGGTCGCTGTGCTGTCTTATACGGCAGTTAATTTCCGACTATCCTTCTACTTTCACCACCTGTTTCATCTCTTCTCTAGCCCTTTCCTAAAGAATGTAGCACGGTACTTGACTAAATAGGCATTGTTGCCTGAAGTGCTACTTCTCTTTAAAAAAAAAAAAAATTTGCTGTCTAAATCGACTTTATTAAATTGTATACCTGTATGACTGGATGGCAAATGAAATTTTTATATTATACCAATCGGTATCCTAAATTGTAGTTCTCTTACTCAAATTATACTCATTGTTATTAATATTAAATAGAGAAGAGTATAACGACAATTCTAACAGCTTTGTGATATTTAAAGACAGAACTCGAATAGACCTTTTGGTATTTCATTAACGAAATAAAAATTTTTGTGTAGGAAAGAACGATTTTCCCACTGTATTTCATAAGCATCAAGTCTGTTAAGGGAATTCAAGCAAATTTATTTAGATCGCTGATGTGCAAAAATGTTCAAGCAACTTTAAGTAGCCTAGACACGATCAAACTACTCATCAAGCATTAGGGTAGTATTTGTGGAAATGTATTATAATGTGTTAGATCGATGATGCTAAATGGAATATTAAAATATTTTGATTTTTGATGTGATTGATGGCACATTGTTTAATGTGTTTGTTCTACATCTAAGTAGAAATAATTCTTTTCAAACAAGATTTTATATTGTGCAATATAATTTTATATCCAATTTAGTGTTTAAAAGGTCTTTAAATTGACCGCCACTTTATATCAAAGTTTTAACAAAGTCTTTTAAAAATTGTCTTTAAATTTATGTTTCGTTATCATAGCCCTAGTGATCCTTTTTCGTTACACTTTCCCCACTTTATTTATTTACACTTAATATCAAATTCATGTATCTAATCCATCAACTTGTTTAAGAGAAATTCTACCCTTAAACTTCATCTGTAGTTAAAATTGATGTCAGTATAAAAAATGCAATGAAATTAAGAAATTTGAGACATAAAGTCATTTGGCCTTAAGCTAAATTTTTCACACTTTCTTTTTTAACTACTCAAGCTTTCAGGCTTCTGCTGGCCCCAGAAAAATTTTGAATATTAAAAAACAAAAAAATTAAACAGAATTTGTCAAAGCAAAATTAAGGCTGAACAAATAAAAATAAATTTAAAGGACTCAACATTTTGCTGACCAATTTAAGCGGAAATGTAAAAATATTTTGCTTAAATTTTTGACACGTTAAGTGAAGTGGAATGAGGTTCTGGCAACAAGCTGTTGTACGATTATTACAGGAGGGTTAATGAAACGTTACTGATGAGCATGCAAAAATCACCGCCATTGTCGCCATCATACTCTCATGATAAATTATCAACATCATCATGGTCATAGATTGTTTAAGTTTGATATGTCAGGAAAATTTGACATGTTGATGGATGGGGTGTGAAATAACTAGATGAGAATGGGAAATAAGAAAAATGAAGGAAAAACGAAATGTGCACAAAAACAAAGAATTGAGCAGACTTTTAGGTGATTAGACACAAAGAGAAATAAATGGCATAATTTAGAATATAGAAATATATCAGAGACCTAGTCCCCACCTAATAATGTTGGAGGGTTGTGACAAGCAGCAAGGTATTGAAGGAATATCAGACAATACAATGGCTCCAAATAACCTCGTATAATGCAACCTAAGTAATAAAAATAGTGTTTGAAAACTGTTTTAGCAAAAATACTTTAAAAATAACAAATAATTCACTTATTATTTAGGTAATTCAAGTTTCGAATCTTTAGCTCGCGGGCTCGTATACTTAGGGCTGGGTCTTGCTGAATATACTGATTTTGAGAATTTTGTCAGTTAAGTGAATTTTTCTTTAAGTTTTAACATTTTTCTTTGTTTTTACTTCTTCAGAGTTTGCGTTTTGTTAAAAGAGTTTTTTATACTTTTGGCGCTTTTTTATCGTTTTTAGAATTTTTGAAGTTTTTAGCGTTTTTTTTTTTTTTGTTTTTGTGAATTTTTTCTCCCCCATATCTTGAACTTTTGCAATTTAATTATTATTATTTTACTTTTATTTGGATACGGTTTTCCGACGACCCTCGTCAAATTTGGTTTGTGAATAAACCGGTTGCGGCCGTTTGCCATCTTCAGTGTTCTCTTCGTACGATTATTATTATTTTATTTGTTCCATCAGTTTAACAATTAAAGTACAATAAAATTACTTATACTTTCAATTTTGAGAATTTACTTACACAATTTACTTATACTTATTGCAATAAATATTATCACATTTTTAGTTAATAATCGCTGTCTTAGGAAATTCTTTTTCTCATAGGAAATTCCTTTTTTTTTTATTTAAAAAGAAACATTCAATTCTCACTCTTAACTCCACTTTATTTATGAAAAGTATAAAGACTGTAAGTTTACAAATTTTTTAATATAATATGGTTTAAAGATCTATTTCGAACTTCAAATCCTTGATTTATTTTACTCATTACAGTTAAAAGCATATCATATTAAACATTCGTATATCAAAGTTGCTTTAAGTATCGCCTTGATAAATTACATATAATTAATATATTGTTACGTTTACACCTTTTGTAAACACTTTGTTGTGAGTGCTTTATTAAAAAATAAATAACACCAGTTTTTAGAGTTTTTAAATTATTTACAATTTTATTTACTTGAACTACACACAAAATTGACACTACAGAGCAATTTACTGAAGATGCACGTCTTTATTTTACAAGGTTTATTTTTACACCAACTGACTCTCCACTCAGACGCTGCCCTTTTATATTTGTCCATTAAAAGTCTAAAAAATTAAAAAATCTTCTACTCCCTTTGTATCACATTTTGTTGTTGTATGTTGTCTATTCAATGTATAGGCGTCTGTATGCCTGTGTGTATTTGTGTTTTTGTTTTTATGCTGATAAAGTTTCTTCTTGGAATTTATTTTAAGATATTTGTTGTTGTCTTGTGCACATAAGTTTTCTTAGAAAACTATGCTCCGAAGGTAAACAGCATATCGAATTGTTGTTGCTTACGATTATAAAATGTCTATGTAGTTAGTAAACAGAAATTTGTTGTTGACTTGCAATGCCACGCAGTTAGCAAACAGAATATCAAATTGTTGTTGTCTTGCATGTATAAAATTTTTAAGCAGTTTGTAACTTAAAATTTTGTTATTGTACTTTTATTTTCCATTTAGTGTAGAATTTACACGCGTGTAAATGGCCCGATTTCATGCTTTTAATGATTATATTTGCAACTTATCTTTTTATAATTATAACAGAATAATCAGCATACAGTGCTACAGAATTATCCCTGAGAATTTTGTCTGAAATATATTGTTATATTTATTCCTTTTAACAAATGTTTTGTTATTTTGAGTTCTCTTATTGCAAAATAATAACACAATAGCTTACAGCTTTAAAATTTAGTTAAGCGATTTATTTACTTATTACAAACAAAATAAACACTATGGTAACTTTGTTGTCTTTACACACCGAAGACTCAACTTGAATTCATTCATTTGCCCAGCAAGTGATGCTCATTTAGTTGTTTTAAGCGGTTCTCGCACACACAAGAATAGTCTACTTTAACATTACTCTATACTGTTGTTGTTATTATCATTTAGTTTAGGCGCCTGCTTGGCTGTGTGTATTTTGTTTTGTTCGGTGTTGCTGTCATTGTTTTCTGTTGTTTACTTCTTTTGGTAGAATTTCTTATAAGCATGTTGTTGTTGTCTTGTGTGTACAAGATTTCCGTAGAAAACTACGCAGTTTATTAAATGCACAGTGGGTCATTTACTTTTCCTTTACTGTTTATTATTTTCTTTTAAAACTTTTGATAAATCATCTTTGTAAAAACATATTAAATCTGAACTATATATTGAATATGTTGTGGGTCATAACATATATGCCCAGCAGGAGCATTTCTTTAGCTGAAAAGAGATATTTACCATAAATGATGAGTTTTGCAAAAAACTTTGAATAATTATTTGTCAATGGATAGGATAATAGAACTCTTTGAGCTTATATCAAGTCAAAAGCATTTTCTATGTCAAAACATATAATTCCAGAGCTCATTCTATCGTTTCTATTATTTGATGTCGTTTCTTTTCACTTTATGGCCTGCAGAATAGTCTTTTCGAAAACCAAACCGTTCTTTTGGCAGAATATTGTTGCCCTAAATAAACTCACTTAACCTTAGCCTCCACAGTATAATTTTTTTAACAAGACATTTTACCAACGTTTTTAGAGACTTTGGCAATATTTAAGCTTAATGGAGTCTAACAGTTTTTAAGGTTTCTTGTTGTATTTTGTTTTTCTTCTTCTTCTTTTCCACCTCCACGTCTTATTCAAGTCATATTTTTTCGAAACTTTCTATTATCTTTACATATATAATTCTACTATACTTGTGTTGTGATTGAACTGCTCCTAAACGGCTGGACCGACTTGCATACATTTTTTTGTATGCGTTTGGCTGGCGTCCCGGGTGTTTTATATTTACAATTCAGTCCAGTTGGACAATTGGACCTTCCATACAAACCACAAATTAAAAATCTACTATTTCTGCACAAAATTTGGTACGTCGGTTTGGTGTTCATTTTTTAAGTGCTGCTGCCAATATGGGCGGGATTGTAAAAAGGGGCGTGGTATGTCCCATACAAACCACAAATTAAAAATCTATTATTTCTGCTCCTGCGAACGGTATTTAAACAGAATTTGCTATTTCGGTTGAGTGAACATATTTTAAGTTCTGCTGCAATTATGGGCGAGATTTGATAAAGACGCGTGGTACCTTTTACACAAATCTTCTTTATGTATATAATTCTATTGTACGTGTGTATGCCACTGAATAAATTTTTTTTACATGCGTTTGGATGCCACCTCAAATGGTTTACATTAAAAAACCAGCCCGGCGCTGCCGTCGGTATCCAGGTTATTCAACTACACTGAACCTACACGACTGGATCGACTTGAATGAATTTTTGTGTATTCATTCATTCGATGCGCTGCGTTTTGATATTACGTCGCATTTAGGTAAATATTAAGCGTTTTTTACTTCAAAAATACACACACGCCGTATATTCGTTGCAGCCGCCAACTGACTCCAATGTTCATTGGCGGATGACGGTGAAAGGCACAAAGTAACATGGACTCGATTACGGCCGCCGTTAAAACAGTCACGGTGGGCATCGAGCTTATTTGTTTGCGTTTCTTCTTTGCGATCTCAAAAATTCGTTCTGAATGGGTCAGCAAGTTTGTTATATTTTATTATCTATTTATCTCTTTTTATTTTTCAAATGTTGGCTGCTCTTTCTCATTTTTTTTCTATCTCTGTCCTTTTCTCTTTCTATCTCTTTTTTTATTTTTTACTTAAAAGTTAATTTTCTACATTTTTAATTTTACCATTTCGAAAAAATCCCTATTTTGGTTTTGGTGGGTTTTTTACGGTTGTTAGTTTTTTTTAAGCGATTTTTTATGTTTTCAAAGAATTTTTGGCGATTTTTGATTAGCTTGACTTTGTTTGAATTTTTGGTACTTTTCGAAAATGTTTTACAGATAATTTTAAGCACTTACGCTTTTACATTTTGAAGGTAATTTTTCATTATTATAATTTTGAATTTTACTTATATTATAATTATATTTAATTTAAGAGATTTTTCAACAATTTTACGATTTAGTTTTATTAAATAGCATTTAATCTGAATTTATCTATATTCCATGTTTGCGAAGACTATTTGCATTATTGCTGTAATTTTCAATTTGTTGCCTTTTTTAAAGTTTTAAACTCAATTCCTGCTTTTACTATTTTACAATTACCCTGCAATGGCTTTGCTTTTGCTAAAAAATTATGGAGATGCCACATTTTTTCAACTTCCCCAATTTTCGATTTATGTGAGTGTATTTTTTTATTTTCTTCCTACTTTAAAATAAAGCCCGACTTCGTTTACACTTTCTTTTTTCACATCTTATTTTAAAGATTTTTAAAAATGTTAAAATTTTTTTTTAAGCAAATCCATTTTTCCAAGTGTATTTTATTCTTTATTTACATTTAATACTTTATAACCCTGTAATAAATCATCCCTTATTGCTCTTAAGATTGAAAATTGGAAGAAAAAAAGTGTTTGTTTGTCAGCCAGATTAACCATTTGAATTTTACGCATAAATTTATTTTTCTACTCCACTTCTTTACATTCTTTCTTTACAGCCATACGCACATAATTATACGAAGACAAGCCTAGAAATATCCCTAGTGATTATGGGGAAAATTTGAAGATTTAAAAATTTACTGGCGATGAGGGATTTTTATTATTGCTTGGATAGGCGGAACAATTATAAAGGCTGTTCCTTAGAGTGTCAAACAATTTATGACGGATATTTTAAAACATACATATATGACATGCTATTACATCAATCTGGCCTTTTTAGTATACTCTTTTGTTAAAATAACATATTTATCATATTTGAACCACCCAAGTTGTTCACTAATTTAGTCGTCAAAAAATTTATTATCTACGGTACAGTTATGGTATGTGAATGACATGTAAACCTAAATAGTCATATTGATAATACAACTTTAATACTTGGAAATGCTGTTTATCACTATGAATTGTGATCAAAATAAATAACTGATAAATCAGCTAATAGAATGGACGCTGACTTCAATATTTGTTTTTTATTTCAGCATCAAAGTTGTAAACATTGAGACACTTCCAGTCGCAGTTCTTTTATTTACATCCTCTTTCCTTTTTTTCAAAGGTCAAAGTATAAAGTAGACTCAACATCTTAATATAACTCAACATCGTTTTATAGTAAAAAAAGATACTAAAATTCTCTATACTATTCACATGCTACCAGATTTTTCCACTGTAAAATAATGTAGACAGCTAAAATCGCCTAGAAGTAGAATATGCTTTTACAAACGCGAGAAAACTGAAAAACATCGAGTATTATTTTACAACGAAATCGTACACGTATAACAGATTAAAAAGTTAAAAAAATTTATATACGACGTCCGTCATTAAATGTTATAGAATATAAATAAAATAAACTCTTCGTTTAAATTAGTAATTTTTTGGAAATTTGGTTTTTTAATATTTTATTTTTTACTTTTTCGATTTGTAAGGGATTTATAACGCGGGATGACGAAAAATCACATCCAATTGGATTTATTTAAGGCTTAAGGGGTTTAGCTTTTTATAGTCAGAATTATAATTTATTTAATGATATTAAATAAATTATAATTTAATATGATTTTTCGTCATCCCGCGTTCTAAATCCCTTACAAATCGAAAAAGTAAAAAATAAAATATTAAAAAACCAAATTTCCAAAAAATTACTAATTTAAACGAAGAGTTTATTTTATTTATATTCTATAACATTTAATGACGGACGTCGTATATAAATTTTTTTAACTTTTTAATCTCTTATACGTGTACGATTTCGTTGTAAAATTTACTCCTTCAACATGCTACCAATGTCAATTTCCGGCTGTCATTTTGACAACTGTCGGCCACAAAACTACCAGATGATGCCATCATAACTTCAAAAGTAGAATGAGTTAACAGAAAAAAAAAATTATGCAAAAATCGTTTAAATTAAAAACGTAACACGTTCACTTCGCAACAACATGAATTTATTCAACTGTTTGCCTGCTGCTGATATTGAAAATCCATCTAGAGATTATAATCGAATAATTTTTGATAATGATTTTATTCTCTGTATAGCACACGCTCGTACTCAATCAGCAACTATTTCCCAATCACTTATTTACTTTTAACGTTGGCTGTTGAATATCTAAAAATGGAGGAGGTGGAGGGGGGTTGTTAAAGTGTTAAGAGTTTGTTTTTAGTAAATATCCAAAGTAAAAACAAATTTATTTACGTTCATACAAATATTTCTGAAAAGATTATTTTACTATTGGTAAATTTATGTAAATAAAGATAAATAAGAGGAGTATTAGGGTCTATACCGAATTATATATGCCCTTCATTCAAAAGTTTCTAATGAGTGTTATCACTAAATTCACGAATACATACATACATCAATTGAAATGCATAAAATGTTTTTGATGCAAAAGCTTATGTGCAACAAAAATATTTTTAATACTCAAATATAGTTTAAATAAAAAAATAAATAAAATTTGAGGTTAGGAAGTAAACTGTCTGACAAATGAACAAATTATTATTATGCATATGCTGGCATAAGCCAACTTAAGTAACGGTACAAATACCTAATAATCAGATGTGGAAAACTATAATGTACTTAACAAAACTTTTCGTCAAGCTTCGTCAGATGTCATTGACTTAAGCATAGTACGGAAACAGCTGATTTTGCATTCTGTTATAGATGCATTAGTAAACAAATTCCAATGGAGGACGAAAGCGAAAAAATATTTTATCCGAATTTCAATAGAAAACGTACAAAGAAAAAATTGCTTATATGGCAAAAGGAACCCGTTTTATTATAAGCACAATTCAAAGGAACGATCATGGAAAGAAGTAGCAGAAAAATGTAGTAAAAGCGGTGTAATACCTTGAAGAATTTTATTTGCATTTTTTATTTTCATACTGGTATGAATTATATAAAGTCGCGGAGTGCAAACACAGATAGAAGTTAATGCGGGAAATGAAGAGAATGGAAGCTCCTTTAGGCATCGAGAATGTTTATTATGTAGTACTCGAGATAACGTTGAAAAGCTAGACGCAACCTTGGAGTTTAATAACTTAGAGGCCCTTAAACATTTTAATTTCTCTTCCATTTGTTAACACCCAATTTGCAACGAAATTTAATTTTTTATTTGCTTATAAATTAAATGATACACACAGTTGCATTTTTTAGTACTTTTGTCCCAAATAATACAAACTGCGAAATATGTGTAATTTTTCTTTCGTAATTTTCTGAAAACTGTTAAAAAAAACTTATAAATTTGTATAAGGAAAGTATTAAGTATACAAAATATGATTATTAAACGCCATTTTGTTAATAAATTTCATTTATTTAGAAATTATTTTTTTGCAAAAGTACGAATAAAACAAATGTGCAACTGTGCATAATAATTTCTATATTCATATAAGTACATTATAGCCACCTAAAAGTCTATAATGATTTGCTTAAGTATTTAGCAGACTTTTCGTTCAATTTTTGACATTTGCTTAAGCCAACATATGCATATTATAGTTGGGGTTTAAACCTTAAAAACTTATCTGTGATCTTTTAATTTTTATATAGTAAAGAGTTTCGAAATTTTAAGCTTGGGACGCTACACCCAAGCGTAAGGAATTTTAAATGTGCTAAAAAGTTCACAGTATCACTGTGCTGTGCATAATTTAATCGTTAAATATAGCCGCTGTTCGCAACAGTTGGGCATCACTAGAGGCACTTTGCCCAGCATTTTGTTTAAACGATCTTCAACCAGACGTTTATAAAGTTCAACTCATACAAGAATTAAACTCGACCGTTCACTAGTTGCGTCGAACGTTTACGATTTGCCTGTTTTAAAAACCATCAACGCGAGGCATTTTTCAACAAAATCATCTTTAGCGAGGAATCAAT
Source organism: Trichopoda pennipes (assembly GCA_030448955.1). Lineage (NCBI taxonomy): Eukaryota > Metazoa > Arthropoda > Insecta > Diptera > Tachinidae > Trichopoda > Trichopoda pennipes. The sequence continues at coordinate 7,376,893 of JASKUP010000175.1, forward strand.
AAAAAATTCCCGAAAAACCATTAGGACCAAAGAAAGTGACCGTATGGTACGGTTTGAGGTTAGGCGGCATCATCAGCCGCCCAACTGTTTTGAAAATGAGTAAGGAAACACCATCACCGTGAATTGCCTACGATATAAAACCATGCCCCTGTCATATCATTATCATTAGGTGCCCCTGTAGGCTAGTAGGTAGTGTACTAGCTTGTAAATATGGGGGTTATGGGTTCGATTCCCAACGAAGACCTTGGTTTTTTTCACTTCAAAAATAAAAATCGACTGTCGGTGGGGCTGCTCAGCGATGAAGGCATAGTCACTGGTCGCTGTGCTGTTGCCTGAAGTGCTACTTCTCTTTAAAAAAAAAAATGATAAACAATGTTTCGACCTCACAATTGACAGCAGTGACCTTTGATTTTAGCAAACAGGCGCCGCAAGCCACACAGCTACCCAAAAAATTTATTTATTGCATAAAATATATCCCGGTTATGTAGCTTCTCGATTAGGCGATATCAGTTGGCTGACTCGTTCTCATGATTTAATAACGATGCGTTATTTTCTCTGGGGCTTGCTAGAGGTAGACATTAAGCCCGACACCATGTTGCTTGGCGTTTTTCTATTTTGGTATTAATAACACTGAAGTTGTTACATAAAAGTGTTGCCAATTTACTTCTTAACCTCAAATTTGCCTACCCGTTCTGTGTGCTGTTGTAGATTCTTCTCTATCACATTTCCTTAAAAATTTATTTCAAATATCTTTCAACATTTATCAGCTGCTTTATTTGATTTCTACCATTTGATTAATATTTGTTAAGTTCCATTTTATTAATTGACTTCACCAATATTTGGTTGAAGTTTCGCATTGCAGCCACTGTGAAGTTGATCGTCTTCATAAATATTTTATTATTCAGTTCAAAATTTTCATCATACTGTCCGTGGTCATCTCACTATTCTTCAGATATATGAATGTGGTCTTATGGCAATATCCTGCTCCCAGTTTCGGTTATCCATTAAGGAAGCACCTACTGCCTGAAAAAGTTTTCAGATTCTTAACTTTTGTTTTGATTCTTCCTGATTAACGTGGATCGACGGCTGTTCTGTCAATTTTAATTTGAAAGTTTGGCCACTGGAATAGGTAAACTATTACAGATTTCTCTAAGCTTTTTCACATTGTTTTGAAAACTTCTTCTCCAGCATCTAGCATTTTTTTAGTCCGTTAGAAGCCAGTAGGTCCAAATCATATTTTTCAGGTCTGTAACTATCGCTTGCGGGCATTTATGCCATTTGCCAGACACGGGGCATCTAAGGTATTTACCACTGTTACAACTGTAAAACTGTTTTCTTTTGAATTCAGTCTGATGAGCTTCTTCTTAAATAATATGGTATATAAGCGGAAGATCGCCTTATCTCCAGAGTCCGAATCTTGATTAATAAGAACAAAAGATAAGAAGTTTTCTTCTATTGAATATTACAATCAAGTTAAATATCTTCCAAATATCTGCCAATAAAAATTTTATTTTTTTTATATTTACAGCACCATTGTACTGTGGGCGACCCACCTCAGTAAAAATTACACAGCTTTTGAGAGTGGATATGTGTAATTTTTATCTTAACTTTATTTAATAATGAAATGGAAAACTAGTGGCACAATATACTGCTATAACTTCACCGACTAGATTGATGGCATCTGAAATTGTCGTGTTGAAAATTTGTTAATTGTTAATATTTTCTACAATGTACCCCACCCCTGAGGCACATTTTTAAGTCTTTATGGATCACACAACCATCTAGACTTGTGACTTGTGCGGGGGTAAAAGGGAGGCCAGTCCCCTTCAAGGCTAGCAAGGAGCCAACTGGAAAATCCATTACATTTTCACGGGAATCAGTAAAGCCCCAGAGTTCCGCTATTTTTCTTTTTAGCCTTTTAGCTGACTGATTATTGAGGCTGACCCTTCGCAAGTATCGTGGTGGCTGTGTGTTTCAAGGCCCTCGTGTGAGTTTATGGGTCACATCATTCACAATGAACACGATGAATGGTCCAGGTCCAGTGAGTATGAATGCCGTCGTGTTCTTAATTATATTAAGCTTCATGCATTCTGGAGCAGGAGTTGGATAATCTCCAGCTCTTTAGCAAGAAGTAGTGGTTTGCAACCCTGCTTTCGAATCGCTGAAATTGCAACTAGGAATGACCTGTAGCTACAATTGGTCTTCGGCTTCCTAGGGAGTAAATGACGTTGCTTTTCATTCACAGTGGTTTCACCACCATCTGATTAGGGCTTACGGCCAGGCGCAGATGTAAACCTTATCACATAATATCCTAAAATATCCCCCCGATAGCACATTAATATGTTTTAATGGAAATCCACCATCACAACATCTGTCAACGGGGAAAAAACGGTAGCACAGTCCCCTAAAGGCTAGCAGGGAATCAGCTGGAAGCTCCACGTTATTTCCACTAGAAGCAATAAGACCCAGAGTTCAGCTATTTGGTTCTTTAAATTTTTAGCTGTTCTCTGTCTGATTATTGAGGTTGGCCCTTCGAGAGTATCGAGGTGGTTGTGGTTTCGCGGCCCTCATGAATTTGATTAAGGGGCCAGAATCATTTCAACTTTACTGAGAACAATGGATGAATTATCCGGATCCAGTGAGGATGCTTGTCATGTATTCTGAACCAGGAGTTAGCAGTCTCCAGTTCTTCAGCAAGGAGTTGGCGACCCTGAAATTGCAACTAGGAATAAGCTGTTGCTAGAAATTTGTCTTCGGCTTCCTAGGGTGCGGCACACGCATCATATCGCCCAAGTGGTTTGACCATCGTCGGCTTATGGCATACACACGCTTGGTACTGACGTAAATCTTATCACTCATTTCCTAAAATCAAGTAAGGCATCGCTTCTCAAATACAACAGTGTTGTATTAAAATTAAAGTTACAGAAACTAAGGATTTTAAGGGTTATAATAGAAAATATAAATTTTTTTAGGTTAGTTCGTAGGACCATTGTTGCGAACCAAAAAGTTTCACCGCATTATTGGCACCTAAGACTAAAAAATGAGATACAAGTTTTTGGTGTTGTAAATGTGCTGACCACTGGTTGTACAAGCATATAAAGAAGCCATTAAAAATATTTGATTTAGCTGAGTCTCTGACCAAATACAGCACTCGAAAAGAGGGGGGAAATTACCAGTAGATAAAAGAGTAATAGCATCATTTCAGATCATTACAAACAGCTGTATAAGAAGTTTGCTAACGGTTTAAGGTTAATGCTCCAATGTAGAGGCATTTTGACAAGCTTGGCAAGATTTTGTTACCAGTTTCATTTTGTATAAATTTCGGGTCTAGGGGAAAACACTTAACGTATATTCATTTTAAATATGTTGTCTTATGAAGGAAGAAAATTTATTTTAAGGAGGAGAGAGGAGAGAGAGTCAAATATGTTGGACGAACTTGCCTTGGGCGATCAAACAAATCTCAAGCATTTTAATATAGATGAACTAAAAATCATATTCTGGAACATGTAAATTGGTAACTCCTATTCCAATGAACTTAAATACAGATAAAACTTTTCTACACGCTCTTCAAACAAACTTATGTTAGGCAACAGCACGTGAAACCTTTTGAAATAGCAAACAGACTGACAAACCAAAACTCCTTTTATTGCGAAGGCTATACAAAATTGAAAATTGTAGAAATTTATGTTTGTTGCTGATACTTATGTGTTTGCATGTGTCTGTGTGTCGCTCAGACACTCGAAGAGTTTATATTGTCGTATTTGTATTAAATGCAACTACTCCCCTAATATTGTGTATGTGATTGCATTTGTCTGTATTGAAAGTACTAAGAGTCCTTAACACACTTCACGAAATTGCATGGAATAACATTCATTTGGGTATTTGATTTTTATTTGAAATTCAATTTTGATTAAAAGCTAACATTTTTCTTTTTTTAGTTAAATTTTAATTTCGTTTAAATAATTTCAAGGCTGAAGTGTGGACTATGATTGTGGTAAAGAGGATCTTCCAGTTAAATTTTAAAATTATTTGACTTAGTTAAAGCAAATTTTCTAACTGAAGTTGAAATTAACTGCAAAGGGTTAACACAAGTGCAAGTCTTTCAAAGCTATAATATATTCAACCGGATGAGAGTTTTATGTTTTTTAATTTCAGACAAGGCGCAGTTTTTTTAAAGAGAAGTAGAACTTCAGGCAACAACGCCTATTTATTCAAGTATCGTGCTACATTCTTTAGGAAAGGAATGGAGAAGAGATGAGACAGATGGTGCAAGTAGACAGATAGTTACGGAAATTCAGTGTCGTATAAAGACAGCACAGTTACCAGTGACCATGCCTTTATCACTGTAGTGAAAAAACCCAAGGTCTTTGTTGGGAATCTAACCCACAACCTCCAGTTTTGTAAGCTAGTACACTACCTACTAGCCTACAGGGACATTATCACTGTAACAATAGAAAAGCAAAATCTCCATTTGAAATATGATTCTAAAAAAACGTTATTGGACGCTAGAGACAAACCAATAATCTTCCTTTTAATGAGAACCCAGTGAAAGTAAAATTTGCTTGTTATCATGGATATAAAAGAGATATAAAGTGCAAAAATCATGGCGAATTTAAATAATTAAAAATATTGTATTTTGGAAAATTATTTGACAACATAAAAGTAATTATTTTTACTTGTTGGCAATAACTCTCTCTCCCTTTTTCCTATAGAAGCTCTCATTTATATTTTCCTTGAAAGAGCTTAGCTATTGAAAGAAATATTAAAATTTCCCATTTGAAAAAATATTTTTTTGGAACAAAACTCGGATCAAGTAATTTTAGTTTTGTGCTGCCTTATGTTACGCAGATAAACTAGTTTTTGGCATTTCTATTGTAAAAAATTAATCCACCGAATGCAATTTTTATGAACTACGCTTAATTTTTGCTTTTCACTTATGCTTTTTGAACTCTTTACAGCTGCATTGAAGGAAATTCTTTAGATAAGTTTGAGTTAGCAATACATATCCTGCTCCTAATTATTATTCTCAAACTATTACTCATTCGCGTTACTATCGATATACCCTTTATTTCGTTGTATTAAAATTTTTTGTACTTCCTTATAACAAATATAGCATACTCTGTGAGAATTTTAAGCGCCATATTCTCTATGGAAACACCTAACAATTTTTAAAATTTTTTGCTCACACACTTCAAAAACTATGTTTCAGTTTTATTTTTAATTTTTTGTAGCTGGCCAAATTATAGTTAAATTTGAAGTGTCTGTCTATTGCGATTCTAAGACCGTAAAAATTACGTCACTATTGGGACACTCTTTCAGTATCAGTTTTATTTTTAATTTTTTGCGAAATTCCTCTTATTTACGGAGATACAGCCATTTAAAGTTTTTAGTTAAATTTTCATATAAAAATCGATTTTTGGTAGGTGATCCCAAATTAGGCTTATTTTTGCGAAATTCCTCTTATTTACGGAGATACAGCCATTTTAAGTTTTTAGTTCAATTTTCATATAAAAATCGATTTTTTATAGGTGGTCACATATTATGCTTATTTACATATGATCCACCGACTAGGTTGATGGCATCTCAAATTGTCGTGTCGAAAGTTTGCTAATCGTTAATATTTCCTACAATGTCCCCCCCGGGGGCACATTGATATGTTTTGATGAAAATCCACCATCATTACATGTGTGAATGGAGGAAAAACAGGAGCTCAGTCCTCTGAAAACTAGCAGGAGGTCAACTGGAAGCTCCACGTTATTTCCACTGGAATCAGTAAGCCCCAGAATTCAGCTATTTGGTTCTTTAGCTTTATAGCTTTATAGCCAGGATCATCTTACCTTTACTGAGAACTGAATGATCTGGATCCTGTGAGCATGCTTGTAATGCGTTCTGGTCCAGGAGTTGGATAGTCTCCAACTCTTCAGCATGGAGTGGAGGTTGGCGACCCTGCTTTGAAGACTCCGAAATTGCAACTAGGAATAACCTGTTGCTAGAAATTTGTCTTCGGCTTCCTAGGGTGCGGTGCACGCATCATATCGCCCAAGTGGTTCGACCACGGTCAGGTTATGGCTTATACAGCTAAGTACTGACGTAAAGCTAATCACGCATTATATTTACGTGCATAGTTTTAATTATTAATAACCCAGCAAACATTGCAAATATACATATGATCATTTTATACTGTTGTAGCATATTGAATGAAGTGACATGGAATTTTCATTTCATTTACTGTAGATTTCCCTTCATATGATGACGAATGTCTTCATTAGCAGATCATATTGTAATTTAATCATTTTCATTTTAATATTTTTAATTAACCAACCAGTCTTTTAATATTATTTTTTCTATTTTTATTTTTTAACTGACAAATAATTGTGCTGCATGTGTTTAACGAACGAAATGACAAAAATTGTGTGGACAAATGAGCTGTAGCCCTCTATGATTTATTAAAATATGCAATTTATTCAATATTTGATGTGTTAAATATGCCACTTAATGTTGGAAAAATAACATGAATGACAGCATGTTATGTAAGTATATATGTGTATATGTGTGTGTGTAAATACAGTTTTATTTCATATTTTAATTCAGTTGTAAGATAAAAAATTATGGCGTGCTTGACGTGTCAGTCTGGGCAATGTCATCAACATCAGTTTTGATTTTTACCAAATTTACTTTAAATAAAATTTATTTATTTCAATTTAAGATTTTTTTTATAGTTGATAACACAATTAATCACAATTTATAACTGCGAATTGTGATTTTTTGTTAAATTTTCGATAATAAAATAATCACAAATTCGGCGATAAGCGACTGTAATGCACACAGTAGCAGAAATAACAAAGAAAACTGGCAACAAAGAATTTATAACCAGTTCTGTTAACAACGAAATAGCGTATTCATACAACTGGAGTGCTATGAGGCAGACACCCTGAATATGAGGTCAAGCAGTAAACAAAAGCTGCTACTCAGCAAACAATCTATTTTGTTAGTGAATCTATATGAATCGGTAAAATAGCGAAAGAAATAGTATTTTAAGGTGTTGCCTAAAAAGTGGCTGACTGACAGGCATCAACAGTAGCATATTGCAATTATGGCATAAATGCTATTAGGGGTTCCTTAAAGTTCCTTAAAGAAATGCTTAAAGCAGCATATCATAGAGATATTCTTTACTCAGAAATTTTGACTTGAAGTCCAAAACTTGGCTTAGAAAAAACGCTGAACCACACTTCTTTAAAAATTAAATCGTCATTCTCAGTTTATAAATAAAATAACAAATAACTTACTTTTGTATTATTTACAATAGTCTTAAAACCAGTTTTCATCACTTATTTTTGATCTAAATCAGGAAATACAATTTTATGTCTTGGGTTGGCAAATTTGTGGTTAGAAAATAAATTGCTTATCAGATGATAAAATTTCAAGAACTGAGCTGTCTTCCTTTGACATTTATTTAGTGAAACATTATAAAAATTAAAGCATAGAACGTTACACTCTCAAGCAAAGAATTTCAATTGTCAAAATTTACTATCAGAATGGTAAATATTTCACTGTATCACAGCTTTTCCTCGTAATCAGGCACCTTCTTAGATCGCGGTATGTAATTCGAGGCTCGCGGTATTGTTGTTGCAGTAAACTAAGCCAATATGCTCTTAATGACCGTAATGATTCCAACAAAGGCGCTGTATAGCAAAGTATTGAGAAGAAGCCTGGACCATCAGCTCGTCGACGTTCGCAACCATTGCTTGTGTCGAACGTTTGCTACTTGACTGGTTGAAAAACTGAACGAAAACGCATTTTTCAACAAAATCATTTTTAGTAATGAGGCTCATTTTCAATTAGGCAGTCATCGAAAAACGATAAATTTTTGCATATTGGCCCCACAAAAACGACAGACAATCTATCGGGTTAGTTTTTCAATTTTTGTAACACCAACAACATGATAGTTTTGACATTTAGTTTTTTGACGTATTCGTAGTAAATGCATTGGCAATTCTTACCACGAATTCAATTTCGCACGAAAATCGCATTAAAATATTTAAAATCCAGTATGAAAATGGTGGTTCTGTTAAAGTTATATTTCGTAGAATTCTTGATATTTTCGGACAACATAATCGTCCTTCTGAGATCGCTAATTAAGAGTTTGGTCATTAAATTTGAGTCGACAGGCTCGACAACGCGTGTTCGACTGGGTCGTTTAACTGAAAACATCGCAGATGTAAGCCACAGTGGTGAAACAGATCCAAATTTGTCAATTCCTCGATGTTCTCAGAGTATGTCAACAAGTAAAATAGCCCCATTTGGGCTTCTTAAATCCTAGAGCGATTATTGAAACGCCCTTGCTTGCTAAACGCGTCACTATATGGTGCGCTGTGTGGTGTGGAGTCGTAGAAGATGAAGATGAAGCTGGGAATGCGGTAACGGTCAATATATCACGCTATCGCGAGATGCTAACAACTCAATTTGGGCCTACTATTGACAACGTGGATATCACTAACATGTGGCTGCAGCAGGACGCACAGTGCTTTGTCCCCATATAGTGAATCGGCAAAATTAGAGAAGTTATCGTAGAATAATGAAATTTGGTGTGCTGGCTCAAAATATGTCAATTAAAAAAAATTCGAAGTTTCGGAAAAATCGGTGCAAGGACATGACTACCTCCCATACATCCTTAAATTTAAAAATTTAATTTTAGCTATAATTGTGAATAGAATAAATCGAAAGTTAAAATATGTCTTTCAGCTCAGTGGTTAATTTTGTTTCATTCGGTGCAAGGACATGATTACCTCACATATATAATTTTTCTCAAAAACTAAATTGTAACTACATTAGTGATCAGAATGCACTAAAAACTTATAACAACTTATAAAACTATATTTTTGAGCTCTCTGGGAAATTTCGCTTCAGTCCATACAAGGACATGACCATCTTTCATATATCCTTTTTCTCAAAAACTAAATTTTAGCTACATTTGTGATCAAAATGCAAATAATTAAATATTCCCTTTAAAACGGTCATAAATAAATTTGTTTCTAAATTTGATAAAATAAAATAATTTATTTTAATTGTAATTTATGATGTTGTCTTTCAAAATGTATTTCTCAATATCTTTGAATTCATCAATATTTTTTATGTGTTTTGTGGACCTAAGTGACGATAGTTCCTGATCCGACATTAATAATAAATGAGCGATTAAATCTCTATTTGTATTTTCTCTTGCCGTTTTTCTTGTATGGGAAAATCGCACATTCCTTATATTTTTATGACTGGCTTCTAAGGCTTCTTCGGACAAACACCCTAGAATAAAAGTAGTTTTAAAAAATGCGTAAAAGGTTTTTTTAATATTTTATTACCTATTGGCAAGTTGAAGTATTCCAGAACATCGCACCCATGCACTAAAACCTTATGCACAGTACTTGGCATGTAATAAAATCCATACTGAATTAAATAAGAGTTCCTAGTAATATAAATGTTGTAACATTAGCCGGGATTCCGCAAGATAAAACTCTTAATATAATGCCAAAATTATCAATAAGACACACACATACGCAGTCAATAAAATTGCACAGCTTGCAAAATTTAATTGAACATTGAACGTCTCTGGAGCCCTTTACTTGGAAAAAATTATATAATCATTTTTTTGGTCTTTGTAAAACTAAAAAATATAGACGTTTTAAAAAAATGCAAAATTTCAAATTTCCGGTTAAAAATCTAAAATTTTTTTTTACTACTCGTTAGATTTGTTAACAAAGTCTATAAATGAGAAATAAAAAATTGCCTACTTTTTATTTACATATTTTTAAAATTTTTTTAAAGTTTGCAAAACTTTAGGGTTTCCGCAAAAAAAAAAAAGTTCTTTCAATTTTTGGTAAGTTTTTGTCACTATTTAATAAAAATTATAAACTACATCAAAATCTTATTCAATTTTTATAGTAATAATAAAAAAAAAAGTTATAAACAATTTTTTTTAATGTTGGCAGTACCACAAACTTAGGTCTTTGTAACTTTTTCTGCAACTTAGGAAACATGTGATAAAAAAATTGTATCACTTTTACATTTCCGGGTGAAAAATCTAAAACTTCTTTACATATTCTATTTAAGCCCTTTAAAATGTACTAAAATCGCAAATCAAAAATTAAATATTCTTACAAAAAAAATTTGTTTACTCTATCAAACTTTTGCATTTTAGTAATTCCAAATAAAAAATCGCAAAAGTTTTCGATGGCATGAACAACTTTTCTATAAAAAATATTAACCAAAAATAATTTTTGTTTTTTTTGTACCTTTAGTAATAAACAAAACTGTTAAGTTTCAAAGGAACACAATAAAAAATGAAATTCTGACAATTTTTTTTTGTAACACAGTAAAAATCGTTTTTCTGTTTAACAATTTTACCTCAAACATTTTCTGACTTTAGCGCCCTCTACTGTTAACAAGAAGAAGAGATCATAAATTCTACTTACGAATCTATTTAAGGTACTTTGTTAGCTTTACAAAAATGTATATTACTTAAATATTCTATGCACTTTATTTTATTTTAATTTTGCCTATGAGACAAAGCACTGTGGAACGGCGCCACATGTCACACAGCCAATAAACCGATCAATTTATTGCAAACCAAATTTCCGGATCGCATAATTTCACGGCAATCAGAATCAACATTGCTGGGATATTTTTTGTGGGGCTATGTTATATGACAGAGCCTATACGAACCCAAACTAATAGATATTAGCCTTAAAACTTAAAATCCGTGATGTTATTAACGAAGTAGGACCGCCATTTTGCCAAAAAAAGTGATTAAAAACTTCAATGAAATAATTAACATCTGTCAGCGTGGTCGTAGTCGACATTTGCCAGAGCTAATTGCCGAATGATGTTATTAACGAAGTAGGACCGCCATTTTGCCAAAAAAATAATTGCCATCTGTCAGCGTGGTCGTAGTCGACATTTGCCAGAGCTAATTACCGAACTTTTCTCTTCGTAATACAATAAAAATTTTAATCATCTTAATCAATTTTTTTTTTATTTTGTTTTAGAAAACAAACTTCTTGTTGAAAAATCCTTTATTACGTCTACAGAAAGTGATCCCATGATGCGTTTTTTAAAAAAGGCTGCATCGTCCGCTCTTATTTTTTCGAAAATTCAAGTCTCCCGTGAATTCTTTGCCCTATAGAGCATGATAAACAATTTTTTTGTGGTCACAATTGGCTAATATTTACATCAATGACCTTTAGTTTCAGCAGTTTCTGGTCGCGTAGTTACTCGATGTGGCAATGCCAATGAACCACCTTACTCTTGTAACATAATGCCGCAGGATTATTTTCTCTGAGACCATTTGAAAGACCCTCTGAAAGATGAAATTCGGCATTACATTTACGGAAATGTTGTTACAAAACTAGCTTTAAAATTTTGTGAAAAGACGTTTGCCCATTGCTCAAAGCCGTATCTATTATCAATTTCCATATCTCCTCTTCACATTGGTAGGCCAATTATTTCCTAACCTCAAACTTGTATAATTTTCTGTACAAACTAATAAATTAATTAAAATAATTAATTAAAATAGTAATAATAATAATAAGAGTGGATATCTCGCCAATAATACTATCCGCCACAGGATTGATACCAAAAAGCCTTATCATGCAGCTGGAAAAACACATTCTACAAGATGTTCTGCAGACTATGCAAAAATCTGTGATCCTGAATACGTGTAATATAGTGCGCCGATTCCTCCAGCAACTAGATGCGAACGGGCTAGAACATGGTCTACGCCCCAACAGAGCCTAATACCTTGGCATAGCCCGGTATAGGACTTTTCCAACTTAACTCATAATAATAATAATAAAGTTTGCTTTAAATTCTAAGGATTTATGGGACAGGAAATGTTATTGCTTCACTATAATTAACTTATAAGTTTGTTTCCGATCAGTATTATCAGATTAGAGATTTTAACCCTGGAGTTCACTTTTGAAAACGGGAATATAAAGTTTTGTTTGGGCATTGGGGATTTTTTGGGGAAATATTAAATGTTTTGGGTTATTTTCGGGGCACTTATTATTACGGTTTGACTCGTTTTTATTTTATTTATTTATTTCATTTTTCAGTATCGGAAACAAATTTTTATTAAGATAAAATTTATAAAGAACAAACCTTACAAACAATAAAGTTTAAATTTAATGGACTAAGGTTATTATTTTCAGGAAGAGATTAGATCTGCAGCTTTGGTCTTAATGTTAAAAGTAAGGAATTTGTCGTAATTATTTTTAAAATTTTTATTTTCAAATTTTGTTTTCCAAGAGAACAAGCCATGTTGGACAAAAGGTTGGTATTTTCAGACTTGCCAAACTTTCGGCGGATATCAATGAGCAATGCTTATGTTAATATAGTTGCTATAGGATCGAATGAGATTTATTTCACACTTCAAAAACAATTTCTGGATTCGGCTTGAAAAGCATCTGGAAGCACACGAATAAAGTTACTTTGACAAAAACACAGGAGAAAGAAAAAGAGCATTTTTAAGGCATTAAAACTGAATAAATTAAATAAAGAAAAGTGTTGAATAAATAAATAGAAAATGATATCTGCAATAATTTACTCTCCAAAATTATCAGTTGTTATTGCCAAGCAGCCAAATGCTATAATTTTTGTTCTATCCCTTTCTCACAACTCAGATTATTGCCAGCATTTTTCTGCTAAAATAGTGTGTGAGTGGGTGGTGTAAACACTCCAGTGGCCGCGGTTAACTACCGTTTTACTTAATAACTGTTATCATTTTCACATTTTCATTTATTGTTTGTTTGTCCAGTCTGTTGAAAAGAATTTTAAAATCTCTTTCAGAAAATAAAAAAACAAAAGAAAAAAATTGTCATGAAAAAGTCATTATTAACGCATTTTGTGTACCGTATGCAGGAGACAGATGGGCTATAGTTTTTCATCAATATGGCTTTTGTCAGTTGTTTTTCTTTCTTTCGCTATTTATTTGCATATTTTCTTTTCATTGTCATAATGCTGGAATATTTCATTATAGACATCATGAAAGCCAACAACTTTTTATAAAAGAAATGGAAACTTTTCTTCTCTGGATTTTAAGTTTTTTTCTGCAAAAATTTGCGCATTAACTTTGATTTGTCAGTTGTTGCTAAATATTTTTTGTAAACTTAAATTTATTTAAACAAGGACTGTTGACTGGTTAAATTGCAGTTTAAGACAATTTAAAACTTATATTTAAGCTCGCCTTTGACGCGGCATTTGCCGTGGTGATGAAGGGTGTTTATTTCCCTTCATAATAATTTATGTATCACCAGTAGTACTGGTTAAAAAAGTCTTACATAGCAAGGTTGCGTGGCTAAAATAAAGCTTCAACACTTTTTTGCTGGACAAATATAACTTTAGTTACTTCTCCCAATATCCTCGAGGTCACAAAACTCTATTGATCGATGTGATTACAATGAACAGACATCGATATCTTTTTTTTAAGTCCTTGAGGTCGAAAGCGTGATTTGATTTACATCTGCACCGACTATATAGTCATAATCAGATGGTGGTCAAACCACTTGGTTGATTGGACACCAACCACGCCCTAGAAGGCCATCGAATAAGTATATCCTCCGGTCACTTCTAGTAGCAATTTCGAAAGTCCGAAGTAGGACGCAGCTTTCACTCCTTGCTAAAGAGTTGGAGACTTTCCAACTCCTGGTCCAGAACGCATGAAGCTCTTTTTTATCAAGAACACGACAGCATTCATACTCACTGGACCTGAACCATTCATTGTGTTAATTTGAATGATTCGACCCACAAACTCTCACGAGGGTCCGAAACCACAACCACCACGATACTCCCATAACCTCAATAACCAGTCAGAGCACATCATTGTCTAAAGAAAACAAATAGTGTACTCTGGGGCAACTGATTCCCCTGGAAATATGTGGATTGTCCAGGTGACTCCTACTAGCCTTTGAGGGGCCTGGGCTCCCTTTTACCCCGCAAGACACCAGTCTAAATGGAATAGTAGCCCACGGGGGGATCCTTGAGGTCGAAAGTTAAAAAATCCTGAATGATCAGAGGGTGTACCCCATATGTTCCTTAAACTTCAAATAATAACCACGAATTGAATTTAACTCGCGCTTTAGACCGTAAAAAGAAGTCACATAAGGACCAGAAAATTATACAAAAAGGATCCAAAGTGTACTATGAACGAAAACGTACCGGCTAATAAGTTGATAGTTACTTTAGCTCTAACGGCTCAAAATCATTCTATGTATATAAGGATGGGCAAATATTGTCGCATAATTGTTCTATAGTTTGTCAAACAACAAAGGCATGAGGCCATGCTAGAAACAATAGATGCATTTGGCTAAACACTTTGCCGTGAACTTAGGACAAAAAGGAATTAACAATCAACGATATTAATCACGATGATAATGCCAAGAGTTTGAATACAATTATGGAAGGGAAGGTAACGTTGTCTAATTCCTATTCGCTCTGATAGAAAACCTAAAGGGCAGTCAACAAATTGGCACACACTCTATTTGGCGAATCAACAAATTCAACATGAAACTAATAAACCAAAACACATGCTAAGACTGCAGCTCACTACTTTAATATAGATTTACGTCACTCCCTAACCGGGATATTCCATACCCGACGATGGTCTTGCAACTGAATATATACAAATCGCCCACTAGCGCACAGCTTTTGCTCCTTTTGCTTTAAATTGTGACTGCTGAAATATGTTTTACTACCATGGTGCTACACCACTTGTTTGCTAAAGGAATATCATTTTACTTTTCCCAATTCCCTCACACGTTTATACAAAATATTTTCAAGGTCACGAAAATATATTGATCGATGAGATTTCAACGAGCAGACATCGATAGATTTTAAGAGATAGAGAATAAGCCTCTGAGGTCGAACAAGAGGTTGTGCCCATACTTTTCTTGAGCTCCAACTAATAACCACGAACTGAATTTAAAACTTGCAGCTTAAAGCGTAAGAAGAAGTAACATAAGGACTCTATTTCGGGAGTCAATCAATTAAAAATGAAACCAATGACCCAAAAGACATATTGAGGCTGCTGGTCACTGATTTAATATAATTTTTCGTCAGTCCCTGACTAGGATATTGCATACCCGGTGGTAGTCTTACAACTGGATATATGCAAATCGTCCATTAGCGCACAGCTTTTGGTCTAAGTAGTGGCTGGTGAAATATGTTTTACTATCATGGTGCTTCAACGCTTGTTTGCTGGAGGAATATAGTTTTACTTCTCCCAATTCCCTTGAGGTCCCAAAAATTGATATCGTTTAAGAGATACATAAATAAGTCTTTGAGGTGGAACTAGCCAAGTCAAGTCCTGAATTAACAGACGACATACCCACTATCTTCTTGAGCTCCAACTAATAACTATGAAATGAATTTAAGAAGTAACGTAATGACTCTTTTTCGCGAGTCAATCAATCAACCAATTAAAAATAAAACCAATGAACCAAAAGGTATGCTGAGGCTGCAGTCCACTATTTTAATATAGATTTAGGTCAGTACCTGGCCAGGATATCGCTTACCTGGAGGTCGTACACCTAGTTGTAGACAAATATTCCACTCCCGCATAACTTTTGCTGCTTGAGCTGCAAGTATCGCTTTGTAAAATATGTTTTACTACCATTCTCTGATTTCGTGTTAAAGAACTAAAGACATCCCGTACCACTGGCCCATAGAATGTCAAAAACCTCTTCTAGATTTGGATTTAATGTAGCCAAGAGCCTCCCTAATGTCGATTATAGGAATCGCAGCCTCTGTGGCAGATATTGGCTGACGGTGTTAGGACTGCAATTCAACATAATTCGTATAGCATTAGTCTCGAGCAGACGGGGCCTTAAGAAATATTAGTGAATGACAAACATTACTCAGCATTAGAATGATTATCACGGACAGCATCATTGGTAATGAAACAGAATTGCAGTCGAGGGCAAATGGTATTCAGTATGGCAAACCAGTCCTTCAGTATAATTAAAGTGTAGTGACACACAGTAGTAAAATAAGAAAAAATATCCTTAGGACGTTTAAATTTCTTATGATATCAATGTTCACTTTTGCCTTAAGTTAGGAATATCTTGATCTTTGCCGATTATTCGGTATTACAACTAACTCTTTTGTAAAATGAAATTTAGCGAAACTTTTTAGCTGCTCTAAGTTTCAGATCATCATATGCTTTCTATAAAGTAGCATCTTGTAATATTGGCAAATTGTAATAATGGTTCTTTATTTTATGTTTTCGTAGCCATTGTGTCTACTGTTGTCCCTTAATAGTCAACATGCAAGACTAAAATTATGTTAAATTTCCGCCTATACACGAACTTTCTATGCACGTTTGTATGTAGAATTATACATGTGTGGGTGTGCAATTGTTTCTGTGCAAATAAAAGTCAAAGGAGTTTGGTTTTACTGAAAAAAACAAATATTTAAATAAATATAAAAATGGAATTCTCATTTAGCTTTCTCTTGCTAATACTTTAGTTGTATTCATTTCGCATGGCACAGTGGAACGAACAAAGTATTTTTTTAACGGTAAGTATGTTTTAGTTTCTACAAGACTTTAACACAAAGGATGTGAATCTTTATTAATGACTACTTTTAGGAAATTTATTACACGAATAACATTTCTTATTGAGAATGCCTACAGTTTTTAGTTCTATGTGAAGGAGATAAATAAAGTCTGATTTAAAGTATTTTTTATATAATTCTTCTTTTAATTATCATGTGTGTTTATCGGGTTTAATTCCCCGGTCGCTCGTCGCCGGGAAATGAACATAAAAATAGTAGTTACTGTAGGGAAACATATCTATATAGTCATTTTGATGCCATTAATGAAGACTCATTAATGTAGTTCGAACAGACTAGAACAACTTGGCATATGACCTCCATGGCTGGTTCGCGTGTAGTCTAATCTGAAGTTCCAATTTTCAATGATTTTTTCCGTATATCGGCAATAACGCTCCAAATGTTGTCCTCCATGTAGTTAATCATTTCGAGCTTGTCGGCGTATTCTAAAGGCTTCATATATTCCCTTATTAAATAGTCTAGCAGCATTAAATTACCCGATTTTGGAGGTCAATTCATGGTTCCGAAATAGAAAAATTGTAAGATTACACTAAGTTTCCTTCGATAAATCAATTGTGGCAGGAACTGTTAGGTCATCTTGT
This sequence comes from Trichopoda pennipes, assembly GCA_030448955.1. Taxonomy (NCBI): domain Eukaryota; kingdom Metazoa; phylum Arthropoda; class Insecta; order Diptera; family Tachinidae; genus Trichopoda; species Trichopoda pennipes. The sequence goes on from JASKUP010000175.1 coordinate 7,394,088, forward strand.
TGGAATCACATATCATGGTCGTTTAATTGATTAACGAAAAAGTCAAACATCATGGCTCTATAGCGGTCACAGTTAAATGTAACGTTCTGACCAGCACCGATTAGAAAAAAGGGCGACCAATGATATTACCAGACCATAAAGCTTACGAAACAGCCCATTTTTCTAAATACAATGGTGACTCAACATATACCTGAGGACTATTGCCAGCATGAGGTATCCGTTTAAACAACAGTGAGCTTTATCGCTAAGCATATTTAGCTTATAAAATCGGATATTTCGAATAGCTTTATGATTTTCAAAATAAATTTTGCACAATTTAGAAGCGTTGTTCAAGTCTCTGTCTGATCATGTTGAAATGTCATACGAAACTAAAAACAAACCACGTGTTAGCTAACAAATTGGTCGCCATTAAAAAAGTGTCGCTAATTTAAAGATCTATACCTCTATAAAAACACCCTATAATAGAGTATAAATATTTATAAATTAAATTTTGTAATGTATCTTATTTATCCCACATGCAGCTCTTAAAATTACAAAACAAGCGCATAGATTTCACTGACAGCTGATAGCAAATACAGTGATGCCAGACCTACAACTAAATCAGTAAATAATTTTTCGTTGTTTTTTAACAAAATAAAAACCGCAATAATTTTTAAACAACAAAAGCGTTTGAGTCCAACAATTGAATTAATTAAATTTTTAATATTAAAGTCAAATAAGAGGTCCCTACTCTTCAGAGAAATTAAGTCAAATAATGTTTTGAAACAGATACAATTGATTAAATGAGAATTGTTAAAAATAAATAGAGTCAAAAGGCTACAAATTTTAAATCAAGCAAACAACAACAAAAAGAAAAGCACAGGCGTCATTCAAATATTATTTTTTTAATATTCTCCACCCCTTCATACCTCCATTGATAACATTGCCATATTGTCTATCAAGGATGCCGCAGTCAAGTTGTTGTAAAATTTAATAATTCTTTTTCTCATTTTATTTACAGGGCCAACAATTAAATAAAATATATTTCACTTTTGTTGTCAATTTTATCATCTGTTAAAAGTACTTTTCTTTTTTGTCTCTGGATTTTTTTTTTGTTGATAACCAACAACAACGAAGAAGAAAAATTGTCAAGCAATGAAAAAGTAATTAAATTTTATTATTATTTTACCAATGATACTTTGAGAGAAAAGGGAATTTTTAAAAATCAAAATGCACTTAAAATGGAATAGCTGGTGTTATAATGACTGATAACAACTGTTAATCCAATACTCTTTTATACATTGACCATTGAACTTGTTTTTTTTCGCATTGAACACAAATCGAATTGTTTGGATTTCTGTGCTGAAGCGGGAGGATATTAAAAATGAATTAATACGGAATGGTACAAGTTGACGGCATTTAAATATAATGTTTATTTTTGTTGTTTTTTTAAATTAGTTCTACAGTTTACTTTATAGTCAATCTTAATTTTAATTATTATTACTTAAGCTTTTTCAACTATTTTTCCATAAATTATTTAATTAAGTATTTGGGGTGTTAAAATTGGTTTGGGCAAATTTGAGGTTAGGAAGTATATTGGCTTAAAACACACACTTCTTTTCTAACAACTTTAGTCATATCGACACCAATATAAAGTAGAAGTACAGGAATTAAGAACAGAATATAATGTCGGACAAATTTCTTCCTCCATCATATTAGCAGAAGGCCGTTCTTTTCACAAAATTTGTAATCATATTTTGCAGCAAAACTTCGGTTATCTCATTAAAGCAGCTACGAATTTCAACTGTCAGAGCATTAGTTGTTTGTGTAAATCTGATCTTTCAAATGGCCTTAGAGAAAATAGTACTGCGAGTTTAAATCACAAGAAGGAGGCGGCCAATTATGAAATTACGTAACTGGAAAATTTCTCATGCAATAACTGGATTGTTGTTTGACTGTGTGGCTAGTGGCGCCATCTTACTAAACCCAAAGGTCACTTATGTCAACAGAAGGTGATTCTGGCCACAAAAATATATTATTATGGTTTGATAGCGCCGAAAATTTAAGGTAAGGACGTTTCCTTGCTCATTTTCGAAAAAGTACGAGCCGATGTTGCCACCTGACCGCAAATCACATCATGCGGTCACTTTCTTTGAATGGGTTTTCGAGCACACTTTTGGGATTTGTGATCCGCATATGAGAGTAAAGTTAGGAAGTAAACTGTTTGCCATTTTTAAGCTTTTCAAAATCAATTCGAACAAGAATTAAAGCCGACTGACCATTGTTTACGTCAAACATTTGTGAATTGTCTGTTTTAGAAACTGTATAAAAATTACGCTTTTTTCAACAAATGAGTGATGAGGCTCGTTCTTAATTAGGCGGTTGTGTAAATAAACAAAATTGTCCTATATCGGATAGACAAAACCGATCAAAACCCTCGTAAAACCGTTACATACACAGAAATTGAGCGTATAGTGCGGTGTGTGGTTGGCCCATATGTTTTCGAAAATCAGCAAGGCAACACTGCCATTCTTTGTGATACCACATCATGATAACAAAAATTTTGTGGCCATAGTTGGCTAATGTCGAACTCAGTAACCTTTGGTGTCAACAAGACGGTGCCACAAGCCATACAGTCTCCCAAACAATTCTGTTATTGCAAAATTATTATTAGAGTCGAATAATTTCTAGATTTGGTGATGTCATTTAGCTTTTTCGTTTCTGTAATTTAACGTCGCTGATTTATTTTCTTTAGGACCATTTGAAAACCGAGTTTTCCATGAACAACCCACAAATAATTGGTACTCTGAAAGATAAAATTCGGCACTGCATTGACAGCATAAGCGAAGCTTTGTCGCCAGATGTGTTTCAAAATTTTATGAAGCTTGCCTGCCGGGGTGCTAGATATAGAAATTTTTTCAACATTATATTCCATTATTATTTGCATATTGAAGCTCTCCTGCCAGCGTGCTAGAGGTAGAAATTTTCCCAACATCATATTCCATTATTATTTCCCATATTTCTACTTTACACTGACATCAATTTAACTAAAGTTGTCATAAAAACCTGTGCTTTTTGGCTTAACCCTTCGTTGCATGGCATGGCAGATATGCAATGTTAACTTTTCGTTTATCTGGCAACCGTCCTGTTTTTTATTTTACCGTTACTTTTTTTTCGGCTCTCTCTTTGAAGTCAATAAATTCAGTTTAGCGTGCTATCTTTCAAGTGGTGTAATAAATTTACTTAAAAAAATTAAAATTTAATGCAGTGTTTTCAGTAAGTGAAAAAGTTTGTTGTTTTATATTAATATTGACAAATATTATTAACGTTTTATGAAATGTAAGTATTATATACAAAAAAATAACTGGTTTGCCATTATTTTTTGCCTACCTGGCAAAAAAATAATATTTGATGATGTGCTGCAATGTTTTATATCACATATGCAATCTCATGCGTTTTATCCAATATGAGACGCTATTGCATATTTGTTATATAATTGCACATATGCATTATCATGCATTTAAGGTACGTATATTATTAACAGGGCACTTACGGATCAGGAAATCCAAAAAATAATAGAAGGTTGGGAAGAAAGCGAAGATGAATATTTTGATGATGATGACGGAGATATAAATGTTGAAGTAAACTTAAACAGAGCTGAAAATATAGAAGGCGAAAACTGTGCAGAAGAAGAAACTGGTTTAGAAGAGTGTGTCAATGAGGAGCGGTCAATTGTTGACGTTGCCTCTTTTAAAGAGAGATATGCTAAAATAATTTGGAAGCAAAAAGATTTTGATACTGAACTAAATACGAACTTTAAGGGAAATGAAAGTCTTCCAGAGCAATTTTTAAATTTAAACGGGCCTTATAGCTATTTTGCACATTTCTTTTCCGACGATCTTATAAAGTCAGTTGTGTATCAATCTAACTTATATGCTTGTCAAAAAAATCCAGAAAGCCGCGAACAAATGGATGAACAAGACTTACGAAAATTCCTTGGTATATGCATTGTCATGTCAGTTGTGCAAATTCCAAACAATCGACGTTATTGGGCACCAATTATCGGAAATAAATTAATCCAAGAGACAATGTCTCTAAATAGATTCGAAAAAATAAAGTCAATGCTGCATTTCAATAATAATGACGACATGAAGCAAAAAGATCATCCAAATTTTGACCGTCTCTTTAAAATTAGACCTGTTGTAAATCATTTGATTGAAAAGTTCAAGTCGGTCCCATATGAAAGCTCCCTTTCGGTAGATGAACAATTATGTTCTACGAAATGCAAATCATATTTAAAGCAGTATCTTCCAATGAAACCACATAAGTGGGGATTTAAGCTTTATGTGTTAGCTGGAGTGTCCGGATACAATTATAATTTCGAGATATATACTGGTCAAGAGAATAGCTCCATACATAGACTTCCAGAAGAACCGGATTTAGGATCTAGTGCGAATATTGTCATAAGACTACTGCGGGATGTTCCCTCCCACAACAACTACAAAGTCTTCTTTGACAACTTTTACACATCCATGCCATTAATGCTGACTTTAGCCAACCGGGGAATTTATTCACTTGGAACTGTACGGCGGAATCGTATACCAAACTTTAAATTTGTAGACGATAAAGTTCTTATGAATAACACGTGGGGAGTCCATTGAATACGTTACCATGATGGATAATTTTGATATATCTGTTGTTTCTTGGAGGGATAACAAAATTGTGAACTTAATGTCAAACTATTGTGGAAAGAATCCTGAGTCAGCAGTTCAAAGATTTGACAAGAAGTTGGGGAAAAAAATCGCGATTGCTTGTCCAAATATAGTTTTAGAATACAACAAATTCATGGGTGGAGTGGATTTATTAGATTCCTTCATAGGACGCTACAAAATCAAAATTCGCTCCAAAAAATGGTATTTGCGTCTCTTTTACCACTTGTTGGATACCTCTTTGGTCAACGCTTGGCTTTTATATAAACGCGTTGAAGCGCAGAAAGGTAACACTGTCAAGGAAACTTTGGCAGATTTTCGTTTAAAAGTGGGTGAAACCCTTTGCAAAATGGGGAAAGTATCAATACCACGTGGAAGACCGTCGGAAGTAACAAGAAATCTTGCTTTAAAGGTATTTATTATAATAGTTTTTGTTCACATTATGGCTGATCTTTCCTAAATATTACAGAGAAAGCACCAAAGAAGTTTGCCTATTCCGCAAAACGAGGTTCGACTTGATCGCATAGACCATTGGCCAGCATGGTTAGATAATCGTTTAACATGTAAATTTCCGGGTTGTAGTGGATATACATATGTAAAATGTGAAAAATGTGAGACTAGTTTGTGTTTCAATAAATCAAGAAACTGCTTCAAAAAATTTCATTCCGAATGATATGTTGAATACAGTAAGCTCAGTCTACCTTTTCTCATTATATATAATATATACAAAAGTATATGTAAGTGAGAAAGTTTATACGTATATACATATATATGTGAATAAAATAATTTCAGTTTATAAAGCTTAAATTTTTAATTAATTAATTTCCATTTTTAGTTATTCATAAATAAAAATTTGAATTCCAATAAAATACTGGGCAGAAAACATTAAAATTTGCCAATTTTGCTGCATGAACTTGCATATATGATATGTTTCCTAACTTTTTTATTAAAACTCTGAATCAACCAAAATTTTATTTTCGGCATCCTAACTCTATTCCCAATAAATACAATATGCAAAAAAAATTTTATTCTCAAGGAAATTTAATCATGCAACGAAGGGTTAAATTTACTTCCTCAAATTTGCCGTTTTGCTATATTTTTATTTTTGGAATTTCCAACATTTATTTAAATAAGAAGAGCTTAAAAGACATTGAGGTTAAAATAGTAGCGTTGCCAATATTCTGGTCGTTAAAATTGACTTGCAGAAGTAGCTGTAGATGATTTTCTCAGTCTTAGCATAGTTACCAACCTTTTTGTTCTGTTACAACTAAACAAGCAAAGACATGCACCTTTAGTTTTTTCTCACTAAACACAGCAATAACTTCATTGTCACTTGTGCCAACTGAACAAACTTCCAAGAGAAAACATTGAACGGTGTCAGGGAAAATTGATTTTATTTAATTTAAATTTTTAAAAGTATCTGTTCCACGAAGTTTTTTTTTAAAAAGCAAGCAGATTTGCAGAAATTAACCGAATTGTAAAAGGTGTTACTATTATTATCGCCATGATACCGGTCACAGCCCTCAAACTCTGCAAACGTAATAAGTAGACTTGGAATTTTTATAGAAAATGTGTTAAATTGATTCGAAAAAAAATAAAGTGCGTTCCGCAATAACGTAATTTTATTTATTTTTAAATAGTGTTAGTTTTGAAGCGGACAGGCACGTCAAATGTGCAAAGTGAAGATAAAATTCAACGAGAAATCGCAGGTATCGTTAATAAAAGCAAATTGACTGTTCACAACACCATTACGCCCTACAGAAAAGACAGCGGTATTTCAAAAACAAAATTTTGCCCGAGAGATGAAAAGTTAATAGTTTGCGGAGTTCAAAATGATCCATTCATCGCTGCTACAACGGTTACAACGAATTTTGGAAATGAAGTGCATGCGGAAATAATAAGAAGAGTTTTAACAAAAACAAGCTGTATGGTCAAGTGAATCGCAGGAAACCATGTATATTCTGTATACTCCGTTGGATCTAAATTTGTCAGTTGGTTCTGTCGTTGCCCTGCGATTATGTCTTAAACAACTGACAAAGTTCCTACATACGTATTTGTACCTGTAAACATACCTATATATAGGACAAACAGGACGAACATTAAAAACAAGATTTACAGAACACATACGCTCATACAAACGGAAAAGAGAAGATTCTAACTGCATTACACCTTGACACACGCGGACACAATAGGAAAATGTATGACATTACTACATCCTAGCAAAAAAGGACGAAGGCTAGACATTCTTGAAAACATGGAAATCTACACAACAAGAACTTTTAACAGTGACATAAACGAACAGGTAAACGCGACTTCAGACGCAATTCTTAAAAACTAAAACTAAAACTACTCATATATACGAATAAACGAAAATCATCCTCAGACAGATAGACGTTCCTTGAAAGTAATAGCAGATAGAGATATTGCATAAAGTGACCTTAGCAACCTTAACCTATACGCGAACACTGACTCACCAGTACGAATTGAATCACGGCTTGAAAATGATGTCTTCACATCAAAACCGCTCGCCGTTTATACCGAACGAACAACAGCCTGAAAGGACGGAGAGAAATAACAACAGTATTAATATAATCCATAAACAATCACATTTTACCGTGATGATAGCTTTACTTGTTTATTTTTTATTACATCTAACTTATAGGCTTATATTCTTACATCTGCACTTCAACACATAAGAACGCACGAAGTGACTTCTTCAATGCAAGTTTACAAAAAGGCTTTCAGCTTCACTGTCGGTATCTCGCTATCGGTGTATCTCGTATCACCATCTTGCTTGTCACCGACAATGTGGGCTTCAATTTAGGGATAACAGAACATCTGTTATCACAGTCTGCATGTAAACGCCTGACAAGATTTCCTTCTCACTCGGTTTTACCTCAGAAAGTTCCAAACCTCTCGTCAGGTTTGCGACAAAAGAAAAAAAAAACATGCTACCACACATGTACGGAGGCAAATGTTGTTTTTCTCGATAGCTCTGTCAACCATATCTCCATACTCATTTAACACCCCTGATCCTGTTTACTATGGACAACATTTTTGCTGCATCCAGTCACGTACGCTTGGTCTAAAATTACGGTATTTTATTTGGAATTGTCTTCTATAACAACTAAAAAATGCAAGAGAGGTCATGCATAACTGACAGCTACTTTTCTATTATTTTTCACAAAAAGCTGTTCTCTGCTTAAGTCTTCTTAAAAACATTTAGCCCTAAAGTAGGCTTTAAACTTAAAACTCCAAATAAAAAGCTTCACATCTTTGCCACAATTCAAATACACAAAAAATGATTTTCTTTCAAATTAAACCAGAAAAAATCCCAAAAGAAAACCAAAATAAGAAAAGAAAAAAATAAAAGCAGACAAATTCCTAAGCTGTATTTAACTGTGAGCGAGGCGCGAAGCTGAATAGTTAAACAACAGACAGCAGCCAACAGCAGCAATCAGTCTTATAGAAAACGCGAAAGTAAAAACAACCATAAAAGAAATATATTTTCGTATTTTTGTTGTTGGTGGATGCTTTAATAAAAGAAGTTGAAAAAAAGGTGTCTAAAAGAAAGGAATTCTACCTTCAAGTGTTTGAAATGAATGAAAAAAGCTGCAATTAAATTCTGTAGTGTTTGTTAAAGTTCGGATAAATGATATGTTTATATGTACAACTATTGAGAAGTTGATTAAATGAATGAATGAATGAATGAATAATGTATAAAAGATTTTGTGGTATTTAAATAAAATTTTGATTTATTGCTTCTTTTTTTTTTTTTTTGGTGTAGTAAAAACCGGTTTATTTGAAAAAAAGCGCGTGCTACATAGTGTCTCTCAGAAGTTTGTTTGCAGCTAAAATTGTACTGGAAAAAGAATTTTATTGAATTTAGATAGAATTTTTATCAAAATTTTTATAAATTTAGTTAATATGTTAAAATTTTAATTTCCTTGGAATCTATGATTTTTGTTCACTTTGCGGAAAATTTATAAATTAATAAATTAAGCCAATTTCTGATATCTCGTTGTAAGAAGAAATGTATTCTAACTACCGCATTCCGCCATAAATAAAACCAAGAGTTAGAAAGCGCTTTGTCTAAGCTATATGGCGGATATAAAAAATCGTCGGCCATATCATTAAACAAATTTAGGATCTTGTGTGTGGTGGCATATTATGGCCATCTTGGATTCAATGCTCTCTAAAAACTTCCCCCCCCCCCCGGTGGCACATTTATGGTCTTTATAGTACGTAACAGCTATCTAGATCTGTGCAACTGGGGGTATAAAGGGAGCCCAGTCCCCTGAAGACAGGCAGGGAGTCAACTGGAAGCTCCACTTATTTCCACGGGGATCAGTGAGCCGCAGAGTTCATTATTTGTCTCTTTAGACATTTAAAAGTTCTCTGACTGATCATTGAGGTTGGCCCCTATATGGGGGTAACGTGGTGATTGTGATTTCGCGGCCCCATAACAGTATAATGGTTATTATGGTGGCCAGGATCATCTCACTGATAATGACACGCAAAGTGAATGATCCAGTCCAGTTAACATGCTAGACATGTGTTCTGGACCAACTCTTTAGCAAGGTGTGATGGTTTGCAGCCCTGCCCTGAAATCATTAAAGTTGCAACTAGGTGGTTCTGTTGCTTAGAATTATGTCTTCGGCTTCCTAGTACGCCTGTATGACGTTCCAAATTATACAATTGTGGTTTGTCCACCATCTGATTAAGGCTACATAGCCAGATGCGGATGTAAAATGAATCACACTATCTCTCTAAAAACTTATCCATTGTATTTCACTTCTATCTTCTGTTATCGTTTAGCCTTATTTAAGTAAGATGGCAAATAGCCAAAACCGGTTTGTTCACAAGCCAAATTTGACGCGGGTTGACGTAAAATCATACCCAAATTATTTAAGTAACTCATAATAGGCGACCTCACAACTACTTTGGCACTAGGGAAATTCGACTTTAGTGTTGATGCTTTTCAGTCATATAAAGAGTGGGCAAATTTGAAGTTAGGAAGTAAATAATCTTAAAACACACACATCTTTCCAACAACTTCAGTTGCATTAATACAAATATAAATATACAAATAAAACCGCGACTATTAATAATGGAATATAATGTCGGGCACCTTTAGCACGTCTGCATATATCCGCTCTATTTATAAAATTTTTAAACACATTTTACAACAAAGCTTCGCTTATCTCGTTAAGGCAACACCGAATTTCATCTTGCAGAGCACCAGCTGTTTGTGAGTTGTTCCCAAATAATCCTTGCAACTAATCCAGCGCCGTTAAATCACAAAACGAGGTAGCTAAATTACATCGAGAAATTACGTGACCGTGAAATTTCTCATGCAATAACTAAATTGTTTAAATAGCTGCGTGGCTTGTCGTGCCATTTTCCTGCAATTAAAGGTCGCTGATGTCAACATTAGCCAATTGAGGCCACAAAAAATTGGTTATCATGGTTTAGTAGCGCATTAATTCATGGCATTCTTTTGTTCGTTTTCAAAACAACAAACTGGTGAATTATGGCGCCTGCACAATACGGCCACATTTTTAGGATCTAATGGTTTTTCGAAGGCTGTTTGCGCATTTTGTGAGTCCTATATATGTTTGTTTACTCTCTCCCGGGGGCACATTTATCGGGTTTTATAGACTATCTAGACCTGTGCTGCTGGGGGTATAAAGGGAGCCCAGTCCCCTGAAGGCAAGCAGGAAGTCAACTGGAAGCTCCACGTTATTTCCACGGAAATTAGTAAGCCCCAAAAGTCTCTTTAGACTTTTAGCTGTTTCTCTGACTGATTATTGAGGTTGGCCCTTCGGGAGTATCGTGGTGGTTGTGGTTTTGCGGCCCCAAGCATGAACTAATTTATGGTGGCCAGGATCATCTCGCCTTTAATGACACCAATGGGTGAATGATCCGTATCCAGTGAGCATGCTAGTCATGTGTTCTGGACCAGGAGTTGAATAGTCTCCAGCTCTTCAGCAAGGAGTTGTGGTTTGCAAACATGCTTTTGAACCGCTGAAATTGCAACTAGGAAAGACCTGTTGCTAGAATTGGTCCTCGGCTTTCTAGGGCTTGAATGACGTTGCTTTTCATTCCCAGTAGTTTGACCACCATCGGATCAAGGCTTATGGCCAGGTGCAGATGTAAATATTATCATGAAATATATTTGTTTACATAACCGCCTAATTTAAATCGAATCCCATCACTAAAGATGATATTGTTGAAAAAAGCGTTTGTTTTCATTTAGTTTTTTAAATAGACAATTCACAAGCGTTCGAACGCAAACAAGGGTCGCAACAATGGAGATACTATTAGCCTGAGGCTATTGCAAACCTTAGGTAACAGCAAACTTGGCGCTTATGAAGAATGAAAAAAAGAGTAATAAACTTAATGGAGGCTTTTGCCTGTAGTTATTCCCAGTTGTTGTGGCTATCGCGAGTTGGTGTTCCAGGCTTTTTCTCAACACATTGCTGTACAGCGGCTACGTTTGCTTAACTACGACCACTACGAGCATATTGTTTTGGTTTATCTATTATCAGCAACATTATCGTGTGGCTCCAATTTAGGGATTAATTTCTGGTCTTCCATTGTGCGTAAAGGAGGAGCTTAATTACCAGGAAAAGCTGCTCGAATTTTTTGAAGTGATACAGTGAAATTTTCACCATTTTGATTTTTGATCTTCAAAATTAAAATGCTTTGCTCAACAACGTTTTATGCTAAATATTTCCCACCCTTTTGCTAAATAACTGTCAAAAGATGACAATTCAGTTTTTAATATTTAATCATTTGACGGATAATTTACTTCCTAACCTCAAATTTTCCCATTATCTTATGTGATAATTATGTGTAGAAAAAACTTCGTTTTTGGGACTAGAACTAAGGATAAGATAAGATAAAAACTATCACCTCTTAATAACTTTTAGCACTTGTGGTAAACAATTTCCTTGTTCTTGGCATCTGAGATTGTTTTTTGTTCTACTCTTAATAATTCTGACATCACTCATTGCATTTAACATTGAGTGAACAAAGTCTTAACTTCAGCTCTAAGCTCTTAAGCCATTCACAATAGTGTGATATAGAAATATTAAATATTGCAAAGACAAATAAATAATTTTTGATAAAAGCAACTTTTGCGAGTTCGAATTTTTAAAGTCACATATTTCGTTGGCCTCACCATCAGTTTAATGGAGTTTCGCCAATTTGGAGAATATTTACTCTAAAGCATGATGTTCGATCATTTTTTTAAGACTTACAGCTCCTTGTGTCGGAAAATAATTTATAATTTTTCTAATTTCTAACCCTTTATTGATCCTTGCTTTAGACGATGCTTTTAACTTATTTCTAGAGCCTGCTACCGTTCAGTTCGGAAATTGCATTATGAAAATATCGTTGAAATATTTGAGATGAAAAACACCGCGGATGATTTAGTTATTGTGAATTATCAATATGAATTAGAATTTTTAAAATGAGGTTATTTTAAGCAAAATATCTAAATTAATGAGACTACATGCCTCTTTCCCCCGGGGGCACATGATAGTCTTTTTGGAACCTACTATTCCATTTAGACTGGTGTCTTGCGGGGTAAAAGGGAGCCCAGGCCTCTCAAAGGCTAGTAGGAGTCACCTGGACAATCCACATATTTCCACGGGAATCAGTTGCCCCAGAGTTCACTATTTTTCTCTTGAGACAATTAGCTGTTCTCTGATTGGTTATTGAGGTTGGCCCCTATATGGGAGTATCGTGGTATTGTGGTTTCGGACCCTCGTGAGAGTTTGTGGGTCGGATCATTCAAATTAACACAATGAATGGTTCAGGTTCAGTGAGTATGAATGCTGTCGTGTTCTTGATAAAAAAGAGCTTCATGCGTTCTGGACCAGGAGTTGGAAAGTCTCCAACTCTTTAGCAAGGAGTGAAGGCTGCGGCCTACTTCGGGCTTTCGAAATTGCTACTAGAAGTGACCGGAGGATATACGTATTCGATGGCCTTCTAGGGCGTGGATGATGTCCAATCAACCAAGTGGTTTGACCACCATCTGATATAGTCGGTGCAGATGTAAATCAAATCACGCACTACATGCCTCTAAAGATGTAGAAAAAGGAATTATTGGTTTTAATAAACCAGCCATTTGCCATGTTAAACTTTAATTCAAACCACTTCTGTACTCATTTTTAAAAGCGGTAAAATTAAAGCACTGAGGTGACGTACCTTACTCACGTTATTAATATTTTTTAAAGTATTGCTTGAATAATAAAACATAAATTCACAAATTTAATTTAATTTGAAAAATTTTTTCGTATCAAAAAATCTGAAAACTTATGTGAGACACTGTGTCTATTAATATTTTCGGTTTTTTATTTTTGTGTATGTTTTGTTTACAAAAAAAAAAGAAAAATAAATAAATAAAAGTAAAAATAAAAAAGAAGGACCTGCTTTCAAAGAGAGATGCATACAACAAATGCAGAGAAAGAGAGTATGGAAAAATAATTTACTCATTTTTAAAGAACAGATGTTTTGAGTGCAAAATACTTTTGTTTTTGATTGTTTGTAAACAGAAATAAATAAAAAATAATAATAAAAATAAAGTTTTTAAGCCGATTCTGTTAACGTGCTTGTTTGTGTTTGTGGTTACTTAAAGTTGTGTATAATTGAAATTAAAAAGAGCACGTGTGAATTAACCAAAGACTTAAGCAACGAACTAGTGTATTCGTTTTTTTAGTAAAGCAATATAAAAGACTTAAAACACATACTTGCTTTTTAACAATTCTTCTGCTCGGACAGCTATTGTGGTATAATATTTGTTGCCTTTTATTTTTTTATAATAACAATGGGTTCACGTGTACCTCCCCCCTGTCCCACCCCCTTGATATGTGATGGTCAATCTGTAGCCGGTCTGCCACAGCTCATTGATGATTTACAAAGACTTTCAGAAGACCAAGATAGTGCTGATGTTGTATTCATATGTGGTCGCGAAGAGGAACGTATTTATGCCCATCGTATTATAATGATGGCTCGGTAAGTTTATTTTATTATTTTCTCTTATCAACATTCCTTAAGTCAACTATTAAGCTAAAGGGTAAAAAGATTTTTATTAAATAGAAATACTGCACAAATTCAAACAATGTGTAGTATCGTACACATTTTATGGATTTTATTTATTTTTTTGCCATACATAACAAGACTTAGTTTTATAATTATAATAACGGGCTTTCTTTATGTACAAAATGGTAAGCCAAAATAAATACAAAAGTTTAGCTAATTTATAATAAAATTTTATATCAAAATAATTAAAAAGATATTTTCTAAATAATATTGCGTTGCTATTAAGCTGCTGGTTATGTGAATTATAACATTCCTTCGATAGCTATGCGAAATAAGTATTCTAGCATGTATGTAGTTCTAATTTTTAAAATATCATACAATCTTTTCACATTTTACGAAACGTGATAACGCCTCCTGAGACTATAAACAATCTTACTATATTATTGTATAACACTTAAAGTTTTTTTTTATACTCGCACTATCACTGTCAGAATATAATTCACAATCATAAATAGGACCCGATATCAAATATGCTTTAGCCAGTAATATTTTCACTTCCAATGGCGTGTAGTACTGAACAGCCCATAATCAATTTGGCATAAAATTGAACGACCAGCGCATTGACATGTGTCGACCATGTCAGATTATTATTAATTACAATGTCAAGATATGTTGCAGAATCTACCAACTCGAATTGCTGTTTATTAATTGTAATATTATCCTCTATAAGTGTAATATTATCCTCCTAAAAGTATATTTTAATATATATCACCAGACACTTTGATTTTACTGGATTTAAGTTCAGGCGATTCCTAGATGCACACAAATGCCACTTAAATTATTTTTACATTTCGCTGGTTTTTCGTGATGTATAATAGATCCGTATTGTTCCGGTATTTATTTGTATGGTTTCATAATATTTCGTATACTTCCGCTGTGATCCGTATAGTTCCGTATTGTTTTGCATTGCTCCGCATTGGTCCATATAGTTTCACATATTTCCATATTGATTAGTGTAGTTCCGTATTGTTTCGCACTGTTCCGTATAGTCCTCTATAGTACCCGTAATATTCCTTATAAATCCGTATTGTTTCGCATTGTTTCCCCTATAGTACCGTAATATTCCATATAACTCCATACTGTTCCGCATTGTTGCGTATTGTTTCATATTATTCCGCATTGTTCAATATGCCATGTGCTAGGCTTTTAATCCACAATTATACATCATCAGCATACATGTGAACATTAAAGTAATTCAAATTATCATTAGCACAAAGTGAGAAGTGAGGTTGACCCTAATGCACACCTCTTGTAACTTCAGCCGGACTAAACACTACCACACTCACATATATTATGTGCGGTCCACGTAAGATGTGCAGCAGTCGCAGAAAATTTAAAGACTGCAGGCTAGTCTACAGGATGGACGACAGGTTAGACTACAAGCTAGACTGTACTACAGGCTAGACTGCAGGTTATACTACAGGCAATACTGCAGGCTATACTACAGATAGACTGCAGGCTACACCACACGCTAGACTGTAGGCTAGACTGCTAGCTACACTACAGGTTAGACTGTAGGCTATACTACAGATAGACTGCAGGCTACACTACACGCTAGACTGTAGGCTAGACTGCTAGCTGCACTACAGGTTAGACTGTAGGCTATACTACAGATAGACTGCAGGCTAGACTGCACGCTACACTACAGGCTAGACTGCAGGTTATACTACAAGCTATACTGCAGGCTATACTACAGGCTAGACTGCAGGCTACACCACAGGCTAGACTGCAGGCTAGACTGCTGGCTACACTACAGGCTAGACTGCAGGTTATACTACAGATAGACTGCAGGCTACACCACAGGCTAGACTGCTGGTTACACTACAGGCTATACTGCAGGCTACACTACAGGTAGACTGCAGGCTAGACTGCAGGCTACACTACAGGCTAGACTGCAGGCTACACTACAGGTTAGACTGCAGGCTACACTTCAGGATAGACTGTAGGCTACACTTCAGGATAGACTTCAGGCTGTACTACAGGCTAGACTGTAGGCTACACTGTAGATTGGATTACAGTATATACTACAGGCTAAACTGCAGATTAGATAGCAGGCTATACTACATGTTATAACCAGTCTGGCAGGTTATACTGCAGGCTAGACTACATGATGGAGGAGAAAAGCTAAGCTTTGTTGCAAAATATGTTTCAAAGTTTTGTAAAAAGAGCAGACGTCTGCTAACTTGTTAGAGGCAGAAACTTTCCCAAAATCATATTCCATTATCAATTCCCATATTTCCACTTTTCATTGGCATCAATAAAAGTGAAGGTGTTACAAAAAAAAAAAATATGTATAAAGTTAATTTAATTTCTAAAAATATTTTGCCCACCCTTTATATGTCCTTCGATTTTTTCCTTAGGGCCACAATATTGTTCAACCTTACAGAAACAGTTTGAGTTTGTTCCGCTAGTGAGTGAAATACTGTTGTCGATTCTTCCTCTATATATCGTCTTTCCTGGCTGTTTGTTCGCTTATGGCGAGTGCTTTCGATTTGAATACGTACTATATGGCCTTTAGCCAGATTATTTTTTTTTTGGTTTGGCAAGAATTATCTTTGCAGTACATTTTAGTTCACTCTATAAAGAAGTTAACGTCGTTTTTGCTCTAAAATACTTTTACTTATAAATGTGGTTTCAAAGTGTAAAAGGAGTTAATGAAATGTTTAATGTAACCAGATAGATTTCTAGTCTCTGTGTGTATGTGTGTGTGTGTGTGTTTGAGTATATAAATAATCATGTGAAGTGTTAGTATGCTATTTTAATTGCCGTTATGCTGACTTTTAATAACTATTGTTAAAACAATGGAAAATTTAATAGAAAAATTCACACAATACTTTACAGTCACAATTCTTATACAACAGTGTTAAAGGTAAAAAATCTTTGTGTGTTTTAAGGTTAATAAGTTATTTCGGTTATGATAACAGATATAAAAGAAATTTATACAAAAAATTTTTTATTTATTATTCTTTAGTGAAATGAGGAACCCCTGCGGATGTTTTACAATTTTGGGATTTTATAATGCAAAGCCATTTCCGCAATGCTCTCCGATTACAAAGAGATGATGTTTAAGGTCACGATAAATAGTGAAACGTAAGTTTTTTGACGATGATAGTTATTGTCTATACCTTTCTGAAACAAAATGAGTCGCTTAACTCTTGGCCTACATTATTAAATATTACAACAAACTTATTTCTAAAGCGATTACGTTGCCAGTTTTGCATTTGTTAAGAAGAGAGTTTCGCTTGTAAAAAGGGTTCGTAATATTTGCTTGCTAGTAGACAATCATTTCTGTGGCCGCTGTAGAAGAGTACGTACTGAGGCGAAAGTGTACTTTCGGTGTGGCCAAAAATATGCAACTTAATCCAAGGTCGCCGATATGACATATATCTTAACAATTCAGCTTTTCTGGCACCAGTATGATCTGAATGCAAAGAGATTTCGAATTATTTTCTTGCCTCGATCCTTGTAGCAGTCAAAGAGAAACGATCATATACTTAATGGCTTTGCCAGCTTTAATTGGGCATTGAATTTGGACGAAAAATCATTTTTCCTCTAACGAAATAGATTTTCATCTGACAATGCAGCGTCAGCAAGTAAAGTTTTGAGTTTCTGACGCAATTGAGCGTCAGAGAACCCTTATGTCATTGTTAAGAATTATTGAATGTGACAGTTTGGTATGAATTTTAGATAAGTGGCATCATTGGCTAATGATTTTAAAATGGTGGATATGCCATTTCAGTGAAAGGTTAGTGCTAGAGAGCCATGTTTATGAAATTTTGTATGGTCTGAAAAAATATGAACTTGGATAAGTTTTGTATTCAGCAAGATGTCACATCATATTACATACCTCAATAAATAATCGATCTTGATCTTGAGCACTCAGTTCGATAATTGTGAATATTTCTTGGAGATTGCCGCTATGCAAATAATCCAAACACCATCCGAGCCATTCGCCGAATATAACCAGAAATTGTTAGCAAAGCCTTAGAAAATCAATAAGACGCTGTCTTGTGGCTAGAGCCCCATTTTAAGTGGGAAGCATGTGATATAGTCCACAACCAGCCTCATAAGTACAAATGGACTTCAGGCTATCCGTAAAAAAATAAAATTATTGAACACTTTATCATCTTCCCAAACAATCGCCAGCAGAGATGAGGATGATGTATATTTTCGATTAAAAGTTTAACTATTTTTTATAGTGGCAGACTGCTGAAAATGTGAACCAAAAAAAGACTTCCTTATCTCTATTCTTCAATTTGAAGCAACAGGTGAACGAGATCTTGCCTGCCAAAAATAGAGAACTCAATGTTCCTATACACAAAAGCCTCCCCAGAGTCAGTAGACTGAAATCAGTTAAAAGAGTAAATGAATAATTTTCAACCAAAAGTTATTTTAGACACACAACCAGCCAGCAAATGCTCTAAAAGACAGCTGTTTAATCAGCTGCGTAAAGGGATTATTTGGGAAACGAAGTCTACACTCCCTCTAAGGTTTTTTTTTTACTTTTTGTAATTTTTATTTTTGTTGTCCTGTTTCTTAGTAGATGACATTTAAAAATCATATCGTAGTTAAAAATAAATATAATAGAAACGAAATGATTTCGCACCACTGTGCAATTGTTAAATTCATAATAATGATCAAGAAAGTTTTATTGAATCCTAAAAGTATGTTATAGATTTACATTTTTAAAACTTTAACCACAAAATTATGTAAAATGTTCTTAAACGGTATATTAATAAAATATTGATCCTAAAAGTATGCTAATTTTTAAAAATTTTGTTTTTAGTTAAGTATTGAACTGCATAATCAATTAAATTAATTTATTTTTTATTGGATTATTATTTTCAATTTTATTCGACCTTTTTTTTATTTCTATTAAATCTTAATCTTTTTACACGGTCCTTTAAATTATAACGATTTATTTTTTTGTCGATATTTCGCTTTCCTGTGGAAAGCTTCTTCAGGAAATTATTTTTTATATTTTTCAAAAACAAAAAATTTTAATTAATTAATTAATTCTAATTAATTAATTAATTATAATTAATTAATTAAATATAATTAATTAATTAATTATTATTATTTTTTATTTAATTTTAAATAATTAAAAAGAAACTATTAATTTTATCTCATTAAAATTTCCTCTTATTTTTTCCAGTTGTAAAAGTTTTAAAACCAATAAACGTGGCGAGCTCTGTCGCATACCCGGTTGTTCAGTATCACCAGCTGCTCCTGGTACACCTACAACAGTTAGATTGCCTCATGTACATCCCGAAGTATTAAGACAATTTGTGCTTTATGTCTACACAGCCAAGGTTAGTAGTCTACAAGTGTTAAACAGCGCAGCGAATTCAAACAAAACTTTGAAAATATCCTTTTTCTATAGATTTTATTACAGGATTCAAAAGTTTTTGAAATGATGACGTTGGCTCAAGATATGGGTTGTTCTGAATTAAGAGCAGCTTGTGAGGATCATGTTATAGCAACACTGTCAGTGGATAATGCATGTACATTTTTAACAGCCGTCATGGAAATACACGAAAAAGCAGGTAGGTCTATTACAAAATTACGATTAAATGAAATTAGATTTTATTTTGGATCCTGCAAACATAGTTATAATGTAGATTCAACAGATAAACAGATCTAAGGACTTTATATACTAACTTTTTAAAGGATTAAAGTCTAACAAAATTGTCTAAATTATTATTAGTTTGAAGCAATTTCTGTATAATGAATACTTTTTTGGTTAGTCTAAAGTTCGTTATTTATTTTTAAACATTGTTTATAAAGAAGCACAATGATGAGCTAAAAGAGCACAGCAAAACGCATTACATTCGTTGCCATTGATCTGAAAAGAATAGTTTTAAGAAACATTTTTCGAGTGTTTTATAAATTCGAATTTGTGACAAAATACAGACATTTTCTACACAAGTAAAGGAAACGCCATTGCTATTTTGATTGCTTTTATTTTTAAGTTATTTCTAGCTTTTATTAATTTGAGGTTAGGATTCAAGCGCCTACTCTTTTTTCAACTTCAGTTTCATGGATACCAATATAATATGGGAATTAACAATGGTATATGATTTCGAAGCTCAAGTGATTCTAAATAATAAATTTTTTATTTTTGAGTATAAAAATTTTAAAATTCTGTCCAAAAGCTGTTAAAGGGATATGTAATTGTAAACTACTAGCTTAATCAATAATTCTTGGCCAAACTAGGCGAGTTTTAGATGAATCCCTATATTTTAATATATTTTATATTAATTTTAAAAATATTAAAAATAAGGCCGAAATTATACAAGCACTAACTAGAATTATATGTAAAAGTACACTCTTATTATTTTACTACAGCAATAATTTTTAATATTAAAAAAGTAAGTATAAGGCTATCGAACAAGCTTTCGTTTGTCATATTAATTCCGCTCTAAACAAACTAATCAGATCTGAAATTATTTTAAAAATAAACAAGTTTAACTTTTTAAAGCATATTTTTTCGTTTTTTGCATTACGATGTCGTAATTCTTATTAAAATTCTTTAAATTCTTTTCAAATTCGATTCTTAAAATGCAATAGGAACTTCAAATATCACTAAAATATATATAAAATAAAATTCTTAGGTTTGCTGCGAATTCGTTAGTACGCACACAAACCAGTACAATCTTGTTATTAAACATACCTTTACATTACAACTATGTACTTTCACTGAACATACACCTACTAAAAAATGACAAACAGCATTTCTCGTGTATAAAAGAAAAAACAAGACGCCGGTTTCTAAACGTTTTCTCACTAAAAATTAATTTAATTTTATAATAATAATAAGAAAATAGCTATAAATACAGCTTAACCATGTCGTTTAAAGGCAACACGAAGGTTCAAAAGGTGATGGTTCAGCCCATTAATTTGATATTTCGATATCTACAAAATCGTTCCCGCGTTCAAGTTTGGCTGTATGAAAATGTTAATTTGAGAATTGAGGGACATATTGTAGGCTTTGATGAATACATGAATCTAGTGTTGGACGATGCCGAAGAAGTATGGGTAAAGACGAGAACGCGTAAAAATCTGGGACGGATTATGCTTAAAGGCGACAATATTACTTTGATACAAAATGTAAGCCCCTCCAAAGATTGAGGTTAGATTTGTCAACAATTTCATTCTACAAATTTTGGGCGGCAAGCGGACTGGATTAAAATACAAACGAATGCATAAATGGATAGCTGCCTATTAAGTCTTTATGTCGACTTAGTTTAAGTTTTAATTTATACTTTAAATGAATTTTGTTCTTTTACTAATTGTATTACACGAAATTTTATAAGAATAGCTTATAATAGAACAACCAAATGCTCAGGTTGCTAATTTTATTACTTTTTATATGGATTTGCTAACAAAAAATAACCAACTGCGATTAGTTAGTAAAATCCGCAGGAAAAGTTTAAATGTAAATAAAAAGTAATGGAAAATAAAAGTATGTTTTTTTAAATATATTTCATATTAATTGTAGAAATGTTAACCAAAAAGGACAAAAGTATTTAAGCAACAGCCAGAAGGAAATAGTCTTAACGACAAGAAGGCTTATGACAGTCGGTTAGTAAGGTATTAGTGTGGAAATTGTGTTTAGATCAGTGCAACATAACCCATTCAGGGGTTTTTTTTTAAGTAAATTTACTTAGAAGTTCTGACAAATGGAAGCTTTTTAATCGCAAAAGAATAAATTTATTTAACTATGTCCTCGCCTTAAAAATAAAATTTCAATTAGTTGCACTAGTTTGCCTCCTTCCCGTAGCATGAACCACTTGCATTTTAAAGCGGCTGGATATACAATGATTGTCACTTACGAACTCCTATTTTGCCATTTCAAAATCTGTTGCATATTGCCAGAACAAGGACAAAAATTGAAATGAATTTGTTAATGTATTTTTATATAAAATAAATTTTTGAAACTTAAGTTGTGTCATTTCAAACAAATTTTGTTTTCAGCAAGGCTGCTAATTACTTTTCAAAATCATTTCTTCCATTCACTTCCATAATATTTATTAGATTCACTTCTGTTTAGTAAATCGATTGATGGTGTTATGACACCATACAAAGTAAAACAAATTTAAACTGAAACGAAAAAGCGGCAACGGAAACAGATCCTTTCGCTCTTAACGGGCCTACTGAATCTTGAAATGATTAAAAATTTTTTATTTATTAAAAATCCAGACGTAATTCTTTCGATTTAAAAACTAATATTGATTATTTTTTTAAATTAAATTTTTAGAAAAAAATGATTTTTTCTTTTTTAAAATAAAATTTGTTTTTTAATTGCATTTTTTAAATAACTAAGGATTAATTAAATTTGAGAAAGAAACGTTATCAAAACAAACAATCGATTTTTAGCACCTGCTAAAATTTTATAAAATATTTTTTGTTTGTTAAGCAAATAAAACTTAATTTTTTCAAAAATATTTAAAAACGGCTTACATTTCTGCAAAAGTAATTTCAAGATGGTATAAAGTCTATTTTAAAACGGGTGAGCAAATTTGAGGTTTGGAAGTAAATTGTCAAGAATTGAGCTGTCACCCTTTAATATTTATGTAGTACAAAATTGGAAAATTTTAAGCAAGGAACCTTACGCTTTTGAGCAACGAATTTTAATTGCCAAAGTTTATCATCAAAATCGTGAAAATTTCACTGTAACACTTCAGCTTTTCCTTGAAATCAGGCTCCTTCTCAAACTGCTGTGCGTAATTTAATCGCTAAATTCGAGGCTCACGGTATTATTACTGACAATAGACCAAAACAATATGCTCCTAATGGCCACAGTAAAGCAAACATAGCCACTGTACAACCAAGTGCTGAAAAAGAGTTTGGAACATTAACTCGGCAATGTTCGTGAACTAACTGCGCTATCAAACCTTGATAGCCAACTTTTTTAGAAAATTTTAAAATTCGAATTATGTCTTTTATAAACTCTTCTATTTTAGCTCAAACTCTTGTCGTGACTATTTTTTGTGTTTTAATAATTTAGGTGCCAAATGTGCTGCTTCCTTTATGGAGCGCTGTATCATCTACATTGGAGAAAATGCTAATGAGTGTGTCAAAACAAATGCCTTTTTGAATCTGAAAAAAGAAGCATTGATCAAACTAATATCATCGGACTATGTAAGTTGCAATAAAATAGAAAATTTTTTAATCACAATTGAATCATTTAATTGTAGTTTTGCCTGGAAGAGGAAGATGTGTGGCGTTGTGTTTTAGCTTGGGCTAAAAATCATGCCGGCGTTACACAACCCACTGCCCACTGGAGTGAAGAAGAACGAGTTCGTGTATGTCAACAACTGCAGGGCGTAATGTGTCATGTACGTCTCTTATTAATCGATAGTCAGGTCTTTGCTGAAGAAGTAGAACCTACGGGAGCTGTACCCATGGAACTATCATTAGAACGTTATCGTTATGCGGCCTTACAAAATTCAAATAATAAACCAGGTCATCATGTTGTCCCAGGTATGGGTGTTGGTAGTATTAGTAGTGGAATGGGAGGCATAGGTGCCGGTGGAAGTTTTGGTAATAAAATGGATGGTGATAAAAGACTACAGCCAAGACTTACGGTTAATATGTTTCCGGGCTCACAGATTTTAAGAAATGATAAGCTACATTTGCAGAGTGTTTTAAACAATTGGTAAATAGCTTTCCTTTCCCGTTATTTTTTATTGAAAGGGTGGGATATATTTTGAGGTTAGGAAGTAAATTGTGAGTTGAATGATTAAATTCCTAGAGCTGAGGTATCTTCCTTCAATATTTATTTAGTAAAATATTGTGAAATCTTTAGAATGGAACGTTAAACTCTTGAGCAAAGAATTTTAATTGTGAAAATTTACTATCAATTTTACTAGTATATCACTTCGAAAAAAGTGTGCAGACTTTCTTCGTAATCAGGCATCTTCTGAAACCGTTGTACGTAATGTAGTCATTAAATTTAAGGCTCGCGTTATTTTTGCTGACAGTAGCCTAAAGCAATACGCTCATAGTAGCCGTTGTACAGCAAAGTGTTAAAAATGAGCCTGAAACATCAACTCGTCCACGTTCGCAACAATTGGATATCATTAGAGATACTTTGCGAAACATTTTGCATAAACGCTTATAAAGTTAAGCTTGTTCAAGACTTAAAGCTGGCCGATCATAGTTCGCATCGTACGTTTGTGAATTGGCTGTTAGAAAAACTGAACGAAAACGAAAGCATTTTTCAATAATATCGTCGTTAGTGATGAGGCTCAGTTCCAGTTAGTCGGTTACGTGAACAAACAAAATTGTCACATATGTGGCTCACAAAATCCAAAAACACTCCTCGAAAACCATTACATCCGGTGCGGCTTGTGGCCTGGCGGTATCATCGGCCCGTATTTTTTTCCCAAATGAGCAAGGAAAGGCGTCACCATGAATTCTCTGCGCTGCCAAACCATGATAACCAATTTTTTATAGCCCCTCTTGGCTAATGTTGACATCAGTGACTTTGGATTTCAGCAAAGTGGCGCCATAAACCACACAGTCACTCAGTTTTTACGTATAAAATTTCTCAACCGTAATTACTCGATTTGGTCCGTCTCGTTTTGTGATTTAACGGCGTTGGATTATTTTCTCTGTAGGCCATTCGAAAGGCCAGGTTTATGGAAACAAGACACAAATAACTGACATTCTGAAAGATGAAATTTGGCGGTGCCTCACGATGTACTTCAAAATATTGTAAAAAGAGCAGACGTCAGCCGATGTGCTAGAGGTGGACGTTTTACCAATTTACATTGGTATCAAGAAAACTAAAGTCAAAAACAATTGCTTCCTAACCTCAAATTTGCTCACCCATTAACTTTAAAACAATTTTTTATTTCTTAAGGTATGGCTGCGCCAAACAGTCTTGGCGTTTATTATATCGCGCCTCTACACATGGTTTTACATCCACAGCATTTCATCGTTTTTGTGATGGTATAGCGCCTTGTTTTGTTATTTGTTTGGTAATAAATTTAATATTTAATAATTCTCGTTTAGTTTAGAAGAAAAATTTCTTAATTTCTTTTAAGGGCTCCCATGGCGAAATAAGTGGTGGCTTTACGGATGTAGCCTGGGCGAAAACCTCCCGTAAAGTTGTGTATATACATTCGGAACGTGCCTTTCTATTTGCTTTGAATGCTGGTGTAGCTGAAACACCTCTAAAGTTTGATATTGTCAAGAAACCTTATGCAATTTGCTATCATCCAGAGTAGGTTTCTCCGAAATTATAATTGCAAAGTCTTTAACAATTATCTTTTTGTCTCTATCTAGTTGTGGTCCTATTTTTGGTGCTGGTGCCGATTTGCTTATAGCCAACAATTGCAATGCCAATATGGATTCCTATTCAAATTTACCGCATTCATATGATGGTCCGAATGCCTCTTATGAAACATTATTTGGCGATTATAATTTTACCATCACTGACTATGAAGTTTATACTGTGGCCCAGCCAAGTGCGGTATCGAACCAAAATCTCACTTATAGCACTTCCTCAAATAATATGTCCAACACATCGAATAATGCAACAATTTTAAATAGTGCATCAGCTGGCTTAAGTGGATCAAATTCTATTCTAAATAATAATAATAATATTGGCAACAATAGTGTGAGCTTAGCTAAAGTTAAATATGAAAGATATTAAAACAATTACAGTATTCATGATATTAAAAAAACAAAACTAGATTTATAAAAAACAATGTGCTAAACAAGATAACTTAAGCATTTAATTTATAACAGAATATTTAATATTTAAAAGGAAAAATCTTGAAACTAAAACTTTTCAATGTAATATTTAAAACAAATCTAAATTTTTGAACTTTGAGGTTATATAAATATAAAATATAAATTTTATATTCTTTTAATTTAAACTGGCTGTAGAGAAGAATTATCTTAATCAGAACGGAGGTCTAAGTTACCTTTAAAAAAATCCCCAAAATTGTTTCTAAAAGAATTTTAAAGAAATGAAACAATTTGCCTTTGCGTTAAAGCGTCTCCAGAAAGGTGCTCTGGTCATGCTTATAAAAAATGTTTCAAGTTTAAATAATAACTCAGTGTGTGTGCCGAAATTCAATTTGTTTTTTGATTTGGTGCGTCAATAAAAATTATGACGATAAGAGCAAGTCTGGTTCAACAACTAAAGTAGATAATGATATGACTAATTCAGCAGCTTGTTTACATTCTTCTCAGGCAATTCTTAATAATTCCCTTACTAAAGCCATGGTAAGGTAGGCCCACATCTAAGACAGTAAAAATGCATGTTAAAAATCTGTTAACTCGTTATTATGTAATTATTGGGATAGACAGAAGTATCTAGATCAAGTCATGACCATGATCTCTAAAGTACACTGAGTCAATGGACTCTATAGCCGTGGCTACTGATGTTTTCGTGCAAGATCTGTGCCAGCAGATTATCCTTCGGATAAAGTAAATTTTATGTTAAATTAAAATTCATCTTTATTCTATTGTATTTCTAACTGTAGATTGGCTGTGGAGAAGAATTTCTTTCATTAGAGTCTAATATGGATCTGTGTACGGAGCTCTAAGCTACTCTTCAAAAGAGATTTAGGAGTCTCCAAAATTGTTTCCTTTTAATAGAATTTTTAAGATATAAAACAAGTTTCTTTTTTGTCAAAGCAACTCCCGAAAGATGTTCTTTCTGCGCCTCCGGACAGATGCTTATAAAAAATATGTTTTTTTATAGAGGTATAGAACTTTGAAATAGAATAAATCAAGAAGATAAAATTTACTTTATATGATAGAGTACCTTGTGACATTATAATTTAAAAATGTCTTCTGGGATGTCACTGCCATGTTTGGCTAGGATGAGGTCTAATTAGATCTAATTTTCGATGACTTTCCAACATTGATGGCCGTATATCAATAATGCGGTGAATGTTGCCCTCTAAGACTAGCGAGTTGAAATGTCCCCATTAAAATAGGGTAGCGAAATTATTGTCGCACGAGCTGTTTGACATGTTAAGCCAGCTCCTACCTCTGCAATGAACGAAATAGTCCGAAGTTATGGCTCTATAGCGGTCATCATTGACTGTAGCATTCGGGCCAGTATCGTTTCTAAAGAAGTAAGGACCGAATTCACCAGTCTATAAAATACACCAAACAGTTAGTTTTTCTAGATGTAACGGCCTCTCAACATATGAGGATTATTGAGGATTATTATCATTATAAATACGCCGGCTTTGTTTAGTGATGCATCAATTCAAATAAAATTGAGCTTCTTCGCTAAACAATTTAGAAACGTTTCACAGGCGTCAATAGGTCGGTCTGCGTACTTTTTCGGTAGCAAATACTCTGTCAATTTTTTTTGGGCTGTCGGCTGGGAAAATCTGAAAAAGTACGCAGACAGTATCCAGTGAAATTTTGCAAGAAAACAGCTCATCGATGTGTAAGCAATTGAAATAATAAAGCAAAAGAATTGTGGCGCATGTGTACGGAGCGTTTGAACGTTTCTACTATGAAATAAAATGTTTTGTTTATTATAATTTATTATGAACATTAAAAATAAAAAATTAAAAATAAATACTTCGCAACAAGAATTTAATTCAAACACTATATGAAAACAGCTTTTCAAAGTGGTTGCAAAATCTTGCAAGCAGAAATTTCTCCAGTAACATTTTGCAAGTTCTCTGACTTTCAACTGTCAAAAAATTATCTTTTTAGCTCTCTTTTTGCAAGAGATTTCCACTATGCAGACAATATTTTGCAAGGTTTTGCAACATTTTGCACAAAATGATGCAAAATATGTGTACGCAGACAGACCTAATCTATTCATGTTGAAATGCCAAATCAAATAAAGCATAAATCACTTAACAGCTAACAAAAAGGCCGCCATTTAAAAAAAGTGTTGCCAACTTCCAGTTATATCTCCCCCAAAAAACAAACACCCTTTACACGCCTACTACTTTTTGTTTGCAAGCGTTGTTAAAGTAGCCATCTATTCATGTTGAAATAACAATGGATCGATTGGCTCCATATAAAATCTGTTCTTAACATGGCTCCACAATAAATAATCCAGTGGTGTTAAATCACACGATCTGGCTGGCCACTTACCTGCTGATTGTCGTGAAATTATGCAATCGGGAAATTTTGTTTGCAATAAATTTCATTGGCATTGTGAAATGCCGCACCGTCCTGTCAATAATAGGCCAAAATTGAGTTGTTAGCATCTCGCGATAGCGTGACCCATTGACCGCTACCGTATTTACAGAAAAAAAACGCCCCAATCACGCCTCCAGACTACATATCGCACCATACATTGACACGTTGAGCATACAAAGGCTTCTCAATATCGCTCTAGTTTTCAGAAGCCCAAATGCGGCAATTTTGCTTGTTGACATACCCTGACAAATGGAAATGGGCTTCGTTGAAAAATGATTTTTTGTAGAAAAACTAGCCGGTTGTTCCTAAATGAATTGAGCGAATCTACGGCGATGTGAGCGGTCGGTCGGCCTCAATTTCTGCACCAGTTAAAACTTGCAAGGCTTGAAAGACAAATCCTTACGGAAAATTCGCCATGTATTTGTTTTTGGATAACCCCAATTATTGAGAACTTCGAAGAATTGACCAATTAGGATCTGCTTCAACACTGTGGCTCATGGCTGTAATGTTATCAGTTGAACGATTCGGTCGAACATTTCCATTTCCGCTACCACATTTCCAGCCTCTTCTTTGCAAAAAAAAAAAAAACGGCCCAATCATGCTTCCAGACCACATAGCGTTGAGCATGCAAAGGCTTTGTAATAATCGCTTTGAGAATTTCAGGAGCCTAAATGCGGCAATTTTGCTTGTTTGTATAACTTAACAAGTGAAAATGGGCTTCGTCTGAATAAATGATTTTTTTCAGAAAACCCAGCCGGTTGTTTGAATTGAGTGAATCTACGGCGATGTGAATGGTCGGTTGGTTTCAATTTATGGACCAGTTAAAACTTGTAAGGCTTCAAAATCAAACCTTTACCCAAAATTGGCATGTGGTGGTTTTGGATAACCCCAATTATTGAGAACGTCGAGGAATTGACAATTTGGATCTGCTTCAACACTGTGGCTCACGGCTGGGATGCTTTCAGTTGAACGACCCGGTCAAATACGCATTGGTGTTCGCACATTTCGTATCGAAACTGTCCACTCAAATTTAACGACCAAATTTTTAATGGCGGTCTCAGAAGGAAGATTATGTTGTCCGAAAATATCACGAATTTTACGCAATGTAACTTTAACAGAACCGCCATTTTCATAGTGGATTTGAATTATTTTAATGTGATTTTCGTGCGAAATTAAATTCATTGTAACAATTGCCAATGCATCTGGTATGAATACATCAAAAACTGGAGGTTAAAACTATCATGTTGTTGGTGTTGCCACAATTGAAGAACAAACTTCTTGTTGAAAAACCCGTTAGATCTCCAAAGAAATAACAAATAAGCAAGTGTTATTTTAAATATTCAAAGACTTTCTTTTGTAAATAATTTTCTGCTCTCGCTTTCGAAAAAATGTTATTGTTTTTCAACAGAGTTTTGTTTGTAAAATATACAGGGTGGCCAACATATTTTCAAAATTGTTTTTTAATATTTTTTATTTACTTATTTTTTTTTTGTAATAAAATAATAGGGTTTTGGCTATTTTGTTTGTATTTTGGCGACAATAGCATTATCATAATCTACGTCGGTTGAACAAGTTCATTTTTGTGAAATATTTTTCTTAAACTAAACGTTGACAACCAAATTAGATTAGTTTTTATTGTTATGAATATGATTAACGTTGTGAATTAATTAAATATGATAATTTTTTTTCTTAAATACGGCAGTTCGTTTTTGTTGCTGGTTTCTGTTTCTGTTCTTCAAAAATAATTGTTAAGCTTTCAAACGTTATTTTAACTGGGTAACTGAGCTATTTTAAATATTGTATGAGTGAGTGTGCGTGTGTGTGTGTGTGTATCTCTTTAATTAGAAAGATATTTTTGGTGTTATGAACTCATAATTTAACATGTTTAACAATTTATGATGCTTTTAAATGCTGTGCTAAGAAAAAAATCTTAGTTTAAAGCAAGTTTGTCAATTTTATTTTCATCTGCTTAAAAATTTATTTTTTCATCTTTTTAATAAATAAAATATTTGTTTTGATCAAGTGTGAATTTTAATTATGTTAAAGGGGTTTCAAACAGAGGCGAGTAAATGTTTAAAAGGTTGATTATAACATCGTAAATAGGCCACTATGCACTATTGTGTAGTGGGGAATTTGAAAGAAAAGTTTGATTAATCTGTAGCTTTACTTTTATTCATGGAAACGAACTTAACTTTTTAAAAACTTTCTTATTTGATTTTAATTTTTTTGTGGCGGCTGCTGCGCAAAAACTAAAGTAGCAAATTAAAAAAAAAAAATATTTTAGTTTTTGTGGATTTTTAATTGAAAAATTTTAAATGAAAGCTGTTGTATTGGGTGGGCAAATTTGAGGTTAGGAAGTGAATTGGCTTAAACACATACATACCAATGCAAAGCAGAAATTACATGATAAGATTTACATTTGTGCCTAGCCGTAAGCCGTAATAAGATGGTGGTCAAACCACTGGGAATGAAAAGCAACGTCATTCACGCCCTAGGAAGCCGAGGACTTATTCTAGCAACAGGTCATTCCTAGTTGCAATTTCCCCCCTTCTCTATTTTACCCCCACAAGACACAAGTCTACATGGTTTTGTGATCTATAAAGACTTATAAATGTGCCCCCGGGGGTGGGGGTGCCAAGCGGAAATATGGGAATAACTAGTGGATTATTATGTCGGGCAAATGTCGTCTTTTCACAAAATTTTGAGGCAATTTTGCTTCAACAAAGTTTCGCTTATCTCATCAATGCAGCACATAATTTCATTTTTCAGAGTGCCAGACGTTTCTGGGTTGTTCACGTACACCCAATCTTTAAAATCGCCCAGAGAAAATCACAAAAATGAGGCGCCTAATTGATATCATATCGAGAAATTTCTCTGTATTTTATGGCGTAATCTTGCTGAAAACAAAGGTCAATGGTATCAACATTAGCCAATTGTGTCCACAAAATATTTTTTATTATGGTTTAGTAGCGCATAGAATTTACGGGTGATGGCCGTTTTTTGTTTATTTTCGGAAAAATACGGGTCGATGATACCGCGTCACCACAAACTCCAACATTCGGTCACTTTTTTTTTTGACATAATGATTTATAAAGGAGTGTTTATAGATTTTGTGAGCCGTGTATGTGAGAATTTTGTTACATAAACGCCTAATTGAAAATAAGCCTCGTCACTAAATATGATTTTGTTGAAAAATGAGCGTGTTTCGTTCAGTTTTTCAAACAGCCAATTCACAAACGTTCGAAGCAGACAAAGGTCGCTGGGCTTTAGTCAAGAACTAAAAGAATAAATAGAACTTTATAAGCGTGAGCATGAAGATCTTCATGCAAAAAATGTTGTTCAAAGTATCTCTAGTGAAGCCCAATTATTGTGAATGTCGACGAGTTGATGTTACCGACTGATTCTTAACACTTGGTTATACAGCGGGTATGTTTGCATCACCACAGCCATTAATAGTAATAATAGTAATAATGAGCTTTGAATTTAGCATTTTAATTACGCCCAAGGGTCTCAGAAGAAGTCTGATTTCGATAAAAAGCTGCGCGTGTTTTACGAAGTGATATAGTAAAATGTTCACCATTTTAATAAAAAAATTTCCACAATTTAAATCTTTGCTCAAGAGCGTAACTTTTAAAGCTTAAAATTTCTCAATGCTTTGCTAAATAAATGCCGAACGATGGCAGTTCAATTCTTGAAATTTAATAATTTGATAGACAATTTACTTGCTAACCTCACACGTTACTTGTTAGAACACACTTTTTACCACTAAAAGATATTTTTGTAAAAGTTTTAAATAAAAAATGTCTCTTTTGTTAAGTATATTCGATATGAATAGATGACACAAAGTTAAACGAAGTAAAATATCCCAGACACAACAACACAGTGTTGTAAAGAGGTTAAAATAAATCACATAGCAAATGTACAGCGGCTATGTTTGCATCATAATGACCACTACGAGCGTATTGTTTTGCTCAAGAGTGGAATCCTCATTGGTTATAATTTCCCCACTTTATACTTAATAAATGTTAAGGAACAATGACTTATTTTTGAAACTTTATCATTTCACAGACAACTTACTTTCTAATCTCAAATTTGCCCAACCGATGTATGGAATCCAATTAAAATTCAAAAGGATCAGCTTAGAAGGGCATAAGTGAAGGACAAAAATCTGATACATAATTTATGATACGGAAGTGTTAGTGGACAGGAGAAAACATTAAGTATATCCTGCAAAGAATCTCAAGAAAATATAAAAATTTCGGAAAAGTCAAGTGTGTAACTGGTGCATCCTCGAGGGCCAGAGAGAGAGAGAGAGAGAGAATAAAGGAAATAGCTACTATAGAAAACAGAAGTACCAACTAGCCGGGCCAAAAATATTTGGGGAAAATAAATGTTGGGAATCAAAAATTTAATTTCAATTTTTTTTTGCCACTAAAAAGAAAAAGAAGGAATCTGGGGAAGGATGCCAACGCTTGTACATTGCGTTCGTTTTATTATAATTTTCTTCTCCGTTTTGTTTTTTTTTTTAAGTAAGAAATTGTTTGGTTTGGAGCCGAGCGTATGTTGAAGGGCGATTTAAGGGCAGAATTAAGAATTTTTTAGGGATGAAATAATTATAGCAAAGTTGGGAATGGGCAATTGGAGGGCGATATCTACCTTTTTATTCGTGAGAGTTACGATGGTTTTTGTTTGTAGGATTGTTTTTTATTTGGGTATGATTTTACGTCAACCCGCGTCAAATTTGGTTTCGGCCATTTGCCACCTTCAGTGTTCTCTTCATACTAGTTGCATTTTATTGTCAGTTGTGCTAATATAGTTCGTCTTATTCATGTCTCTCTTCGTGTTATTCCTGTTGCCTTCATCACTTTCTCTCTTTTTGTCTGTATCTCTCTTTCTCTCTCTCTCCTCCTGTTGTTTATATTGATTGGATGAAACTTTTATTTGTGAAACGTACCTAGGATAGCTGAAGGTTTAAGAACTGTGCCATGGCCTAAACATGGTAACGTAACAAAAAGTGCTTTTAAGCTTTATAGAACTTTTAATTGTAAGATAATAACACCAAAGACTGCATTTTTATCAAAGAAACGTTCATTACATTAAGATTTTAAAGAAATTTCGAAAATATGGTCGTCACTGCTTTTCTAGACGATATCTTGATATCAAATTTAGCTATACTGTTTCAAACAATGCTGTCTGTATGTCATGAAGATCATAAACAATGTTGGGCCTCAAGGTGCATAAATTAGTGGCCAGAAGCCAATTGGCAGCTCTTGTTTTTTTTTGTTCTTAATAAGTTCGTTTAGCCATCTAGATCTCGGTTGAATCAATGCCGTCTATATTTTTAAACAAAAATTACTTGTTCGATGTCCGAACGTAACACGAACTTTGATTACACTTTTAGATTAATTTAGATTACGGTTTTTTTTATAGGTGCCCCTGTAGGCTAGTAGCTAGTGTGTGCTAGCTTACATGACTGGGGGTTGTGGGTTCGATTCCCAACAAAGACCTTGGTTTTTTTTCACTGCAAATAAAAATTGACTGTCGCTGGGGCTGCTCAGTGATGAAGGCATAGTCACTGGTTACTGAGCTGTCTTATACGACAGTTAATTTCCGTTACTATCCTTCTACTTTCACCATCTGTCGCATCTCTTCTCTATCCTCCTTTCCTGGAGAATGTAGCACGTTACTTGACTAAATAGGCATTGTTGCCTGAAGTGCTACTTCTCTTTTACAAAAATTAAAAAGAGAAATAAGGGCCAATAACAACTCTGGCGCATTATTACTGCCTCAAAAAACGATACATTTATTTGAAGATGATGAAGCCTGTAGCGCTTGTTCTATAGTGGTTTTACTCCATATGCGACAAAGCAAAATCTGTTTTGCTCAAAAACCCCATCCCTGAAAAATTGGTTGATGACTGAACAAATACTGATTTTTAAAGGAAATCTGAATTATTTCAAATATTTATTCAGGCGTCAGTCTATTCATGATGATTTACCAGATCATCATGATCATTTGCCAAATGATCATAAATTACCAAAGGGTCGTTTGAACCTTCTGCAAGTTAAAATTGGCTTAATTAAACACCAGGTATATCTTCCTAAAGTTTTTATTGAAGCAGATTTTTTTCGATTTTATTGTTATGTCCCCCCTGTGTGGAAATCACATTTTAGTACGAGCATTGCCAGTCAATCATAGTGTTTGGAAAAGAAAAAAAAATTGTATGGCCAACAAGAAATCAAAAGACTTATTTTTTACAGAAATATGTATCAGTTCCCATGCCAGTACAGTCGGTAATTTTATAGTTTGCCTATTGGACATTCCTTAAGTGACAAATTTTTATATTTCAAATATTTATTCCACCTGTTTTTGTTTTTTTTTTGAAACTTTATTTAATGGCCTTCTTACGTGCCTCCAGTGTCCTTTTGTTTGTTGTTGTATGTTATGATATTTATGTTGTCTCTTTTATAACACCTGATTTTCATGTCATCATTTTTACTCTCCTTATTTGCTGTTAATTTACTTTATTCTTTTGTATCATGTCTTCTTACTTAACAACAACTCAATGTTGCATGCAGCTTTGTTTTGTGCATTATGTTGGCTACTATTTTATGTAAAGCAAAGTGTTGCATGTTGTTTTGTTATAATTTAAAGTGTTGTGGCTTCTTTAGTTTTTGTTGTTATATATATTTATTTCTTTAATAAAATGCTGGCCTGTGTTTTTTTTGCCATGATTTGTTGCCAACATATGATATAACTGTTGCAAGCAAAATGAAAACATGGTAAATATATGTTTTCATGTTATCAAAAGGATTTCATATATTAATAAAAATAAAATAAAATTAAAGTTTAAGAAACATGCAACATTTGACACTAGTTAAAGAAAATTATGTACTAATTTATTAATCGAATAAAATTGAGATGAAAGAACATTAAGAATTCGCACATAGAAAGTTTTTAAACGTTAAAAGTTTTATTTAAAACTTTCTTAAGAAAATAATTAATAAAAACTTATAGAATTAAAGTAAACGGAATCTATAGAATATATAAGAATACTGCAAATTTTGTTTAGAAAATTCATAATCGAAATTCAGCTTCAGTGCTAAAAACAATTTTTTCGAATTTGGAAATTTTCAACAGAAAATTAATATTAATAGTTGAATATTGAATATTTTCTATATAACATTTTTGGCCCAGCTTCAGTATTAAATATTTTCTTTAGAAAAATTATTAAATTAATAAATTCTAATATTATAAATTTTTATAGGGAATATATGTTAGAATTTGAACGTTGAAAATTTTCTACTGATAATTATTGTTTGAGTTTGATTTCTTTTAAGAAAAATTATTTCAGGATTTTAACATTGAAAATTTTCTATAATTAATAATAATTTTCTATATAAAATTAATTTCGATTTTCAATATTACAAATTTTCATTGCAACAGACATAAATGAAATCGAATTTTTTGCATTAAATTAATATTCGAATTTGAATAATAAAATTTTTCTTAACGGAAATTAATGCTAAAATTTCAATAATGGAATTCTTTTATAAGGATTGTAAATTTAAAACTGGAAATAGAAAACTTTTTATAGAAAATGAATGTTAGAATTTGGATATTGTAAAATTTTCCTAGGAAAAATCGTGTGAGAATTTTGGTATTGATAATTTTCTATTAAAAATTTGACTTTTTATAGTAAAATTTTTTATAGAAAATATATTTATATTCGAATCGGATATTAATATTGTTGTTCAATTTTGAATATTATTTAACATTTTTAAGAATGTTCGAATTTTATTAATAGAAATTTTCGTTTATATTCGAATATTTAAATTTGAATATTGAAAACTATTTTTAGTAAGATCATGACAAATTTTAGCCTTAAAAATTTTTTTAATAAAAATTAATATTCGATTTTGTTAGTGAAATTTTTTACAGATAATATATGTTCGAATCTGAAATTGAAAATTTTTACTGATAATTATTGTTCGAATAAACCTCTAATATACCTAATGATGCAATTTTCATTATTCATTTAAAACTCGAATATAAATATTAAATTAAATTCATAAAACACTGATGTGTCAAAAAGTTACGCAAAAATACTTAAAATCTGTTATGTTCATTTGCTAAGAAAAATATTTATTAAAATATTCTGTTTGATTCACTTCAAACAGCAAAAATATTTTTTGCGGTATTTATTTTTGAGGATTTTTTATTGAATTTATATTTGCATTCTTTAGGGTCTTCAATTTTTTTTCTAGAATATTTTTTTTATGTCCATAATAGTTTATTATTATTAATATTATTATTATTTTTTTTAACAGACTTATTGTCTTCAGGTGTCTTTATTGTTCTTCAATCTTATCAATATGTTTTTATCACTAATTACTTTTAAGTTTTATTGGTTTTTTGTCCGTTTATTTGCTTACAAAACCAATAATTATGCAATAAATCTTTTTCGATATTTTATTAGGAGATGAAAAATACACAACAAATAATTTCAATTAAATTTTTTTGTCGACCGACAAAAAAATTATGGCCATAAAACACGTGTTTGAAATTGTTCAGCAATTTTAAATACAAATGTCAATCTTTAATATCGCACGGACAAACACTTGCAATCATAAATCTAAAATAATACAAAAATTGAATTAAAAAAATAAAAATAAAAAAAAAAATAGTACAAAGTACGAGGGGGTGTAGGAATTAGTCGACATGTTAAATAAAATCCATTTGTTGCTTTAAGCCAAACATGCTCTTTTTAAAAATATGAAATTATCTTTTTTAAATTTTTCTCTCCGTGCACGTGATGTATAGAATCCAGCATGTGTAGAATCCAGAGCAACTGTCTGCTGTAGATGTTAGTCTGCCGGCTTTACTGAACCCTATATTTTTTTTTCAAAGAATCTGGTCACACAGAGCATATGACTGCAGGCTTGTAGTCAAGCACGTATCTTTAAAAATCATAAAAAAATCGAGCATGTCCTTAAGACGTGATAAAGAAATCAACCAAACATAGAAGAGATACTATACAGAGAACTTGCAGGGAAGAGTACAAAAACCAGAGCCGCTCTTTTTAGATTTATTCTGAGCTTTATTGCACTGAGCTAAAATAAGTCCTTAAAGAAATATTTAATACAATTCAACATTCAAAATGATAAGCAGTTTTAATTGCATAACTTTTGTTATCAGTAACAGACTTCTTCTAAGACCATTGTGCGTAAATTAGTTCCTAAATTGGAGGCTCACGGCACTGTTGTTAATAATAGATATACCAAAACAATATGCTCGTAGTGGTCGTAGTGATACAAACGTAGCCGCTGTACAACAAAGTGTTGAGAATAAGCCCTAAACACCAACTCGTCGACATTCACAACAACTGCACATCACTACAGGCAAGAGCCTCCATTAAGTTTATTACTCTTTTTTTCTTTCTTCAAAAGTGCCAAGCTTGCTGTCAGCAAAGGTTTTTAATAGCCTTAGGCTAGTAGTATCTCCACTTCTACGACCATTATTTGCGTTGAACGCTTGTGAATTGTCTGTTTGAAAAACCAAATGAAAACAAACGCTTTTTTCAAGAATATCATCTTTAGTGATGGGATTCGAGTTAAATTAGGCGGTTATGTAAACAAACATATTTCGTGATAAGATTTACATCTGCACCTGGCCGTAGGCCCTAATCAGATGGTGGTCAAACCACTGAGATTGAAAAGCAATGTCATTCACGCCCTAGGAAGCCGAGGACTAATTCTAGCAACGGGTCTTTCCCAGTTGTAATTTCAGCGCTTCCAAAGCTGAACAGCTGGAAACTATCCAACTCCTGGTCCAGAACACATGACTAGCATGCTCACTGGATCCGGATCATTCTCCCGTTGGTGTTATTAAAGGCGAGATGATCCTGGCCCTCAAATCAAATTCATGCGAGGGCCGCAAAATCACAATCACCACAATACTCCCGAAGGGCCAAACTCAATATTCAGCCAGAGAAATAGCTAAATAACGTGGAGCTTCCAGTTGACCCCTGCTGCCTTCAGGGGACTGGGCTCCCTTATACCTCCAACAGCATAGATCTAGATATTTAAGTATTTTATAAAGACCGATAAATGTGCCACCGGAGGGGTCTGTAATATATAATGTGTAATGGCAGAATTGCCATGTAATGTGTAATGTTTTTATCTTAATTGTTCCCTAAGTTTTTATTTTCTAGATTTCCATCTTTTCAAGAATGTCTAGTCTTCGTCCCTTTTTGCTAGAATGTGGTAATATCATAGATTCACCTATTTCCCTGAGTACGTGTCCGTAAAAGTCAAGGTATAATGCAAAGTTGGAGTCTTCTCTCTTGTCCTATAAAAGTATGTTTACAGATACAAGTAACTCTGTATACTCCGCTGGAAATTTGTCTATTGTTTCTGTCGATGTCTTGACATTATGTTCATAATATTGCTGGTTTTTAATCCTGTGAGTAAAGCTTCTTTGTAAAAAAGGTGAGTTAATTTATATTTTTATGGTCCTGTGTAAGTAAAAATATGTCCCGTGTAAGTAAACACAGGACATGTCTTCTCTATTCCTGTATCCTTTAAGGCCCAACTTGCACCAAACTGTGCAAATACCTAATAATCGTATGTGGTGAACTATAATATACTTTACAAAACTTTTCGTCAAGTTTCGTCAAATGTCAATTGCTTATGCAAAGTACGAAACTGATCGCACATTCAGTACGGAAACAGCTGATTTTGCAATGTGCATTGTTTTATAGATACATTAGTTAACAAATTGCAATTGAGGACGCAAGTGAAAAATTATTTCATTTTCATATGAATTATATAAAGTCACGGAATGCAAACACAGGTGGAAATGACTTCGCGAACGTTTCTGCAAGGAAATGAAGAGGATGGAAGCTCCTTCAGGCAGTGGAAGGGGCTAAATTGAGGAATGGGCACTACTGCAGCCTATGATGTTTTTAAAGAACTCTCTCGCGCCCGCCGGTATAAGCATTTACATTGAATATTTTTTTACTTTTTTATAATGTCAATCTTTATTTTGTAGTACTCGTGATAACGTTGAAGAAATAGACTCAACCTTGGAGCAAGCTATGTTCAGTGGAAACAGTTTGCGTGAATATTCCTTTTTAGCAACTTCAACCCCTCCAAAGAAGTCAAAAATAACGCTCGATAGATAGCCTTTACCAAAAATTTGGTGAGACTATAGAAAGCATTGAGAGGAGCTTGGCATCAACGACCGAAGAAAACTCTACTGATGAGAGCTTCATGAAGACAACCGTTAGCTTGATGAAGGAACTGCCAGTGGCAGTAAAAGACGATTTTCAAGCAAACATGTTACAGGAGCTTTATAAACTACGCAGAAATTATAGAAATGATCATAGTTTGTTGTAGTGATCCTGTTTTGTTTTTAATTTACTTTTTTAACATTTCATATTTTTTTTATTTATTTAGGGTCTGATTTTCTAAAACGCAAAGCTAAATATATTTTTAATAAAAATTTAAGAAATGGGCGTTTATCTGACAAGCAAAATGTTTTTTTAAGAGCCAACGAAGGTATCATTTTATTTATTTTTTAATAATAAGCTAAACTCTTTTTATAGTCATTGAAGACAATTCTAGGTTGAACTTTTAACACCAGAATTTAAGTTGATAAATTTGGAACAAAATGTGATTTTAATAGTAGTCATTGAAGGAAAATTTTTATTTAATTTTTAATAATAGACTTTAAGGTAGCAATTAGCTAGAATAATATGTGATATCTTAAGTCAATGAATATATATATATATATATATATATGTAAATACCAACTTAATAATAAAAGAAATGAATTTTTGTGAAATTAATTTTATTCTTTTCATTTACATTATGAGAATAAAACATAGAAAATATAATGAAAAAGGATTTAAACTAAACGTAATAAAGAAAGTGTGAGCATAGAAATTTAAAAAGAGCAATTATTGAATTTGAAAATAAAAAAAATAATTAAATATGAAAAGGGTTGAATATTTTTCAAGTAGAGTTAATAAAACTACATAGACTACATAGTATTAAGTATACAAAATATGATTATTCAAGGCCTTTTTGTTAATAAATTTCTTTTAATTAGAATGAAATTATTTTTTTGCAAACGTACGAATAAAACATATTAGCAACTCTGCATAATAATTTCTATATTCATGTAAGTACAATATAGCCAAGTAAAAGTCTTCAATGATTCGCTTTAGCATTTGACAGACTTTTCGTTCAATTTTGACATTAGCTCAAGCCAGCTTATGCATATTTTAGTTGGGCCTTTAGTGTTGTAGTGGGCTTGTAGCCATTGTTTTAGTTATGATGTAAATTGTATCGAGTTCTGTGTTATATTTATCTAAAGTAAGTGTGTGTTAAACCTTTAAATACTGCTAGCTTATGTTGGGTAGGGTGACTCGAGGTAATGTGTATGGTAGTGATTGTCATAGTTGGGTTTTCTATAATTGCCAAAGTTTAGACATCCAGTTTATCTTGTTTTTGTGATGTCAAGTAAGTTCTGTCTTTTCTTTTTCCATTGTGTATCTAATATTATTAGGGATTGTATTTAAGTTTGTTAGAATTTGTTCAGCGTTGTCTTATTCAAGGATTCAAGGATGCATATGATGTCATCCACGTATCTATAGTAATGAGTTATTTTGTGTTTTTTCCTTAGCATTTTTACATATAGTATTTTGAGATATTTTATGAAAATTTCAATTAAGATTGAGGAAGTTGGGTTTCCAATGCCGCGTCCGTCAGATGATTTGTGGAAGTGGTTATATATATTATTACCAAAATTGTTTTATTTTATTATCGTCCTTGCAATATCTCTAATGTTGGTATTGTGTTGCCTGTCATATAAATTGTGTAGTGTGTTGCATAGAATAACTAAGGTTTCTTGGGTTGGTATCGAGGTGTATAGATCCTTGATGTCAAAGAAAACGATTCGCATGCTTTTGGTTATCTTGATGTCTTGAAGATTTTCGACAAGGTCTTGTATATTACGTTGCATTTATGTATTTTGTAAATTTATCTTTTCTTTAAGGAGGACGGTGAGGTGTTTAGTCAGGTGATATGCTGGTGCAGTTCTATAGTTTACAGTTGGTCTTATTGGTATGCTTTCCTTGTGTATTTTTGGTTGTGTTTTGAGTGCTGGTGGCCCTGGATTTAAGTTCATGTATTTATATACTTTTCCGCCAGTAAAAGTTTGGTGGCTTTTTAATAGCCAGCGTATTTCTCTTTGGAAACAGCCAGTTGGGTAATTTTTAAATTCAGTGTAGCTGGTTTGTTGTATAATTTCTCGTATTTTGTCTCTACAATCTTTTCTGTTCATTACTACAGTTATGTTTCCTTTGTCCACTTTAGTAATTAGTAGGTCTTTGTCCCACAGCTTTGCCTTTATTTTTTGTTCGTTGGACTTTGTCTTTATTTTATTGTTTCCTCTTATTGTCTTTTCGATTACGGCGGCTATATGTGTCCTTGTCGGCCATTTGGCAACTAAGTAATAGTTGTTTCGGCGTCTATAATTTTTGTTTCAACTGTTCTTTGTATCTTGTGAAAAGGTAGATTATATTTCAGTCCTTTCACCATTATCTCGTTGTCACTGAATCGCATATCTATTAGGTTTTTGAAGCGTGAGTGGGTTGCAGATCTATTTTGTTAGTTTTGTAAATTTTCCTTCCATCGATTTGTATTTATCTCTCATATGATTTTGTATCCATACAATAAATATATTGTATAGATTATGTCTAGTCAATATGTCAGCTATCTCTAAGTAAGTTCTATATATTTCCTTGTTAAGTTTACCTTTTCTGATGTAGAGTGAACGTATCTCAGTCTTTATTCAAGTTAATTGTGGTATACCATGAGCTTGTTGTGAAAGGTAGGTTTAGGTGGTATTGTTAACCGTTACGCAGCGTGGCGTAATGTTGTTGTTAAAACGTTGTTTGTTTTAACATATGTTTCCAATTGTCTTGTGTAGTTGTAGTATATAACTATTGGCTGGACGAATTGTCTCAACCCTCGTACTAACAAAATAAAAATTGATTAAAACAAACTGCATCATTAGCATTGTAACAGGTCAAGGGGTTTAATAAAATACGACGTGAGCAAAAAAAAAATATAAAAATAACAAAAACAAAAAACAGCATCTGCAACAACAATAAAAATAGTATTTTTTGAATTTAAACATTTTTGTAAATTTTTAGCTTAAGTCTTTTGTTTTATAAATGTAAAGAAATTCAACAGGCCACAATGTTTGCAGCTTAAATCTTTTGTTTTGTCACATTAATCAAATTATTACTTGTACATATAATATATGAGTATTTTCCTATGTATCTGAATGTAAGTGAGTGTAAGTGTGTTTAAGTATAAGTGCGTTTTTGGCTTATTATACACTTAAATTGTGTTTAATCATTAAAAGCTCCCAAAGGTAATGTCTGTCCTGACGAAACCGCACCAGTAAAGATAAAAATAAAAAAAAATGGTTAAATCATACAAAACAACAGTTTTCAGACTAGATTATCTAAACGGTCATCAACACAAATCTTTGCATTTACATATACAAATATATCAGCTACGGCCAGCAAACAATACCCACATATGATCAATAATCACATCGACATTTACAGAA
Organism: Trichopoda pennipes; assembly: GCA_030448955.1. Classification (NCBI taxonomy): domain Eukaryota; kingdom Metazoa; phylum Arthropoda; class Insecta; order Diptera; family Tachinidae; genus Trichopoda; species Trichopoda pennipes. The sequence goes on from JASKUP010000175.1 coordinate 7,436,675, forward strand.
AGACTTCTATTCAAATAAGCTAACAAAAACAACAATAGCATATACATACATACAACTATATTTTTGAATAACTTTTCACAATCATGTATAAAACGATCGATCTTCTTAGAACCCACCACCTCAATATGTATTCTTGTTTCATACAACATGCTAAAGACATGCGTTAGAAGCGTTAGTTAAACAACAAAATAATATAAGAGAGAAAAAAAAGTAATAACTGATCATACAAAACGATTCACCTGTCGCTTAAGATGGCTGCATTTTATTAAAAACAACAAAAAATGCAATAATTTTTTATTCGAAAAGTTTTTCATTTAAAAGTTCTTGTTGTGTGATTTTTCGTTTCTTGTTTTGAACAAAATTCTTAATCTTAACATCACATTCTAGAGAAATGCTTAAGTCTAACATTCAAATATAATAATTCGACAACCAACTGAACTAATGCAAAATATGGTCATAAAGGTCACCACACCACACGTGACCTCCACACGACGTTTGGTATGTATGTTCTCATGCGAAAACAACACACATCCACACACACTTACATTCATTGTAACTCTTGTATACAAATTTAAATTATGTCCATATTGCCTGCCTGCTTGCCTGGCTGACTGCCTACCTTGGGAACCATACAGAGCAAAGTAGTCAAGAATTCTCTAGCTATATGCTTCTTCTTTTTTGTTTTTTGTATTTGAATTTTTTTAAATTTTACCAAGATTCTGTTTATTTTTATTTCTTCACCATTGTGGTGGTTCTTAAGTCTGTTGGGCTGTTGTTATGCCTGATCTGCTGTGCATAAGATGTGATCGATCGATTGATCATATATTTGTAGGTTTTATTATTGTTGTTGTTGTTATTTTGTTTTGGTTATTTTTCATTTTTGCACAAATGTTTGCTTAAATTTAGCAAATCATTTCTACATTTTTGTTTTTGTTCTTTTTGGGGCTGGCCGGCCGGCCGGTAAAGAATTGAAAGACAAAAAATATACGTAAAGAAAATTGGATTTCAAATAGCTTGCGGTTTATAAATTTATAGAATATTAGATTTGTCTAAAGGCCACAAAGGCAGGAAATAGTGAAAAAATTAATAAAATAAGAAAGGAAAAAAAAATAAATCCTCAAATAACTGTTGTGGCAGGCATGTCAAGTGAAAAAAAGCAAAATAAAATTAAATGAATTTCTAATAATATATTAACTTATTAATTAAAACAGAGAGAAGGGCGAAGCCGACGGCTATAGTCCTCTTGATAAATCCTATGCTTCTCACTATTAATCTTTTGCTGCATCATTGGATTTAGTTTAAACCTTAGAAAATGCTTTTCTTTATACTCAATTTACTCTGGAAAATTTTAGTTTTGGGGCCTGTGATCTTTAGTTTAAAATTTGAGCCTTTTAATATTTTGCCTAAAAGTAGGCTAAGTTATATAGAAAACATTTTTCTATAGAGATTATCGATGTGAAAAATTAAGAAAGCAACGTTTGGAAGCCGATTAAAAAAATATTGATTTTTTCACCAAGCGAAATGTGTAGTTTTGTTTTAATAGGGTTTAGATAACTCTCGATGAGGTAAAGAATGAATCAAGCCAATTTCTGATACTCGGATCTGAAGTGAAGCTACTCTATTTCTTATTTTTCTAAACGATCTTCTTTGTCAAACTTTCAACGGTACATACACTTTCGCAGATGATAGCACCATCTGTCATTCGTATTCATTTGGTAATAGACCGAACCAGTTGGAGGTGAGTTCCAAAATGTGGAACATGAATGATACGCTCAATCACGATCTTTCGGCGATCTTCGAATTGGATCGTGCGAAAAGAGTCCATTTTAATACCCGCAAGAAGCAATGTTGCACGCTTACGCATAGATCTGTGTTTGGAAGTGGTGCTGCACCTGTTACTATGGATGATATAGTTATTACAGAATCGAAAGCTCTTGATGTTCTTGCCACGAAAATTCAGTGTGATGTCCGATGGACTAAATACATTTTTTAGGTTTTTAGAGAAGCTTTCAATTGCCTTGGTTTTCTAAAACGGTGTAAGAGATACTTTACTCCATCCGATCTTCATACTATTTATACCACTTAAATCCATCTAAAGATGGAATACAACACTCATGTATGGACAGGCACTCCAACGTATATTTTGGAGATGCTCGACCGCATACAGGAGAGAGCCAAGAGCCTTATTGGGGAGATTTGGGTAAACAACTCTATTGATTCTCTAAAGAATCGATGCAATGTAGGTTGTATTTCTCTGTTTTACCGTCACTACAATGGTAATTTCTCTAAATTAGGGAATTTGTTCCCGAAACTCGAACGTTTTTGCGTTCGACTCGATTTTCATTAAGAGCGCATGTATTTGTAATCGATTGACCAGTGAATCACACTACGCATCACAGGGAACAGCAGAACAGTTCGCATGGGGAATAAACTCTTTCCAAGGGTCTTTTCTGTCACTTCCAATGTAGTGCCCCTGTAGGCAAGTGGGTAGTGTACTAGCTTGTCAGTATGGGGGTTGTGGGTTCGATTCCCAACGAAGACCTTGGTTTTTTTCACTACAAAATTAAAAATTGACTGTCGGTGGGGCTGGTCAGCGATGAAGGCATAGTCACTGCTCGCTGTGATGTCTTTATACGGCAGTTAATTTCCGACTATCCTTCTACTTTCACCAATTGATTCATCTATTCTCTATCCCTTTCCTAAAGAATGTAGCACGGTACTTGACTAAATAGGCATTGTTGCCTGAAGTGCTAGTCCTCTTTAAAAAAAAAAAGTTGAATTCCCACAAACTCTACTCCCTCTTTTCTCCTCCTCATAACCTAATTTCCTCGTTCTGGTACAATACATTGAATGAGTAGGGGTCATTCCCTGAGTACTGGTCCGAAAGAAACAAAAAAAAAAGGCAGAAGGGGCGAGGTCTGGGATATAAGGCGGGTGAGCCAAAACTTCCCAGTTCTTGGAAACGGTTTTCCAAATAGTTTTTGTTCGGCCTTGCAACATTTGGCCGAGCGTTACCATGATGGAAGATTATGATCTCGCATGTGGTCGTTTTTCGTTTTTGGGACTACTCTCTTCAAACGCATCAATTGACTGCGGTATAATAGGTCCTCTATGATAATCTAACTTGTTTAAAATAGAGCATAACACAAAATACCCTTCTAATTCCCCAAAATACAAAGCATTACCTTGACACCAATAATTCTCCGCTTCGATATTGATTTAGCTGGTTGGCCAGGCTTTAAATATATGACTTCTTGTACTTAAAGTTATCATAATGTATCCACTTTTCATCACTAGGAACAATGTAATGCAAAAATTACTCTTTGTGTAACGTTAAAACAATATTTATAATACGCAGAATTGCCTTTCAACATCTCAAGGCTTTAAATCATATGGATCACTATATTCATGCTTTTGAATAAAGCCCATTGCTTTTTAACACCAATTGTTATTGGTTGTTGTGTGACTCTCAATGATAATGCAAGTTATTCTTTGACAATAATCTTTGTCGAATATTGCTTAGTACTTCTCATCTTGAAAATTTTGCAGCCATTTCCTTTAAATGAAATAAGGTTATCAGTCTTCCCCGCAAAATATCTTTTTTAGTAACAAAAATTCAACATGCGACATAGCGATTAATAAAAATATTTGGCGTCTATCGAATAGTGGGGTATAAAGACAAATGTGTATCCTCCAAAATGCCATATTTATTATTATTAACAAAACCCATAGGTGACATATGTTATCCAAATCGTCATTATTAACTGTATGGTCATAGATCGAAACATACAACAGTGCATTTTAGCCCGATATAATTTACGATATCGCTAAGTTTCAAATGACATGTCATATTGTCCTCACCTTTTTGACATTTATAATCAGTATACTCTGGTATTTTATCATTAAGAGATAGACTTTGAATAAAGTTATAAAATTATTCATATTTACATTGAAAATAACTCTTCAATTCAATCATAGCTAAACTCTAATAGCTATACGGTAGTGCATTTCCGACTATCCTTCTACTTTCACCACCTGTTTCATCTCTTCTCTATTCCTTTCCTAAATTATGTAGCACGGTACTTGACTAAATAGGCATTGATGCCTGAAGTGCTATTTCTCTTTATCAAAAAAAAAACTGTGCTGCGACAACTTTCAGATTAAATTCCACGACAGGCGCTTGGTACTAGTGGCATCGTTGAATCTTATTTCTTTAGAAATGAAACCGCAGTTTCCTATTCTGTCGATGGAGGTCATTACCAGATTATGATCAATAATGTTTACCTAAAATTATAGATAGATATCAGCTAGGGCGAGATGTGGTTTGAATAGAATGAAGCTATGCGCCATAAGCTGATTGCAAACATTGACCTATTGAAATCAAAGTTTGGCGATAAATTGCTTTTAAGAACAGGACCTGAGAACTACTAAAGCCTGAAGTCATAAGAAGCCAATGATTTATACTTAAAAATCAACAACAATTGAGTACTTGAAGACCAAATTTATTCATACTATACGGCCAGAAGAACTCCAAGAAAGTGGCGTCAAATTGGCCTTCCAGAATGTCCTTTGTAAGGAGGTAAGGATGCTCTGACTATATGCACAACGTTAATGCTATTTAATGATTTTTCGTTAATAATAAATTTTTTTATTATATATAATAATATTTTTTAGTAGTTAATTATGAAGCACTAGGTCATTATTTAATAAAAAATTTTTAAAAACTTTATTTTTTATTAAAAAATAAAAAAAAAATTAATAAAAAATAAAGTTTTTAAAAATTTTTTAATAAATAATGACATAGTGCTTAATAATTAACTACTAAAAAATATTTTCATTATATTTTATCATATAAAGTTTTATTGAGCTTTAAAAGCATCCAATATTATTTAGTGATTAAAAGGTGAACATTATTAAAAATATTTGCGAAGTCAATAAGCTCACTTGTCAAAGAGAGAGAGAGAGAGAGATTGCAAATAAGAACAGAACAATACTTTGTTTTATTGTTCTGAGTCACTTTGTTTTTCAAATTTTCTTGTTCTTCCCCCCGTGACCCTGGCTAGATTTATTCCCACAATACCTTGTTTACCAAACATAAGATCCTTTTAAACTTACACAGCCATCGATACTAAATTACTGTGAGACTTTGATGACTTTGAGACTATAAGCAAATTTTAATCACGCGGCCAGAAAAGCCAAACAGAACACACTTCGCTGTGAATCAGGCAAAGACTAGAACTTTCTCTTAAACATCTAAACCGCTATTTTCCTAATTTTTTTATTCTAGGCTGGATTAGGATTTTATGGCTTTCTTATAAGGAGATGCCTTAACCAACTCATTGATCGTGGCTACACAAAACTGTTTTTCTTTTTCGGTTTTCTTATTTTACTATACAAGATCTCATCTGCTATAAGGGCGCTAGCGCTACACAACACTTGTTTCCTTTTTTCTAATTTTAAAACTTCCAATTTAAGCAATTTATGAAGAGCTGTATTGCATCAACAGATATATTCTTTATATTCATTAAGCCGATGGGAGTTGAACTCATGGCTCGTGATCTGTTTTTTTCTATAAAAAAAGCAAAAATGTCTATCTATCAATTTTCGATTAATTGTTTGTTCATTATTTTTGTTTGTCCTGATGATGCCAACCAATGGTTTGGCGAAATATTGATAAAAATAATAAAAAATAAAATTTTTTAAATATTTTTTATTAAATAATGACCTAGTGCTTAAACATAAACTGCTACAAAATATTAAAAAGATCAAATAACTATAATTATTGCAGATATATTTTCTTTATATTCATTGTGCTGATAGGAGTTGAACTCTTGGCTAGTGATCTTTTTTTTTTCTATAAAACAAGCAATAATGTCGATCTATAAAATCAGGCTGTTTTTTAAACCGCGTGAGCTTTCTCTCCTTTATATTATGTACACATAATCCGCTGTTATTAGTGGTGGAATTAATAACTTTAAATAGTTGTGTTTCTTCTTAGCTAAGGCGTAAACTAAAATTAACTAGCGACATCATCTGATTTTCGTAACATAATTGAATTAAAGGTAAATGATTTTTTTAACTATTTTTTGGCAAGGAAAATATCCAATTCTTATATGAGTATCCGTTATCCAAAGAAAGAGTAAACTTATTCTACTGACGCATTTTTGGCAGGATAATCCTTTTTTAAGGGGTCAGTTATATTTTTGTTTTCGTAAATAAACCCTGTCTCTAATGGACTCTTTTGCCAGCTTCTTATTCCACTATTCCCTTTCTTCATTTCCCCCCCGGAGGCACATTATAAGCCTTTATGGATCACACAACCATCTAGACTTGTCTTTGTTGCGTTGTCCTACTTGTGTCTTGCGGGGGTAAAAGGGAGCCCAATCCCCTTCAAGGCTAGTAGGAGCCAACTGAACAATCCACTATATTTCCACGGGAATCAGTAAAGTCCCAAAGTTCTGCTATTTGTCTCTTTAGGCATTTAGCTGTTCTCTGACTGACTTCGGGAGTATGGTGGTGGTTGTGTGTTTCGAGGCCATCGTTTGAGTTTGTGGGTCCAATCATTCACAATGAACACAATGAATGGTTCAGATCCAGTGAGTATGAATGCCGTTGTGCACTTAAATATATTAAGCTGCATGCGTTCTGGACCAGGAGTTGGATAGTCTCCAACTTTTCAGCAAGGAGAGAAGGCTGCGGCCTGCGGTCACTAGGAGTGACCGTATTTTGTATTTCGTGTAACATAAAATAATTCAGAGTGACTCAACCAAGCCTTCTGTTCAACTAAAGAAACAAGAAAGAGTACCCTGCCCTAAATTTAAGACTACAGTCATATATTCCATATGTTCTCAATACTCTTGTCTTCTAACGCCCATTTAAACACTAGGTTGCGGACTTTTCTAAATAACATTCTTCTATTTAATTTTTCCTTTTAATTTTATTCCCTTGTTTTTTGTTTTTTTTTTTTGTAAAACTTTAAAACAATTTTTCTCTGCTCTTCTTATTTGGTGAAGCTTATTTACAACATTTTTAAATTGCATCATAATTTAAACTATTTTATAGTTGTTTAAGGTTAAAGTTGTCGGAATTAAATATTAAATAAGACACATATAACTCTTTCTAAATAACTATAGATAAATGTTCTTCTAATTAACCTGCTTGTTGCAAATATTATTACATTTTGTTGTTATTGTTGTAGTTGTTGTTTTTTGTTTGTTTTCATTTTGTTATTCTATAACTAAGATAATATAACAGTGGTGAAAAGTTTTAAAGATACAACAGGTATACTAAAAATATAATTAACGACGTTAAAACTAACAAAGAAAACAAAAACTTGAAATGAGTGCAAGACTATGCAGAAAAACCGCCAAAGAATTTAATTTGCCATAAATCAGCAACCTTCTTTTCATAATATTAAAAAAAAAAACGTTTTTAAGCCTCTTTAAGTAAAATATCTGTGAAAAATATTTTGGTTTCTAATAAAAAAAAAGAAAAATAGTCGAATAATTATTTTCTTTCTATGTATTTACTAAAGATTTTTTATCTTGTTTACTTTAGTATTCTTCAGTACAGTAAATATAATCATGCATCAACATTTTTTATTCCTTAAAGTGATGTTTTATTCTTAAATAGTATTTTAAACCCCCTAATTCATTGCCGGCTTATGATGTTGTGAAAAAGTATTTTATTTTCTTTCGTTAGCCTTCATGAAATTCTGGTTTAAAATAGTTCTTCTGAAAACTATAAAATTTTAATACGAATTCACAGTTTTTGTATCTGGTGATCATCTAGAAAAATCTCGAATTTTTTTTCATTTATCTTATGATTTCGGGACACTTTAAATATCTCAAACAAAAGTGTATGTCGTTGTTGTTGTTCGCGTTTATGTCAGATAACAGGGGTGAATAACTCATTACTTCACCACTCTTGAAATATTGCTTGAGTGTTAATAGAATAAGAAAAAGTGTTAACGTTTATGTTAAAAACACAAGGGTTTATAAGTTCAGCTCCCATCGGCGGTATAAATAAAGATAAAAAAGAAACAGAAATTATAGTTGCTTTACGAAGAAAAACAGTCGAATCTCTCAGAGCTCCCCCCGGGGGCACATTTATCGGTTTTTATGGAATACTTGACCATCTAGACCTGTGCTGCTGGGGGTATAAGGGAGCCCAGTTCCCTGAAGGCAAGCAGGAAGTCAACTGGAAGTTCCACGTTATTTCCACGGGAATCAGTAAGCCCCAGAGTTCTGCTAATTGTCTCTTTAAACTTTTAACAGTTCTCTGACTGATTATTGAGGTTGGTCCTTCGGTAGTATCGTGGTGGTTGTGGTTATGCGGCCCCAATCATGAACTGATTATGTGGGCCAGGATCATCTTACCTTTAATAACACCAATGGGTGAATGATCCGGATCCAGTGAGCATGCTAGTCATGTGTTCTGAACCAGGAGTTGGATAGTCTTCAGTTCTTCAGCAAGGAGTATTGTTTGCAACCCTGTTTCGGAACCGCTGAAGTTGCAACTGGAAAGGACCTGCTGCTAGGATTAGTTCTCGGCTTCCTTCGGCGTGAATGACGTTGCTTTTCATTCCCAGTGGTTTGACCACCATCTGATTAAGATCTACAGCCAGGTGCAGATGTAAATCTTATCACGAAAAATCTCAGAGCTTGGATTTGAAGTCAAGAACAATTATTGTACACAGGCAGGACAGATAAATTAGTAAAGGCGCCTGCATAATAAGAGCGGCAGTGGAGATGATTAAAAAGACATAAATTAGAGTTCATCAGCTGAGATGGCTGCAGGTGCCTGTATATTAAAACTAGTAACTTTCTAACCGTACTAACAATGCTAGCGAAGGCCTTCGTATATTAAAACAAAACAAGCACGAGTCTTAATTAGCGAAGGGAATAAATAACGTTACAAGAAAGTGTGGTAGTCATGGTTTAGTTGATTAAAATGAACTGGACATACGTGATAAGATTTACATCTGCACCTAGCCGTGTGGGCTAATATCAGATAGTGGGTGAAATCTAGCGTCATCCTCGCCCTAGAAGGACTTCGGATACTTATATCCTCCGATCACTCCTGGTCGCAACTTCCAAAGGCCGCAGCCTTCACTCCTTGCTGAAGAGTTGGAGACTATCCAACTCCTGGTCCAGAACGCATGAAGCTTAATATAATTAAGACCACGACGGCATTCATACTCACTGGACCTGGACCATTCATTGTGTTCATTGTGAATGATCCGACCCACACAACACAAATGAGGGCCTCGAAGCCCCAAGCACCACGATACTACCGAAGGGCCTACCTCAATAATCAGTCAGAAAACAGCTAAATGCCTAAAGAGACAAAAAGTGAAACTCTGGAGCTTTACTGATTCCCGTGAAGATATAGTGGATTGTCCAGTTGGCTCCTGCTAGCCTTGAAGGGGACTGGGCTCTGTTTTACCCCCGCAAGACAAAAGTCGAGATGGTTGTCTGATCCATTAAGACTTATAATGTGCCCCCGGGGGGGGGGAAATGAACTGGATAATAAGCATGCGATAAAATACTATCTCTACTGGAACCATAGCGTAGTATGGTCCGGTTAGTTGCTTAGATTAAGAGTAAATGTTTGCTAAACAAAACGTAAGGAGTTTGTGGTCTTACAAGGATTTCTGCATAAAAAAAGATCGTGTTTAGACTTCTGATCATTATTTAAATTCTCAATTTCTCTTTTTATTGTACTGCCGTTTATAACTACAAGTATATGTGTATAATAATGTAACTCTTTTCATTAACATACTGCTACTCAGATGATTTAATAAGTTTTAAAAGCAAATAATTATCAATAGAAAAGCAAACGAAACGATCCACTGTGCATTTTCTAAACTTGGTAGTTTTCTAACACACAAGACAAAAACAACATGCTTAACAGAAATTCTACCAAATAAGATAAACAATAGAAAACAAAAGCAGCTAACATGGAACAAAATAAAACACACAGCCAAGCAGGCGCCTAAACTGAATGAGAATAACAACAACAATATGGTTGAAGTAGATTATTATTGTTTATACCAGAACCGCTTAAAACAGTTATATAAGTTGGGCAAAAGGAATTAATTAAAGTTGAAACGTTATTAAGTAAAAACAACAAAGTTACCATCGTGTTTATTTTGTGTGTGTTGAAAGTAAATAAATCGTTTAATTTAATTTAAAACTCTAAAGTGCTGTGTTATTATTTTGCAATTAAAGAACTGAAAAACAGGTTTATAAAAAGAATAAATGTAAAAATACAATAAAATTGCTTCCTGTAATAAATGCTAGACAAAGTTAAATATTTTCACTTTTATCAGCACTTACAGGCATCAATAACAAACACCATTTGCCCCGGTTTTCATCTAGGCCAAATGAAACTTGATGTTGCCATAATTATTATTAAGGTCCGATACTTTGAATATATCTTAATACTGTCTTTGGACACTGCGGTTAAAGATTTGCTGCATTTTCAGCCAGCTATTATTGCCATTGCTATTATTCAGTATTGCCATTGGTTCTAAAGTTAACAAATCCCCTACTTGTATTAGGCATTTGCTCAGCAGTTTTTAACTTCTTTGACATAAAGCGTTACAATCCTTTTTAATATCTTTTGGCATCCTTTCTTAATCTACAGGGATGGTTCTTTATGTGTTTACTTGCGAGAGAATGTATGTGTGTGGTGAAGATAAATCTGAAGAACTTTGGCATGGAAAAACTTTTGTTTAAATGAAGAAAGGCAGTGATCACTTGTAAATTATTCGTACTCAGAGACCTGAGAGGTTTCAAGTAATTTTGGCGACATTTTTTAATTATAGATTTCTCATTTCTCAGTATACTTTAAGTAAACATGTACAGACACGATAGATGTACCTGCTTCTCATCTAAATCTGTTCGCCTAAAACAATGAAGTATTGTCATTGGTTTTATAGTTGACAGATTCTCTACTTTTATTAGGTGCTTTCCCGGCTGATTATATCTTCTGTGACATAAAGCGTTGCTACCAATCAGAATATCTTTTGAAATCCTTTCCTTTTTGTTTAAATGAAGAAATTAAAATTGAATAGAAACTTACACCAGGAATTCAAGCATTGAATGCCGAATAAAAGATCGAGTATCTGTAAGCTGAAGTAGTTTAATATTAAAAATTACTCAAAGCTATTTAAATTTTTATGCTTTTTTTGTATTTCCCACGTTTTATTTTTGCACTACATTTTTATTTCCCTTTTTTATATGCTTGACAATAGTTGCAGTTCACAGTTTTTGTGAAAAAAAATTTTAATGAGAAAGAAAAAAATATATAAAAATGAATGATTGATTATTATTTTATGAGATGGCTTTTGTTGATTTTTAAAAACTCCATCGTCAACAACAGCAAATAAATATTAACTTCGTCTTTGTGTGCAAAAACATAATCAAAAACCAGCTTAAAAATTTACTTTAATTTAAACAAATTCATTAACACTTAAGTAAACAATAAAACTCAACTCTGAACTTTTGCATTAAATTAAATATTAAATAAAAATAAAATTAAAAACGTAATGAAAAAATTACCAAAAAAAAAGAAAGAAATTCACAAGTAACTTCCATCAAGTTTGTTACTTAAGTCTTTTATATGCACGACAAAATGAAGAAACAAAAAAAAAAACAAAACAACTTAAAAATATAAAATTCATCAACATTTTTCGTGTAGTACAACCAGCTGGTTTATGGCCAAAAAGTACGCTACACAACCTTCTTACATTCAAATATTTACAACACCAGCCATACAAATACAGACATAAAGTCATTTTAATGTTTTAGGTATACATATACGAGGGCAATTCGAAAATTAAAACAATCCAGCAACGAAAAATTTTGACGAGAAATATTTTTACAGAAAAATTGTGACTGGTAAAAATTTTTCTATAAAAGAAATGTGATTCAGAAAATTTTTTAATAGAAAAATAATCACTGATGAAATTTAAAAAAAATAAATTTTGAATGATAACTTTTTTTTTAAGTAAAATTATGAAATTTTTTTATAGAAAACTTATGACTAAAAGAAATTTTTTACACAAAATTTATCACTGATAAAAATTTCTTTTACAAAAATTATTTTTGGAGAAAAAATATGACTGCAGAACATATTTTAAAGAAAAATTGTGACAGATGAATTTTTTTTTAAGTTGTGTGAATTTTCTGTAAAATAATTATGATTCCTAAAAGCTTTTAATAGAAAAAATATGACATGACATTTTTGTAGAAAGATTTCTTTACCAAAGAACTGTGACTGACAAAAATTTTCTATAAACAAATTATAATTCGTACAAACTTTTTATAGAAAAATTATGATTGATGAAAATATGTTATAGAGAAATTATGACTGATGAAAATATTTTATAAAAAAATTGTGACTGATCAAATTTTCCTGGAAAAATTGTAACTGATCAATTTTTTTCTGGAAAATTTTGTTACTGATCATATTTTTTCTGGAAAATTTTGTTACTGATCAAATTTTTTCTGGACAAATAGTGACTGATAAAATTTTTTGTAGAAAAATAGTGACTGATAAAAATTTGTCTGGAAAAATTGTAACTGATCAATTTTTTTCTGGAAAAATTTGTTACTGATCAAATTTTTTCTGGAAAAATAGTGACTGATAAAATTTTTTGTAGAAAAATAGTAACTGATAAAAGTTTTCTGGAAAAATGGTAACTGATAAAAATTATTCTTGAAAAATTGTAACTAATAAAATTTTTTGTAGAAAAATAGTGACTGATAAACATTTTTCTGGAAAAATTGTTACTGATCATATTTTTTCTGGAAAAATAGTGACTGATCAAATATTTTGTGGAAAAATTGTACTGTTAAAACTTTTTTGGAAAAATTCGGACTGATCAAATATTTTGTGGAAAAATTGTGACTGATCAAATTTTTTCCGGAAAAATTGAGACTGATACAGTTTTTCCTGGAAAAATTATGACTGATCAAATTTTTTCTGGAATAATTGTGACTGGTGATTTTTTTTATAGAAAAAATCTTTCCAGAAGAATTGCGACTAATAAAATTTTTTTATATAAATAATTCCTAAAAACTTTTTATGGAAAAATTATGACTGATGCAATAATGTTATACAAAAATTGTCGTTGACGAAAATGAGTGATGTATTTTTAAAGAAAAATTATGGTTGCTGAAGTTGTTTTGTTAATGAAAAATTATGATTATTGAAATTATTTTATAGAAAAAGTATTCCTCCTAAAAACTTTTTATAGAATGAATGATGAGATTTTATTATAGAAAAAAAAACATTGACGATAACTTTTGATACATTAATTAGAGTGAGTAAATTTTTTAAAGTAATACAATGATTGATGATATTTGTTTATCGAAAAATTATGATTGCTGAAGTTGTTTTATAGAAAAAATTCTGGTTCTAAAAATTTTTTTTTGTAGTAAAATTATGACTGATGAAAATTTTTTATACAAGAATTATGAGTGATGATTTTTTTTAAAGATTTTTATGATTTATGACATTTTATTATAAAAAATTATGATTACTGAAGTTATCTTATAGAAAACTTATTATTCTTAAAAACAGTTTTTATAGGAAAATTATGACTGCTGAAATTTTTTATACAAAAATTAATGATAATTGATGGATTTTTTTTAAAGGAATATTGTTAGTGATGATATTTTTTTATTGGAAAAATTATGATATTTTTTTGAAAAATTATGATTGATAAAATTCTTTTATAGAAAAATTATGACTCATGAAAATTTTTTACTAGAAAAATTATGACTGATGAATAATTTTTATACAAAATTATGACGAAATTTCTTTAAAGAAAATATTTTTATGAAATTTTTAGATCAGAATATTCGTTTTGAAAAAATTGTGGCATGAAATTTTGAATAGAAAAATGATGAAATTTTTTTACAGAAAATTGTGAAATGATAAATTTTGAGAGAATATTTATGACATAATTTATTTTATAAAAAATTTATGAGTGATAAAGTTTTTTATATAAAAAAATCAGAACTGATTTCTTTATGGAAGAAATGTGACTAGTAAAATTTTTTATAGAAAATTTTTTACATGAAAAATTTCTATAGGAAAATTGCTACTAATAAAATTGTTGAATTATTGGTTTACGCCTAAACAATTCTAATCTAATATAACATAATAATATGGTAATATAATAATAATATGTAATCTTAATTAATGTAATCTAATCTATTGTGATCTTACCTTATCTTATGAATCTAATTAAATCTACTCTGATCTAGTCTAATTTAAAACTGGAAATAATCTCTTGTTTAATTATTTTTTGGACTCAAGACTTGCCCTGCAGTAAAATATATTTTGTGTTTTAATTGAAATACTTTAAATCTTTTTTATAATGATGGAATTTACTACTAAAAACTATTTAAATAAAATAATATTTAAATAATTACGCTACCACCCTCGTTTATAAATGTATGAGTGCGCTTTTATATACATGCCACAACACTAATTAACACTTATTTTTCTTGTGGCTCAAGTCATACGCGTGCAATGTTAAAGTTAGTTTTTGCTGTTAATTTGTTCATTATTTTTCATTTTATATGTGGAACCGGCAACCTGCCTCAATATTATATCAACGTGCTGTATAAATCCATAAATGGTGTTTCGCAAATGTGTGTCTGTCTGTCTGTTTGTTTGTTTGTATTCTGTTGTTCTGTTGCCGAGCTTTTGTAAAACTCTTGTAGTTCGTTGTCCTTTTTTGGTAGTTTTAATAAAATGCGTGAACTTTTTTACTACTTTTTTTTGTTGTTTTTAGTTTACCGTCTTATGATTGTTGCCGCCTGGAAAATAGAGAAGTTATATATTGATCGGTATAAAAAGAAAAAAAAATAAAAGAACAACAGCAAGTGCAAAAAGACGGAAGAAGAAAACTACATCACCAAGACCAAGTGCAAAATTTTTCAGCATTGTTTTTGTATATTTGGTGTCAAAATATAAACTTGCCGATAACAATTCGGTATTTTTCTTTGGTGTTAACACACTTTAATAACACTTACACGCATATAGCCTCCAAGGAATTATTTTTTTTTGTTCGTTGTCCAAAAACACCTGACTTTATTAAAGAAAAAAAAAATAAATCAATTAAAAATTCTATTGATTGAAATAAAAGAAAAGTTTCATATTTTTTACTTTGCAAATATTTCCTCTATAGACCTGTTCTGGAGATAATGCTTAAAGTGAAATAAATGAATAAAACTAGCAAGAATAAGCAGAAAATTATAAGTAGAAATAGAAAACAAATTAATTGAAAATCGCTCGATATATAAAAAATCGCCTAAATCAGAAAGTGTTTAATTTTATAAAAACCGCAAATTTATTCACACAAAATTGGGAAGAGAAAAAGATGGAAATTATCGTAACGGTTTAAATAATTATAAGAAAAGAAATAAAAAAATTGAAATATATAAAAACTATTATAGAATGAATTATGTTTCCCGCATCGCTAGAAAAATAAAATAAGCCATTTTTGGATTTCCTCTAGCTTTTCGTATTAAAAGCTAAATAACAGATCAAAACTATTCTGGAATAAATTATATTTTCTATTCAGCGTTACGTTTGATCCTTCAATAAAATTTTAGTTTATTACAATACACGAAACTTTACTACCTTTACGCCTAAAAACTGTTGTATCAACTTTTGTTTCCTCAATCGGCCATGTTTACAAGCTCCCAAAAAAGGGAGCTTATATATTTTGTTTTGAGTCTTTACTCAAAAACTCTAATTCAACATCTCCAATATAAAAAAATTGTTGTTATAATTATTCAGTGTAGTTCATTTTGTTTAAAGATAGCTGTTTTTATTTTTTGCTTGATAATCTTAGTTCACGGAATTTTGCGGTGGCATGTTGCTTTCGTTTTATGTTCATGCTTTTTTGGACAAAAAATACACGATGGTATCTTCACCATCTAAAAGCTGTTGTCTCTTCATTTAATCATGTCCACAATTAAACTGCGCTATTACTCAAGACAGGGATCTTTTATATTCTGTTTTGAAAGGTTCTAACATTTACTCGAAAACTCTAATTCAACGGTCATCAAATATAGATAGCATTGTTATAATTATTAAGTGCAGATCAATTTGTTTGACACACGTCTCATTATTTTTTGATGGTTTATCTTAGTTCGTGAAATTTTACTGTAGCATTTTATTGTCGTTTTGTGTTCATAAAATTAACTTAACTTGTCATTCCTTTCGGAGAAGATCGTTATTACTGGCTATTTATTTCGTACGATCACCAAGTGCGTTAGATAAAATGACATCATTATCAGGCCGCATTTTAGATAGTACTGGAGAGTTACTATTAGGTTTGTTAATATAAAAAGTGTTGGAATTAGGTCGTTCTTTCATTGGGGTTGTATCTATTTATGCAGGTAAATTGTTACACCACCTCAAGTTTTATGCGTGATTTAATATTTCCGTCTTTTATTATTTGCTTGGCAAGTGTAGCCGTCTGTGAGAGTTTTTCGTTTGTTAGAAAGCATGAGTAGTATCAGTGTTGTGAAAATTGTATCTGAGCTCGTGTTAACTTGTTACTTGCTTAAAGTTCTTGGTTTGTAGATTTTCATACTTTCAAGAATGTCTAGTCTTCGTTCTTTTTTTGCTAGGATGCAGTTATGTCATGCATTCTATTTCCCCTGATGCGTGATATCCTTGAGATAAGATTTCTTAGAAACTTCTCAACTTGTAAATAGACAACACAACCGGTCTCTTTGTGTTTTTAGTGATATTTATTTTTTATAATTTTAACTAAGTTTATTTGTTGCAATAGCAACTTATTCTCTTGCTAGGCTACTATAACCGATGTTGTCTGGGTCTACGTTTGAGTATTTTCGAGGCAGTGATGAATAGGATAACTTTTTATGGCCTTTTAACTTCATGTAACTTCACTTCAAAAATGGCAGAAACAATTTATTTTATAGTAGACGCTACAAGTATCCGTGATATGGCTTATTTTTAGTCTAGTCTATTTAATAATAAATAAAAATACGCCAAATGAAATGGAATCAATTAACAATAAATTCTACAGACTCCATCCAATACATTCGGAATAATGTACTAATTCCTGCGGCTCACTCATTGCTCTGCGTGAGTAATCTAGCAAATCTTTGAGTGACATATTCTTCAAGGCATTGATTGAAGACACAACTGCAGGAATTGTTGGAGTAAGTACGTATGTCATGGATGACATGGATGTGGTTGCATTGGTGTCTAATGATGAGAATCGTTTCTATACATTTTCGGCAAATTTGTTTGTAATCCAATTTCAAAAACATTTTTCACTGTTTAATAGGATTGTTACTAAATGCTTTCGAGAACACCTGCTAAATTCTTTCTTTTGTGATTTTACATTTTTTTGGACATACTGTAGGGAGTTTATCATTATATGTAGATACTTCTTCGCTTTGTACTATTTTTGCTTCACGGAGAGAGATATCAAAGCCTCAATGTCATGCTCTTATACCTTCCTCCATATTACTAGAAGTAACGACAATAGAGAAATCTTAGTTAGATTCTTCTGCTGGCAAGTTGTTACTATCTTAACCTCCATAACTATGTTTAGTTCTTCTTTGTTGCTTGGATTTTCACAGTCTTCCACTGTAATTTTCCTTTTTTTCTTCGCCTACACAATCGCTTCCTCCACTGCTTGAGTATCCTGAATTGGATGATGATCCTCTGAACTGTTAAAAGTAATCCTCTGTCAATTCGGAAGGATTTTTGGTACGTTTTTGGAAACCACTGGTGTTTCATCCTCGACAGCTACTGGTTCTCCAATCGTTACTTTCTTAGAATTCATTTGAAATGTATAATTAGAACTGCACACACTTCTCTTATCACGTTCATTATCAAAAAATATTTAAAAAATATAAAATTTTCTTCTCTATTATACATTTTTGAATAGGCATGGTAAAAATAATAAAATATTTTAATGACAACGGCGATAATCCTACATCAGCAGAGGGGCAGTATAGCACGGCTTGCTCAATCATTAGCTGCTGCATTTCTTTAAGAATGAAGCCGAAGTTTGCCTTACTGTGGGTAGAGATTCACTGCACTATTTCCAATTACATTTTGTTTGAAAATATGTAGGATATTTAAGTGGGCTAGATATTCAAATATCGTATCGGACTCATTCCTTCGCAGACTTTTCACCTTTACAGTCCAACTGCTTTGTTTAGAGTTTCGCTGCTTAGAGTTGGAGAAAGCAGCGAAAATTTTTACTTTTAAAAGATGTTCTGATGAATTTATTAATCTCATATTTATGGCCGCTGAATAAAACTACCTAATTTGCTTGATCAAACATTATTTTCTTTTATTTGCGTTCTAAACATTTTCTGCATTTCAGCGTCTTTTTTGCTTTGATTTTCCCACAAATATTTCACACCATTTTTGTTTCCTGGCATTTTTATTACTCACTTTTTACACATGCGATGCGGTTTTACATAATATTTTGTTTTATCCCTACAGCCAAATCTACGATGACTAGGCAAACAAAACAACACCTCCAAGACAGCCTCTTTTAAATAAAGACGAGCTAAAGTCTTAAAACAAACTTTCAACTGTTCGCATGCTTTAGTATGAAGAACAAAACTAAAAAAAAGTAAATTATGGACACAATTTAAAAACATTGATTAATAAAACCTCACACGACTATAAAGAATGAAAGAAACAAACCAAAAAAAAAAAGGTGAATGAGTGGAGAGAGATCAAGCCAAAGTGATAAGAAATTTACAGCAACAATTTGTAGAAGACAAAAGAAAAAAAAAAATAATTGTAAGAAAAAAGATGCAGGAAATTCTACTTACATCTAGAATACAGTAAAGCAGACAGACAGCAAGACAACAACAACAAGAGCTAATCTTTCAATTAGAGACAATTTGTCAAATCGCTTACAGCATTTTCAAACAGCAGAACGCCAATACAAGTCTAGTTTTAATACAAAAAACAAAAAAAAAGGAAAAAAAGTAAAATAAAAAGGAACAGGGTGCAGCTTGGCATATAACGCACTTGCTTTAAATGTCTTGTTAGTTGGTTTGGTTTTTCTTTTAAAAAGGAAATTTTAAACCTTATTTTGCTTCTTCTTCTTCTCGTCTTTTCTCTTACCCTGTATAATCATTTATTCATATATTCTTTGGTTTTATCTTTTGTAACTTTTTATAAAAAGCAGCGCGTTCAATCAAAGTCCATTTATAGGCGTCGTATTACAAGCACCAACTAATCGAAATCATTTATCAACTCTATGGTGGCGGTGTTGATGGCAAACCTACCTTTACTTTCAACTAACTTTAACTAACTTGTATGGCATAAGGAATATTGAGTAATGCAATATAATGGTTTATATTTAAGCCAACAATATGTCTCACACATTTTTTTATAACACTTTTTTTTCTATATTGGAAATGAAGACAAAAAAATAAACGATTTACATTTCAAAAGAAGTGAAATGCAAGAAAACAACGAATTTCAAATACATTATAGCTTTGTTAAACAAAAGCCTTAAAGCTCTACTTATTCATGGCAAATAAGTCTCACTCGATTTCAAATTTGCAATATCTTTACTAAATATTTAAAAAAAGTTGAAGTTTTCGATAACTGTTTTGGAAAGAAATTTGCTTTATTCCTAGATTTAGTAAATAATTTTCCAATTTTGTTTAATTTTTATAAAAATTTTAAGTTATCGATAGCTTGAAATTTTTAAGTTATTGATAGTTATCGATAATATTTTCTATGATATTTAAGTTTTTGATAACTTCTTATAGACTGTGTTAAATTAAAAACAACTAACTTTAAATTATTATTAATTAAAAATAGAAAAATTTTAAACCCTGATAAATTTCCATAGACATTTTTAAAGTATCGATAACTTTTTAAAGATATTTTGTATTAACATACCTTAAAGAAAAGTAAAATGTTTCCATTAATTATTATGAAAATTTTAAATTACCAGTAATTTTATTATTGAAATTTTTAGGCCATCAAAGAATTTAATCGATTTTAAGCAATAAATATTTTGAAGTTATCGATAGTAATCGATAGTGTTTTCTATGACATTTAAGTTTTTGATAACTTCTTCTAGACTGTGCTAAATTTAAAACAACTTACTTTAAATTATTAATAATTAAAAATAGAAAAATTTTTAACCCTGATAAATTTCCATAGACATTTTTAAAGTATCGATAACTTTTTAAAGAAATTTCGTATAAACATACCTTAAAGAAAATTAAAATTTTTGCATTAATTATTATAAAAATTTAAATTACCAGTAATTTTATTATTGAAATTTGTAGGCCATCAAAAAATTTAATCGATTTCAAGCAATAAATATTTTCAAGTTATTGATAACTTTCTTAAAAATTTTTCTTCAGTTTACATTATTTCTTAAAAATAATTTGAAATTTTCTTACTGATTTAAAATTTGTGGTGATGCACCATATAATATTTTGAATTATCGATAACTTTTTGCAAAAACTAGTAGAAATATTTTATTCAAATTTTTTATTTTAATTCTAATTTTCTATTTTTGAAAATATCAATATATTTATCATAGAAAAAATTTAAGTTATATATTTATAATTTTTTACAGTAAGTTATCAGTTATCGATTAATTTTTATCGATTATTTTATATAATTTATATTAAAAAATATTTTGATAACTTCTTACAAATATTTCTTGGTTGTTAAAAATTTGCTTTAGATTTTTTTTTAAATTTTATAGATAATTAGTTTTTTAAACTTTAAAGTTATCGATAAATATGTAGGTATTAAAATTAAACATATTTATGCCATTCTAAAGAAATGTTTTAATAATTTATGTATTAAGAAGTGGTTTTTGAAAATAGTTGGCAGGTAATAGGTAATAGTTGTTTTTTACGTAGTATTTTAAATAATCGATAACTGGCTTCATAAAATTTCAATATATCATAAATTTACACAAGATATAAATAGTAGAACTATCGATTTGGTCTAAAATAAATTTTACAGGCTTTCAATAATTATTAATTAAAACTGTTAATATCTTAAAACTGTGTTTTAGTTAAAGATTTATCGATAATTTAAAATTCCCAAAAACAAGTTTTCGATAGTTTCCAGATTTTAAAAAAGTTTTTAGACTTTTTTAAAAGCAATGTTATTAATAGAGTTCTTTTAATGACTGTAGATTATTTCGCTCAAAAACTTTAAATAATATAAGCTTTCGATAACATTTTATTATCGATGTAAATATAATTTGAAGGTAAATCTTTCAAGCAAGTCTAGCAATTATTAATAACTTACATGTAACAAAAACGATAACTATCAATGGATACATTATTGTTATTATAATATTTATTTCTTTGTACAAAAACAAAATGAATGGTACCAACGTTGTGAAGAACCGTATATGCCATACAAAATTTCCGTTATGGCTATAAAAATTGATAGGAAACGGCACAGTTCGTTTAAAGCAAAATTCGTGTGGTGTTGTTGCACATGGATATAAAGCAATCAGCACCTATTGTATAACATTTGGGTGACGACGACATTTACATACCTTTTAGACACTACACAAACACACAGCATTACACACATACACATGTAGGTTTCTTTACAATGCTCACCTGGATCTAGATTTCAAAAAAAAAATATTTTTATAAAATTTCTTATAATTCAGTGAAATGATTAATTGGAAAATTATCATGCAGGCTTTAGTGTCGTTAGTGTCGGTTATTATTCTACTCTATATAATTGTAAGAAAAATGTAATCAATGCCTTAGTAATTTAGAGAATAAAAAATAATAATAATAAAAAGTGTATTGTTGTATATTTTGTTACGGATGATTGTGCTTAAGACCAAGTGTTAAATGAGGGAGAGGCCTCACAACCATAACAACAGCCTACCAATGATAAAGTTATAAATATAAAAAGAAAAACTACAGACATACATATTCATTAATATGATGAAATGATATTTTAATAAGATTAAAAACAAAAAAAAAACAAAAAAAAAAAACCCAAAGTTAAAATAAAAGGACGGACAACGAATAATGGCTTAAATGTGTTCTTAACTGATATCTAATCAGTGGCAATTAGTCATTGTATTCAAGGTGTAAAAATGATATCAGTTGCTTAAACTTGTAATTTAAGTTGAATCTTTATTTTTAGTTTTAAGCAACAGGAAGTTTTTATTAAAAACTTGAGGTTATTGATAATTTGTAAAGAAGATAAAGTTTTTTAGATGTTATCTGAAAAAGTTGTTATAGTAAAAAAATGATATCGCAAAGTTTGTTACAAAATAAAAAACTTAAAAAAAATTTTTAATAAACGATAACTTTTTATATCAAATTTGAAGCTATCGATAAATTTCAAGATAATTTTCTAGGTTATAAAAATACTTTTATTTGAATTTTAAGAAAAAGTGTTATAATTATATAAAAATTATTTTAGAATTTCTATAAATTCATTTTTAATTTAACAGCAATTTCTGTACAAATTTAAAGTTATCGATTATATTAAGAACTATGGTGAGATAGGTTAGTTTTACCGTACTAATGACAATATGTTATTGCGACAGCATTCCTACGTAGTACGTGAGGAATCGCAGGTGTGAATCTATGGCACAATACTTGTTGAAGAGAACAGTGGTATGACGCTATGTCCGTTGGATTATGTCTGAACGCCTCTAAGGTTGTATCCAAACTGTACTGCAATAAAAAAATGGGACAATTGCATTGTATGGCTTTTAAACCATTTAAAGTTTATTTTTGATAAACGACAATGGATTTGTGATGCCAATGTTATTTGTGATATAGCAAGTACAGAAGGATATTATCATCTGTACGGCGTGCCAGTTGCCTATAAAAACAATATGTAATACAATGGGAATACTTATAATTAATTGTAAACGACTTTTGTAGCGGGCAAGGTATGGTAAGTGATAGAGCAGCTGTCATACTGCGGTCCACTGAAGCTCAGAGAAGTCCTCAAATTAGATCCATAAGTTCGATATAAGGATTAGCTCTGAAGATTGAGATAGTCGGGCTTTATTAGGAAGCAATAGCATGGCTTATGTACTCGTTCTGGGTAAATAGATTTATTCATGTGTCTTGTTGCCCAGATACTAGTTACGTAGTACAATTGTGGAACTTACTAAAATTTTAAGGGAGTTATCACAAGGTATATTCCTTTTTAAATATAATGACCATCAATCAACAACCAAACTGCATGGAGTTGGCGAATCCGACTGCCTAATTCAAACAAAGCTTACTTTAAATACCAGAGTTTTAATTACCACTAACTTATTGCAAACAAATTGAGGTCATCGATAAGTTTCTAATTAATATCTCTCATATACGATAACTTTATTTAAAAAATAAATATTTATCGATATAATTTTAAGAGATAAAAAGTTTTTCTAGAAAATTATAACTTCTCGATAATTTTCATTTAATTTATTATATACAATCTAATAAATTTCTTTTCGGAAAATCCAAAGTTATCGATAATTTTATGTAGAAATTGTTAAGCTATCGATACTTGTCTTTAGAATAATGAAAAACCCTGAATTAATAATTTATTGTTAATATTATTTGTTTGTTTATCTCTTGCAAACAAGGCGCCATAATGCGACCTTCGGGCTGTATTTAGCCAATCTGGACGCTTTTGCCATACGGCATTGGATTGTTTTGAGGCATAAGCTCATAATCCAGCCCTATATAGTTCCATATGCGTCCCTGCCTTTGTGGGCAAGTAATACGCACGCGTGACGAAGATGTTAATACCTCTTGACTACTTTATGCGTTGGCCTTTATGCTGGGGTGCAGCGGGGACAGCAATATACATACCCCAGCGTTCACCTCCAGGTGGAATGTTTGTGATCGCTATGAATAGTGCAGTGCCATATCGCCTACTAAGTCTCGGGGTACCCCCGGGGGCATATATATATGATCTTTATAGAACTTCGACTATCTAGACACAGTGCAACTGGGGGAAAAAGGGAGCCCAGTCCCCTGAAGTCAGCAGGGGTACAACTGGAAACTCCACTTTATTTCCACGGGAATCAGTGACCCGCAGATTTCCGTTATTTGTCTCTTTAGACACTTAACTGTTCTCTGGCTGATTATTGAGGTTAGCCCTTTATGGGAGTATCGTGGTGGTTGTGGTTTCGCGGCCCCATAACAGACAGATCAGTTTAATGGTGGCCGGGTTCATTTCACCTTTAATAACACCTACCTGATGAAATGTTCCCAGATCCAGTGAGCATGCTAGACATGTGTTCTGGACAGGAGTTGAAAAGTCTCCAACTCTTAAGCAAGGAGTGATGATTTGCAGCACTGCTCTGGAATCATCGAAATTGCAACTAGAAAGTTCTGTTGCATCGAATTATGGCTTCGGCTTCCTAGGACGAGCATGACGTTCCAAATTATGCAGTGGTTTGGTCCACCATCTGATTAAGGCTTCATGGCCAGGCGCGGATGTAAATCGAATCACACCATGTCTTGGGGGGGGGGGGTCTACTGCTCTCCACTGGCACAGTTAACATATTTCTCACATCCAGCCCCTGTTATCAGAAGCTGGTGCGACGTCGTGTAAGGGCGGGAGGCATGTGTTTCGAATACTTTCAGATCTTCTCACATTTGCTTCATCACCGGAGTACCGGGTAAGAGGTGAAGGCAGAAATATCCTCCATCAATGTCCCAGAGCCCCGTTACCCTGCGGATAGCTAGACCAGTTGGCACACTAGTGAACTGCCTAGGTCTACGCCCCTTATTATTATTATTAGTAATAGTACTATTAGTAATAGTACTATTATTTTAGTAACCGATAATTTTTGACAAAAAATATAAAGTAATCGATAACTTTTTTCTGAAATTTTTAAATCAATGAATAAATTTTCAGGGGAATAGAATAGAGAGGAAATTTTTCTATGGAAAAAATATTTAAAAAAATCATTTCTTATTGTAGCTTCTTTAGAAAATTAAAATTATCGATAATTTTCCCAAAAAAAAATTAAGGTTATCTAAAAATTTTATTTGTTTAGAAAGTTGAGGTATACAATTTGAATTTACAGATAATAAGAAGTAAATTATAATTTTTGTTTAAAATAATTGATAATTTTTTTTACATAATTCAAAGTAATCGATATTTTTGATATAGCAAACTCGAAGTTCTAGGTTTTAAGAAGCTTTTCAAGAAAAAATAAAAAAACTTAAATTATATTCTTTTAAATCTTTAAATTCTATAAAAGTTTGTTATTAAAACAATTTTTTTAATACTATCGTTTATATAGAGGGTGTGCCAAAATATTAGCAAATGGAATAGCACAATGGGGAAATAAACGATATTTTTCAAGTTATTTTATTTCTACAGATTTCGATTGTCAGCATTTGTTGTGAATACGGTTCACTAATGATATACACATCCAATATGATACAATTTGCAATTGTCACTTAACATCTTAATTAACCCTAGCTGGGCATAGTTGTCTCCTAAATCATGTCAATGAATATCTATTTATTAAAATTGATAAATTTCCGCCTTGTTTGGTGTGGCTTATGTATTAGAAGCTGTTTTATCTTATTAACACTAAATTTTGGGTATCTCTTATATAGAATAGCTTCGTACTTAAATACATATGAATACCTCTGCTATTTAGTAGTAACGTCTTCTATTTATCTATCGGGTCGCTGAGTTACCTCCATTTCAAATTTTGATTCCTACGACATTTTTCCTTCTCTTTGCGCTTCGGCTTTAAGTCACCACCGCAAGAGCACACTACGTTTACCATTATTCCCTGTCGTTATTTGTTGTCGTTGTAGGTTAAGATGGCACTTTAAAGAGTTTAAAAATTTTCTTTCTTCTTTCACATAACTAGCCGAGTTGTTTAACAAATTTAAGGTGAGAAAAATAGCTTTTTTTTCATAGAAAGACTATACCAGCTCTGGGGCTATGGCTTAACGATTTTTAAGTATTTTATTAAGTTGCTTCTAATACGAAAATAACTTTCATATATTCCATATTATGAACTGAAATGGGTTATTTATATATGAACCTAGAGATCGTTATTCAGTTACATCAATTATCTGTTTAAATTCTTTTTAAGTACTCTTTCCCGACAAATTTCAATTCTCACAAGCGAAACAAAATTTCTAGTAAAATATTGCGTTAAAAAACTCCAACTCTTTAACGGAAGTAATTTAATGTCATCCTTCAAAAGTCAAAGCTCCAGTATAAAATATACACCAAACGGTTTCTTTCTTTCTTTTTTTTTTGTTTTTAACAAATTATGTTTAACATTAACAATTAATGCGTAACAATAAATAAACGAGGCAATTAAAAAGGCTACAGAACAAGCGTTTAACAAAAGAATATAGCAAGAAAGAAGTGAAGCATTTAAATAATTCACAAGCAAAAGCTTTGAACTGTTAAAGGGAAAGAAACTAAAATGAGGTTAATTTTATCGTGAATTAAAATCAACAAAAAATTTACTTTAAACAAATTTATCAAAAAAATACAGTTCACTTGGGAAAGATACGAGGTTGAGTTTAAGAAATCATTAAAATTATAAATTAACTTTTGAGTGCATTTAAAATATTAATAGCGAAAAAAAAGAGTTTTTTTTTTTATTCTAGATGTCAAATTTAAAACCACTTTCAGTAACAACAGGGCCCTTCAGGAGATATTCTATTCATGTTATCACTTAATCATGGAGATCAGTTCTCAACTTATCGCTAAATTTTGATTTCGATAAGTTAAAGTCCCTTTTGTGGCTTCCATACTGCAAGTACGGCCGTTCTATTCAAATCACTTATAGCTCCGGTCAAGGTCATTCATATTTTCAAAAAAAGTCTCTAGCGATTGTAACGGGAACTTTAGCTTAATTTTTGAAGTAAAGAGGCGCGATAATGCCACGATCGTGTAAGCTGCACTTGTGGTCTCGGTATCGTCAGTATGGCCATATTGTTGTAACCACATCTCGGCTTGATTAAGTTCATTCATATCTTCAAATAAAAAAGAATAAAATTAATTATATGTCAGGGCTTGGATCAAGGTTATAAAGGAGTCTCAGGAATATTTTATGACTTTTCCAAGGCGTTCGACCTTGTAGATCATGACATCATATTTGAGAAGCTTCAGTACTATGGAATTCGAGGTGCAGAACTAAGTTTGTTTAAAAGTTACTTGACAAACAGAAGACAATTTGTTGAGTTAAACAACATTCGAAGTTTTATTGAAAATGTCGAGCATGGTGTACCGCAAGGCAGTGTATTGGGCCCACTTTTATTTTCTATTTATATAAATGATATTGTGAACCTTGAACTTAATGGTAAAGTGTATATATATGCGGATGACATTTCACTATTTTATCCTTATGAACATGAGACAGTATTAAAAGTTGACATGCAAAGAGATGCTGATATGATTTTTGAATACGCGAGAATAAACAAATTAATCGTTAATGCAACAAAAACCAAAATATTAGGATTTAAGCTTCATTCAAACATAAGTACTGAAATTTTCAGTGTTCTTGTGAATGGCGAAGAAGTTTTTGAGACGAAATCGGTTAAATATTTGGGACTAACATTGCAAAGTAACTTCCGATGGAACTTGCATATTGAAGAGATCAAGGCAAAAATATCTCCAGCTATAGGCATTTTATATAAATTTAAGTATAAAATGGATGAAAAAACGAAGTTAATACTATACCAGGCGCTAATCCAAAGCCATTTGAATTATCTTCTAATGATATATGGATGTCATAACAGTATAGAGCTAAAGTCTCTTCAACGAACACAAAACAAGGTAATTAAAACGGTTTTTAATTTACCAATTCATTACCCAACAATCACATTATATACAGAAGTTTGCAAAAATATTTTGCCTCTGAGAGACATGTATAAGCTGAGGCTATTATTATTTATGTATAAGTCCATAAACAATATAGGCCATATAACAATACATTTTTCAAGGAATCAAACAAATTTTACAACAAGAAATAATTCAAACTTAAGTACAGCAAGATGTAGATTTGAAACCACAAAGCAAAAAGTTGAATATATTGGTTGCGTAGAATACAATAATTTACTCAAACCTTAAAAAGTATTAATACAATATCAAACTTCAAAAGGAATGTAAAGAAATACTTACTTCTTGATCTTGAAATGCTTCTAACATAACATTTATATTTATTAACCTAACTTGAAATATAATTAGTAATCTCTATTTATTTATTATGTATATATATTTCTAGAGTATGTGTTTTAACATAAGAATTTTGAATTATAAAATGCCAACTCGCCTCAATAATGTCATATGACGCTGAGGCAATAGAAATGTAAATTATAAATTGTTAAAATAAATAGAATAAATAAATAAAAAAAAAAAAAAATTATCGAGCAGCAATAATCTCTAGCAACCATAATCAGAATTTTAGCTTTATTTTTGAAGAAATAACTCTCAGTATTGCATTGATCGAAGCCGCACTTGTGGTTTATATATCGCAAGTACGTCCACGTTGTTGAAACCACACATATTTTGGTCTTCTGACCCTAATTCTTCTATCAGCTGTAGCTTGTACCGCTGTAGGTTAAGATTTTTCCGAAAAATTTTCCACACACTTAACGGACAGAGCACTTACTGTTGTAACCAACGACATATTAATCCCTAATTGGATTGGATGTTCTTCTACACATTCCTCTACAGTGGCGATATTCTCTTCAGTTCACACATTTTTTCTAGGTGTAGGTGTTACTGCATCACTAACAGAGTATGATATCTATACGCAGCCTAACAAATGGGTTGTTCAGATAGATGAATGTGTGCACTATAAATATCACCAAGTTGCGGAATCTTTCTAAATCTATAAAAATTGATAATTTGTTAGAGCTCTATTCAGAATGTCAAGGAGTGAAAACAGTAAGCAGGATCGATATTAAAAATACCCGAATTATTTCTTTATTTATTAATAGCTGATTAAATTATCTCAGCCGTTTAAGTTGTTCCCTACTATAAATTTCAAAAGTTTATAATTATATTTTAAAACTACCCTCGTAATTGAAAAAAAAAATACAACGCTTTAATAAAATTCTAAGAATTTTACGTTTGTTTTGAAAACTAAAAATTAAAATTAAAAAAAGCCATCAAATTGTGATAAATTTTTTTCATTGTTGTTGTAATGCAAATCCTCTCTTAATTCTTGATAATATTGTTAATTTGTTATTATTGTTCTTGGTATGTTTTGTATGACAACTTAATTAAATATTTCTCTCCTTTTATTAGTTATCAAAACTCCTCTTACGACATAACAACCAACCAACAAAAATTAAAAATAAACAAAAAAAAAAATACAAACTGTTTCTTTTAAAGTGTGCTGATGAGCTGTGTTGTGCTGTGCTGTGTTAAGCTGGAAATGGTTGTTATGGCCTTATGGCATAAAACTGGCTTGGCTTTCGTATACAGATCGTATTTTGTCTTTAACAAATTACTTATCATTAATTTAAATTTAAAACATTCACAATGTTTCTTGGCCACCATTCTTATTGTATGTTAAAATGATGTTCATGATGGTGTTGTTTTAGTAGTTGCTGTTGGTGGCTGTTATCTATATGCCTTAATTTCCATTTGAATTTATATTTGTCGCCTAAATTGGAACTGTTGCACATACACTCTAGAGCCAACTAACACATCTGTAAATAGTTTTCTATACAATTTATGTATGTTTGTTGCTTTCATATATATGTGAGTATATGAATGTGTGTGTGTGTGTGTGTTTCTGGTTTTCATAATGAAGTCATCTGTTTTATTTTGTTCGAGTATAAATGTAGTTGAAATTGAAAGACTTAATTTTGTTTTTGTCATGTTTAAATGCAAAATTAATAACATGTGATTAAAAATGTCAATTTAAGGAAATATTCAAATGGGTATTAAAATACACACACACACACACACACACTTTCATCCGTATGTATACGCATTCAAGTAATTTTTTTTAAATAAATCCAACAAAAGACTTAAGACACAAACTTGTTATAAGAAAATTAAAAAAAAAAATATAAATAATTTTTCTTTAAGCTAAAACTGGTTAAAAAAAAAGATAGAGAACAATAAATATGTTTGATATTTAAATAATTTCGTGTTTAAGACTACAATTAATTATATATTAAAACAACCTTTAATACTTGAACTTGGCTTTATTTGTATGTTAAGCAAAAAATAAACATGTCAAAGTTAAAAAATTAATCCCAGAATTAAATAATATAATTAATTTTCAAATCAATAATTAAAATCAACAAATTATTTAGAATATCATTTTTGTATAGTAACTAGTTTATAAATTTTAAGGTTCTTAAAATTAAATTAATTAAATTCGTTCCAACGCGGGGAATTTATTCAAGAGAAGCCTTAGTGTTGTTTGCAGACAACTAATAGTTTTGGATTTATCTTCCTTTCTATTTAAAGTATAATAAATATCTTATTTCTAAACTTTTTAAACCAAAAAAGTTGTGAGGTCGTCCCTGGCAAAGGCGTTAGTCCTGCGAGATATTACAAATACCCTTAATAAAGCCTAGAGAAGAACATCTTCGAGTTATAATTTATTACATTAGATAATCTCAAATGATTAGATTTATCTTCTCTAATTTATTATTGCCTATTTGCTAATTGGCACGTCATATTTATGTTATTTTAAAAATGTAAAAATTGACTAGCTTTGTTTAATGCTAAAAAATAGCTCCTATATGACTATAGGGTGATTAAATTTTTTTTAAGAGAAGTAACGCTTCAGGTAACAATGCCTATTTAGTCAAGCACCGTGCTACATTCTTAAGGAAAGAAATAGAGAAGAGATGAGACAGGTGGTGAAAGTAGAAGAATAGTTACGGAAATTAACTGTCGCATAAGACATCACAACGACCAGTGAGCATGCTTTCATAACTGACCAGCCCCACTAAAAGTCAAGCAGCCAAAGTCTTTGTTGGAAATCGAACCCACAATCTCTAGACTAATAAGCTACTACACTACCTACTAGCCTTCAGGGGACCTACTACTTGTGTTTATAAAATTCAGAACTAAAGCTCAAAACTACCGCTTAAGTAAGAACATTAAACCAAAAGGACATCACACAGCCTAAAAGTAAACCTGAAACCTTTTTCTACCAAATATCTGAGCGCTATAAGAGAATCAAAATGGCCGCTATAGTTCTAGTATAAAATATAAACTGGATATTCTAGCTAAGAAATTAAAAGAAGCTTTACTTAGCTTCTTTAAACTTTAATTAAAGAGGAGTCCCATGTAAAATTTGTATTAAGGAAAGTCTTATGAAATTGCATACTGATATTGTTATCTACCCATGAAGGCACAGCTTGACGTTAGTCTTACCACTGGGTGAACAAAATGTGTTTAACAGCGCTTTGTGGGAGTTTGGAACACCATATAGATACTTGAATCACATATTTTGCAGAGTCGTGGTTGAGCTTGAACGTCTATATTCCACCGCACTGTTTTAATAAAATAGTAAAAAAAATTACAGCTACCACTTTACTTCTCGAAAGCCAGAAATAAGTTATACAAAAATCCTGCTGACTACCCGCTGCAGCTGTAAAAGTTGGTTTTCTTAAAACAATAGTCGGCCTTCGAAAGTTTACATTTTTCAGATTTAGGCTTTCGCAATCCCAAGAGACAGGCGGCACCTAAAGCATCAGGATATCGATGCTACATGAGACAATATTCTGAAAGGAAAAGATAGTTATGAAGTATTATCCTATCCCTTTCATCCGAGAAATTTAATTCTAAGCCTGAATAGACTATGGATGGAAATCTACTAATTAATATTAGTAATTTAATGGCTTTACTAATATTTTTGCTGATAAACAAAGTGGTAAACATTTTTTCTATATTTGAACATGATTATATCTCATTATACTATAGAGAAAGTGCATTCAGTGCTTTAAAAAATCCCAAAAATGCCCATTTTTTCCCCACTTTTCACGTGTTTCGTCCAATAATTGGTTTAAAATCCATAAATTGCTGTTTGATTGCTTTTCAGGCTTTATTTTGCATGAAAATAAAAATTCCGATTCATGTTACAGCGGCTCTTACATATGAGATTTTTATCTGTTATCTATGCATGGAAAGAAAATTTTAAACATTTTTAATTATTGTCAATATCCTTCCACGTTGAAGTTGACACTTATAGTTTTAATGATCTTGTTTTCTTCGTAGGTTGTTTATATTCATATTCTGAGTCTGCATCATCATCATCATCCGAGCTAGGCATAATTTTCAAGGGCTTGTTTTCTTTAGTGTGTCCAGAGTCAACCTCATCGTCGGTGCTTTCATCCACAAGCTGCATAATTTTAGAACTCTACCAACAAACCTCCGGCAGTAATGCATCTAATTTTTTGCCTTTGAATGGATTTCCAATGAAAAGGTCACCTGGTGGAACGGCTCTATCAGTTCGTCTGACTGTTCCAAAAAGCTATAAAGGTGGAATGCATGAAATGTAATTTAACCGTCATGGATGTATTGATTCAAAAATAATACAGCAACTTCTCCACTCGTGTCTGTATGCCACCTCGCTGTAAACGGTTCTTTTATAAAAAAACCTTCGATGACTTCTTTCAATGCGTTCCATGCATATACTTGGTTATAATGGTTCGAAAGGATATTTGTGAAAGATTCGCTTTTGGACTAGTCTATTTTAAGTTTATCTAAGTGTTAACTAGTAAATTTGGAAAAGAAGATTCTGTTGTAACGACAGGAACAGAAACTCTGTAAATCCATTGTGTGTTTCTATTTTGAATCAAAATTATTGTTTGCCGACTTAAAAAAAATCAGTTCCAGTATATATTGAAATTTCCCTAAACTATAGAGCCATTTTAAAGAGATAGCTAAAATGCTAAAATGAGTTAACAACTAAAAATATTTTACTGTATCCCAGTTACGTACGAACCAATAAGAAGATGTTACATAATACCATTTTTTAACGCTTTTAAACCGAGAGATTCAAAGATCCTTGATTTTTTTGCTATGCTCTCCTTTTTACATAATTATTTTAAAATATCTGCTTCCAAGAGTTACCACCGTTGGTGCCAGATTTATTCCTATAAAATAATGAAACATGTTTGTTTTCATATAATTCTTTAGATAAATATTTCTCCTAAAACTAAGTGAAAAATAAACAACAAATTTAAATTTTCAATATGCGATTAAAAACGACAAATATATATAAACTCACCAAAATAAAATTTTTAAAACAAAAATTGAATGAGAGGGTTACTTTGGTCTTTTTTATTAAATGAACTAAACAAAAAGAGTGATATATTCTACCATAATATAACCTTCAACAGCCGACGTTTTAAATTGCATTTACGTTACAAAAAAAATTAAAGTAAATCAAAAACGAAAAAATTAAACCCCGCATTTAAGTATCCCGAGATCGAATTAGGACAAGAAAAAATATTCTCATTTGAATAGAAGTATTTTGGTGTAAAAAGAAACTGGGTTTTTAAGAATTATTTTTTTTAATTTTTCCTTGAATTTTGGGTTTCAAATGTTTTGAAATTTTTTGGACTAAAATTCCAAAATAATTAAAAAAAATTTTTTTTGTTTACGAAATTTTGGTGATAATTTAATTTTTTGCGAAGTTTCAATTCTTTAATAATTAATGCAGAGTTTCTTTTTCTGAATTTTTGGTTTTGAAAAATAAAAAGAAAAAGAAGACAAACAAAAGGAGTACAGAGACCCTCATCGATGGTACTGTATACAACAATATAAAAATTGATGATAAACCTTCCATCAACACGAACTCAGACAGGGGGACAATGTTTTTATGATTTTCGATGCTTATAAAGGCCCGGGGTCACATTTATATTTCTTGACGCAATCTCAACGTCATTACATGAGTCTTCGGAGGTCGCCCTGGGGGGCATATTTGGCTATCTAGACCTGTGCTGCTGGGGGTAAAAGGGAGCCCAGTCCCCTAAAGCCAAGTAGGAACTCAACTGGAAGCTCCACGTTATTTCCACAGGAATCAGTAAGCCCCAGAGTTCCGCTAATTAGGCATTTAGCTGTTCTCTGACTGATTATTGAGGTTGTCTCTTCGGGAGTATCGTGGTTGTTGTGGTTTTGCGGCTCCAAGCATGAACTGATTATGTGGGCCACTATCATCTCGCTTTTAATAATACCAACAGGTGAAAGATCCGGATCCAGGAAGCATGCTAGTCATGTGTTCTGGACCAGGAATTGGATAGTCTCCAACTCTTCAGAAAGGAGTTGTGGTTTGCAACCCTGCTTTGGAACCGCTAAAATTGCAACTAGGAAAGACCTGTTGTTAGAATTAGTCCTCGGCTTCCTAGGGCGTGAATGCCGTTGCTTTACATTCCCAGTGGTTTGACCACCATCTGATTAGGGCCTACGGTCAGGTGCAAATGTAAATCTTATCACGAAATGTCACTGGTAAAAGGGAGTCCCAGTCCCCTAATAGCTAGCAGGAGCCAACTGGATAACCACTTTATTTCGACAGGAATGAGTTCAGCTTTTTGGCTTTTTAGCCTTTTAGATATTCTCTGACTGATTGTTGAGATTATTTCTTCGAGAGCATCGTGATGATTGTGGTTTCTCGTCCCTCGTTTGAGTTGTGTAGGTCGGATCATTTACAATGAGCACACTGAATGGTCCTCGTTCAGTGAGAATGCTTGCGGTTGTGTTTTGAAATTTTATTAAGCTTGCATGTGTTCTGCACCGAGAGTTGGACAGTCTCCAACTCTTCAGCGAGGAGTGACTGGAGGATAGAGACATCCGAGGCTTCCTGGAGCGTGGGTGACTCTAACATCATCCGCAGTGGTTTGATCCACCGTCAGGTTATGAATAACACAGCTGATACTGACGTAAATTTTATCACGCACATCCATACCATTATAGTGACGGATATAAATTGAAATCGCTTTTCAAAACTCGTACTATTTTCTTATACCTTTTAAAATTTAAGTTTAATTTCATACATTTTTGACTTCATTTTACATTTTATTTTCCATATCCAAACATTAAATTGATTGGATATTATATTATTAACTAAAATATGCTTTTAGCAAATATTTATCTGGCAACTAAAGTTATTAATGCGACATTGGCTAACAAATATATGACACCTTTTTCATATTTTGCTTTAAGATTTCGATTTATATTTTTCACAAATCTATATTTGGTTTAATAAAGTGAACACTTTTAACCAAGAATTTGAGGCAGTTTTATTTATCAAACAAATAATTTTCTTAAGCTTTAACACCAACTACATTAATGTCACACTAAAGTCCTGTGCAGATGAGAAAATTAAGAAACAAAAAAAAAAAGAAAAATAAATAACAAAAATTAAAAAATATAAAGCAAAACCCATTAACTTTATCCTCAAATTTATAATACCAATCATGATCCCAGTAATCGTTACATTTATTAGCCTCCACAATAATTATCATAAAATTTTATTCATTATTTTTTTCAATTTTTTAGTGTGTTTGTTTTTGTTTTTATTACACCAACATTTTATTTAGCACTCATATTTTGCAAAACATTCACAATACCACACTTTACCAAAGTGTATAAATATACAAAGTATGTGCATGTTTGCATGTATGTATGTGTAATACTCCTGATCTTTTGCCTGCGTTCAGTTTTTCATTCAGAATAAAAATGAAATTTATTATTTGAAAATATGAATAAATAAATAAAAAAAAATAATATTCTTTTTGTACCAACAGTTTAAACATTATTTTAAATGATAATAAGATTGCAGCAAGCAGGAGCCAGTCAGTGTTGTGTTCGTTACAAATGCTTTAAAGGTTTTTTGTTGCTGTTTATAAACTCTAATAAAGGTTCTGTGGTGAGGTGTGCGTGCTAGTGTGTGTATGTTCGTATATCATCTACTATCGTTAGTTTATGCATTTTTAAACCAACAACAAATATTTATTGTTAATATCATAAATATTGTAAATACAAGTTGTAACCTCAATTTGTTTTATATTGTTATAAATTTAAATATTAAGATTTTATAAGGGGGACTTAAAAGCTGAAAAGATGCCAAGAAATTTATTTATAAAATTTCAATGCAAATTATGATTAGAGAAATTGAAAAATATTTCAGTTTGATTTATCCTTTTACAATAATAATTTAAGTATCATAAACTAAAATTGTAGGTGAATGTTAATAATATTTACCATGACATCTGCCAAATTAGAAATCTATACTATCGTTTTTATCGTTTCTAATTTTTGCATGCAGCTTCTATGAAGCAGCTAATAGATTTGGTAGATTTGAATTTAAAATTGAGAAAATAAATTGCATCCTAAAACACATGATTTTGGTAGTCCATTCTGACGGTAGAAATCAGAAATAAAAACGTCCGCATCATTACTTTTGTCAAGTTGGCTGTGGTAATAATTTGATGGCCATACGAATGTTAAATGTTTACTGCTTTTCCTATATTTCAACACGGTTATATCTCAGT
Source organism: Trichopoda pennipes (assembly GCA_030448955.1). Lineage (NCBI taxonomy): Eukaryota > Metazoa > Arthropoda > Insecta > Diptera > Tachinidae > Trichopoda > Trichopoda pennipes. Next base: position 7,473,205 of record JASKUP010000175.1, read on the forward strand.
AAACTATAAAGAATATCTCTTTAATATCTCAAGCAAAGTTGTAGATATTGAATAGAAGAAAAGAAGTGGAACGAATCTACCCGAAAACAGTACATCCAGTGCCCTTAAAATCGCTAAAATGCCCATTTTCCCCACTTCTCATCTATTTTACTCATTACCTAGAATAAAAATACACAAATATGATGTTATAAACTTTATTTTGCATTAAAGTAAAAAAAAATCAATTTTTATTACAGCTATTCTTATATAGAAAATATCGGGTTTTTTAACAAGAAGTTTGCTCTTTAATAATGGCAATACTACAAGCATTATAGTTTTGATATTTCGTTTTTTGACATATTCTTAGTAGATGCGTTGGCAATTGTTACAATGTATTCAATTTCGCACAAAAATCGCCTTAAAATAATAACAAATCCATTATGAAAATGGTGGTTCTGTTAAAGTTACATTTTGTAAAATTCGTAATATTTTCGGACAACATAATCGTTTTTCTGCGACCGCTATTTTCAGTTTGGTCGTTAAACTTATGTCGAATGGCTCAATACAAAATGTGCGAATACCAAAGCGGGTTCGACCGGGTCATTCAATTGAAAACATTGCAGCCGTGAGCCACAGTGTTGACGCAAATCTAAATTTGCCAATTCCTCGACGTTCTTAATAACTGGGGTTATACAAAACCACCGCATGTCAATTTTAGGTGAAGGTTTGACTTTGAAGCCTTGCAAGATTCAACTGGTGCAGAAATTGAAGCCGACCGACCATTCACATCGCCGTAGATTCGCTCAATTCATTCAGCAACAACCGGCTAGTTTTGCTGAAAAAAAATCAAGTTTTCAAGCCAAGACCATTTTCACTTGTCAGGTTATGTCAACAAGCAAAATTAGCGCATTTGGGTTTCTGAAAACCCCAGATCGATTATTGAGAAACATTCGCATACGCAACGTGTCATTGGTGTACTGTGTTGTCTGGAAGCTTAATTGGGTTGGTTTGTTTCGATGAGGCTGGAAATGTGGTAACCGTTTATGGCTTACACTGTCGCGAGATGATAAAAACTTAATTTTGGCCTTTTATTATCGACGTTGATGTCACTGACATGTGGTTTCAACAAGACGACGTTGATGAAACTGACATTTGGTTTCAACAGGGCGATGCCACATGTCACACAGCTAATGAAAAGATCACGTTATAGCAAACCAAATTTCGCGATTGCATAATTTCACGACAATCAGCAGTTAATCGGCCAGCCAGATCATGTGATTTAAAACCACTGGATCATTTTTTGTGGGGCTATGTTAAGGACAGAGGCTATACGGAACTAATGGAATCGATTTCAGCCTTAAAACTCAAAATTCCTAAGGTGATTAACGAAATAGGATCGCCATTTTGCCAAATAATGCTTAAAAACTTTTAAGAAAGAAGAGACAACTGTCAGCGTAGTCATAGTGAACATTTGGCATAAATATCATTTTCATTCATAATCATCTTCGCAATACATTAACAATTTGAGTCATCTTAATGTAAATTTTTTGTTTAAGAAAACAAACTTCTTGTTGAAAAACCCTTTATCAGATTTGTATCTATTGTCTATATATGGAAATGAAATTTTAAACGTTTTTAATTGTCGTTAATATCCTTCCTCGTTGAAGTTGACACTTGTAGTTTTGTGATCTTGATTTCTTCGTAGGTTGTTTATATTCATGTTTTGAGTCTGCATCATCACCCGAGTTAGATATAATTTTCAAGGGCATGTTTTCTTTAGTGTGTCCAGTGTCAACATCATCTTCGGTGCTTTCATCTACAAAATGCATAATTTTCAAACTCCACCAACTAACCTTCGCAAGCAATGCATTTGTTTGCCTTTGAATATCTTTTCCATTGACAAGGTCATCTGGTGGAACCGCTCTTTCTCTGTTCGTCGAACTGTGCCAAAAAGATATCAAGTTTGAAATGCATGAAATTTTAACGTCATGGATGATTTTTTCAAAATAATACCGCAACTTTTCCACTTGTGTCTGTACACGGTTCTTTTATAAAAAGCCTTCAATGACTTCTTTCAATGTGTCCAATACATATTGGTCGTTGTATTGGTTCGAAAGAATATTTGTAAAAGATTCGCTTTTCATTAATTTTCGTGTATTCCATCCTGATTAAATATATCGAGTAATTTAGATATACCAGTCTTTGAATGTACAATTTAAATGTAATTCTAGCCATAGGCATCCTCATTGTCTTTGACCTTTTCCTAATTTCATGTGGAGTGATACCAATAAAATATCTTCTACATTATAATTTTAATTTTCCAACTTTTACATCGCTAATCCCAATTATAAAAAAACCTACCTGTAATATAATGCCTTGTATTATGTGGACAAACTTTAGATCACAAGAAATCTGTCATTTGTGTACATTGTTTTGGTTTTCTTAAAAATTTTTTCTCAAAGTCTAATACGTTTCCTCAATAGTTTTAAGGCCCAATAGAATAGACGGTTTTGTGTTTATTTTTTGTAGCAGCACAAACCGTCAAACTGTGTCCATGAACAAACATAAGTCGACAGCGTTGCCATATTTTTCACTAAATTTGTGTTATCATTACAGTAAGTGGACATATTAGCTTCATCAACGGAATAAACTTTCTGCAAATCAGCTTGACGTTCTCGATTTAATATTCAGCTGACATTTTGCTCTGTGATGTTTTTAAGCTTCAAAAGTGAGGTCAAAAAATTTGAATAATAAAAATAATAATAGAAAGGATTTTAAGAGGAGCAAGTCAAAAAAAACTATAGTCTTCAATGTTACGTTTATTCCTCTAATAAATATTAAATTTATTGACTTTTTTATTAAGATATAATTACACTGCTTTTTAAAGTTTTATTTAGCGTTTTACTTAGACAAGTTATCTACTTCAATACACATAAAAATATAAATATAAAGAGAACCTTGAAGATGGCAAATAGCCGAAACCGTTTTGTTCACAAACCAAATTTGAGGAGGGTCGACGTAAAACCAACCATAAAAATAAAATAAACCCCGTCGGAAAATATATGCACATATTACATAAAAATACCACTTTAACGCCTAAAGGCCGCTGCATCAACTTGCAGATAGTCATTTGATTATGTTCACAATTAAACTGAACTCTCAAACTGCTGTGTCTTTACTGTTGAATCTTTACACTTAGAATGCTGTTTTGTCCAGTAGAGGGAGCTTTTACATTCTATTTTGAGCAATTTTTGCATTTACTCGAGAACTCTAATTCATCACATCAAATACAGATGACATTGTTATCATCATTCATTGTAGGCGCTTGTTTGGTTGCGCGTCTTCTTATTCGGTATTGGTTGTTTTTATTTTCTGGTTGTAAAATTTAGTTCGTGGAATTTTACTGTTGCATGTTGTTGTTATCTTGTATTTAGAGAATGTCGTAAAGAGAGACAAGTGGTCATTTGTAATATAATATTCTGTAATTTTTATTTTTTTTTTTGCTTTTTTGCCTAGAGCTGATATAGGTAGAATGTATAGCGGTGCTTGAAGTGATAACATGTTATAAGTTATCAAGCAACTTCCTTTATTCTGGATACTCGCACCACGTCTACTCTGATTAATCACATAAGAATACATACATATTACCTCCCGGGGGCACATAAATATGGTCTTTATAGAATTCCACTATCTAGACACAGTGCAACTGGGGAAAACGGGAGCCCAGTCCCCTGAAGGTAGCAGGGGTTCAACTGGAAACTCCACTTTATTTCCACGGGAATCAGTAAGCCGCAGAGTTCGTTATTTGTCTCTTTAGACATTTAACTGTTCTCTGACTGATTATTGAGGTTGGCCCTTTATGGGAGTATCGAGGTGGTTGTGGTTTCGCGGCTCCATAACAGACAGATCAGTTTAATGGTGGCCGGGTTCATTTCACCTTAAATTACACCTACCTGATGAAATGTTCCCAGATCTAGTGAGCATGCTAGACATGTCTTCTGGACAGGAGTTGGAAAATCTCCAACTCTTAAGCAAGGAGTAATGATTTGCAGCCCTGCTCTGGAATCATCGAAGTTGCAACTAGAAAGTTCTGTTGCAGAGAATTATAGCTTCGGCTTCCTAGCACGAGCATGACGTTCCAAATTATGCATAGTGGTTGACCACCATCTGATTAAGGCTTCATGGCCAGGCGCGGATGTAAATCAAATTACATACATAAGAATACATATACTGTGATTTGATGTGCATTGTAGATTTTTTGTGTATCATTCGAGTCGAATAGCAAACAGTCATTCTAAAACCTCTTGGATCTCTACCATTGTATATCCATAGCCTTTAATTTTTTTTTTGTTATTTGCACAATATAAACAAAAACATATTCGAGTGACCACAAATAAGAATATTCAAATAAAGAGCGGGTAATTTTGAAGACCTTAAGAAGTTATGCTTTAGTTTAAAAATTCTATGCCTGTGTGAATAGCAAACAGTCATTCAAGAATCTCTGCGACCTGTACCATTGAATGTATTGCACAATAAAAAATAATAATAGTCGAGCAGCCATAAATAAAAAAATTTGAAAAAAAGAGGAACGATTTTGATGACCTTAAGGTTATGCTTTAGTTTAAAAACTGTATGCTAAAATTAACGGGCAATAAAACATTATCTCTAGTCGAAGACTCAATGAACTGCAGTGCGAAACTCTTAAAGTATTAATAAAAACTAAAATTAAATTAATTTGAAAAAATTATTAATGTTTTTTTATGTTTTCCTAAACACTTATTGAGTTCTTCTTATCCTTCTGCTCCTTCTTAATGACTTTCACATAAATAAATAAATTAAAAACCCAAACCATAAGAAATAGTTTTAAAATTTGTGTTCTTTGAAATTGATTATCGACGTTTTGTTCATTGCCTTTCTAAACATTTTCTAAAATTTATGGCAAAAAAATCAATTTGTTATTTTATTATGATTATATATATATTATAAGCTTGTTAACAAATTTAATGTTAAAACACATAAATTTCGGTATTAAACAATAAAAAGAGGTAATCATTTTAGTGGACAACAAAAACAAAAAATAACAGCTATTTAAAACACAGCCATTAGTTTAAATGACATTCAATTTTAATGACAATTTAAATACACCGAACAAGATAATAGAAATAGGACTTAATTTTAAATACCAAATAAAAAGGTATATAAAATTCAAAATTGTCTTAGAATTAATTTTATTGATATAAAGAAGCTGAAGAAGCACAGATATAAAGAAAATATAAAACTAAATAAAAATTGCTTAGCAGAATTTAAAAATCATTTCTTAAACATTATTTAACAGGAAAAATGGATTAAAGATTTTTATTTTTATATTCTAGCGTAACCTCTGCTTTTGTTACTTTAACAACATTCAATTGAATTAAGTCAAAACAACATGGCGCCTACGTAGTTTAAATTATATCAAAAGAAGGCGTATATAAAAATATAGGGTAATTTTTTTTTACTGTGCATGAGACTCGAAAATTGTAATGTTTGACTCTGATATGGCATTTGGACTCATTAAGCTATAATTTCTTAGTTCTCATACTCTTAACAGAAAATTAATAAATATCAGCAATAAATAGTCGGCATTTGGATTCTTTTTCCAAACCCCAAAAATATTGCGAAAGATTGAACTGTCAAACAAACTGTTATACGCTTTTATCTTTTTATGTTTGCAATCAGTATTTTATGGTAAATCGTCATGAGTATTCGATATACATCGCTTGAACAATGCTATCAAATTATTCCGAATTACTTGCAAATTCAGTCATTAATTCGCCCAATTTATAGATGCAATATTCGCTAAGATGTGCCGAATTTTTGTCTTAAAGATTTTGCTTAAAAACCAAACTGTCTCATATGGATCGAAAGCAACTCATAACAGCCCCAATAGAAATCACTGCATTTGCAAAATGCATTGTTGGATGTCGCTTATACACTGGGGCCTTTCACCTTATTTCTTCAAAAATGAAGCGAAAACTTATTTTACGTTAATAGATATCATTATCGTACCATGATCAATGATTTTTTATTTGGGAATATAGATGAGATTGATCCTGACGAAATGTGATTTTAAAAGGTTGGCATAGTAATCGAAAATATCGAGTGATAGCTGACCTTCTAATCTGTACGAATTAACATCTCCTGAGAGAAACTTGCTAATGCTTATAAAATATTAAAAATTGAGGTCTTTCAGATAGATCGTGATATAGACACCCCCCGGGGGCACATATATATGGTCTTTGGAGATAGAAATAACTTAGACCTGTGCAAATGGGGGAAAAAGGGAGCCCAGTCCTCCAAAGTCAGCAGGAGTACAACTGGAGTTCGTTATCTGTCTCTTTAGACATTTGACTGTTCTCTGACTGATTATTGAGGTTGGCCCCTATATGGGAGTATCGTGGTGGTTGTGGTTTCGCGGCGCCATAACAGTCTATGGTTATATGGTGGCCGGGTTAATTTCACCTTTAATAACACCTACCTGGTGAAATGTTCCCAGATCCAGTGCGCATGCTAGACATGTGTTCTGGACAGGAGTTGGAAAGTCTCCAACTCTTAAGCAAGGAGTGATGATTTGCAGCCCTGCTCTGGAATCATCGAAGTTGCAACTAGAAAGTTCTGTTGCATAGAATTGTAGCTTCGGCTTACTAGGACGAGCATGACGTTCCAAATTATGCAGTGGTTTGACCCACCACACAGATCGTGATGTAGATTATTGTCAGTACCTGAAAATGTGCCTATAACCTGACGTTGGTTTTGTCACTAAATAAATACCATGCGTCTACTAACGCCCCCTGGGTCCATATTACAACCCGGGTTATAATTTCAAAAGAAAAGCTGGCAAAAGTGAAAAACTAATGAGAACGTAAAATTACATCGGGTAGAAAAAAGCCACACCTTCCTGAGGTTTGGGTTTAAATTACAGGCAACCCGTTACTTCCCGAAGGCCATCACCAATAAGAGAAACAAGGTCGTAGCCCTGTAGACAACTGGTTTCCGTGGTATCGATTGATGTCATTAGTCGGACTTCGACTGTCCAATTCTTGCAGTTTTATACACCTGCTACCATAGGAGATTGATGCCCACATTTACCCCCAGAAGGTACATGTCAAGGTAGCAGGAGGTTTACTAAGACTGCTAGCCCCTATGGAGAATATCATTGGGACCAACATTGTGTATATTATTCGTGACATACACGTGAAAAAGTAGAACAAAATTTATGAAATACGCTTCACAAACACCAACTGCCATAGCTTTATCCCGAAGACTACACGGAAAAGCATTTAGTGTAAATAGCTCAATGCCACATTGTCCTAAAATATCATAATTTTATTGACTGAAGATGTGATACTTTGAACATTTCATTTCATGAAAAGAAGCAGGTCTGGCAGGACTCGAACACATGTTCTTTTATTTATCAAAAAGGCGACTTAAATCAACTTAGCGAGGACAGAAAGTTTACTTTTATTCGTTTTTATGGCTGTTTACAATACAGGTGTATCAATGAGCTCAATGATGACTGCGTCATGAGGCGTTCCGTACTAAGACTGTGTTATAATTTCATTGCATAAGTTTCTTCTCTGATACCTTAATAAGCAAGCACTTCAATGAAGGTATCTATATGGGATAATTGTGACTTTGCACCGAAACGCACAGAATAACACTCGACCCAATATTGTTTACAAAACAGGAGCTGAATTAAGACGAGGTTTATGTTTACCAAGAAAGAATTTCTGACAGCAGTAGAGCTTATATTTACAATAACAACAACCAAAGCAGCTTATATAACTATCCAACAATTGTGATTATAATTTCTTTCATTCTGTTTAAAACAAAACTCTTTAGTGCCGAAGAGTAAAAATTTAATGAACTCTGATTATCTTAGACACAAATCATCTTTTTAATGTACAGTGTTTGTTTTAACTATGTTGTTATAGATATGTTTTATTATTTTTGAAATAATATATAGAAAACATAATTCTGTAACTTAACAAAATCTCGATTTTTGAACAACAACAGTATCGAAGCGTTGCTATGAGTGACCTAAGTCTTATCTAATAATAAAGTTGGTTGAAAGCCACCTAGAAAAGAACACCCTTTATAATAAAATTTTGCATTTATTTAAAGAATAAAAAAAAAATCTCAATTAGTTTTATGAGGGCTTTTAAATTTATAAAGAGTGATTCAATGTGGACAGGTAGATAAATCAGAAATATTGTTTATTTGTCGGATAATTACAATAAATCACTAAGGCGAGTTACAATACAGGTGATATTTGAAAAAGATGAAACTTAACCAAAATGATGTTAACAGCCTACACCGATTATCTTCAGGGTATAGTTTTCCTCCGCAGAGCTGTTTTGAATTGCTTAACAAAATTTTGGGACTTTAACCCTGTAAATATTCTTAAGGTGGCAAGATGAATAGGGTCGATTTCAATGCCCGTTAGATGTTTAGGCATAGATCTGTGTTCGGAAATGTCGCTGCATCTGTTGCTATGGGTGATGTAGGTACTACGGAATCGGACGCTCTTGATGTTTTTGGAATGAAAATTTAGCGTGCTGTTGGATGGACTAAATATTTTTGTAGTTTCTAAAGAAGCTTCTAAGCAGTGTAAGAGATACTTCACTCCATTCGATCTTTGTACTATATATGCCACCTATATTCGTCCAAAGATAAAATAAAACTCTCATGCATGAGCCGGCGCCCTATAGTATATTTTGGAGTTGCTCAACCGCGTAGAGGAGAGAGCCAAGAGGTTCATTAGGGACAGTAGGGTATTCAACTCTATTGATTCTCTAGAGCACCGATGTAATGTGGAATGTACTTCACTGCTTTATCGTAACTGCAATGGTAAGTGCTTTAATGAAATTAGGGAACTTGTTATCGTTGACTCGATTTCCGTTGAGAGCCCATCTATTTGTGGTGGATTCCCCAGTGAATCGCACTACGCATTGCAGGAAAAATTAATTTTTAAGCAGAACAGTCCGTATGTGGAATGAACTCCCCCCAGAGGTCTTTCCTGTCACTTTCAATGTAGGAAAGTTCAAATTGAATATGCACAAGTACTACTCCCTCTTTCCTACTCTCCATAACCTAATTTCCTAGTTCTTGCACAATGCATTGGTCGTGTACAGATCATCCCCTGAGTTGTGGCCTGAGAAAAGAAAAAAATTACGGCGAAACCTTCAGATTCAACACGAAACAGTTGATGGAAAATGAAAAGTCTCAACAAAGCAGTTGATGGAAATTGAAAAGTCTCAACAAAACATATGAAGTTCATTTGTATATCGGGCCGCCTGTGTATGGTGAGGACATATCGCAGGTAACGGAGAGTATATACAGCTTATTAAAAGCAATTTATTTGACTACAAATGTTAGGCGGTTGCAGTAGAGTGAAACATTGGAAAGACATAGGTTTCGCTACTGTGGACCCTCTGAAGGGAGTATACGAGGATGATTATTTTACGTTGATACATTTGTCAATCAGTTTAGTACCATTTCGAGTACGATGGGGATTTTATAGGTGGCCTTATTTAATATACGTGCCTTCGCAATAGACGATGAGTGCCACCAGGATTAATGCAAGTTTGATCTGTAGAGGCATGTATTGAAAATATTTTCACGTTTAATATAAACCAAAGATATTTTTAAATAAAATAAACTTTAATTTTATTAAATTTTTATATTTATACACCTGTACCAATTTCAGAAACCTTTTAAAAACTGATAGAAATTGCCTCGCTCTTTGCTCAAAAGGCGCCAATTTTAATGACACTTAAGAATGGAATCATATTTATAAGAAAACTATTAAAATAATTATTTATAGCTGACAATAAATTAAATAGAAAAGTCATAAGGAAGATAAAATTTGCTATTTATGAATTTATTTCAAGTATTAAGATTAAAGTATAATTTAATTGCAACAAAAATAAAAAAAAGAAAAAAATTGCTATAAAAAACAAAATTTTTATGGCAAAATTGGCGCCAATTGATTAGATAAATTGCTATTAAAAATAATATTAAACAACAATTAAAGTTAAAATTTTATGTATAAAATATAATAAATTATACTTAAGTTATAATATTTACAGTAAAATAGTACAGTATATACATTTCTTAAATTCTTACAAAAGATTTGTTCCTTTTTTAATATCAGTAAATGATTTCAAAGTAAAGGTAAAGTAAGATTTAGGCCGGGGTTGGATGTAGTCTAATCAGTTCTAGATCTAGTCTATGCGATGACTTTTTCCAAAATTTGTGGGCGTATTCAATTATTTCGGCCTTAGCAGCATAGACTAGCGACTTTACATATTTCCACAGATAATAGATTATCAGTGTTAAATCGCACGATCTTGAAGGCGAATTCAGGGATCGGAAAACAATTATGGCCAGGAGAACTTAAATCATGGCTTTATAGTAGTCACCATTGACTGTAACGTTCTGATTAGCATCGTTTTTAAAGAAGTACAGATCACTGATTTCACCAGCCCATTAGGCACACCAAACAGTCAGTTTTTCCTAATGTAACTGTGTCTTAACCTACACTTGAGGATTATTATTCTCACTTCAAATGCGACAGTTTCTTTTGGTTTACACGGAGTAGAATGAGAGCTTCAGACTCCCAAATGATTGCATTTATTATGAGAGTGGGGGACTGGTTAAGAGCCATAGAATAACTAAAATCGATATTCCTTCTGCAGCGACATGTCCCTCAGAGGTATGTTTACCATATTAAAACTTGTCTCTGAATGCCGAGTATATTTAAAAATGCTGTGCGAAGTATTCGACATTCTTCATAAAATTGGTGAGGGGACATGAAGCTACTCTTGGCATCTGTTTTGCGGATAAACTGACAAAGAAGGGGGTAATTCTTAATGTAGGTACCAATGATAATTTTTATGCCATCCTCTTATATAGCGGATAGCGTTTTGAAGATGCTCTTTATGATCTGCAGCAGGTCAGATGGTCCAATGAGCTGACTTATTCCACTTCAAGGACAATCTGGCCCTCATTGGATCTCCTATACCAAGATAACAAGGAAGAAAAGAAGATGATTGAATACCTCCTTTGGCTGTGTCCCGGACTGGAATGCTTACGACTCAGGCATATCGAACAGCGAGATTTTGGGAGTTTGTGGTGTTCAAAGTTGGGATCGATTTCATTTTAAGGTACTGTGTTTGGTTTTTTCACCCATATCTATATGGTCCCCCCCGGGGGCACATTTATCGGTCTTTATAGAATACTTGACTATCTAGACCTGTGCTGCTGGGGGTATAAGGGAGCCCAGTCCCCTGAAGGCAAGCAAGGAGTCATCTGGAAGCTCCACGTTATTTCCACGGGAATCAGTAAGCTTCAGAGTTTGCGCTAATTGTATCTTTAGACTTTTAGCTGTTTCTCTGACTGATTATTGAGGTTGGCCCTTCGGGAGTATCGTGGTGGTTGTGGTTTCGCGGCCCCAAGCATGAACTGATTATGGTGGCCAGGATCATCTCGCCTTTAATCACACCAGCGGGTGAATGGTCCGGATCCAGTAAACATGCTAGCCATGTGTTCTTGACCAGGAGTTGGATAGTCTACAGCTCTTCAGCAAAGAGTAGTGGTTTGCAACCCTGCTTTGGAACCGCTTAAATTGCAATTAGGAAAGACCTGTTGCTAGAATTAGTCCTCGGCTTCCTAGGGCGTAAATAACGTTGCTTTTCATTCATCTGGTTAAGGCTTACGGCCAGGTGCAGATGTAAATCTTATCACGAAATATCGATATGGTGGCCAGTTTATACTTCTGCATCTATCCTGCTCACATTCTACTCTTTTTTCTAGTTATCTTTATTTTTATTCTCTAGAACTTGTTTCTTTGCTTTATCTCGTGTTTTATAGCCGGATTTTTATCTTATCCTTATTTTTTTTTGCTTTTTCTTCGCAGGTTATACAAATAGATCGTGTAAGTGGACTGTGGAAACACAGCTGTCTACTAAATCTAACCTAACTTTACTTAGTTTTATATGAATAGTTTAAAACTATGGCAGCACTGATTTAAAATCTATTTAAACTTTAAAAAGCTTATGTCAAGTAAAGCTCCTATAAGCAGTTTTTATTTAAAAGATCTAAAAGAAGCTATTAAAAAATAAAAAAACTATAGAAAAGCTTTTCAAGCTTTTCAAAAAATGCTTAAAACAATTTTAAAAATTGTAAACTAATTAAGCTTTTTTCGAGCTTTTCGTTTGATTTTAATCTATTTTTGAGAAATGCACTTAAACCTTAATACAGGTTTATGCCTTAACTTCAAAGTATTTTCAAACTACTTTGTGATTATCGATAAGAAAAGCTTTTTATTATTTATGTTATAAAACTTAGAAAGAATTCTTATTAAAAAAATTATTTAAAAGCTCTTTTCCTTTATACAAAAAATAAAACCTATAAAAAAAGTTCTTTAACTTGAAAGTTTAAACAATTTTCGAAGATATCAATATCCTTATTTCCTGTTTCCTTAAGTTGTTCTTTGTGCTTCTTGGCTATCTTTTGTACAAAAGTAAACTTAGTTCTGAAAAGCTTTATTTGTAAGAAAGTGGCTATTAAAATAATTTTTTTATCTTTTTTTTATCTCAGTTTAATTTCATTCAAAAGCGTTTTATGAGATAAAGTTTGCTTTAAATAAATTTTGCTTAGAATAAAAATAAAATTTATTTCGAATTTTAAAAAAGTAAATTATTTCTTATTAGTTTTCTTTTTAAGGAAATTAAGCTTTGTATATATTATTTTTTTTAATTTTTAAACACTTACGGGAAGAAAATGACTTTTTCGGTAAAGTAGTCTTTGTTTTCTCTTTATTTTCTAGTTCATTATTTTAGCTGTGTAGCAATTTTCTGTAAAATTTGGTTTTCTTTTTCTATTTTGAAATTTTTTGTTTGTAGTCGTATATTGAAAAGACATTAAATTTAATTACAATTTTTTTCACACCACACTGAACAAAAGCAAGAAATTAAAACTTGCACCATAAACTTTAAGTTGGCTTTTAATATAAATTACTTAAAGCAGAAAATAAGTGGTAAGACTGTTGAAAAAAGTGTTGAATGTTAAAGAAATGTAAATCATTTCGCCATGCTCTATGCCTTATCTAAATGTACCAGCCACAATAATAACAACAGCAACCATATTAAAATAAGTAAACAGCCAAATGCGCCCTCTAACCCTTCATAAATTGTTTTTGTGCTCTAAACCATTGAAGACTTTAGAGAAGTTTTGCTTAAGAAGACATACAATGGATAGAAAAACTAAGTGAAATAAATAAAATAAAATAAAAATTACTAACATGCAAAATTAAAAAAGACAGTAAGGTGAAGTGGTAAGAAAGATGCTGCTGTTTGGTAAATAGTCAAGTGGAATTCTATGCCATGGTATTGTTTTGAAATTTATTTGCACGCTACATTAGTTTAGAAGGAAACAGATAAATAATCTGTAATATTTGCACTTTAAAATACTTTAAGCATATTTTTTGTAATACACAAAAATTCTTATCACAAAATTTTCATCACAAAATTTTTCATCACAAATTTTTCATCACAAAAATTTCATTATAAAATTTTCACCCCAAATTTTTTTAATTGTTAACTTTCAATGATTTCAATGATTTCACCAAGGATGTTTTTTATATCAATATTCTTTATATTTTTTACTTAAAATTATTCTTAGAAGCTGTGATTCACGATAAAATTTTTTCACCTCATAAAAACCTTTAAAATAGCCTTTACAAAAATGAAAAATTTAAAAGGCCTTTATTTAGCTCAATTTTAAAACAAAATTTTACCACAAATTTCTTATTACAAAATATTCATCACAATATTTTCATCACAAAAATTTCACCCCAAATTAGTTTTGAACGTTAAAATTTTGCTTACAAAATTTGATTCCATCATGTATATTTTTTTATATTTTTTCTATATTTTCTTTTTTTAACTTAAAAAATGTTCATCTCAAAAAAACGTTTGTGCCTTTAAAACTCGTCTTTAATTTTTTTTAGGAAAACTTTTAAGGCTATTTTAAAGATTAAATTAAATTTTTATCCCAACATTTTTAGCACAAATTTTTCATTACAATATAATTGTCACCACAAAATTTTTAATCATAAAGTTTTCATCACAAAATTTTCCATCACAAAATTTTTCATCACAAAATTTTCATGAAAAAATTATCATTACAAAATTTTTCATGACAAAATTTTTAACACAAATTTTTTAAACCAAATTTTTCATCACAAAATATTTCATTACAACATTTTTCATGACAGAATTATCATAACAAAATTTTTCGTTACAAAATTATCATCACAAAATTTCTAACACAAAATTTTCTTCACAAAATTTTCACCCTAAAATTTTTCATCACAAAATTTTCATGACAAAATTATCATTACAAAGTTTTTCGTGACAACATTTTCATCACAAAATTTTTAACACAAATTTTTTAACACAAATTTTTCATCACAAATATTTTCATTACAGAATTACCATAACAAAATTTTTCGTTACAAAATTATCATCACAAAACTTTTAACACAAAATTTTCACCCTAAAATTATTCTTTAACCGTTCAAAGTTTGCTTATAAATTTTGATTTCATCAAAGATGTTTTTTATATCAATATTTTTTCTATATTTACTCTTTTTAATATTTTTAAAAGCTGTTATTCAACTTCAAACTTTTTCACTTCCGAAATATGTTTGCGTATTTAAAGCTCATCTTGAACCTGTTTTTTTAGAAAACTTTTCAAGACTATTTTATTCAATGATTACTTTTAACAAAAAAAAAATGTTTTCACTTTTAATTTTGTTCTCACCTTAAAAAAATTGTTTTCCGCCAAAAATATTTTCTAAGTTTCTTGTCACCAAATATATTTTTTTAGCTTTAAAATTTTATCACAACAAATATTTTTGGTCAAAAAAAATACCAATTTTTAAATTAAATTTTTTAAGTTAAAAATGTTTAAAAAATAATTTCTACTCAGGGTTGCCGGATTTTTTCAAAACAACCCTAAAAATAATTTTTATAAGGATGAAACACTTCGTCTATTTTCCTTTTTTCTTTTTATATGTTGACTAACTAACACTTTTAGAATTTAAACGAGTGTGAATTGATTTTTTCTACAGATCTTTTTGTTTCCCGCCATTCGTTATGCAAAGCAAAAGCGTCTCATATGTTGAGAAACAAAACAAAACAAAAATTATTTTAAATTCTTTCTTTGCTGGTGTCATCTCTCCGCTCACTCTTCTTGTGATGTGTTGTCTTACAGATAAAAAAGGGAAGCTTCTTACAGGCGGTAATGAAGTTACTGAATAGGAGTAGTAAAGCCTAAACTTTAAATAAAAATTCTGCTCATGATGCAGCAGCTTTCATATAGCACTGTAATGCTTAAAGCAGAGTCTATTGTCTGACCTACCTGCCTTCCATCCAATCTAGGCAGACTAGGTGTCTTGTGCCTTTTATTTCTGTATTTTTTTGTTGTTTTCTGTTGGTTTGCTCTTGAAGATGTAAATGATTTGCTGATCGTTTTAGACACTCCATCAATTCGTGATTTTTATGAGCACAATGTCGTAGCAAAATGTTTTTACTATTGTTTTTTTCTACTAGCTGCTGTTGTTGTTGCTATTGCTATTGCTTTTTGCTAGCAATTGCAGCTAGCAGCTTTTTGTTGTCCTTACCCATGAAAATGTTGATGGCCTTACATTTTGGCATTATTTAACGCTATTTTTAACCATGCACAACTAAAAACTTTAGGTCGATTTTCTTTATATTTTTATATTTTAATGGTTTTATTTAAATTAACGAGGGTGGTTCACAAGTTTTTTTTTAAAGTAATAAGGAACCCAAATAGAAATATTAAATAGAAATATTTATTTTTACTATTAACATGCTAAAGCTAGCTGTAATACTGCAATCAGTCCATCTCTTTGACAGAGATTGTTGTCTCTTCTAGTTCCAAGTTCTGCCTGTCGCTTGTTAGTTAACGACTTGCGTTTTCACCACCAAGCCTTCGTTTTCGCTTTCCTAAGAAATATATTTTTGCTTATGTTCTGTGGTTTTATGTCAGCAATATATTTACAAATATCTGCGATTATATGACTCCTGTTTGATGTTCCTTACCACCATCTAATGTTTTTTTAATTAGTTGTTCACCGTGTGAGCTAGTCGATTTCTGGCTGTATTAGCTAAGTACAATTTGGACACCACTTCAATTATGGTGTAATTGTGAGATGAATTTTCTTTGCCCGTAAAGGATATAGTTTGGAGCTAGTCCCAGATTTAGTATCCTTCAACATATCTTTAATCCCTAGAACTTTTTGATAAGATATATTAATTTCTTTGAAACATTCCAATTTGTTTATGGAATTTATTGTAGCGATTGAGTGCTTCGTATTGTATCCTTAAGGGCCACGTGTCCATCAAAAAATGTTCGCTGCAGGCCAGGCTGCAGGCTTCTTCACTAGAGAGAAAAAATTATTTTCTGAAATTATATTCTGAAAGTCCCATCCTTTTAGCTAATGAAATTCCTTTCACTAAAACATCTCGCTATGCTCATTATTGCTTATTAGTGGCGAAACCAGACTTCACTAAGCACGGGTGCTATATATTTGTCAGCTTATACTTAATATACGTTATATGTCTTATTGTTATGATTTTCCCACTATATTTGAAATTGCTATATGGGGGAGGGGTATATTGTAAACAACTGCTTATAATTAAGGTCCTTTTTGCAATCTCCTTTGCAAATTAAAAAAAAAGCAAAAGTGCTATTGACCTTTCGGGTTATTAGCCTGCCCGGCGGCAATTTATCGGCTTATATAGTGGGTTACTATATTCCAGCTATCGATGCTAATTTTCGACTTTTCTTTCATCACAGAATCCCGAATATTTGCCAGTGCTCGGAGTTTTCCATGGCATCTATATTAAATGGTATAGACCGTAAAATTCTTCAATATCCTAGCGCTGATCGATAGACCCAGAAACATTTTTTTTTATATATTCTCTTTCTCGTTTTCCATTTAGGATAGATAAACTATTACATATTTGTTTTTATAAAGATAGCCCCCAACTTAGGGCACTGAAATGGCTCTCAAATGGAGTCTTTGACTTTCTACTTAAGGTTTTCTTAAGCAATCTGCATATCTGCCATCTTTCCAAATTTGTAAAATTCCACAAACATTCGATCGTTATTTGAATTATTATGATCTTGTAAGCAACTCTTGGCTCTAATTTTCAAAATCTAAAGGATGTTTATCTTTTCGCAAAGGCATCTGGGACAATGTTCTTCTATGCTTTCACTAACAACCTTTAAAGGACAGACATGTTAATACTTAAGGGTTATTCTAGTTTTAATGTGGAGTTAATGACCATTTTCTGCATTCATCTCAGACTGTATTGGTGTTACGAAAATTTTTCTCCATGGGAAGTGAACCTACTTATGTTATATAGTTGAACTATGAATAAAAGCTTAACATAATTACTTTTTAACACAATAAACCAAGATTTATTTTACTGAATGCATGTTTGCGCATGCCCTTCCATTCATAAAATATTAATCAGTAAACACATTATTACGGCTGTGTCTTGCTTAAGTTTTAAAAGAAAATAATTAAGCAATAAAATAAACTATTGGGTCTGCTGTTTACTAGCTGCGTGGCTTGCTAAAAAAATTTATGCACACAAGACAACAACAAATTTCTAGTTACAAAGTCCATAGAAATTTTACACACGCAAAACAACAACAATTCGGTATGATGTTTATTAACTGCATAGTTTTCTAAGAAAACTTATCTACACAAGACAACAACAACAACTAGTTGAAAATAAATTCCCAGAAGAAGTTTTATCAGCATAAAAACAAAAACAAAAATACACACAGACATACAGGCGCCTATACGTTGATTGAATAACTTAACAACAACAAAATGTTATACAAAGGGAGTAGAAGATTCTTAATTTTGCAAGATTTTTAATGGACAAATATAAAAGGCAGCGCCTGAGTGGATAGTAAGTAAATACACACAGACATACATGCGCCTATACATTAAATGAATAACATAACAACAACAAAATGTGATACAAAGGGAGTAGAAGATTCGTAAATTTTTCTATACTATTAATGGACAAATATATAAGGCAGCGTCTAAGTGGATAGTAAGTAAATACACACAGACATGCAGGCGCCTATACATTAAATGAATAACATAACAACAAAATGTGATACAAAGGTTGTAGAATATTCTTAATTTTTCAAAATTTTTAATGGACAAATATTTAAGGCAGCGTCTAAGTGGATACTAAGTAAATACACACGGCCATACATGCGCCTATACATTGAATGAATAACATAACAACAACAAAATGTGATACAAAGGGAGTAGGAGATTTGTAAATTTTTCTAGACTGTTAATGGACAGATATAAAAGGCAGCGTCTGAGTGGATAGCAAGTTAGTGTAAAAATAATCTTCGTATAGTAAAGACGTGCATCTTAAGTAAATTGTTCTGTAGTAATTAAATTAAATAAACTTCTAATTAATTTAAAAACTCTAAAAGCTGGTGTTATTTATTTTGCAATAAAGAACTCACAAAAAAAAACGTTTATAAAAGGTATAAACGTAACATTCATTCAAATTCATTTTCCATTGATTCATTATATGCATTCAAATAAGTTTTGAATAAACTCTCGATAACAATTCTTCGTCGCATGCTTTTCATTAAGTTTAAGAATGTCTTGACCTCTTTACGTGTTAGGCTTGGGATATTGTTTAAACAAAGTGATATTAAATGGGTTCATTTTGTTAACACAAAATTCCAAGAGTGACTATTCTAATACTGCTTTTGTTGTGGATCTCTTGATGTGTGCACCTTTACGAGGAATTATTAACTTGCCATTCAATATCCGTATATTAGAAATTTTTGAGAGGTGTTTAGCCGTCAAACAGCAGTGACGTTTTCCATTATTTTGTAGATTCATTCCGAAGTTTAAGACCAGATATTCAACTCGCTTGAATTAAATCCAAATTTGTATTCCTTTTCGTATATTCATTGCAATGGCGACAGCAATAAAACCAAGACTCTGTAATTTCAAATACAGAAAGCATCCCTTTACCACTACCAACGAAGAACTGTTCATTAATAAGGAAAATCATACGAAATATTTCTCAAGCAAGCCTTTTTATTAGCCTGACGTCTTCTATTAGGACTTTGGATATTTTTGTTATAATATTTGAAATAGTTAAGTGTATCAACCTCCTTCTCTGACAGCCTTCAGTTCAGAGTTTCTTTCAACGTAAAATAGAATGGCATATAGTATACATAAGTCGTTTTTCATACTGAAAATTTTGTTACTCATTAATACGAGTACTATTTACACATCATCTCTAGTTATGTTGTGATGTCCCCTCGTTATTGTGCTTTAATTTTTTTTTTTGTTAGAGTTTTGTGTTCATGGAAAGAAAAAATAATGTGAATTTATTTCCTCACATTTTTCTTCGTCATAAGAACTAAAGTCTTTTAAATGTTTCAAGTAAGACCTTTAGAGTAAACAATATTTAGCCAGATACTTCGTGGTTAATGTCGGTCTTAGCTTGTCTAGGCCTTCATTTGCCTTTTAGCCATATTGAAGCAGCTACTGAAGTAGCTACTTTAAACGTTCGCTTTAAAATAGTTTTCAAAATCTACCAGATGATGGAAATGTAAGTAAAACAACAAAAAAAAAAGAAAAAAAGGAGGAAGAAAAAACAGCAGAAAAACAAAAATAGAAAAAAAAAATATAATTTTCTCCTGCCTTTAAAACATGTCAAGTTGTTTTGTATGGCCAGAATCTTTAAGTGCTTAAGCAAGTGTTTTCCAAACGTTACTCATCATAGCACATCACCTTTTGGTGTTAAAATTTAAGTCAACGTTGCCAGCAAGTCTCCATATAAACTTTAGAAAATTTCATATTCACACAGTCAAAATGACTTGCTCGTACCTTCGGTTCTGCTTGATTAGAAGAAGAAGAAGAGGAAGAAGAAGAACTTTAGTGATATTGTCTCTGCTGTGTATATATGTACATCAAGTTTATTGACAACCTTTTTAGTGATGCCTTTATGTAAATTAGTTCAACTTTATGCCTATCATGCCACAAAGTTTGATTTCATAGCAAAAGTGTATTACTGACTATAGCTATAGTGATAGTGAAAATTTCATGCACTATGCTAAATAAGTTAAAAACAATAAATATAATAATTACGAGTAAAAATAAAATCAATATTCTTGCACTGAAAATCTAAGGAGACACATTTTTTTTTTTTGTGGAGTAAAAATTCAATTTCAGTTTTCATTTCATGCTTGAGTTTTAGAATTAAAATAAAAGAAGAAGAAAAAAATAAAAAAGAAAAAAAAAAGTTTTTTTTATGGCTTGAGAAAAAGAGAAATTTGACAACAAGTGAATTTACGTGTAGCAGCAAAAAATAGTTTGGCATTCAGCAACACTATTTTCTTAAGTGGAAACTTATTTAAAAAGAAAAGATTAATTAGGACAAATATACTTATAAAAGGGCTTTATTTACAGATGTATAGTAAAGGGGTTTTCAACAAGAAGTCTGTTTTCGAAAACAAAATAAAACAAAAAATTTCGATTAAAATGATTGATATTTTTATTGTGTTGCGAAGAGAATTATTAATGAAAAATGATATCTGGCAAATATCCACCACGACCATGCTGAGAGATGTCAATATTTTCGTTAATGTTTCTAATCACTTTTTGGCAAAATGACGGTCCTATTGCGTTAATCACATCACAGATTTTGTGATTTAAGCCTGAAATCGATTCCATTGGGTCCTTATAGACTCTGTTCTTAACATAGTCCCACAAAAAAATAACCCAGTGGTGTTAAATCACATGATCTGGCTGACTACTTAACTGCTGATTATCGTGAAATTCTGCGATTGGGAAATTTGGTTTGCAATAAATTGATCGTTTCATTAGCTGTGTGATATATGGCACCGTCCTGTTAAAACCACATGTTAATGATATCCACTTCGTCAATAATAGGCTAAAATTGAGTTGTGAGCATTTCGCGATATTGTGATCTTCCGAAAACAAACAAAAAAAAAACGGCCCAATCACACCTCTAAACCACATGGCGCACCATACTTCTCCCCGGGGGCATGTAGTTTTAATGGATTTCTTCTCCACCTTAACATGTGCCTTCGGTAGTAAAACACGGCACCCATCGCCTGGGCTAACAGGAGCTTATAGTGATGCCAGAAGATTTGCAAAAAGAAGTCATAGAATTGGCTCATCGCCAAGGTCATTTTGGAACAAGGAAGATAGCAGAGCTAGTCAAGAATTCTTTATTCCAAAACTTAAGACAATGGTAGTAAAAGTGATTAAAGGCTGTGTAGAGTGCATCATTTTGGAGGAAAAAGCAGGCAGGAAAGCAGGTATGCTCGATCCAATAGACTAATCAGATCGGCCGTTCTTGACCTACCACATTGATCACGTTGGACCCATGGATACCACAGCCAAAAGCTACAACTACATTTTTGTTATTGTTGACACGTTTAGCAAATTTGTTTGGTTGTACCTAACTAAAAGTACGGACAGTAAGGAGGTGCTGGATAAATTAGAGAAGTAATCGGCAACATTTGGTAATCCAGGGAGAATAATAAGCGATCGAGGAGCAGCGTTTTCTTCTAACGATTTCAAAGATTACTGTACCAAAGAAGACATTCAGCACCTCTTAATTACGAAAGGTGTTCCGAGAGGCAACGGCCAGGTAGAACGAATCAACAGAATAATAGTTCCCATTTTAGCCAAAATGTGTGGAGAGAATTCGAACCAATGGCACCGGCAAGTATACAAAGTTCAACAGATCCTGAGCACTCTCTCGAAAAGTATGCAAAAAACGCCGTTTGAGTTGATGACAAGCATTCAGATGAGAGTTAAAGTAAATTTGCCCGTTAACGAAATTTTACAAGAATTTAGATAACTGAATTTGAGAGTAAACCAGATGAAGCCAGAGCCGAGGCACGAGAAAATATTAAAAAAAATTCAGGCTAAAAACAAAACCGTGTTCGACAAGAAAAGAGTTCAAAGCAGAAAGTATCGAATAGGTAACTTAGTGGCCATTAAGTGTACGCAATTTGGTATCAGAATGAAATTACCCCTGAAATACGAGGGCTGCTATTTATATTTCTGGCCTGGTAACACTGACTGTTGCTAGGCATCAGCTGATGTTTCCAGTGCAACCTTCACATTGTTAAACATAACCTCAACCAAAACATTTTGTCATTTTATTGTTGTTAGTGTTAGTGATAGCAGGTTGAAAAAGTGATCTTAAGAGAAAATGGTTTTAACTCGTTAACATTTTCGTGCAATAATTTTTCATAACTTTCGACGTGGCCTGACACGACAACAGTGCACAGATAAACTTAATTCCTTATATGGTAATAAAGCACCTTCTTACAGCACTCTTAAAAACTGGTATAACGAATTCAATCTGACCGACAATCACTCCAGGACGAATGCCGTGAAGGTCGTCCAACAACGGTTGTTGTGCCAGAAAACATCGCAGCTGTGCATGAGCTGATAAAGCATGATCGTCATGTAACATATCGCGAGATTGAGGCATCTGTAGGGATTAGTATGACAAGCATCAATAAGATCTTGCATGAACATTTGCAGGTGAAACAAGTTTGTTCACGTTGGATACCGCATAACCTGACAAACGCACAAAAGGATGCTCGTGTTGATTGGTGCAAGAAAATGTTGCAGAAATTTGCTCAAGGTGCATCAAAAGCAGTTTATAATATCTGCACAGGTGACGAATCATGGATATACTCATATGATCCTGGAACAAAACAGCAATTCACCGTATGGAAATTTTAAGACGAGCGAAATCCCACTAAAGTTGTTCGTGGAAGAAGCACATCAAAGCAAATGGTTGCCTGTTTCTTCGGCATTACCGGTCATGTGGCGACTGTGTCATTAGAGCAACGTAAGATGGTTAACTCGGCATGGTACACCACTATTTGTTTGGCAGAAGTCTTTGAGAAACTTCGGGAAAAGTCAAAGAAAAGATGCATCACGACAAGGCGAGCTGTCATCGATCGGCTGAAACAATGGAGTTTTTGACAGGGCAAAACCTTGAGTTGATGGGTCATCCGCCGTACAGCACATGTTCCCAGCCCTGACTTGGCACCTAACGACTTCTTTTTGTTTCTGAACATCAAGAAAAAACTACGTGGACAACGGTTTCCTACACCTGAAGAAGCAGTTTCTGCATTCAACTGCATTTGTTTTGATGTTTTTCAGCCGGTTGTACGTGAATGAATTGAACGAATCTTCAGCGATATGAATGGTCAGTCAGCTTCAATTCCTGCACCAGTTGAAACTTGTAAGACTACAAATTCAAATCCCTACGCAAAATTCGCCATGCGGTGGTTTTGGAAAACGCGAATAGCTGAAAACTTTGAGGAAATGACAAACTTGGATCTGCCCTAACACTGTGGCTTGTGGTTGCGATCTTTTCAGTTGAACGAACCGGTCGAACATGTGTTGGTATTTGCACATGTTGTATGGAGCCTGTTGACTTAAATTTAATGACTAAATTATTAATAGCGGTCTGAGAAGAACAATTATGTTATCCGAAAATATCACGAAATGTAACTTTAACAGACTCACTATTTTCATAGTGAATTTCAATTATTTTAATGCGATTTTAGTGTGAGATTGAAGTCACAATTGCCATTGGCATCTACTACGAATACGGCGAAAATCTAAATGTCAAAACTATCATGTTGTTGCTGTTGCCACAACTGAAAAACGAGCGCCTTGTGGAAAAACCCATTATTACGCAATAGCAGGGGGGCAGTTTTACAAACTTTTTTTGCCAAATTCATGAAAAATACTCCAAGTTTTGCCTAAGGAAGCATTGACTTCAGAAATAAGTTTGGCCTACTTTCAAATCTATTATAATCGATTTAAGGCCTTAATCTATGTGGGGTGTTGCCACTGATTTTGACATTCAAATGACAGCTTAAATAAAGTTTTATGAAAGAAGTTTTTTAATTAAATACCAAATGACCAAAGGTTGGAATTTATGAAAAACGATGTAATCAGCATTTTTCTACTTGAATTAAAATTTTGCTTTTATATCAGATACATTTTGTTTGCCTGTTTGAATGTCTTGTTATCAATACCTTTTGCTTGATTTCCCCTCTTAACAGTTAAGTGTATTAGCGGCACTAATACTTAGAAAAATGCGATTTCTTTTGGGTTTTTAGGAATTTTCGTTTGCGAAATTTTTCATTTATTTTTCTTTCTTCTTTTTTCTTTTTTGAAGTATGTTTCAATTTCATGCAGAATTAAACAAAAATACACACATGCATACACGAACAAACAAAAAGAAATGTCTTTGTATTTACACATGTACTGACCAACATAATAAATATTCGACTGTCACTCATAATGTCAATATTGCTGCCAACATTTTTGTTATCTGGCAAAAATATTTTTCAAACATATAAAGTCACCATGTGTGTCTTATTGTTTTTTTTTGTCTTTTATTGTTGTTGTTGTTGTTGCTTTTTTACGGATTACATGGGAAAAACGATGAAAATTTTGAACAAAAAAATAAAAGGAAAAGAAAAAAATAAAAAATATTTTGAAGTACCAGAAGTATGATCATAATGATGAGGATGATGGTGGCGGTTCAAAGTAAGCAATTGCCACACACATCTAAACTTAACAATTTGAGGTTATAAATGCATTAAGAATGATCAAGAGTTACATACTGCAATGTGGGTATGCATGTGTATTATTTAAAGCAAACATTAACTAATGTTTTGCAATTCAATTGCTGGCTGACTGTCTGTCTGTCTCTCTGTCTGCTTGCCTGCCTCGCTGTTTGGGAGTAAAAATTTATTTGGCAAAACAGCAAAAAAAAAAAAAAACAAGCAACGCATCAGCTTTTGTTCTTGTATTATTTTCGAATACTCGCTTTTTTTGGACTACTGTTGAGAATAAATATTTACAGTTTTTTTTTCTTTTACATTTTACGTTGCTTTGACATTTTACAGATCAATTCATGATAATCGTTGGACCACCACCATGTAATGTATACCATCTAGCATATGAACTTTTTCTGCCAAACGAATAAAAAAAAAAACAAAAACAACAACAACAAAACGTTCAAAATAGCAACTACTTATACTACACCTTAACACAAACATCATATGTATACTAGTTAATAGCATTTACAATAATATACAATGATACTTTGTTATTATTGTTGTTACTCTTACACACCGTAAAAGCTCAGTTAATATTTCTGCCTAATGGGTGGTTCAAAAAGATGAAATGTAGGTAACAGGGGTGTAAGTAATGCTAGTTTTTCTTTTAAAAATTTACAACACATTTAACTATAGATAAATTTTGTTTTAATAGGTTACCCTAACGTTATTAAAAAAGTTTCGAAATTCAAATAAATATTTTTAAAAATATTCCTACAATAATAAAAAGTATGAAATTTATTTAATAAAGACAGAAAATTTCTTTTAATTGTTTAAAATCACATATTTTCAAGCGATTTATCGGTTTTATACTTTACGATTAATTTCGCAAAAAACGATCTTTACTAAATAATAATTAATTTTAACTTAAAAATAAAAAAAAAATCATGTTATCAAATTCTTAACGAATAAGCAGGTAATTGATATTCGATTCAGTGAATAAAATTCATCTGACATGAAAGATGTTGCAGTCTTCAACCTTGCCATTGATATTACGAATAGCTTAAGAAATATTATTATTAAAGACATTATTTAAATACACCTAAAAATAAGTGGCTTTAATGAATTTAATAAATAATATCCGAATAATTTGTTTTTTTAGGAAATCTTAAAGCCATCATGATTTTCTACGAAAATCGTCATCATAAAAATTTTAATTACAAAAACCTTAAATATATAGAAGACTTATAAGAAAGCAATGCTATTAAGTTTAAAATTTAAAAACGACTAAAATTAATCGATTAATCGATAAAAAATTTATAAAAAAATAAAAATCGTAAATACAAAAATAATAAATATATAAAAAACTTATAAGAAAGCAATACTATTTAGTTTAAAACGTAAAACAACTAAAGTTAATCGATTAATCGGTGAAAAAATTAATAATAATAAAAAAAATAAAAATCGTAAATACAAAAATCTTAAATATTTAAAAAACTTATAAGAAAGTTTTAAACTAAAACACTTTTTAGTTTAAAACTTAAAACAACTAAAATTAATCGATTAATCGGTGAAAAAAATTAATAATAAAAAAAAAATAAAAATCGTAAATACAAAAATCTTAAATATTTATAAAATTTATAAGAAAGCAATACCATTTAGTTTAAAATTTAAAACGACTAAAATTAATCGATTAATCGGTGAAAAAAATAATAAAAAAATAAACATCGTAAATACAAAAATCTTAAATATATAGCAAACTTTTAAGAAAGTAATACTTTTAGTTTAGAGTTTAAAACAAGTAAAATTAATCGATTAATCGGTGAAAAAATTAATAAAAAATAAATAAAAATCATAAACACAAAAATCTTAAATATTTATAAAATATATAAGAAAGCAATACTATTTAGTTGAAAATTTAAAACGAATAAAATTAATCGATTAATCAGTGAAAAAATTAATTTAAAAAAAAATTATATTAAAATAGTCTGTAGAATAAATATTTTGCTACCTCAATTGTAGTAAGTCGTATTACTCACAATA